>CM077027.1:119288686-120541186 GCA_039090855.1 Macrothele yani | reverse complement strand
TTTTTTTAGCGATGTCACATCGCAAAAGTTTCTTGTCTGGTGCGATAGAAACATGATTTTGCATGGGAAATCGGTACCACAAAAAAAATAAGTAAAGGTTTGGGGGCAAAAAAGCATTTGTGCAACAAGTAAATTTATTGGCTGTTGCACAGATGCCGACTAGAACGGATTTTTTGGTATTTTTTTATCAGAATTACGGAGTGTGGCCATGTCGCTTGAAATAACAAAAAATCCCTGTTTGATTTTTCTGCAACGGAAAGAATTTTTTTCATCAGCAGGTAGCATTTCTTGCTGAAATAAATAATCCCGCGGAGATAAATTACTAAATTCAAAATTTTTTGCTAGTTCAGGTAATTCGGAGAGAAAGAAAAAGATTTAAAAGATACGTTCATGCACTGGTCTACAGTCATATAACAGGGTGATGGCATAGCTGCATACCAAAGACTTTGCCTCCTAATGCTGTGCTGTGCTGTGTTCACTCTGTGTGGCAGATCTGCGCATTAGAAGTTCTTTTCCTTCCACAAACAACAGTACCCTTGCAAAAAATTCAACTATGCAATTTATACTTTCAAAAAGTAAAAAGGAGAAATTGATCCTTGCAATATATGGCTGAAATGCTAGTGTAGCTTTGACAATGCTGTCGCATTAACATATTGTCGGGGTGTGAAATTCCCTGTCTCCAGCTTGTCATTGGCAAGTAAAAAACTTTTCTCTTTGAATTAATGAAGTAACACATTGGTAAAACAATAAAAAATATAATCTGGGTCCATTTTTGGATCACTCACAAAATCCGAGCGTTAAAAACTTATCCTTTTTAAAATTACTTGAGTTAGAAACGGACCTTTCACAGAGTTCTGAAAATTTAAGTTGAATAATACATCATACATGTCAGGAATATAATCAGTTATGTGCACACCAAGTGGCTTCCATGTGTCACGGCATGAGCAGTTCAGTTTGTATATCGCCGAATGTTGCAAATCAGCCATGAAATTCTTTCTCGGATTTGCGGAATTTTGCTTTATCACGATCATTTGGGTCATACTGGAAACAATGTGAAGTAAAGATATTTTTTTTAATTATTATTTTGGGAGGATTAATGTGTGCAAGTGCCCTTTTTCATCTGGGAACGATATTTCGTTTTTCAAAATTTCGGAAAGTGAATCATGATAATTAACACGGCAATCGGACATCGCCAAATTGACTTTAATTACTGTTTCACGTGTGAATTAAATCACAACGGAAAATTTGAAAATTTCGTCGCCATGGAGCGGGAATCAAACCTGCATCTCCAGATTTATTTTTGAGTGCATTATCCGTTGCACCACCCACAGCGGCGAATTCACAAGTTTTCCACGGCAACGAAATTTTCAAGTTTTCTGGTGTGATTTAATTCACATGTGAAACAGTAATTATACAGTCGATTCAGCGATGTCTGATTGCTGTGTTAATTATCATGACGTATTTACCACGTATTATGAGAAGAATATTTCTTCAACTCTGAATTCGGAAAGTGAAGTTAAAGAGAATGCAAAAATTTTCTCATCATCGTAAACCCCGCCGCGAAGTTGCCTCTTTCCAGTATTGTTGTTAAATATCATTTATTGCATAAAAGTTTTTGTATTTCAGCTTGAAACTGTAGGCAATAGTGTCCGAAACGGGAAATTTGACGGAGTGAAAAATTTCCCTGTAATCTTTAGGCGACAGTTTCTTGCGCGGATTTGAGGAATTCTGCCTTTGTTATTGTCATTTGCAACATTCTAGCGAGCGATGCAAAACTGAAGAGAATTGGGGATGGGTTGTGTGTGTGTGGTGGTGAAGTGAAGGGGGGTGCGTTTTCCTTCTAGGGACGTAATTCCATTTTTCAAAACTTTTGAAAACTGAAGTTAGACTAAAATGGAAGTTTAAAGGTTTTGTTAATTTTAAAAAATACATAAATTTTAGATCTAAGTCTACGATTAAGAGTTGTGAGACACATCCTAAAACTATGATTTTCAAATATAGCTTGTGTATTAACTTGTGAACATTTATTTCTTAGAATGCTATACAAAAATGGTAAACTGCTATGCAAGTAAAATTTGTATATCGAATTGCTATACAAGTGGCAAAATGCAAAAAATACACTGAGATATATATCATCATCATCATCATTGTCAACCATTATCAATCCACTGCTGGATGAAGGTCTCCCCAAGTTTCCTCCACAACGGTCTGTCTTGTGCCAGTCTCCTCCATGTCACCCCTGCATACTTTCGAATTTCATCCACCCATCTCCCATGTGGTCTTCTTCTGGGTCTTTTCCTGTCCCTTGGAATCCAATCTAAAATTTCGGCTGTCCATCGATGATCTGTCCTTCTGGCAGTATGTCCAGCCCATTGCCATTTCAGGGATTTAACTCTGATCATGATGTCTTCCACTCTTGTCATTTATCGGATCCACGAGTTCCTCTTCTTATCTCTCCTGGTTACACCAAGCATGCACCTCTCCATGCTGCTTTGAGTTGTCTGCAGCCTTTGTATGTCTCTTTTAGTTAAGGTCCACGTCTCTGCACCATACGTAAGCACTGGAAGGATGCATTGATCAAACACTTTTCTTTTAAGACATAATGGCATATTGCTCTTGAAAATTATGCTGTTTCTTCCAAAAGCTCTCCAGGCAAGTTTTGTACGCCGATTAATTTCTTCATCAATGTGACCCTCACTTGATATCTGCTGTCCAAGATAAACGTACGTGTCTGTTATCTCCAGCTTTTCTCCATCAATCGATAAATCTTCATTTCTTGTAAAAGCATTGAACATCACTTTTGTCTTCTGAAAGTTCATTTTTAATCCCACTTCTTTACTCTTGTCAGCAAGTTCCTGGATCATACTCTGCAGCTCTGATGGGCTAGTTGCAAAAATGACTACGTCATCAGCAAAACGAAGGTGGGTTAGATAATCTCCATTAATCTTTATCCCCTTGTTTTCCCAGCTCAGTGACTGAAAAACACCCTCCAATGTGGCATTAAAGAGCTTCGGAGGTATGGTGTCACCTTGTCTCACTCCCTTTCCAATTTTTATGTGTGTTGTATTTTCAAACAGCCGAATCTTTGCACTTGCATTTTCATAGATGTTATTAATAATATTAATGTATGCATCTTCAATACCGCAGGTTTTCAGAGCCATTGTAACTGCTGATGGTTTCACCGAATCAAAGGCTTTTTCATAATCGATAAAAGCCATGCACAATGGAAGTTCATATTCCCTCGCTCTTTCAATTAGTTCTCTCAGCACATGGATATGATCTATTGTGCTGTAGCCACTCCTGAATCCAGCTTGTTCTCTCGGTTGAGCCATGTCCAGTGTTACCTTCAAGCGGTGTGAAAGAACTTTAGTGAAGATTTTATAAACTACTGATAGGAGGCTGATAGGTCTGTAGTTTCCGAGATCCTCAATGTCACCTTTCTTATGTAGCAGGATCATTGTAGCGGTGTTCCAATCCTCAGGAATCTTTCCTTCATTAAGGCATCGAGTGAAAATTTGGGCGAGTACTGTTTCGATTTCTCCACTTGCTTCTTGTATGATGTCTACAGTAATTCCATCTTCTCCTGGAGCTTTTCCCTCGCTTCATGTTCTTGATTGCATGTGCAACTTCTGCTGGAAGGACTGGAGGAACTCTGGTACTGGTATCTTTCATGATGTCTGGAGTGCATGTATCATCCCTTTCATATAATTTGGAGTAGAAATCTTTCACTCTTGTCAAAATTTCGCCTCTATTTCTTGTTACAGAACCATCTTCTTTTCTCAGTGCCATAATCTGTTTTCTTCCCTTACTGAGATGTCCCTTTGCTATCTTTAGGCTTTGGTTGTTTTCAATTGCTTTCCTTACTAGTTCACAGTTGAATTTTCTTACGTCTTCAGTGATACTTTTTCGTACTGTCTTGCATAGCTCTATATATTCCACTTTGGAAGTCACATCTTCTTTAGTTGTCCTCATCTCTCTTCTTTTTTGCATCAACATTTTCGTTTTTCCTGATAATTTATTTACATGCAACTTGTTCTTAGACCCAGCTAATTTTGTTGCTGTTTCCATAAGAGCTTTGGTTACTTTTCTGTTAACTTCAGAGATGTCCACTTCTTCCGATGTTAGGCCTTCTAAAGCAGAGAACCTGTTCTTCAGTTCCAACTTGAAGGTATTATGGTGTTTTTTAAGGTTGGTTATGTCAATAGATTTTGTTTGTCTTATGAGCTTGCCACGTTCAAGTTTAGTGTTGAGGTGCATCTTACATCTCACCAATCTATGGTCACTACCTGTGTTGAACTTGTTTAGCACACTGCAGTCTTCTATGACGAATTTTTTGTTACACATAATAAAATCAATTTCACTTGTCATCCCATTTGGATGTCTCCATGTCCATTTCCTGTGTGGCTTTTTCTTGAAGAAGGAGTTCAAGATGAAAAACCCTTCTGCCTCTGCAAACTCAACGAGAGTATTTCCACGCTGGTTATATATATATATATATATCTATTCCCTTAAAATGCAATATTATATTTATATAAAACCATTCCAAAAGCATATGAAATGTAGTATTCCATTGCTAAAAACTAGTTTTTAAATGCTGCTGCAACTGATATTTCATTTTGACAGAAAAATCTTTGAAATATCCATGATTGATTTGAAGACAGCTATATTATGTTAATAGCACCCCCTCGTGACCCTCTGCAAAGCCTTCCATGAGTGGAATTTAATCCCGGTTTTGCAATGCCGCCTGAACTGCAATGGTGCACTTCACTTATCTTGCAAGAGCTAAACCTTTGAAACACTTGCTGGCAGCACTTGCACTTTAAAAACAGCAATGACCAGTAGCTGGTGAAGATTTTTGCTCTGTCAACCTCAGTTATGCTTATCTTTATTTATTTCATTTTTGCAAGCATCACTGATTTGGCACACTTTTTGACATGTTTTTTTATTAATCATTGCATGATGGATTCTCTTACTGGTTGATCAATATTGGTAGCATCAGGTCATGAGAATCAAATAACTTGCAAAACTCAACTTTTTTTGCCGAAAAGAAAACTGCAGCTTGCCTCATTTTCTCTTCCTTTTAATATTTACTGAAACATTAAAAATACAGTTCCAGAACTTCAGAGCACTAAGTGCATTTGTTCTAGCCTCATCTTATACTCAGGATCAACATATCTGTGAATGAAGAATAAGGAAATTGGAAAATGTAACCCATTTGACTTTACTCCGCGTCAACTTATAAGCCAAAAAATGCAGTGAGTGTGGTCACTCTGGTGCTTCAGAAAAGTATGGTGAAGAATAAAATGATGGATTTAGTAGAGAAAATTCTCATCGATAATTTTGTACTAATGGTTTTACCAAGAAATAGGGTGGACAAATGGGAAACTTGTCATGTGGTATTTTTAGGCCTGCTGTCTTTCATAAAAAAAACACCAGGGTTGAGTGCAAAGTATGAATAATATTAAAAATTTAGAAGTAGCTGTTGTGTGACTTCAAGAAGTAGATCGATGCATTAGACAGTATTATATTTGAACTGAATACTTCTTCTATGGACTATAGACAAAGTTGAAACTTTTAAGTTTGTTTTATCATTTGTTATATAGAAATGAGACTTCCTTCTTGGCAAATGTTAGGGAGCAGTTTTCCTGGTTAAGTGCCAACACAAGAGCATGATGGATTCACTATATAAAAGTTGGCTATTAACATTGGAGGTAGTGATTTTCCTGAGGCACAAAGAAAATTTTGCATTAATCAAATGCAATGGCAAAACACTAGGAACTGCTGTTAGTTTTGTTGTTGATGTTCCTTCACTCCCTCCCCTTTTTCTCACATGCTGTTGCAATTTTTTGAACATTGTTCTGATGTGGAGGTACATGCATACATGCATGCATGCATACATGCATGCATACATACATACATACATACATACATACATACATATCACTAAGCTGTTCTCTGATATTCAGAGGTTAGCTCCACAAAGAAATAACAGCGATCTTGACATACAACTCGGGCTTCACTGACATCCATGACACGCTGTACACAAGATCTTTTATGCTTCATACTAATAATCTTTTTCTCATGCAGACACTCCTGAATCTGATCCTCCCATGACTTCCTTGGCCTTTCTCTGCCTTTCCTTCCTGCCACTTGGGCTAAAAAGATTTTCTTAGCAAGCATCTCATCACTCATTCTTTCAACATGGCCAAACCACCAAAGCATATTAGTCTCCACCTTGCTAACAACATTTTTTTGCTTCACATTACACAACTGCAACACATCTTCATTCCTCACACAATCAGAACGTATCTTGCCACCACCCCGTAAGTAATGCATATCTCCAACACACAAACGACTTCAATGTTTTGTCTGTAGTGCCCAGGTTTCACTGCTATACATTATACATTAGAGTAGGAACAATTACACTTCCATATACAGCCATGCAGGACTCTCTTGAAAACCCATCATTCCTGTGAAACCCTCCCAAAGCAGCCATGACTTTCAATGAAGAATTCACTCGCCTACTAATTTCACCATCCAATTTGTTCTCTCTGTCAAACATGCTTCCTAAATACACAAACTCATTCACCTGGTCAATCACTGTGCCATTTAGACATATATTGCATTCAGTACTACCAGTTCCTCTCTCCAAAACCATAACTTTGGTTTTTCCCTTATTCATACTCAGTTTGAATTTCATGCAAACTTCGTACATCCGGGACAACATACTCTGCAACTCACTTTTGCTCTCTGCCAACAAGACAGTGTCATCAGCATACAGCAATCTGCACATGCGGATGTCACCAAGACATAAACCAGTATTATCTATTTTGGCATCATGCATGCATCCATAAATACAGGGTGATCCATTTAAACCAGTACCCTGAAAAAACCTTAGATTTTTGCAAGGGACTTTTTTTCTATAGAAGCAGCAACTCCTGGAGAATGAAAACCGCCACCGTGAAGAAGATTGTTAACTGTAACTCAGCTCTTGATTTGTTTGTTTGTTGCGTTGTCATTCACTTGCGTGCATTCGGAAACATGCAGTACTTACTCTGTTCCAGAGCGTGTTTTTTTAGTGAAATCGTATTGGGTAACCAATTCTGTCATCAAAACGCAACGAGCATTTCGAAGAGAGTTTGGAGTTCGAAAAGTGCCAAGCAAGTCAACAAATCTGTCCATGGCAAAAAAAAAACTGGAGCAAACCGGTTCTTGCGGTAGCGGTAGACATCACCCTCCGATGCCCCAAATACGTGTGGACGATGTTCGGCAACATTTACTTCAATCTCCGACAAAATCGTTGCGCAGATTAAGCCAACAGACAGGATATTCATACGGAACTTGTCAAAGGGCAGCAAAAAAAGCGAATATTCGACCATTTAAAGTGCATGTAATCCATCAGCTGCAGGAACTAGACAAGGGAAAGAGAGTAAGTTACTGCAAATGGTTTCAAAATTTTCTCAATTTGCGATCTGATATTCTCTCCATCACATGGTTTACGGATGAAGCCTGGTTTCATCTGTCAGGCTACGTCAATTCACAAAACAGCAGATACTGGGCTGCTGAAAACCCACACGTTGTGTGTGAAACACCGATGCATTCACAAAAGGTTGGTGTGCGGTTTCGTCTACGAAAATTATTGGTCCCATTTTTTTCTCTGAGACTGTCAACACTAATGTTTATTGCCGCATATTCAATGAATTTGTGGAACAACTTGGTGACAATGAATTTACAGAGGGCTGCTTTCAGCAGGATGGCGCTACGTGTCACACATCGAAAGTCTCAATGGAACTCATAACCAGCTTTTTTGATGACAGATTAATTTCAAAAAACATATGGTCTCCCTGATCTCCAGACTTAACTTCCCCTGACTTTTTTTTATGGGGCTACTTAAAGGATAGAGTTTACAAACCCCATCCAAAAACATTGGATGCATTGCGTGAAACAATCACGACTGAAATTGGCAATGTTACTGCTCGTACTCTACATGAGACATCACTGAATATGGTGCGACGTGTTCAACTGTGTTTACAAGAAAATGGAGGACAATTCCAACATTTGCTTTGATAAAATGATTCTCCAATACCACATGTCTAATTCTCAACTTACTGTATGATTTTGTTGTTATTTATGAAAAAAGTTATAAGTAAATCACCCTGTATATTAAACAGCCATGGAGACATTACACAACCCTGTCTGACTCCTGCACCAATAGAAAACCATTTTGATAAAACACCATTTACTCGTACACAAGCTCCACTACCAGCATACATGGCTTTTACACTGTGTAGTAGATTCCCAGTAACACCATACTTATTCAATACCTTCCACAAAAGTGTCCTATTTACTCGGTTGTAAGCTTTCTCTAAATCTATGAAGGCAGCAAAAACTTTCTTGCCAACAGCCAGATACTTTTCAATCATTATGCATAATGCAAAAATTTAGTTAGTGCAGCCTTTACCAGACGTAAAACCACTCTGAACATCCCACACTTTCTCTGATGTAAGACCCCATATTTTTTCAATAACAACCTTACCAAACACTTTCCCTGGCACACTCAGTAGGCTAATACCATGATAGTTCTTGCAGTCAGTCGAATCACCTTTTCCCTTACACAAGCGAACAATGATAGCATCCTTCCAATCCCAAGGTGCCATTTTTAACTCCCAGTACAACTGGCAAATTTCAGTTAAAAAGTCAATTACAGGGTCACCACCATATTTCATCATCTTGGCAGTTATGCCATCAACTCTTGGAGCCTTACCATTCTGAAGAGATTTTAGAGCTTTACACACCTCTTCTCTTGAGATCCCTCCTGTGCTTCCATCCTTCACTGTGACATCATCTGCTTCTGCCTCTGAATCGCCTTTGCTTTCCTGATCTAATAACTCACAGAAGTATTCACCCCATCTTTCACTATTCATTGGGCTCCCATATCATTTCCCCGATCCTATTCTTTTGATGTTGAGGTGTGAACTGGTATTAAATGATGTAATGATCTATAAGATCTATATGCAATCTCACTATGCCCCAGAGAGGCTTGGAATGTTTTTGAGATATTTCACAGCAAATTAACATAAATCAAGCAGACTTACATACTGTTTGATGTCTCAAACTAGTGGCAAAAAAATAAAGAAAATTCTGTGAAGTAGTGTTACAGAATTTTTATTGCACACTGCTGTGAACACTGCCTATACTTGCATTCAGTCAATTTGATATCATGTATATGTTCTTTTAATGTTTAATAAAATATGCACATTTCATTATGTGTATTGCCAACTTTAAAGAGGCAGCATCTGGAGGCAGTAGTTGCATAGGTCTGAGAAGCTCAGTAATACTTTCGGTACAGTGTGAAATGCTCTTGGTTTTTAGCAGATCACCAACTTTAGGTCAAAGCCAATGCATATGAAGCAGTTTTTATGTACTTATTTATTTTTTTTGAAAGAATGAAAGTTTAGTGTAAAACAAGCACGGAGTGGCCAACATGGCAATAATAAGGATAATATCAAGAAAAAAAGTTACCAGGCATGAATAACTGCAAGTTTGAGGTGTTGAATTCATTACATCTCTAGTGTATATTGAGTGGTTCCTCTGTAGACATTAAGTTGGAAAGAAAAATGCATCAAGTTGTTTCCATTGCATATGTATTTCTAAAGAGAAAGGATATTCAGAAATTAAAGCTTAGTAGCCTATTGCTAACCATTTAACTCATCTGAATCATCATGACTTTTTTTATATGCAAAGATGTTAGACTGTCTCTTGCTATCTTCCTGCCATGTTTTCTCCACAGAAACTTGAAGTTCCAATGACAAAAGCATGATGATAAAGCAGTTTTGTCATAATTATAATAAATCCATGATGAGCTGTAATCTGTAAGTAAAGTGAGCAACACATTGCTTGCCTAAGTGTTTTCTGCACTAACATTTACATTTCGAGCTTCCCTGCAAACTTTTTTTAATGATTTTGTGACATCTTTTCTCATGAGGACACTCCTGAATATGATCCTCCCATGACTTCCTTGGCCTTCCTCTGCCTATCCTTCCTGCCACTTGGGTTGAAAAAAATTTCTTAGTAAGCACCTCATCACTCATTCTTTCAACATGGCCAAACCACCGAAGCATATTGGTCTCCACCTTGCTAACAACATTTTGCTTAACATTACACAACTGCAATACATCTTCATTCCTCACACAATCAGAATGGGTTTTGCCACAAAGCCCCCGTAAGTAACGCATTTCTCCAGCACACAAACAACTCCTATGTTTCTTATGTAGTACCCAGGTTTCACTGCCTTATATCAGAGTAGGAACAATTACACTTTCATACACAGTCGTACGGGACTCCCTTGAGAACCCATCATTCCTGTGAAAACCTCCCAGGGCAACTATCTATGACTTTCAATGAAGAATTCACTCTCCTACCAATTTCGCCATCCAACTTGTTCTCTCTGTCTAACATGCTTCCTAAATTATACACAAACTCATTCACTTGGTCAATCACTATGCCCTTTAAATTTACGTTACATTCAGTACTACCAGTTCCCCACTCAAAAACCATAGCTTTGGTTTTTCCCTTATTAATACTCAGTTTGAATTCCATGAAAACTTCGAACATCCGGGACAACATACTCTGCAACTCACTTTTGCTCTCTGCCAACAAGACAGTGTCATCAGCATACAGCAATCTGCACACACAGATATCACCAAGACATAAACCAGTATTATCTATTTTGGCATCAGGCGTGCATGAGTCCATAAATATATCAAACAAATTTTAGCTGTTTCTTAAATGTATCTGTTTATTGCTTTATGTATTATTTTTCTCTTGCAATATTTATGTACATCTGCTTAAAAAATGTAATACATTTTTTTTTCTTGTATAGTGTGTGCGTGTGTGTGCTCTAAATGTGTATTTTTATTTATTGTTTTAGGAAGTCTTTTCTACATTTGGTGTACCATTTCTCCTTAAAATAAAAAACGTGAGTATACAGCATTTGTAAATTTTCATCATTCACTCCCTGTTTGGATATTTATTGTTTTAGGAAGTCTTTTCTACATTTGGTGTACCTTTTCTCCTTAAAATAAAAAATGTGAGTATACAGCATTTGTAAATTTTCATCATTCACTCCCTGTTTGGATAAGTTTTTATGTTAATTATTCTAAATTTGATTAAACGGGGTCTTGTTTCTGGAATTTAGAAGTTACTTTTATTGTTAATAAGTAGTATATTCTGTGGTTTCATGTCTGAAATACTTGTGATTTAGTAATTACACTATGAATAAACAGAATTGGCTTCAACTGGTGGAAATCTGAAGAAATTCAGGCTCTTCATCCTCAAATGCTCAAAACTTCGTTGTTGTAGGTAGCGTAATGAATAGCATGCATGAACAGGATACAGGTTTGAATCCCACTCCAGAGTGATGTAATTTTCAAATTTTCTTAGGTAATGTTTGTTGAACAGTAAAAATTAGCTTTTCTGATTACTGAGTTAAGAATCCTGAATTGGATCTCTTGTAGAAATTTTTCCTTTGTGTAAGTGTAACAGCTCTACCATGTCATCTGCATTTATCTCATTAGATCATACTTTTATTTACTGTGACAAAAATGGCTGCTGGCAACATAATTTGTTAGTGTGCATTGGTTGCGTTGAAAACTCAGATGCTTGCAAGGGTGCCACTACTGCTAGATTCGTGAAGAGCTTCAAAGAAGCAAACAAGAAACATTGCTGATCAGCTAATTCATGGTCAATCAGTAATTGCTCCAGTTCAGAGTCACAAGCAAAAAGTTTGTGAGCTCTTCGAAGGGAATTGTAGAATTATGATCTGAGAAAATATTGCAAAACATCCTAGAGTAAGTAATTAGAGGAGATGTTTGTTATTTACGAAATACTCTTTAACAAATCGAATTTTATGTGCATGTATTGAAGATTCCGATCTTCAATACTTACAATAATATTTACTTGTTTTATGGTTAGTTTACAGAAAGAGCACTTTTTTTTTTCTTCTTCTTTTTTGGGGGCAGGTGTGGTGTCTTTCATACCTGCCAAGTTTTACAGTTTTCCCGTAAAATTTACGGAAATTTACTTGTCTTATGGTTATTTTACAGATTTTTTTTTCCCCAGATAGGTTAGGGCCATATATGTAATATATATTTATACATACTACCTAAAAAAATGTTCGAATATAGAGAATGATTAGCCCAAAGATACCACATCAGAATGTTCTGAATCCCCTTATCACAATTTAATCAATTTCTGTTTATCCAACCCTCTTTGTTCTCAACCAATTCAGAAAAACTGAAATAATTTTTGTAGGATTAAGATTGGCAATAGTTGAAAAACAGAGGGGGGGGTTGCTTTATTAAAGGTATTTTAGCATTCTGGCACAAAAATCTTAAGTTCAAAAACACTAGTAGCTTGAAGTAAAAGGTCACTAAAATATATCGCTTGTAGCTGTAATTTCGCAGTTACAAATTCATTTTTTTTCATATATTTAACCTAAAAATTTATACTAATGACTTATCATTGCGTTGCATTTTAATCATTATAAGTGTGAAATAATGCCAAACATTTTTAACGATATAATATTCACATAATGGATAAGTTTTTAATCGGTATGCTTGATACATTTCACCAATACGTTCTTCAATCTAAAACGTCAAATAAACGTTCCCTGAACCTTTTTTTTTTTTTTTTTTTTACGAATTTTAATTTTTGAAAGTTGGCTGTGTGACCTTTTCTAATGGATATAAGCAGCACTTATTGCTGTTAAAGATGTGAAAGGATATATCACAGCTTCATTTCACTATAGGCTGGTGCACCTAAATTGTCTTTCGAAATTTAATTCTTATAAAATGATATACTGAGCATTTGTAAAATGTCAGATTTGAGATGGGAAGTGTAACCCAAGGAAGAATTCATTTGGAAATGACAGATTTGTAGCAGGATGGTGTGTACATGAAATAATGTACTGAGACCAAAAACAGCACAAGTGTTCAGTGAAAGTTTATGAAACTGCATGTTGTACATGTCCACCACACATGTAAAATAAGAAACTGGTACGAGTCATTTACCTTTACGACCACAGATAAGGTTCTGAAGACACCTCTGCCAGGGAAGTATACTGTATATGATATCATCATCATCCATTATCAATCCACTGCTGGACGAAGGTCTCCCCAAGTTTCCTCCACAACGGTCTGTCTTGCGCCAGTCTTCTCCATGTCACTCCCGCATACTTTCGAATTTCATCCACCCATGTGGTCTTCTTCTGGGTCTTTTCCTGTCCCTTGGAATCCAATCTAAAATTTCGGCTGTCCATCGATGGTCTGTCCTTCTGGCAGTATGCCCAGCCCATTGCCATTTCAGGGATTTAACTCTGATCGTGATGTCTTCCACTCTTGTCATTTTTCGGATCCACGAATTCCTCTTCTTATCTCTCCTGGTTACACCAAGCATGCACCTCTTGATGGTTCTTTGAGTTGTCTGCAGCCTTTCTATGTATCTTTTAGTTAAGGTCCACGTCTCTGCACCATACGTAAGCACTGGAAGGATGCATTGATCAAACACTTTTCTTTTAAGACATAATGGCATATTGCTCTTGAAAATTATGCTGTTTCTTCCAAAAGCTCTCCAGGCAAGTTTTGTACGCTGATTAATTTCTTCATCAATGTGACCCTCACTTGATATCTGCTGTCCAAGATAAACGTACGTGTCTGTTATCTCCAGCTTTTCGCCATCAATCGATAAATCTTCATTTTTTGTAAAAGCATTGAACATCACTTTTGTCTTCTGAAAGTTCATTTTTAATCCCACTTCTTTACTCTTGTCAGCAAGTTCCTGGATCATACTCTGCAGCTCTGATGGGGTAGTTCCAAAAATGACTGTCATCAGCAAAATGAAGGTGGGTTAGATAATCTCCATTAATCTTTATCCCTTTGTTTTCCCAGTTCAGTGATTGAAAGACATTTTCCAATGTGGCATTAAAGAGCTTCGGAGATATGGTGTCACCTTGTCTCACTCCCTTTCCAATTTTTATGTGTTGTACTTCCAAACAGTCGAATCTTTGCACTTGCATTTTCATAGATGTTATTAATCATATTAATGTGTGCATCTTCAATACCACAGGATTTCAGAGCCATTGTAACTGCTGATGGTTTCACCGAATCCAAGGCTTTTTCATAATGGATAAAAGCCATGCACAATGGAAGTTCACATTCCCTTGCTCTTTCAATTAGTTCTCTCAATACGTGGATATGATCTATTGTGCTGTAGCCACTCCTGAATCCAGCTTGTTCTCTCGGTTGAGCCTTGTCCAGTGTTACCTTCAAGCGGTGTGAAAGAACTTTAGTGAAGATTTTATAAACCACTGATAGGAATCTGATAGGTCTGTAGTTCCTGAGATCCTCAATGTCACCTTTTTTATGTAGCAGGATCATTGTAGCATTGTTCCAATCCTCAGGAATCTTCCCTTCATTAAGGCATCAAGTGAAAATTTGGGCGAGTACTGTTTCGATTTCTCCATTTGCTTCTTGTATGATGTCTACAGTAATTCCATCTTCTCCTGGAGCTTTTCCCCGCTTCATGTTCTTGATTGCATGTGCAACTTCTGCTGGGAGGACAGGAAGAACTCTGGTATGGGTACCTTTCATGATGTCTGGAGTACATGTATCATTCCTTTCGTATAATTTGGAGTAGAAATCTTTCACTCTTGTCAAAATTTCGCCTCTATTTCTTGTTACAGAACCATCTTCTTTTCTCAGTGCCATAATCTGTTTTTTTCCCCTTACTGAGATGTCCCTTTGCTATCTTTAGGCTTTGGTTGTTTTCAATTGCTTTCCTTACTAGTTCACAGTTGAATTTTCTTACGTCTTCAGTGATACTTTTTCGTACTGTCTTGCATAGCTCTATATATTCCACTTTGGAAGTCACATCTTCTTTAGTTGTCCTCATCTCTCTTCTTTTTTGCATCAACATTTTGGTTTTTCCTGATAATTTGTTCACATGCAACTTGTTCTTAGACCCAGCTAATTTTGTTGCTGTTTCCATAAGAGCTTTGGTTACTTTTCTGTTAACTTCAGAAATATCCTCTTCTTCCAATGTTAGGCCTTCTAAAGCAGAGAATCTGTTCTTCAGTTCCAACTTGAAGGTATTATGGTGTTTTTGAAGGTTGGTTATGTCAATACATTTTGTTTGTCTTATGAGCTTGCCACGTTCGAATTTAGTGTTGAGGTGCATCTTACATCTCGCCAATCTGTGGCCACTACCTGTGTTGAACTTGTTTAGCACACTGCAGTCTTCTATGACGAATTTTTTGTTACCCATAATAAAATCAATTTCACTTGTCGTCCCATTTGGATGTCTCCATGTCCATTTCCTGTGTGGCTTTTTCTTGAAAAAGGAGTTCAAGATGAAAAACCCTTCTGCCTCTGCAAACTCAACGAGAGTATTTCCACGCTGGTTTCTGTTGCCGTGACCGAATTTACCTACTGAAGTTTCATTCTGTTGCCGTTGCCCTATTTTTGCATTGAAATCTCCCATAATTATCTTTAAGGGCTGCTTACCTTTATTATTTAGATAACTAATTTCCTCATAAAATTCTTCAATTTCTTCTTCAGGATGACTTGTGGTGGGGTGCATAAGTTTGAATAATCTGAGCCTGGTATCTTCTCGAGAGTTGGATAACGAGTCGTGCAGCTCTGTCAGAGGAACTTTCAACTTCTACAACTTTATCCTTCAGTTTCTTGTTTATTATAAATCCAACACCACTAGTTCTGCCATTATCTGTCCCACGATAGTAGAAGATATGTCCACTTTTCAGTTCAATGAGATCTTCTCCTTTTCTCCTTACCTCACTTAGCCCGACGATGTCCCTCTTGATCCTTTGTAGTTCCTCTTCCAATTCAAGAAGCCTTGAATCAGAAGATAGGGAGTGTCCATTATACGTAGCCAAGGTCAGCATCAGATGGCAGCCTAGTTCGGTCCTCCGGGGATTCTTAGCACCCTCTGCCTTCATGTCGCACTGGCCGCTGCCTTGGCCAGGTACATTCCAGCTTGCCGGAGACTGAAGGCCAAGATTTAAGTTGTGAAGTCATTTTGGAGGGGTTTGGCCATAACTCACCACGCTGGCCAAGCGGGTTGGTGAGTGTGGGATAGCATTTCCTCTTATCCCGATGGTATAGTTATACCGCTATTGGCGGTCGTCAGAGCCCCTTTAGTGGGAACAGGATGCACCACGAGAAGGCGGGGTTGACATTTGTCAAGGAGAGGCTGTGATGTTACGCATCACCTGACCTTACATCCTGCATATGATATATAGGTTAAGTTAATGAGGAAAGCATGTACATGCAACCCAAGAAAATTAACAAATGTACATCTTGTGGGCTATAAGCATAGCACTCCACAGTGCTTCATAAACAACTTTAACTGCATGCATGCAAAGTGAAAATTGTGCAGGCACTCCTAGAGGATAATAAAATCAAATGAACACATTTGAGCTGCTTTATAAAATTGGTAAACATAACACGTCTTTGCAGTGTGTGACATTTTTCTGATGATGTATTTTTTCCACATCTGGTCGTGTCAAGTACCAGAAATATCTGAATATGGGATTCTTAACTTCCTTGTGAACATTAAAGAAGCAGAGTAGAAGTTAATATCTGGTTGTGGTTTAATGTATGATTGAACCATTCTTTTACACCAAACAGACAGTGACGACAGGGGTTTCCTACCTTGATGTACTGGAACAATTGTTGTGTTACCACTGCTTTTGTTTCTGCAGTCAGGCATTGTGTTTTCAAGAGAGAAAGGGTTCTCCTACACTAGTCCTTCTTGTGTGAAAATGTTTTACATAAGAAATGCCTTGGGAGATATATTGGCAGGGGAGGGTTAATTCCTTGGCCACCACTTTTTACATACACTGTATTGACAAAAGTCACTGGACACCCCTTCAAAGGCAAATCAACGGATCCACTGCGTTGTTAAGATGCACGGTACAGCTGCAAATGATATAAAAACAAACCTGCAGCTGACAGCGATCATATCGCACTGTGAGGTTGAGTGAAACTGTCGCGGCGGGAGAGAACTGACTTTGAGAAAGGAAAGATTATTCGGTGTTATATTAGTGGGTTGTCCATAAGAGAAACTGAGAGGCATTTAAACATACCCAAGTCAACGGTTTTGGATGTACTGAATAAGTGGAAGACGCGTGGCATGCCTGAAGCAGCTGAACATACCGGCAGGCCAAAGAAAATTGGTGATAGAGGACATCAAAGCCTCAGGAGAGTCGTTACAGCTAATCGACAGAGTACTGCACAAGACCTCAGTGTACAAGTGAATAAAAATGCTGGTACCTCGGTATGTACACGTACCATTCGCAGAGAACTTCATTCCATGGGTTACCGTGGTCGTGTGGCTGCTCGTAAGCCTTTCATCTCCACTTGGAATGCTACTTGTTGTTGGGCATGGTGTAAAGAACATTTATCGTGGATCGTCGATCAATGGAAATGGGTCCTATGGACTGATGAATCCAGATACACGATCCATCAGTCTGATGGCCGTGTGTGGGTATGGCGGCTGCGGGGGAACGCTATTTACCACAGTGTACTGTTCCTACGGTCAAGTTTGGAGCTGGCAGTGCACTTGTGTAGAGATGTTTTTTGTGGTATGGTCCCGGCCCATTGGTTATCATGGACAAACCTGTTAACCAGCTCGTCTACCTCTATGTTCTGAACAATTGTGCCCTACCAACTCTGTGGCAATACTATGGAACCAAGCCTTGTTGGTACAAGCAGGATAATGCACCGAGCCATAAAGCAAGGACTGTTAATGTGTGGTTTGACGATAATTCTGTATTGTGTGGACTGGCATGCACAAAGCCCTGATCTTAATCCCGTAGAGCACCTACGGGATAAAATCAGAGCGCCGCATAAGAAGTTTGGAACCAACCAAGGCCTATTACTAAGCAACAGTTAGCAGCAGCAATATGTACTGAATGGAAGCACATACCCATCGCTGTGTTCCAAAACCTTGTCGAAAGCATGTCTCGAAGGGTCAGTACCTGCATTAAGGCCAAAGGTGGGCCGCCATCATACTGATGTATGTCAATAAATGCTATGTTGTGTTTCTTTTCTAGGTGTCTAGTGACTTTTGTCAATATTATGTATTCAATCTTAATAGCTTTTTTTTTTTTCTTATGGGGCTACATAAGATATCTATGCTTCTTCAGTCAAGGATATACAGGAACCTCTGCACCAGAATCTCCAGTGCCATTTGCACAGTCATGTGTTGTTCTTCATGGGCACATGGATTGAACTTTATATGTTGGCTAGCACTACTAAAGGTCTGGTGTTGTAAAAAAAGAAGAAAAAAATTCACATTCATTTTTATGTATGTGTTTCAGAAGAGAGAAAAGTGTGTGGGGGGGGGTATGTACGTTACTTTACAAGTATTTCAATTTTCTTTTTGTGGACATTATATAGTGTACTGCTTGATAACATGCCAGCAAGTTCCTACTTATCAGTGTTGCATACAGTGCTAGATGACACAATGCTACTTGCATTCTTGCTTTTTAAAGAAAGCAAGTAAGGGTTACTATGGGGTTAAAAAATTATCATTCATATAAATTTTCAGTTTAATTTTATCAAAGTCAGTAAATGTATATCTTCATCACCTTACATCTCGTCGTTGTCTTTTTCGTGAATTTAATGAAATTGCCCAAGCTACACTCGCACCAGAATCTCCAGTGCCATTTGCACAGTCATGTGTTGTTCTTCATGGGCACATGGATTGAACTTTATATGTTGGCTAGCACTACTAAAGGTCTGGTGTTGTAAAAAAAAAAAAAAAGAAGAAAAAAATTCACATTCATTTTTATGTATGTGTTTCAGAAGAGAGAAAAGTGGGGGGGGGTATGTACGTTACTTTACAAGTATTTCAATTTTCTTTTTGTGGACATTATATAGTGTACTGCTTGATAACATGCCAGCAAGTTCCTACTTATCAGTGTTGCATACAGTGCTAGATGACACAATGCTACTTGCATTCTTGCTTTTTAAAGAAAGCAAGTAAGGGTTACTATGGGGTTAAAAAATTATCATTCATATAAATTTTCAGTTTAATTTTATCAAAGTCAGTAAATGTATTTCTTCATCTCCTTAAATCTCGTCGTTGTCTTTTTCGTGAATTTAATGAAATTGCCCAAGCCACACTCTCTTTAGTCATTTTTGGACGGTGCATGTAACAGCTGGTAGTTTTTGTATGCTTGTTTGTGTTTATGCTAAATTATGCAGTGTGGTATGGAGAATAATACTGAATATTGCTGAATTTATTATAAATATCATTTAAGGAAGAAAAAGTATATTAATAATCCACCTCCCCCAAACCCCTGTAGCAAAAATGGTCTTTGCCTGTATGCAGGAGAATTAAAAATCCTATAGTTCACTGCATATATATTGCAGTGTCCTGACACTACAGTGCCTGGTCTCTGACTTTGAATTCTACTAGTCTTGTGTGGAAGAATGCTCTAATTGTCTCTGTTGGAGAAAATAATAATTTCTGAGAGGGTACTAAAAAACAGGTTATGTATTTATCTTGATGCTAGTGATGTTCCTGGTAATTCACTTTTGGAAATGCTGGAAACACACTTACGTTAGGCCTCTCTCCCATCACAAAGTTCCTGATCAGTCTGCAACAGATATTGTGGTGCCACAATAAATCTGCCTGTGGTCACGGTGCGAGATAACTACTACATGTGAAAACAGATAAAAATTTGCCCTGGTAGAGATTTAAAAAACAACTGACCACCTTCTATTTCTTCAACTTAAGGGGGAATATTTATTGTGAATCCAGAGCCACCATTGATGCCCATGTTAAATTTCAGATGTTTATGTACCTTTTCTTGGAAAGTACTAAACTAGAGTTACAATTTTTTTCACACACAGTAATGTAATAGTTGTGAACACTTTATGGCCTTGTTTATTGTATTTTTTATTTCTTTGTGAAATAAAAAAATGCAATAAAAAATGGTCATGTTAAAAAAAAAATTTTTTTACATGTCCTTGTGAAATATAATTTTTTAACTGAACTCCACTTTTGCATTATGAAATTTTGATACTTAAAAAATCATGCAAAAATAAAACACCATGTGTGAAAGATCGGCAGTGGAGCACATGACACACTAAAAATTAGAAGAATCCCTTATATCCTCTTATCATGCATTGGTTACGTCATGGAATTGTAACTGGTGGAACGCTCACTGGTTTTGGCATTTCACTTCTACCTCCCTCAGTCATGGAATAAACCATGTAGTGTTAGCATCAGTTGCCAGATTTCAAAATAGCTTTCCAAATATTAAGGATCTGAAAAGGTGTGTCCGAATTACAAGTATTAGGAGTAAGGTAGATTTCAACGCTTTCTCGATGAAACGTTCAATTCATCGTGATAATCATCAGTCAAGTAACTAATATGCCATATCTACACAATAATAATGCAAGTGCATAACCGTACACAATCTACTAATCATTTTAATTAACAAGTCTTATATAGAATACACGTACTCCATCCTCAGGTACTAGAATCAACAGAATGGATCCAAACAAAGTTCATATTACAACAGGCAATGATGCAAGCGCAGATTTACGTTGGTTATGTCATCGTCTGTTGTAATTTGGACTTTGTTTGGATCCATTCTGTTGATTCTAGTACCTGAGGATGGAGTACATGGCATTCCAAAAGATCTTGTACATAAGTCTTATTAAGTAAAATGATTAGTAGAATGTGTACGGGTTATGTACTTGCATTATTATCGTGTAGAGATGGCATATTAGTTTACTAGACTACTTTCTCGGTACCTGAGGGCTTTCCGATTACTGAACGAAGCGATACTTTTTGCCAGTCGGGAATTGTGGATGTATTGCTGATAATTAAACTGAATGTGAGGTGGAAGGGTTGCAATATGTTCCACCAATTGCCAGTTAATGCTTTGGTACATACTACCAATATAGTGGGTAATGCCTGTGGAAGTGTCAAATTTATCTTATCCCTGATACTTGCGATACGGATACCCCTTTTCAGATCCCTATTATTTGGAAAGCTATTTTGAAATATGGCAACAAGTGATGCTAACACCATAAGGTTCATTCCATGGCAAGGGAAGGTAGAAGGCAATTCCCGAAATGTTCCACCATTTACACTTCCATAACGTAACCAATGCGTGATAAGAGGATACTAAAGGTTCTTCTAAAACACCATGTGAAAGTACGTTTCTCCATGAGATAAAGAACGAAAAAATTTCAGGCAATTTTATCTTAAATAGGTTTTCAGAAAAAGGTACATAAGTACCAAAAAATAAGGTTTTTAAAAAATCAACTTTTAAGTGAAAAACAAATTGTATCACACATTAAGAAGGGTTATCCAGACCTTCTGCCTTCATAAAACTCCATTCTAAGACTAATTTCCATTCCCTTTTTGTCGTGCCTTTTTTTTTTTTTTTATCAGTCACTTTTAGATCTGTGACATTGACACGCAAATTATCCAATTTTTGCAATGACTTCATGCAGTGTACACCAGGAATCACACCAGCATTTCCCAGTATTTTGCATTTAGTGATGTTGCCATCATTAATGTTTGAAGTCACTTCATAAACACCAAATTTCAATGTTGTGCAGGAAACAAATATCAGTTTTGGCACACATGCCCATATCGCACTGTTTACAGACTCATTTGGTTCTGGGTATTCAGAATTCCATGCAGTTAACACTATAGTATGATGTAAACATAACGTACCAGTCAGTGGCGTAGGAACGCTTTTGATTTAGGGGGGTACAAGCTCATGAACCTTACATCTCAAGGATGGATGACCCCTCCAAATTTTTTAGGGGGGGGATAGTATGACGATTATGGGCAAAACACGTTCGCCGTGCGTTACTACAGGAAACCAGCCATAACCTCCTATCTACCGCTATCCGTGACCTGCGTTCCTCCATTGCTAAAACTGAACTTTCCTGCTACATTAGCTACCAATCACTGGCTGCTACCACTCATCCTGCTTTGCTTGATTTTTTCATGGTTCGCATCAACCAAACCCTCACAACAATTGAAGTAAATGAATATGCTCGCCATACAAAGAAATTCAATTTTCTACTCTCCAAGCAAAAAAGTCAAGCAACATCTCCGTCATCAGCCTCTACTGACAAGCCAAAGTATGTAAATCTTTCTTCTGTCACTATTCCTCCTAGCTTGGATAAATTCTTATCATTAGGCCCAAAATTTTCATCTGCTCTTCCTATCGATCTTCCACAAACTGTTTCTGTTATAGAATCAGCCATCCACAGAACTGAGACTGTTCAGCAGCCTATACTTCGTGCCAACGCTGCTGTTATCTTATCCAAGCAAAATTCTGTGCCAATCAAGTACTCTTCTTCTTGTTTAAAAGGATTCAGGTCATTTATTCAGGAAAATGATCTAGCCGTATGCAAAGCAGATAAAGTTGGTTGCCCAGTCATCATTGGTAAAGAAACTCTAAACCAAAAAGTGCTTTCTTTTCTTACATCTGCTAACTGCATCCCTTTACAGTCAGACACCACCAACTCACTCAAAAACTCAGTTGACAGATTAGCTAAGAAAGAGACTCTTCAATCCTTCCTTGGTGATATATCACCCCCTCCTTACTTTAGAACTCCCAGGCTCTTCCTGCAAGTGAAACTGCATAAAGCTGGTAACCCCATCAGACCTTTAGTGGAATATTCTTTTTCTCCAGCAGTAAACCTTGAAAAGAGATTGGTCCTCAAATGCAAATCCCTGGCAGCCAACCATCCTCATACAGTTGTCTCTACTTCAAACTTCATCCACAACCTTCCTAATTCCTTTTCCTCCTTGTGATAATCTGTATACTCTTGATGTAGAATCTTTGTTTCCCTCTGTACCATATTTTGATTCCTACATGCTCCTCATGAAGAAATTGATTCTTCATTTTGAGCCCCCCCCCCCCCCCCCGGTCCTCTTATCAAAGATCTTTATGATTGTTTCCACACTATTCATCAACATAGTTGTTTTGTTTTCAACAAAATTGTGTATAGGCAACAATCTGGTCTCCCCATGGGCTCACCTCTTTTCCCCTCTGCTTGCTGGAATCTACATGCAACATATTGAAGTTTCCATAATTCCTCTATACCCTTTTCAACCTTCCCTATGGTTAAGATATGTAGACGACATTTTCATTAGCTGGCCACATTCCAAGTCTGAGCTACAGATACTGATCAACTCCATTACAGAAAAATTTCCTTCCATTAAGCTCACTATATCTAAGGAAGTAAATCACAAAATTGATTTCCTGGATGTATCTATCTGCAGAAACGCTGATCTCTCCATTACTCGTTCCGTCTATCGAAAACCTTCTGCAGCCACTAACATCATTCCCTACAAATCTTGCACCCTGCATCTCTACAAGCTTGCAGCATTGAAGTCCTACATCCACAGGGCTCATATCATTTGCAACAAGCCAACTCTCTCCTTCAAGAAGAACTCTCCAAAATTTCTACAATAGCCCTCTCTCATGGTTTCCCTGCTGTTACAGTCAACTCCCTCATAAAGAAATATGAAAACCATTCGAAAATCGAATGCCTCCTTCCTCACAAGAAAGAAGACCTGAAATTCTGTGGTTCTGTTCCTTACCATCCTTCCTATGCTTATAAGTTACAGATTCTTTTTAGAAGTTTTAGTTACCATCTTGCCATTAAATCTACCCCAAACATCTTGAAACTTCTACAAAGGGATAGGGACAAAGTTGAAAGCCTGAACCTCCCAGGAGTTTACTGCATTCCTATCTCTTCTTCTACTGGGGATAACTTATACATTGGAAGCACATACAGGAGCATTAGCCATAGAATTTTAGAACATAGAAAAGATGTTTCGAAAGGCAATCCCAATACTGCCTTGTCTATTTTGACAATGGAAGACACATCTGCAGTTCCCCACTGGAACGAAGCAAAACGAATTGCTTCTTTTGACAATCGTTTTGCCCTCCGTTACCGTGAAAGCATAGAAATTATGTTCAACTCAATGACTTGCAACTCCGAATCTCCTCTCTACATTCCGTTGATCTGGAGATCAATTCTAAGTTTTGGCAACAAAAATAAGAAAAATTCAAATGTAGAATCTGGCAACAATCTTAGTCCTCCATTGGCGTGATGAAGACCTAAGATAAGGTCGAAAGCTTCCAACTTACGAACTTTTTGTAAAAGTTTCAGTTAACGTAACTAGCGTGATCAAGTTACCTTTATTTGGGGGGATAGTATATTAGAGTTTTTATAAAATACATATACTGATCAGGCATTCATCCGAATGAACATTGTTATCATATTAATATTAATTATTACCATTATTATTTTTATTACTGACAAAAAGTTCACATTATTAATTTCTTATCAGAAAATGAATGGAGAAGTTTTGTGTGTGTGTGTGTGTGTGTGTGTGTGTGTGTGTGTGTGTGTGTGTGTGTGTGTGTGTGTGTGTGTGTGTGTGTGTGTGTGTGTGTGTGTGTTCTCGTTAATTTTTGTACTTTTTTTTTTTTCCATTAAAATATTGAGCCAGGGACAAGTCAACATTAGGATGAATTTCTGTCAGCAGGGTTTGGAAAAGAGGGATTTCCCAGGAAATGTTATATAACTCTTTACAAGAACGAATTAAATTTCTTATCATTTTTGTTTACGTTAATAAAATAAAACCGCAGTAAGATAAAAACTGCTCTACCCCCATTGAAGCATTATGAAGTCTATATTAAAAACTTTAAACGATACATAGGCTGGCAATTGATGTAAAAAGCACAATGGTCTGGCGCAAAGCTAAATGATGCTGGAGATATCGAGGAATTGGAGTTCTATGAGTGGTATGTGAAATCCATAATGCACTTGTTGTATTGCTACAGACCTTAAGACAGAAAACAATTTTAGTGCTGGGGCTGCGGGCGCTGAAATGTCCATTTGTGCATTAATTTTTTTTTTTTTTTTTAAAGTGCAGAAAGAATGACCTGATCAAGATGCATGGAATTTTAAGAGAAAAGAAACACTGATCACAAGTATGTTATCAAGCCCTAGCTCTACCATATGCTGTTTGAAGTTATTAACAAAAACCTCGCACTCGTCGTTTCCCTGCAGAACTAATTTGCTGGAGTTTCCCAGATTGTTTGCCAGTTTTTGGTGGATGAAAAGCCTCCCCCTGCAAGCTTTGGATATAAAAAAAAAAAAGAAGAAACAGATGACCCGTGATATTTCTTTGAAAAAAAAAGAGAATAAAAAAAAAAAAATAAGTAGCATATAAATTTTACAGTTCACTTTTTATGAATGATTGGTTTGTGTTTGCTCATATCTGGGGGCGGGGGTGCAGTAGATATTAATGTACCCCTCTCCAAAATTTGGAATTTTCAAGTAATTCATAGACTTTCTGCTAGTGGGGCATAAAGGTAAATTGTGTTTTCCTCGATATCACTGCTTCTAAAACTCAGATTAGAAACATTCTTCCTGTATTGGATACAACTCCTAATGGGAAATCTGTTGCACGTATTAACTAATAGTTGATAAAAAAAAATGGTTTGGCTACCAGGGGGCGTAAGTGTTTTATTTCTACTTCGGTATGTTTGCACAAAATTTGAGCTCCTGAAAACTAGACTGAAAAAGTTCTTTCATGGACTGATATTGCTTACTCAAACTTTTTGATAATACCTGATTGAATTAAACATTTTCATATTGAGAGAAAGGATTTTCTGATAGGCCTTGTAGTAATTGCACCATGATTCAGTTTTGCATTATTGGGTAATTATCCAATTAAAAGCATTTAAAAAAATGTAATGAATAAAAAAAAACGCTCATCCATTTAAATCTTTCATCATTTTTATTACTTAAAACCTAGATTACTTTTTTTTTTAATTTTGATTGTGGTACTGTAAAGCGTAATAATCATCCTGGAATTTCTTTTCCCCAATGTACAAACCCTAAGTATAGAGCTGGTTATGTAGTTCAAAATCCATCCAAAAATGCCTGGACCTTTCTATTGCCACACCCACCTACAGTTTTCTGGAGGAAGGGAATTTTCAAAAAATGAAAAAAAAAAAAAAAAAAATTCTAATTCCCCGATTTTCGTGAATCAGGGTTCATACGGTCCTTAAGAACTCCTTAATTTCCATTTGCCTTTTTAAGGGCCCTTAAGAACTCCTTAATTTCTGTTCTGTTTTTAAGGGCTCTTAAAAAGTCCTTGAAAACACCGTAATTATATTATATTCGGTCGTTAAAAAGGTCGTAATTTTTTTTTTAACCAAAGAAATGCACGCATTACGCAGGCCAGCTGGTTTCATTAGTGTACTGATGATGGTTTTACGTCACTAGATCGCATGTCGCAAAAGTTTACCCATGTTCTGTATTGCTTTTGGCAGTTTGCCAACCAGCTACCTTCAAATTCCTTTGGTTTAGATTAGATTCATTGCTGGCTTCTTGTTTTCTTTGCGCAAGGTCAGTGCAGTTCAGATCGTTATCTTCTGTTATTTATTAGAGAATGTGGTACTAAGTAAAGAGCTTAGAGCTTCTGTCTTTTCAGCTAGACAGAAATATGTTCAATATTTAGATGCGGAAAAAAAAATGTGCCAAGCAACATCTGGGAGGAAACGGAAATTGAGAAGGAATTGCAAATGCTTAGTACGAAAAAACTGAAAGTAGAAAAAAATATTGCCGAATTAGAGAAAACGTGCAGATGCCCAAGGGTAATTGATGAAATATATGAACTGCTTCCTTCAATCAAATGGGTTTCGAAAATTAATAAAGGGAAAAAATGAAGAATTGGCAGAAATTACCATGTCAGGAGCTGAAAAATTGATTTCATTGGAGGCCTACGTCCTTTGTTTGACCTCAAAAAAGTGAATATGTACATAATATAATTTCCTTGCAGTCATTGTTAAATTGCATTATTGTTTTTTTAAGTTTTAAGAGCAAAAAAAGATGTATAATAGAAGTAAAAATTCTGAAGGAAATTTCATAGGTGCCTTGTTGTTACTGCAGTTTGTTTTAGCTTTTACACCTATACACTATTGCAGGGCTGCCAGACCTGCGCCAATTGCGCCAGCCCCGGCGCCAAAACGTTGTTCTTGCGCCATTCTGTTAAAAAATTTCAACAAAATTTGCGCCGATTTTGCGCCAAAAGTTAGAATTTACCGGTCATAGATATTTTAGCGTTATCTTACGACATTCGAAATCGATTCAACGGTTAATTCATACGTGAGATTCTTCCGCAGACTCGCGGAGTACTCTCCAGTTTGTTAGTTTTTTTTTGTTGCGCCATTCTGTTAAAAAATTTCGACGAAATTTGCGCCGATTTTGCGCCAAAAGTTAGAATTTACCGGTCATAGATATTTTAGCGTTATCTTACGACATTCGAAATCGATTCAACGGTTAATTCATACGTGAGATTCTTCCGCAGACTCGCGGAGTACTCTCCAGTTTTTTTTTGTTTTTTTTTTTTTTTTTGTCATTTTCAAGATCGATGCAAAAGTGAAGAAATTTTCGGGGTATTGTTTGGGGGGGGTCGTATTCCGTCTGGGGACGTTGTTTTGTCTTTTCAAACGTTCGGAAACGGAAGTTAAACGAAGTGCAGATTTTTCCCATAATCATTTTTTTTTCTCACGTGATGTTGCTTCTGTTCAGTATTGTTAAATATAATTTCATTGCATAATTTCAGCTTGAAATTGTAGGCAACGATTTCCGAAAACGGAAGTTAGACCGCCCAAAAATTTCCCCGTAATCTTCGGCGACAAGATTCTCACGCTGATTCGAGGAATTCCGTCCTTTTTTGTTATCATTTGGACCATGTACTAAATCGATGCATAACTGAACTGAAATTTTGGGAGGATTGGTCGGGGGGGGGCTTTTTCTCCGTCGGAGGACGAAATTTCATCCTTCGAAAACGGAAAGTAGACAGAGGTAGGATTTCTCTGTTAATCGTAATTTTTTTTTTCTTGCGATGTTTCCTCTACCCAGTATTGTTAGATATCATTTTATTCCATAAATATTTGTATTTCAGCTTGAAAATGTTGGATAAATTTCCCCGAAAACTGAAGTCAGACGGAGCGAAGATTTCTTCCGTAATTGTATCCTCCCCCCCCTCCTTCCCGCGATGTTTCCACTCCTATGTAGTTGTTAAATGTCATCACCCTCATAAATGTGTGTGCATTTTAGCTTGATAAGGGTAGGGGGAAATTTCCAAAAACAGAAGTGACGAAGTTTGGAAATTTGTAAGAATTGATGCATGGTGTTAAAAAAAAAAAAAAAGTATTCATTCTCTGAAAATTGCACTATTTATCTAAAATAGTTAAAGCTCTGATATCAGAATTCATGGTTCTCAGGCTGAAAGTTCTTTAAGCATGATGGATAAAATTGTCATCTGAGGGAATAAAAAAAAAAACGAAAAAGAAAAGTAACAAAGACAAGTGGTAAAGGGGAAAACTATGAGCAGAAAAAAAAAACCGTGGATGCTGTGCAGGGGCTAAGTCAACAAAAGACAAATATGGCCGTGGAACTTGCTGAGAAGAATGTAGGGTTTGCTCGCAAGAGGAAACCAAAGCTAATGTTTTAGCAAGTACAAGAACAAAACCAGGAAAAAAAACTGTTTGAAGCTCTCTTTCAAAACCACCCTATTTTGTTTGGAATTCAGTAATTTTATAATTGTGAATACAGTGGTGTGATCTAGTTAAATATTTTCATAAATAAATTACAGTAAACGATTCAGTTTTGTTCATGCTTTGTAATATTCACCCTTTCTCACCATGCAGTCTGATTTTTCACCAAATTAAAAAGTACAGCTTTGTTTTTTTCTTCGTCAGTCTCATGTATGTTAATTAAAATCGTTCACGAGCGCTATGGATAAATGAAAGGATTTTTTATATCGCATAACTTGTAATCAATTATCAGGAATGCTGATCTTTTGGTTCTTACTTTAAGTCTGAATTTTGCCCTGTATGTTCAGGGATCAGAATTTTTAGAAGGCTTTCTTTTTCTCATTTTGATCTACCTTGGGGAACATCTTCACCCTCACACTTTTCTTTTTCCAGATGGAAGGTGTGTTGAACCACTTACTAACTCGCAATCGTCTGCTTAATGTCCATACATGCAGGATCCCATGTATGCAAGAACAGTGGCTCTTTCAGACAGCAACAACAAAAAAGTCATACACTGATTCTACTACTGAAGAAGAGGGGGGTGATCTCGTGCCAAAACGTCACTGTGCAAGCGTTAAGCGATAGAAGCAGCAGCTTTTATCTAACCAACTTTACTAAATCTCACTATCATCTTATAGTTTTGGTTCCAGTTGTAATTGTTCACAGCAATAACGAAAGTTTGACATTGATAATTACTTGATAAAAAACATTGTATGAAGAGTATCATGGTGCAACTGCTTAAAGATGATGCATATAGTTTTCACTGTTATCTTATAGTTTTGGTTCCAATTTGATTATTAAATGTTACATTAGTTTTCCTTTTATATCAAAGGTATGCTTTCCTTCAGAAAACCTTAAAAGTTTGTGATGAACACGCAAACCACGTATGCGTGGCTTGCCAGTTGGTTGGTTTTAGAAATAATGTATTTTAATCTGAATGCCATGAATCTCAAAAAATATGCTGCTAAAAACCAACCAAACAACAAACAGTAATTACATATTATTTATTCTTCCTAAGTGTATATTCGCAAGCGTTCAGTATCAATAGCAACAGTTCTTGGACACGGCAGCATCCTATTTGTGTTACAGCGAAACAAATGCATTCAGAAGAAAATCCCTGATATTAATGTGTTACGCTTAAAATATTGCAGGTCATGTAGTTTTCAATAAATTGTGGGTAGTATAATTGTTTTCCTATTTATCTCAATGTAAGAACGACAGAAATGCTAATTAACCGTCGTAAGAGAAGCAGTAAATTGTCAACAAACCTGAAATATAACATTTTTCATAGTTCATAAAATAATGGTAATTCAGTATATAAACATAACTTAAAGCACAGCATGGATTTAAAACAATTAAATATACTATCATTAGTTGCTCCAAAACCTGAGTTCTGCTCCAAAATGCAAATTTTCTCACTCCAAATTGCATATTTCCCTGCTCCAAGAATTGCTCCAAAACATGGTAGGGGCACTAACACCCCTGCTATTGCCAAATGTTGAAAATCAACCTGCAGTAAGTGTATGGAAGAAGTTATTACAAGTGCTACAGCTGTAGAATTTAAAAATAAAATAAAAATAAAAATGCAACAGTTACACAAGCAAAAATGTGTTATTCGTCCAAATCTACGAAACCCAAATTTTTCTCCAGATTTGGGAATTCGGAAGCTGTGTAGTAAATAAAAAAATAAATAAATAAATACTTAAAAGAAAGTGATGCTTCACTGTTTAATTTTGATTCTTTGAATTCTGCCAATGTACTTTTGAAGTTTATGCAAACATTTTTATTGAACTTAAGGCTTTCAATTCCTATGATATGATTTAAGTTATGATGAACTTGTGTGTTTCGATTTTATTTAGATAATGTGTTTACTTGCTTCATTAACCTAAAACAGGTCTAACAAGCTGTGCTGCATTTTTATAAAAGTGTTATTTTTCCAGCTGCAGCACTTGTAGTGATGTCACCCACAGAATTAATGCATTTAGTTTCTTAGCCTGTGTCCGTACATATTTGTAAAAGTAATTCTAATGGAAGGAATTAAGTTGTTAAATGGAAAGGTAAAGATACCAAAAATTTTAAAGACTGACAATCACAGCCATATGAAATTCTAAGCTGTATTTGTAATACTGTTTTTGTTAAAATGAATTTGTAAATTAATAAAAAATTTAAATTCGGATAAACTTTAAGGGAAAAACAAATGCAAATTTAAAAAGTTTCCGAAACCACAAAGATGGGCCTATAATCACAATTAATGGGTGAAAATTTGTTGAAAATTGAAATTCCAAAATAAATAAATTTTATGCTTCAGGACAAATAATGGATCCAGTATTACCAGTAAATAATGTATATAAGGAACTTTTAAGTTAGTTGGTTTTTCTGTTGGAGTATTTAGGTTTATTTTAGAACTAATTTTAATTCATATATTTGTGCAATGGAATATTCATTAGTTTCAACAAAATTGATTTATTGTGTTAAAATGACTTATGTTGTAATAGTTAACTCACATTTTGTATATTGTGTGTATTTGCATGCAGCGATTATGAAGTCCTTAAAAATATTTAAAGGTCCTTAAAAATAGCCTGAAGGTCCTTAAGAACTCCTTAATTTCCATTTTCAAAAAGACTATGAACCCTGTGAATGTTACATCATTTTGAACACAAGATTTCAAATTTTTAGAAATAATGGAAAAGTAAAAAGCAATTATTTTTTTCATTATGGGCCCTCTTAAAAAAAAAAAAAAAAAATGCTTAGCCTAGGTACTCCAGCAATTGCAATGATAACTAGGACCAAGAACACTCTGCCATCTGTGCCAAGAATTTTACTTGTATTTTCAAGTTGAAACACAATTTATGGAATAAAAAAAATGTATTTAACCAAAATACAGGACAGAGGGAACATTGCTAAAAAAAATTACAATTGCAGGAGAAATCTGTACTCTGTCCTACGCAGGAATTTTTTCTCCATTTTTGATCTTGAATACAAACGTTTTTGTAATTAAAAGGATATCTAAACAAGAATGCAGTGCAGGAAAAAACAGAGTGAAGGGGGACGATTGCGGGAGAAATTTTCGCTGCCTTTTTTTTTTTTTTTTTACTACTGTGAGCAATTCAATGGGCTATAAGCAGTTGCTTCGCTGCCTTTATTTAGCTTCTATTCTTGAAAAACATCATCCTCTATTTTACAATTACAGCACAAATCTTTACTCCTTCCATTTTCAGAAAGAAATTTCTCCCCCAGTTTTCAGTCTTAAATACAAGCACTTGTGTGTCAAAACAATATTCAACAACTATACCAGGCAAAGGGAACATTGCAAGAAAAAGAATTTGAGATTACATGGCTCAATTCAACTTCCATTTTTGGAAAATTTTGCCTTTATTTTAAAGCTGAAACACAAGCATGTATGCAATTATTTAACAACAATACCAGATACGTAGAACATTGTGAGAGAGAGAGAGAGAGAAAAAAAAAAGAAGAAGAATTACAATCATGGGAGAAATCTTCATTCCATGTAACCTCCATTTTCAGCAAGTTTTAAAAGGCAAAACTTGCATCCATGTTTGGGATTCTGCAAAAGAAGATTTAATAGGGGTCTGGGGATATTGTCTGCAGGACCAAAATGAAATCTGCAATGTATGTTGCCCATCACTGCAATTCTGCTACAGGGGTGTCCTCATCCATCCTAGATGGTTCTGTGAATGTCAGTCATGATGGCATAAAGTTTTAAACTGCTGACTATTAAAAACAAATAGCTAGAAACATTAGAATTAGCACTGCAATATCTTGTTTTTTTGGGGGGGGGGGTTACACGCTTTGATTGTAGCAATTTCAGACATCCTCTACAAACCTGTACTTTATAACAAGAACTTCCTATGAAAGTGTCATCTCTTGCTACAAAATATATTTTTCTCTACATTTTTCTTATATAGCCATTGTTAATCATTGTGTGACTCACTGGCCATTAAAATTCACCAACTCTTAAAGCATCTTAAAGAAATTGTTCCTTTTATTTTTTAGTTTGTTTCTTTAAGCAGTGGTCTTCAAGGGTAGTTTTTTTTTTTTTTTTTTTTTTGTACTTACAATTTTGTCTTGGGATTAGGTTTAAAACACAAAGCATCACTGTGAGAGTGTGTGTGATATCATAATAAAAACCATGCAACATTTTTCTTTTATGCAAGCAGTGATATACAATTAGCTTATACCAGGTGACTCAGAAACGCTGAGTCGCCTTTTAAACGATCAGCGTGATTTGTCTTCTGTGTTGTCATTTCTTCGCTATACCAGTGTTTTCCATTTTGTATAAGTTGTTTTTGTTTCATCTGCCATTTACACCTTTTATTGTTCTGTTTTATCTCATTGTTATCTTTTAATATCGTTTTTGTTATGTTAAATCGTAGAATTCCTTGTACTGGTGTTTTCGTGTAGTACGCTATTGTTTTATCGGCTTTTTATACCACTTATCGTTATATTGTATTCTTTTCTTGTTTGTTTTAATGTTTTTGTTAATATTTTAAATGATCTGACTTGGCATTTTTTGGCCCATTGATGGCCTTGTGCTATTAAACAGAAAACCAACCAACATTAGCTTAATATGTAATGCATATGTGGTGTAGAGCACCATATATGTGTTCAATGGAGTAGTTTGGTATGTATGTTAGGTGGAATCACTCTACAATCCTCTTTTTTTTTTTTTTTCCTAAACATTGGAGTTGATGCTTACTTTGACAGACCTACCTACAGTTTTTTCACTATTTATTTCTGTTATTGTATGCCGAATGGTTATGGAAGGTTTGCTGTCACTTTCATGGTAGTTATCTGTTTTTCCATCATTCTTTCACATATGAAGAGTGGGTTTTGGTCTGTCTTGCTTAGTGGAAATTGAATCAGGCTGGGAGGAATGTTTGTATTGTTCGTTGTCAAATCTAGAGGCATTGTATCCCAGGAATCAGTTGACTAGGCAGTCGCAGTGGGTTACTGAGTGCACTCTTCGGCCAGCTGATCTTGCTATTCCCAAGACTTTGATGAAGTTTCCAGTGTACCCAAAACTGTGGTGGAACACTGAATGCAGCACTTCTGAAAAAGCGTACCACAAGGACCATCTTTTGTGATTCGTCGATGAATCTAGTACTGAAATCCTTCAGGATATACAATATATTGACAAAAGTCACCGGACACCTAGAAGAGAAACGCAACATAGCATTTATTGGCATGCGTTGATATGGTGTTGGTCCACCTTTGGCCTTTAATGCATGCACTGACCCTTCGAAACATGCGTTGGACAAGGTTTTGGAGCACAGTGATAGGTGTGCGCTTCCATTCAGTAGATAATGCTGCCGCTTAGTGTAGGCCTTGGTTTCAAACTTCTTATGCAGCACTCTAATTCATCCCATAGGTGCTCTATGGGATTAAGATTAGGGCTCTGTGTTGGCCAGTCTGCACACAGTACAGAATTATCGTCAAACCACGGCGTAACAGCCCTTGCTTTATGGCTCAGTGCATTATCCTGCTGGTACCAACAAGGCTCGGTTCCATAGTATTGCCACAGAGTTGGTAGGGCGTCCAGAATATCGAGGTAGACGCGCTGATTAACAGGTTTGTCCATGATAACCAATGGGCTGTGACCATATGACGAAAAACACCCCCACATGAGCACACTGCCAGCTCCAAACTTGATCGTAGGAATAGTACACTGTGGTAAATAGCATTCCCCCGGCTGCCGCCATACCCACACACGGCCATCAGACTGATGGATCGTATATCTGGATTCATCAGTCCATAGGACCCATTTCCATTGATCTACGGTCCACAATAAATGTTTTTTACACCATGCTAAACGACTAGTAGCCATCCGAGTGGAGATAAAAGGCTTATGAGCAGCTGCATGGCCATGGCAACCCATGGAATGAAGTTCTCTGCGAATGGTACATGTACATACCCAGGTTCCAGCATTTTTACTCACCTGTACACTGAGGTCTTGTGCAGTACTCCGTGGATTAGCTGTAACGACTCTCCTGAGGCTGCAACGTCCTCTATCACTTTATTTTTTTTGGTCTGCCGGTATGTTTTGATGCTTCATGCACGCCATGTGTCTTCCACTTATTCAGTACATCCAAAACAGTTGACTTGGGTATGTTTAAACGCCTCTCAGTTTCTCTTATGGACAATCCACTAATATAACACCCAACAATCTTTCCTTTCTCAAAGTGAGTTCTCTCCCGCCGCTACATTTTCAATCAACCTCACAGTGCGATGTGATCACGGTCAGCTGTAGGCTTGTTTTTATACCATTTGTAGCTGTACAGCGCATCCTAACAATGCAACAGATCCGTTCTTTTGCTTTTGAAGGGGTGACCGGTGACTTTTGTCGTTATAGTGTATTTCATAATTTATTACGTGTGGTCTTTTGCAAATTCAGTTAGTCATTGCTCTGTGTAAAATGTACAGATTGTGAAACCCTACTTCAAAATATCATTTTGGGTAGTAATGGAGCTTTTTTACACAACTTGTTCTAAACTGTGTGGGTTACACTTAATATTTTGATTGGGTTGGAAATTCCCTTGTTTAACTTCTATATTTTTAAATTTTCAGAAAGAACCATTTTCAAAAGTCAAAGAAAGAATACAAAAGAAACTTGATGTGCCTGACAAAGAATTTGAGAAAGTAAGTACTGATGTGTTTCTCTGAAAAACTCATAAAATTACTTTTTGTAAGCTCCATTGGGTTGGCTGGGTGAGGGGGGGGGGTCTTGCTCAAGCACATTTAACTAACTCAATCACAAATTACTTTACATTTTTTTTGTGGAGGGTAGGTGGTTGGCCTCTCTCTGGACACCATCTTAAAAGTAGTATGTTACTCCCTGAATATTAGTCATTTCTGAAATCAGTCCTAGCTCACTTCTTTAAGAGCTCTGTTAAATTCTATTGTCAGTTTTTACCTTTGGTTTAAAATAAGGATGAAACATTTACAAAATGACTTAAATGCAACTTGTGCAATTGTAACTTTCAATCCACAATTAGAATTTTTCTTATTTTTACTGTAGCAGAAAGTTATCATAATTACTTTGAGGAATAAGTGACAAAAAAAATGTTATGGTTATTGATTGAAAAAAGAATCTTGTTAAATAAACATTTTTTTTTTCCATTGATTACAGCACACAAAAGGTAGAAAAGAAGCCTAAAGATCTGTAGTAGCATGAACTCAGAGGGGTTCCCAGGCTGGAGGCTCAAGACTTTTGTCAATAAAACTGCAATTTGTCTACCAGTATTGATAAAATCTTATAAATGCATGCCATAAGTTCTTCTGCCCTTCCCTTGCCTGGAACTTAGCCCATCTAACTTGAAAACATCTTTTTCATCATTAGCTGTGCATTATAAAAAGATTTTTCCTTATTTGGAAAAGAGGGTGTAATTTAAAGTAGTCACGGGATTTTTTGGAATGTGCTGGTGGGGTGGTATCCTCAAAATGCTGTTTTCAGAAATTGCTGAAAAGATCATGAGAAGCTTCATTTGTAAGCGTGTGTAGTATGCTGAAATTCTACAAGCAAAGTAATGGTTTTTGGCTTCATTTTCAAGAACAAAGCTGTCCCAAGAGGCTGAATATTGTACTCCACATGCCAGTGTGTTTCAAGAAAGTGAGCCGGATCCTGACTGTGTACCAGTGGTTCAAGAGTTGCTTTGCGTTGGGCAGTTAAAGGCATCCATTTCTGAGTGTGGTTTTGAATAGTTGTTAGAAAACCCTAGAATTTTGGACCCCACGAATTCATGTAGGAAACCATTGCATTTTGAGAAAATTAGTATGTGATGTGCTGGTTACAAATTGGTTAGGTGTTTAAGCACTGAAGTTTGTCTCAAAGCCTTCACTAAATTCATTAAGTCACCTGATGAAGATCTAATTGATAGCTATTTCTAACAAAATAGGGCTGATCTGTCAAATACAAGCACAAGAAAAATTCTTTGTACACTAGATCACTTTAGAAAGATCTCTGCCTGGTATGATACCTAAATTTAAGTCTACGAAAGGAAAGTCTACAGGTTTATAAAAAAAGGTCAAATAATCAGCTAGTCCAGTGGCTAGGACTATCTGTCTTTCATGTTCGGACTAGATTGAAATATTTTTTGTCAGCCCAGGACTACCGTTTAAAAAAGTTTATATTTCCAAAGATGTGACTCTTAAAGCCTGTGTATTTTCTCAGATATTTTAAGGTTTCTTTTTTTTTCATTTGTTTTGTTATGTGCATGCAGCTGTTGAATCGTACACATTTTGATGAATATCTAACATTTCTATTACCAGAACTGCATCTTCTGTGATGTTAAATACAAGTGTTATGGGGAAAACAAAGTCAGGAGAAAAGGAGATATTTTGATCAAGGTTTCCTGCTTTATGGTGTTGGTAAACTGGGGGAATAAAAAAAAAAAAAAAAAAGCCTCTGAGGTTTGATGTGTTTGGGTTTGATCGAGGAAGGGGGCAGATAAAGAGTGTTTCATCTGCATGTCATTGTATACATAAGTGACATTTCTTGATTTAGTTTTCCTTTATCCTGATTTGCTTAGGCCAGTTGGGACTAGTGAATTCTCATTCCAGTTTGGCTGAGACTAAATTGGGAAAAAATAAGTTTTTACCCTGTGGTTTATTTCCTAGGAGAATAGAGCCATTGCAGAGGATATGCCAGAGCATGCATTCATTAATTTGGAGTTATTTGGTCTTAATTGGTGACCAGTTTCAGTACCCCATGTATGAGAAGATACATTCTACAAGTACAGAAGTATGCACCTAATTTGATCAGTGGTAGTGCTCAAGTAGTAGTAGTTCTAGTTATTGCTTAGAGTCATGGGAAAGGGGGCCCTCTAGCAAAGAAATTGTACATACACCAAATGAATGTGTAAGTGGTATTGAGGGTCAGTTGCAAAAAAGAATTTCATTCCACAAACAGATACATTTATTTGTGCCGCTAGTGACGGGAACTGTATCGTGCAAAGCAGGAAATTTGTGGAAAGTTTTGCTCATTGTTCCAGCTATCAAATGCAAAAAGATTTTGTGCAATCAATTTAAAAATGTAGATATATGAAGCATAAAAATTCATTTATACTCCCTAGTGGAAATATTGTTCATCATTGAATATTTTTAAGGTATGTGAAGCTGAATGGTGCGAGATACTGATTTCTGATCATTCGTCCAAAATTGTCTTGGGTTTCAGTCCCAGATGAGGCATAGAAGAGATGCTTGTGTGGTGACTGCTGTAGCCTATAGCCCTTAGATTTGCTGGTGTTGGTCATTCAGACGTGCCAACTCTCCGGGTTTAGGCCGGTAATGCCGGATTTTATGACACTTCCCGAAATTCCGGATTAGAAAATAATATTGCCGAATTCCGTCATAATTTCCGTAGCGTAAATTAAAAAGTAATGAGAAAAGTTCGAAGTTCTCCGAGGCATCGGACTACTTCGTTGATTACCGTAGCGTAAAAAGTAACGAGGGGAAAAGTTCAAAGTTCTCCGAGGCATCGGTTCATTAGCGGAGAAGCGACCTTTCCCTTCTGAGTCAGCAGCCAGCAGTTTTGCTCTGCCATTGGCAGCGATGTTTACTCTTCTGTCCGGTAATGATCTCTGGCGCTGCACGCACAGAGTAGGAGCGGGCTTGGCCTTGGCGCTCACCGTACGTACCGGCGCAGATTTCTATCGTAAGCGCGCGGTAGTGTTTTGGTTTGTTTCATGTACTTCGTCTGTCTTAACAGGAATTTCTGAGAATTTTTTGTGCACGCGTTTAATCAAGCGATGGCTGGTAGAAAATATCAGTCTGTTTTTAAGAAGTATACGACAGATTATCCGTGTATAATCGAATCAAGGAATCGCCAACGATTTGCATTTTGCTCTATTTGTAGGTGTGATTTTTTCGTTGTCCACAAGGGCACATTCTTACGCAAAACACGTGGCCAATTCTAAGTGCGTAGAAAATAACAAAACATCAAATTTTGCTCGAGATAGTTCATCTTCTGATGCGATTATCCATGCTGAGGGCTTGGTTACTTCATTCCTCGTGTAACATAACTTACTTTTAAGCTGTGCTGACCATGCAAGTGTGCTTTTTAAGAAAATGTTCCCAGATAGTAACATTTTAAAAACATGCATGTGTGACAGGACAAAAACATTGTGCGTTGTTGCCGAAATGGGGAAATTTTGAAAAATAGACTTGCATACTTGCCAATTTTTACGGATTACCCGTAAAATTTTACTGATTTACGGATAGGTCATTTTTAACAGATTTTTTAATATTTAGATTGCTCAATCGAAATATTTCAACCCCCTGCAACCATCCACTTAGATTTTCTAACAGACCTTACGAGCGCTGTGTCATGCGATGATGTCATCTTTGACTCGCTGGCTTTGTGACATCGTGCGGTAGCTCTCTTTCTCCACGGGAATGTGCTCAAGTGATGTGCCGACCAGAGTTCGCCAAAATGCGTAATTGCGCGTTTAGTATGCATCGAAATTTTACCACCGCGTAAAAATACGGATCGGGAATTTTTTCACGATGCGTAAAAATATGCGTCGGGAACTTTTTTTCTCGCGCGTAAAACTACGCATCGAATAATTTTACCAATTCATAAAAATGCACATCAGGAACTTTTTTTCTCGCGCGTAAAACTACGCATTGAATAATTTAACCAATTCATAAAAATGCGCATCGGGACGGTACAGAAACGGAAGTAACCGAAATAAAGGTTTTCTCCGTAATCAATAATTTTTTTTTCCTGTGCTGCTGCCTTTGTCCAGTATTGTTGTTATATATCATTTTATTCCATAAATATTTGTATTTCAGTTTAAAAATGGTGGAAAAATTTCCGAAATCGGAAATTCGATGGCAAAAACATTTCGCTTTAGGCGTGAGAGTCCGACGGCTTCGAGGAATTTCTCCTTTTCTGTCTTAATTTGAGTTATCCTCCAGATCGATGCATAACTTACCATAATTTTTTTAAATATTTGTTAACAGAAATTGTTTTACATTTTTTATATACCTTAACGTAACATTAGTGCTTCAAATTATGTCCATTGATATTTCAAACATACGAAAATAAGCTTGCAGGATTTTCATAGAAAATTGCAGGATTTTTCTCTTCTTAAGGTTGGCAAGTCTGGTCATTAAACCCTAAAACAAAAGAGGGGGTGCATGACTATATATGTGGAGATATTGTCTACAAATGCACAGCCTTGTAATTCAGAAAAATTATTTATTCAGTTCTAGAGCCCATTGTGTTTAAAAAATTGGAATTCATCTTATTAATCTGCTAAATACAGAGCTACCTTCAGAAAATGTGATACTTGCTCATTTTCTTCCCTGGCATGGAAATAATATTGGAAATATGCTAAGAGTGTCTGTTTACTGGTTGAAAGAATAAAGTATTCACAATTATTATTGAATTTCAGTTATGTGCTATTGAATGAAGTTTTAAAAAAAAATGCATTGTAAGGTATCACTAATGTATTATAGTAAATTTATTTCTGTTCTTATATGGAGAGCTAACCTCAGTATATCAGTGAATGGTTCACTGGTGTGAATGTACAAAAGAATTAACGTATAATAAATTGTTAACTTGTGAAATTTACTCTGGTCTTAATATTCTCAAAAGACAGTGGGCGAAGCAACAAAATGTGAAATGGCACTTTCAGAAACAGTAGGTATTTTGTGTATGTTCTTGTTATTGCTTTCTTTTATCACAGGCTGACCTTGTTCCATGGAAACAACTTTTCATAATATTTACTGCTTTATTTGTAAATACCAAGTTATGGTTTATGCATTTGCAAAGTTCATACAGTTCTGTTCTTAAACACTTAGCAAATGGGTACCTTCAATATTTTGGTTTAGTGTACATAACATATGTATGTATTGCATTTTATAGTAAAAGTTTTTAGTATAGAATTTCCTTTTACTCTGCATGTTTTTATTTAGTTCATTTGTTAAAATGCTTATGTTACAAACAATTATGTTGTTCCTCTTTCAGTTCAAATTTGCCATCATCATTATGGGCAGGCAACAGTATGTTAATGAAGAAAATGAGTACCACGTGAACCTGCCAGACTTTCTGCCTCATCCTCAACAGAGTAAGTGTGAGTTTAATTTGTCAGATAATTTGCACAGACAACAAGAAATGTGAAATTTCTGTTTCTATAATGCATGAACATTTGTTTATCTTCATGCTGGTAACATTAAGATTTACCTAAAAAGTGAATGGTAGACAGGAGCAATAAAATCAACAAGGAATGTTACCTATTTCTTTCATTCTATAAAAGAAAAGAAAAAACTTACTTCAGAAGGCAATTATGAATGTAAAAATTCTGATAAGATAGTGCAGGGTGTCCCACTTGGCATTGGCCCCAGTTTTTTTCGCTTAACTTGTGAAATAACCAACTGATAGATATGTAATTAAAGGTGAACTTACCTTGCTTGGTCCATGGGATGAAAGATGCTATCAAATGAAGTGCTGAAAGTGGCAGCCATTGGCATACAGACATGCTTGAACATGACACTCCATGTTATCAAATGTTTGCACCAGCTGTTCAGCAGTCACAAGCTCCATTTCATAGCGAATGTTGTGTTCCAGTGCCGCGAGAGTTTGTGGCTTGTTCTAGTACACTGTACCTTTCAACATGCCCCACAGGAAGAAATCAGGTGGTAAAAGGTCAGACGATCTCTGTGGCCACTGTCCCTTTAAGATGACACGATCAGAGGGGAAGGACTCTATTAGAGCCATGCTCGCTTTGGAGGTGTGACACATTGCCCTGTCTTGTTGGAAGTAGCCGGTAGTGAGCTCCTCGTAATCAAGTTACTCCACAAAAGCAGTGAAGATGTCCACGTACACAGCTGTATTCACTGTTGTGTGGGAAAAGATTAGCCCAGTGAAGCGGCACCGGGAGACAGCACACCAGAATCCCAGTTTTTCCGCATGAAGAAGTTCCTTGTGCAGTGTGTGTGAATTAGCACTCGCCCAAATATGAATGTTTTGGGAACTGACATATCCACTGAGGTGGAACCACGTTTTGTCAAGTATGTTTGGATTTCTACAAGGTGTCTACTCACCTGGAAAACCTGAAAAGTCGGGGAAATTTTTCTGTACTTTCAAAGTCATGGAAATTTTTAAATTCCCATGTTGAATAAAGTCGGGGAAAATCTAAGTTGGTTTTCTAGAAGTTTAAACTACCGGAAGGTATGTTTCTTCCTTTCACCCAATTCTTCACCCTTTTTGTCTACTCCATTCTTCTTTCTTTTTTCCTTTTTTTTTTTTTTTTTTTTTTGATTGGAGATTTAACCACCACCATGAGCAACTCAGTGGGCTATAAGTAGTCATCCATCCTTAATTTAGGGCCACTGGTTCCAGGGAAGGGAGAGAGCCAGCACCGTAAGACTAACACAACATCCATGCCTCACCAGGATCCGAACCTGGACCCATCTCAGACTAATGATCAGCAGCCATCGCTTAGACCACTGCACCACCGGGGCGGCCTACTCCATTCCAATCCTACCTAGTGATAAGACCAGACGAGGGTCTTTCAGTACAAACCAAACAACAAATAGAACCTTTCTTCCCTTAGCAACAAAGAAAGACAGTGGGGTGGGGGAATTACGGAAATGAACAATAAGACCAGTGTCTTTCAGTACAAACCAAACAAGAATAGAACTTTTCTTATCTTAGACAATGGGGTGGGGTGGGAAGGATTAAGGAAATTGACATTGCCAAAATGAGAAACCAGTTCCTACCACTTGCTTTGGTTCAGGTTGTACTTTTCCCAGTAGTGGTAAAACTGGTTTTCACTTTTGACCTGTTCATTGTCTTGTTCAATTCTATTGCTGAGATAGGTAATCTGCTGTTAGTCTATTTCTCTCTCTGTTGGTGTACAAAACGAAAGAAAAAAAGAAACTACCAAGTGGCAAGTAACTAGTTATTACAATTCCAGGTCAAAAGCTTTAATATGACAAACGATGTATCACAGTATGATTCATAAGTACACCAAATGCACCAAAATCTTAAACAACTACAGGAAAGGAACAAAGAAAGCCTATACACATGTTACGCAACATGATGAGAAAAAAATACAGTAAAATAGAAACTTACTGGTAAAAAAAAAAAAAAACAGCACTAACTTTAAGACACACAATTGAACGGTTACTGTAACTTGACTTTATCAAAAAATCAAGAAAGAGCACAGGTGGATATTAAATCAATGACATCAGAGGACAACAGATTTGATAAGAGAACTAATGACAAGGTCATAAGAGAAAAAAGGGGGAAATCACGTGCAACATTCACGAAAGCAATAAAATAAAATTTTAAAAAGAAAGCATTCTCCTGCACAAAGCGGGATTAAGAAAAAAATGAGATTAAGGAAATCAACTAGATTTCTGTATAAAATACTTCATGTTGTGATTTTTTAATTCTTTAAAACAAATAGATTGAAGCCATTGGCTTTATGCTTTCATGTGAAAACCATATAGTTAGATGCACAGGATCAGGAGCCGGTCACCTTTTTAAACCTTTTGTAAAATTAGTCACCATTTGCATCCTTTTTCAGCTTTTGTCACCTTTTCAAATCTTTTTTGACCATATTGGGGGAAAATGTACAATTTAACAATATAGTTCCAAAACTGCTACTTTAATCAATGTCCTCGTGGTGACGTCACGCTCCCCAGTGAAGGGGGGGATCACGTTCGGGCGCTCGATGAGCCAGCCGTTACTCTTTCAGAAGCCATGCAGGGCTGGTCAGAAAGGGAGTTGTCATAGCTACGGTCGGTTGACTGACGGCTGCAGCGCAGAGAATGTTGCATCATAGCTGTGAACTGGATGGAGAGTGGGGAGGAGGAAGAGGTTTGCAAAAACTTCCTTGTTTAAACAGGCGCGCGATGTTGACTGATAAACATCTCTGGTACGCTACTGGAATAAAAAATATGATTTTCTATCTTCGCGAAATTTCGACAAAACTGGCTGCAAATTTAATGAACTTCATAAATTGTTAAAAGGAACAAACCCACCAACTTTCATGCGAAACGGATGAAAATTGTGAAAATTAGATACTAAAATTTTTAATCACATTTTCAATTTCATACGACGGCAGTTTTCTGCTCTGAATATCATAAAAATTGTTATGAGCAATTAAAAAGTTTTCATTTGATTGTAGTGACATTTGCAGGAAAACTTTGTATGACTCAGTTACGACATCTCACATCTGTAAACAATTCAGATCTTTTAATTGAAAATTTCAAAAAGAGAAATGCGGCGCTTCGCTGCGTCATTAAAAGGTTGACCCAGGGACCTTTCTTGTAAGCACAGGAGGAAACTGTCTTTTAATCTAAAAGCCAGAAGTATGGAATGATGAGACAGAAAGTAAAAACAAATTGCCCTCCAATCCGAACACATCAAAAATCCGAAATAGAACAATAACATACCCTTAGGCCAATGTAACGATGTTTCATTACACCAGCCGACCGCCAAGGGTGGAGAATGTATAGCACAGCATACTTTTACTGTGATTCAACCTCATTGCCCCAGCACCCAAAGTTTGTCATCGATAAATACCAGCAGACTTGGGGACAAGAAACTGTAATAACGATATCCTGAGCCCGCAAAATGCTGCAACTTTTTTGCTAGTCAAAACACAGAATTGTTATTTTTTTGTGAGTAAAGTGTTTGGGTGCTTTAAGGGTTTTTTTTTTTTTTTTTTTTTTTTTTTTGAAACTGAATTGAAAAAAAAAAAATGCTGTTACACTAAAATCTTAGGCGCCAGCCATTTATTTTTGTTTTGTCTGCTCCTGATTGTAAGTATGCCTACAACTATAGTTACATAGTACAAATATGTGAATGTAGTTATTTCTGTACTCCTATATACCTCCCCTTATAATTGTAAGAAGGCCTGAACTTCATTTCAGATGAGCCAGGATTTTCCTTAGACTTGGATAGAAAAATAAAAGATGTATCTTTGCAAATATTTTATTAAACAGGCTGAAATTTTAATGACCACTATAAACCGCTAATAAGAACATGACCTCCAAATTTTGCCGGAATCGGTTAAAAACTTTTTAAATTAGCCCTCAAAATTTTACTAACCGTTTTTGTGTATATCATTTGTGTTACTCTTTACCGATGATTAAAAATTTCCATGGCTAATTTTAAAAGTTTGCAACCAATTTCAGCGTAATTTGGAGGGTGTCGTCCTGTTACCAATTCATTTTGTTGATCAAAATTTCAGCCAGTTTCGTGAAGATTTCGCAAAGTTAGTTTTTGCCTTCTTTTTATGCCTAGATCTGAATCAATGATGGTGGGAGACTGCAGGGGTGCAGAAAACGTTCAGCGCCCAACATTTCTCCAGAACACATTTTTTTTGTCTGAAATTTTCCCCAAAACTGTAGCGGATATTCATAAAAGTTTAAGCTATTATTTGAGCATATGTCGATGATCAAGAACTATCCTTAAAGCCTATTACTTAAAAATGTGAAAAAAACAACTAATATTTATTCCAATGAATAACTAGCTTTTCTTTCATGAAAAAATTTGTCCTTTTTTTTTTTTTTTTTTTTTTTACGCACAAAAGATTTAGAGCTCCAAGTGAATCTCTCCCCTCTAGCAGATGAAAGTTTTAGGCGAATCAAGAATTCTTTCCTCGCCTAAAATGGCGGAACCCATTAACTTTCGACGTAGAAAGAATAGGCGAAAGAAGAATTGGCGAATCAAGAAGTAACCCTGGGCAGAGAGGCAGAAAAATAAACAGCTTGAAAAAAATATGTAATTAACTATAATTTATTTCATTCTAGCATTCCAGGTGTCTAATTGTGCCAGATAATTTTACAGAATGAAATTTAAATTCGAATTAAACCCTTTGAAAAATGCATGGGTCATTCGCTTTAAAATGTCTGGAACCCCCAAAAATTCTTCAAATCGGTGCCTATGACACATTTGCTGCCATTATTTATTTTTTTTTTTCTATTGGAAGTTTAACGATTACCTGGAGAAACTCAGTGGGCTATAAGCTGTCGCCCATCCCTAATTTAGGGCCACTGGTTCCAGGGAAGGGTGAGAGCCAGCGCCATGTGACAAACATAACATCCATGCCTCAACAGGATTTGAACCCGGACCCATCTCGTACGAATGATCAGAAGCCATCGCTTCGACCACTGTGCCGCCCATTAGTTTCGGAAACGTTTATTAGTGTGACTAGAAGTTGCGTCGTACTTGTTACTCATGCCACGCTATCTCTGCCTTGGCATTAGTAAAGTCATTTAGGCTCAGTAAATCGTTTACGAGCCGCAGTTCGCAGTACGTCACAGCCCTGATAACCTCTTTTATTCATAACGACACATTTTTCAAAATGATTACCTTGAAGTAAATTTCTCCTATTTTTCATGTTATATTCGTTGTTAATAAGTCAATTTTTCATTTTATTATCACTATTATTATTTTACCACCGGGCAAAAATTTCCCCAGAGCTGCCTTAGTTTCCCCCGAACCTTGTTCGCGCATTCGGACATATTCTGCCCCCTGGGAGACTGAGACTTTGCCATCTTTTTTTTTTTTTATTGGGGGTGTGGGTTGCAGAAATGTAGACACCTTATTTACTATTTATTGTTGCGAGGAGTCTGGGCAGGGCGGGTTGTCAATCAATTAATGAACAGATTTTCTTCTTTTCATAAAGCTGAGGAGACCCATTTCAAAGCCAAAGGCCTCGTGGATTTCTGGTTCTGGTGCATTGAAAGCCCAAGGTGCAGTTCTAAACAGTAATTTCCTGTTGAGACTCAGTACTACGTACTTATGTTTTAGAAACTGAAAAAAAAAATCCATAAAACTCAGCATTTTCCCTGTTCATCTGTTTTAACTCTTAAATATCCATAAAAATGGCAGGCTTGATCTAACCCAATAGTTCTGCTAAAAATTTCAAAATGGGGAAATGTAAATTCCATAGTGAATGGCTGGAAAAGACAGATAATTCGAAGGCTAAAGTTTCTGCCTGGGATAGAAAGCATAGTGAAAGTGAACTTTTTTATACTGTGTGTTGCTGCACCATTAACTTTTAAATAAAAGGTTCCCAGGCGATTTTTAATCACTCGCTTACATCAAAACATAAATTAAACTTTGAATCTAAATTTGGACTAAACCAACTACGCTTAGAACTTGCACCTTCTCCTGCATGCTTAGAGTACTTACAACCTTCAAGTTCAACTTGTACACCAACACTTCGCATTTATAGTGCCAAAGAAAGTTCTACTACTGCTGAATTGATTTGGACGATAAAATCAGTGTGTAGTAATTATTCAATGGAATCATCACAAGATATTCATGATGTTTTTAAAAAAGTTTCCTGACAGTGTCCCTGAACATCTTTCTCTTTCCCCTAAGAAAATGCGATACTTAATCACTGATGGACTTGCTCCTTATTTCTGGGAACTAATGTTAGAGGAAGCGTGTTCATCGTACTACACATTGAGTTATGATGAAGCAACATTAAAGATAAAAAGGAGCTACAAACAACCATCACATTTTGGTCAGAAAGCAAACCTGGCATAACGACACGGCACCTCAGAACTTTCTTTTTAGGTAAAGTGGATGGTGAAACATTGCATAAAAAACTATGTGAAGCACTTTCTGAGGCCAATTTATCACAAAACAGATGCCTAATGCTTGGATCAGATGGACCTAATGTTAATAAAAAAGTTTTTTAGGCTTTTCAATAGTAATGTCCAGAAGATACGAGGGACAAGTCTTATAAACATAGGTACCTGCAACATCCACACAGTGCATAATGCATATGTAAAATCATTGGAGTATTTAGGTGAAGAAGCTTCTGAGCTGCTGATCAACATTTACCATTATTTTGATGGTTGGCCTGCCCGTTGGGAAGAGTTTGAAGAAATGCAATCTAAATATAATGTTCCACACCACAAATTTTTGAAACATGCAACAACAAAGTGGCTTACTTTGGGACCTTCAGCCAACAGGATTTTAGAGCAGTAGGACATTATTTAGTTCTATTTCCTTAAGCACATTCCTCTAAGAAAAAATTCTGCTGCTCTTCAATCTAGGTCCTACAAGGCTGTTGTGAATGCCTTAAAGAAACCTTCAATAAAGGCTGAACTTCATTTCATTATTTTATCTGCAGAACTATTCATGAAGTTCACACAACGTTTTCAGTGCCAAGCACCCATGGTTCACAAATTGCATGAAGAAATAATGAACGTTCTTGATACCTTCATGGCTCATGTTTTGAAGACTGCTGTCATTAGAAAAATCACTAATTTTTCTAAAGTTGATCTTGATGAACTGTTTACAGTTGGTAATCTGCTTCCTCTTGAAAAACTTGTCATTAATGAAAAGGTCACAGATGAGCTTTCTAAACTGAAAGAAAGTGATAATTTGTTGTTTCTGAAGGAAGCTCAAAAGCACTATATTACTGCTTTGTAAGCATGTGATGGAAAAGACTTGTTTATCAAATGGATCACTTAAAAATTTTAGATTTTTAGACCCAAAAGAAAGAATGAATGATAGAAGCTGCAGAGACATATTAAAAGTTGCAAAAATTATGCCATTGCATGTTCAACTGGATTATTTGTTAGATGAATGGAAAATTTTGCAACTAGAAAAAGATGATACAGCATTTGAAAACAAAACTATTGATGATTACTGGCAACAACACATCTCAAAAAGGGACTCATTATCAAAAGATATAAAGTTTCCAAATGTTGCAAAAGTCATAAAGGCAGCTCTTACTTTGTCACATGGAAATGCTGACATAGACGATTTTCCATTTCTAAGCATATATTAGGAGAAGATAAATCAGTAATGACTGAAAGATTTTTAAACAGTGTACTGACTGTGAGGGGTGCTTACAGTATCTTAAGTTTCTTTTCGTATCCATTAATCCAAAACTCATTAAGTACGGACAACAAGCACATTCAAAGTACACTGCCTTTATGGAAGAATGTAAGAGGAAAAAGAAAATTGAATTAGAAGAAAAGCAAAAAGAAGAACAAAAAAGAATGGATTATGAAGAAGATATGAAAAAGATAAAAAGAAAAAGTCAATCAAATGTGAGACTGCTGCTCTGAATGACAAGAAAAAGAACACCTACAAACTAAGGAGGCAAGAGAAAAACTCTTTTTGGAAGCTTCAGCTAAACTGAAGAAAGCACTCTAAAACAATGATTTAAAGGGAGCAAAATTAGCTGAAGGCATGCTCGAGGGAGTAAAATGTATGCAAACAGAAGAGTGAAAGAAAAAGAAGTGGAAATTATTCAGAAGAACCTTGAGAAAAGAAAATCAAGTATGATTACATCATTTTTTGCTAAGATGCCTAAAAAACAGTAAGCCAAACAGTTTTTTCTTCAGAATCGTTTTTTTTTTTTTTTTGCCATACCCCATCCAGGACCATAATAAAGAAATGTATTATGATCTTACCTGGCCTTTTTTGGTAGAGGATTATAAAAAAAATAAAAAATATATGTTTTTGTAACTGTATTTGGTGGTTTGTGCCATTGGCAAGAAGTCTCTTTTAATCACCTTTCAGTCACCTTTTTAAAAAATGTGTCACCTTTTTCAAAGGTCGCCTTGGCTCCTGACCCTAGATGCACAGAACACATGTGAAAAACATTTGTTCTGTGTATCTAACTTTGCAAAAGCACAATACCTGGAAACTTTTTTGTTATTGTTATGGAAAAGTCAGGGAAATTTGAAACAAAGTTTGGATAGAAACCCTGATTTAAAGCGACGAAGTCCTGAAACCACCGACAGTATGCGGCTCTCTTTGCGTGATTGGTCGGTTGCAATTTCTGCACAACTGTGATGTGGTATGGATGAAGCTTACCGGCTTTTGGCATGTGCTTTTGGTCCCATTCCTTGTCCCAGTTTTCACAGGGACTTTGTCGGAATGGCCAGCAGTCTTTGTGTAGCATCTTCCACTGTTGCCTAGGATATCTTCGGCAAACTCCGCCGTGTGCATTCAGCAACGTTCCCGTCGTTTCCAGTTTTTTCAAGATGCTGAATGCAGAACTTTGCTGGTGGTTTGTTTGTGACCTCTAAATTTTGGCAGGAATTGGTTTTGGCACACCTTAGACTCAGTTGTCCAATAGGTCCGGACCAGGAAAACACTTTCAGTTGTGTACCGATTCATGTTTCAACAGAAACAAAGCGCAGCTCTCCTGCCTGCGAGATGCACACAACCGTTGCTAATGCCAGACTGACCTTGGCCTCATGTCTGCCGGCGAATGATGTACCTGGCATTCTGTAGCGCCACCTGCGTTTAGGAAGACCAACAGTCTCACTTTTTATGGTGTTTTTTTCTCACTCTCTCCCATCCCTCATCCCAGAATTTCTATTTCGTACTCTTCTTTCCAATTAATATTTGTTGACACCCTTCACAAGCTGTGTGTGGTTTGGTACATTAATCGTAAGGTCAATGCCAAAAATAATGCTTCTTTTTCTTTGCTGTCGTTCATTCATTTTGAAACAACTTTTTCAATTCCTTGCCAGTTACTGACTTTGCCTTTAATTTCATTGACTTTCTGCTGTGCACTTTGCTTTCTCTGTCAATTTCTTTTGAATCTTTCTAAGACTTAGCTGTGCTTAATTCCCCAAGGTTTCCACCATTCATATGTTGTTTGAATTTTCGTTTTGACTTGAATTTTCTCCAAAGTGATTGCTTTCCTGCCAACACTGGCAAGAGCCTTACCAGTAGTAACTGGAATTATTATGCAGCATATATGTACACACTGTTTTACAAAATGATCCATCTCTTTGTGAAAAAGAAATACACACCACAACAAATGAAAAAGAAAAGAAAACAAACAAGGACACTAATGAAACAAATTTAACAAGTGCAAAACAGTTAATTCCACTGGTGAGGGCATAAATAGGCAACATTGCCAAATTGAAGTTCAAAACTTCCACCAATAAAAATTGGTGAAATGCGTTCCGACAGGGTTCCCACGCAACCTGGAAAACCGGGAAAACCGGGAATTCGCAGGAATTTGAAAATTGTTCCAAAAATCAGGGAAAACTCAGGGAAAATTGTGTTTTTCCGTAAAAATCAGGGAATTTTTTATCAGGGAACTATAAAGGCAGGGAATTTTTTATTTTGCCAGAAAAATATTTTGTTTCAGACTTTTGTAAAATATATTTCTGTATTGCTAAGTTTTAAAATAATTCCGAGTTGTTTTATCCTTCGAGGCAACTCCGCAACCCACCCACCGATTAACGTGCAGCTGTGCAGGGAGTGCGTCTCTTTGCGGTTTCCCCGTCTCCAGATGATCTAAACTACAACCGAACAAACATACACGTCACAAAGCGTGAAAGAAAGCCATTAATCACGCACCCATTTCGCAGGCTCTTATCTGCTGACGTTCGCGAAGAGAGGCAGTCATTTGTTCCTGTGTAGGTGCCCCTGGTTCTCTGCGTAGACTGGGAAAAAATTATGAAGAAGCTATTTCCTCAATTTTTTAAATAACCGACTGAAATTTTTACAGTGGGCAAGATATATGAAAATAACGTTCCATTTTAAATTTCGCCGAAATTCATTGGAAACTTTAGAAGTTGAGCTTTAACTAAAGCTTCGCTTTCGTAATTCTGTAGCAGAATTGGTATAGTTGGAAAAGTATGTACCTTCAAATGTTAGAACAGGGAAAATATTATGAAATAGGAAATAGGAAGATTCTTCAAAGAGGGGAAAAGATTTATTTTTTTCATAGTACTTACGAGTATTTTGACAAAAAATATATGAAAAATACCATGCAATGAAGCTGGTACTATTGCATACCTACCATATTTCCCAGATTTCACGGCCGTTTTCTAGATTCGTTGTCTTCCGGTTTTACGGCCGGAAAGAGATTTTTTTTATTCTGTCATATTTCTATTTCATAATGCATGAAGAAATTTATTTATAGCTATTTTAAGACGATATTCCAATTACTGCAAGAGCTGGCTGGTTGCGAAAAATAGGGTAGTCCGACGTCCGGAACCATAGATTTTCACATCTGGGTCATTCCACGCAAAATCGTCAGATATTGAAATAATTTTCCACCAACACATCTCCGATTCGTACGATTTTTTTTTTTTTTTTTACAGGTAGCTGCCTCCAAGTTATAAAAAAAAAACCTGAAAGTTTCAACTTTTTTTTGTTACTGATAGATTAGAAGATATTATTTTTTGAATTTTTGTGCATAGTAGAACCGTTTTCCATAAAAACGCAAATATCTCCGTTATTTAGAATAAGAAATATAAAATTCATCATTCTCTCGTAATTTTTCCCAAGGTTTCAGCTTATACATAGGAAAAAAAAAAAAAAAAAAAAATTGCGAGAACAAAAGTTAGACGGGGTAGAAATTTTCTTGTAATCGTAAATTCTTCTTCTTGCGTTGCTGCACCTCACAAGATTTGCATAAATTATTCATTTCACATCTTTACCCTCACATTGCCGAAAAAAAAAAAAAAATCTACCTAGTTACTACTGATGAAAATCTTTGCCGTGCGTGCTCTATTGGTTTCAGGTTTGTCAGTGCAGGCGCTAAAGCCTCTGTCTCCGTTTTGGATGACGTTATTTGTGGGGAGTTACTGCAAATGACCTGAGTGGGCTCCAGACCTTTCTCGCACTTTGCCTGATCAACATCGCACAAGTGTATTGCCCTTCGTAAAGATATTGTTAAGTATAAACATGCCACTCGCCGCAGGATGATAAATTATGTTGACAAAAAAGTGTTAGGAGGATTTTATGAGCACACATGCACACAAAACTTCCACTAATTGTTTCCTGTACAAGTAATTTGACGTAGCGTGGAAATGAACTGTGACCTGCGAGAAAAGTTCAGTACTAATGTTTGCGTCACAAACGTAGCCAATCAATTTTAAGACTTCCGGATTTTGGAAGTACTAATATGAAGTGTAGCCTCTCAGGCAAAATGGTATTCCGTATTAACTGTTAGTTTTCCCCACTTGTTGCTTCCATTATTTTTCTTTATCCCTGGGTTTAATTTTTTTTTGCCGTTATGGCATTAGGATCTCTGTGTGCCAGCTTATTGGTTATGAAATTTAACAGCATAATGTCTAAATATCCTATGCTGCGTTATTTAGAAGCAAATAGCAGAGGTGCCAACTATTACGAATTGTCCGTAATTATTACGGTTTCGACTGTCAGATTACGGAATTACGGACAGGCTGGAAGAATTACGAAATTCAGTGTGTTTTGGAGAATCTCAATTTTGTATCCTTTTTTGTTAAACCCTTTTAGTGCGACGCTGCCGATTTGTCGGCCTTCGATTTTGATCCGCAATTTTCCGAATCAGACTGCGGATTTCGTTGTCTCAATGATCATATCATTTATCAATCATATCGTTTTGAAATGGAATGTCCATTAATCATATCGTCAAACAGCGATATTATCGGAAGAATGGTACCGTAATTTTCGTCGTATAATCCGCGGATTATCTGCTAAAAAAAGTTAAAATTATAGGTTTTGCGGATTATACACCGATGCGGTTAACACGCCGATTTAAAAAAAAATAAAAAAATATATATATAAGACCTTCCGATTTAAAAAAATCTGCAGCGTGATTGTTCAGGGAAGGGTATAATAATTGGAAAAGGAACTCCCTCGGAAGAATTTTCCTCAGTTCAGGAGTTTGTACGGAGCGGGGAGGAGGGGAAGGAATGTCGTAACGAAAGATAGGGATAGTTGTGGGGGAGGGACGGCAGGGGTCATTTTGATATTGTTGAGAAGAGCTCTGACTGTCGTGCCGGCTCTGTTTTTTGGCAAAAAGCCAAAGAAGTACGCACAGCACTTGCTGCACGAACCTATGCGTTTCTCCTTTCGGATTTCGTGTGCGCGACCTTGTATCTAGTTTGCTTTCGTTGTTTTGGCGAACGTCGCTGCCGCTGTTTTCCTTCATTGCTAAACATGATGTCTCTGAAAAGGAAACGTTTCAGTTACACTGCCGAATTTAAACTTGAAGTGGTGGACAGAATTTAGGATATGATCATGTCACTGTGCGATAGTTTTGAGGTCAGAACACAATCGTGCAGCAACATACGGAAAGCCTCTGTGTCGCGATCTAAAACGTAAACAAATCCGTTGGTAAATTCCGCGGGAGAATTCACGGAAGTTTTTATTGGCCCACGTATAAGACGATCTCTCAACTCTGAAAGCAGGAATTCCTCCAAAAACTTTCGGCTTATACGCAAGTACATACGGTATTTCCACGACTTGTTCTGTATCAGCCTTTCGTCATTGGCAGTGTAATGCAATACTCTGGAGCTACATCGGCGTGATCTATGGATGCCACACCCTTTATCTGTTCGGAGATAAAAATATAAAACAGTAACCTTTAAAAATGAATTTCTTCATTTAATAAAATAGTTTTTTTTTTCTCTTCTTCGGACTCATTATGTGTTTCTGGAACGTGGAAAGAGCGACGTATTTATTTATTTACTGACGCCACGTATTTGGAGGATTTTCACCTTGGATCTCGCCCTTTGGAATTAACTGTTATAATATATATAGCCAGTGCCGTTAATACCCACCAGATGGAGACGTCTCAGTAGCTGAGCCCATCTTACGGATTTATGATGTCAGAAGCTGACATCATAAATCCGTAAGATACACATAGCACCGTGGATTGTTGGCCACCGTGGTGTAAAGCTAACGCGCTCGGTTAGATATCGAGATATCCGTGATTCAATTCGGCGGCGGCAGCTGAAAACAATTTTTCGGTTGCTATGTGTTTCTGGAACGTGGAAAGAGCGATGTGTTTATGTGACCGACTTTTCTGTCGGAAATTCCACTTCTGATTCAACATCTATGATGTGCGGATTATACGGTGATTTTTTTTCCTTAATGTCACAGTCTGCGGATTATACGAAGGATTTTTTTTTATGTGAATTTCGCGGTCTGCGGATAATACGACGAAAATTACGGGTAATATGCCGTAAGTGTCATCGTAAAAGAGTTTGCGCTTGCTATCGGTTCCCCACGCAATTTCTCCGTGTGACTGGAGAAAGGTTACTTTAGCCAAAACTTTTCCTACTGCAGTTGAGGCAGTGCTGTTCACTTGGCATTGTTGGTGTTATTATAAGACGTCGTACTGTCGGAAATCACTTTTCGAGCCTCGTTCGAAGTGCAATAACGATCAACTCGTCGCAACGCGTGGTCCCGCGATGACGGATGTTTATATTTCTTGCGGACTTTCGCCGCGCGGAAGAACGAAGTGCGGTGTTTTAGTACTAGAAGCTCTTCGCATTATTCATTTCTGTTTCCCAAACAAACAGACACAATCGCAAAACTCCGCGAATTACGAATCCCCCTCTTTTTCCAAACTCGTGTTAGCAGAGGATGACTTTATTAACAGCTTGTTCCTCAGACTAGCAGACGTGCGTTTTCCTACTGCATGAAATTTTATTCTAAGGTTATTTGAAATGGCTTGTAGTGAGAGTGAAAGTTTGCCAAGTGATGGTGATGATTTTGAATCATCTGAGAGTGATATTGGCCAAGCAACATCAAGCCAGAAAACTAGCCACAGTGCCACGCACACCATATCTTCTTCAGAAGGTGAAGATCTTCATAGTGAATCTTCAGATCATGAAAGTTCTGAAAGTGAATGGGAGGATGTAATAGAGGGAAGTTATGAACAACCTCAGCATCCTTTTGATTGTCATGAAATGCAGGGGCCCAAACATGCAACTGATGTGGCACCTATTGAATATTTTTACTTGTTTTTTACCAATTTCATCCTTGGAATTATCGTTTCTGAAACAAATAAATATGCAAAGAGGTTTCTCCAGAAACATCCAAATCTTTCTCCCAAATCGTGAGCAAGGAAATGGAAAATGCTGAAATAAAGGTTTTCTTGCGTGCCTTCTAATATGAGAGTAATCAGTAGCCCATGTAGGACAAGATGAGATGAGATGATTGCCGAAGGCATATCCAGTCAAAACAAACACCAGGATTGTGTAAAATTAAAGACTCGATCAAAGCCTTTGGATAATTTTTTTGCAAAAACGAATGAAAATAGCGTGATAAACGCTGAATTGCTGTTTACTGCAATCGTTGTGGAGCATAACCTACCTATAGCAAGCTGTGATCATGCTGGTCGCTTCTTTCATGCTATGTTACCAGACTCTGAAATTGATGAAGCTGGATATCCTTGAGCAGATGTGGCATGGAGTGAAATATCTAAGATGAAGGATTCATCTGGCCTTCCCAAGTATTCTGCATTGCCTAAACTAATGTTGGCAATATTGACTATCCCTCACAGCAATTCCTCTACGTAGAGAATATTTAGTATAGTAAGGAAAAACCTCACATACTTTTGCCCAACAATGAGCACCAAAACATTAAGTGCCCTTCTTGTACAGAAAAGTAAAGCATTTTCCTCAGGTGAGCTGTGTTATAAAAAGTTTTCTGAAAAAGAATATACCACTGCAAAACAAGCAACAAGGGAGTTTTTATGTCAGCAATGACATGAGGTAAGTACAATATTGATAATTTAATTTAATATTTTTTTGTGAGGATAGTGTAAACATATAAAGTTATTACACATTCCACGCATTAATTTCTCATGAAATACCCATTCCACGCATTAGCGATGAGGCTTTGTATGGTGATTACCGATAGGCACCTCATACAAGAATTACAGGTTACACAGTAATACTATAATATTGTCCTTAACTTTGAAAAAAAAAATGGGGTGTTACATTAGTGAAAGTTTGTGTTCGATTACTGAAACATTACTGAAAAATCCCCTATTGATTACTGATGTGTTCTGCTAGTGGTTGGCCCCTCTGAAATAGCATAGATTCGATGTTCTCATTGCCAAGTGCAAGAACTAACTTTAGCTAAAATAATTACAATTTTGATTTTTAAATGTCAGCAGTATTTTCTCTGATTGCTAGAAATTGTTGGGATGGTACTGGCACACGTTTTTCCTCAGACGCAGAAATGCTGTCACGATTTCTGTTCTCTCTCTCTTCTTTTTTATTTTTTAATAACTGTTTTACTTTGCTTTGTCTTTAAAGATTCTAAGTAAATTCCAATAGAAAATACAAATTGGTAGATCGATTTGATAGAACCGCTCTAACAAAATGTTAAGAGACTCTGTCAGACACTCACCATTTTATCATTCCCATTAGACTTCAATTTCAGCAAAAGTTTCTGTGTTGTTTAATATTTATGTAAAATAAGCACTTAAAGGATTTAAAGCTTCAGCATTGTATCATTTAAGGGCAATTTATTCTCTTCAGTCACAATTCTCCCAGCTTGCATTTTTAAACCTAACTGGAACTCTAAATGTTCTGAGTCATTTAAAATGTTATTTATATACTTGTGTGCACTTAAAATACAGATAAATCAGTTATATAATTTCACCTAATCGATTGAAATATTTCATTATATGTAGAATTTAAATTAAGTCTTTGTTCAAATATTCTTTAAAACATGTAAATACATGGTTTGCCACCTCGGTGGTGCAGTGGTCTAAGCTCTGGCTTCTGACTATTCGTCCAAGTGAGCCTGGATTCAAGTCCCAGATGAGGTATGGGTGGTGTGTTTCTCTTACGGCACTGGCTCTCCTTCTTCGTGAAGCCAATGGTCCTAAATTAGGGATGGGCGGATGACTGTTTTATAGCCCAACAAGTTGCTTGCTCATGGTGGTCGTTAAACCTGAAACAAAAATAAGACATGATTTTGTTAAAAATTATGTAAAATTTATGTTAAATACACTCATTTTTGTAACTATAAAGTAATTTGGGAAAATGAAAGTTATTTATCCTTTATATTCCATATTTTCTGTTTATCTTTATGGACTGTATAATCGGGACATTCATTATGTGGTGTCATTTTAATTCTCCCTCATATGTGAGATGAACATAACATTATCAGTATTAATTTCAGGTAAGCAATTTGCAATTACAGCCTGTCTAGAATTTGATAAATCTTGCTTTCAATACATTACATTATTCCTTAATTCTCTAAAAATTATCAAAACTGAATTTAAAAAATTGCCTGTTGACATTACGGTTCTATTCGATTTCTGCAGATAGTTTGCTTCATATTTTGTAACATGGAACAATTGGGCACAATGGCCTGGTACACTTTTACTTGGAGAAACACATCACAAGAGAAACACTTAAACAATGGATCAAAGCCCTTTGTTGGTCGATTCTCTTTCGACATTTCTCTGAGCAGGAGCCCATTCGGTCATTAAGCTTATCTACACTGTGCTATAGAAGAAAGGAAAACAAACTATTCAACATACAGATTTTTTCTTACATATGATCTGTTTCTACGGAAATGTATTAACAAATTCTACATAGGCAGTATACCACTTATGTTCAGAAAATATCATGGAATTATGGTACCAAAAATAATATGCCTCATGCATTTAATTGTTATTAAAAAAAAAGCAGGTAATTGTATAAAGGACAGTTATTTAAAGAATTAACAAATGTATGCTTTCGTAAGGAACGCAAGAATGTAAGGAAATGCAATAATTTGTCGCAATGTGATTTGATTTGCCGCTCTGGAAAAACTCTCAGGACCACCTGGAAAACCTGGAAAAGTCAGGGAATTTTTTTCTACATTTGAGTGGGAACCCTGTCCGAATTCTACAGCACTTAACAGACTGGAAATCCAATCAAGTGAACACATGGTGCACAAATCTCCACTTACAATGTGATCATACTACTTCTAAAATAAAATTGCAGTTTATTACAAGGTGAGACCAAAGAAGGAAAAAAAAAAACTGAGCATTTTAACTGGGTGAAAAATCAAAACACACTTCAAGAATGCATACTACTGTCAGTTTGTCTTTTGTTGACTCTGCAGCTACACAGCATCCACTGCTTAATTTTTCTTTCTGCTGATATCTTTCTATCCCTATTTCTTCATTGTTGCTTTTCTTTTTTTTTATGCCCTCTGATAACGATAATTTTGTCCATCATTTCGTCCACCACCAAAGCTTATGTACAATAGCTCTCTTTTTTTTCTTTTTTTTAGTGATAATGGCTTTTTGTCCACCCCTCGTATATATGAAGTATGGCTATTAAATAACTAGACTGATGCTATAACTTTAGTTTAATAAAAAACTTACATTTTTAACTCTTTATCACCAATGTACACCGCTTTCACATGAACACCGCTGCATTCTGAACTTCCTCTACGCAAGGCAGTGCTGTAGCTCATTTGGTGTGATCCCTTTGAGAATCTTGGTTGTTCCCTTTCACCCTAGTAAAAAACTCAAATCAAGTACCCTTGATCAGGGCTGCCCCCTATGGTGTGTGGGTTCCCTGTGAATATAACAATTTGATTTAAAATGTATTATAAAATGCATGGGCCCATGTGAAGTTTACTAATCTGTTGATGAAGATTTAGAATAATGGGTAGAGAAGGCTGAATATTGGACACCTGTGTGTGATGTAATTGTTTTAACAACACGACAATGTTCTGTTTTAACATTTACTTTTCTTTGTTGAATACTATTGATTGGTTTAACATTTACTTTGGCTTAATTTTAATAACTGCATAATTTTTTTTTTTTTTTTTTTTTTTTTTTTTTGGCAAGTGATGTTTCATGTTTTTTTAATCGAAAGCGTCTGTATTTCCAGATACCCTCATTGGCCGAAGCTTATCTTGAAGACAGATTTTGAAACATGTAGCAGAATACTTTGTTTGTTTGTTTTTTTTTTTTTTTTTTTGGACTCAGAACATAAAATCCAGTTCCTACAGTTTCTTTCACCATTTGAAAGAATCTTAACGTAAAATAAATTACTGAATTTTCTGCCATATTCATCCAATGGAAAATTGTAATCATTAATTTGAATTGCATTTTTTTTTTTTTTTTTTTTTTTTTTTTTTGCTGTAAATATTCTCATGCTATCAGGAGTATGTTATGGCAATTTTCCGTGATCATACAAAAGTAAAGCTCCAGAAATTCCGTCTGTTATTTCCCCTTTGCCAACTTCGTGACAATTTCCTTCATCATTTAATGGAAAGGCCAAGGTTATGTTTCTTGCTTCAAAGATGTGAATCTGATACAGATCATTTCATTTTTCATTCTCATCTGTAATTAAATCTTAGTTTGCTAAAGAACAAGCAGGAATTTGGTCCGAGTCATTCAAATGCTGAATACAATAGGAATAAGCTTTATTTTCATTTTTGTGATCAGTAATGAAGTCTTCATTGACTACAGAATTTGGTTCAAGCCCAATAGGAGGCTGCTCTGTTTCATCATTTCCAGTATTGTTTTGTTTTTTAATTTAAGCAGGCCTCTTTGCAGATCAGTTTCTTTCAGCTTTCTTCTTTGATAACCACATTTGGTATATATATATTTTTTTCTATGCCTCATCTTGTATTCATTCTCAATTATCTAAAGGATTAAAAAAATAAATTTTAATGTATTTAAAGTATGTTTTGAATGTTATTTGTTGTGTTGGCAGTACAAATAAAGCAGAGACTGCAACGTTAATACTTTCATTACATTTTATAGTACCGTGTTTTTTGAAACCTCAGATACAATAACTGTATATTTCTTGAAATTAAAATAATAATCACTTTGTGTTAAATATATACAGTGCATCAAAATTACAGTATAAGGAAATGAAATCAAGTGGAATTTGTTTCAATTGCTTACACAAACTTATAACCATAGTTTCATATTAAAAATCGCTTTTTTTTTTGCAAAATAAAAAAATATTTACTTTTTATTTTTTAAAAATTCATTTTAAAATTAATATTGCAGACGTGCCAACTCCAGATTTAGGCGGGAGACTCAGGATTTTCAGCCATTCCTCCGGATAAATGTCAAATTCTCACGATTTTCGCTGATAATTTAGCTGCTACGATGGTCGAAATGATCGACACAGAAGAAAACGATTTTGAGCCGCTTGTGAAATCTTTTTCTTTCTGCATCGATGTAAGACGCATTTACAGTCTTCAGTATCGTACTTTTCCTCTCCTCATATCTGCAAAGAGAAAGCTACCCTCTGTGGCGCAGTGGGTGTTTTATGTTGGTTGCAAACACTTGCGTGCCAGCTGTGACCTACTTATCTTTTCATGTCTCCCCGCTCTTAGCTGCCAGCTCTGTTTATGTTTTGCAGAGTGCTTTTCAGTTTTTCTTTACTGTGGAGATTTTTATTTCTTTTTTTGCACCATGTTTGTCTCTTTTCCCTTATTCGTCACATTTTGTAGAAGATTAATGTGCTCCTTTGTTTGTCTCTAATTGCAAATCTGTTATTGTCAGCTTTAATTGTTTTATCTTCTATTGTAGCATTTTGTGTACACTTAGTATGTGAATTTGGTTTTTTTTTTTTTCTCATTCCTTTCACTTACTTTTGCGGGAGATTTTTCGTTTTGCATTACGCCACTTTCGCGGTTTTTAATGTTTTATTTTATGTCATATCTTTGGCAATTTGTTTCTTCTTTACATATTAGCTGTTATTGTCTTTTCTGCATAATAAAGTTGTGAAACTGAGTGCCGACTTCCGACAAATTGTCTGAGATGGGTCCGTGTTCGAATCGCAGTGGGGCATGGATGTTACATACTTGCCAACTTTTATGAATTTCTGCTTAATTTTAATGATTTACAGATAAGTTTTTTTTTACGAATTTTTTAATATTTTGATTGCTCAATCGAAATATTTCAATCCCCTGCAACCATCCACTTAGATAGGCACTGTAATGGGAGTGCTCAAATGACGTGCCGACCAGAGTTCTCCAAAATGAGTAATCAAATTACGCGTCTAGTGAGCATCAAAGTTTTACCAACGCATCTGGAATTTTCACGCCGCCTAGAAGTACGCTTCGGGAATTTTTCTCTGAGCATAAAACTACTCGTCAAAGAATTTTACCAATTCGTAAATATACGCATTGGGACGGTATTTCGTCTTTCAGAGACGGAAGTAAACAAAATAAATATTTTTTCCGTAATCGTAATATCTTTTTCCTGTGATGTTGCCTTTGTCCAGTATTGTTGTATTTCAGTTTGAAAATGGAGGGAAAATTTCCGAAAACGGAAATTCGAGGGCAAAAAACTTTTGCTGTAATTTGTAGGCATGAGAGTGCGACGGCTTCGAGGAATTTCTCCTTTTCCGTCATAATTTCGGTTATCCACGAGATCGATGCATAACTGAATAGAAAATTTGGGGCAATTAGTAGTGGTGGAGGATGTTTTCCGCCTGAAACTTTTGAAAGAGGAAGTTTCGTCTTTCAAAACTTTCGGAAACGGAAGTTAGACGCAGTGAAGATTTCTCCCGTAATCGTAATTTTACTTTTCACGTAATGTTTCCTCTGCCTAGTATTGTTGTTAAATATCATTTTATTTCATAAATATTTGTATTTCAACTTGAAAATGGAGAAAAAATGTCCGAAAATGGAAATTGGACGTAGTAATCGGACGTAGTAACTGTAAATTTTTTTCCCCAACGATGATCAGAACTGTATCCTGTATTCTTAAATATTCCCCCCAAAAAAGTTTTTCACTTCAGTTTGATAAACGGGGAAGGGCAGAAAACAAAAGTGATTAAGCTGGAAAATTTTGTGAAAATTGATACATGGTGTTCAAATATTTTCAAAGTTACACTGTTCATCTTTTGTCTAAAATAGTGAAAGCTGTCATGCTTTCATGATGGATAAAATTTGCATCCAAGGGCATTACAAAAAAACGATAATAAAGAAATGGAAAGGGAAACAAAGATAGCAGCAAATGGAAATTTTAGTTTAGTATTGAAATGCCACAGGTTTGCAAGGCTAACATTAAACAAAATTAAGATTTTATTTTATGGTTTTTTAAATTATTATTTTAAACACAGATAATACTAGTTTAGTTATTGTGGCATATGCAGAGATTTTTACTGCATATTTATTAATATAATTATGTTTTGTTTTGTGGTAAATGGCGTTCGCGCAAAAGTTTTACTGATGCACATTTTCCAAAGTTGGAAAGTGTGATGTTGTATTTGTCTTACGGCACTGTTTCTCTCCCTTCCCTGAAGCCAGTGGCCCTAAATTAGGGATGGGCGACTTCTTATAGCCCACTGAGGTGCTCACTGTGGTCGTTAAGCCTCCAACCAAGAAGAAAGCTTGGGGGGGATTGGAGGTTTAACGACCACCGTGAGCAACTCAATGGGCTATAAGCAGTCGCCCGTCCCTAATTTAGGGTCACTGGTTCCAGGGAAGGGAAAGAGCCAGTGCCGTAAGACAAACACAACATCCATGCCTCACCGGGATTCGAACCCAGACCCCTTACGGACGAATGATCAGAGGCCAGCGCCTTAGACCACTGCACCACCGGGGTGGCAAAAGAAAGCTTGACACTTTGACATTTGTTTTGACAGATACCTCTGTCTCTCTCTATTCCAACACTGGAAAAACTGCTGACAGTAAAGTCCAGAATGAAAGAAAAATGCTTTGAACAAAACTTTTGTAGATATTTGTTAAAGAGAGCTAAATTGGCTACTGTACATTCACTAAATAAGGATGAAAATTAATTATGATTAAATACTGTATCAAAAATTAAGTACATATCTTGTATTAATTATTAATGTTATTAATTGTATCTGGTTGACAACTATTTTCACTATGCTTTTTATTTTGGATATAAACATTGTCTGCATTTAGAATAACTTTTTAAACATTAAAAATGCTATGTACCAATAATACTACTGGAAAATTGCTCCTGCATCTGAAAAATGTCGATAAAAAATAGCACTTGTGATTTTATGAGCTGTAAAAAATCTCCTGATTTTTAGATTTTGAGGGTTAGCATGTTTGATATTGTTTGAAAGTTTGAACATGCATGAACATGAAAAGTGAAAAAGGTGCATACGGGGATTCAGGGTTATTGGAATCCGGAGTTATCCCACCAATTTGGGAAAATTGGCTGGCTTCATTTAGGTCTGTTCATGTATCCCATAAAAATAATGTAACACTTGCTTGGTTGTGCTGATCATTCATTTATTTATTTTGTTTAGTTCCGCTTATTTCATTTTCTTCATAATTTTTATGTCTTATGATGAGCAGGGTCTTCCAAAGTGCAAGGCCCCTGAGGCACTGGGCAGGTGCCCCACTTGCTCCAGTCAAAAGACGGTCTTGCCTTTGAGTACAAATTTGACTTTAGTGAAAAGAAAAGATTTGCATGGAGCTAAATCTGGCAAATAGGCAAGATGTTCAAGCACTGTGATGGGTTTCTTGGCTAAAACCTGCTTCTGAGAGTGCAGAATGAGCTGGCACAGTATCCTTGTGAAGAATGAAGCCATTTTTCCACGACTGTTTCCTCTTTTTTCGGACTTGCTGCAATTGTAGTAATAATGCTGGTTCACTGTGGCTGCATCGGGAACCCACTCTGCTAAAGTTACATCCTTAATGTCAAAAAAAGCAATTTGCATGGCCTAGGACTTGCTTTGCCATGCGGATTTAAACCTTGGTAACATTGATGTTTCCAGTTCTTTGACTTTTTTGTTTGTTTCTTTGTTTCAGGGTCATATTGGAAGACCTAGGTTACATAACAAGTGATTACGCTTTCTAAAAGACTGGGTTTCACCTGGATTTGCCTTAAGATGTTGGTACAAATTCGCTTGTTATTTTTGTTTTGTTGAGGCATCAGAAGCTTTAAAACCATCTTGGCACAAACCATTGTAGTGTTAAGATTTTTCTGTAAAATTTGCCTAATAGTCTTTTTAGTGATGCTTATCATTTCTGCTGTCATTCTGATACTCGGTCATCGATCATCTCGAACAATTGCATAGATTTTGTACTTGTTGTATTCTGTGTTTCGAAATGTTTGGGTATCCTGGGCACTCGTCATCTTCGATGTCCTCTTGGCCTTCAATGAACCTCTTGTGCCACACAAAAGCTTGTGAGCATGACATGCATTTTTCCCCATATGCTGCACTTAGCACATGAAAAAATTCAATAAGTGTTTTCTTTAATTTCACCAGAAATTTTATGTTCATCCTTTACCCAATTCTTTAAGTCAGCATTTTCTCAATGCACGACAAACATATACTGTCATTGACATGTGTCACTGAAATAATGCAGATAGTGAACTGAACTTTGAATTTCCAGTTGCAGACAGTTCGAGATTAGTGGCCTCTTACTCACTTTCGGCCTGCACTATGAGCTTCATTTGCACAAGCACAGTCTTATTTCATGGTTGTACCTCATATCTTTTAATTTTGGAGTTTTGCAATAGTAGATTTTTGGAAAATGATGTGCTGGGCAGGGTGCAAGTCATCTTTTATTTCTATTATCATTGAAGATAGAAGAAAGCAATAGCATTGTACATCATCATGCTCTCTTCTCTCTCTCTCTCTCTCTCTCTCTCTCTCTCTCTCTCTCTCTCTCTCTCTCTCTCTCTCTCTCTCTCTCTCTCTCTCTCTCTCTCTCTCTCTCTCTCTCTCTCTCTCTCTCTCTCTCTCTCTCTCTCTCTCTCTCTCTCTCTCTCTCAAAATTCTGGATGGTCTTGCCCACCCCTTCCTTCCTTGTTCAAACAGTGGTGAACCCAACAACTGCAAATTCCAGTGTTTAGGAAGTACATAATGTAACTCGCTGTTGAGTCTGTACAATGAGATGTTTCTCTGTAGTCTGTCTGTGCAATGAGATATTTCTTTGTAGTCTGTCTGTACTATGAGACATTTCTTTGTTCAGAAAACAGTCAATTCTATCCAGCAGACTGGCATGCAATGATAGTTTCTACTGAACTACCAAGAGCTTGGCATGCATTATTAAAAGATGGAAACACATTGCGACACACTGTATAATTGCGTGGTAAAAATTCGTGTAATATGCTCATGATGTCACCCACGTTATTTTTAAAAATCACCTTCGTTCCTTGCATGTTCCAATTCCCTGCATTTTTATGTCTACCATTGCCTTGAAAAAGCCTCAAAGTGGAGTGCAAAAGCTTGGCGAATCTTTGTACTTACTACGCTACACAAATAAATGGATTTAATACGCTATATGTCAAAACTTGCCTGGAGAGCTTTTGGAAGAAACAGCATAATTTTCAAGAGCAATATGCCATTATGTCTTAAAAGAAAAGTGTTTGATCAATGCATCCTTCCAGTGCTTACGTATGGTGCAGAGACATGGATCTTAACTAAAAGAGACATACAAAGGCTGCAGACAACTGAAAGAAGCATGGAGAGGTGCATACTTGGTGTAACCAGGAGAGATAAGAAGAGGAACTCGTGGATCCGAAAAATGACAAGAGTGGAAGACATCATGATCAGAGTTAAATCCCTGAAATGGCAATGGGCTGGACATACTGCCAGTAGGGCAGACCATCGATGGACAGCCAAAATTTTAGATTGGATTCCAAAGGAACAGGAAAAGACCCAGAAGAAGACCACATGGGAGATGGGTAGATGAAATTCGAAAGTATGCAGGAGTGACATGGAGGAGACTGGCACAAAACAGACCGTTGTGGAGGAAACTTGGGGAGACCTTCGTCCAGCAGTGGATTGATAATGGTTGACGATGATGATGAGTCTCATAAGTGTTCAAAATAATATTGTTGCATAGTTAATAGTATTTCTGGCATCCCACAATGCTTGCATACATCTAGTGATACACAGGTGTGGGCATTGTTTATTTTTTTATATTAAGTTCGTTCTTGATGGCATACAGAACCATATGGATTCAAGTATAGGGTTTGTTGTCAGTGAAGTTTTTGGGAATGTCTGGTAGAATCCCCATATATTTGTCCAAATCTTAATACAAAAAAAAAATTGCTTAACAGTTCGTTTAGAATGATGTAATAATTGTTAATGCAGTAATGGCCTCTGGTTTTATATAACTTAAGGAGTATGAAGAATAATTTCCATGCACACAATATCCTTGCCTTTAAAGACCATTTTGCTGATACATAGTTGTGCATATCCATAATATGTGATGTTACAAGTTTATTAGTTAGAACAAAATAACACACACACACAAATCTCTCATTATTATACACTGAATGGGTAAATTATTATATACACCTACCTAATAACGTGTTGCTCCACCTTTTGCCCTTAATAATGTACCAGACATCCCTGTAAGGACACTCAATGAGGTTTTGAAAACATGGAAGTGGTATTGCTGCTCATGAATAAAGATTTCCTGTATAGAGCATCGGCAGTTGCTGCTGGGAGTTGGCAGGCATCTTCCAATTTCTGCTACAAATTCTCAGTGGTGTTGAAGTTCAGCAATTGAGGAGGGCCATGCGGTTTTTGCCACCTACGCACCTTTCCATTGGGGTTATAGAATTGAAACAGTGATTCTTCAGACCAGATGACATGTTTCCAGTCATCTGTACTCCAGTTGCAATAGGACTTTGCAAGCTAGAACTTAATCTTTTGATGCCTTGCAGTCAACAAGGGGGCACAATGTGGATATTGACTGCCATAGCCTACTTTTTTCCATGGTATGACAGATTTTTCCATAATGCCTCCTTTGTACATTAGCTTGTGAATGAGCCCTCATTAATTTCTGGCATTATTCCATGTAAGGAAACTGCAATGAATAATGATTCCATGCAATGAAGTTGGACAGTGTGCACTTAAAAATCAGTTGCATATTTAGGGCCAAATTTCTTTTGTTAGTTGGAAGTTTTTTCATATTTGACATTGTCTTGGTGTAAAACTGTTTGAATTTCCACAACAATCCAATGTGGAAATCGCAACAGTTCAGTGGGTGCAGTGATTGAACAACTGGCCTTCTGTGTAGCTACTATCTGACCATGGTTGTACTCAAATTACTTTTCCATGACTTTGTTTCCAATGTGAAGAGGCCTGCTCTGTTTATAGACATTTCCAGTTTCAGCATCCCCTGTGATTGGACACTATACTTCTACTTTAGATAATGTTATTGGAGTGTATATGATATATCCATTTAGTGTAGATTAGTTTCTTAAAGATATAGATGTGGAAAGCCATTGATTTTGTTTGTTCAGACATTGATGTGTTTTATTATTTCATTTTATATTATGGCAGATGTTTTTTTTTTTTTTTTTTTTTTTTTTTTTTTTTTTGTAAAAGGTACATTGTATGCGTTTAAAATAAATCTTATTACTTCTTTACAAAGCATGAGCTATTGTCTAATAGTAGAATAAAGTTAAAAGAAAAATGAGCTATACACTTAAACTTCTACCTTCATCTTCTGCCACATTTTTTAATAATTTTGAATAGCATTGCATTCATCAAAACTTAACCCCTTAAAATTGATGAAGGGGTGAAAAAAAAAAAAACTATTGGTGTTTATTCGCTAATAAAAAAAGTAGCTGAAGCAGGGATTTGTCACTGGGATTGTGAATTGTAAAAAAAATGAAAAAAATATTCTACATACTTCCATTCCATTTTAAAATTCAAATTTACAAAAAATTAAGCTAATATGTTTCTGGGTTATACATAAATGTCAACAATTCTGTTGTTGCATAATTCACTGTTTCTCACGTTATTATTGAAATGCTCTCGGGAAACGCTTATGATATAAATACACTGACGGAAATAAAAATCCCAACACCAAGAAGGGGTTGTGTTAGATAAACGACAGTTGGTAGGCGGTGAGAGTAAATCTGTAAGATGGCGTCTATGCAAATTTCGCGTTCGGGCGCATACGTGTGGCGCTAGTAGCGCCTCGGAACATGCAAAGCAGGTTGACGATGATTGGCAAATCACGTAACAATATTAACAAATACAGGTAACTTGATCATGCTAGTTACGTTAAATGAAAACTTTTACAAAAAGTTCGTAAGTTGGAAGCTTTCGACCTTATCTTAGGTCTTCATCATGTTATACATAAATGTCAGCAATTCTGTTGTTGCCATTTATGTATAACGTGATGAAGACCTAAGATAAGGTCGAAAGCTTCCAACTTACGAACTTTTTGTAAAAATTTTCATTTAACGTAACTAGCGTGATCAAGTTACCTTTATTTGCAGAGCAGGTTTGCTGTAAATGCGCACTGTAACGTTCGTGAGCATTAGTTATCGTTGAGATTCGACGTAGTGTGTTGATGTTATTCCAGAATGCCTTTAAGAAGACAAAGAAGCCATTATCAACAGCTCACGGAGTTTGAACGAGGTCGTGTAATAGGGCTACGAGAAGGTGGATCTTCGTTCCGCAATATTGCAGAACGACTTGGCAGGAATGTAGCCACTGTGCATGATTGTTGGCAGCGGTGGTCAAGGGAAGGTACTGCCTCAAGAAGACCGGGTTCCGGCCGGCCACGTGGCACTACTGAGAGGGAAGACCGCCGTGTATGGCCATGGCGCATCAACCAAAAAGTGCTTTCTTTTCTTACATCTGCCAACTGCATCCCTTTACAGTCAGACACCACCAACTCACTCAAAAACTCAGTTGACAGATTAGCTAAGAAAGAAACTCTTCAATCCTTCCTTGGTGATATATCACCCCCTCCTTACTTTAGAACTCCCAGGCTCTTCCTGCAAGTGAAACTGCATAAAGCTGGTAACCCCATCAGACCTTTAGTGGAATATTCTTTTTCTCCAGCAGTAAACCTTGAAAAGAGATTGGTCCTCAAATGCAAATCCCTGGCAGCCAACCATCCTCATACAGTTGTCTCTACTTCAAACTTCATCCACAACCTTCCTAATTCCTTTCCTCCTTGTGATAATCTGTATACTCTTGATGTAGAATCTTTGTTTCCCTCTGTACCATATTTTGATTCCTACATGCTCCTCATGAAGAAATTGATTCTTCAATTTGAACCCCCGGTCCTCTTATCAAAGATCTTTATGATTGTTTCCACACTATTCATCAACATAGTTGTTTTGTTTTCAACAAAATTGTGTATAGGCAACAATCTGGTCTCCCCATGGGCTCACCTCTTTCCCCTCTGCTTGCTGGAATCTACATGCAACATATTGAAGTTTCCATAATTCCTCTACACCCTTTTCAACCTTCCCTATGGTTAAGATATGTAGACGACGTTTTCATTAGCTGGCCACATTCCGAGTCTGAGCTACAGATACTGATCAACTCCATTACAGAAAAATTTCCTTCCATTAAGCTCACTATATCTAAGGAAGTAAATCACAAAATTGATTTCCTGGATGTATCTATCTGCAGAAACGCTGATCTCTCCATTACTCGTTCCGTCTATCGAAAACCTTCTGCAGCCACTAACATCATTCCCTACAAATCTTGCACCCTGCATCTCTACAAGCTTGCAGCATTGAAGTCCTACATCCACAGGGCTCATATCATTTGCAACAGCCAACTCTCTCTTCAAGAAGAACTCTCCAAAATTTCTACAATAGCCCTCTCTCATGGTTTCCCTGCTGTTACAGTCAACTCCCTCATAAAGAAATATGAAAACCATTCGAAAATCGAATGCCTCCTTCCTCACAAGAAAGAAGACCTGAAATTCTGTGGTTCTGTTCCTTACCATCCTTCCTATGCTTATAAGTTACAGATTCTTTTTAGAAGTTTTGGTTACCATCTTGCCATTAAATCTACCCCAAACATCTTGAAACTTCTACAAAGGGATAGGGACAAAGTTGAAAGCCTGAACCTCCCAGGAGTTTACTGCATTCCTATCTCTTCTTCTACTGGGGATAACTTATACATTGGAAGCACATACAGGAGCATAAGCCATAGAATTTTAGAACATAGAAAAGATGTTTCGAAAGGCAATCCCAACACTGCCTTGTCTATTTTGACAATGGAAGACACATCTGCAGTTCCCCACTGGAACGAAGCAAAACGAATTGCTTCGTTTGACAATCGTTTTGCCCTCCGTTACCGTGAAAGCATAGAAATTATTTTCAACTCAATGACTTGCAACTCCGAATCTCCTCTCTACATTCCGTTAATCTGGAGATCAATTCTAAGTTTTGGCAACAAAAATAGGAAAAATTCAAATGTAGAATCTGGCAACAATCTTAGTCCTCCATTGGCGTGATGAAGACCTAAGATAAGGTCGAAAGCTTCCAACTTATGAACTTTTTGTAAAAGTTTTAGTTAACGTAACTAGCGTGATCAAGTCACCTTTCTTTGTTAATATTGTTACGTGTTTTGCCCATAATCGTCACAATAGGACTACAGAAAACTCTGCAATATCCTGGAAACTTCATGACGAAATGTGAGTATCATTCTGAAACTTTCATTATATATTTATATCATAAGCGTTTCTCGAGAGCATTTCAATAATGTGAGAAACAGTAAATTATGCAACAACAGAATTGTTGACATTTATGTATAACATGAATTATAACCATGTAAAGAATTCAACAAATTGAAATATTTGATGAATTGATATAATGTGTTTCTGTGTGTTATTACAGTTTGTGTGATTTGTCATAATTGGTTATTTTTTCCAGCTTTTGCATTATGTTTCTCATTAATTCCTGTGTTCTCTAATTTTAACATGTATATTCTTGTTTCAGCTGGTTCAGTACAGCCCAGGCCTTGGCTTGGTTTGGAACACATAAATAAAGCTCCCAAGCGATCAAGATACAATTACTTGGAAAAAGCCATAAAAATACATAACTGACATTTGACTATTGTACATTGCCTAGTTAAATTCATGGTGAGTATGACCATTTTCCTCCTCAGCTCTACAAACTGTTTGAAACAATTAATGTGATAAGAGTAATTATAAAACATTTTTTTTTAATTTGCAGTTATGATGGATATATGTAGGGGAAGGCAATTTGACAGTGGATATTAAATTAAAAAATATAAATCTTTTTGATTGGTAAAAAGAAACTTAATGTTTGGTAATGAGTTCCATTTAGATTTCATCTATTTTTTGAAATCAAAATTTGCACATTTGATGAAAATGTATGTCACATGTCTAATGGTTTGGATCAAGCTTGTTGAGTTGTTCACCAGCAGCAGTGTGAATGCTGATATAAAGTGGTATGTTTTTAAAGCATCATAAATATTGAAGCATTTGAAAAATGAAGAATTTATGTGTTTCATGGGCTATAAATGGATCATTTTAAACTGTGTTAATGTTTGACAAAATCATTAGAGAGTTTGGCAAAAGAAAGTCCAGCAGCAAAATTTTTAAAGCTAGCAAAAAGAGCTTTTTTATTTTTAACTCCAGATAAAGTTTTAAAATTTGAGCAAGAGAAATGCATATGGAGCAAATTTTGTGGTAAGTACATTACAGTTCTTTGTGTGAACATGGATTGCACAGAGAAATAAGCATTGACTGTAAGAGGAAAGAGCAAAAATATCAGTGCTTTAAAAACTTAAAAGCCTTCTTGACAGATACAAAGGACAACAACAAAAATACTCAGGTGACTTCAAATTTACTCCGAATGCTTGCTGAATTATAACCACCTAACTAATGCTTCATAGGTCCTTTTTTTGCCCGAAGAGCATTGGCCACCCATTGTGCCATCAACTCCATGAGGTGTCTGTATAGCTGTGTCCAGGGTTCGTACAGTCCTTAAAAGTCCTTAAGAACTTAAATTCCATTTACCTTTTTTAAGGGCCCTTAAGAACTCCTTAATTTCTGTTGTGTTGTTAAGAGCTTTTTAAAAGTCCTTGAAAACACCGTAATTATATTATATTCGGTCGTTAAAAAAAGTTGTAAATTTTTTTTTTAACCAAAGAAATGCGCGTGTTACTCAGGCCTGCTGGTTTCATTGATTAGCGTACTGATGATGGTTTTACGTCACTAGATCGCATGTCGCAAAAGTTTACCCATGTTCTGTATTGCTTTTGGCAGTTTGCCAACCAGCTACCTTCAAATCCCTTTGGTTTAGATTAGATTTATTGCTGGCTTCCTGATTTCTTTGCGGGGGTCAGTGCAGTTCAGATCGTTATCTTGTTATTTATTAGCGAATGTGGTACTAAGTAAAGAGCTTAGAGCTTCTGTCTTTTCAGCTAGACAGAAATATGTCCAATATTTAGACGCCGAAAAAAAAAAAAAAAAAATTTGCCGAGCAACATCTGGGAGGAAACAAATTGATTGAGGAGGAATTGCAAATGCTTAGTACGAAAAAACTGAAAGTAGAAAAAAATATTGCCGAATTAGAGGACACGTGCAGATGACCTTGCCGCCCAAGGGTAATTGATGAGAGATATGAACTGCTTCCTTCAATCAAATAGGTTTCGAAAATTAATAAAGGAAAAAAATGAAGAATTGACAGAAATTACCATGTCAGTAGTTGCAAAAAAGGAGCTGAAAAATTGATTTCATTGGAGGCCTACGTCCTTTGTTTGACCTCAAAAAAGTGAATATGTACATAATATAATTGCCTTGCAGTCATTGTTAAATTGCATTATTGTTTTTAACACTTCTTTTGTAAAAAAAGATCGTGCTTATGTTAGCGGTTTGTCCGACCGTCCCCACAAAATCTACGCAACTATTAGTCCGATTTGAAAAATTCTTTTTGCATTTGGGAAGCTTAAAATATGTGAATGATGATACTTTATTTCGTTTTTTTTTTTTTTTTTTTACGATGTGCAATTTCGCCGCTAGAGGGCGTAAATGCAGATGTTGAATTCAAACATACGTTTTATTCCACATATTTGCTTCTAAACATCCGATTGAAAAAAATCTTTTATCTTTCGATTCCATTTATGTTGAAGAGTATTTTAGATATAGTTACATTTTTAAATTACGCATAGATTTCCCGCTAGGGGCGTAAAAGTAAATTACATTTTTCCCGATAATTCTTCTAAAATTCCGATTTGAAAAAAAAAATTTCTTCAGCGGATACACCTCCGGATGGAAAATCTTTTGTATATAATTTTTTATTTTTGGTAAAGCATGCTTTGGCCACCAGGGAGCGTAAGGGTTGATTTTTGCTTCTGATGTATTTGCCATAAAATCTGAGCTTCTAAAATATCGTTTGAAAAAATTATTTCGTAGACTGATGCCACTCACATCTATAAACCTTTTCGGAACATTTTCTTTTTAAAATATTCCACAGTTTCTCCTCCAGGGGCGTAGATGTATATCTTATTTTTGTTAATATCTCTACTTCTAGGAGTCTGATTTGAAAAATTCCTTCTTTTTTGAATAGTGTTTTCAGTGTGACATGTTTTTCATATAATTTCAAAATTTTCAAGTAATTCATAGACTTTCCGCTAGGGGGTGTGAATGTAAATTGCTTTCCCCTATATCTCTGCTTCTAAATCTCTGATTTGAAAAATTCTTTCTGCACTGAATACAGCTCCTGGTGGAAAATTCTTTGCACATAATTTCTAATTTTTGTAAAAATTGGTTTGGCCAGCAGGTGGCGTAAATCTTAATTTCCACTTCTGATGTATTTGCAGCAAAATATGAGCTTCTAAAATCTCGATTGCAAAAAAGTCGTTTGTTGACCAATACTACTCATGTCGACAAACCTTTTAGGAACATTTTCTTCTTGAAATAATGCATGGTTTCTATGTCAGGGCGTAGATGTACATCTTATTTTTGCAATATCTCTACTTCTAGTAGTCCAATTTGAAAAATTCCTTCTTTGTTGGATAGTGTTTCCAATGCGAAATGTTTTCCCTATAAATTCAAATTTTCAAGTAAATTATAGACTTTTCCGCTAGGGTGTACAAAGGTAAATTGCGTTTTCTACGTTATTTCTGCTCTAAAACTCAGATTTGAAAAATTCTTCCTGTATCGCATACAAGACCTGATAAAAAATATTTTTCACATAATTTCTAATGTTTGGTAAAGAATGGTTTGACCACCAGGGGTCAAAAGTGTTAATTTGTGCTTCTGATGTATTTCAATTAAAATCTAGGCTCCTGAAAACTCGACTTAATTTTTTTTTTTTTTTTTTTTTTCTTTCTTGGACCGATACCGCTCATATGGATAAACCTTTTGAGAGTACTTTCTTCCTAAAATAATGCATGGTTTTCCCACCAGGGGACGTAAAGTCACATCTTATTTTGTTGATATCTCTATTTCTAAGAGTTCGTGAGCTAATGATTCCGTTTACAGCGATATCTGAGGGATTGAAAACCCGATTGAAAAACTTGTTTCTTCCGTCAGATACAATTGTTTTCCATACCGGTTCCATTAACTTTGAATAGCTTTGATAAATTTAATTTGTATCAGAACGGATTGAAAAGACGTGCTTATTACACCTGAAAATTCGGTGTCATCTTTCTTGTTTAAGAGCAAAAAAAGATGTATAATCGAAGTAAAAATTCTGAAGGAAATTTCATAGGTGGCTTGTTGTTACTGCAGTTTGTTTTAGCTTTTACACCACTGCACTATTGCCAAATGTTTAAAATCAACCTGCATTAAGTGTATCATGGAAGAAGTTACTACAAGTGCTACAGCTGTAGAATTAAAAAAAAAAAAAATGCAACCGTTACACAAGCAAAAAATGTGTTGTTCATCCAAATCTACGAAAACCAATTTTTTCTCCAGATTTAGGAATTCGGAAGCTGTGTAGTAAATAAATAAATAAATAAATAAATACTTAAAAGAAAGTGATGCTTCACTGTTCAGTTTTGTTTTTTTGAATTCTGCCAATGTAGTTTTGAAATTTATGCAAGCATTTTTATTGAACTTAGGGCTTTCAATTCCGATGATATGATTTAAGTTACGATGAACTTGTGTGTTTCAATTTGATTTAGATAGTGTGTTTACTTGCTTCATTAACGTAAAACAGGTCTAACAAGCTGTGCTGCATTTTTATAAAAGTGTTAATTTTCCAGCTGCAGCACTTGTAGTGATGTCACCCACAGAATTAATGCATTTTGTGTCCATACATATTTGTAAAAGTAATTCTAATGGATGGAATTAAGTTATTGAACGGAAAGGTAAAGATACCAAAAATTTTAAAGACTGACAATCACAGCCATATGAAATTCTAAGTTGTATTTGTAATACTGTTTTTGTTAAAATGAATTTGTAAATTAATAAAAAAATATAAATTCGGATAAACTTTAAAGGAAAAACAAATGCAAATTTAAAAAGTTTTCGAAACCACAAAGATAAGCCTATAATCACAATTAATGGGTGTAAATTTGTGGAAAATTGAAATTCCAAAGTAAATAAATTTTATGCTTCACACCACAATACGAAGAAGCAGAGTGTTAGTTCTGTAGATGCAAAGATATGCTTTAGGACAAATAATGGATCCAGCATTACCAGTAAGTAATGTATATAAGGAACTTTTAAGTTCGTTGGGTTTTCTGTTGGAGTATTTAGGTTTATTTTAGTAGAACTAATTTTAATTCATATATTTGTGCAATGGAATATTCATTAGTTTCAACAAAATTGATTTATTGTGTTAAAATGACTTATGTTGTAATAGTTAACTCACATTTTGTATATTGTGTATATTTGCATGCAGCAATTATGAAATCCTTAAAAAATATTTAAAGGTCCTTAAAAATAGTCTGAAGGTCCTTAAGAACTCCTTAATTTCCATTTTCAAAAAAGAGTATGAACCCTGGTGTCATGATCTGAAGCCAAGTTGCATGTTTTCTTGTCTACTGTTCTGGTATGGAATACAGTTGTGTATCCAACTGCCTTGCCTGTCATTCCATATCATATCCTTGATGTTCAATTGGATTGAAATCAGACTAGTTTGGGGACCATTCAAGGTGTCTCATATCTGCACTGTGTCCATTGAACCATTTCTGGATGAGATAGGCCTTATAACGTGGGACATTATTGTACTGGAAGAACCCATTCTCCTGTGGGTGAAGATACAGTATTGGGTGTACTTGGTCTGCAAGCAGTCCCTGGTGGTAGACTGCACAGAGATGCCAAGTACTACGGATATAGTGTTCAAACTACGGACTTGTGGAGAAGGTGTGAAAAACTACGGATTTTTCCAGAAATCTCTGATATTTCCGAAAAACTTTTTTTTATTATTATTATTATTTTTTTTTTTAAAAATCAAGCCTGGTCAAATGTAGTGATTTTTGCGGTAACGTTACAAAGCCGTCGCACAGCAAGCATGTTTGGCTGGCCGACAAGCAAGCGGAAATGTTGCAGCGGAGATCATTCTGTATGATCACATGACTTTGTGCCTGGCTTGCCGTGGGATGGCGTACGCAACGCACAACGTCTGTTAACTTTGGGAAAACCTTAACCGCATCCTGAACTAAACTGAGTTGTTGGAGATAGACTAGAGTCAATTCCACGTTTTCTGTTCTTGTTGTTAAGTTGAAAGTTGATTAGTTGTGGTGTGACGTGAATTGCTGTAGTGTTATGAAGCGTGCTTCAGTGGCTTCCAGTTCCAGTGGTGCGAAAAAAAATAAGAATTCACAGCAGTACAAGGAATGTTATTCGTTGGAATTTCCATGTTTACAGTGGTCGCATGTTTCTGTGAATCATGTGTTTTGTGGCGTGTGCAACTGCGTGGTTTTAAACGGTTGATTTTTATATTAGATATCCACCTGCCTCTACTAATATTCTTGGATCTAAAAAGCAAAAAAGTTGACAAAAGTTCAAGGAGAGTTATTCGCAAGAATTTCCATGTCTAAAATAGTCTCAGGTATCCGAAAACCATGGGTTTTGTTCCCCATGTGCTGTTGATTGATTTTTCAATCGCACACGGCGGAAAAGACGATTGCGGTCGGCATTTTCACTCTAAAAGACAGGAGGAATAACCATAAGTGTGTGGCATCACACACTTATGACATAACATATTTATTAAAAGGTGGGGTTTAAATGGTATGCATTTTTTGTGTATTTACTCTAACCACCACCCCCCCCCCCCCACCACCCCCCACCCCATCCATTTTAAGGGGACTTAAGCATGTTGCAAAATTTATCCAAGTATTGTCCCCGATCGAGATTAACAGGTTGCTAAAAATGTAGCAGTCAGTATACTCTGGGAAATATGCATACTACCCTGCAAATTTTAATGTGGGAACTTTACTTGACTTCACTACAGAAAAACTATGGGCGCCACGCATATGGACTACTGATGACTTCCTTCAGATATTGGCATCTCTGCCTGCATCCACATGTGCCAAGGATCTAAGTTCATGCCAGCTAAATATGTCCCATATTATACAACTGTCCCTGCCATCCCCAGCTAAATATGCCCCATATTATACAACTGTCCCTGCCATCCCCAGCTAAATATGCCCCATATTATACAACTGTCCCTGCCATCCCCAGCTAAATATGCCCCATATTATACAACTGTCCCTGCCATCCCCAGCTAAATATGCCCCATATTATACAACTGTCCCTGCCATCCCCAGCTAAATATGCCCCATATTATACAACTGTCCCTGCCATCCCCTGCTAAATATGCCCCATATTATACAACTGTCCCTGCCATTCTGCAGAGATCCATCGCCTCATTCTGTATCCCCATAATTTTGATAAGTCGATGCCTTACATGAGGGATCCATAGCCTCTTGCTGCTGGTGTCAAATATGGACTTTGCCATCAATATAATGGAATACTTGTCTTGATTCATCAGACCAGCACATCTGCTTCCAATCTTCTATCGTCCAATCTGTTTGCTGTTTTCACCAGGAGAGTTGTTTACACCAATGGACTTATTGTCAGAATAGTCCATTGGTGTAAACAACATGTATCCCATGTGTGTGCCACATAGTCATGGGGAATGTTATTTCTGGTTGTACTGGACCATCAACTGCAAAACTGTGCTGAGCAGATTGCCCTGTTGCAGGCAACCCACCTGTCATTCACCTCTGAATTTCATCTTTTGCTGCTCTTTACAGTTGTCAGCCTATGGTTGTTCACCATTTTGGCACCATTTCTGGTACTCTTTAACTACAAAGGCTGCCATTGTGCACTTACAATTTGTCCTTTCATAAACTCCCGTAAGGCAGTGGTTTTGCCCATCACGTCTGTAACTTCACTCTCAGCTAAACCACCAACCTCTTATATACACCCTTGGCCTACAGGCCGTGCACTCGTCCTCAGTATGTTAGTGGTTTGTGAAGTTACACATTTAGGTGTAACTCACTTTGTGCATGGGGTGGTCCTAATGCACTGAGCACTCGGTGTGTTTCAGGTATGTGGGCTTGTTAATTAGGAGAAGGATAACAACAGCAAAACCATAATCCTACTCTTCTACACAGTTGTTCATCCTATCCTAAATTAGAAACTTAAAGAAAATTTAAGCTGACGTTTCTCGAAAGTGTATCAGCAGAATGCAGCCTCTGGATCAAAAAGTCATCTGCAATTTCAAATGCAAATAATGCAACCCATTTTTGGTATCAATAAAACAAAATCTGATAAATGTGTTTCATTTTTTAAACAAAGCCTGAAGTCAAATGGCAAGAAAAACAGTCAGTGTCAATTTTGTGCTTTGCATCTTTTAGGCAAAGAGATACAGGTGCATGTGTTCTGTTCTTCAGAGCTTCCTCAAGTTGACTGTTAGCTTTAAATGCACATAGCATTCTAAAAAGACATGTTGAGTATTTATACCACTGCAACGTGTTTTGATTTAAGTTGCCCTTAATTAAAATGACACTTGGAGTATAACAACACCAATATAGCAGTAACTGTCCCTCGGCTGATATTCTGCTGATATTATGAATTTGATTATTTATATGGGGGTTTAGCTACATAAGAACCATGTTAGTATTTTGGTGTAACCCAACTTTTAATTCATCTTGGTGGTTTTGTATCTTTAATCAGAAAAAAAATATAAAAAATCAGTAACACAATACACTGAAGAGCAATTGAATTAGAGATACCTGTCTAGTAATGTGTAGCACCACCTTTCGCCCCGATGACGGTGGCGATTCGTCTCATCATGGACTCGACAAGACACCAGAAGCGTTGGGAAGCCATACGGATCCACGACCCCTGAACAAGCTCCCACAGTTCACGAAGATTTGATGGAGGGGGTCAGAGCCTCGTACATCTCTCTCGGTGGCATCCCAGATGTGGTCGATGGGGTTGAGGTCAGGTGGCCTAGCTGGCCAAGGAAGCGGGTCACGTCGGTGGAGTGTTCATCCAACCATTCGGATACAATTCGGGAGCGATAGCACAGTGCATTGTCTTGTTGCAGGATGAGGTCCCCAGTGGGATGTTGAAGACGCATAAACGGGAGCAAATGGTCGTACAGGATATCTCAGTAACGTTTACCTGTGAGGGACAATGTCGCACGTACCAGGGGTCCCATTTCAGTCCACGTAAACAATCCCCAGTGAGGATGCCACCCCCACAAACTTTAAGAGTACCCTGCTGGCAAGAAGGATCCATCGCTTCATGTGGTTTGCGCCGTACTCATATCCTGCCATCCGCATGTAACAACGTGAATCTCGACTCATCAGTCCAGGCAATATTTTTCCACATGTCTAGGGTCCAGTGGCGATGTTCCCGCGCCTATGCTAATCTTGCACCCTGTTATGTGCAGTCAGCAGCGGTACCCTCGTGGGACGATGGCTTCTGTACCCCATTGTGAGGGGATGGTTCTGGTTGGTGTGGCTGCTTACACGTTTTTCTTCACCAGCGTTAAATTGCCGAGTGATTTCTTGCACTGTCGCCCATCTATCCACTGTTACAATGTGAGCTAGCTGACGAGGACCCCGCTAATCCACACGCTGTTGTCCACAGCAGTTGGCCCTTGCAGGAATGGTTTTACTGGATTCGGTGTACTCACGATGCACCCGTGGCACAGTGGCTCGTGAAAATCTCTGTGCCCGCACGACTTCCGAGATGGTGTGACCCATTCGTCGGGCCTACAACAATTTGCCCAGGATCAAATGCGCTTAGATCCTTCGTCTTACACATACTGCGTCCAACTCTTACTGATTCCTGTCGCATCATTCCTTATATTGTCGGATCGCTGCATGTGTCATGTTGTTTCCGTTTACAAGACCGCCCACTGCGCCACATTTGCATAACGCCAGCTGTCTCTAATTCAATTGCTCTTCGGTGTACTTCACATCACTGTGATCTGTTTCAAGCTGCAGTACCTATGTTGTCTTTGGCAGCCATTCATTATGCAAGAAAAAATGTGACAATTTAATTTCCAGAATGTGCCATGCACCAGTAGAAAAAAATGTGTGCATACTTGTGCACTAGTGGCTGCTGTCACCTTCAAAGTACCCCTTCCACAGCTATGCATTTAGTTAAGACTCTGTTGCCACTGCTGGAAACACAGCTGGAACTATGTTTCTGGAATACTCTTTAAGTTGCTTTGTCACATTATGCTGGACGTCAGAAATGTCTGAAAATCTTCGTTCTTACGTGGCAGTTTTTATTTTGGGGAAAAGCCAGAAATTACAAGGAGCTAAATCAGGTGAAATGCATGGATGATCCAATTTGGTAGCCAGGAAATTGTGAAAATTGAGTGCATCCTGGCTTGGGGCCATTGTCAGAAGGCCACAGTTCAGCTCTTTTCCTTCGAACAGAATCCTGTAACCTCTTCAACACCTCTAAATAGCATTGTTGGTTGACTGTTTGTCTCTGTTTAATGAATTTGTGATGAACTATCTTTTTTCAGTGCTTACGCCACCCACAGTCACTCCTTTTTCATAGCATCCTCACCACATGCTGCTTTCAATAGCTTAGACATTTCAGTAGCACTTTTATTGTTAATGGGCTGCTCTAAATTTCTATCACTGAATTTCACCTCAAAACTCACATACAGACTTGCATTGTTCTCTCAACTGCCCACTCACAAATAGCTCTATTGCTCTACGGTTAATGCATGCACTACTTGAAACATGCCTAGGCACATGATTCTGCCTGAATCACCACAAGGGCTACACTACCTGACCATTCAGGGAATTAAATTGTCACATACATACATATCACTAAGCTGTTCTCTGATATTCAGAGGTTAGCTCCACAAAGAAATACAAATTACCAGATAATTTTTACTTACTGTTGCCGTATCAAAATTTTCCATTTACAGCTATCTTGACATACAACTCGGGCTTCACTCACCTCCATCACACGCCGTACTCAAGATCTTTTATACTTCATACTCAAAATCTTTTTCTCCTGCAGACACTCCTGAATCTGATCCTCCCATGACTTCCTTGGCCTTCCTCTACCTTTCCTTCCTGTCACTTGGGTTAAAAAGATTTTCTTAGTAAGCGTCTCATCATTCATTCTTTCAACATTCCCAAACCACCAAAGCATATTAGTCTCCACCTTGCTAACAACATTTTGCTTCACTTACACAACTGCAACACATCTTCATTCCTCACACAATCAGAGCGTGTCTTGCCACCCCCGCCCCCCTTCCCGTAAGTAACGCCTTTCTCCAGCACACAAACAACTCCTATGTTTCTTCTGTAGCACCCAGATCCACAATCCACAATTAAGGCCTTGGGGGAGGGGGGATTTATGACCGCGGTGAGCAACCCTAAAGGATAGACATAGTCGCCCGTCCCTGATCTGGGCCACAAGTTTTATGGAAGGGACAACGCTAATGCTATAAGACAAGCACAGGCCTCTCTTTCAGTCAGCATGAGAAAACTTTGATGGCATCTTTAAAATGTTATCTGCCAGGATGGCAATAAGAATTGGTAAGTGTTGTAAAAACTCAGTACATGATCTCGAAGTGTTTTTATATTCACTGCCATACATCAGGCTAGGGACAATTACACTTTCGTGCATAACCATGCGGGACTCTCTTGAGAACCCATCATTCCTGTGAAAACCTCCCAAAGCAGCCATTACTTTCAATGAAGAATTCACTCGCCTACTAATTTCACCATCTAATTTGTTCTCTCTGTCAAACATGCTTTCTAAATACACAAGCTCATTCACCTGGTCAATCACTGTACCATTTAGACATATATTACATTCAGTACTACCAATTCCTCTCTCAAAAACCATAACTTTGATTTTTCCCTTATTTATACTCAGTTTGAATTGCATGCAAACTTCGTACCTCTGAGACAACATACTCTGCAACTCACTTTTGCTCTCTGCCAACAGGACAGTGTCGTCAGCATACAGCAATCTGCACACTCGGATGTCACCAAGACATAAACCAGTATTATCTATTTTGGCATCACGCATGCACGCATCCATAAATATATTAAACAACCATGGAGACATTACACAACCCTATCTGACTCCTGCACCAATAGAAACCCATTTAGATAAAACACCATTCACTCATACACAAGCTCTACTGCCAGCATACATGGCTTTTACACTGTTAAGTAGATTCCCAGTAACACCATATTCATTCAGTACCTTCCACAAAATTGTCCTATTGACTCTGTCGTAAGCTTTCTTTAAATCTATGAAGGCAGCGAAAACTTTTTACCAACAGCCAGATACTTTTCAATCATCATGCATAATGCAAAAATTTGATTAATGTAGCCTTTACCAGGCATAGAACCACTCTGAACATCCCACACTTTCTCTGATGTAAAACCCCATACATTTCCAATAATGACCTTGCCAAACACTTTCCCTGGCACACTTAGTAGGCTAATACCACGATGGTTCTTGCATTCAGTCTGATCACCTTTTCCCTTATACAAGGGAACAATGATAGCATCCTTCTAATCCCGAGGGACCATTCCTAGCTCCCACCACAACTGGCAAATTTCAGTTAACTAGTCAATTACAGAGTCACCACCATATTTCAACATCTCGGCAGTTATGCCATCAACTCCCGGAGCCTTACCATTCTGAAGAGATTTTAGAGCTTTACACACCTCTTCTCTTGAGATCCCTCCTGTGCTTCCATCCTTCTTCGTGACATCATCTGCTTCTGCCTCTGAATCCCCTTTGCATTTCTGATCTAATAATTCAGAAGTATTCACGCCATCTTTCACTTAACTCATTAGGCTCCCATATCATTTCCCCGATCCTATTCTTCACACAACTTACAACTTTGTTTCCCCTATTTTTCCTGATTCTCACGTACTTCCAGAAAGTTTTCCTATCTTTCCAAAAAGCCAATTCATGCCTTTCCACCTTCTCCTTCCTTTATTTTGCCTTACTCTGGCGAACCAGCCCAGCTGTTTCACGCTTCTTACAGTGATGTTCATCCACAGAAACTCTACCTTGCAACATGTCCAAATAGGCTTCCTTCTTTCTCTTGACTGCCTTTTCAATCTCACTATTCCACCAAGCATCATCTCTTTTGTTACTCACTATTGTGGTGTCACATACCTCTTCAGCAGCAGTGACAACACATTTCTTAAAACATTCCCATTTCTTTTCTACACTTCAGCTCCTTCCGTCGTTCTCTTAGTAAATCAGAATAACACTGATGATCTTCAGGGAGCCTTTCAACCTTTATTCTTTCCATCCTGGGCCGCTTTCTATTCCTTTTCGTCCAACCAACATTCAGTTTCACTCGTGACACTACCAAGTAAGGAGACTACTGCAGTTGTTAAGGAACTTTCATCTGAAATAAGGTCAAATTTTTAGTGATCTTCAAAATGCACCCTTCTCAATCAGAATAGATGGATCCAATGAAACTGATTCGAAACTTTATCCAATCATTGTCACCTACTATGAAGAAAAAGAAAGAAGAACACAAAGTTGCTTTTTAGCTGCTCCATCATTAAAGGTCAGTGCAACAGGAAAGAATATCTCACAAGCTACCATTAATGTTTTTAGTAAGCACAAGATACCTTTCAAAAATTGCATTGCTTTTGGAGCAGGCAATGCTCTAGTAATGATAGGAGAGAAAAATGGTGTGGCTCGTCATTTGAAAGAACACCAAAGTGAAATAATAATTATAGGGTGTATTTGCCATTTAATTAATAATGCAAAAGAATTTTTTTCTTTGATTAAAAAAAAAGCGCAGAATGTTTTGATCATCAATGTGAGAGGAATCGCTTGAGAGTCTTCTGTTAATTATATGCAAAGATAATTCACTTTGTTTCCAAAAAGAGTACTCCATAGAATTCTGTAAAAAGTTAAGCTAAATGTTAAAATACTATAAATAAAAGTTCCCTTCAATAAAAACACACAAAAAAATAAAGGTAAGTGTTCTGTATTCCTTTTTTGTTTAAGCAGTAAGAGTTCAAAATTACTTTATCGTGTGACAAATTGACGTAAAAAAATCTGAATTTTTATACAATCTTCTGAATTTTTCAAAGCAATCTTCTGCATATTCATTAAATTTGATTGGCAAGTATGCATCTTTCATCATTTTTATTACTTTTAAAACCAGAATTACTTAATCTGACACTGTATGAGAGGATGCTGAAAAGTTCTCGTACAGGAAGTGGATTATCACTTCCTGTAATTGTAGCATTATTTTTTCACTGCAGCTCAAAAGAGTATCTCTTTGTATTGTAAAGTGCCAATTTTCAGACTAATTGCTTTTTTTTTTTTTCTCTCCTATGATGTTTGACGTCCTGAACTGAATCATTTCAATGCAAAGTGTTAAATTTTCAAATGTGGAACTCCAGTCCAGACTGTCATGAAATTTCTGTTTCTGCAGAAGAAAACTGCAAAGGAAATCTAAGAGTGTATAATGCAAACATTAAGTGACAAGTGCTCTTCATATTTCACTGTGAATAAATGGTGTGCCAACTTACAGCATGGAGACTTTGAGACCGAAGATGCAGCAAGATCTGGGGGGCCTTCAACAGTGACAACACCCGAAATTGTTAATCATGTTCATGACTTGATTTTGTCAAATGGGCGAATCTCGGCTAAAACAATAGTTGAGACACTGGAGATATCCAGGGAACACTTTGGGTTCATAATTCATTAGCACTTGGATATGCAGAAGATGTCAGTGAAGTGGGTGCCCAAACGTTCGAGCGCCAATGAGAAACAAAAACGAGTAGTCACTTCCAAATTGGTTTTGTAGCATTTTGAGCGATCTGGGGATAATTTCTTGCAGCAGCTTGTCATTGTTGATGAAACATGGTTACATCACTACAATCCAGAGATGAAACAACAGTCCCTGCAGTTGCAGCACTCGGGTTCTCCACGACCAAAGAAATTCAAGACCAAAAAATGCATCGAAATGCATTTTTTTGTCTTGAATTTCTTGATGCATCCTTCCCGTGCTTACGTATGGTGCAGAGGCATGGACCTTAACTAAAAATAGCATACATAAAACTGCAGGCAACTGAAAGAAGTGTGGAGGGGTGCATGCTTGGTATAACCAGGAGAGATGAGAAGAAGAACTTGTCGATCAGGACATCATGATCAGAGTAAAATCCTTGAAATGGCAATGGGCTGGACATGCTGCCAGAAGAACAGACCACCGATGGAAAACCGAAATTCTTGACTGGATTCCTAGGAATAGAAAAAGACCCAAAAGAAGACCACATGGGAGATGGGTGGATGAAATTCGAAAGTATGCGGGGGGGTAACGTGGAGACTGGCACAAGACAGACCATTGTGGGAAAAACTTGGGGAGACCTTCATCCAGCAGTGGGTTGAAAATAGACGATGACTATGCAGAAAAATTCCAGGATGATTATTGCACTTCGCGAGGGGATGCCGATAAGTTCTCAGTCTCACCAAGAAGGAAATGGGCTGAGAGCCATGAAACTTGCAGACTATTCCACATATTCACTCTAAGTTCAACACACTTTGCACAACATTTCTGGAGTTTCTTTTAACCCTTTCAAAAAGAATCCAGAAGTCTGATCATTGAAATACGGCTCTGCTGCTGATAAATCTTGCTCATCTTGCTGCCAAAAGGTAGATTTTGTGCTTTTCTGCACACCATTCCATTTGCCACTGAGTAAGACCCTGTGGTGGGAAGAAAAATTAAGAGACTCCAAGTACCACGGATTTTACGTAGTTACTATGGAAATCATCAACTCACTACGGACTACAGAAAACGTCAAGTATGCTATGGAAATTGAAAATCTCAGTGAAATTAACATTATTAAACATCTGTGTAAAGTTTATTTTCGTATTTTGAAAATGTTTTGATTGAAAAAACGGGGGGTCAGAAATGTTTGTAATCACACCGAAAAAACATGTTTTGATTGAAAAAATAGAATCTCGCAAATGTTCGTTATCACGACAAAAATTACTGCTGTAGCTGCAATGAGAATGTTGTGTTGCACTTTTTAAGAATTTTTCTAATGGAATACATATTTTCCTATTTCTAATACATACATCTTCAAAACTAATCAATGGAGAGCAATTGTTTTCACCACTTTCCCTTTTATTAAATTAAATTAACTTTTTAGATCTGTATTTAATCTGTCCATGATGAAATCCGCAACATTTTTGTGCCCCGTAAAATTGTTTCACGTCAGAGTTAGCAATGCAGCATCAATTTTTCACACTTAATTTTCCTAAAATTCGTGTTTTTATTTATTTCTTCATCACTTCTTACTCATACATAAGATTGTTTTATGAATTTGCAGAATTCCGCTTTTTTCATGATTTGGGTAATTCTCGAGATCGGTGCAAAAGTAAAGAGCTTTTTTTAGGGGAGGGTCTTAAACCTATAAAATATAATTGTTATTTATAAATTGTAAATACACGGGCCGCTGAGCATGCGTTGATGTCCCGGTTTTTTATTTTGAAAAGTTGGCAGCTCTGCACACAAACACACATGCACTTGCCGTGCACAACCCCATTGAGACTTTATGTGAAAAGCATCCAGCAAATACAAGGAAATTTGAAATTGCTAACAATTTTAGCATTAGAAAATAGTCTGTTCAATAAAATTGCAATCCAGAACCCATCCTCAAAAAAAGGGGGAGGAGTAGCAAAAAATGGTGCAGCAGCAGAACTTAATGTCAATAGTAGTTTCATGGGAAATAAATGGCTTAGTATGTGTTGTTATCAGTAAGGTAGTGGTGAGCTGTAAGGAGTTTGATTTTAACAATACAGAACCAAAGCAGGCATTGCATAGTTAAAAAAAGATAAAACTGAATCAGATGTTCAGCTTTTTCTGTTCACCTTAAGTTGGACACACTATCCTTTTAGATTGCAGTGTATTAAAATGTTTTAGTTATGCATGGATGAACTGATGTCCCATTCATTTTAATGCTAGACAATTTTACTTCTGACATCTTTTCAAAAGTGTGTATATATCAGGTTGTAAAGAAAGTTTCCAGAAAAATCTTATGTGGCGTGTGTAATGCAAGATGCTGCGGGCCTGCAGTGATGTAAGCGTGTGGGAAATAATAGATTCTAAGGACAGAATGTACACTGTTGTGGTAAAGATTAGTTGCACATGGCGACCATCCGAAGGGGATATCGAAGGAAGATGTGCATGCAATATTGCTCTATGAATATTTGAATACCGTGAAAGTTATGTAAACATGTGAAAAATTGAAAAATGCATGTGGTGATGATATTATCGGACAAAGTACTTGCTATGGGCTGGTACAGGAAATTCGACACTGGTGTCTGGAATCTGTCTGATGCGCCCAGAAGTAGCAGACACAATAAAGTTGAAGATGATACACTACAACACGTGCTGTCGACCAAGTCTTATGCAACACTATAGGAACTGGCAGAGGAACGGCCATCAACACCCGACTTTGGAAGTTGGGATATTCGTGTAAACTGTGCAAATGGGTACCCCATGCTTTGTCTGATCAGAATTGAATGCAACACTACTCCATTGCTGTTGCTGTGTGTGAAAGAGAAAAACTGGAGGATTTTTTGCATCAGTTGGTCGCGGATGACGAAAAATGGGTCACATACATGAATGTTGCATAATGTAGAGCAGGTACAACCCCCACAGAAGGTCGCTAAGCCACCCGTTCATGAACAAAAGGTGTTGGTGGTGGGATTGTAATGGTGTTATTCACTGTGAACTCTTACCACAGAACTATACCATCACAGTAGGTGCTTACATCCAATAGTTGGACTGTCTCCATGCTGCACTGCAAGAAAACTGCCCGGTGTTGATTAATCACCATGGAGTTGTTTTTCACAGGATAATGCTCGTCCACATGTCACTTTATGGACCCAGCAAAAATTGCACAAGCTGGAATGGGAAATATTGTCACACCTCCCTTATTCCCCAGACCTTGCCCCTCGTTCTACTTTCATCTCTTCCGGTCTTTGTTGAATTTTCTCTCTGAGGAAAACTTTACTGATGACAATGATCTGAAACGTTGTATAGGTGACTTCAACTCCTGCTCACCATACTTCTATCACAATGGGATATTTCAACTTGTAGATCGGTAGAACAAGGTCATCAGTTCAGAAGGAGACTGGGTGATTAGGTTAAGTGTTTTGTGCGATTTTCTAAGCTTAAAATTAGAGGTGGGACGAATCCTAAATTTTCTCAAATCCTTCATATCAGAAAAAAAGGTAAAGAAAAAAACTTCAACTTAAAATTAAAAGTTTTTAATTGAAGCAAAATTTGAAATCTGTGTTTAATGAAAAACAAATGAAAGAATAGTTTTCAAAAATATACCCATACTTCTTAAGAAGATACAAATGAAATTTATAATTTGCATTTACTAAATGAAGTACATAACTCTTGAGACTTGAGGTTCATTTCCATTTTCTGAACATAATTTGATAAAAAAATATTTGAGTAACAATTCACATTTTTGACTATTTTTTATGTACAGGCACAAGATAAATTGCTCGTAAGTATGCCTAAATGCTGTGGTTAGCGATGTAGCTTATGTAAGAATAAAAACAATAAAGCGTGAGAAACGCTGAGATTGATACAAAAAATACAGACCAGATAATGCCAGATGCTGTGAAGAGTTGGTATAACTAGAAGCACTGAGCTGTAGACAGAGTAATTGAGTCGTGTGTGCGATGCAGCTCAAGGTCACACTCGTTACCGTGGTAACGGCTGCCGGGAAAGAGATCAAATGTGATTAAGTCACTTTTCCCATCCACTATACTTGAGGTATAGTGGCAAAGGCACTGTCCAATGGGAGATGCCAGTCGCTTCAGAAGTTGCTGTCTGGGTTTGGCTGAACAATTCCTTCACTGTTTATTGCATCCAGTTTGAAAGTAACTAGCTATTTCAAGTAGCTGTGTACACACTGTAGACGATCTTTGATTGTTTTCTAATGTCAGTACTCGTCATGCGGACAAAAATTTGAACGTATATCGCTCTAGAACAAGCACCAAACACCAAGTTTTTTAGTTTTCAAATCTACTCTTTTTCAAGATGTGCGGGATTCGAATGTCCCATCCCTACTTAAAATGCATGCTTCTCTATTTTCCAGATACTTTCTTTACAACTTGATAATAAAAAAAAATTATGTAATTTTCAATTTTTTCTTTTATAAAACTCCTGTAAGTGATGCTCACTTATTTTTCTTTACAGGCAGAAGCTTACTCCAGCCTTGCAGCTCTTTCGAAGCTGTCTATTTTCACTAGATGACTGCTGTGATTAAGCCGTCTCACACCACTGTATAAATTTTCTTGAAGTATTTGATCACGGCGTTCCTTCTCATGTTTTGTAGTGTCACGAAGACTTCCTTGAAAAGGATTAGAAGCCAAAAATAAAATTAAAAAAAAAAAGATGATAATAATAATAAACGAATGATCAAAAAGCCTATAGCTTGGCTTGGTGAACATTATTCAAGCATACTTAGTGTTGTACAGTACACTTTAAGGAAGTGCCCAAAGAAAATCTAATTTCAAATACTGACCACATCCACAGCCTTTGCGTTTTGTTCATTTTTATATGGAATTCTGCTTGTTAAAGTGAAGTCAATAAACTTTTTGCATCCCTGGACTAAGACAACCTATTAATTTCTGCTGCTGTTAGGCAGCTAGGACAGTTTAAAATGGGTTGTGAAAATGGGGTGTATGTATATGTTTACTGTTTAAAAATTCAGTTTCACTTGCTGCAGTTATAGTTGCCGTTAAGAGGTTATTGGTGTTTGCTGTGAATACGAATGAAGCAAGTTAGAAGAAATTACAGCTCCCCCTCCGAACACAGGACAGGGGGAAAATTCTTTCCATGTTTCCCACAGTGTCTGTCTGTTTATTAGCAATATTGTGATTTAACATACTATGGGGCAAAGGAACTGTTGAACTTACTGACACTCTTGGTTATGGAATCTGTCACTGTTACATGATCTTCGATCTTGCTGCTGATCTATCTTACTGAAGAAGTGGGATCTTTTGGAATTGGCAGGTTTCTACGATATTAAAGAAGCTAATGTACTCGCCTCCACACCCCATCTATTCCAAAAGTAACCAGTGTCCTTGTATACTATCTCATTTTTGGCTTCAACAGGTGTAAATTGTGCTGGACAAAATTGCCTACAAATTCAATGTAAATTATCAATATTTTTGAAGCTCATTAATATATGTGCTTCTGTGTCGAGCATTGAATTGAAATCCAAATAGTAAAAATAAAGTCAAAGCCTAAGTACTCGGTGTAATATTTATTTCCCAATAGCAGTCTATGCTGTTAAAATTTTATAGCATTACCTGCAACTTGAACTGTTCTTGTGTGAAATTACAACTTCCAGTAAATCATGTGCAAGTTTTAAGTTACATGGCATGTCTCTTTAATGGCCTAGGTCCTACAGGGAAACAACACAAAAAACATAAAATGGTAATTAATAAATTATTGCTATAGTTTTACCTCTATTTTTGAACTTTTAATTTTATTGTAGTTTAAATAACTTTTACATAATTTAGCACCAAATATTAAAAAAAGAAATTGAGGGTGATGTTTGCATGCCATTTCCTCGATGAAATTTTCGTTTTTCACTAAAATAGTGCTTGCAGCATATGTATGATGTGTGGTATATTTTATACTCATGACACGTGTAGAAAGAAAGGTATGTCTGTGCTTTCTTTGGTTAACTGATGTGGAAGGAAGATTTATCATACGTGTGAATAATTTATTTAATTGCAGTGTTTTATTTCTGTGATTGGTGTTACGTGATATATTTTCAGATTTAGAAATCTGTTCTTCCAGTTTGTTTGTTTTTTTGTAGTTCCACATTTGTATTTGTTTCTGTTGCTAGTTTTTTGACTTATGAATCCCACACAATTTGATACTTTTTAGGCAAGTTTTACTAACATCTGCTGCATGCTCATTTTGTGTTTAATACAAATTTCACATTCCGCCGCATGTTTTGTTTCAGCCATAGTACTCAGTTGTTATTTTTATTGGGAAATTATTCTAAAAAATGACAATTATAACTAAAAAGAGAATTGATGCACTTGCACCAAGAGCTGGAGCAAATAACTAATTGGCAGATGCAGGCATAGGTTTTATTTTTACTTTTCTTTTTTCATCTGATTTGTTGTAAATGCATACAGTTTCTGAGCACTTGAATAAAATGTTGTTACAAAAAAAAATCTGTGTCCATTTTTTTTTTCTATATATATATATATATATATTTTTTTTTTTTTTTTTTTACATATGGAACTTTTTATCTGAGGGGAGATTTTTCAGGGTTCATCATGCAGCTGAAATTTAAGGAAAGCCTTTTACCCCTTATTTTTTCCCTCAGATTTTGAGAGGGGGTTTGGACTCCTGGGATTTTTGTTGAAGATTTGAAAGCAAAACAGATATGCATAAGAAAAGACATCTCAGTATTAGAATTGTTAACTGAACAGGGTGCAGAAGAAGCAGAAAAGAACAATATCTTAGCTGTTACTGCTGAGTCAAATGCACTCTACCAGGGGGTGAAAGAAAATATTGTTCTCCTTAATGACATTGAAAATAAAATTAGCATTAAAGCTTTGGAATTAAGAAAAAAATACCTTATTCATTGCATTTGAAATATTGATCTTTATTTGCATTTAATCTGTTAGTACTTTTGTGTGCAGAAGAAACAGGTGGTGATTCTCACACAAGTATGTTAACTGTAAAATTAGAAATACTAAATTATGCATAGTAAAAGCAGCACATATTATATCCTGGCAGAGTATTGTTGTATTACAGAAATGCTGCAAGTTACTTGCATGGAGCCTATTTAGATTATGCACACTTTATAGGTCATGCATTTTTCAAAAAAAAATTGCAAAGACATTTTTTTTAAAAAACCCTCTTTGAATCTATCAAGTCATGCAGATACTGGAAAACAATTTCAAATAGATATGTTGAGTTTTTCTTTCTTTCATGAATTGTGTGTATTCTGTCCATGTTGTTGATGTCTTGTCTTGGCTGTTAATGGCTTGCTTTTCATAATTTTATTATTCTAAATTTCATATTTCACATCAGGGTTGGCCATTTTGCCCACAAAAACTGGTAAAAACCAGGCAAAAATGGAAAATACATTGGACTAAACACAATAAAGCACTTTACATAACAATGAATTATAGCCATAGTAACATTTATTAATTTTGTTAATTAAAAACATAATTTAAAATACAATGTACAATAATTTCAATGTTGGAAAAAAATTAGTGTTCCAAGAATCTGTTTCATCAGTAGATGAAACAGATTCTTAGAAATTAAGATTGCTTAGATATTAATAAGAAATCATATTAGTAGTTGATTAAAATAAAGTACTTTGGGAATTAATTATAATTTATGCTGTGGTTTCCATTTCATTAAAATATTTTCTTAAAAAATGCAGTACTTTGCCTGTCAATTAAAAGAGATGCAAGAGTTTATATGAATTATGAACTGTCTTCTACATTGATTAATTTAATGCTGTAAGTTAGTTTAATGTCATAAGTTACCGATAATGCTAAGAACATGGAAAAAATTTTGCAAAACAAGATGAAAATTCTACATTGATACCATATGGATGTGGAGCTCACTGGTTGAACCTTCTAGGTGAAGTTATAACACCTAGTAGTGTGCTAAAGCATGTAGTGGAGGTGCATAAATATTTCCAAAATCATCATGCTTCTGGATCATGGCTCCGAGAATGTAGTGGTCATGTTTCTTCTCGGTTACCGGTTAAAACTAAGTGGAACAGCCAATTGACTTGTCTAGAAACTTTTGTACGAAACTACAGCTCATACATAAAAATAGCAAATTAACATTTTGAAGAGATGGATCGAAACACTGTAACTTGTATACACGATTTTAATTTTTATTGGCAAGTAAGGGATCTTATTAAACAATTGAAACCTGTATCAAGTGCCTTAGATATGCTGTGTAATTCAACAACACTAGCAGATGCTTGCCATACAGGGTGCAATCTATTGAAAAATTATAATTTGAAGCCGCATTTTTCCACAGTAAAAAAATGGTTTGCACAAGAAATTCTGCCATGTCATTTTGTTGCATGTTTGCTGCACCCTAAATATAGAGGTGAACACCTAAATTTTGTACAAAAGGAAGATGCAAAACATGGTTGGGAAAAATTAATCCTGACTATATATCATGCATCATTAACTTTGAGCTTAAGGAAAAGCCTTTCCTCATGTGACAACAACAATCAATGCTCATAAGTGGTGGAGAAGCGTGACACGGTCATGCAAAATTTCTAAAGACTTTTGTATGTTAATCACTAGACCAAACATTTCCCCTAAGTAGTGCTGCAGTAGAAAGAATATTTTCAAATTTTTCATTTCTGCACTCCAAAACCTGGAATAGGCTTTCAACAGAAAATGTTTCAAAACTTGTTTTTTGTTATGCAATGCTGAAACAACAAAAATTTAGTTTTGATGTAGGAGATATTGCTGAATTAGATGATGAAACTGATTACTGAAGTATGAAATGTGCCTTTGTATCCTTAAAATGAAATTTGAATTTAAAAATAGAAGCTATGACCTCTGATCATTCATCCAAAAGGGGTCCGGGTTCAAATCCCGGTTAGGCATGGATGTTGTGTTTGTCTTACGGCACTGGCTCTCTCCCTTCCCTGGAACCAGTGACCCTAAAATTAGACAGGTGACTGCTTATAGCCCATTGAGTTGCTCATAGTGGTCGTTAAACCTCCAATCAAAAATAAATAAAAATAGAATGTTTCATTTATTTCAATTTTATAAAAAAAATTTATTTATATTTTCTTATTTGTGCATCATCAAATTGGGTGTAAATTTTTTCGGTTTTGAAATATTGTTAATAATTTATTTCTCAGTATAAACATGAGCAGTTTGTTAATAGCTTTTGATTTCCATTATTGTTTTAAATGAGGGAATGATTTTCATCCCTATGAATTGGGTAAACAAAATTATACCTTTATAAACACATTGTTTATATTTTGTACTCATATTTTCTTGAATCAGTTTCAAAGTGATAAAAATGTATTTTTTGTCAAAAAATAATACTTAACCCTTAAATCATGGTTTAAAAATTCACAATTATTTCTTTTTCCTTTATAAGCGTTTGTAGAAAACAAAAAATAACGTAATTATGTGTCCCGTAAATAAACACACTAAATCCCTATTTTTGCCAGGTCGGGTTTTTTTTTTCACCTTGCCAACCCTGTTTCACATTTTTGAGAAAGAGAACTAGTGATTATGCAATTGCATAGCTAAGGTTGAATGAATTTCAGTTTCGTTTGTAGTCATTTATTTAGCATGTAGTCGAGGGGGTTTTTCACATTCTGATGTCATTGTCAATTCGTGGAGTACTCGTTAAATGAACTTCAGGAATCACTGTGAACCATGATGATGTAAATGCAGTATGAATAACAGAATTATGTTGTACCTTTGTTTTAAATTTTATGTGTGCCACTTTCTAGAGGGTAGGAAAAGCATAACCACTTCATTTGCAGACGTTCCAACTCCCTGGATTTTTAGCCCTTCTTCCCACCCTCCAGATGAATGTCAAATTCTCCTGATTTCCACTGAGAACCACCCAATAGGACGGTCAAAAATTCTATCAATCACCACCGTGATTTTGAATCACCTGTGATTTTTTTTTTTTTTTCTGCATTGATGCAAGGTGGCATTACAGTCATCAGTTTCGAACTTTTCCTCTCCTCCTATCTGCAAAAAGAAAGCCACCCCACGCAGTTCTGTAGGTGCTGGCTTCTGAAATTTTCTTTAAAAAAATTCCTCTCCATCCGATTGTCATACGAAACCTTCAGTAAAGAGCTCACCCACTTTGTCACTAGAATGCCGGGGAGGGTCAGTAATTGATTGACAAATGGGAGCTGTCCCACCTTCTCCAATTTCCAATTCAGTTTTTCAAGCCCTCACCTCAACAGAGCCGGGCACATTGTAAGAGATGATAAACAGTTGACTTAACCACAAAAGGGAATGGTTACAGTTGGCCTCACCTCGTAACATAAGGCAACGTTAGTACGATGCTTTTTGTTGCCTTTGAACACAACTTAAAGAAGAAATGAAAAACAGTTTGCTGCTATTTTGTTCGTAAAAAACGTGTGGGCCATTTTACATTTTCATTATCTTGCAGAATCAAAATATCTGAAAATGAATTTCAGTTGGGTGAGGGGGTGTTGATTTTTGTGGGGGGGGGTCTTCAGAACTTTTAGTGGACCAATAATACTACTACTGGAAAATAAAAAAAATAGTGCCCGTGTGACTTTATGAGCTGTAAAAATCTCCCGATTTTCATATTTTGAAAGTTGGCACGTCTGCATTTGCATTGTCCAGCAAAAATTGCCTAATTTTTCACAATGGTATATTGACTTTGTGATGCCTTCATGCCTTGTCCACTTCTGTAAATCAATTATTAGTACTGATGGGATTCAGCTGCCCTGGTGGCGCAGTGGTCTAAGCGATGGCCTTTGATCATTCGTCCAAAAGGGCTCAGGGTTCAAATCCCGATGAGGCATGGATGTTGTTTGTCTTACTGCACTGGCTCTCCCCTTCCTTGGAATCAGTAACCCTAAATTAGGGACGGGCGACTGCTTATAGCCCATTGATAAAAAAAAAAAATGGATTCAAGTTTGCATTTTTTTTTTATTTGAGGACAATTTGGGAAATGTTTAGTTTTTTCTTAGAAGTAAGGAGAAAAAAAAGGCTTGATCTATTTTTCAAGAGTTCTGTCATAAGACTCATGCCAGTCCTCACAAAATCAAATTATGGGGGAATAAAATCATGTCACATCTAAAAGGGACAGTGAACAAGCCATAACACTCAAAAATAGCTGTACAAAAGGGAACCACTTTTTTTTTTTTTTTTTTTTTTTTTTGAGATTCAATTTTAATTTTCTCTTTCCATTATGAAGGGCACTGTGTTTAGTTGTGTCTACATTGAAAATACAACACACGTAAAAATTGGAAAGGGAGTGAGACAAGGTGACACCATATCTCCGAAGCTCTTAATGCCACATTGGAGGGTGTTTTTCAGTCGCTGAGCTGGGAAAACAAGGGGATAAAGATTAATGGAGATTATCTAACCCACCTTCGTTTTGCTGATGACGTACTCATTTTTGCAACTACCCCATCAGAGCTGCAGAGTATGATCCAGGAACTTGCTGACAAGAGTAAAGAAGTGGGATTAAAAATGAACTTTCAGAAGACAAAAGTGATGTTCAATGCTTTTACAAGAAATGAAGATTTATCGATTGATGGAGAAAAGCTGGAGATAACAGACACGTACGTTTATCTTGGACAGCAGATATCAAGTGAGGGTCACATTGATGAAGAAATTAATCGGCGTACAAAACTTGCCTGGAGAGCTTTTGGAAGGAACAGCATAATTTTCAAGAGCAATATGCCATTATGTCTTAAAAGAAAAGTGTTTGATCAATGCATCCTTCCAGTGCTTACGTATGGTGCAGAGACGTGGACCTTAACTAAAAGAGACATACAAAGGCTGCAGACAACTCAAAGAAGCATGGAGAGGTGCATACTTGGTGTAACCAGGAGAGATAAGAAGAGGAACTCGTGGATCCGAAAAATGACAAGAGTGGAAGACATCATGATCAGAGTTAAATCCCTGAAATGGCAATGGGCTGGACATACTGCCAGAAGGACAGATCATCGATGGACAGCCGAAATTTTAGATTGGATTCCAAGGGACAGGAAAAGACCCAGAAGAAGACCACATGGGAGATGGGTGGATGAAATTCGAAAGTATGCAGGGGTGACATGGAGGAGACTGGCACAAGACAGACCGTTGTGGAGGAAACTTGGGGAGACCTTCGTCCAGCAGTGGATTGATAATGGTTGACAATGATGATGATGATGATGATGATGACATAGTCATGAAGGAGTTGAATCGGAACCAGATTTTTTAAACTGGAAATAGTTAAATATTCTTCCCTGAGTTTGGCATTCTTTATCCATTTAGTAGGAAAAGAGAAAATGCACCGCCGTGGTGGCACAGTGGTGTAAGCAATGGCTTCTGGTCATTCGTCCGAAAGGGGTCCGGGTTCATATCCCGGTGAGGCATGAATGTTGTGTTTTTCTTATGACGCTGGCTCTCTCCCTTCCCTGGAACCAATGGCCCTAAATTAGGGACGGGTGACTGCTTATAGCCCAATGAGTTGTTCACGGTGGTTGTTAAACCTCCAATCAAAAAAGAAAAGAAAATACAGGAGAAAAAAATATTTTCCTTACCCCTTAAGGTACTCAAACATCTCACATCATTGCTTGAACTGAACTGTGTTGTTTCTAAATACTTCAAGGAGCAAAAAAAAAAAAATACTTTTTTTCATCTTTGCCTACTAAATGGAGGAATTGTGTCAAATTCAAGTGAATATATTAAAAGATAGTAAAAGGAAAAAAAGAAAAAAAAACTTTTTTCAGAATTGGAGCATGACAGTCACGGAGGTCCATGTCTATACTGTAAGATGGACTTTTACAGTTTCTGAAAACTAGTGCTTCATAATAGCAACTGCTGTTCATGATTTGTACACTGGGCCATGGTTGTGCAAAAAGCAGAATGTCTATGGTCATTTTCCTGTCTCATTCTTCTTTATACCAGCCCAATCGAGTATGGTATGCAAAATTACAGTGTAAATCCCTAGTGGGTGTTATCTTGTTTTCCAAGTACTCTGAATACAAAATTTCTGATCTCAAGAAATGATGGTAGTGATCTTCCCAGTTGATGATTGTGTGGCAGCCCCAGTGGCACAGTGGTCTAAGCGATGGCTTCTGATCATTCGTCCGAGATGGGTCCGGGTTCGAATCCCAATGAAGCATGGATGTTGTGTTTGTCTTTCGGTGCTGGCTCCCTCCCTTCCCTGGAACTAGTGGCCCTAAATTAGGGACAGGCAACTGCTTATAGTCCACTGAGTTGCTCGCGGTGGTCGTTAAACCTCCAATCAAAAAAAAAAAAAATGATTGTGTAAATTCTCCTTGGGAAAGAACTTGTTTCCCCACTGCCTGGATTCTTTATATTTACTTATTTATTTTGGTATCGGGATCCCAGCTTTGAATCCATGTTTTACTGCCAGTAAGTGTACCAAAATGTGTTTGTAGAATCCAGTGTGAACTGACATTTGAAAGTGTAAATATTTTTTTAAAGAATGGTTAAAACTGTCGGTTCAAATATGTTGTGTTCCTTAGCTCTTATGCAAACCTTCCAAATATGTATTGGTTTTCAGTCATAAAGTGTTCAGTTTTTCAACACATTTGTGGTGGAGTCACATCCAGATGCCTTCCAGGATTAAAGATTATCTGTGATGAATTTCCACTCCACTTAAACTGTTCAGACCAGAATTTTCCCCAGTGTTCTGAAGGGGCAGTGTCAGCTTACACAGCCAACATTTATGAGAAATCTTTGGTCCATTCTTTTTTATGAGAAATATTGTAAAAATGTGCTGCAGCATTTTCATATCCACGTTCTCAGGTGTTTTCCTTCCTTCATTTTATAACTGCATTTAAACCCAAAGGATGGGCGTATTTAGACAATGTGGCGACAGACCTGGAAAATCGGGAAAAGTCAGGGAATTTCCTTCGATCGAGAAAAGTCATGGAAATGTCAAGAAAATTTGTGGCAAATCGAACGAAGTCTGGAATTTTTATTTCCGTTGTCCTAGCTCATCTTGCCAGCAATAAAATAATAAAACATTAGATGTTGTTTTAGCCAACTATATTTGCGAGCTTTATGTCTGCATACTATTTCATTAAAACGATGTACTTTTATCGTCTAAATGGCCATGTTTTCTTTGACTCAGGCTCCAACGCACCCTTGTTCAATCAATCCACAATTCTGCATCTGCCCCTAATTGCCAGCATGATGTTTCTGGAATAGCTTCATGTTGTTGTAAATATACATCATTCAGACTGAATTGTGTGTGCGCACACGATAAAAAAGTCGAAAAGAGATATAATAATGTGTTTAAAAAAAAGGAAGAAAACGATTTCGGAATCAGATATTTTTTAATTCATGTTTGTAGGTCTTATTTTCTCTTTTATTTACGAAGTGTAATTGTATAAATTATTTACTTTGTGTGCTTTGAAGTACCTTTTGCATCGGGCGGATGCCCGCTATGTGCATTATTTTTTTCCTTCCGATTGTTTGGGTACAAAAGTTCATTATCGGAGATCGCGATGTTACGTACGCGATGTTACGTACGCTTCGAGTTCGGCTTTAGGAATGACCTTGAGGAGACATCCTTTACGCAAGACCAGCCGGGTTTTCAGCAAATTTTGCAAAGATTGTGCTTCTGTTGTCAGTATGTCCGTCCATCTGTCTGTTCGTATGGGACACCATATCTTTCCAACTATTAGTCCGATTTGAAAAATTCTCTTTTTTTTTTTTTTTTTTTAGGAATCTTGAAATGTTGCGAATGATCATTTAATTTTTTTTAATGCATAATTTCGCCTCTAGAGAGCATAAATGCAGATGATACTGAATTCAAAATACAGTTTATTCCATGTATTTGCTTCTAAACATCAGATTCAAAAAAATTATTTTACCTTTCGATTCTATTCATGTCGAAGATTATTTTAGGTATAGCCACTTTTTCAAGTTACGCATAGATTTTCCGCTAGGGGCATAAAAGTAAATTGCGTTTCCTCTTATATCTCTGCTTTTAAAACTCCGATTTGAAAAAATTTCTGCAGTGGTGCAGCTTCTAATAGGAAATATTTTGCATTTTAGGGGGCGTTCAGCTTCCGATGTATTTGCAACAAAATCTGAGCAAAAATCTCGATTAAAAAAAAAAAAAAATTTTGGTGGACCGATACCTTCCACTTAATTCGATAAACCTTTTCAGAATATTTTCTTCTTAAAATAACGCATGGTTTCTCCGCCAGGGGGATAGATGTATATTTTATTTTTGTCAATATCTCTGCTTCCAAGAGTCTGATTTGAAAATTTTCTTTTTTGTTGGATAGTTTGCCAAGCGACATGTTTTTCATATAATTTCAAAAAATTTAAGCAATTCATAGACTTTCCGCTTGGGTGCGTAAAGGTAAATTGTGTTATCCACGGTATCTCTGCTTCTAAAACTCCAATTTGAAAAATTATTTCTGTACCAGATGCAGTCTTAATGGGAAATGCTTTGCATATCATTTCTAATTTTTGGTAAAAATGGTTTTGCAACCAGGAAGCATAAGTCTTAATTTCTGCTTCTAAGGCATTTGCAGCAAAATCTGAGCGTCTACAATCTCAATCGGAAAAAATTCGTATGTGGACCATTACTACTCATGTCAACGCACCTTTTCGGAATATTTTCTTCTTAAAATATGGCATGGTTTCTCCACCAGGAGGTGTGGACGTATGTCTTATTTTTGTCAATATCTCTACTTCTAGGAGTCTGATTTGAAAAATTCCTTCTTTGTTGGATAGTGTTTCCGATGCGAAATGCTTTTCATATAAATTCAAAGTTTTTTAAGTAAATCGTAGACTTTCCGATGGGGGCGCAAAGTTTAATTGCTTTTTCCCCGATATTTCTGCTTCTAAAACTGATTTGAAAATTTCTTCCAATTTCGCATGCAGCTCCTGATGGAAAATGTTTTTCATATAATTTCTAATATTTGGTTAAGAATGGTTTGGCCATCAGGGGACTTAAGTGTTTGTTAATTTCTACTTCTGGTGTATTTGCAGCAAAATCTGAGCTCCTGAAAACTAGACTTTTTTTTTCTTTTTCTTGGACCGATACTGCTCACATTAAAAAACATTTTGATAATTCCTTCTTCCTAGAATAATGCATGGTTTTCCCGCTAGGGGGTGTAGATGCATATCTTATATTTGTCCATGTCTCTGCTTCTAAGAGTCTGATTTGAAAAATTCTTTCTTTGTTGGAAAACGTTTTTGCTGCAAAATGTGTCTCATAAATTAAAATTTTTCTTAACTCATAATTCTACAACTAGAGGGCGTAAGTTTACAATTTCGTTTACAGCAATATCTGCAGGTTTAAAAACCCGATTGAAAAGCTTCTTTCTTCCGTCAGGATACTATTGTTTCCCATACCAGTTCCATTGACTTTTGAATAGCTTTGATAAATTTAATTTGTGTCAGAACGGATTCAAAAGACATGCTCACTACACCCGAAAATTCGGTGTCATCTTTCTTGTCCTCTCTCTGCTTGGTCATTTTTACGTGATCTGCTGCAGCTCCACTGCGATCCTGACCCCACCTGCCAACGCCCAAAATGGCCTGCATGGCCGACCGAGCCCTGTTTACCTCCTCTTTCTCTCAGTTCTAACAGCAGAAGAGTGAGAATGTTTTCTCCTGGGAACTCACTGGCCTGACTGCTGACCCCTGACCTCTGCTCATTGGCCAAAATCTGCATAGCAACAAGATTGCCATCCAACCAGGAGGGTCAGTTACTTTTGTGCCAAAAAGGTGAAGCTAAGCAGATGCCATCTCATCCCCCAACTGACTGACCTTTCTTGCCAACCCCAGGAATTTCGAAGGGGTGGAAAACGCAATAACTTCCTGTCCTTTTGCTAAAATTAGCATGCTCGCATTTTGCTTCTCAAAAGACTATGCTTTTGAGACACTTTCTCAACAATTGAATTCCTAAAATGGCTGGAATGCTGAAGAAAAAAACTACATTTTGTCCAAGTTCACATACAATAAATTCGCCTTCCATACAAAATAAAATTCCCTTGTTCCGTGATAAAAAAAATGCTGCTACAAATGAAAAGGAATGAAGTTTGGAAGTCTATCGCAAATCATTTAGTTTTTTTGTTTTTGTTTTTTCAAATGTAATTTCATTCTTTTGAGGTCAGATAAAATGAAAGAACTGTATGCTCATTCTTCCATTTAATCCTTCCCAGAAGGAAAACCGTGTTCTGGAACGAGGATTTTTTTTCTTTTATAGAATTTCGAGAAAATTTATCAGATTTCCTTAAATCTTGCGACAAAACAAAAGCACAAATATCGAGAACTGTATTCAGTTGTAAAAATTATCTTGTCTCAAGGCAATGCTCTTGTTGAAAGGGGTTTCTCTGTTCATTTTGGTAGCCTTATTGATAACATGAAGGAGACAACATTGGTTGCGTACAGGGCTGTGTATGATACAACAACACAAATTGGTGGTGTTCTAACAAAGCCTTTATTACTGGCAGCCTGAAATTCTCGATCTAAATATGCTGAAGTTGTGAAGGCTGCTTAAAGTGAAGATAAGAAAAAAAGTACAGAATGAAAAAGGGAAGGTTTCAATTCAATGATGGTACAGCAGCTACAGGTCAAGAAAGCAAAAATTCTTCAAGATGCAAAAGACAGTTATTGTTGAAAAAAATTAGATTTCTAGCAAAAAATAATTTTTTGTAGCTTGCATACTTTTTGGAAGTACAGTCGACTTTTCAAAAGTCAAATCCAAAGGGAAGCGAGAAAAAAATGCAAGGTGTCAACTGAAAGTTACACTAAATCATTACATATTTGGGTACATCTTTAAATGTGTATTTATTTACATCTTTAACTGCATATTTTTAAAGTGTAAATATTTTAATGTATTCAAAATGTTGTTTTGAGTCATCACAATAAAATAGAATAAACTTGATATACTGAATTACCTGGCTACTGTTTGAAGAGATCTGTTATATTGAGTTTGCTGTTTTTATTGACCTTTCATGTTCAACAACAATTTCAAGTGTGCAGTTGCATTAAAAATTTCATCACTTGTTTCAAGTGTGGCTTCAAAAATTTTTTTAAAAATGTTTGTTGCTGCCAGGGCTTTTTCCCCTAACAGTAGAGGTTAGGGCACTCCTCTGACTCATCTTCATCACCAGGTTTGGGATTTAGTTGACCTATGTCTTCCTTCCCCACTCTTAAATCTTCTCAAACCTCTATTTCAGTGTCGACATTTTCATGTGCACAAAATGTTTCTTTCTTATCTAACTTTAAATTTTGTAAAACTAGGTTTCATTGTTCATTAAGTTTATGTCCCACCAGAGCTTCAAGTTTCTTCACTATTTTCTAATGGTTGCAATTTCGATGATGTATCGGCTAGTAAAAAATTGGATGTTTACGGATTGAATTTCAAAAATGCATTCATGCACAGTACAATTATTAATGATGAGAACCCTGAATGCATCTGCAGCACCATTTTTTTTATAGAACATTTTCATACAGTTTTGAAAAAATCCATTAGTTATTCAGGTGTCTTTATTTTGTTGATTGTCAGTGAGTCAAGATTTTACTCCAGAAAAAGATCTAGGTTTTTTAGATTTGCATATCATTATTGGCTTAAGTTTCTTAGGTTCACTCATGTTAGCTGCTAAAAGTAACAATGCATGATCTTTGCTGTGCTTCCCACACAATGAGCAGTTTCACCTTTCAAAGATATATAGTATTGTCAAGCAGACACTTTTAACAGTCTCGTTTTGTCATCATTGGAAACATCTTTGATCATAATATTTTTAAATAGTAATGATAGTCAGTTTCTTTAGCCATTTGGAACAGATCTCTTCATCTGTGATTACATTTTCACCACAAAACTTATATCTGTTTTTGTGACTAGATCAATGATTTCTGAAACCAGAAATCATTTGATCTAGTTGCTTTCTGATGACTCTTATATATTTTCTCCCAGTTTCACATTTTTATCTGTACACTGAATACATATTTCATTTCCATTAAGCATCCCTCAAATATTCTAATATCTGCACATTTTTTTTTTGTTCTTTTTGATGAGGCTTCCTTTAAAAAAAATATGTAAATCACTTTTTTATTCTTTAGAATTGTAGACATTGTGCTTTCCAGTATTACAAAATGCTGTACAATTTATTTATTTTTTTGGCTGCCTTTAACATCTTTAATAACTGGTTTTATCAGCAAAGGACAATGTGTTCAACTTGTGATTTGAAGCCACAAGTTTAGAAAAATAAGTTTTATGAAACAAAGCTTGAACTTGTTCAGAACAAGAATATGCAACATAAACTTAACAAAAAGTGCTACTGAACACCATCTGTCTATTAGGTTGAATGGTAAGATGCCAGTGTGAAATTCTTTTTGAATGTCAGTTTAATTCTTTTGAATGTCTGTTTGATCACTTATTGATGGAAATTGAAGATGTGCTGCAAGGAGTGTAGTTGCAGTCTGTCCCTGGCTGAGTGGTGGCAGAATTATTTCAGGAGGAGGTCACTTTCCAAGGTTAAAGTGGTCAGTGTGGAATGTTTGCTTTTGTTGTCTATTGTTATGAATGAGTTGTGCATCAAATCCTTAATTTGTTTGCATTTTATGGGCTATTTTTTATTTTTAAACAAGAATATTTTGAGTTATCACGTTGGCCACTAAAAAAGCTTTGACTTATCAAGAAAGACCATAACTTTATTATGTGCCTAGGGCACTTACTGCAAGGAATTTTACTTTTTTTGAGTTATCAGAAATTTAGTGTTATCAAAGTTAGAGTTATCAAGAGTTGACTTCATTTGTAAAAATAGAAGTAAAAAAGTTTTTTTATGCCTTTGTATTCATTAACTTTTTTGATTTGTATGCAGTGGTTAGGGAAAAAAATGTATTTTCACCTGGAAAAGTCGTGGAATTTTTTGTTCATGATATTTTAGCTACCCTGTTAGAAGGGGGCCTTCAACCCCCACCCCCGCCCGTTTCAATTTTTTTACTTTACTTAATGGTTAAAATACATCTTAGAAAAAAAGTGCCTTAATTTCATAAAAATGCATCAACTTACAATAGGAAAAAATGGTTGTTTTTTCTTCTATTTTTAATAAATTTTTTGTTCTAGTAAATTTCAGAAACTTCCATTTTTTGCCTCCCCCCTCAAAAAAAGTTCTACATACACCCCTATTAGAAAAGATTCAATATTTTCATTTCACTATCTTGTTGCAATTTTAACACTTTCACTGCCACTTGACACCGAACGACATTCTACAATATTTAGTTCAGGTACCGACAACTTAATATTTCCCTTTCTAAAAGCTTCAACACTTGAAGCTTTTAGAAAGGGAAATATTAAGCCACAATTTTTTATTGCCACTGAGAATGAATATCCAACTGTTTAAAAATGACCGGAGTTTTGGGATAGTGGATTTTTTTCCACATGGTTTTAGGGAAGGGAAAGTAAGTTGACTCCCCGTAGACTTGACACAACGTGCGCTTTTCACTGCAATGTTTATTTTCCTTTAAATGTCATTGGTTTTGAGACGGAGGGAACTATCAATAAATAAATGCTTGAGTGGCAATAAAAAGCATTTGCAGAGTTCATACGTAAGAGGGTGGCCTATTGAGGACCCTAGAGGGATTTCAAGGAAACCCGTATTGTTTTCAATACTTAGTTTTGTGGAAACAAGATATTCAAACAGGCTATCACTGGTCCCTCAATCAAAAGTTCAGCAGCGGACACAATCCTGCTGTGGAAATAGATTATCCACATAATTTGTCATCATATGCAGAAATGTATTCTTTTAGTAGCTGTAGTACGACCAGCAATGAAAGTGAAAATTAAGAATGCAATGTTCTGTCTCGTACTCCGCCTCAACAGATTTTAGCTACACATCGGTACAATGTTCTTGATGTTACAAGAATAATTCTGTTCACTACTGTACTAGGACTGAAAATTAATATGACAGGTATTGAACCAATCGAATTTTTCAATCTTTTTGTGACTGAAGAATTTTACAATTTATTAGTTACCATCTACAGGATATGCACATTTATAGCATATGCATTGCAAAGCAATCTCTACAGCATGTGCTGTAGATGTTTTTATATCCCTGGAGTTACTGAAGGTTATAATTACAAATATCAATTATTGATAAATTTTCTCATTTCTTAGAATAGCTGAGTCATGCAGAGCTATGAGATCCGAATGCAGCTAGGTTGATCCAAATGCATAGAAGCTCGTCTATATATGACACCTTATGGTGTCTCAGAAAATTTGCCTGTGTCTCTCAGCGACACCACGTGCTTGTCGTTAAAATAGCACAGTAGCAGCGAACAATGTTAAAGGAACTCAAAACAAATGTAGTTTAAAGAACTAGCCCTCATACGAATTCAAGTTTGCTCTTCAACTGTTGATAGTGAGTATGGGCAGCAAATATGCTAATGGAAACTGAAACTGCAGTAAAAGGTATTAACCCCCACACATTCCAATGGTCTCAGATGCTTGCTTGGGTGCTTGAAAATCGATTATATTTTCAAGACCTGGAATATTCTGGGAAAATGACCCCTTTTTAAAAAAAAAACTGTCTGGAAAAGCCATAAAAAAATTTCTTTAGTGCTTGAAAATCATTAAATTAATTTTATAAAACAAGTTTTTTTAATTGTGCCCTTCCCCTTAGTTCAGTTATCCAAATTTCATTGTGGGATTTGGTTTTAGTTTACAGAAAATTTGTCAACTGAAGCATTTTTGTTTATGCTCACAAATTGATGTTCACAGTGTTGCTGCCATATTTATTTTCTTCTCTCTGATTTTGATTGTTCTGTATAGATTAATTATTTTAAGAGATAATGGGAAATAGTGAGCACATGAAAAGAATACCAAATTCAACATTTTCATTATTGTTGTGAAGGATTTTTTCTGATCTTAGTGATTGATACACAGCTATTCAGCTTATGACTGGGTGATACCAGTTGGAAAATTTTAAAAATATATCCAGTGAAAGAAAATATATAGAAATCCACCATCCTCACATCTGTATTAGTTTTGTGTGTACAAATATAATATCAAAGGTATCATATACCTAATATTGAAAGGTATATCGCATGTTATCGCTCCATGAGACACGTGCTCCCTCCCCGAGAGAAGCCTAATTATGCAGCAAGTTTTTTGTTAGTTAAAAAATATTTACAAATAAAACATTTTAGTTAAAATATTAATTTATAATTTTCAATCAAACACTCACTCATTAGCACACTCATACATTTAAAACTATCCATTAATTTAAGCACATCTTAAGTTTCTCTCAGGGTGGGAGCACGTGTCTCACGGAGCGATAACGTGCAATATACCTTTCAATATTAGGTACACAATACCTTTGATATTATACACTGCTGGCCACCCATAATGCAACACCAAGAAGGAAGCATCCCATTGTCCTGAAATTCGCAACATGCGTCGCCCGCGAGAGGACATGCAGACGATTAGCATTGCATGGCATATGCAAATCACGTGCACCCGGCACGCCACCGAGAAGCACTATAAGAAGGGTGCACAGAAGACGGGGTGTAAGCAGTGGAAGTGTGTTGTGCTGCCGGACCTGTGCGTGGGAAGCTTCCTGATGCCTCGTCGCAGAATACGGCAGTCATTCCAGTACGTTTCGGAGTTCGACAGAGGACGAATAGTGGCTTATCGCGACAGCGGTTTATCGTACAGAGGCATCGGCGCCCGTGTAGGACGACATCCAGCCACAGTGAGGCTAGTATGGATTAGGTGGGTGCAGGAGGGATGGACAGACCGACGTGAACGATTGCCGCATGTGCGGCGGGCATTGACGGCTCGCACCGCCACATCACGAACGTTAGCGCAGGAATTAGGGTGTGTTGCGTAACAACCTGTGTCAGCAGGTACCGTTCGACGTCGTCTGCAGGAGCGGGGACTTGTCGAACGGCGCCCATTGCTCCGATTACCATTGACGTTACACCACCGGCGAAGGCAGTGGGCCGTTGAACGCCGCACCTGAACTACGGAATGGCACGGCATTGTCTTCGACGAATTCCACTTCTGCCTGCATTATGCATCGCCATACCGGTCCGTTGCCTGGCGTTATGGTTTTGGGCGCAATTGGATATGACTCCCTCAGCCCTTCCTTTGGTACGCATCGCCGGTACATCTCCGACGTTTTGTTACCTGCCAGCCGCCACGTTTCAACAGGACAATACGCGCCCGTACGTGGCACGCATCGTGCAACAATTCTTCATGGCCCGCCTGTTCTCCCGATATGTCGCCCATCGAACACGTCTGGTCGCTGATCGTGGACCGGCAAGCACCACCCGCGGCTACGCCTGATGAACTGTGGAAGCAGCCTGGACCGAATGCCCAAAGCATCTTTCGTTCGATGCCGCGGCGTGTAGCGGCCGTTATTGCCAGCCACGGGGGGCACATGAACTATTGATGTCTGCGTGTTCCGCAAGTCGCACGGGCCTGTAAGCTCAATCGTTTCATCTTTGTATCTGTTGTTATGTGTCCAGTAAATCTGGCTTTGCTATCTCGTGTCCTTGGTGTTGCATTTTGGGTGGCCAGCAGTGTATTTGTATAATCTAAAGCATGTTTTACCATGAGACTATCCTTAGGGATATGTATAGTTTTGTATGTTTTATGTTAAGTTTCAATCAGAATTACTTTCAAAAATATTCTGAAACTGAGCAGTTGTCATCTATGAATTTTTTTGCAAAGGTGCTTGAAAGTCTTGGAAAAGTCCTTGAATTTGTTTTCCCTCTAAAGTGTACAAACCTTGTGATTAATGTTCAACATGGGCCCTTGGTTCAAATCCCAAAGGAGGCAAGGTGGTGGTGTTTATCTAGCAAGCGTCTAGGGTACTGGCGGCGCGTGGTAAGCTGAGATGGGGGCTGCATCTCAATTTTGTATAGATATCACGATACCACTTCGAAAGTTAAGTTACTGCACCTGTGCTGACGCTGGCCGTTTAATAATAATAACAATAATATATATATATATACTGATCGAAAAGTGCTTTTTTTTTACAAGAAAATAATATTTAGATTTTATATTTAGCGATTGGTGGGGAAAATGTAAAGGTACCGATACCAAAATTAGGAAACAGATATTAAGCGATGGCCACATTGTCACATTTATGAAGAAAATAATCGACCTATAAAACTTCGTCGGATACATTATTTCTTAAAAAGAAACTGATTATTCAGTGCATCCTTCCAGTTCTTACGCATGGAGCACAGACATGGACCTCAACTAAAATAGACAGACAGACGTTGCAGACAACTGAAAGAAGCCTGTTTGATGTTACCTGGAAAGATACAAATAGGAACTCGTGGATCGGGAAAATGACAAGAATGGAAGACATGGTCAAAATTCCTGAAATTGCAATGGGATGGACATATTGCTAGAAGAAAGAACCCCCGACGGAGAGTTGAAATATTGAACTGGATAGCAAGGGAATAAACAATATCCAGAAGATGACAAGAGGGAGATGGGTACATGAAATTCGAAAGCATGAAAGAAACTGACTCAAGGCAGACTGTTGTGGAAGAAGAAACTTGGAGACTTTCATCCAGCAGTGGATTGATGGTGGTTGCAAATTATATATACATGCATATACTGTACGTATATATATGGAGAGGCGCATGCTTGGTGTAACCAGGAGATATAAGAAGAGGAACTCGTGGATCCGAAAAATGACAAGAGTGGAAGACATCATGATCAGAGTTAAATCTCTGAAATGGCAATGGGCTGGACATACTGCCAGAAGGACAGCCGAAATTTTAGATTGGATTCCAAGGGACAGGAAAAGACCCAGAAGAAGATCACATGGAAGATGGGTGGATGAAATTCGAAAGTATGCCGGAGTGAGGTGGAGGAGACTGGCACAAGACAGTTTGTGGAGGAAACTTGGGGAGACCTTCCTCCAGCAGTGGATTGATAATGGTTGACAATGATGATGATATATATATATAAGGACAAAAAAATAAAAAAAAATTAATGCGTGTGGTAGCAGAGACACACTCAAGGTCATGTGCGCGTTACGCGTTCTCAAGTGTCTCATTGTGACTCCTAGAAATATGACAATATATATTTTTTCTTCTGATACACTCCCTTTAAAACTTCGACTTGATACCGACCACTGCAACTTGGACGGCGATGAAAAACATTTTGTGGAATTTTGAAGGGTCTTCCAGAATTATGCGATGAGTTGTTATTGCGATACTCACACACGGGCATTCTCTTTAATAAAAACGGATTGCAAACATATTCAGTCCAGTTTTAATTCTGAAGCTATCTTGATAAAAATTTAGTGTACAAAAATTCGTTTTTCAAAATTTGCCAACTTCGTAAATGTTCTAAACAATGATATCGGAGTGACTTCAATGATTTTTGGTGAATAAATATTTACGTGAGTTTAAAAGCGAAAATTTCGCTGTGCTTGGTAAGTGAAGAAATCAATTTTGTGCAAGTATTTCGCTGCAAAAATTAGTATCTCTCCCTCCCTCTCTCTCTCTTTTTTTTTTTTTTTTTTTTTTTTCAGTTTATCCAATACTATTTTTAATCGCAATTTGTTCACATGCCCATTTTGACCAGAAGAGAAAATATGAGTAAAACTTTTTTTGCAAAAGTCCTGTCAACTGAGTATTTGTTATTAGATGGGAGCAACATTGTTGTTAGAATTATTACGTTGAATAAAAGCAGGAACAAACCAAAAATTGGAAGAAAAAAACCACCAGGTTGAGTAATACATTCAAACGTACTTTATTTCAACATTCGTCATTATTTTAAATTCATTCGCTTATTTTATGTCTTATTCGGAAGCACAAGAACCGTATTGATCAACAAAGCACACAGGCCCACCCAATGAAAGACTGCATTCGCGAGCAACCCTGCTAGCGAGAGCTGCCATGAATGCAGTCCCGGGGAAGTTTTATTCAAAGCAAACGAACTGATGTGGGAATAGGCAGAGTTTCTCACATGAGTTTGTTTCAAAACCCGTCAGGGCTGCAAGAAGCGCAGTCCGTGACGTTCTTCCCGCTTCCAGTGGTGTTATGCAGGGAAAACTTCCAGTTGAGTTCAGAAAACTGCAGTCGTGGCATAATGGTGGGAAAACTTACAGCGATGTCCACAAAACTTCTCTCTCTTGGTACGGCATGAAAAAAACTGCTTGGGTAGGGGGCTGCAGCCCCATAGCAGGAGCCGTCCCTGGTCTAGGGACAGAAGGATGCCTAATGTTTTTAAAAAAATGGTGCTCCCATTGACCGTCGTGCGCATGCTCAAATTTAGTTGGCGTCAATACTCGATAATATTTGTTTACCTCCACGTCCGTGTTGTTTTTGTGAATGAACGTTTAGTAGTCTGTGCTGTGCTTTATAATTTGGGAACTTAAAAATATGAAAATTAAGTGCTTCATTTGTCATAAGGCTTTTAAATGTTCTTTATTAAAGGCTGATATTTCGGTTCATTTAATGTTTCCCAGGAACCATTTTCTATACTCTGTTAACGAATTCAAATTTGTACATTCTGTTGAATTGATGACTGTTGACAGAGCATTGAAAATCTGTCTCCTTCATCGAGTTTAAATTTTTGTGTATAAGGCCAATTTCTTGTTTCCCACAACATGTTGAAATACGAAATTTTCGGGTATGGAGAACTGGCCACACGGAGAACTGGAAGGCTACTGATCATTCGTCCGAAAGGGGTCCGGATTCGAATCCCGGTGAGGCATGGTTGTTGTGTTTTTCTTACGCCACTGGCTCTCTCGCTTCCCTGGAACCAGTGGCCCTAAATTAGGGACGGGCGACTGCTTATAGCTCATTGAGTTGCTCACGGTGGTCGTTAAACCTCCAATCAAAAATAGAACTGGATACATTGGAATTTCAGTGCCATAAAATTGTTCTGCATAAACAAATTTCGTGTCGCTATATTCCCCACTACTTGAGCAACTATTGTTCATAAAATATATATTTTTTTAATAACCACCCGGAGAACTGGCCACAAAAATTTTAAGGGGCCGTATGAATATTGCGTTTTGGACTGCTCCGTGGCTACGTCTCCCGAGATTGGTCATCTGACACACATAAAATTTCCGCAATTTCTTATTTACGATATGTTTCAAGGTTTATAAACTACAGCTAAACATATTCTCTGTGGTTATGTGCAAACACAGGAAACTTGTCCGGGTGGGGGGCAGTGGCGGCCCGTCAGATGAGGCAAGTGAGGCGCCGCCTCACCTGAAATTCCGCAGAATGAGAAGTGAAAAAAAAACTTCTGTCAGTAACAAAGATATAAGAACTTTGCAGGATAAATGAAACACTGAAATTCACATTGTGATTCATGAATTAGGTTAAAGAAAGGCTTTCAAGAAGAGGATGAATCATTATTTTTGCAAAGCAGCTGCATGTTTTAAGCGCTTAGAGGCGACCAGCTGAATCGTCTCGATGAGAAACCGGTTTTGGGAACTGGGGATCAGAGAAGAGCCCTACAGAGTGAACCCCCCACCCCCACGGTCCGAGGTCTACCCAAGGAGGTGCCGGACTTCCAGTAAGAGAAAGGAAATTTCTGAGGCGACCCTCCATTTCGCTTAAACTGGAATCGCATCTCTGCTGTTATTGGAGAACCCAAGGATTGTGTATCCAATGGGCGCGGGAAAATGAGCAGATGACCTTGGTAAAAAGTGGTTTTACAGGCGATGATGCCGTTCGCCTCTATACGCTTTGGAGTACGATGATTTCTACGTAGCTTTAACTATTCGTCAGAGTGTATTTGAGTCTAACTTTTTGTAGTGTGTTTCCAATCCTATTTTCTGCGGGTGTTGGCTAGTTCATAGTAATGTTGAGTTTTTCTTCTTTTTTATTTTGTTATTGTTACTAAACAGCATATTTTGGTTGGAAAATATGAATGGCCCAACAAACGACGTGATTTGTGTTCTGGAAGAAATTCCTTTTAAACACTGGAAAGATTATGATAAAAGGGATGTTCTCATATCTGGAAAACCCGATACCTATAATAAGTTCAATATCTAAAGATAAGAAGTGTGGCAAATCGTTTTTTAGGTCTTTCAATAATTCATGGTACGAGATTTTTCCCTGGCTTTCTATTAGCTATTACAAGCAAACTCTCTTTTGCTGGCCATGTTTACTTTTGAGCAGTATGAAAATGTGTGGAATACAACGGGTTATTTTGATCTGAAAAACTTTTCTCGTAGTGCAAATTGCACGAAAGCTCTAAAGAGCATATAACTAACCACGTAGGTCTAAAACGAATGGAAAAAAACAAACACTATTTCTGATATGCTCAAAGAAAATGCTGCTCTTCATAAAGTCAAGTTTAATGAAAAGATCAGACTAAATAGGCTTTTTATGGAATATACACAGTGCGTCAAAGAATTTTTAAGACTGGCGCTAGATTTAAGCCTACGGTGGCGCCACCAGTGTAATCGCGAATGCGTTATAAACTATGGCCCTCTTCTTGCTTTCTGCCAAAAGTACTGCGCAGTTGTTAAAGTAACTCAAACGAAAAGGCCGTTAATTAGAGAAGTAAAATTTTTTTCATGTTGAATTATTAAGATGGAACAAAGGGCTGTTATTAAATTTAATGCAAAACTTGGTTAAAGTGCCTCGGAAACGTACCAAATGATGAAACAAGTTTACGGTGAGTTTTGCTTAAGTAGATCAAATGTTTTCCTGTGGCACAAACGCTTTTTGGACCGATGAGATACGCTAGAAGATGATAAGCATACCGGAAGACCAAGTTCATCTAGGACACCTGAGATTATTGAAAAAGTGCGTGATTTCGCGGTAAACAATCCATGTGCATCACTAAGAATGATGGAAGAGTCTTTAAACATCAACAAAGAAACTATTCGAACCATCCTGCATTAAGATTTGAGCAAAACAAAAGTCTGTGCTAAATTTGTTCCACACACGTTAACCAATGAACAAAAACAAGGAGAAGTGCACATTGCAGAGACATCATTTCAGCCGCTGAAAATGATCCAAACTTCTTAAAATCGATTGTTACAGGTGATGAAACATGGTGTTTTCAATATGATCGTAAAAAAAAGCGACAATGTGCGGAATGGAAATCAAAAAGTTCACCACAAGCCAAAAAAAAAAAAAAAAAAAAAGTTCCATCGAAAATCAAAACAATGCTCATTACATTATTCGATAGTAAGGGAATTATCCACAATGAATTTGTTCCAAGTGGACAAACAATTTCTGGTGAGTTTTATTTAAATGTTTTGAGGCGTTTGATGGGCAGAATATCGGGATGAAAAAGTTGGTGTTTGTTGCACGATAATGCACCCAGTCACACCTCACTTCTTGTTCGAAGATTTTTGGCGAAAAATAACGTCTGTGTGTTGAATTATCCACCGTATTCGCCTGATTCAGCATCCTGCGACTTTTCTTTATTCCCAAAACTCAAAATGACGTTAAAAGGGTGTTATTTTGATGATATTTCGACCATACAAACAGCTTCGACGCGTGCTTTGGAGGCAATTCCGCAAAGTGAACTGGAACAGGCATTCGAATCATTATTAAATCGCTGTAACAAGTGTATTGAAGCCGGAGGGACTTAGTTTAAATAACAAACCAAATCAAATTATAATTTCTTGTTTCTATTTCATTTTACAGACCCAGTCTTAAAAATTCTTTGCCACACTCTGTATAATCGATTTAGTTGTTCTAAGCAAGCAAGAACTGCCTTTTCGAGGACATGATGAATCTATTTCCTCATTAAATAAAGGTAATTTCAAGGAGATGTTCCATTTGTTACTTCGTAGGAGCACCCCAGAATTAAAAGCACATTTTGAAGAAATACGAAGCTTATTTTCTGGACAATATGAAACGATACAGAATGATTTAATGGAGTGTATTCATAAATATATAAACGAATGTGTTAAAAGCGAAATTAATGAGTCAGATTTTTTTCAGTGCAAGTTGATGATACAACTGATATTACTCAAAAATCACAGTGTTCAATAATTGTCAGATACATATTGGACTCAAACTATGAAGTAGTTTAGCGCTTCTTTGGTTTTTATGATATCAGCACTGACAGGACTGCTGTGGCACTGTATGATCTGCTAGCATCGGTTTTGGAGGAGTTTGATTTTAAATCAAAGTTAGTAGGCCAGTGTTATGATGGTGCACGCGTTATGGCTGGAGAGTTGAGCGGTCTGCAGAAAAGAGTCAAGCTAGAAGCCCCGCAAGCTTTGTTTACCCACTGTTTCGCCCACCGCCTTAACCTTGTCCTACAACAGGGGTGCAAAAGTATTGTAAAATGTTGCATATATTTCGCAACTGTATCCAGCATGCCCTCATTTTTTATAAGTCTGACAAGAGAACCCACGTAGCAGATTCAGTTGTTGGGAAACGGATTCCTCAAATAGCGGAAACACGTTGGGTATCACGTTCGCAAATTTTGCGTTTAATTGTGAGCGAATGGGGCAAACTAAAGAATGTGTTTGAAAACATAATGAATCACCCGGAATCAACGGCAGAATCAATCAACGGAGCCATAGGATATTTGAAAAGTTTCACTTATTTTGAATTTGCTTTTTTATCACTGATTTTTTATGACATTTTTTGAAATTACGGATGTACTGTTTGATGTTTTACAAAAAAAAGACTTTAGATATCAGTTATTGTCAAAGACAAATTAAACAATGTTGCGAACGAATAAATAAGAAAAGGGATGTAACCACTTGAAACATTTCAGTGAAGCAATTAGTTTGAGTGGAGGTCCTAAATGTCGCCAAAAGAAACATTTGACTGAAGAAGAAGTGGAAAATTATTGCAAAATTTTGTTTTACGAAACCGTTGACAGCATAATAGTCCAAATAAATACCAGATTTGAAGATATGGGAAAGCTAGAGTTTCTGCAGCTAGTTGACAGCTCAAAATACCATAGTTATTCAGAGTCATTTCCATCCAGTGCCCTTAACACTCTCAAAAAAATGTATCCAAACATTTTTACAGACACACAAAGACTAAAAAACCAATTACATTTTTTATATAATGATCACAACTTCAGAGAACTCAGTGTTCAGAAAACCTTGAAAACAATGAAAGAAAACGAGCTGAAAGATGTGTTACCAGAAGCCTACAAATTATTTTCTCTTGTATTGACACTGGCATCAACAAGTTCTTCTGCTGAAAGGAGTTTTTCTTGTTTGAAGAGAATTAAGACTTACCTCCGTAATACAACGGCACAAGATCGTTTCCCTTCACTCGCTAAAATTTCAATCGAGAAAGAATTGCTGAACCATCTAATGTCCACTCAACCATTTTATGATCTGATCATAGACAAATTTGCAGCCAAAAAGGATCGCAGAATTGAACTTATTTATAAAACATAAACTGAAAGCATTCTGTTCGAGACCAAAGCAAATTAATATCGTATTCCTCTGTTTTTAATTCCAGGTTTAAATTACCTAATACACTTTTTATATAGAAATGTGCTTCCTTAGCTTGACTTCTCCTGTACATAATTATCACGATCCTGGACTTCAGTTTGTGACCCGTGCTAAATGCACCTTCACTCATATGCCAATCGAACTGTGACTTTTATTCAAGCTCAAGAAACACTTCGTGAGAAAAAAATTTATATTCAAATGATTTACTTTGAATTTTTTAAAAAGTGGATCTCCGACTGGCGTTGGGATGTGAGTGACGCATTGACTAGCTAAAGAAACCGCGCAAATTGCGTATTTTCGCTCAAGTGTATTACATAAAAGAATACAGGTGAAATATTTCTTTCTTTGTTGTAAAATTATCGAATAATTGTTTTCATAAAAATATTGTTGCAAAAGTAGCGTATATTACACACACACACACACATATATAAGGTATATGTACATTTTTCCTCTAAAATTTTTGGATTTTTTTCGTGAAGAAAGACTCCCCACGCCGTGTTTCATATATTTCTAAAATTTTATTCCATTACTGTTGAATAATATTTGTATATAAGGGCTAAATGGCATGGGCTGAAGCCCTAAGGGATGGGGTTTACAGCTGTTTATAACAAGGCGCCTACCTGGGACCAATGGCTTAACGAGACTTCCGAATCTCAGCGGATTTTAATGATTCAGCCGACTCGAACCCAGGACTTCAAAGATATCCAATGGGTGATGCTGCCTTTGACATGAAACTTTTTGAAGGGGGGGTCTGCACTTCTGCTGTGTAACTGTGTATAAGTACATATAACAATTTGGGGGGTGGCGCTTCGACAAATATTTTTCTATTGGTACGTACTCACATCTTGAACATTAATACAAAACGAAGCTAATTTAATAAAATGAAGAAAATGCAATAAATTATAGTTGTTTTAATAAAAATTTAATAAAGCAACTTCTTTGGCCGCTTTGCTTTACTTTCTCTTCTATTATCAAGAAATTACATTGCTTTCCGAGTTATGTAAAAATCAATGAATTTAAATAGGGAAATTATCTATAAAACGTACTTAGAAAAGGCTAACGGTCTCGCCTACTAAGGGGGGTGCAAACCATGACCACCACCCCCCAGGTTACGCCACTGATATATATATATATATATATATATATATATATATATATATATATTCGTATAACGTTATACGAATTTATATATTTTTCAATAACATATGTTTCACATTTACATCAAGACCGTTCGCCTCACCAACATTTTACACCACGAGCCGCCACTGTAAGGAAGCCCATCTGCTCGGTTATCATGGACCTGCCCGCCCACAAGCCTTTGATCATCAAGTCCAATAGCGCTACTCGGCTAACGTGGTGCAAAGAACGTCGACAGTGGACCGTTTAACACTGGAAACAGCAAGGTTCACCCCCTACCGTTCGGATGGCAGGGTCTGGGTTTGGCGTCTGCCTGGAGAACGCCTCCTACCGGAATGTATTGTGCCAACTGTGAAGTTCGGCGGCGGTGGAATTATGCTATGGGGGTGTTTCTCCTGGTATGACACGGGACCCTTGGTCGCAATTCCTGGTAGACTCAACGCTGAGACCTACTGCACCATTTTGGATTACCATGCGCTTCCTACGTTGTGGCAGTTTTACGGGGTGGACCCATGTTACTTTCAGGATTACAATGTCACCTGTCATGTTGCGAAGTCCACCATGGCTTGGTATGGTGACAATGGGGTTAATCGAATGGACTGGCCTGCGCAGAGCCCAGACCTTAACCCTATCGAGCACCTCTGGGACGAGTTGCAGCGTCGACTTAAGGGGTGCCCCACCGTCCGAAATCGGTGAAGGAACTGACCTGTCTTCTCCAAGCCGAGTGGAAGAAAATACCGCTAGCCGTCGTACAACGCTTGGTTGAGAGTATGCCCCGGAGGCGTATTTCACAAGTGAATGTACGAAATTGCGATTAGAGTCATTTCCGCCACGCGATTGGTTCAGAGCTACTTTGGAGATTGCAAGTGGGCGGGGCTTATGAGGAGAGTCATGTGACAGGAACACTGTCTTTTTAGCTGGGGAAGTTCTTGCTAAGAAATTCATTGTGAGATTACTTAACATATGTGACAAATAATTCATACTGAATTATATCGTGGGAAGTTCTACATCCTAAGAAGTTCACTGTGAGGTTACTTAACATATGTGAGAAATGATCATATTGAATTATATCGTGGGAAGTTCTGCTTCCTAAGAAATCCAGTGAGCTTACTTAACAAATGTGGCAAATGATCATATTGAATAATACAGTAAAGTAATTTTGTGCACGATATAATAAGGAATATCTACAGTTTCTCATACGAATACAAGTTTAAATCTATATTAATATTAAAATTGAGGACGACTTTAATAACTAACTAGTTGAATACCATACTCCGTATCGGTCAATAGGTGGCAGGACGTCAACTACCCATCACGAATCGTGCTGTTGTTAAAGTGCGTATATAGGGATACTAAAAAATATCCTTTTAAAGGTCCTTTCTATTACCCTTAAAAGGACCTTTAACAATGAAAAGTATGTCCCCACAACGAAATATTCTGACGATCAAGTTTTTTTCCTCATGAACGTGAGGAGGAGGTCTAGCTAGAAAATAAAATCAAATAGAGTGATTTTGTATTAGGAAAGAACTACCTAATGGCACGAAGTACGACCAGTGATGTATTCAGGCATCTTTTCGGGGGTCTTAGCCCCCGAAAACCCATGGACTCCCCACCCGTAGGTTTTTTGAGTGATCACCCTTTATATTTAGTCTAATTTTTGTTTATAAATGAAAATTTGGAGAAATTAATTTTAAAAATTTAAGAAAACGGGGTAAAATATAATGAAAAAAAATACATTCACATGGATTTCATATCTCAGTAGCATTAAGATTATTTTAAGTGTTAAATTAATTGCTTTGTTTTATACACTAAAACTAAAATTGCCATCGGCATGTATATTTACGTTTTCTAAATCCGACGAATCAATACAGCCAATAATGGATACAATACCTCGATAAAAAAACGGAATTTCCGTTTTTAATTAGAGCCATAAATGACTTCACACAATGTGTTAACACTTTTTTGTTTGATTGGAGGTTTAACGACCACCGTGAGCAACTCAATGGGCTATAAGCAGTCGCCCGTCCCTAATTTAGGGTCACTGGTTCCAGGGAAGGGAGAGAGCCAGTGCCGTAAGACAAAAACAACATCCATGCCTGACCGGGATTCGAACCCGGACCCCTTACGGACGAATGATCAGAGGCCAACGCCTTAGACCACTGCGCCACCGGGGCGGCCTTAACACTTTAAATAACTTTTTTTTTTTTTTAATGTAGCTCTGAAATCAAAGTAGGCCACCCCGGTGGCGCAATGGTCTAAGCGATGGCCTCTGATCATTCGTCCGTAAGGGGTCCGGGTTCGAATCCCGGTGAGGCATGGATGTTGTGTTTGTCTTACGGCACTGGCTCTCTCCCTTCCCTGGAACCAGTGCCCCTAAATTAGGGACGGGCGACTGCTTATAGCCCGTTGAGTTGCTCACGGTGGTCGTTAAACCTCCAATCAAAAAAAAAAAAAAATCAAAGTAGTTTTGAAAATATATATACTCTATAGAAAAATTTGTTGCTCTAGATGGGAATGCTTTTGTAAATTTGTTTATAAATGGAACAATTGTCCATGTTAAAAATCTATTATGAAGTCCTACCAAAATTACTCAATACTTTCTCCGGATAAAAATCAGGAGGGTAGAAGAAGACCAGTTCATCTTGATCACATATGCAAGAGGGGCAAACAAGTAGACCAAGCGTTGTTTCACAATTCGGCAAATTTTTTAGAGCCTTTGTATTTGATAGTTAAGTTTGCTGTGGATTTGTAATCACCAACGGCATGCTGCTTGCACTGCAATACATCATCATATTTTGGAAGCTGGCTTTCAGCTTTATTTCAGTCTCCTGGATGCCGACTTCCCATGTATATGGTTAAGTAAGCCTCAATGTAGCTAACGTGACGTTAGGGCTTCCAATACAACAAAACATTTGCGTTACCTAATTTTTAACGATAGCAAATTATTAAAAATGATTCCATAGTATTTTTTCCTGTCGGCATGTGGTTTACGCTCTGTGACAAAAAGAAAATCCAGGAATTTCAAACGATTAATTAGTTGTTTTTTTTTTTACTACTATGTGCTAACCTAAGTAATCTAAAGGGGCTGAAAGCAAGTGGCAGCGGAATGGTTTGCACCATACGTTTTCAGGTAACACTGTAATGATACCTTAATAATCAGAAAAACGCTTGTTGTAAGACTAAAATATTTTTTCCACTCCTAATGTTTAGGGGTGGGGGTTATCCAGCACAGCAGCCTTATCTTACTAGCATCCTTAATATTTTACACCACCGCAGTATGGTGAAATCCGTGGTGCATTACTGAATTAAAACAAAGGTATAACTTTTTTACATTTTTAATCACTTGCATGTGTAGATTTCAAAAAATTTGTTATATGTATTAATGTATATATAAATAATATAATATGTATTATTGTATAAATAAATAACAAATAATAACAAATTTGAGCCCTCAAAATTTGCGATTGACCCCCCGGAAAAAACTCTCTGAATGTAATGCTGAGTACGACCTCAAGACAGTGTTCTATTGAAATAAGACACTTCCGTTGGAATAAATACTCTAAATACTATATTGTGTCTGATAAAATAGTAAGTGATCTGTCATATATATCTGTATATATTTCTATTGTTTAGGAAATTCCTCATATTTTTGTCCCTCCAAACTTAATCAAAAATGCCTTCAATTCCACATTTCAACCCGCCTTCTCCCCGAAAAAAACAACAACAACAAAAAAACGTTAAACAGCTCATGGTTCTCCATACAAAACACATCAGTAATAATCCTATTCTACAGCAGTGCGCGCTGACGTGCTGATATCTATCGGCTTTGTGAGAACTATAGATTGAAGCCTGGCTTTCTGTGATTAACCAAAGAAAAGTCACAAGTCCATGAAGTCATGTCGATATAAAAACTCAAAAGTTCTCCTACCAATAAAGTACACTCTCTATTTACCTCCTGTCGCATTCCGACTGTACCAGTAAAACAACTGGGGTAACCATTATCGCAATGTAAACACCCGAACATTAAAATTGCATGTGGCGTGTGCAGCAAAGCTTACATGTCTCACTTACATGACTCTCCTCGTAGGCCCCGCGTACTCGCAATCTCCAAAGTGGCTCTGAACCAATCGCGTGGCGGAAATGGCCTTAATCGCAATTCCTTACATTCACTTGTATGCAATTCCTTACATTCACTTGATTACAGCTGCGCCCCGGAGGGTCGCCACTCGTGGAGGCTCCACCAACTATTGAAGGTGAATAAACTTCGTTTTCCTTTGTTATCACAGGCGTCCAATTACTTGTTGGTAGATAGTGTATAAAGGACACGATGTCTGCCAAAAGGAAAATTTCGCAATCATCTATCACGTCTTTTATTAAAATTCAGAGAACAGATGATGCCAAGGGTGAAGTGGAAAATATTCCAATAGCAACCAAAGAATCTACATCAATGTTAACTGAAATTTCAGCTGATGACATTAACATAGCTTTGCCTGGTACCGGTAAAGTAAAAGAAAGACGTTTCTACAATAAGGCTTGGGGAAGAAATACACATGGCTGTATGTAGACAAAAGCAGAGATGGCGCGTTTTGTAAACTTTGCGAAAAATTCATGAAGGATGATGTAAATGTTTTACAAAAAAATGGTGAAGTACCCATAACGGTACCATTTGCATCATATAACAAGAAAGATGACACCGAATTTTTGGGTGTAATAAACACGTCTTTTAAATCCGTTCTGACGCAAATTAAATTTATCAAAGCTATTCAAAGTCAATGGAACCGGTATGGAAAACAATAGTATCGGACGGAAGAAAGAAGTTTTTCAATCGGGTTTTTAATCCCTCAGATATTGTTGTAAACGGAATCGTGAGCTTACGCCCTCTGGTTGCAGACTTGTGCGGTAAGAAAAACATGAATTTATATGAGAAACATTTCGCAACGGAAACGTTCTTCAACATAGAAATAATTTTTCAAATCGGACTCTCAGAAACAGACATATCGACAAAAATAAGATGTGACTTTTCGTCCCCTGGTTGGAAAACCATGCATTATTTTAGGAAGAAAGTATTCTCAAAAGGTTTTTCCATACGAGCACTATCGGTCCAAGAAAAAAAAATTTAGTCGAGTTTTCAGGAGCCCAGATTTTTCTACAAATACATCAGAAGCAGAAATTAACACTTACGCCCCTGGTCAGTGCCGGATCTAGCGGAGGGCAGCCGGGGCTTGAGCCCCGGCTGCTGCATTGAGAGGGCCGCCAAATTGGCTCTGCGGAAAGAAAAGAATTTTCGAGAGGAACGAAAAGAAAAGCGGAAAAGAATTTTTTTTATTATTCCAAAAAAAAAAAAAATTAAAGAAAGAAAGATTTTTTGCTTAATAGACTTTTAGATTTTTTTGCTTAAAGAAAGATAGATTTGTTTGTTTAATGGAAAAAAAATTTGAGATAAGAAAATACCTCAGAGAAGGAGAACAAACGTTGTCCCTATTGTGTGAAACGATGTCAGGTCAATTCGGGAACAGAAGTAGCATTATCGGAAAATTACGTGAGAACTGTTGGCAACACTGGCGCTGGCCAATCCAGTTCAGCCTTGCGCTGGCCAAGCAAGGTATTTTTCTTGCGTCTTCTCTTTTGCACGTGCGCGGTAACATAGGAGGTAACAGTAAGTTGACCAGACGTCCCCAATTCTTGAGGACAGTCCTCGAATTTAGTTTGCTGTCCCCAAAAACGTCTGAAGCCTTTGGGGACGCAAACTGTCCTCAAATTTTAATGTTTGCCCCCAAATGTCCTCGAATTTGCACTTCCTCATTAACCCTTTAGATTTCCAATGAAAAATGTTCTTAAAAGTAGTTTCCGTTGTACTAATTTTCCAACATGCTTCTTGTGAAAACAAATTTTGACTTTTTTTTCTCCTTTCTGGGTTTAACGACCACTACGAGCAACTCTAAGGACTATAAGCAGTCACCTGTCTCTAATTTGGAGACATTCGTTCTAGAGAAGGGAGATACCAAGTGCTGCAAGACAAACACACCACCCGTGCGTCATTCGGGACTCGAATCCGTACCAACTTGTACGAATGGTCAGTAGCCAGCACAATGTCAATGGCGCGGTCAAATTTCGACTGTCTTGTTCTGAGTTTCTCCAGAAACTTTGGCAAAATGAAAAATTCGCCATGCAATTACTATGCTGTGCACCCTAATTTTAATTCAGCGCATGTACCTAAGGTAAAGCATTTTACTTCTGCTGATATGTTCTCGCCACCATACTTCTGCTTTGTCAATACAAATTATCAACATTCTACAAGATATATCTTTTTAAAACACATATGTAATATCACACTTATTGAAGCAATGCAGTTTTGTGACAAAAAGATTTGCATACTTATTTTGAGTACGTATGTGTCCCCAAATGAATTACCGATTTGAGGAGGCCACGCCCTTTTGTCCTCAATTCGGTGTCCCGATATCTGGTCACCTTAGGTAACAGCCTAGGGCTCTCTCCACACGTGCAGTGCTAAACTAAACAAAAAAATTTTATTCCCCGCAATTCCTAACGAAGAAGTAAGATGCTGTCAATGAAAAGAAAGTTGTCAGGAAGTCAAAATGCTAAAAGAGCTCAGAAGAAAAAAATGGAAATTCAACAATCAGCAGAAATGTTTTCAACGTGGATGAAGTCGTTCTGATCGTACTGACCAGGTCAGTGAAGAAGGTAAGGAGAGAAATTGTTATCGTCTTATATTGAAAACGTTAAAAATAGCCCATTGTGTTTTAAATAGAGACCCGTGTAACCCCTCTGCCGGGGCCATAGTAATGGTTTTTAACCTTTATTAATATAATTGCCTTGCTGTTGATTTTTTGTTTTAAAATAACTTATTTTGTTTAATGTGATCGGAAAATATGTTTAACTGTGTAAATTTTCGAAATTTTTACTAACTGCCGAGTTGTCGTGTGGTAACTTTGTCGCTGATTTTAACCCTTTATTTGCACTGTGTCCGTATGAAACGGACAATGGTAAACTATGGACGTGATCAATGCGTAATCTGGGTTAATATTGTAAAAACAAAAGTGGCCTGACAATTTATTAAATCCGGGTTTGTGAGGGGGGGGGTCTAAAGACGTTAAATCGAACAAAGTGTTTCGCAAGGTATTTTTATTTAGATATTTGTGTGTGTGTTTTAAGAGGCGTAACTGAAAGCGATGAACGAGCTTTTTTTAATGGCCGCTTGCGTGTATGAAACAGTTGTATTTGCAAGCTGAAATTTTTTTATGTGGTGCTTGTGTTTAATTTATGGATGATTTCTTGATGTGTGTTTTAAATGTTCAGTGTTTTTATTAATGTCCGTGTTTGAAATGTTCAGTTATTACGGTGTGTTTAAAATTATGTTTATTAATACTCGTAATCAGTGATCGCGTTAACGCCTTGACAGACCTATTTTACGCATCAAAAACGGAAATGAATTCCTAAATAAAAGCTGGGACGAATTTTTACTTCTACAAAAATTTTAAAAACCGAATCTAAGTTGTTGTTTTTTATTATCATCATTAGTCATTACTATATATATACCCCCCCCCCCCTCCTTGAGTTGACTGTTGAACACAAAAGTTGCGCTATCGATAATGTAATTCTTTCCTCGTTCCCCACCCCAAGCTCTGCCACAGCTCTCGGTTTCGTGTTTCTCGAGCTGCGGGAAAACACGATCCCGAAAGGCCAAGGCATGTGTGGACAAACGACTATCTCTGTCACCACTTGGGAACAGAAATTCCAGTGACCTTAATCTCTGCTGCCGTGCCCGGTGAACAACAGAAATACAAAAACACCGTAAATAGAGCGAGGAACGCAACTTTTTTTTTTCGAGAGTTCTGAAGGAAAAAAAATAGCTGTTCTGTATAAAAAACAAACAAACTTGGGGGTGGGGGCAGATTCCCGCTATTTACAACTGAAATGTTTTCTGTTGTACTTCTTTTTTTTTTGGGGGGGGGGGGATCTAAAAGTATGAGCTAGTAAGCGTGGTATATAATATTTTACATATATTCTGCGTATTTTTATACTTTAAATTTAATGGAATTCATATTTCTTACGATTACCACAATACTTCCTTCATATAATTATCGTTCTGATTTACATGCTGCATTTGTAGGAATCATACAATAGAATTTTATTTCATTTGTACGAAAACTTCCTACTGTCCTACATAATGGTATTTTATTTCATATCTTCCCACAGATATTCCCAGAGAGCTGACGCAAATTGAAAATGAAGGAAGGCACAGTAAGCACCACGAGAAAAATTAGATAGTTGTAGTTAAAGAAGATCAGAACAAGGTCCAACTCCAAGAAAATGACATGAAGGAAAACGTGAAGCGTTCAGATCAAATTCAAGATGACGAAGAGGGTATAAATGTAGATTTACGTATTGGTGACCCAGGAAAAAATATTCCGTCAACTTCTGGTGAATTGGATTTAGATTATCATGATCCAGGAAGTTGGCCTGAAAAGTTTTGTGATGCCCAAAGATGCTATTTGATAAGGATGAGAGCTGAAATTCGAGATGTCCATGAGCCTAAAGATCTTGCTAACAGTCTATGGGATGGTAGGAAGCTTACCGAAGAATGGTTTTACAAACAGCTTCCAAACAATTTCAGAGTTCGGAGATCATGGTTAGCGTACAGTAAGTCGAAAAAGGCACTTTTTTGTAGCCTCTGCAGATTATTTTCATATTCCATTTCGGATCAAAAGTTATCAACTCTAGCTAAACAAAAATGGGTTCACTCAGTGGAAGAAATTAAGTGATCGAATTCCAGAGCACGAAAACTCGTTAAATCACAACCCAGCAAAAACACAAGTGCTGGGAAACTGCTGGCCACCAGCTGGCATTGATGGGTCACTGCTGGCTGAAATCTGCCGCTCACTGCCCGGTAGTGGTCCGTTGGTGGCAGCGCTATCAGTTGGTGAGCCATTGATGGCCCTGCAGCATCGCCGTGAATTGTGGGCCTCCAAGCAAGTGCCACTAGTGGCCCGTTGCTGGCAACCAACGCAACCCCCAACAGCAGGTGGAAGCATCGTGACTGCGCATGCGCAGAAGCAACACCTGCTGTGTCTCTCATGGTACCAGTTAGTTGAAGACGACGCTATCGCCATCGTGTTATTTTAGTGGATGTTAAGAAAAAAATCCATATGTGGAGAGGAGAATTAATTTCCTAATGAAATTTTACGTCGACGAAAATATCAGATTAAGCCGTGAAATACTAGATTACAGCCATGAAATACACCCACTCCATTCCCATGAATAACAATTGATGGAATGGAGTGGATGAATAACAAGAAAAAGTTTGAAACCGCTTGAAACACATATCCTGGAAAACCATTCAAATAGCGTTTGTTGAAAAAAAAAAAAAGAATTATACGCGTACAAAATTTATTAATTATTTGAAAAAAAAAAAAAAAGCAACGCTATGTGGTGTACTCATCCAGGGGTTGAATACACTAGACTAGGAGGAATTCGCTTCTAAAAATAACAAGTGAAATAAAATATGTTTTACTCTTTAAAACAAATGTAGCTTCGGACAACGGAAAGGAAAGACATAACGTTAAAAATGTAACAGAATGTGACATGAACCCGGGTAAATATATATTTATTCAACAATCTCTTTTCAAGACGGCAAGGACAGTACAAAACTTTGGAAAGCGACTCTAAGTATGTACACGCCTTGAAAATGAGTGAAGTTCCCTTAAGGTAAAAAAAAAAACTATTGTTACGTTGAAAAAATTAATTTATCAATTATGTGAAACTGACTTTTATGAAAAATACCTCGCAATATTATAAAATGAAAGAGGGAAGCATTCGATTACAAATTGCATACCAAACAAATAGCTTCCAGCACGTTCCCGAGCGTCGTGAATTAGTCCGGTCGGTAGCGAGCGCGGCTTCCATGTAAACGGCCCAGGATCGAATCTTGTCAGATGCAAACGGTGTTTTTCTGGCCTGTCGCGAAAATTTCCCCAGCGTAGTGCGGTAATTCACAAACTTCGTAAGGGTAAAATAAAAAAATTGTAGATTTAGGGAACTGCGGTTATCCTTGTTTTTTTTATTTATTATTGCTACTACTGGGAAATTGGCGGACAAGATTCGGCAAGCCACCAGTTACGTCACGTGGTTGCTGGCTGCCACGAACGGACCACATTAGGCTAGCCATCATTTCTGGCAAGTACTTGCAGGGCCACTGAAGGGCCACTTGTGTCAGATCCTGCCTGTGATGGACCACTGATGGCCCTGTTGTGGCATATGCCAACTGATGGGGTGCCAACTGTTGGCCAGCTGTTGGCCTGAAATGCTGGCCCTTCTGTTGGCCGCCCGGACATTTTATTGACGGTTCGGCAGCGGCAACATAGTGCTGGGCCATTGCTGGCTGCCAGTAATGGCCCACTGCTGGCCCAGCAATACTGTTTTTGCTGGGAAAATGTGTTTTGGTTCGTGGAAGACGCTGGTGTCATCATGGTAACAAGAAAAGGCATAGATAAAGAGCTTCAAGAGCAAATCAGATAAGAGGAAACCCATTGGAAAGCTGTGTTGCTATCTATTGTTGGTGTCACTGTGCATTTGGCAAAACAGGGTAGTCCGTTTAGAGGATCAGAAGAAACCAGTGACTTTGGTGACCCTAGCAGTGGAAAGTTTCTCAGTACCATAGAGCTCGTTTCACATTACCATTCCCCTTTACGAGAACATATTGAACGCCACAAAAGAAGTCAGCTTACTTATTTTTCTAACGCAATACAAGATGAATTTTTGAAAATAATTTCAAGAAAAATTAGGGAAAAAATACTGAACGACATTAAGGAAGCAAAGTATTTTTCCATGATGTTTGACTGCATTCCCGACGTAAGCCATCAGGAGCAGATGTCCCAGATTATAAGGTACATACGGGTTGATGAGAATGGTCCAGAAGTTGTTGAGAGCTTCATTGATTTCTTCACTGTGACGGATAAAACTGGTTCAGGCCTGTCAGAAGCCATCAAAGATAAACTGAAAAGAGATAGGTTGGATATCAGCAACTGCATGGGCCAGTCGTATGATAATGGCGCTAATATGGATGGAAAGAACAAGGGTGTTCAGAAACGTATCTTGGATAAGAATACCTTAGCCTTTTTTATACCATGTGCAGCTCATTCACTCAATTTAGTGGGTTGTCACGCTGCTTGTGTGGTGGTAGAGGCAGAAACATACTTCGGTACACTTTACCGCCTCTATTTATTCTTTGCTGCATCAACTTCAAGATGGAAAGTTCTTCAGGCTCATGTGATAACCACACTGAAGTCGCACACACAAATCAGATGGTCAGCCAAAATTGAAACCGTGCGAGTTGTTTTTTTTCAACTGGAAAAAGTCATGAAGGTCTTAGATGAACTTAAGAATTACAGTGACTCAAACTTGGAAACGAAAGATGGGGCCAAAAATCTTTTGAAAGACCTATCAACATATGAATTTATTGTGATAACCTGTTTCTGGTTCAAAGTTTTGAGTCATATTCACCGGGTCAACAAACTTCTTCAAACAGAGGATATAACAATTGATATGTCTGCAAAGCACATCTGTGGACTCATCAAACTTTTGGAATCGTCTCGAGATACTTGTGCAAATGATGCAATCACTAAAGCAAGAGAAAAGGCAGAGGAACTTGGTTTGAGCCCCAATTTCCGTTAAGTTCGAATGAGGAAAAGGAAGACATTTTTGGATGATGAAGATGAAGAGGTTCAAATGTCTACAGAAAAAAAAAATTCAATATCCTTCTTTTGGAAATAATGGACAGGGTTCAGAACTGAGAAGGAGATTTGAGGCAATCGAGGAACTAGATAAAAAATTTAGCTTTCTTCATGGCTCCAAGTTCCAGTCACTTTCTTCAGAAGAACTAAGGTCGAAGGCAGCTCAGCTTGGCGAGACGTATCCATATAATATCTGTAAAGCTGAGCTTGAACTAGAAGTAGAGAGCTTTAAGCATCACGCTCTGAGCCTGGACAGTAATTTGAAAACTGCATCTTCTAAATTTCATTTTCAAATGTAGACTTGAAGATGCGTACCCAAACATTTTAACAGCACTTAAGATTTTGTTGACACTTCCAGTGACTGCTGCATTAAACGAACGAAGTTTCAGCAAACTAAAGCTGATTAAAACGTACGTACGGAACACTACGAGACAGGAACGTCTCTCAAACCTAAGTATAATTAATATTGAACACAAAGTGGCATCACAAATATCATATGAAAGTCATTAAAACTTTTGCAGCCAAGAAAGCTCGCAAGATAAAGTTATAGGAATTTTTTTGCAATCATTATTGTACACTTTTAGTAGAATTTTGTGTGTTCACACCATAAGTGTAATTAAATAATACCTTCATTTTGATAATCTGGTAAAAGGCCTCCTGTATACACTTTTTTAAATATTTTTTTTTTGTTAAAACCATAACTGTAAATAAATAATACCTTAATTTTGAAAATCTGGTAAAAAGCCTCGTGTGGAGAGGGGGGGGGCGCCAGTCCGAGGTTTTGCCACACCAAAGAAAATTTCTAGTTTTTTTTTTTTTTTTTTTTATTGGAGGTTTAACGACCACCGTGAGCAACTCAATGGGCTATAAGCAGTCGCCCGTCCCTAATTTAGGGTCACTGGTTCCAGGGAAGGGAGAGAGCCAGTGCCGTAAGACAAACACAACATCCATGCCTCACCGGGATTCGAACCCAGACCCCGTTCGGACGAATGATCAGAGGCCATCGCTTAGACCACTGCGCCACCGGGGCGGCAAATTTCTAGTTCCGGCACTGCCCTGGTGGCCATACCATTCTTAACCAAACATTAGAAATTATGTGAAAAATATTTTCCATCAGGTCTTGTATGCGATACAGGAAGAATTTTTCAAATCGGAGTTTTAGATGCAGAAATAACGCAGAAAACGCAATTTACCTTTGCGTCCCCTAGCGGAAAGTGTATGATTTACTTGAAAATTTTGAATTTATAGGAAAAACATTTCGCATCGGAAACACTATCTAACAAAGAAGGAGTTTTTCAAATCAGACTCATAGAAGTAGAGATATTGACAAAAATAAGATACATCAACGCCCCCTGGCGTAGAAGCTAGGCATTATTTCAAGAAGAGAATGTTCCTAAAAGGTTTGTCGACATGAGTAGTATCGGTGAACAAACCACTTTTTTCAATCGAGATTTCAGAAGTTCATATTTTGCTGCAAATACATCAGATGCGGAAATTGAGACTTACGCCACCTGGTGGCCAAACCATTTTTTTCAAAAATTGGAAATTATGTGCAAAAGATTTCCCATCAGAAGCTGTATCCGGTGCAGAAAGGCAGAAAGAATTTTTCAAATCGGAGATTTAGAAGCAGAGATATAGTAGGGGAAAGCAAATTACCATTACGCCCCTAGCGGAAAGTCTATGAATTAATTGGAAATTTTGAAATTATATGAAAATAATGTCACACTGGAAACACTATCCAACATAGAGGGAATTTTTCAAATCGGACTCCTAGAAGTAGAGATATTGTCAAAAACAATATATACATCTACGCACCCTGGCGTAGAAACCATGCATTCTTTTAAAAAGAAAATGTTTCTAAAAGGTTTGTCGACATGAGTACTATCTGTCTACAAACGACGAATTTTTTAAATCAAGATTTTAGAAGCTCATATTTTGCTTCAAATACATCAGAAGCGGAAATTAAGATTTACGCCTCCTGGTGGCCAAACCATTTTTTTCACAAAAATTAGAAATTATGTGCAAACGATTTCCCATCAGGAGCTGTATCCGGTGCAGAAAGAATGTTTCAAATCAAAGATTTAGAAGCAGCGATATAGGGAGAAACACAATTTACCTCTACTTCCCTAGCGGAAAGTCTATGAATTACTTGAAAATTTTGAAATTATATGAAAAACATGTCACACTGAAAACACTGTCCAACAAAGAAGGAATTTTTGAAATCGGACTCATAGAAGTAGAGATATTGACAAAAATAAGATATACGTCTACGCCCCCTGGCAGAGAAACTAGGGAATATTTTAAGAAGAAAATATTCCGAAAACATTTATCGATGCGACTGGCATCAGTCCACGAAAGAATTTTTTCAAGCGATATTTTAGAAGCTCAGATTTTATGACAAATACATCAGAAGCAAAAATTAACACTTACGCCTCCTGGTGGCTAAAGTATACTTTATCAAAAATTTGAAATTATATGCAAAAGAGTTTCCATCAGGAGATGTATCCGCTGAACAAAAAAATTTCAAATCTGAATTTTAGAAGAAGAGTTATCGGGGAAAATGTAATTTGCTTTTACGCCCCTAGCGGAAAATCTATACGTAATTTGAAAAAGTAACTATATCTAAAATGCTCTTCTACATAAATGGAATCGAAAGATAAAATATTTTTTTCAATCGCATGTTTAGAAGCAAATATGTGGAATAAAACATATTTTTGAATTCGACATCATCTGCATTTACGCCCCTAGCGGAAAAATTGTACATCGTAAAAAAAAACGAAATATAGGATCATCATTCGCATATTTCAAGCTTCCCAATGCAAAAAGAATTTTTCAAATCGGACTAATAGTTGCAGAGATATCGTGGGTACAGACGGACGGACAAACCGATAACATAGGCACGATCTTTTTTTACAAAAGACGTGCTAAAAAAGCGTTAGGGAAAGATGGAAAACTAAAAAAACATCAACATTCGTCAGCCCACATTGCAAGTGCAGAAATGGAAAAACTAAGATTAAATGCTTTAAAAAATCCTGTTAACAACCAAATACTGTGCCAAAGTGAAGAGCAAAAGAAAGAGAACAGAGAAGCTCTTAGCGTGTTAAGTCGATGCCTGTATTTTTTGATAAAACAAGAAATAGCCCACACAACTAAATATGAGCCTTTAATTAATAACCTGCTTGTAAAATTTTATCAGGATCTCGCAGACTGGAAGACAGCACAAAGCGTACGATCTACGTACTGCACAAAAAATACAGCTTCATAGTTATTGCATTGTATTGGTGAAGTCCTTCGCTCCAAAATAGAAAAAATATCGAATAAAAAATTTTCTCTCATGGCAGACGAAAGTACTTCTCAAAAAAATGAAATGCAACTCAGTATTTGTGTAGGACACGTTGAGGACAACTATTCCATGGAAACATTTTTTTCTTAGGTTAAAATACCAAACGGTTTGTCTGAAACTATAGCTAATGCTATTGATTATGAAATTATAAAAGCAAAATTAAATTACAACGATCTTGTTGCTTTTGGCTCTGATGGAGCATCAGAATTTTCAGGTAATACAGCTGGTGTTCGAAAAAAATTATCTGAGAAAGCTGGCAGCTCATATTTATCATTTATATTCACTGCCGAGCTCATATTTTATCATTAGCTGTTGCTTGTTGCCGCAACAAAAATCCTAAAGTTAAAAGATTTTTTCACACATTAAAGGACATATACAAGCTTTTCAGCCAATCCCCAAAGAAAGAAAATATCCTCTATAAAATCCAAGCAGTGATCAACGATCCTATATTGAAAGTCCCTGAATGTATAGAAGTGCGGTGGTTGAGCCACTACAGAATCGTAAATGCAGTGAAAAGGAGTTTCTCGGCAATCAAGCTCGCTTGTGAAAATATACATAAAGAAGGAGCAGATCTTGCATCTGCAGGAATACTACTGGAGATGAGTAATAACAGTTTGTTTATTATCTTAATCGTTATGGATGAAGTACTGAATGCTGTATCCAATTTGAGTAGGAAACTGCAAAAAGTGGATGTACCCTTTTCATCTTTAATTCTGCTGATAGAATCCACCAAAGAACATTTAAAAGACATAGCAAGTGCATGTGATGATGAAACGAGCCAGCTTCGAAAGAATTTCTCTGACTTGATGAAGAAACATTTAGAACTGTGTGGAAAATTGTGTTTAACCGAAGACGAAAACTCCAAGCAAACCTTTAGACACATGCAGCCAGTGGCGGCTCGTGGCAACTGAAACAGGTGGGGCCAGTAGCCGAAGTCAAACAATGAAATAAAAAAAAACTGTCATTATTAGGCCAACTATTCAGACCCCCTCCTCTCCATCCCCAAGATTCCTTTCCTCTGTCTCTGTTTACCCCCTTGACTCACAATAATGCCCAAATCAGGCAGGAATGTGTCAACTATTGTATTGCACACGAAAAAATTTTCCTCAGAATAGAATGCATAACTATGAACAGAAAAATGTTAAAACTCCTTAAATAAAATTTTTACCTTAAAACATATAAGCATTAATTTATGTTAGTTGTGCTTTGTGTTTCTTCAGATTTCTCACCTGAGGAATAATCACAGGATAAAAAAATGTAATGAAAAAATAATAACTCCAAATATATGCAGGGAGGGAATGTTTCATGAATTTCGTCCTATATAGAATAAGTACCATACTACCATTTGCATTATTTGAAAGGTTTAACCTTTTTTTTAAAGAACTTGTGAAACCTAAAAACATATATGTACTTATGTGCAAATTATACTTACAGGTTTCCTCATTTATTTATTTATTTATTTTTAACCTAGAAAATCATCTTGGTTAAAACCATGGTGTACGTGGTTAAAACTGAAATTAGTTCTGCAAAGCGCTTTATACTCTTGGAAACTCAAATTCTTGGGCTGATAAGCACCGAGTTTTTTTAAAGTGAAGCTTTTCGACTCAAATTATTGGGCTGATGAGCACTGTGCTTTTTTAAGTGAAGCTGAAACTAAAAATTCTTGGGGTGATAAGCACTGAGTTTGTTTAAGTGAAGCTTTTCTTCCAGATTTAAAGCAAAGAACGGAGATTTTAACAAAATATCCACTCCATTCATTGTACTCGACAAGCAAAAAAGTCACGACACAAAGGAACAACACATCACCGAGAGAGACACACACAGAAAAAAACAACTAATTGAACTTTGCTACGTCATTTGAAACCCTCCCGCCACCCTTAAGCTTGGTCGGGGTAAGCTTCTCTGTCAACCCACGGTGTTCAGGAAATGGATACTCTCCCGGCCAATCAAATTAGCTAGGGGCCAGACGCTCCGCGGCAAGCGTATTTAACAATTTCCCGAGCAATTTGTGAAATACGCTTGCCCGTTGGTTAATAAGAGAAGGCAGCAATACAAGATGGCGGGTCTCGCAGAGCCTTAAAGTTCTTTGGCTTTCTCCCCTTATTCCTACCTCCATGGTCTTTGGTTCGTGCTGGAGTTCTGGATGAGGCATAGCATAGGTGGCATGTTTGCCTTATGGCACTGGGTCCCTCTCTTCCCTAGAGCTAGTGGTTTAACGATCACCGTGAGGAACTAGATGGGCTATTAGCGCAGTCGCCTGTCCCTAATTAAGGGCTGCTGAATCCAGGAATACAGAGAGCTAGTGCCGCAAGACAAATACTACATCCATATCTCACGAGGATTCAAACCCGGACCCATCTTGGACGAATGACCAGAAGTCAGCGAACAGACCACTGATCACCAGGGCGGCAGAAACGGGCACAACGAAATATAATTTTAAAAATATATTTCATTACGAATTGGTAGTGAAGTTTAAATTTGAAGACATTTGAGGGCAACAATCAAAAATTCGAGAGAAATTTGCTTCCCCAAAGGCCAAAGGCATCAAACGTTTTTCGCGACAGTAAACTAAATTCGGGGAATGGCGCATGGAATCCTAAAACTATCAAAGTGCCGCCCCGGTGGCGCAGTGGTCTAAGCAATGGCTTCTAATCATTTGTCCGTAAGGGGTCCGGGTTCGAATCCCGGTGAGGCATGGATGTTATGTTTGTCTTAAGGCACTGAATCTCTCCCTTTCCTGGAACCAGTGCCCCTAAATTAGGGACGGGCGACTGCTTATTTATAGCCCATTGAGTTGCTCACGGTAGTCGTTAAATCTCCAATAAGCCGCCCCGGTGGCGCAGTGGTCTAAGGCGTTGGCCTCTGATCATTCGTCCGTAAGGGGTCCGGGTTCGAATCCCGGTCAGGCATGGATGTTGTGTTTGTTTTACGACACTGGCTCTCTCCCTTCCCTGGAATCAGTGACCCTAAATTAGGGACGGGCGACTGCGTATAGCCCATTGAGTTGCTCACGGTGGTCGTTAAACCTCCAATCAAAAAAAAAAAATCTCCAATAAAAAAAAAAAAACTATCAAAGTCAAATAACTGTTTTTCATTGTTGCAAACAAAGCCAATAATATGGCTTGGTTGCAAGTGCTTTGTTTGGCGCATCCCAGTTACGTGTTAAAATACTTGTTTTAGAATTGAAAAGATCAGAAAATTACCATCATTAGGTTAATTACCATGCAGCAAAGAAGAATTTTTTTCTTAAGATTAGATAAGCAAACTAAATTCAGGACCAATGGAATGGTCCTGAATTAAGAGATGGTTTCTTTTCATCGTTGCCAAGCTTTTCATATCAGTAGGACCACGTGATTTCAGCAGTTGAGCAGCAGATTTCCATGGCAACGGGTTAGTATTTCTGAGCCAACGCGCGTTTTATGGAAATAGGGAACAAATTTTGTAGATTTCCTAAGTAAACAAAAGGAGCTGACTTGTGAATAAAAAGGAAAACCTGGGTTTTGTTCTAAGTGCTGTATTAGACTCCTTATAAGTCTTTGGTTTACAGGATTTATCATTAATTGCAGGGTAAGTTGGAATTCCACTCTGAATTCTCCTGCTTTGCTGTTTTTTTTTGTTTTTTTTTTTTTTTGATTGGAGGTTTAACGACCACCGTGAGCAACTCAATGGGCTATAAGCAGTCGCCCGTCCCTAATTTAGGGTCACTGGTTCCAGGGAAGGGAGAGAGCCAGTGCCGTAAGACAAAAACAACATCCATGCCTGACCGGGATTCGAACCCGGACCCCTTCCGGACGAATGATCAGAGGCCAGCGCCTTAGACCACTGCGCCACCGGGGGCGGCCCTGCTTTGCTGTCAAGGTTTCCTTGCTGTGAGGAGGATTATGGTTAAATGTGTACTTTACACAAAATAGTGAAACAATACTACTAATCTGGTTTATTGGGGATAAAAATATAAGTATATGTTTCCAGGCTTTGGCACATCAACCAGATGGCTCTCAAGGAAGCTAGACAGAAAGTTTGAAAACATATTTTTATGCCAATAAATTGTTAATATGCCATCTCCTAATAGAGGTCAGTGACCACCTTGGCAAAACTTCTCGATTGGCTGCAGCTCTAAAAAGATGTTCAATGTTCATTCCAGTCCACTCCTTAATATTGTCCAGCCATCTTCTTCTTCTTCTTTCCCTTCTTTTTCCTTCTATTCTTCCTCCAATTATAACCTGGGGGATTTTATATTTGTTGTTTCTGAGTAAATGCTCAAGGTATGCAGTTTTCCTTCTCTTGATGTTTATTAACAATTTGAAGTTTCCCTTTATTTTCTTTAGAACATTTTCATTTGTCACTTTATCTGTCCAAGCATCCTTCTGTAAACCCACATTTCAAATGCTTCTACTCTTTTAATGGTGGTGGATTTTAGCGTCCATGTTTCAACTCCATACAGCATCACAGCCCAAATATAGCACTTCATCATGTGAATATGAAGATCCAGGTTTAAGTTTCCATTACATAACATAGATTTCATTTTAAGGAAGCTTTGTATGGTCCGTTTTACCCTTGATTTTATTTCCATTTCAGTGTCTTTTTTTCCAGCAGCTCAGATATTTGAACTTACTGACTTTCTCTATTTGTTTTCCATTTAGTACAGTCTTAAAATTAGAAATAAATCTTCTACTGGTCCAGCAGACTACTCTAGAATTTCCAAACCACTGGTCTGTAAAAAAAAAGAAGAAAAAAAAACTTACACATTTACAATATATGTAGAAAACGTATCATTTCAATGGAATTATCTCCAATATTTATTTTTAAACGTATCATTATTTTGCAGCCTAAAAAGAAAACCACATGGCAAGGTAAAAGAAATAAAAAATCATTTTTTAACTTGTGACAAATTAGAAAAAAAAAAAAAAGCGTCACTAGCCATCCGGGCCAGTAAAATCAATAGTTCACTAGTTCGACCGAAGTTTTACTGTAAACATATGAAGTTTTACTGGTCAATGGCTAGTGGGCCACTGAGTAATTAAAACACTGTAGTGTTAGGTTTATTCTTGGAATAGGGCCACTGTTGAAAGTCATCAGTTTAGTTTTGTTGGTATTTATTTTAAGGCCTATTCTTTCACTTTCCTCATTTACTCGATGCAGTAAGGTTTGTAGGTTTTGCACACAGGGACGTCACCAAGGGGGTGCAAGGGTGGTCTTGAGCTAGAGATCCCAGATACATTGGGAAAAAAATATGGGACACTTACGACTGAGGGTGAAAGTTTAGTATGCGCATTCATCACATATGCCAGTCTTACAAAATGATTCTAACTATTATTAATCAATATTATTAATCAATCAGTCTTGCAATACTTTTCTGAAGAATGAATTCCACTTAACAATTATTTGTTTTTAAGAATCGTGTCATGAAAAGTTACACAATCCTCATTGAAGAATGATTTTTCAATAAACATTGATTTTACAGTTTTTACAGACAATTTGTTTTTCTCATCAGTCCACAGTGCGTTCATGTGAGAAAATAATCTTTCGACACATGCATTTGTTCCAGGGATACACATAACGAACTCCACTACTTTCTTTAAATTTGATAGTTCTCCTTCAACATTTTTTAAGAGATCCATCCAGACTTCATCTAAATGTTTGGATTTCAACTTGTCCTTCACTTCCCTATCTTCTTTGGACTTCAGAACTGTTTTCACTATCATTACTTCATCAAACAAATCAGATTCAACAATGTTTGATATGGCAGCGGTATAGTTTGGACTGTTTGAAGAACATTTTCCCAAGATAATGCTGTTCTCAGTTTCACCCAAGACATACTGTCACGTACCCTCCCCTCTCCCGATATCAATGTGCCGCAGCTGTACATGCCTACGTAATGAGTGCATTGATCACAAAGTTAGATGCGGGAGATTGTGTCACGGAAAATAACAGTCAGTTTGGGGGAAGCTTAGTGTGCACGTTAAAAAATATGTTTGTAAAAGAATACAAATTGTAACTCATCGATTTTGTTTTTCAGTCTTGAACTCTAAAATACAGGACAAAAAGCTGTCCCGAAGAGTTTTCTAGAGACAACGAGACGCATTAGCCAAAAACGGGACGATCCCATATTTTACGGGACGTCTGGGATCCTTATCTTGAGCCCATCCTGAAATTTGTTTTCCCCACTCCAGCTCAAAATGTGCCATTTTTCAGTATATTTAACTTTAAAATACAATGTAGCCCTATGTATTTACCAGGGGTGAATATTCTGGTGTGCAGCGCACACCCACACAGATATTGTAATTCAACTTAATTATCGATATTATGTTTTCGAATTTGTTTTTAATAAAACTCGCCAGGGTTCGTCTTAAGGCTTTTAGTGATGGTTAAAATTAATTTCTCCACATAATGTTTTAATTAATAAGAGAAGGTTCGTTCAGTAAGCATATCGCATTCGCGCTAGAATCTCGGGGTGTGCTGTTTTGTGTGCGCACATCCAACGACCTTAAAGCAGTTGTGGTACAAGTACTCCCAGACGGTGCTGCAGCCTACAGGTCACGTTCCTATTTCCCTGTAATCTCAAACGTACCAGCGGAACTCTCAAGGTGTGCTACCCCAAATCAGTACCGCTTGAGTCTCACGGAGCTGCCAGTTGCTGTTGTATTCTTTTTTTTCTTTATAGGTATTTCCGGTAAGACTTGCTGAAGTTTGTCCACTAAACTTAATCCCTTGTTCAATATTTTCGTGAAGAGGAGAAGTTCATTGCTTCGTGCAGTAAACAAAATGTAGTAAATCATACTTGCAGCTGCAGGGGTGCTATTTTAACAGTGGACACCCTAAGTCGTTAAAGTAACTGTAATTCAAAGCTTTCCAGATGGCACTACAGGTCAATGTTTTTATTTCCTCGTGGATCCAACACAGGGTGTGCACACTTAAAAAGCACCACTGGTCACACTTTGCGTTTGGAATAGCATGGAGTCGTAAACACACTTCATTGTTCTGCTACAAGTTTTCTGTCATTTCATCGCTGTGTGAATCCATGTGTTTATGAGCACAGATACAAATGAATTTTGACATCCATATACAATTTGAATTTTGACATCCATTTAGGTTGACGATGTACTAAGTGTCCCATTTTTGCCAGAGATTTTGCAGATTGTGTAAAGCGGGTTAAAGAAAGTAAGCCTTGTGCTGTATCTAAAACTTATATATATAAAGAAAAATATATCAAAAATTCTTTCATCACTAGTATTTGCACAGAAAATTCAGTTTTTTCTTACGATGAAGTGTACGCAAAGATCTTTATTACCGTAAGTATTAGACAACAGCTAAATAAAAGAAATGCTTTTCTTATGTTCAAAATCAATGCACGAATTTTGCATCTCCGGATACATAATAAAATCTTTGCATGTTTTTTCCCCATCAGCAGCGCACACCCAACCTAAATGGGCATGCAACCACTGGTATTTACCAATTGGAAGTGCTTTGTTTATGTCTCCAAAAAAGATTATCAAAATAGCATCCATAAAGCCATGAAAATTCAATTGTTCTCCACTCTTCCAATTCCTTAATTTAAGACTCTTGTTCATGTTTGTATGGCCTGGGGGCTAATGAGGAGGGTGTATAGGATCACATTAAGGAGGGTCACTACTAATTGCTCTGTTTGTTTTTTTTATAAACTAGGGAATCCCAACATAGAAAGTGGAGTCTGAAGCTACACTAGCGCTCTTAAGACTGCCCCGGGACAGTGAAAGTGGCTGACGACTGCTTTGTAGAAGAGGAGTGCAAGGCAAAGTCGCTGGCTCGAATGGAGAGAGTTAAGGAAAGGGAGGTATTGCGTCTGGGTGGCATGATGTTAAGACTTGATTTCGATAAAGAAAAACAAGATTTTCTCTTAAATTGTTCAAGTACAGCACTATTCTCGTAAGCAAAATTTTAAAAAGCAATTTAAGAAAATGCATTCAGAGCAAGCAAAAAGTTGAAGGCGACATCCTATCAACACTTGTATCTTACACCAATGGTGTAAGTAGTCAGATCTGTGTATGTATTTATAAAGAAAAACATTTATTTTATATCGTTCAAGTACAGTACTATTTTCGTAAGCAAAAATGCAAAATTGTATGTATGTGTGTATCCATCCAACCAAGTGGAAGGGTTGGGGATCGCACAAATTCCTTAGTAGCCGGCAGTGAAAAGTATCAAAGCAGCCCCTGTGATGCAGTGGTCTAAGCGCTGGCTCGTGACCAATCGTCCGAGAAGAGTCCGGGTTCCAATCCCGGTGAGGCATGGATGTTGTGTTTGTCTCTTACAGCACAGACTCTCTCTCTGTCTGGAACCAATGACCTTAAATTAGGGATGGGTGACTCCTTATAGACCATTGAGTTGCTCACCGTGGTCGTTAAACCTTCAATCAAAAAAGGAAGAAAAAAGCATTAAAACTCGTTCTTTCAGCGTTCGTAAAAAAAAAAAAAAAAAAAAAAGTTGCTATAAAGCTTACCCCCCAGCCATCCAGATTTCGAAGTCTGCAGGCATCCCTGCTTGCTCGTTAGTTGCAAACTGTGCAGTGTCATCAGCATGCCTTAAGTAATTTTTTTCCATTAATAGATATTCCTTCTTCTCTGGTGTCCAATGCTCTTTTGAATATGATGTCAAAGTATAGATTAAACAGGAGTTTTGTGCAAATTAACACCCCTGTTCCATCCAAGGGATGCCAGGAATTTGGGTCTGATATTTGTAGATTGCTTGCCTTGGTGGTTGTTCTGGCCTAGGGATAATAATAAATGCAGTTGTTTCCCCACTTGCTTTCTACATTTTGCTTATTTAGGTAAGGCAAATGCCTGGGACAGAAGGCAGACTCCCACTGCACTAGGAAGGAAATTTAGTGAGACAGAACATATACATCCTTAGCCCTCAATTACTCTAATAGTATTGGGAGGAAGGAATAAGATATGAGGAAAGAAGAGGAGGGACCAGTCTAGAGATAATATATGAGGTTTATGCCGAAAGTAATGCAAAAGTGGGCATAACTTTTTTATTAACCTGAGAAAAGTTGTTCAAATTGCACATGTTGGTAGAGTAACTCTTACTTTATAGTAACCCTTCTTCATTGCAAGTAAACAATGGATTCCAAGCAGAAGCAATGTGCTGTTATTGAGTTCTTGACAAAGGAAGGGTGCGGGCTGTCTGACATCAGGAGGCTACAGAATGTTTACGGACATGACACCATTGACAAGAGCAATGTGCACAGATGGATGAAGAAGTTTGAAGAAGGGGAACCAGCACTGAACAGAAACCATGCTGTGAGAGATCGACCACTGACACAAATCATCAGCGAGTGGATGAATTGATGCGCACGAAGAAAGGAGTTGCAATCTGTGAGCTTGCTGAATAATTGGACTGTGGTCACAATGCCATACAGAAGATGGTGGAAGACTTAAGGTATTGGAAAGTGTATGCAAAGTGGGTTTCTCAGCAGTTGACACCCAATTTGAAGGAGAGAAGGGTGCTGGATGCATTTGCCAATGAAGACATGATTTCTTCCGATCTGGTGACAGGGGATGAAACATGGGCCCACATATTTTTACAATCTGGAAACAAAGAATCCATGGAATGGTGTCACACCTCCTCACCAAGGCCTAAGAAGTTCAAGAGCCAGCAAAGAGCACAGAAAGTCGTGGTGACTGTTTTTTGGGTTGCCAGGGATGTCATTCTCTTTGATTTTGTGGAATGTGGCCGTACTGTAACCAACATGCGGTACAATGAGACACTCAAGAAGCTTAGAGAAGCCATAAGAAAGAAGAGACCGAACAAGAATCTGAAAAGAATCCACATTCACTATGACAATGCATGCCCACAAACATCTTTGGCAACAAATCAGGCTATCAGGAAATTAGGCTGGTCAGTGGTTCCCCATCCACCATATGGCGCAGATCTGGCGCTCTCCGATTTCCACCTGTTTGGTCCAATGAAGGATAGTCTCTGGGGACAATGATTTGATGACACAGATGAGGTGAAAGTGACTTTGAAGAAGTGGGTACAACAGTCCACACCTGAAGTTTTGCAAAGAGGATTCGAGAGCAGAGTTCGGCGAAAAATAATTTGAAGGAGTATTTTTACTCCTTTGGAAAAATTTAGGGGTAATTTTTAAAAGTGAGGAGTATTTTAGAAAAATTAACGAGTGAAATAAAAAAAAAGTTGCGAAAACACCGGGAAATTATATAAAAAAAAACCTGTTTTTTTTTCATATTAAAAAATATATCACTACTACTGAATGTATTTGGATGTTTTGCTTCTTTTTTTAGTTAAAAAACACATATATAATACATAAATAACGTAAACACTACAAGCGCATGTAAAGTAATCCCTGGAAATTCTTTGTACCATTTTGGTAAAGAACAAGAATTAATTTCCAACTTTGATGTCGATGTAACAGAACGCATTCTTCATTTTATAATGAAGTGTCCATGTTCGTTGGCTGCTTTTGTATCTCCACTGCTAGTTTTTTTCAGATTTCATTGTTTCCTTCCTCTGCATTTTGTTTCTCTTCTACACCACTGGACTGAGTCTAGCCGAAAAAAAAAAAGACGTTAAAGTACGCTTTTTCAGCACATCATTCGATACTACAGTGTCTAATAAAGATGTTTCAATCTCTACAAATCACGACCACATACCACCGTCATGATGAAGTACAAATCACGACCACAAGGCGCTCCGGAATTGCGATTGCGAAAGCGTATTTCACTCAACTGATCGAGCACGAACTGTAGCAGCAATGACAGGAGTTTTGCGATGCGATTGCATTCCCGATGAGCCGATGACGTCAAGGTAACGAACGATGTCTCCCTGACGTCACGGCCTGACTGGCTGGCGGGTCACGCCGCTATAGCTCCAGTCGCCAAGCAAACCACGGCCAGGTATGGATCTTCTTCAACGTGAGATCTGGCCTGAGTTAACAAAGGATATCGCTGATCATACGTTTGAAATACAAAATTCGAATAAAAAGTTGAAAATGAAAAATTTTCCGCTTAAAATTCTCGATTCAAATTTTTATGTGTTGGCAAAATTTTGATGCGTATTTTTACGCGTTGGCAAAATTTCAATGCGTAAACACACTTTTCGATGCATCCTAGACACGTAATTACGCATTTTGGCGAACTCTGTTCGAGAGTTAGGTTCAACAATGGTGCAAATGCATCGCTTGTGATGGAGACTATGTTGAGTAGTACTTTTGTATAGAGGAAGAGCTACTCTGCCAACATGTGCAATTTGAACAACCTCTGTCAGATAATAAAAAAGTTATGCCCACTTTTGCATTACTTTCAGTATAGCCCTCGTATCAGAAGTACATTATAGGAAATAAGACCTGGCCCAGCATCAGGTACCTTAGGTTTGCCACTCCCGTGCCCACAAGACATGAGCCCCTGAGGTATTTTTTTTTAATTTAGTAGTCCAATAAATTGGATTACTAAACAAAAAATGTAGGAAATGGAAGGTAAGGAGTTCTGCTATTTTGTGTTTAGTTCCTCATTATTAATTTAAAACTTCTGTAGCCATTTGATTCTATCAAGCAGCCACTAACAGAAAGGAAAGGGATATATTTTGATTGGTGATTATAGTCTGGTCTGAGACTACAAAGGAGGAAGAAAACACATGTAAAGAAAAATTCCTAAATGAACTGAGTTTGAGTATTTATTTACTATTTTATCTGTGAATAATTTGTTATCTGAGTAATCTCATTCATGCAATATTAATAAATCATACTTTATTACCTCCTCTCCCTTCCATCTTTACTAAGTGTCCCAATTTTTGATTCTTATTAATATTTTTTTTATTCACGACAGAACAGCGGCGGACTGGCGATCCACAAACTGTCCTGGAAATTGATTTTGAGCAGCCCACTGTTAGAAAAAATTATCCAGGTAACCCCCCCCCCCCTCTTAAATGTTATGTCAGCATGATCGTTTACTGTTTAAACATCTGTTTAGCACAAATTTACTTGCGAATCATTGAGTTATTTTTTGTATTGAGGCAATAACATTTAGCAACACTTTACCCATTTTCCTGGACACACTGCAGCTCTCTAGTAAACTTTTGTGTAAGAAAAAATTACTTCAGTTGCTGAGAAACAACAGATGTTCTCTGAGAGAGATTGTGAAAGACTTTATTTTGTTCTTTTGAATTTTATTGTGATAACTGAATTCAGAATTTGTAATAGTTTCTTCTCTTTTAGTTAAAATAGAAATCCAAATGTGCCAAATTTTTTTATCTTTTTCAAGACTTAAATATCATTAATATTTCAAGAATTTCATTGCACATTTATGAGAGCAATTAATGAATTCGAAAATTCATATTGATGTTATTACTTTCAACTGAAAAGAGTGTCTTTTTGCTTTTGCTGAAACACTTTCCAGAACTGCATTTTAAGAATTCATGTAACTGGAAGGCTCAAGAAGGAAGTAAATCAGATGCAGTTCCTTCTCAAAAAAGAAAAAGCATGTACCTATAAAAAAGCAGCTACTACCCAAAATTTCACAGTAAGTGAACCTCAATGCATCAAGATACACAATTAATGTCATTCCTATCCCTGACTATTAATGGCATATTTGATTAGATTATGTTGATTATTCAACTGCAGCTGGCAAAAGCATACTGAGGTAGAAGATATCAGGCCAAAGGGACAGGGTTTGAATTAAAAATTCGGGAAAGAGGATGTAACAAAATAGGGTTTGGCTCATCAGAACATATGCTACGTAAGTTTCTTGTTTTTTGGAGCCATCCAAGTGGTAGACAAACTTTGTCGTTTTATCATTACCTGCTTTTCTTCTACAAGAATACTGTAGTGCATTTACTTTTTTTTTTTCTTGTGTTAGCATTAGGCCTACTGGCCTGGAATACGGCAGCCCACCAGGAATTCTCCGGGTATCTTGGAGAATCCAACCTTAGTCTGTTCCAGTCCACCCCTGTGACAGACTAAGGTTGGTGTGAGGGTAAATAATGTGTTGTGTGGTTTACCGCTGTTTTGTGTTGAGCTATGTTTATCATTATTGATATGTTAATTATATATTAATTTTGTACAAGAAAACTATGAGTGGATAAGAAAAGGGTACAGTGAAACCTCTCTTGCAAGGTCATCCACAATTCTGTGAAAAAAAGACCATCTTAGCAAGTGACTGCCAAATAGAATGGTTCAATTTGCCAAAACATCTCCTCTCCACACTTAAAAATAAAACAAAAAAGGCTTACCTTTTTAAATACAGTTTGCTGTGAAGTGCTTGTTATTTCTTTCCTGCCATTTTATAATTTAAGAATATTATTCACTAAACATCTCACTAAGAGCCAGAAGTAAGTCTGAGGAATGGAATAAAGTGTTCGTAACATATGTACATTGTCACAAATCGGGTGCTCCTACCACATGTTCTGCCGGAAGAAACACAAGGTAAAAAGATGTCAAAAAGCAGCTGTACTGTGCTTGAGCTATGAAACTACTTCCACCCCTTCCTTACATTTCTCTTTCTAAAGGTCAGCGATGTGTTCTTTTGCCATCCAGAGCAGATTATCAAGCGTGCTCAAGCAATACGACTGCTATGTGAGAAAACAAGATTCGTTGGAATGAGGGGAATGATTGAATTGATAACTCTTAATAAAAATATATATTATTATACTTATCAGTGTTCGAATTTCCCAGTGGTCCGCTGGCCATTGGCCAGTAAAAGTTCTCTAGGGCCAGCAAACGATTTATGTTAATGACCCAGGTGGCCAGTAATTTGTTTTCCACATTTGTTTTGGAATTTGCAAGTTTAAAAAGAACTGAACATGATTTTAAAATATTCAGGGATAGGTATGACAGTTTTCGGATTTTTTGAAATTCAGATATTTACTACTCAAAAACTGAATATTGATATTGCAAACCTTATTTATGCTCAGCTTTTTACCCATCTGTCTTTCTGCCCACATGGGAGAGCCTCCTACCTCTCAAACTGAAGCAAGGTATTCCATGAAGGTGGCTTTTGATGTTGCAAAGTGCTTCATAATCAGCGCATTGTATGGTTTTTCTTCCTTATTTTCTTCCATGCAACTTCATGTGTGATTCATGTAGGTCATTTATGTAAAAACATCACTTTGCATTCAACATCAGCATTCTCTGTGTGACTAAAATGAGAAATGAATCATAGGCAGGGAAGTGTGTGTTGTTGCAGTGGCAGACTGAAAAGTGTCAGTTTAAAAACCAGCAACCCATGTTTCTTTACATTTATTAATGGCAATCATAATATTTGTATTATAAACTTTAATTTGAAATTAACTATACATTATGCTTTGTGCACCATCCTTGATACTAATACCATGTGCACACTAAATATATTCATATTTGTACCATTTCTGAACGACATGTAGCAAATAATGAGTGGACCACCACATTTTTTGGTATACACTGGTCCTGCTGACCAATGAAGTTTTTTTTTTTTTTAATTTCTATGACTGCTTACCGTGCTTCATTTTTGTTTATTAGTATTATTTGCATGCATACATGTAAATAATACTAATAAACAGAAATGAACAAAAAATCATTCTGTTGCTCTAAATTAGTGATATTCAATAAAAGAATGCTCTATTTTTTACATGTACTGTAAATGTGTGAGGTTTTTATTTCACGGACCAGTGGACATTTTGGCAGACCAGTGATTTGCAAATTCGAGTGGTTTGTTGGGCCTGTAGAAGACTTATTTCTAATTCTAACACTGCTTATTAAACATCTTTAGCAGTGTGTTAGGCATTAATGTAACATAACATGATATAAACAAAGTTAGAAAATTGTACGAAAATGATAAAAAAAATGAGTATTTATTTACTAACAAATCAAATTCTACTACACAGATTTTTTTTTTTTTTTTTTACGGATTGAAGGTTTAACCACCACCATGAGCAACTCAATGGGTCATAAGCAGTCGGTCGTCCCTAATTTAGGACCACTGGTTCCAGGGATGGGAGAGAGCCAGTGCTGTAAGACAAACACAATATCCATGCCTCACTGAGATTCAAACCTGGACCCTTCTTGGATGAATGGCCATAAGCCAGTGCTTAGACTACTGCGTCACCAGGGCGATGACGCAGATTTCTGCCAGTTTCCATCAACACTGAGGGGGTATGTGGGTATAAGTTTTCCATTCTTACTAGTATGTGCATTGTGAAAACATTCATTAAAGGAAATAAAGCTGGGCAGAAGACAAAATGAACTGGGTGGACCACCCAGTAAAAAGGCTCAAGGGATATCACTAATATTGAACAGTATACAGGCAATTGATGCTATTTTGATTACCATGCCACCCCAGTGGCGCAATGGTCTAAGTGCTGGCTTATGACCGTTCGTCCGTGAAGGGTCCGGGTTCAAATCCTGGTGAGGAATCCTATGTTGTGTTTGTCTTATGGCATTGGCTGTCCCCCTTCCTTGGAACCAGTGGCCCTAAATTAGGAACGAGCAACTGCTTATGGCCCATAGAGTGGCTCATGGTGGTTGGTAAACCTTCAATCCATTTTGATTACTGTGCTAATAATTCTATAGTTGTCCCATGTATTTGTGATGAATATTTCTTCCACAGTTTCCCCATCTGAGATACTGGTGATTTATTATGCTATGAGAAAGCAGCATCTGATTGCTTTAACTGGTGAAAATCTGAGGTTGTTCTGATTCCTCCTCTTGTAGCATAACAGATTACATGTTTGAATGGAAATCAGAAGATGCTGGTTGGATTGTCACTCCTGGGCGACATAATTTTCAAGTTTTCTGATATGATGTTCACATGTTTGTATAATACACTAGGCAATTCAAGCTATTCTGATTGCTAAGCTAGTAATTTAAAACTTACCTATTGTTTGTGGGAAAGCTCTCATATTGTATGCTTTCTGAGTTTTTCCAATATCTTTGTTTGTTTTGTTGTTTTATCATTAAATAACTTTCCATGCAGAAATAATTCATTTTAATGTTTACACGGCAACTTTCTGCTTTCAGTACAGGCTTCAAATAGCATACCAGTTATGCAGTGTGACGTATATCTATTGAATAGGAATTATTTCAAAATATAATTCCTATGAAAATATTGTCAAAAAAATAGAATTACTGCACTGAGTTTAAAGGCATTCCTATATGTTTCATAAACCAAGTATCCAAAACTGTTTTTAGCTAAAATATATACAGGGCTTGACAAATCTAGGGCATCAGGTTGCCCTGGTGCCTAGAATTCGTGCATTGTCATCCAATTTTCTTTTTATTTGAGGTTTCATAATTTGCAGTAAATACCATAATTTCTGTTGTATAATCCATAGATTATACATATATTAAAAAGTTCTAAATTTTAGTATGGCGGATACTGGTACAGAAAAACAAACAAACAAAAAAATGTTGGTGCTGCATTTTAAAAGATCCATGAGATAATTATCAGGAGAGGTGGTGTTATTGGAAAAGTACAGAAAATGCAATAACAGAAAAAAAAATGTAACAGGGAGATAAAGGACTGCAAAGAGATTGTAAGAATTTTTTTTTTTTTTTACTTAAGAGCATTCTGACAGAAAATATGATGCAACAAAAGCGTTACTATCTGGGCGCATGGAAGCTTGTGTGCTGTGAGAAGCTGTGATTGTATTAGTTATGTTTGTTGTTGTTGTTGGTATTCAGTTGAAATGTATTCAGAAAAGAGGCAATACTATAGATTGTCTGCAATTTCTAAGGATTTTTTTAGGTCTAACTAAGTAACAATGGTAATGCTGCAAAAGCTACGGATTTTAGGTATATATTTATTAATATTTAAGAGTAACACAGAAGTGCGTACTTAAAAATGACAGTTTGCTTTTTTTTTTTTTTTTTTTTAATTTCTGAGTCAGTCCATTCTGTGAATCACGGTTGTCTGTCAGAAATTATGATTAACATGGCAGGTACAGATTATACGATGACTCCCCCTCCGACTTTTATGCTCTGAGACACGCCACCGTCACGGCCTGTGGATTATATGCCACCTAGGATCCTAAGAAGAATGATTTTTTTCTGAATTTTATGGTCTGCAGATCATACGAAGGGAAAAAAATGTATGGTACTTTGAATTAATATTAATACATACAAAATGTGATATCTGCAAATAGTGTTTTCATAAAATCAAAATCTAAAATTTTAATTTTTTGAGATCATCAGCTGGAAGAATGGAAAAAGAAAATTATGAAGCAAATTGGAAATTTATTTTGCAATAAGTGGTTTTGGTAAAAGAAAAAAAAAGAAAATTGACGACATAGTTTATCACTTTTCGTTCCAGCATCATCATCTAACATGTTTTTGTTCATGCATTATTGACTTCATTTCAACTGGCACACACACACACACACACACACACACACACACGAGTGTGTGTGTATATATTATATTATATTATTTTATTTTATTGGGTATATAAATAAGTTTAAAGGGATTTCTGTTTGGTGTCGTAATTATTACTGCTCACATGTATTTTAAGGTGTCAACACTGCGATATCACAGTACAAAACGCCAGCTGTCAGAGTCAGTACATGATAATCGATTGAGGTGCGAAGACGTATTTGTTTTACTCAATGGAAGATGGCAACTTTCATCCCGACAAAACAGCATTTGCGGGAAGTGTTAGTGCATTACTTTATTGTCAAGAAAAGTGCTGCCGACAGCTATCGCTTAATGTCGGAAATCTATGGTGAACATTCCCCATCCATAAAAACATGTGAGTATTGGTTTAGACGATTCAAAAGGAACGATTTCGATGTCAGTGATAAAGAGCGTTCTGGACCAACCAAAAAAATTGCTGTTGCCGAATTGGAAGCTTTACTTGACGAGGATCTGTGCCAGACCCAAAAGAACTTGCAGCAGCATTAAATGTTAGTCAACTATGCATTTCACAATGTTTAGCTGCCATGGGAATGGTGCAAAAAAAAGGGAATTGGGTTCCACATGTTTTGCGGGAAAGAGACCTTGAACGTCGAAAAACCATTTGCGAATTGCTGCTTCAAAGGCAAAAAAGAAAGGGTGTTTTGCATCGTATTATTACTGCTGACGAGAAATGGATATAGTACAATAACCATAAATGGCAGAAAGCATGGGTGAAACCAGGTGAACCAGGTCCTTCAACGCCAAAACGCAATATCCATGGTTCAAAGGTAATGCTGTGTATCTGGTGGGACCAGAAGGGTGTGATCCACTATGAACTGCTGAAACCATCAGAAACTATTACTGGTTATCGGTATCAAACCCAATTAATGCATTTAAAACAAGCTCTCACGCAAAAATGGCCGGAATGGGAGAATAGACACAACAAAGTCATCTTACAGCATGACAACGCAAGACCACATGTTTCTCGACCTGTGAAAAAGTACTTAGAAGGATCCTACTCAGAAGTTCTACCCCACCCGCCATATTCGCCAGATTTGCGCCATCGGATTTCCATTTGTTCTGGTCGATGCAGTCAGCACTTTCTGGAGAACAGTTTAGTTCTTATGAAGACATCAAAAATTGGCTGGACAACTGGATCTCTTCCAAGGAACCGAAATTCTTCCTTCGGGGCATACGTTCACTGCCTGAAAGATGGGGTAAAGTTGTAGCTTCAGAGGAAGCATACTTCGATTAATATTAAAATATTGTTTCTGTACTCCACAAAGTGTTTTGTTCACCTCAAATCCCTTAAAACTTATTTATATACTCATTATATTATATTATATTTTATATTATGTTATATTATATCATCATTGTCAACCATTATCAATCCACTGCTAGATGATCTTCCCAAGTTTCTTCCACAACAATTTGTCTTGAGCCAGAGTCCTCCAGATAACTCCAACATGCTTTTGAATTTCATCCACCCATCTTCCACGTGGTTTTCTTCTGGGACTTTTTCTGTCCCTTGATGTTCTGTCTTACATTTCAGATTTCAGTTGTCCATTGGTGGTCTGTTCATCTAGCTGTTTGTCCAGTCCGTTGCCATTTCGGGGATTTTACTTTGTGTGTGTGTGTGTGTGTGTATGTGTACGGTATATATGAGTGTGTGTGTATATATATTATATTATATTAAATTCAGAGTAGCAGAATGTAGACGTACATGGATACTTTCTCAATTATTAGTAGATTTTGCAGATAGTTTTTGCTTGTAGAATAGAAAAAAGTTATATACAGCAATTAAAACGCTTATTCAAGGCTTTACTCAAATTAATATACTTAATTGTATTATAACTTGAACTTTCAACTATTTTTCACATCTTCTGATTCTTTTGTTTCTATAGACGTTTCTGGCCTGTAGGTTTTATCAAGGCCTGTTCTCAGTGTGAAGGAATTGTATCAGAAGTTTCGTTTACACTGAAAGAATTTAAATTTTATTGCTAGGTTCCTCTTTCAGTTGCCAGTTATTAAATCAGAATCTTTTCCTTATGTATTTTGTAAGTCTAGTATTTTGAATTAACTTGTTGAAAATGCTATTTATAATATTTGAAGGTTCATTGATGGAACTGTTTTTCTGGATATAAAAACTTTCTTTAATTATATTCTCTTGTCTTTATGAGGTTCTGTGACGTGCCTGCACCGCAGGACGCACATGAGATAAAGGCAGATAGCAGTGAGAGCATACGTCCACGTAGCTCAGTTGGGAGAGAAACTTACTCCGGAGCAGGGCCGGTTCTGGCAGGTGTGCAGTGCGTGCATGCATGCAGGTGGCCAAATTCTAAGTGCGGCCGGAGCAATTTCTTTTGGTGGTACATTTGCGGAACCACCATTTTCAACTTTTACTCTAGACTCGCATTGGCAACACGAGTTTTACCTAATGGTGTAAAAGTTCAAAGAGTTTGGTTAATCTATTCTACAAAACCCAATAGTGTGTTTTGCTTTTGTTGCAAGTGAAGTTTGCTTTATAACAAAACAAGCTAACAGATTGTCAGGGGGTTTCAGATTGGCGACATCTAGCTACTCGTCTATTGCGGCATGAAGCGAGTGTAGAACCAAGAAGACTTCTTGTGTAGAACACGTGCAAAACTGCAAAAAGTGGTATGAATTAAAAACACGCCTTGACAACAGTTGTACAACTGATAAAGAACAACCACAGTGCTTTGAATCTGAAAAAAGATGATGGTGAGCCATTATTTTGAGGATCATTGCAATTGTCCAGTTTCTAGCAGGGCAGTGTTTAGCTTTCAGGAGTGAAAATGATAAATTATATGAAGCAAACACTGGGAACTTTTTAAAGGCTATAGAAATGTTATCAAAATTTGACTCCGTTATCTCACAGCATATCAATAGCATAACAAATTCTCAATCTGCTAATAGTCATACACCTCATTATTTAGGCCATGCTTTTCAAAATGAAATCATATCTGTTTTAGCAAATGGCATAGAATAAAAAATCAAGGAATTTCTAAAGAAAGCAGAAAACTTTTCGGTAATTCTTGACTGCACACCAGATGCCAGTCACATTGAACACTTAGCTTTTTCCGTTAGAATTGTAAATATTGGCAATTCTGATGTTGCAGTTAAAGAAATATTTCTTAGGTTTTATCCAGTTTCAGACGCTACGGGGGAAGGATTATGTAATTATCTTCTAAGTGAACTCTTAGCAGTTTTTGAACTAAATATTCAAGATATGCGTGGACAGTGGCACGAAAATGGAGCAAATATGTGTGGTAAGCATAATGGCTTGCAGAAGAAAATTAGGAGTATAAATCCTAGAGCCTTTTTTGTACCTTGTGCATCGCTTTCATTGAATTTAATTGTAAATGATGATGCCAAAATACAGTAACATTTAAAACAGTTAATTTTTTTAACATTATCGAAAAATTATACACATTTTTTTCTGCATCCCCTTAAGGTGGGATATACTAAAGTGTAATAATAGTAGATTAACACTGAAATCTGTAAGTTATACAAGGTGATAGAGTAGAATAAAAGTAGTGCGACGTCTGAGATTGCAATTGGGTGTAGTCATGAACAGTTTAAATGATCTAATAGACGCCAATTCTAGAGACATGAAAACAAAACATACAGCTCAATGTTTGATAGATCGGATTGCGTCTTTTAAGTTCATATCCTCAATCATTATATGGAACGCTTTTTCTGTCAAAAATTGATGTAAGTAAAATGTTTCAGTGCCTTCAATCCAACATAAATGCATCTCTTAATGTTTTGAGTGAGCTTGTTAAATTTCTAAGTCCACCCAGATCTGATGAGGCATTTAGTAAATATATTAGGGATGCAGAAGCTTTAGCTTCAGAAGAAAATGTGGAGGCGGAATTTCGACAGTTGTAAGGAGTAGGACTAAAGTTTGCCTTTCTGATTATGAAAATCCTGATAAATCTATCACAAATACAAAACAGTTGTTCAGAATACAATTTTATCTAAGGATTGTTGATACCACCTTAAATTCCATTCAGGAAAGGTTTAAAATTCTACAGGAATGTCATAATGTATTTAAATTTCTTTCTAAATTTCGAGAAATGACTGAAGAGGAAATTAATTATTTTTTGCTTTGATTTAGACGTTTCCCTTCTAATTAACAAAGGAAGCAAAAGTTTTAAGGATATTGACGGTTTTGAGCTCTTCTACGAGCTGATAACGTATTGAGTTTTGAGCAGTGGAATTGCAGGTGGGGCAGACCCATTAAAAAACTTCACATCTATAACAAAAAATAACTTAATGTCATCATTTCCTAATCTGTTTATAGCTTTGAGAATTCCTCTGACATTACCAGTTAGTGTAATATCAGGTGAAAGGGGTTTTTCCAAACTCAAACTTGTAAAGACATATTTAAGAACGTCAATGACTCAAGAGAGGTTTAGTGACCTAGGACTGTTGGCTATAGAGAACGAATTGTGTGAAAGTTTGGAATTATCAGATGCAATTGACAAACTGGCAAGTAAGAAAGCAAGAAGAGTTCTCTTTTAAATCCATGGATACATACATACATATATTTTGTTAAGTTGTGGTAATAATACTTATGTGCAATGTGTCAGTGTCTGTGTGATTGTGATATTTTTTGAACAGTTTTGTTTTGAATATAGATAAAAAAAAAAGTGTATACAGTGTTGTGTTATTATCATAGAATGTTTGTACAAGGTATGCTTGTACCCTGCCAACTACACTCATGGACAATGAAATTTGCGCACTTAGAAGAAAACATGCTATAACTGTGAAACTTGACAAATAGCTGGAGCTCATGCTGGTATGCAAATGATCCAAGTTTGGGTGCGAGTGCGCATGACCGCACACCCTGTGGTGGCGCTGCAAGCACGAACCGGCAGCCCTATAAACCGGTGTGTAGTTGATGCCCTATGAAAGCAAAAAGCACCAGCCGACACAAGCAAGGTACAGAGTGACAAGAATGCCGGGTAGACGCCAGAGACGCCAATTTACGCAACTCACAGACTTTAAGAGAGGCCTGATCATTGGGCTGAAAACCACAGGGTGGTCGGAGCGAAGTAAAGCCCGCCACGTGGATCTTTTTGACCATACCGTCTGACTGTGTTGAGAGCAGTGTACACGTGATGACACTGCCACACGGCAGCGCGGCTCCGGGCGAACCAGGAGGACCACTGATAGAGAGGATCGACGGATCGTGCGCCAGGCACGAACGGATCCCACGAGGACCCGGTCCACTATACAGACAGATGTAGCGGCTCCTGTGTGCCCACGAACCATTTCCAGATGCCTCACGGAAGTGAATCTGCGATACCAGTGCCCCTTACGTGTGCTGCCGTTAACACCGGAACATTGCTGGCTCTGTGAGCAGTGGTGCCAGGCCAGTGTGATGTGGAACGCCACAGACTGGCAACATGTGGTATTTAGCGCTGAGTGCCGCTTCGTTTTGGGGACAGATGATCATCGTGTCCGGGTGTGGAGGTCCCTGGGTCAAGGGCATAATACCAACCTCGCTATCGAGTGCCACACCTCCCCCACTGCAGGCATTATGGTCTGAGGAGCCATAGTCTACGATAGCCAATAATCTCTAGTAGTGGTACGTGGATCACTGACTGGCCAGCGGTATGTGGATGAGATCCTATGGCCCCATGTGCACCCATTCAGGACCGGAATTCTATGTGCGCTGTACCAGCAGGATAATACCCACCCGCACAGGGCTCGGGTAGTTCAGGACTGCCTACATCATGTTCAGACATTTCCGTGGACTGACCGCTCCCCGGACATGTCCCCTATCGAGCATGTGTGGGATCAGTTTAAATGCCGGCTGCCGCCGTGCCGCACTATCCAGGATTTGGAGCACACTGTCCAACACGTGTGGGCCAGTCTGCCGCAGGGCAACATCAGGCGTCTGTTCGCCTTTATGCCGTACTGTATTGCAGCATGTATCGCCGCACGAGGTGGTGCGACCCACTATTTGAGATGACCGGACTGCGTGCCAGATATCCCTCTGTAATTGTCCTGCTGCTCTGTTTTTCCCATCATGTGCATCATTCATCTGTATCATTACGTCAGTAAAATTTCAGTTCAATCCGATGCTTCCTTCTTGGTGCGCAAATTTCATTGTCCGTGAGTGTATTATAGAACAGAGAAAAAAACATCCACTGTGCCGTGGGTTAGGTTAGGAATCTAACAGCATATTTACTTGTACTCGATCGGCATTGGCATGGGTGGCCAAATATCTGTGGCATGCAGGCGGCTAACACCCCAGAACCAGCCCTGCTCTGGAGTGAGGGGACCCGGATTCGATGGCCGGCATGGACAAAAATGACGGAGATATTTACTTCGTTATATTGGCGCCCGAACTTCCAGAATGACCTGGCCATTAAATTTCTCGCAATGGTGTAATGTTCTTTCCAAACCGCGAGACAGGAAAAATAAGAGAATCCCTTCTTCAGCGCTTCGAAAATAAATGTGTGTGATGTTACGTTCCACACACCAAATCGACTGGGATTTCTCAAATGCACATTCTTCATGGGATGACTGCCTACAGTGATACATGGTCCCATCCCTCTTTCAGGGGGGGGATGTGACGTGCCTGCACCGCAGGATGCACATGAGATAAAGGCAGATAGCAGCAAGAGCATACATCCACGCAGCTCAGTTGGGAGAACGACTTACTTTGGCGTGGACAAAATCAAAGAAATTTACTTAGTTATAGTTCATAATCCAATATTTTAATATTTTGCCATAAAGGTCCATTTCACACGCATTGCTGCACATTCAATTGTAATGTACTTATTTTGTCCTTGCCGCCCCCATTGGCACGGTGGTTTAAGAGCTGGCTTAAGATCATTCGTCGAGATGGGACCGGGTTCAAATCCCTGTGAGGCATGGATATTGTGTTTGTTTTATGGAGCTAACTCTCTCCCTTCCGTGGAGTCATTGGCCCTAAATTAGGGGACGGGCAACTTATAGCCCATTGAGTTGCTCACGGTGGTCATTAAACCTCCAATCAATAAATATATTATATATTTTGTCCTCACTGGAATCTGTAATGTTGTAACAATTATCTATCATTTTATTAATTTTTCTTTAAATTATCTTATTTTATCTTTATCGTTGTTCACACTTCTGCGGGTTTGCAGCAAGTTTTCTGCTTCGGTAGTTGTGTACACAGATACATTTTATTTTTATACAACTCTGATTATATTATATAATTTATTATATTATATTGGGTTGTCCGAAAAGTCATGACGTATTTTGGCACCCGATGGTGGTTGGGCAGTTTTGGAAGTACTAGAGGCATGCACAGCTCTGTTATCGCTATGGCATTCAACAGGTGCCAGTTCTAGCTGCAGTCTAAAAGGAATAGTGAGCGATTTGGTTGATTTGCAGAGATTTGACATCAAGTTGAAGATGGAAGACCAAACTGTGCATTTTCGCCATATTTTACTGTTTTACTTCCGTAAAGGGAAGAACGCGTGTCAAGCTCGGGAAAAGTTGCGTAAAGTATACAGTGATAATGCTCTACAAGAACGTCAGTGCCAGCGGTAGTTCGCAAAATTCCGTGCTGGTGATTTTGACCTCAACGATGCTCCTCGGTCGGGGAGGCCCACCAAGGTTGATGACAACCAAATCAAGGTATTGATCGAGTCAAACCCACGTTACACGACATGAGAGATTGCAGAAACCTTGCACATCCATCATTCAAGCGTTCATGACCACCTGAAGAAGCTGGGATACGTAAGCAAGCTCGATGTGCGGGTTCCTTGTGAACTCAAAGAAGCTCAATTGACGGCGCGTATAAACATCTGCGATATGCTCTTTAAACGTGAGGAAAACGATCGTTTTTTGAAGTGACTGATAACTGGTGACGAAAAGTGGATTGTGTACAACAATGTGCTGCGCAAACGATCTTGGTCCTGACGTGCTGCTTCGCCTCAACGAGTGTCTACTGTATACCAATAATAAATAATCAAAATAAAATTGTCAACCAATATATAGGCAGTACAAAAAGAAATATTAAAATCAGATTGGCTAAACACATGAAGAACTGGAGCATAAGAGAGAATAAAACCACTTATTGACTTCTGTTTGGATAATCAATGTATACCCTATTGGGAAGGAATTGCAATATTAAACCAGCAGAATAATAGGAGAACAATACAAGTAGCAGAAGCAGTATTAATAAATAAGACCAAACCATTTAACTGCAATAATAACAGTCCATACAAACTTTCGTATGCTTGGAGGAACCTGATCGAAACTGAGAAGAAATTGAATTGGGAGAGGAGAGAGAGGAAGAGAAAAAGGAAGGGTGAGAATGGCATAGATGAAGATAAAGTTGATGTGACCTGACACTAGATGGCATTGGCAGTGGGTTACATGAGGAACATGCGCACTGTGGACACGAGACTTTCAGATGGCAGACTTCGACAGAGGGTGTAAAGTCTCCTTTGAAAACGCCAGGGTAGAGCCTAGGTGAAACGCGCGTCCAGCGATTGAGACTGTGGATGGTATGAGATGGTGTATATAATGATTTTAACTGGAATCTTTTAAAGCTTTTAAATTTTTTATGAACCTAACCTAACTTGAAGACTTCCTCAGCAATTCTACGAGAGTGCAGCATTGACGAGATAGCCCTAATGGCCAAGTACGACGTGGAACTTCAAGTGTAAATAGTAACTCTTAACTCAAGAATCTTTAATTATTATCTGGAAACCTTTACCCATTCAATATGATGTTGACACAGCCAGAACGGAGTTAACCCTAACATCTGGACATAACCGAAGTAGGGTATAACTTATGACGAAATGGCTCTCGAGCTAACCCTAACAACCAACCATATTGAAGCAAGATACAACTTTGGACAAAGAAACTCAATAACTACTGACGTCGGACTGAACACGCACTTCTGTGAGTAACATTTTTAGGACTTTTAACCGATTTATATTTTAATTGAATAAGTTAATGCACCACCACACACTGTATCCACTTTACAGAACGTGTAAAACAGAACTTACAGACGTCAAAGCGTCTTCCTGAAGAGCTGTAGAAGTGATGTTTGCATGTGTGTTGAATGGATAGATATAGACACATTTGTAACATGGAAAGATATAGATGGTTTCCAAAAAGTGGTGGAGATTGATGGTTCTGTTGAAGATGTAATAACTGTGCTTCATAATCAATTACATTATTATAAAATTCATTCTTTTGTGAAAACAGTTCAGTCACCAAATGAAGGTGTGCTCCAAATTGATTTTGCTGAAAATTACAGTTACTGTCTCCCAAGATGAAATCCAGAGTGGACACTGGAGGCACCAGCAGATAATTAAATAGTTATCTATATGTATATTTACCAGTTGTGCATGAAATATTAAGCATACTGTAGCTGTAATAAGTGATGAGCTCAACCATGACAAAAATGCTGTGTGGACCTTCTTGAAAATTGTTATAGCTACATTAAAGGCAGAATTTCCAGAAATAGAAAAGTTAGCAATTTTTTTTGATGGAAGTGCAGCTCAATTTAAAAACCAAAAATCACTCTGTAAAATCTTTATTTGAAGCAGGACTTTGATGTCACTGGAGAGTGGAACACTGGTGGGACATTGAAATGCAAAGTACAGACAGTGTAATCTAAGGTGATGATTGTCAATTCTGCAGGATTTTTTCTAATGTGTAAATAAGCATGTTACACGAGTCAGTCTGTTTATTTCTGCTGATGACAAAAATCAGTCAAAACCGCTACTCGCTAGCAGGTGGGAACGATTATTACTGGGTTGCAGTTGAAACATCACTTTCAAATCTTTGATGATATTCACCTTTTTTGCCCGGACAGCAGCATCCAACTTAGATAATGTAAAAGTAATTTCTTGTAATAATGTGACTGTAGAACATGCAGATACTCATATTGATCATGAAGCTGTTTCTTCTTTTAAGCCTGAAGATTTTGTTGGGAACTTTGTACTTGTTTCATTGCCTGTAGGGTCTTCTAACAGTAAAAAGCAGTTGAATAAGATGTACTATGCAACTATATTGCCACTGGATCATCATAATTCATAAGGATTACTTTGAAATACATGCAACCAAGTGACACCTATTGGATTTGGCTGGAAGAAGATGGTTTCATGGGAGGAGCTTTTCAGTGACTGTGAAGAAAGTCATACCTCCATCACTCGCAAACAACAGGGGACAATTAAAATTTTAGGAAAGTAGTAAATTATTTTTAAATGAATATCCACACATTCTCATTCATTTTGGTACGTATATATATATATATATCTCATCATCATCATTGTCAACCATTATCAATCCATTGCTGGACGAAGGTCTCTCAAAGCCTCTTCCACAATGGTCTGTCTTGTACCAGTCTCCTCCATGTTACTTCTGCATACTTTCAAATTTCATCCACCCATCTTCCATGTGGTCTTCTTCTGGGTCTTTTCTTGTTCCTTGGAACCCAATCTAAAATTTCGACTGTCCATCGATGGTCTGTCCTTCTGGCAGTATGTCCAGCCCATTGCCATTTCAGGGATTTTACTCTGATCATGATGTCTTCCACTCTTGTCATTTTTTGGATCCACGAGTTCCTCTTCTTATCTCTCCTGATTACACCAAACATGCACCTCTCAATGGTTCTTCGAGTTGTCTGCAGCCTTTGTATGTCTCTTTTAGTTAAGGTCCACGTCTCTGCACCATACGTAAGCACTGGAAGGATGCATTGAACAGCGGTACATGAACAACCCACAAGCTGCGCCGTTTTCAAGATTATAGTTTTGAGGTGCCATGCCATCACAATTTGTCTTTTTTCAAACTCTTATAAATCGGCAGCTTTTCCCATTCCGACTCTGAACACTCTACTAACTGAAAGCCGGTCCTCAGGTTGTATGTATACTGCTCTGTGAACTCCACCTGTGCCACCGTTCAGTCTACAGGTGCGCTCATTTCTCCAGGCTGGGGGTGGTCATAATGGAATGGCTCATCGATGTATGTACTCAGCAATCAGATTATAACACTGAACTGTTTGTAGTTCACTGTCCATCATGTTTAACATCACCTCAAAAACTTGAAAATTGTGTCGCCCTGGAACAGGAATTAAACCTGCCTCTCTCAATTTCTGTTCGAGCATGCCGCCATTACACCACCCAGGACAATGTAGTTCCAAGTAGCTGAAGCTCAGAAATTATAGCTTAGAAATCTTAACAATTTCAAATTTCTTCAGTTGAAGCATTCCAATGCTTCCTCATAGTATTGACAACCCTTTCAAATGCTGGAATGGATTTAAGTCATGCAATTTTCAAGTTTTCTGGGATGTTACATGATGAACAATGAACTACAAGCAATTCAGAATCACAATCTGATTGTTGAGTGTAATGTACGTATTCTAAAATTATTTCATTCATATGGGGATGAATAATGGTCCATACTCCTATTAATAGATTGGTGAGTTGGATTTATTCATGTACCACACAAGAGAAGCATTTGAAAAAGCCTGTCATTGCAGGATCATGCAGTATGTTATTTAGATGGGTATTATTATTATTTGTTGAAGTTGAATTCACTGGAAGAATACAATGGTAAAAATCCTAGTTGTAAATGAATTTATGACACCTCTATTCATAGTGATTGTGGAATAACTTTTTTACGGGTCTTATAGAGGTTATTTTTCATGAAAGTTGGTTGTCAAATTTTCAAACTAAAGCCTAGTTCGTCATCAGGACTACGTCACTGGAGTAGTTGCTGCCACTCAGTTGGAAGAGTTCAACCGCAATTATCGTTAATTGTGGTACTTCTTCTTCTTGCTATTTCAATCCCTTCTTCTAGTTTCCTCTTTACTAAGTTTGACTGGTGGGCGATTATTTTTACTGAGTTCCAATTTATGGAGTGTCCACTTGCTTGTATATGTCTGTCTAGCCCTGTTTTGTTACTAATGTTCCTAATAGCTGCTTGGTGTTCTTTCATTCGGACCAACACAGGGAAGATGTTAGACTTCTGCTCATTCCACCCTGAATATATTAAATCGAATACGGCGAGACAATTTTTGGAAAAAATTGAAATCCTGGTCTCTTCAGATACTCAAAAAGATCTTCACAAAGAAGAATTAAAGGAAATATTGGCAGAAAACAATTACCCCTCCCCATATGTTGAGAAAATATTTAGACAAGTGCCAAGAAAGAAGCAGGAGAAAACCAACTTCAAATTCACCAGCAAAATTACGTACCACAAGGGACTTTTCGAGAAACTGAAAAGGATCGGAGCAAAATATAATACCAGGCTAGCTCCAGATCTTAATAACAAAATAAAGAAATTCCTGCCAGCTTTAAAGCAGAAAGAATTGGACATCCAATTGCAGGAAGGAGTAATTTACTGCATCGACTGTAACTGCGGACTCGGCTATATAGGAGAAACAGTGAGAAGTATTAAGGTCCGAATGAAAGAACACCAAGCAGCTATTAGGAACATTAGTAACAAAACAGGGCTAGACAGACATATACAAGCAAGTGGACACTCCATAAATTGGAACTCAGTGAAAATAATCGCCCACTAGTCAAACTTAGTAAAGAGGAAACTAGAAGAAGGGATCGAAATAGCAAGAAGAAGAAGTACCACAATTAACGATAATTGCGGTTGGACTCTTCCAACTGAGTGGCAGCAACTACTCCAGTGACGTAGTCCTGATGACGAACTAGGCTTTAGTTTGAAAATTTGACAACCAACTTTCATGAAAAATAACCTCTACAAGACCCGTAAAAAAGTTATTCCACAATGGTAAAAATTAGTCAAAATCAGACCTTGAAGCTATCAACTGGATAGGAAATATGACCTGTTCCCATTTCACTTTGAATGTTTTTTCAGGGAACAAAGTCATTATTGTTTGTTGTGTATTCATAATTTACTCCCTGTTCAGTGGGGAAAAAATCCTTGTCAGTATGTTATGTGTCATATTTATAGTCTTCATTCTTCTCTTTTCTTAGCAAAGCAAAGATGCATCAGTTATTTAAAGAGCAGAAGAAGCATTTAGCTAAAAAGAATGAACTGAAAAAATTGACTGAGGACAAAGCTCTCCGAGAAAGCATGCTTTTAGAAGAACAGACCGAAGAGGTGCGCCAGATCCGAAGGTTAGAAAAGGAAAAAATGGAAAAAGAGTTTCATGACAGCTTGGCTCTTCAATTAGAAAGAAGGAAAATGATTGAAGAACAACATAAGCAGGATGAACGTCTAGCTATACAAATTCAAAGCCAAAAATGTGATGCTGTTAGAGAAGAAAAAATTCGTCAACAGCTGCGCCAAAACTGCCCAGAATTAAGGGAGCTGCAAAGTAAGCTGCTTCTAGCAAATGTCTCAAAGGAGCGATCAGTCCAACTAGCTGAAAAAGTAGCTTTGAAGGAGTTGAGAAAATTGGAAGAAGAAGAATTTGCCAACCAGTTGAAGCAAACTAAAGAAAAGGAGAAGTTAGAGCAAAAGCTGAGAGATGAAAGAGAATTTCAAACAAAGTTAAAATACCACCAGGATCTTGATGCACAAAGACAAGCACAAGATGAGGCAAACCGAGAAGCTTATATTGAATTTCTTCAAGACAAGCTCTTAATTGATGAGATGATGAAGAAAGTAGTGGAAGAAGATATAAAGGAAGCACAGAAAAAGGTAGACTCCCAGCATAAAATGAAGGGATACATTGACGAGTACAAAAAAGCCAAGGAAGAATGTGAACTTCAAGAAAAGTTGAAGACAGCTGCAGAAAGCCAAAAAGTGAGCAACTACCTTGAAGCTCAAGAATACCGATCTCAGGAACAGAAAGAACTGCAGAAACTGAAGCAGGAAGAGCAGGCTAAATTGCAAAATGAGCTTGTTGGCTTCTTGGATCGAGTGTATGAAACAAAAGAGAAAGAAGAACGGCTTAGAACGGAACTCGCAATTGAAGAGAGAGAGGAACTAGAGAAGAAAAGGCTTCAAGAAATTGCAGAGCGGAGAGCTACCCAGCAAGAAGAAATGCAAAAAACTTATCAAATGCAGATGTGGTATAAACTTCAAAGAGCTGAAGCAGAAAAAGAAGAAGAGAAACTCTACAGACGGTACTTGATGGAAAAACTTGCTGAAGAGGACAAACTCGATATTCTTTCATTGCAGAAACGCAGAGAAAAACAAGCACAGCATCGACGCATTGTCCAGGCAATGATCGAAGAAAGAAGAGCCAGAATTGTTGCTGAGCGAGAAAGAGAATTGGCTGAATACTGTAAAGAAATGGAAAATGAAGAATGCCGTCAAAGAATAATCGAAGAAGAACGTCGCCGTCTGCTTCATGAAAATGCAGGTCAGTTGCTCAGTTACTTACCAAAAGGAGTCTTAAAAGATGTTAATGATGTTAAAGAGCTAGGTGAACAATTTGAACAGTTCTATTTGAGTCGGGCACCTGACTTAAATGATGATAATGATCAATCAGATTAGTTTCTGCTTATTCATACTCCTGCAATTAAAAGTTCTACATCTCTATGATAGATTTTATTTTTGTATAATTCATAACATTCAAGTATTTTTTAAATAAAGTATTTTGTTAAACAGTTCTAATCAGTCAGTTTGTTTTTCTTATTTTTTAGAAAACATTGTTCAGTAATGAAGTGTGATGTCAAGTGCTGGCTCCCTTAATATAAAAATGTATATCTTACAGTGTTCAAGTTTTTAGTCAGTTGTATTGATACACCTGTATGATTATGCATTTGTATTGTGTGCATATTAAACCAATAATCATAACTGTTCATGGATGGTAAGCAAGTACTACCACCATGGTGGGAACCAATTTGTGCATAACATTTTGAAATTTGGATATGGATACTTGATCAAAAAGTTGTGAAAGGCTGTGATAAATCATTACATTATTTTACACAGGATCTGTATGATAGTTAAAATTCTGGTGTGAGAAACTGTCATGCAAACTTTACCTGTTATAATTTAGTTGGGAAAAATAAATAAAGTAAAATGAATGGGACTGAAATTTACAAAGGAAGTAATTATACAATAAAAGCATCAAGTCTATTGTAAACATTTGGGCCACAAATTTGTGCTTCAAATTAACTATCATTCTTATTCTGTTCCATGTAGTCTTCTTCATATGACAAACTTTTGTCAGTGTACCATGTATTCAAGCTGGACCTACAGTTTTGAAGAAGCAGGTTTCTTGCATAGGTATCTTCCTCAGCAAAGATCTTTTTTTTTTCAGAGTTGAAGATATATTCTTCTCATAATACGTGGTAAATACGTCATGATAATTAACACAACAATCAGAAATTGCCGACTTGGCTGTAATTACTGTTTCACACGTGAATTAAATCACATCAGGAAGCTTGAAAATTTAATCGCCGAGGAGCGATGAAATTTTACCGCTCCACGCCGATGAAATTTTCAAGCTTTCTGATGTGATTTAATTCACGTGTGAAACAGTAATTACACAATTCGGCGATTTCTGATTGCTGTGTTAATTATCATGATCTTTTTTTTTTTTTTTTTCGAATTTAAATTGCAACAGTAATTTTTTTTATTTTAAATATTTTACCATAAAGTTATAGTTTTTAACATTTTTCTTACCAAGTACTGTGCTGGGAAATTTTGTTGGTGTTTGAATAAAATGCCATAGCAAGTTATAACTTTATTTGAGAAACTTCAAAAGTTATGAGAACAAGTTTTGAAGTGGTAAATTTTCAAAATAGAACTACTGGCTATTCTATGCTCCTTGATAAGAGTATCAGAAATGTCTAAAACTTGAAAAAGTGTTATCTTTTAAACATGTGAATGAAATTATGAATCACAAAACTTTTGTGCTCCAAAAACAAAGCCTTTTTGACCCCCCCCGTTCTACCGTAGCAGAATCAGGGCAATGGTAATGTACTATATTGCAGATTTTATTTTGGTCCTGCAGGTGAAAACAGTACCCAGCAAAACCCTTTTTAATCCTGAGTTGGAGACTCAATCATGGGTGCAAATTTTTGAAGTCTGGGGATGGGATTCCAATTTTCAAAATTTCTGAAAGTAGAAGTTAGAAACCCGTATTTTTCTAAAGGAGCTGCACAGTAGTAGGCATAGTTTTAAGCTACTATATTCTGCTTGTTTGTAGATTTTAAAGTAATACTGGGTCTTGTATTTTAAAATTATTCATCAAAGAATAAAACTGAGTTTCATTTTGGATTCCTTCGGAAATATTTTTAGCATGTCTTTTATTAAAAGAAATCATACTTATGTTATTGGTTTGTCTGTCTGTGGATACCATATCTCTGCAACTATTAGTCAGATTTGAAAAATTCTTTTTGCATGGGAAGCTTGAAATGTGAGAATGATGATCTTTGCATTCCATTTTTTTTATGCACAACTTTGCCGCTAGAGGGCGTAAATGCAGATGATATTGAATTCAAAAATGAATTTTATTCTATATATTTACTTCTAAATATCTGATTGAAAAATTTCTTCCGTTCGATGCCATTTATAATGAAGACTATTTTGGGCACAGTTTTTGCCCTTTGTCACTAAACACCAGAGGCTAGTTGCATCAGAGGCATGCATCCCGTTGCTGGCTGTAAACAACATTTACACCAGAACTAAAAAATCTTTTCAGAGTACTTTCTTCTTAAATTAATGCATTTTTTTCCCACGAGGGGCATAGATGTATGTCGTTTGTCAACATCTATGCTTCTAAAAGTCCGATTTGAAAAATTCTTTGTTGGAGAGTGTTTCTACTGAGAAATGTTTCTCATATAATTCCAACTTTTCACAATCCACAAATTTGCCACTAGAGGGTGTAAGATCATGTTCCATTTACAGCAATATCTGCGGGGCTTTAAACCAGATATAATTTTTTTTCGGTTAGATATTAATAACTATGAAAATTCTGTGTGTAATTTCTTTCCAAAATAATGCATAATTTCGCCGCTATGAGGCGCCAATGTTTAATCTGTTTTTCTTAATATCTGCTTCTAAATGTACGATTTAAAAAATTCTTTCAACACTAGACGCCATTTACCTTGAGGAACACTTCAGGTTAGTATTTGAGGAGTTTTATAGTTCACAGTTCTGTCGCTAGGTGGTGTTTGTGCACTTCTGTTTGCAACTGTATCTCCGCTTCTAAGAACCCTATTGAGAAATTTCTGATTTACTGTATGCCATTCATTATAATAGAGATGTGGAGCATTATACTCCTTAAATAATGCACAGATTTCCTGCAAGGGAACATAAAGGTAGTTCCTTTTTTTTTTTTTTTTTTTTTATATTTCTGCTTCCAGGAGACGTATTTGAAAAGTTTTTTTTTCTTTAGTATAGCTTTTTCCATGAATATTTTTTTGCCTATTTTCAACTTTCCCATTATGCAAAATTCTTCTGCTAGAAGGTGTAGAGTTATATCATGTCTGCTATATTTCTTCTTTTAACTGATCGATTTGAAAATCTGTCTCCATTATCTTCCTTCTGCCAACAGAAACTTTTTGTGCACCATTTGTTAAATTGCATAACATACTTTTTAGCTGCTGGTAGAAGTAAGTAGCTGTTTCTGTTTTTGGATGTTGTAGAAATCCAGTTGATTTTTTTAAACCAGTTTGACTTTCAAAAACTTTTATGAATTTAATTCGCATCAGAAAGGATTCAAAAGACATGCTCATTGCAACTGAAAATTTATCTTACGTGTTATTATCTGTTAATAAACAGTCATGATAACAAAGTTAACACTGACCATCATTTTTGTGCATTTGGGCCTAATGATTAATGACAAAAAAGCATTAATTCAACATTTGTAGGGGTGATTGTGAGATGAAAAAACAACAACCTGGAGCCTCATCTCAGTTCTACATATATAAACAATGCAATTATTTATATATTATACAGTATATACGTAATGTACAATACAGGTATACATTGTTTATAGTAAATTACACATATATTATATTAACTAGCTACCTAACAATTAACCACTAGTGGCAGTTTAACTTTGCACCAATTTTATTTCCAGTGTGTTAGAAATCTTTTGCAAAATGCATTTTTGAACATTATTTGTGATGTTAGAGATCTCTCAAAAATTGGAAATTCAACTTCAAAATGCAAATTTTGCACTGCATAACATTTAGGCAAAGTATGGAGATCCGTTCAGCTTTGGATGCTGAAGTCCTGCAGCCATAACATCCTAACAGTGATTTTTGTCAACTCTGCAATTAGCTCACTGAATTCATTAAAACTTATCTAACAATATTATTTGATATCTATACAGCTGCCAAAATGATAAAGCAGCCTTCCTTTCAGCATGCACTACAGTTTTGTAACTGGAAAGACACTTTTAACTATCACTTCACGGCATTTTTAGAATAACTTAATTGAGGATTCCCAAGTTCCTACACACAACTTGAAAACCCAGATTTCTGGGTTCATAATATTACAAAAACCCGGACTTACGAGTTACACCCAGACGACAAACAGGCCTGCATTAGTTTTTGAAACAATGTCTTTTTAACTAAGTAATTTTACATTGAGACTAGCTTCTTCCTAGAAGAATCATGGTTTCACTTGTGTACTTTTTCAGTTAATTATTTGCTCTTTTCATAATTTACTAAGGGCATCCAGGAAGTAATGCCTCTTCCTTAATAACTTTTGAAATGATTTTAATGAAACTGCACTGACATGTACTATGATATGTTAACAATGTGGAAACAAATTTTTTTCAGAATCGGAAATAAAGATCATGAATGACAGAGAAAAGCAATGAGCCATAATTGAATTCCTGGAAAAAGAGGGATGTGGGGCTCCAGAAATCCACAGAAGATTCCTGGCAGTGTATGGAGCTCCCACTATTGATATCAGTAATGTCCGAAGATGGATGAAGAGGTTTCGAGAGGGAGTAAGTTCAGCGTTGGACAAACAACAGAGTGGAAGACTCACTGCAGTGACAGATGCCAACAGGCAACGAGTGAAAGACCTCATCACAGCTGATCGCAATCCAGGAGTTACAACAATAAACAGTGTTCAATATGTGCAGACATTTAAGAAGCTAAAGGAAGCTATCAAAAAGACTGGACATTCCACTTCATAATGTTGTTTTACACCATGATAACGCACGTCGCCACACCTCAATGGGGACTTCACAGGCTATTGCCAAAATGGGGTGGATGGTGATGCCCCCCCCTCAAAGTCCTGATTTGGCTCCCTCAGACTTTTTCCTGTTTGCCCCTTTGAAAAGCACCCTTTGTGGGGCTTTTCAAAGGGGCAAACATAAAAAAGTCGACGATTTCAACGATGCGACAGACTGGAAAAGCCTCAGGAATTTTTCCAAAATGGATTTTACCAATAGGTTCAAAGATGGTGGAAATGTATAGAAAGTGATAGACAATACTTTGAGTAGGCTAGCATTATTAACAATATGTTCAAGTATTTTGCCACCGAGTTTCACATTTTTGCTGCTACCAATAAAAACCTTTTGAGGGATTTCAAGATGCCCTTTGTATTTTCAGGATGAATGAAGCAAAAATAAAACTATCTTTAGTACAAGTATAGTAGAGTGCTCCCCCACCTCCAATCCAAAAAACAATAAAATCATGATCATAGTTATCATTGCAACTGACCCTTTCCATCTCAATTCAGGCAGAGAGTGTCAGTTGACCATCTCCAATTTTTTTGAAAAAATTATGGTAGCTACTCCTAATAGAGGTATAAAGTACTGCAAAAGGATTTTCCTCCAAAACATTTTTTGGTCGAGCTACAGCATTTTGAAAATAGGCAAAAAATACACTCGTTATGAAAATAATGTGAAACACCAAAATTTTAAATGTACACTGCTCCTGTACTATAACAGGTAGAGACTTGAATTTTTTTCTTTTATTTTGAAGCTATTGAATTGGCCTTTCTTTATGTTCACAGAAATTGATCAAAGGAATATTGCTACATGGCAAAAAAAGTCTATATTTATTACAAAAAAATTTAATTTTCCACAAATTTAGGATTTTTTTTTTTTTAAGAAAAAGACTTCTCAGGTGGGTAAGTGTGCCAACCTGCACTCCTACTAGGGTTGTCTTGCAGTAATTTTATTTTTATCCTGTGATGCATGCAACTCATAAAATTAATTTTTAAAGTACACAAAATTTCAAAAAATCAACATTTTTGAATTGCAATATCTCAAAAACCCCATTTTTTAAAATTTTGTCCAAATAATGTCCTAATGGTAGGTAGTTAACTGGGGGAATCAGGTTACTGGATTTTTGCCTTGAAATTTTCCTAATTTTTGAAAATGCACTTCTCTCCTGTTCAAACCTCACGGTTGGGTTATCATTAAAAAAAAAAAAAACTTTGGAAGATATTTCTGAAAAGTTTACCTTAGTATATATTCCAAATTGCAGTGTCAATCTATATTTTAAAGTCCTTTTTATGATTTTTAATAATTGTCACCTATGTACAAGTTTAATTTTTTTAAATCCATAATCTGTACACATATGTACAATACATTATCTCAGTTGCAGTTAAGATTCAATTTCTATTTACATAAGAAAAAAGGCCTCAAAAAAACAAAATTATGACCTTACCATCATAACTACAAATTATTCAAACTGAGAAAAGCTGCTGGATTTTATTGATTTCCTTCTCATCAAAGGTATGAAGTCGTGCAGAACATCCAACAGGAGTTGGGGCATTCACCTTTAGAAGTACATTTTTTAAGGGCACTGGACACTTGACCTGTTTTCTTGCCACATTCTTCTGGCCACCAAAAACCTCTGGCTGGTCCATGAGGGTGCATGAAAAATACTGTTATGTCCTCGAATTCTTTAGATATGTTTGTAATCTGTCCCATCCATCCACCAGATATCGTCATAAATGCATCATATAAATTATCTTATTTGAAAATCATTCACAGAAAATGGGTTCTTTTTTTGTTGGCTTGAAAATTGCACTGCTTTATGTGGGTGCTGGACTGTTCTGGCCATTGATGGTTTATTTCCTTGTACTAACCAGGAATGCTGTGACTGTATTTCAACAACAGATTTTACTGTATCCCAATCTTCTATTTTGCTGGTTCGATAGGATTGAACTTCACAAGTTGTGAGGAGTAGAAGTTGAGTCTTTGGTATCAAGGGGGAGACAGTTTCAACAAATGAAGGTGCATCTCTTATAGCTTGTGAAGCTTCTTTCTGTAAGTTGAATTTAGTCACAAAATGTTTGCACAGGCCACCCACACCATCACATGCACTCTTGCATTGGCCTGTGGCTGAGAAGATCCACTTCCTTGTTACATTTGGGTCCCCCTTCATAAATTCATAGAACTGATATTTGTTTTTGAAGTGAAGTGCCAGGCTGCTCCATCTGAGACGTAAACAATTGTTTTAAATTCTTCCAAAGGACAAGTCTTAGCAATTTCACTTTTTATGAGCAGAATGGCACACAGAGCATGTGCTGTGTCATGGCTTATATTATTGCATGCTACCACAAAAGACTTAGTCTCATTTGGAAAGTATGCAATGCATGTAAAGAGTGAGATCTGGACATTGTTTGCCAGTAGTAACTTTGCACTTCATCAGGTAGAATTACAGATCAGTTTTGAGCAAAGTCAAAGTGCAACACCAACACTGGACTATGTGCTGCAGACTGTTTAACCTCTGCTATCCCATTTCTCCAGATCCACTTATTATAAATTACGTAAGAGTTTCTTTCTTCTCGATATCCCCCACCTTCGGTAGCTCTTATATTCATTGACTCCCCCAATGACTCTCAAGCATCCTTAATGGGTGTTTCACAGTACTCCATAAAAATTGCACTGGGCAGTACCATTTTCGGTGCAACAGCTTTGGAAAATCAAACTTTGAAATCATATCAGCTGCAGTTTAGCCCAAAAATTATCGCAAATTGCAGTTTACCCATGAGTAAAAAAAAATTGCCAAAATTTCATAAAATCATTCACCGCCATTTTCACCGTTACTAATTTTTTCTTGTCATTTTCGGATTTTGTCACATTTGGCGACTTGGTGAATGCTTAGTGCCAGCCCTGCCGGGAATTGTGTTCTCTTGCTATTAAAAATTTACTAAATAATGTTTACTGTTCTCATTTTTTCACTGAACTCAAAAATTTGAAAAAAAAGTGCCATTTTTCAAAAATTACAAAAAAAAAAAAAAAAAAAAAAAAAGAAATTGGAAAAAAAGTGTCATTTTAAAAAATATGTAAGAAAATTTCAAGGTAAAAATCCATTAACCTGACTACATTAGGACATTATTTGGACAAAATTTCAGAATTTTTAAAAATGGGGTTTTTGAGATATTACAATTGAAAAATGTTAATTCTTCGAAATTTTGTATATTTTAAAAATTAATTTTATGAGTTACAAGCATCACAGGATAAAAATAAAATTACTGCTAAGACAACCCTAGTAGGGGTGCAGGTTGGCACACTTACCAACCTAATAAGTCTTTTCATTAAAAAAAAAAAAAAAATCCTAAATTTGTGGAAAATTAAAATTTTTGTAATAAATATTTTTTGCCATCTGGCAACATTCGTTTGACCAATTTCTGTGAATTTAAAGAAAGGCCAATTCAATAGCTTTAAAAAAAAAATCGAGTCTACCTGTTATAGTTCAGGAGCAGCGTGCACTTAAAAATTTGGTGTTTCACGTGATTTTCTGCCTATTTTCAAAATGTGTGGCTCGACCAAAAAATTTTTTTGTGAAAAATCCTTTTGCAGTACTTTATACCTTTATTACGAGTAGAGCTACCATAATTTTTTAAAAAAATTGGAGGTGGTCATCTGACACATGTTGGTCATGTCTGCCTGAATTGAGATAGAAATGGTCAACTGCTGTAAGTACCTAAGAAAGTCCCTTTTAGGTAAAAGAAATGTAAGGTAGTCAGTTTCTTTTCTCATTTTTTTTTCAATTACAGTAATTTTTACCTGTGCAGATTTTTATTGTTTTTTTGCACCCAGTCGTTGTCTTTCTTAAAGATCACCCCACAGATTATTTTGTAGTACCATGGTATTTGTCACAGACTGATCAGAAATTATGGGGGCTAGAAGTAAAGGTTTTGAAGTTGACCACTTAAAAAATGAACACTTTCAGCAACAACTTGTCATTTATACAAGAAATAGAATTCAATGTAGATATTATTGTGTGAAATTTTCTTGTTAAAATGTTACTGACCAAGTCATTGTACTCTGAATGTACCCTTGAATATTTTGTACTGATGTTCCACGAGTGTAGATAGTTTCATTTACACACAATGTGTTCCATGCAATTTAATATGATACATAAAAACTTTCGTATGTATAGTCCTCAAAAAAAAAGTATGAAACTCTTGAAAAGTTCTTGGATGGCGCTCTTGAATGGACTTGCTAAATTGTATGTGAACTTACTCGGGAAGGTCGTAAGCATTCACCACAGAAAGAGTTTAGCAAAAATTTTGTCCAGGACTATCGTGCACCTTTCTCAAATGGCATATAAACTGAAAATCAGGGTTGCCAGCCAACTGAGGAAACCGAAAATAAGGCTAAAATTCAGGGGAAAATAATACAGTGCATATTCGTCTTACACGAGATTCTCCCGCGGGGATCATCAAATTCCTTATTTTTTGTCATCATTTGGTTCATACTCATGAGATTGATGCAAAACTGAAGAGAAATTCGGAAGCATTAGTGGGGGTAGGGCGAGGTTGTTTTTCATCTGGGGACAGTATGTCGTGTTTTAAAACTTTCAAAAATGGAAGTGAAATGGAGTGAACATTTTTCTCATGATGTTGCCTCTGTCCAGTATTGTTGTTAAATAACATTTTATTGCATAAATGTTTATATTTGAGCTTGAAACTGTAGGCAACAATCTGCGAAAATGGAAATTAGATGGTGCAAAAATTTCCGCAATCTTCAGGCAAGATTCTTCAGCGAATTACACCTTTACAGTTATCATTTTGGTGATTAGCGGTGGTTTGTTGGGGAATGGAGTTCCATCTTTACAAAACGTTTGGAAATTAAAGGTCGACGGAGTGATGATTTTTTTTTTTTTTTTTTGTAATCATAATTTCTTTTCTCTCAATGTTCTGTATTTCCAGTATGGTTATTAAATATTTTATTCCATGAATATTTGTATTTCAGCTTAAAAATGGGGGCAAACATTTCCAAAAACGGAAGTCGAATTGAAAAATGATTTCTCCCATAATCACAATTTTTCCCTTCCCAGTGTTTCCACTCTCCTGCATTGTTGTTAAATGTTATTTCCCTCCACAAGTGTTTGCATTTAAGCTTGGCAAGGGGCAAGGGGTAAGGGGAATTCCCAAAACTGAAGTGTCACAGTTGGAAAATTTGTAAAAAATGATGCATGGTGTTTAAAATTATTCACATTCTCAAAGTTAGCTGAAATGGTTAAAGCGTTGATATCATGCACCAGGGTCCTCAGGCTAAAATGTTTTAAGCAGCAAATAAATGGTGATGTTCCATGTGCAAGTGGTAATATACTATGACAATTCTGCCCTTTATGTAATTAGCTTGATTTTGGGGTACTGTGAAGAAATAAAATTTGCACTATGAATTGATGTGGCAGCAATTAATTGAAATGTATAATGATAGCTTTTTCTTCTTGCTTTGAATATATTGTATTATATTATAGATGTTGCATTTAGTATACATGTAATCATGGAGTTATATATAATCTGTAAATTTTACCTGAAATTCCCTGCAAAATCATCTTCTGGAAAACTCAGGGGATTTTTAAAGCCAATATCAGTGGCAACCCTGGAATATTTCACTTAGGTGGCAGTGGAGTAACTACAAAATTTTGGCTCTTAAGCAAAATTATAAAAAAGTCCCCATATGATTCTGCTCTATTTGCAAAACTAACAAAGAAAATAAAAATACTTTTACTTCATTAACAAAAAAATAATAATTCATTTTTTATAGGTTGGTGACAGGGCTTGAAAAATACTCATACCATGCCCAAGATGCCTGGGGCATGTAAATTATTGGCCTGGGCAGGTAAATAAAAAATCTAGTTCCCTGGTCTGGGCAACTAAATTTAAAAATAAAGTTTGTAACAGAATTTCCTACTACAAGAAAAAAAGACAGGCATCACGTCTTGTTTCATTTCACTGCTAATCACTGGGAGTTGTGTTATTGTTAATGAGTGCCAAGGACAGAAGAATATCACTTCTTTAATTATATTTTGCTCTAGGTCCAGAAATTGGAACCATATGTAGTTTTGGTGCAAATGTTGTTTACAGTCAGCAACGGGATGCATGCCTCTGATTCTGATGAAACTAGCCTCCAGTGTTTAGTGACAAAGGGCGAAAACTTTAACGAAAGGAAAATGGCAGAATTACTAAATTTCTCAAATACCAATTTCAGCATCATCTTAAAACTTGAGATACATATATTTGTGCATTGAACATTTTGAATACAGACCATTAAAACAGAAATGAAAAGCAGTTAATCATATTTTTTAACTTAAAAAAAAAAAATGAGGGTTCTGATTTGTTATCTTAAAAGATAAATTTCCCTGGGCATCCAGCTTTTACTACCTGGGCAAGTAAATAATTTGTGCTCATGCCCAGCTGGGCATGTAACCTTTCAGATATTTTTCAAGCCCTGGTAGATTATAGATATTCAAATAAAAAAAAAAATACAGGCAAGCTCAGTTCCGATTGAGCCATATGTTTGGAACATAGGACTACGACTTGCAGATCGGAGAGTTGAAATGAGCTAGTCGAGTATGGTTTCAAAGCATTTATTTAATTTGTTATAACCAACACAGGTTTATGATATGAAAAGTAGCTTACATATTTTTTACAAATAATGCTGGACACTTGCAAACACAAAGGAGATCAATGCATGAATTACCCAACATGGTGCTCTGTCTTCTTGAGCTTCTTACATTCCTCATCACTTGCTCTTGCCTCTCGTTTTGATTTTCTCCACTTTTGCTTGCATTCATTCTGTGAATTCTGCGGCACTGTCGAAAATGTTAACCCGTTCACACGAAAACAATTTTAAAAATTTTTTAGTTTAAACCACTGCAGTATATTCTGTATATATTTAAATAGATCTCGTCGAGAGCTTTAAAACGATAGGATACACTGTCGTTTTGCACTCACGGTTGTCCAGATAAACTGCAGTGTTGTCAAAAGTGTTCACTGGTTCACAATAAAACATTTTTTTAAATGTTCAGTTCAAACCGCTGCAAAATGTTCTTCATATATTTGAACAGATCTCATCGAGAGCTTTAAAATGATACCACGTAGAGTCGTGTTGCGCCCATGGTTGCTGAGATAGACTGAGTCAAAAGCGGCAGCACCCACAGAAATATTGCATCATCTCCTACACGCGTATGTAGCATCGCACGCACGATGTATTGCGCAGTACGCGAATTGGACTCCACGCTGTTTACGAATATGCTAACACAATTAGTGTGCAACACATATTTTTAACGCTATAATGATTTCAATTGGGAACTATTTTTGTCACAGGTGGTCGGCCGTAAGTCGCCCCATACTATCCACGTAGTTAAGGCGTAGTCCTACGTCAAAAATCTTTCTGCTTTTTGCATTGCCAAAGTCTCTAAATCTTTTAGAATTTATCTGCTTCTTGTGATTCAGTGGGAACTGGTGAAAGATATTTCAGTTATTCATGAATCATTGTAGTTTGCAAATAATTTTTGACAATTTTCAGCTTGCTGAATGATTTTTCAGAAGTAGCTATTATAACAGATAGTGTTAGATATTTAAAAAAAAAGTGCTGTAAAGATGTTGAAGTCATGACAAATTTTTAAACACATGATTCATACGCTTTTTCAATCACAAAATTCCAGGACTTTGGGATTTTTTTCCAGGACATACGATCCAAACACTTTTACTTAAAATATAGTGAAACCATAGGTCTGTTCAACCTGTAACCTACAACAAACAACTTCTGACATGCTTGGGCAAACTTAATACAGAATGCAAAAAATGTTGTCCGCTGCAGCTAATCAAAAACTTAGAATCATGGATAAATACTGAAATACCAGAACTGTCACTGAAAATGTGACCAGGTTTAATATCTACTAAACTTTTATGTACTATACTACACTGATTTTGAAAAACTTTTATTTTTCTACTTTGGAAGATACTAAGAAACAACCAGATTTAAGTTTCTGATATTAGAAAGCAATCTGATTGTATGGCAAATTTTTATATAAAGCATTTATTAGCCAATTTCAGTAAAGGTCAAAACAACCCACAAAAAAAAAAAAAAAAAAAAAAAATCAACTGCTTATGAAACATCAGCTACTTACTTCCACCAGTATCTAAAAAGTATGTTACGAAAATTAACAAATGGCGCAAAAAACATTGAACATTTGCCATAGCAGAAGGAAGGTATTAGAGACAAAAAGATGTTCAAATCAAACAGTTAAAAGAAGAGATATAGAAGGAAACATTATATAACTCTATGCCTTTTAGCAGAAGAATTTTGCATAATGGAAAAGTTGAAAACGGGCGGAAAGTATTCTTTATCACACAAAAGCTATGCTAAGGAAAAAGAACTTTTCAAATACATCTCCCGGAAGCAAAAATAGCAAGAAAAACGTTTTGACCTTTACAACCCCTAGGGGGAAAGTTGTACATTACTTGAAGAGGATCTTTTTATTTTAGCAAAAATCTTATTCACTCTCCATCTTTATTATAGCAAATGGCATTCAGTAAAAACAGAAATTTCTCAATAGGGTTTTTAGAGGCAGAGATTGGCTGCAAATGGACACAAACACCACCAAGTGGCAGAATTGTGAACCACAAACCTCTTCAAATACAAACCTAAAGTGTTCCATAAGGTAAATGGTATCTGGTGTTAAAATAATTTTTTAAATCGGACATTTAGAAGTACAGATATTGAGAAAAATAAATTAAATATTTGCACCCCCTATTGGCAAAATTGTGCAGTATTTTGGGAAGAAAATAAACACAAGGAGTTTCCATAGTTAGTAGTATCTGGTCGAAAGAGAATACTTTTCAATCGGGTTATTAGTCCCATAGGTATTGCTATAAACGGAAATGTGAATTTACGCTCTCTAGTGGCGTACTTGTGCTTTAAGAAATATTTGAAATTATATGAGAAACATTTTGCACCGAAAATTTTCTCCAACAAAGAAAAGAATTTTCAAATCGTACTCCTAGAAACAGAGATATGGACAAAAATAAGATATATGTGTATGCCCCTGGTGGAAATATTATGCACTATTTAAGCAGGAGGTATTCTCAAAAAGTTTTTGGAGGTGAGCAGTATCAGTCCACGTAAAAAAATTTTCAATGGAGTTTCGAGCTCAGATTTTATTGCAAATACATCAGAAGCAACAATAAACACTTACGCCCCCTGGTGGCCAAACTATTCTTTACCACAAAAGAGAAATTATATGCAAAACATTTCCCCTCAAGAGCTGTATCCAACGCTGGAAGAATTTTTAAAATCGGAAGTTTAGAAGCGGAGATATTGGGAAAATCGTGATTTGCGCTTACGTCCCCTAGCGAAAAATTTATGCATTATTTGAAAAAGGGACTGTAACTAAAATAGTCTTTGACAAAACTGTCATCGAAAGGAAAAATAATTTTTTCAATTGGATATTTAGAAGCAAATTTATGAAATAAAATGCGTTTTAAATTTGATACGATCTTCATTTGTGGCCTCTAGCGGCGAAGTTGTGCATCGAAAAAAAACCCCAGAACAAATGGATCATCATTCTCACATTTTAAACTTCCCAACACAAAAAGAATTTTACAAATCGAACTAATAATTGCAGAGATATGGTCTTTCCGGTCGGACAAACAAAGTGATAACATAAGCAAGACACCAAAAGATGCTAATAACGCAGCTTCAGTTCTCCTAACAGACAAGAACCCTCCCCCCCCGTTCTTGTCTGCATTTTGCAAGGGGTGGGGAGGAAAATTTGTCAGACATAAGTTGTGTCAGTAGAAAAATCCTCAACTACAAAACATTGCGCAAGGACAAAAAGGACGGAATGGATAAAATTCCAGGACATGTAACAGAATTTTAGGACATTTCCAGGACAAAATGAAATTCCAGGATGCCTACAAACCATGTAAACATTATCATTGACAGTCCTGCAAGTTCTATTGAATTTATTTGTTTAATTTCTTTTATTCAGAACTATTTGCAATAGTTGAGTGGAGAAATTTTTACTTTGCTCTTTATCATTATATATTAGGTGTATAAATAAGTTTTAAAGCATTTTTTGAGTGATGTATACCGCTAATTTACATATCCTACATTCCTCAGCATTTTGTCATGTGACTGTAACTGGTCCAGAGTATAAAATTTGACACAGAAGTTTGCCCAACAGTCAAACACACTTGCACATAGGTAGGTGAAAGACGGTAAGCGATACTGCATTTATTCGACACTGCATTTGTTACAAATTTCATCAAGGAAAAAGTGCTGCTAAAGCATGTGCATTGATCTGTTCCGGGGAAGAATATTGTATCAAAAAGCACGTGAGTTTTGGTTTAGACGGTTTAAAGCAGGTGATTTTGATGTTGGTGATCGAGAACGTAACAACGCCCCCAGAAGGTTGCACACGAGGAACTGCGAGCATTGCTGGATGACGATTCACCTCAAAAGCAAAAAGAGCTACCTGAACAACTGGGGGTAACTCAAACAACCATTTCTAATCATTTACGCGCAATGGGAAAGATTCAGAAGAAAGAAAAATGGGTGTCACATGACCTGAGCCAGAGGAACAAGGATGAGCGTGTCATGAAGTGTTTTTTTTTTTTTTTTTTTTTTTTTTGGAGGTTTAACGACCACCGTGAGCAACTCAATGGGCTATAAGTAGTCGCCCGTCCCTAATTTAGGGTCACTGGTTCCAGGGAAGGGAGAGAGCCAGTGCCGTAAGACAAACACAACATCCATGCCTCACCGGGATTCGAACCCGGACCCCGTTCGGACGAATGATCAGAGGCCATCGCTTAGACCACTGCGCCACCGGGGCGGCGAAGTGTTTGAATCTGTTTAATAAACAACACAGAAAGTCTTTCCTGTAAAAAATCATTACGGGTGATGAAAAATGGATATGGTACGACAATCCCAAACACAAAAAACACTGGGTAGACCCCGGTGAAGCCAAGACTTTGACACCAAAACGCAATATTCACTCTAAAAAAGTTCTGCTGTACATCTGGTGGGATATGAAGGGTGTGCTCTATTATGAACTATTGGAACAGGTTCAAATTGTTACTGCTGATTGCTACAAGCAACAATTGCTGCGATTAAACCAGGAAATCTGTCAGAAACGTCCATTCAAGGCAAAGGATTGTGTCCAGTGAAATTACTGCACGACAACGCTAGGCCGCATGTTACGAAAACAGTCAAGAAAACGTTATTGATGCTTTGCCAGGAAGTTTGGAGCTCCCGGCGTATAGTCCCGACATAGCCCCTTCAGACCGTCATTTGTTCCGATCGATGCAACATGGTTTGTCAGCTGTACGGTTCCGGACATGTGACGAAGTGCAAAAGTGGGTTGACAACTTCTTCGCTTCACACGACGAAGTATTCTTTGTGGCTGGAATCTGTCAGCTGCCCAACCGATGGCGAAAGGTGATAGATAATGACAGTACATATTTTGATTCACATAGGTGTTGTTTTCTGTAAAATTACAGGTTGCGTTGTCTTAAGTTAAAAGGCTTTAAAACTTATTTGTACACCTAATATTTTGCTAATTGTCTGTACCTTTTAAAATATCACTTTCTATTAGTGTAAGCAAGTTCTGAAGCTCAAAAAAAAAAAAAAAAGCATAATATTTCTGTAATTTATGTTATATACTGATGTGCAAAACTTAAGGACGAAGAGGAGAAATTAGCATAACAGCGGAACGAGCAGGCAGAACGGACCGAAAGACCACTCAGGAGATAGACTAGGGTCCGGTACGGTAGGTTATGCGCATATATGCAGCATGACGTAGAGGGTGGGTGGGGGAGTGTCGGAAGGGTATAAAGCACACGGGTGGTGCACGCTCAGCAATTCGGTGAAAGTTATTGCACGGTGTACATCGGTTTGAACGACATCGAGTTGCTTCCACCCTGTGATATGGCCAACAGGCAATCCAGTAGACGACATCTGTAAGACTTTACCCGATGTTGCGTCATTGGGAAGTTGAAAGAATCTAAGTGTGACTAGTGTGGTCGAGGAGTCCGAGATCGCTCACAGCATCGTTTCACGAGATTGTAGAGCATTTCAAACGACAGGAATAGCTGTCCGAGAGTTAAGCAGTGGTCGTCCACGACCAACCACGGCGGCAGACGGCCGGTATATTGTTCTACAGGCGAGAAAAGACAGACGGCAGACAGCGGGAGAAATTGTAAGGCACATGCAACAGACAACTGGACGTCCGTTATTGCGTTTTACCGTGGCCAGGAGGCTGCACAAAGGTGGTCTATTTGCACGACGACCAGTACGGTGTGTGCCATTAACGCCTGCTCATCGGAGACAGCGGTTTCTGTGGTGCCAGGAACACAAGAACTGGACACATCAGCAATGGGTTCGATTTCGCTTTACGGATGAGAGCCAATTTAGTCTGACAAGCAATTCTGGACGTATACACACCTCCAACATCATCGAAAGGGACCGGTTTGGAGTTGGCGAAGTTCTTGTTTGGGGTGGTATCGTGCTTGGTAGCCGTACTGACCTCCACATCATCCAAGGAGGTTTTGTCATTGGTGTCCGCTATTGTACCGAGGTTCTCTTGCCTCACATGCATCTGTTTAGAGATGATATGGGTCCTGAGTTCTTCTTCATGGATGACAACGCTACATCTCATCGTACAGTGGCTGTCGCAGAGCTGTTGGAGAGTGAAGATATTCAACGCATGGATTGGCCCGCAAGGTATCTGGACCTAAATCCAATCGAACACATGTGGGACCTTCTCGGGAGACGCTTGGCAGCACGTCACCAGCCGCCAGCAACGATTCCGCAGCTGCGATTGGCGGTACAAGAGGAATGAGTTGCGATGCCTCTACAGCTCCTTGACAACCTCGTCTTCAGCATGGACAGACGTTGTAAATCCTGCAACGCAGTCAGGGGTGATCATATCCCTTACTACAGACTGGATTTTTCTTGGCAGCCGCCTGTCATATGGACATTTTTTTCCAGTTGTGCTTGAAGCTACCTTTTCAATAAAGTGCCTTTGTATCCCTTGGATTCCTTGTTTGGAGGGTTTTGCTCCCTTGTCCCATATTCTTACATCTTGGGGATCTTATGGTATGATTTGAGTCGATGTGAAGCACCACTGCACGACGTTACATTCGAAAAACCGTCTCATCCTTAATTTTTGCACACCAGTGTATGATGTCTAAAATTCTGTAACACACATTTATCCTAAATATGTCTTTAGCTTTTTTAAATCAGTAATCCAATGTTTGGTATTGTGCCAAAGATTTCTCCAGCACTGCTGATGCCATAGCAGACGAGCAAACTGAAAAGATTTCTCCTCTAGCTCACTCTTATTTCCTTTTCCTACATCTTTTTCTTTTTTGGTTTAAAGATAACTGTGAGCAACTCGATGGGCTATAAGCAGTCGCCCATCCCTGATTTAGGGTCACTGGTTCCAGGGAAAGGAGAGAGAGCCAGTGCCGTAGGACAAGCACAAAATCCGTGCCTCACCGGGATTCGAACCTGGACCCATCTCAAACAAATGATCAGAAGCCAGCTCTTAGACCACTGTGCCACCAGGGCAACCCACTGTCTCTCATCTCCCTCATTTGTCAGCAGATTTGATTTAAACTTTTTCTTTTTCTTAATCCTCTTTGGGTCCCTTAGCATTGATCAAAACTTATAAAACACTATAAGGTGGCTTACAAGTAAAAAACAATATCTCATTTATCATAGATTCATCAAGGTGTACTAAAGGGACAGGTATCCAGCAGATGTGGGAATATCTGTCCCATTTGTTCATACTTACCATCCTGTAAACTTCCTAATAGCCTCCATATGCTATTTTGGATTGAATTACAAAGCAGCAGCAGTTACAGTTCATTCCTGAAGGCAGTTTTGACACACACAAATAGGATATATCAATATAAAAACCATATGGATAATTTATGTATCAAAACTTGGACAAATTTTTCTCCATTGTTTATCTCTGGCAAACAGTGAAATCAAATTGTGCCAGCTAGGCACTGTTCAATATGTTTTATTAAGTATAAATATGATAGCATCTCATTAGTATCTGTTTTTTTTTTTTGTTTTTTTTTAGGGTGGGTGAGATTTAACACCACATGAGTAATGCAGAAGACTATAAGCAGCCATAGCAACTATTAGATGGCCAATTCAGCATCAAGGTCCTTTGGTATGGTGCGTTTCCCATTTGAAGGACAAGAATAGAACAGAGTTCAGTATCAGTTGTTATTTACACCATTTCGTGACCAGTGAGTCTCCCATCCTTAATTTAGGGCTACTGGTTCCAGAGAAGGGTGCCAGTGTCTTAACACTAAAACAACACCTACACCTCATCTGAGAGAGCACTTCAGACTGCATGGTTTTTCAGACTCTCTTTAACACCAAAATTTGCCATGATAATTCTGATGTTATCTCTGTGCTACTACTTTTCCTCCCAATTGAATTTTGTCCAAGTGCTTTTTACAATTCCTTAAAAGAAACTGTGTTCATTTAAAATTCTAAAAGCTTAATTTCTTTTAATTCTATATTTTATCAGAATTAGAATTAAAAGAAATTAAGCTCAGCACAATATGGATGCCATCTAAGGCAGACTTTTAATTCTTCCTTGGTTTTACTAACTCTCTCAGATACTTCAAGAGTGCCCCTCTGGGAAAATACTGAGAAAATTGTTCCTTTCGTCATCAGAAAAGCTTTACGTCTTCATGACAGCATTAAAATATATACCTCGTCACACTACCTACAGTGGGTCTTCTATCCCCATCATTTGGCAACAATCGAAATAAAAATCTGGCAACCAGCCACACTCTGTTTACATGTGATCAAGACATCTGTCAGGTTGTCTGTTTATTTCGTTACATAACTACAGAACCTATATTCTACATTTGTTACATGTTAATTTCATTCTTTGTATTTATCTAAAAATTATAGTTTTACAATTTTTTCTTAAGCTATAGTTTTCTTTTTGTTGAAGGTGGACATCAGTATTTGCAATAAAATTAATTTCTTTCTTTTTCCCATTATCTGACCCCAGCTACCAGCATCATCCTGAATGCTCGGTGGACTTTTTTCTTTTACAGATAATGAAAAAATATGGACTTGCAAATGCAGCTTTCTTCTATTTTTTTTTTCTTAATGTGTACATTTTTTTTATGTGTGCATCATATATTCATGTACACATGATAGATTTACTGGGTTATCTTGTGCATGCAGACACATTTTCATTGGATCTCCAGAATATCAAAGGCACAGCACTGAAAGCCGTTGCACTAAGGTGATCAAGGCAAAGTGTCAGTTTAACCTCTTTTGACTTTCTGCAGTGAAAACCTTGGTGAAATAATTGCTGAAACATTGGTCGTTGTCCAGAACATTTTCCATTAAAATTTGGCTGCCTTTAAAAAGTGAAAACTATGAGAATTTCACTGTTTTTAATCTTCTTGAAAGGCAATCTGTAATATAATGTGCGAAAGATGTTTTGCTTTTGCCAAACTCGAAAAACAAAACTTGATGCAGATTTTTTTCCCTCCTTCAAATCACTCATCTTGTTGTTCATGCCCCTACTTAATATCATTTAAAAAGTTATGTGCCCTACCCCCTCAAAACAACAAAAAACTGGCTAATGTGCAATTTATTTACAAAAATAACTTCTGAGGTCAGATACTCTGATCTATAAAGGCCCTATTATTGGTTATTCAGCTTCCAAAAAAGAAATAGTTTTCAGCTATTAAGCTTGATTCTAACATTTTAATAATCTGTCTGTAGTCAAGTCAAATAACATCTTGGATAATAAAAGCCTTTCATGTCATTTATAGGCAACTGGCATGTGGGAGGAGATATATGGGTTCTGGTACCTTAGCAAACAAAAAATGGCTGGACATGAAGGATTTTAATTGCCAGAGGTGTTCCTTGAAACGATTGCTTCATGTATGCTAGTCACACATGAAGCAATCATGAGCAAACTGGTTGATGAAGGATTAAAGAAAATATGCGATATCACAAAGAAGTTTGGAATCTCAGCAAACACTATTCAATAGTACTAAAGAATAAAAGCAACCTGACTAAAAATTTTTATGAAAGCTCTGTTGTTTAAGGTAGGAAAAAATCCCTAATGAGGAGCAGATGAGGATGCACTATTGAGTTGTTCATAGGCAAAAATTATCTGATTAATGCCCTGTTTTAAATGAGAAAGTTTGGATTTCACCAAACCTTTGCAGAAACCTAATTAAAACTTAGGTAATGGATGGCTACAATGATGTAAATATCAGCATGTTTTTAAAGCAGTATGTTGAAGAGACAGCTCAAGTTGAACACTATGTAGTTACTGAAGTCTGTAAAGAAGTTTTGATAAAAGAATTTATACTGTTAGTAGGTGCAACAAGCAGCTGCGGGGAGTGCAGGTAATCAAGGGGCGTACCGCAGCTTCCAGTTATAGTTTTTTTAAAAACTTTGAACACGCACAAAGACAAACAAACAAATAATCAACCCAAAGGTTCATATTTTCTTTTAAGGTACATTTAGCTTTGCTTATTAAATAAAAGCCAAGTTTCACTTTTAAAGCACTCGATGTCCTACAGATTGAAGCTATTCGGCCCTTTGGCTCCGAGTTGTAAAATACGATCTTTCTCCAATCGCCCTCTCTCTGTGCTGTTGAGGAAAAGCTTGAGGCCACATGGGGATTCCCCATGGAGAATGTCGGGGAAACAGTCAGTCACCTAGGACTACGTACACGAAAGGTGCCAACGTTTATTCACAGCAGCCGCAGATCTGCCATGTACAAGGGGTGATTTCTTCAAGTGATTTATTTTAGTTTTGTACAAAGCAATTACATGTATTGTTAAATCTATTACTTAAAAAGTTAAAACTACAGAGCTCTAGGTACCGGCATTACTTTTCTAGACACTCTTCCTGACTCCCCCTCCCCCATCCACCACACACACACATCGCAAAAAATACATCCTTCCTCATGCTTGCAATCCTGGGAAAATTACTGCGCTTAGGGGAGCTAAAGTAAATCTTGCATAAAGTAATTATGCGCTTAGGAGCGCTAAAGTAAATCTTCCATAACTAGCACGTTGTGCTAGTTATGTCACTGGCAACAAGATGAGAGTTCTGTTACATGATAACACATTCATGCTGAAAAAAAAAAAAGGACTACAAAGATATTCAAGTAATACCCCAAAGTGACACTAATTTGCCTGACTTACAGAAGGTCCCCATGGAAGGAAAATTTTAGTTACAAAGTTATACATTCTCCCTGCAAAGCACTTGCCTGGCGTTTTTTTTTTTTTTTTTTATTGGAGGTTTAATGACCACTGTGAGCAACTTAACGGGCTATAAGCAGTCGCCCGTCCCTAATTTAGGGCCACCGGTTCCAGGGAAAGGAGAGAGCCAGTGCCATAAGACAAACACAACATCCATGCCTCACCGGGATTCGAACCCAGACCCGTTACGGTCTAATGATCAGAAGCCATCGCTTAGACCACTGCGCCACCGGAGCGGCAGGGCCCGTTTCATATGGAAGTAGCTTGAAGAATCTAATAGTGGTGCTACTGTTTGGAAAACAACTTAATGGTTGATAGTGAAACAAGAGAGAAAAACTTAACTATTATCTGATAACTTCAAGGATCATTCATTCAACATCAAGATAAGATCTATTACAGTTGTCACTTTCATCTTGGTGGTGGTGGTGGTGTGGGGTGTGTGTGTGTGTGGAGGTTTTAACGACCCCCATGAACAACTTGATGGGCTATAAGTAGTCGCCCATCCTTAATTTAAGGCCACTGGTTCCAGGGAAGAGAGAGCTAGTGCCGTAAGACAAACACAACATCCATGCTTCAACAGGATACCAACCCAGACCCATCTCGGATGAATGGTCAGAAGCCAGCACTTAGACCATTGCTCCATTAGGGTGGCTCATCCCGGTGTAACATGTGAACTTTAGCCCATGGATACAGAAATAATTAACTACCTGATGATTGTTTGTAGGACATGTTTTTCACTATATTCCATGGTTTGTATGCTCCATAAAAAGTCCTTAAAAAGTTTGACTCCAAGAATAATACTTGAAAAAAAAATTTGGTTTGTTTTTTAAGTAATGATATGAAAGAGCATGTGTGTGTGTATAAAATAATTGTGCTAAAAAGTTGTACAGGAGATTTCTGTATATTTCCAATAAAAACTTCAAAGCCGATCAAATAGTGCAGAACTTGTGTTCAACTCAAGGGGAGTGTGTGGACAGTTGGTACCTTGTCTATGACATCATTGCGCAGAGTAAAACGTCAACCATGGGAGTAAAATAAATGGAATAATGTATTCGTGAATACTTTTGACAACACATGATGTTAAGGACGTATTCTTGCCGGAGGGTGAATACGAAAACAATGTACTGTTTCAAAATATTTCACAAAATAAAATGATTTTGAAAAACACTGAAACAGACAGGAAATTCAAAATTAATAAAATAAACCAGCAGGGGGTAAGAGGCAGGTCATTGAAGGTGATCCCGTCCTAGCTAAGTTTAATGGTTTGAACTTCCTAAAATACTTACCAACTGACAACACACGTATGATAATTTAGTTTTGAAAAGTGTTTAAATTTATTTTGCTTAGAAGAGTATGAACCTTGTATTCTCTAAAACTGAAAATGTGAGTCTTTGTATTTTTATCAGAATTGCCTTTGAATGGAGCTTGAGCCAGGGGCAGATCCTGAAGCTTATAAGGGCACACACAAACTGAAATTCTTTATCAACAAACTGTGAACAAAAACTGAAAAATCAGCCCTATTTTCATGATGCATAATTGCCAGCTTTTTGGGAAAGCCAGCCTGATGCTTTTTAAGTCTTATACATGGATCAAGTCTTTCAAAATAAAGTTTAATCCCTTCTATTCAGATGGGTTTATTTAATAGAAAAATTTCCAGCTTGCAAATTTGTTACGAGTTTTTGTTTACGGCCCAATCAAGTTACATACTTCACGCTGTCACCCCAACACACTCCAAAGAAATTAAGAAGATGGTAGTGTGGAACACGCTAAGTTATGTATAAAAGTTTTAAGGCAAATATATTTCAGCCATTACTATGGCCTTCATCAGTGCGACTAAAAAAAAAGTTGGCTCCCTTCCAAAATTGGTATGCTCCGAGGTTTAGAGAAAGTTGGGAAATTTTATTTTCCAAAAATTGTAACTCTGAGCTTCCCATTTTCGTTCCACACATCTGGAAATCCCTCATTGCATCACGTCATTCGGAGTTACTGTTACAAAACGTACCTTTCCAATCTGGCAACGAAACCAATCGTAGTCGCACTGATGAAGGCCATAGTAATGGCTGAAATATATTTGCCTTAAAACTTTTATACGTAACTTGGTGTGTTCTACACTACCATTTTCTTAATTTGTTTGTTAGTTACGTGTATTGCCTACCACTCTTTTACACTCCAAAGTCTAGCCCCCCCCCCCTCGACTTTTTTGGTAAAGTACGTACAGAACATTTTATCTCCAAATTTACAGCAAATGTTAATTATGAAAATCCGTGCATTTATTTCTGTGATTTTACAGGATTAAATGCACTTATGATATAGACACCATTCTCAAGCCAGTGTGGACCACCACCACTGGCTTGAGCATGGTGTCAAACATCAGACCAATTGAACGGGTTGGAGGCATAATGGATTATCCTCAGGAGCTAAAAATTAATTATTTACTTGATGTGAAAATTTTTTCACATTGCCCCATTATGATTAAATTGAAATTTTACACCCCCTCCCTTTGTTTAATGGAATGCTAAGCAACAGATGATGAAATTGTCATTTCCGTTACAGAAAAATGTGATGCTTCAGAAGAAAAATCTAGATGACTGTGTTTGTAGTGATAGCACTGGTCTGATGGAATTTAAATCTGTGGTAGAGAGTTTTCATAACTTAATTGTAGATAGAAAGCCATCAAAATGATATTGATTGTAACAAAAAGTACAATTTAATTGATGGGCAATTGTGTATATACATACAGTCGAACCTCTTTAAACAGCATCTCCTTACGTCACTCTTGCTTTTTGCCTGCTGTTACTGTGGAATGGATTTTCCTGAATACCTGCACCCTGAAAATCTCTTAGATGAACCGCCACCTTGCTTTCTGACCATATACTAAGAGCACCAAATGTTTTCAAAGAATGTTAAACATACTTTTGAAACCACCAAATGCACAGGAAAGAATTAAAGCAGCTTTACAAATGTACTTTTCGTTTGCCATTCAAAGAGTAATTCTCATTCTATTTCTACTTCATGGAATTTCCTAAGAAACTCAGCCACAGGTGTTTTGTTATCCCTCCCCCAGCCATGTGTCTATTGGTTCATTTCTCACTTCACTTGCAATTGAAGCTGCATGGATATTATTGGCATGTATGTATTTTGTTTGAGGGTTCATCAGCACACATTACTGCCTTGAATACACTCAGGAAAGAAAATAAAGAAATGGCATGAATTATAGATTAAACAAATAAACACATGGTGTAATTGCACATAAAATCACTTGGAAAAAGGCTCTGCAATTTGGAGTACAGCTGGAAATTGTCACTACCAATTAAATTTCAAATTTTTATTCATCATTGGCAGTAATACTGATCAGGTTATGTGTCCCTGTCAAAATGTTCAGGAAATTCATGCCTTCTTTGTTTCTCTAATTTTTTATTAAAAGGTGAAGAAAATTTAAAAGCTAATAACCAAAAAACATTTTAATTATAGGAAAAACATAACATATTTTTTAATCTATTTGACATAAAGAAGAATGTAAGTTAAAAAAACATAGATCCCTTGCCCAATGTTTTTTAAGAATTGCTGCCATTGTCACTTATCCTCTCTTACCAACAGAAAACATATGAAACAAGTCTTGGTGATTTAAAGAGGTGCAACTGTATATTATTTTGGCACTGAATTGCCTTTACTTCACTGTTTTCCACATAGCTATATCATCAAAAAACTTGAAAATTACATTGCCCTAGAGTAAGAATTGAACTTGTACCTCGCGATTTCCGTTTGAGCGTGCTCCTGTTACATCACCCAGAACAATACATTTTACAAGTAACTGCAGCTCAGGAAACTGAACAAACTTCAAATCTACTCTAGTTGAAGCATCCTAAGGCTCTTCTTCATAGTGTCAACGATCACTGTAATCTTCTTCATAGCACCAAGATCACTCTAACCCAGGAATGGATCCAAGGCATAAATCACTGGTTCTTCAGGTATCATTGCAGAAATTAGTGAAGAAATAATCTTTGCAAACACAGAAACATGTTAATGACATCATGGCACACCTATAGTGAATACTTTTAAACTAGTTTTTATAGAGGTAAATTTTAATGTATTCGATCAAATTTTCAGACTAGAACACCCACTGTACATAAAATCTAATACTGCGAGACAATATTTGGAGCCGCCCCAGTGGTGCAGTGATCTAACAATGGCTTCTGATCATTCATCCGCGATAGGTCCAGGTTCAAATCCATGTGAGAATGGATGTTGTGTTTATCTTACGGCACTGGCTCTCTCTCTCTCTCTCTTCCCTGGAGTCAGTGGCCCTAAATTAGGGATGGGCGACTGCTTATGGCCCATTAAGTTGCTCACGGTAGTCATTAAACCCTCAATAAAAAAAAAAAAAAAAAAAAAAAAATTTGAAGAAAATCAACTTCCTACTCTCTGAAGCACAGAAAGACATCAAGGGAACTGAAAAGAATGTCAGAAAACAATTTTCCCTCCTTATTCATAAAAAATATATTTAGGAGTAAGGCAAATAAGGAGCAGCAAGAAAATAAAATCAAGTTCACAAAGAAAATTACTCACCACAAAGGACTTTTCTGAAAACTAAAAAAGATCAGTGAAAAAATATAAAATTAGGCTTGTCCCAAACCTGAATAAAAAGTTTTAAAAAATCCCTTTCCTCTCTAAAACAGCAAATAAAAGACATCCAATTATAAGAAGGGGCAGTCTATAGCATAGACTGTACCTGCAGACTCAGCTATATAGATGGAATGGAGAGAAGTGTTAAAAGTCCGTATGGGAGAACAAAGCAGCTATTAGAAACATTAGACAGACATGTACAAGTGAGTGGACACTCCGTAAAATGTGACAATAAAAATAATCACCTACCAATCATACTTAGTAAAGAGGAAACTAGAAGAAGGGATAGAAATAGCAAGAAGTACCATGCTTAACGATAATTGCGCTTGGGCACTCCCGACCGAATGGCAACAACTACTCCAGTGACGTAATCTTTGATGATGAACTAGGCTCTAGTTTGAAAATTTGACCACCAAATTATATTAAAAATCACCTCTATAAAATCCATAATTAAACATTTTCACTATGGAAACATTATTTTTAACACTGAATCACCTTTATATTTCACTGCCTGCCATGCAGCTTTCTAGAAAGCTTGAAAATCACATTACCTTGGTGTAATGCTAGCATAACTCAAACGGATGTTAAAAGTTATCAGTTCAATTCCTGCTCCACGGTAATTTCAAAATTATCTGAGAAGATAGCTCCATAGAAAACAGTGAAATAAAGATGATCCAGTGCTGAAAATGTGTTTGCATGTAAAGTCTCACCCCATTCAACTGCCAATGTTTGATTTTCTGGTGGTAAGCAAGGGTGGCAGTTAATAAAGGCGAGTGACCATGGTGCAGATTTTTAAAAAAAATATTGGGGAGGGGGTCTATATTTTTTAAATAACATTTATCTTTATATAATATTGACAAAAATTATTGTTGTTTCTATTTTAGACAGTAGCTTTTTATTATTTTTTTTCATCTTTTAATTTGGAGAAACAAGGTTCGTATGAATTTTGTGGACATTTGGACAAGGCCGCATAGCCCAATCCCAATAGATATTACGGTCAATGTTGAGTGATAATTTAGAATTTCATTATTAGCGAGAAACTATAAAGCTATATACGAAAATTTTCCAGCTGTACTCCAAATTCCCAAGCTTTTCCCCCAAATATGTTATTTCATCTGTAATGACACCATGTGTGTGTGTTTGGCATTTATTTGTTCTATCTGTACTAAGGCTTGCTCCAGATTATCATGTTCACCATTTTTATATTTTTTTCAGTGAGTGCAATAAATTGCTGTCTTGAAGAACAATTATTTCCTTTGTGCTCACAAATAAAAAATTTCATGGCCATTCTTGAAAGGCAAAGAGGAGTAATGAGGAGAGGAGTGACTGAGTTCATGGAAAATTCTGTGAACTAGTAACAGTAAGAACGAAAATTAAGACTCTTTGAAAGATACATGCTATAAGCTTCTTTAATTCTTTTCTATAGACACTGATTTAAAAAGAGTGTTTAATATACTTTTAAAACATTTGGTGTTCTTAATGCATGGGTAGTTATTGGACAGTTGGGTGACAATTCAAGTGAATTTTCAGTATGCAGGTAACCATCATCTATAATAAGAAATTATAAGATCGAAGTTCAACTTGGAAGCTGATACCACAGGAAAGGAAAATCATGCCTTCTTCGATAACAAGATGGCTTATTACTGATTCAACGCATCATAATCAAAAGGTTCGAAAGTTCTTTTCTATTGTATTAATTTCGTAAATCATGACTTAAAAAACTGGAATAATATTAATCTTTTAATACATATTGTCTCTACGTATTGGAGGACTTTGACAACTTATGATGCATTTGACTGCACATATAAAAACATTTTTTCATATAAATTTGTAATCTTCATAATAAAATTCTAAACTATTATAAAGAACATCAAAAAGAAAAAAAGGAATATTAGTGACAAGTTGAAATAAAAATTTTCTTATTATATGGACGTTTTTCCCGTGCTCGAATTTCTAATAACGTGCGAAACAGTAGATGATATGGAAACTATTTTGTTGACATATAGTTAATAATTCATTACAGGGTTGTAACAGGCATAAAAAGCAAGGGTGGCAGTTTAAAGAGGTTCGACTGTACTTACAAAGATTATTTCTTCATTAATTTCTGTTGTGTGTACACATTTTGAAGGAGGGGGTGGTCTCTTTTGCAAAACAAAATGTATCATATTGTCATGTTCTACATCCATCCCCAAATAAAATAGGTTCTGTTTCATACTTATGTTTCATCCAGAATCCTTTTATTTAAAAGAAATATATACATATTTATTTTTTAAATATAAAAAGAAAAAATATTAAAATAAGCATCAGGCTGGTACTCACTTGAGAAAAAGTCAATTTAAGTTCCTGATTACCTGCATGGAATAATTTATGTAAATATCCCCCCCCCCCCCCCCAAGTGACTTTGTTATATGTGGGTATACTGCAACATCTTGATATTCAAGTAATTAAACTTAACTGCTTTTAATCGTGCCCACTTAAACTAAATTCAGAAAATTCACTAGCATTCAAGTGTAGCCATTTTACTCCACAAGTCAGCATCTTTTTTCACTTGATAGACCAAGGTCTGTTGTGAAAACTGGCAATACAATCTCAACAACTGAGATTTCCACTAACAAAATAACTGTGTGCATAGTTCTCATCTATGCAGGTGCTCCACGACCCAGGTGGTGCCTGGGCCACTTTGGCCCCATTATAAAAGCCATGTATGTTATCACATACCCCCCCCCCCCCCAAAAAAAAAACCCAACTTAAATTGGCCATTTTTTTTTACTACTATAATTTCTGTCTTCTCAGTACTTTTATATATTAAGTCTCTGGGTACCCATTTGGGGAAGGTAAAAGGTTATGTGGTTCATATAATTATGAGAATAAAACTATTGGGAAAATGACAAACTATCTGTGCTCATGAAATACTTCCAAAATCCAGTTTTGGAATCATACACTAAAAGTGATGAAGGAAGAGATGAGAATAACTTGATAAAAAAAAAACTATTTTCAGAAACATTTTCAACTGCGATATTACTAAATGCATGGTGCAAGAAGAAACTACTGGTGCTCCACACAGAAAGGAAATGGGATGGCATTACTTGCCGTCAGATGACGCCATGGGTGCAGCCAGGGTTCTGAAGCCGAAAAATTCCCCATGTGATTCTTCATTTCCACAGCTGGGGACAGTTTCAAGACTTTTTTCAATCTACCTTGTATACATAAGAAAATGAGCTATGACAGAAACACTTCCCTCAGAAGCTGGCAGTATCTTTTCTATTCATCAATGTGATATAAATGAAGGAAAGTTTATAATTATCTTTAAAAAACCAACTTTTATTTTTTAAAAGATGAACTTCAAGTTTGTTTTAGCATTGTTTTTTTTCCTGGTGTGACAAAAAGATTTTGATATGAATTATAAAAACAATGTTATACTGCATGTTTAGCTATTAAAAAAAATTAATATTTGTGAAAAAAGTTTTTTTTTTTTTTTAAGTTTTGTTTAAAATGTACCTATGTCAAAGTTACAGCTGTTTCCTTCAAAGATTATGCCATCCATTATAGTAAAGTACTTGTCTTGTTAGAAAGAACTTTGTGTTTTCTTAACAATTGAAGTAGATTACTTTCTCTATAAAGTTAGGCTCTGATTAACTAATTTGTTTTGGTAATGATGGAACAATGTCAAGAAAAGTAAAGAACTTAAAAACATAAAAATTAAAATTCTTAATTATATTTAACATATAAATATAATCATTACACAAAGAGATCTCACAGGCACAAATTTCAATTAAAACCACATTTACAACAATTTCAGTTAATGTCTAACCCATCAAGGTTACAAGAAATGCTTACTATGTTCTACATTCAAAACAGTAATTATACAGGCACCATTAAATTTCCTTTTCTTTCTAAAGGTTCTCAAAGCAAATTTCTTTTTCTTGAATATACAGATAAAATAGTACAGAATGGGATACATGTTCAGTAAATGATATTTAAAGAACTTTTTTTTTTCTAAATTTTAGTTTCCACAAACAATGTTTTCCATTGATATAACACATATGAATACCTTTTAGTGCATAATACTGATTTCATCTGGGCATTTTACAAAAGAGTATATATGACTAAAAGTACAGATATGATTTCAGCTCTAATATCAGAACTTATGGCATGCTCATTTTTTTCTAACATAGTTTTTTTTTTAATATTTCAGGTTATATTATGAGCTATATAAGACATGCAAACTGAATGTAGTAAGTGCATGCTTCTTTTCAAAAGGCATGTTGCATCTTAAGGCAAGAGAATAACTTCTGTACTGAAAGATAACTAGTTTCAGTGCCACCACAGTTATTTATTTATATATTTGGGGTACACATTAAAGAAAAAAATATGGAGGTACATAGTTTACTCAGTATAATTTATGTAAAATAGTGGAAGAGTAATAAATAGCACCTCACCGAAGAATTATGTTCTGTAGAATTTCTGGACTACTAACATTATATAAGTAATTAAATCCCTAGGCAAAAAGATAAACAAAAATAACATGTCTAACTTAATATATAAAAAATAAATTAGAAATGACGGTGAATGTAATTAGTTAACAGGGTCTGACAACCTTTATGTGGCATACTTTGAATATAAATAATTCAAGCGATAAAGATCACATATGAACACAAAATTCCAAGCAACAGTTACACAAAAGATATTAAACAATACAAATTGACACAAAAAATAAAGTAACATGCAAGTATGTAATACCAAATTAAATAGTATAGGAAAATGCAGATTAGACTCCCCGCAGATAATGCACAGTTGTCACAAAGATCATGAATGGAAAATTTGCAGTATAATATTGCTAGTTCTAGCCAATAAGAAACAATAACAAAGATCCACATAAAATGGTTACTATTTTATAAATGGGATGTTCCAGAAAAAAATTCCACTGAAAACATCTAGTTCCTTAAAATCTGTGAAACTTATGAATTAGCTATTTTTCTGGCCAGAGATACCATAAGCCAAACAGTTCACAAAGAGAAGAAATAACAGCTTCACAAATGGTTGCAGAACTTACATTTAGCATGTATATATCATAGCTAATAAGCTTGAATTTTGTTAAATGTAATGAGTGATATTACGTAATAACTAAATTTTTCATAATTAAAAATGATAAGTCTCATATTAAAAATAAAAAAAAAGGAACCACAAAATTTAGGCCAATATATGCAACTAACTAAATGGTATATATTTGCTTTAAGAAAAGCCCACTGCTTTTCAAAGAACAGTTCAGTCTCACTAAGTGTGATTATTAACAGGGGTGCTTATTTTCCAGAAATAGTAAAAATATTAGGCAGCTGTATTGTTTCAATGCATTTTTTTTTTTTTTTGATTTTTTGTTTGCTGCATGGTCATAGTACAAAATGGTGCTGAAGACAAATTCTAAGCAAACCATTTTAATATGTAAAAATTTTAAAACATACATTCCATAGCCTTAATTGCACAAGGAATTTAAGTTGGTACAAGTTGCTTAAGATTTTTTCGGAAGAGGGAATGGTTTAAGAACTGTGGCTCACCATCCATTATATGATTTTGCATCTTTCCTTTTTATTACAGCTGATATTGTTTTTTTTTATGGGGGCAATTTGTTATATCTTTAATATATTACAACATTTGTTAAGGAATGTGAGGTAAATATATTACAACTCTTATATGAAAGTATTAAATTTTGGGGAACTGTGGTTTGGTTTCAGGTAATTTGGTTGCACACAACAAGCACCCCCACATTAGCAAACAGATTAAGAAATTACCATTAATTAAGAATTAGCAAACAGATTAAGAGGCTGCACTGAATAACATATGCATTCAAATACTATGTGGTGAATATGAAGTAGTACTGCAGCTTTTTCAGTTTAACAAAACACAAACAGCACTATATGCCACAGTGGACAATACGCTATTCAGCATAGAAAAAGAAATTAGCAGAGAAATAATTTAATACCAATTTCTTTGGAAGTTAGCAATCTTATGGCAAAACCGATTGGTACTGTTTGACATTATATGGCGGTATTTCTGGGCATACCCAGAAAGGCAAAGTAACTTATCAAAAAATGGGATGTTCTGAGGTTACTGCATTATATGCACAGTTCTAGGCTGAGTACCATCACTCAATATATTTGGAACAGAAAGTAACTTAAAGGAAAGATGTCCTGGCTCCCCAAAACAGCATGAATGGTTGGCTATTCATACAGCAGCAAGAACTGGCAAAATGATGGTGTAACAACTCATAAATGTGTACAGTGTGAATCAAAACACTATCTCACTGAAGGTGAAAGGAAAATGCAGATAGGGTGGACTGCCAGTTCAGAAACAAGTGATGGCACTCAATTTTCAGTAGAATGTAGTGCTACAACAGCCCATTTCCACATGGCATATAAGAGCAGATATTTGTAATGACTCCTCCATCCTGATCCTGAACTTCAACACTGAAGATTTGAAAAAGGTATGTTGCATTATGTTCATTGTAGAACATATTTGAGTGTGAGGGCAAAAGGGGCATTCAATAAAGATCCATACCCAGCCGGGAAAAATTATAATACAATATTCTTGTTTTCTACACTATTATATACAGTAGCGAAACAAAGTATTTGGCGAAACACTTTTTCAACCATAATTTTTGTTCTGCTGGACCAAATCGGGTCATTTTGGGATATGATATGTGTTGATTCGTGGGTTACAATGCCGCATAGTTTGTATTTTGCTCACAGCGAATTTGTCATTCAAAATGGGCTATATTCAAGAGTCACCAATTATTACCCATTTGTTTGCTGCATGTATTAATGTTTTTCTTGTGATTTTTGAGGGTTTTGTGATGTGTAGTGTGATAATAAGTCAATCTTAGGTTTTCAGAAATGGGTAAAAAGGCGCAGATCCCTGTTGGAGCTCGTCAGGCAGCCGTGAACATGATGGAATCCGGAATGCGCGTCACCGACATTGCGAGGGCCCTGAAGATCCGACACCAGTCCATTTCAGCTATCCTGCAATGTTATAAGAAGACTGGGACCGTCGAGAACAGTCCGTGACGTGGTAGGTCTCGTTCCACTACGTTGCATCAGGATAGACGCATCCTCCGTCGATCTCGTGCTGATCCCACTTTGACTGCTGTGGACATCGCCACCAAATTCTGCAACAGCGACAACCTGAACGTCAGCCGAATGACCATCTCCCATCGTCTCATTGCTGGTGGATTGAATGGAAGATGCCCTGCCAAGAAACCACTCATCAGAGTCAAGAATCGACGAGCCAGAGTCGCGTTCGTGGACCATCATCGACACTGGACAGCGGTGGACTGGAGTAAGGTGCTTTTCACCAACGAGAGCAAGTTCAACTTGTTCGGAAGTGATGGCATCCGATACCTACGGCATCCGTGTGGCCAGAGATTCAACTCCCAGTTCATTCAGCCGACTATCAAGCACGGAGGAGGATCGCTCATGGTTTAGGGCGCCTTCTCTCGCAATGGAATGGGCCCCATCATCAAGATTGACAGAATAATGACTGGCCAGAGCTACACGGAAATGCTCATCAACAATGTCTTCCCATGGGCAAACCAGAACATGCCACCCGGATGGATCATGCAGCAAGACAACAACCCGAAGCACACCTCCAGAGTAGCGAAGGCAGCCTTCCAGCAGCAACAGGTCACACTTCTAGGCTGGTCAAGCCAATCTCCAGACCTCAACCCCATAGAGCACATGTGGGAAGAGCTGGAGAGATGATGTGCGAAGAAAACCTGCCGGAATAGGGCCCAGAAGTTCGACCAGCTGTCTACAGAATGGGCGCGAATTCCGCAGGTCACCGTCTAGAAGCTAGTGGACTCTATGCCGGCCCGTTGTGCAGCTGTTAAGTCTTGTGGTTATCCCACTAAGTATTAGTTACTGTTTTCTCGTACTTGTTTTCTGTTATTTTTGCATTAAATGAATATGATACACACCTACTTTGTTGGTCAATTTGTATGATCTTTGCGATTAAGCTCGGTACCTGATCTGTGTTAAGGTTTCCGATCCATCTGCATATGGGTCATGTTTACAACTGAATAACACATATCATATCCCAAAATGACCCGATTTGGTCCAGCAGAAAAAAATTATGGTCGAAAAAGTGTTTCGCCAAATACTTTTGTTCGCTACTGTAGTTCATAACCTACGTAGTAATGGCACAAAGTACGGTAAGGTTGTGATGGCCGACTTTCTTGTTACAGGTGGTAAAGCTAGGTGAGGTGCAAGTATGGACATGCTTGAGTACAGAGCCGTGCTCTGTTTCCTTTTTCTCCAAGGCAAAATTCTGAAGATTATTCGTGAGGAAATGGGTGCATATGGGTCTCAGTGCCCATCTTGTAATGTTGTAATAGAGTGGTACAAACACTTAAAGTATAAACGAGTGAGCATCAACAGCAAAGCAAGTTTTTGCCGACAAACTGCAGTGGCTGAGGAAATGGTGATGAAAGTTTATACATTAATCATTGAAGATTGGTGCATAACAAGCTGATAATTGGTTAATGAGGTCAAAATTACAGAGTGCTCTGTGGAATACATCATTTGCAATCACATGCATATCAGTTAAGTTGGGTTCCACACCATTGCAGAACAGGAACAGAGTGACATATTTGTAGCAACTTTTAGTCATAGCCAATGAAGATCTGGATGGCTTATTTTTCCATTTAGTGATGATGGACAAAAGATGGGCTCGTCATTTCAACCCAGAAGCAAAGGAAAGCTCCAAACAATAGAAACATGCAGATGCACTACCACCCCAAAAGGTGCAAATCATAACATCAACTGGGAAGGTGATGTTCAGTAGTTTTTTTTGGGGGGGATAGCAAAGTGTGATCCTCACTGATTACCTTTCGAAATCTCCAACATCACTAAAACATATTTCACTAACCTCCTCAGAAAATTTCTTGAAGAAGCACAAATAAGGAATGCTCACAAAAGTTGTCTTGCTGCTTCAGAACAATGACCATCTCATGGCACCCTTGCTGCCAAAACAAAACGCCACAAACACGGCATCAATATTTTGCCAGATCTGCTCTACTCACCCAAATTTGCACCTCTCATTTCTTCCTTTTTCCATTCTAACTATGAGGCAAGAATTTCCCTGATTATGATGTCATCATAATTTCTGCAACAGAGTTGTGGTTTAAAAGCACAATCTGCTGACGCATTCTACAAAGAAGGCATTATTTGCAAGTGTATCTACCATTGGGAAAAGTGAGTTTCTTTAGGAGTTTCTTAAATTTATCAGGTTGATTAACACTTTTGGGCTAGTATAAAAGGGTTAATTGGCCTAATGAGTTTCAGCTTTCCAGCACCTATGTACATGGATGAATTTGGATCCCTATGGAATGCCCATTGTACATAAGATCTGGGAATGGTGTCAACATGCCAGGTGATATATTGGAGGTTGGCAGTGTTATTATGACACACATGATCTTTTCCAGGAATCGTGTGGAACTTGTGACCAAACACCTCAAAGCTATGAAGCAGCTGAACACCACTGATGATCAAATATATGTAGTGTTCCCAATTGAGCACGACACACTATGTTTCTTGTCGTAATGCATAAAAAAGGAATGGTTAGAAAAAGTTACTCTAATAGGCAATTCAGCTGCACATCAATCTTATGCAGTGTTTTATAAAAGAGTCTGTTAATATCATTCAGTCAATAACTATTACCAAAACGGATAACTTGAATGGACCTCAACTCCATCCAACATTTATGAACAATAAGAGATACAGAAACCATTACTAGTCATGCTGCACTGAGAGTAGTAGTCATGGAGATATGTTTTTTGTAGGACAGGGACTACATTTAATTATCCTCTGATAGACAAATACTTATCAATAGTTGAAGGATTCAACATGTTCTCCAGGTTCTTTAGTCACTCGCTATGTTATTTAAAAAGTAAAAGCAATAAAACAGGCTTGATAGTAACCTAAAAGCCAAAAGCATTAGCAAATAAATAAATTACTCCTAAAATAATTAATATATGTTCAATTCTTCAACACCTGTACTTGTCTGTCTAGTTGAACTATATTGGTGTCCAAAAAGTTAAGCATAACTTAAAAAAAAAAAAAAAAAATAGAACAAACTAAAGAAGGAAGAAGAGTGTAAGGTACAGAGGACATGGGAATATGCAAATCATGACAATACCATGTGATGAACGATAATTGGAATAAAAAGTGAAGAGTTGAGGCAGCTGTGAAAAGTGACCTATCTTGTCATCATTGCGCCCTACAAGTAGTAGAATTTAGTTTTTGTTAAAACGGTATGTCAGAAAGATGGCAAATGGATATGTTTATACGTGGTCAGAGTTCAGCCAGACATGGAGTAATGTTGCCAGAGCCACTGGCATGAATCAATCCATTGTATCCAGGCTTTGGAGAAGGTACCAAGACACTGGAGATGTTCAACCTGTGGCAAGTTGTCCATGGATTAAAAGGGCTTAGAATGATGAGTATGTGGCACTAACAGTGAGACGTAACAGGTGGACGTCAGCAAGAGCACTTGCTTTAGAGCTGTCTATGGCTGGTCGACCGGCTGTTTTAATACAGACAGCTCAAAGACTATATACCAAGAAGGGGTTGTGTTAGATAAACGACAGTTGGTAGGCGGTGAGAGTACATCTGTAAGATGACGTCTATGCAAATTTCGCGCTCGGCGCATACGTGTGGTGCTAGTAGCGCCTCGGAACATGCAAAGCAGGTTTGCTGTAAATACGCGCTGTAATGTTCGTGAGCGTTAGTTATCGTTGAGATTCGACGTAGGGTGTTGATGTTAGTCAAGAATGCCTTTAAGAAGACGAAGAAGCCATTATCAACAGCTCACGGAGTTTGAACGAGGTCATGTAATAGGGCTACGAGAAGGTGGATTTTCTTTCCGCAATATTGCAGAACAACTTGGCAGGAATGTAGCCACTGTGCACGATTGTTGGCAGCAGTGGTCAAGGGAAAGTACTGCTTCAAGAAGACCGGGTTCCGGCCGGCCACGTGGCACTACTGAGAGGGAAGACCACAGTGTACGGTGTATGGCTGTGGCGCATCGTACTGCGTCTGCGGCAGCAATTCGAGCTGCAGTTGCCACCACAGTGACACAACGAACTGTTACAAATTGGTTACTTGAAGGACAGCTCTGAGCCAGACGCCCTGTAGCCTGCATTCCACTTACTCCAAACCACTGTCGTTTGCGACGTCAGTGGTGTCAAGCTAGAGCTCATTGGAGGACGGAGTGGAGATCTGTTGTGTTTTCTGATGAAAGCCGGTTCTGCCTGGTTGCCAGTGATGGCCGTGTGTTGGTTAGAAGGAGGTCAGGTGAGCGCCTGCAACCAACCTGTCTGCGGCCGAGACACACTGGACCTACACCTGGAGTTATGGTCTGGGGAGCAATTTCCTATGACAGCAGGAGCACACTTGTGGTTATCCCACGCACCCTGACGGCACAGTTGTACGTCGGTCTGGTGATTCAACCTGTTGTGCTGCCATTCATGAACAGCATTCCAGGGGTGTTTTCCAACCGTATAACGCTCGCCCGCATACCGCTGTTGTAACCCAACATGCTCTACAGAGTGTTGACATGTTGCTGTGGCCTGCTAGATCACCAGATCTTTCACCAATCGAGCATGTATGGGACATCATTGGACAACTCCAGCGTCACCCCCAACCAGCAGTAACCGTCCCTGTATTGATCGACCAAGTGCAACAGGCATGGAACTCCATCCCACAAACTGACATCCAGCACCGGTACGACACAATGCATGAACGTTTGCGTGCTTGCATTCAACATTCTGGCGGTTACACTGGTTATTAATGTACCAGCATTTCACATTTAAAATGGCTCTTCTTGCGCTTACATTAAGCTGTGATCTTCAAACCTTAATCGATTAAATATGTTACCGATACAAATGTATTGCCGCCATTTTATTCCTCTACAACTATTTTTTCGTGGTGTTGGGATTTTTCTTTCCATCAGTGTATGAGAAGACCTGAAGTTTGTATCTCACTCACTTCATCAGCAAAAAAATGCCAGGGTACTGTGGTGGTGCGGATAACATCGAGACTGGGACGAAAATCAATGGGCCAATGTCCTCTTCTCCGATAAATCTAGGTTCAGTCTGGAAAGTGACAGCTGTCGAGTTCTTCTTTGGAGAGAACCTGTTTTCTCTCTCACAAACATCTGAGAAATGCGCCATTACAGAGATGGTGTACTTGTCTCAGGTGGCATTATGTCCAATGGGTGCACACAGCTCCAAGTCTATTCTGGTGGAACTTTAACAGGTTGGAAATAGAGACGAAATCCTCGATCCCCATGTGAGGCTTTCTCGGGGGGCTGTTGGCCCAGATTTTCTGTTCATGAAGTGATAGCATGAGACCTCATAGAGCTTCTATTGTCAATGATTATCTGGAAAGTGAAAATATCCACCTTACGCCATGGCCAGCACATTCCCCAGACCTCAACCTAATAGAGCATGTGTGGGATGCATTGGAGAGATCCATTGCAGGTCATCAACCTCCTGCCAGAACTCTTGAGGAATTCTGATTTGCTCTTGTTCAGGAGTGGGATTTGCTCCCATATAGTCTTCTTGTTTCCTTTGTCAACAGTATGAGACATCAATGTAACACTTGTATTGCTGTAAGAGGTCACCATATGCCTTATTAGACCATTATACAATAAGTTTGTCACTAAGATATCTATATATATACATTAAACAGCCTATTATATCGTGCATTCTCATTTTTGTAATTTGACACTTATTTGTTGATTATGCTTAAACTTTTGGACACCAATGCATAATGAGAATACAGCTCAGCAGCAAATTTAAATGATCTCTACCAATATTAAATTAAGAACATAACACACACTATACTTTGCTTTGCATGTTCCACACAGAGTTCAATACATTTTAAAATTAATGTTCACATTCAAATGGAAAGTGAGTGAATTATGTATTACCTCCCACAATATATGAGCATAAAATTTTCTTTATATATGGTACCTAAATTCTATATAGTAATTGATATTGAAGTTTTATGCACAACAAGTTTTCTTTCTCAGTACAAATTATTTACACATCACAAGCATTATAATTCAGAGGCAAGAGACAGCCGTAAAATAAAGTATCACACACACATGCATACATTAATATGGTTCAATAAAAAATAAATAAACAGGGATTTCCTTTTTATTATGTATAAAAAAATTACTGAGTACAGACATGCACACTGGGAAAAACTTCATATTACATGAGTAAAAAAGATTATGTTACAATAGTACATTTTCTCTTTTAAAAACATTTTAAGTCACATCTACAGACTGCACAAAAGTTAATTCTTTGAAGTACTACATACAAGGCCATAAAAATTCTGTGAGTTTTAGTTCCATAAGTTTTTAAAAATGTTATAAAATTATAGTTCAGCAAATGAATTGCAATAGCAACAAACTCAAAAACCACTATGACATAAAAACTGAAACTACTACCACTATTAGAAAATAGCTAAAAACCCAGCAAAATGGGTATTCTTGCTGGCTTGGTTTTAACAAATGAGTTTTTTCACATAATATCCATGAAAAGTTTCCTGACTACGGCCCTGATTTCACATCTTAAAAATCTGAAAGAATTATGTTTAATGAAAGGGTCAAAATTGAATCTACTTTCAAAAGTAATACAATCAGTACAGTTATGACAATCCTGTACATGGAAAATATGCATACATATTTCCTTTAGCCACCCACAGGAAGTAACAAAGGTCTCAACAATTTGATCCTTCCTTCATTTTATCTTTGCCCTCAAACAAGGAACTGCAGTGGGCTCTGTAGCAAAACTTGAAAACTTTCTAGATACACTGAACAGATTTTTCAAATTAGATAAATGGTTATTTTTTAGGACATAACCTTATACTTTGTTACAAAATGAACTGTACAACCTGAAAAGTGAATGCTGATGAAATGAAGTACAGATATTTCAATTTTGCATTACATATATATAAATTAATTTGCAAAAGTAAGAATGAAAAAACATAATGCAAGAAATATAGCTAGTACCATGAGAAGAGCCTAAGGTGCCGTACATCATGTAGTAAGTAGCACGTATAGAGTGAATTGTTAAACATTAAAATTTTATAAAAAATGCGGAACAAAATTCAAAATGAAAATTCAGAATTGAAAACTGAAAAATATAAAACAAAAAACAGGTTGCCGTCATCATGAGAGCATCAACCTGCGGGAGTGGATGTTATCAAACTGCGACCACTTAGCGTTTTCGTATACAATTGTGTTCTTGTGGGTCGTCGGTCCAGTTTTGTTTGGTCTTCAATCGTGGCGTCAACCTGTCTGGTCTGCCGGTAAGCCTTTTTTTTTTTTAATTTTTTCAGTGTTTACATTCTTGTTTTTTGAATTCCTGAGTCTCTTTTGGTGTTTGGTCTGGTGGCCTAGGGAGCATGACCAACCGATGCTTTCCTGATGACGGCAACCTGTTTTTTGTTTTATATTTTTCGGTTTTCAATTCTGAACTTCCATTTTGAATTTTATTTTGCATTTTTTATAAAATTTTAATTTTTAACAATTCATAAAAGAGTGGTAGGCAATGGACATAACTAACAAACAAATTAAGAAGATGGTAGTATAAAACAAGCTAAGTTACGTATAAAAATTTTTATATGTAACTTAGCATGTTTTATACTACCATCTTCTTACTTTATTTTAACAATTCACTCACTCACTCACTCTCTCTCTCTCTCTCTCTCTCTCTCTCTCTCTCTCTCTCTCTATATATATATATATATACAGTATAAACTGGTCTAACTTCTGCATTGCATAGCTGTGAGTAACCAGGAAGGAATATGGTGTCCCTCAAATAAAACTGACACTCCAATTAATATTATACATAAATGTCAACTATTCAGTTGTTGCATTATTTACTGTTTCTCACATTGTTGTTGAAGTGGTTTTGGGAAACGTCTTTGTTTAACAAAGTGTTATAATAATATAATATGCCCTAAAGTTTATAATATAGAAATAAATGGATAATAAACGAGTTTAAGAATGTTACTCACATTTGGTCATGGAGCATTCCGGGATATTGCAGGGTCCTTTGTAGTCCTATTGTGACGAAATCCTGTTCATTATGTTTCAAATGGTAAACATCTCCTTTTTCACATGAACATTGATTCAGTCAAATCTTCGTATTGAAGGGTTAAGTTCAGGCTTGATGTTTAACCTTGTTATTATTCTACATTTTGTTTTCAAATGATAAGGTAAAAGCAGTAAATAAGTATCGCTCATTTTGAGTTGTCATTTAAAAGATGATATTTAAGAACATTTAAACGACTAAATATTCCGAACCTTATGTTGAAGGGGAGTCGATCTGGTAAGAAATATCCTGTATTGACGAAAGTTCGATCCTCGTTTCCCGTAGCACCAAATTCCCATACTAGTTTCAACTACCATTTCCTAGTCTTCTTCAGTGGGCAAAAATTATGTATTTCTCATCATTCATGTTGTTCCTTGGCCATCTATCTCAAATCCACTGGCAGAGTCAAAAGTTCCATGTCGGCAGAACCTCAGCGCATTCAGATTTTGGTTTGACTACGCATCTCACATTGTGCGTGTTTCTAATTGGAGCGTCCGAATTTGTTCCTGATTCTAATTCCTCCGGTGTTGCCATCTTCTGTATGTCAATAGACTTACAATTTATCTTGGTTCTGTACTTTTTATTTTTATTCTGTTTTTTTCTTTTTCTATAAGGTATCTCCAAGCACATGGATGATCCATTGGGTCATTATAATTACAATTTGTCTCTCTAGTTTTTTCTATCATCACTGCTTCCGATGTTAAAATTTGAGCCTTTGTTTTATGTGATGTTATTAATTTTGTTTCTGGCCAATCTGGGACTGCCTCATTTTCAATGCAATGTTGAATTAAAGATGTTTTGTTCCAGTTAGATATATGCTCACCTAATCTGGTCCTAAATCTTCTTTTAGTACTTCCTATGTATATTTTATTATTTTCTTCAATTCCCTTCGTTTCCGTAGAGTTTTTCGTTGGTATACAGTATACTCCTGCTTTATTGAGTATTGATCTTTTTTCGCTTCCTGTTGTCAATATGGTTTTGTTATCGATAACTGTCTCCGCCAGTATCATTTTTTCTATAGCGTATTGCTTCTTTAAAATATTCGTTAGTGGAGGACTGTAAGGAAATTTACTTGCAAATTTCATTTCTGTCTTAGGTTTAATGTTGTTGTTTTTAACAGATTTTTTCGTATTTTCAAGTATTTCTTCAATTATCTTTTTTCTGTATCCAAACTTCTTAGCTGTTTCGGTTATCCAGTTAATTTCAATAATTTCTTTAGTTTTATTACTTGAGTGGGTTAAAGTTCTTCTAACGTAGAATTTTAATGCTGATCTTTTATATTTCCATGGATGGCTTGAATCAATCGGAATAATTGCTGGAATAAACGTTGGTGTTCTATAGACTTCATATTCAATCATATTGTTGTTTCTAAATAAAGAAATGTCTAAAAAACGTAGTTGTCTGTTAATTTCTTTTTCCATAGTAACCTGTATTGATGGATAAAAGCTATTGTATTTTTGCATGAATGCATGTTAATATATTTGAGATACGTAGATGATATCCTTATCTTCTGGCAACAATCTGAAAAAGACCTTGATGCATTCACACAAAAATACAATAGCTGTTATCTATCAATACAGGTTACTATGGAAAAAGAAATTAACAGACAACTACATTTTTTAGACATTTCTTTATTTAGAAACAACAATATGATTGAATATAAAGTCTATAGAAAACCAATGTTTATTCCAGCAATTATTCCGATTGATTCAAGCCATCCATGGAAATATAAAAGATCAGCATTACAATTCTATGTTAGAAGAGCTTTAATCCACTCAAGTAATAAAACTAAAGAAATTATAGAAATTAACTGGATAACCGAAACAGCTAAGAAGTTTTGGATACAGAAAAAAGATAATTGAAGAAATACTTGAAAATACGAAAAATCTGTTAAAAACAACATTAAACCTAAGACAGAAATGAAATTTGCAAGTAAATTTCCTTACATTACTCCACTAACGAATATTTTAAAGAAGGAATACGAGAAAGAAAAAATCATACTGGGGGAGACAGTTATCAATAACGAAACCATATTGAGCATAAAAAAGATCAATACTCGATAAAGCAGGAGTATACTGTATACCAACAAAAAACTACGGAAACAAAGGGAATTGAAGAAAATAATAAAATATACATAGGAAGTACTAAAAGAAGATTTAGGACCAGATTGGGAGAGCATAAATCTAACTGGAACAAAAAAAGAGAACAAAACATCTTTAATTCAACATTGCATTGAAAATGAGGCAGTCCTAGATTGGCCGGAAGCAAAATTAATAACATCACATAAAACAAAGGCTCAAATTTTAACATCGGAAGCAGTGATGATAGAAAAAACTAGAGAGATAAATTGTAATTATAACGACCCAATGGATCTTCCATGTGCTTGGAGATACCTTATAGAAAAAAAAACAGAATAAAAATAAAATGTACAGAAACAAGATAAATTGTAAGTCTATTGACATACAGAAGATGGCGACACCTGAGGAATTAGAATCGGGAACAAATTTGGACACTCCAATTAGAAACACGAACGACGTGAGATGCATAGTCAAACCAAAATCTGAATGCGCGGAGGTTCTGCCAACGTGGAACTTTTGACTCTGCCAGTGGATTTGAGATAGATGGCCAAGGAACAACATGAACGATGAGAAATACATAATTTTTGCCCACTGAAGAAGAATAGGAAATGGTAGTTGAAACTAGTATGGGAATTTGGTGCTACGGGAAACGAGGATCGAACTTTCGTCAATACAGGATATTTCTTACCAGATCGACTCCCCTTCAACATAAGGTTCGGAATATTTAGTCGTTTAAATGTTCTTAAATATCATCTTTTAAATGACGACTCAAAAAAGCGAAACTCATTTACTGCTTTTACCTTATCATTTGAAAACAAAATGTAGAATAATAACAAGGTTAAACATCAAGCCTGAACTCAACCCTTCAATATGAAGATTTAACTGAATAACAAGCCTGAATTTAACCCTTCAATACGAAGATTTGACTGAATCAATGTTCATGTGAAAAAAAGAGATGTCTACCATTTGAAACATAATGAATAGGATTTCGTCACAATAGGGCTACAAAGGACCTTGCAATATCACGTAATGCTCCATGACCAAATATGAGTAACATTCTTAAACTCTTATTATCTATTTATTTCTATATTATAAACTCCCAAAAGCATTACCTCCCGAAAGCATTTCAACAACAACGTGGGAAACAGTAAATAATGCAACAACTGAATAGTTGACATTTATGTATAATATGAATTATAACCACGTAAAAATTCAACACATTGAGATGGTTGAAAAATTGATAGAACTCCAATTAATGTCTTTGGTAATTAAACACACTAATTATGATAGCATTCATTTACCTCACTTTTTTGGAAATAATGATTTCCTTAAGTAATACTTTTACATTTTTCTAGTACAGCAAGTCTTACAGTAGATCATTAATGCTCATAGGTAACAATTGCAGGTTCGTACTTAAGATGGGTTGAAAGTCACATAAGTGTTATTGTGTTTTAGCCATGTTATGACCAAAGCAATAGTTGGGTACTAACAGCCCCAAAATCACTACTAATGTCACAATTGTGGCTATGACAATAATAACATTCTAAGATAAACCTCCCTTGAGCAGGGGAGTTACCTCCTAAGGGCTGTGGACTGCTCACAATGAGAAGAGTGACACTATCCCTGGTCCTGTCAAAATAATATGGGAAAAAAGGTGGGGGGTGTAGTGTGGTGAAAGCTCCAGTGTAGTTTTACCAAATAGAAGAGCAATGCGTTTTTATGTTTTTTATTCCACTTAGTGCTTCGCTTCTGTCAGCGATTCTCTGCTGTGTTCCTGTTTCGTATTGTATATATCACAAACTATGATTTTGTCACTGTTGCAAATAAAACAGCGACTCCAGCTTTGTTACAGCTTTGCCACTGCTGTCATAAAAGGTGATTTTGTCATAGTCTAAAGTCACAATCACTTATGCAGAACTGTCACTGTGACAGGAAAGTCACTGTTAAGCCCACTTCTGGTTCATACTGATATTTGGAGTTTCCCAGGAGTATGAAATGTATTTTTCAGGAGTCAATGATATCAAAACATGGAAAAAAAAATTCAACTTCATACTAAATAAATTGCTACATACCAGAAATTTAACTGAAATTCATGCTACCTTAGCTACATAATTACATAAGCATTTTTCTTCAAAATGTGAAATATGAAACTCAGAATCACAAAATTATGAAAAGCAGGCCACAGCAGAAGAGACAGCAACATGAAAAAAATAAATGCACCCAATTAATGAAAGAAAAAATGTATATATATAACGCACACATTTGAAATTGTTTTCCAGTATCTGTAGTGTGACTTCAGAGTTCCAAGAGGGTTTTCAGTTTTTTAAATGTCATTTTTGGTGAAAATTTTTTTAATGATATGCAATGCATTGCAAAACATACTTAATTTTCTTTGCCTAAATAACCTCTGTGCTGCACAAAGAATTTGCAACACACACTCTTCTGTAATACACAGCACTTGGTCACAGTGTAATTTGTGTTGACTTTACTATGTATCTTTTAGTTTTTCAAATTTTACAGTTACAATACTTGCATCAGAATCCCCACCTATTTTTTTCTGCACATAAAAGAAATAATTGGTTAAATGCAAATAAATGATCAACATTTCAAATGCAATCAATAATGTTCTCGCAAACCCCCTCCCCTCACCTCCAAACAATCTGCCACTGGTACCAGTTTTTTTTTTTTTTTTTTTTTTTTGCTTTTTTTCCAATTCCCAAGTTTTATGGCTTCTTAATGAAATTTTCAATGTCATTAAGAAAGACAATCTTTTCTTTTAACCTCTGGAAATGTGCACTTGACTTAGCAATAAAGATTAAGACACTATTCTTTTCTGCTTTGCTTCCATACTGTTTCAATGACAATTCTAATGCTAAAATATCTTTTCTAAAGCACATTTTTTTTTGCTTTCGAATCTCCAATAGAATCTGAAAGCTTTTATTTGCACTACCAGTTTTTCTTTTGTTTATGTTCTTTTATTCTCTTTTAAGAATCCTAAATATTTTTGATGGGAACTAACTACTGACTTTATCAAATCTTTGGTAATGACAATATTTGTTAACCAACCTACATTTTTAACATGGTCGTCAATGATTGATTGATGAGCTAATAAGAGAATTCCTTTCCTACTGTAACCTGACCACAGGAATAAAGCAATAACATTTTTATCATTCCTCATAAAAGACAAAACTTTGGTGTCTAACATGTGTGCAAGTTCACTGGGTCTTGCTTAAGCTCAGAAATGCAATGAAAGTGAAGGTAGACCTCAAAGCCACCCATGTTGGGACTCTCCACCTTGAGCGGGGAAGCATCAATGACCTGCCCTATTTGATTTATCGGTTGGACGGAGTGTGTGATGAGACCTGAAAGATGGTGACTATGCCTGCACATGACAAAGCCAGAGGAAACTGGTGGAGGTATGTAGCAGTTCTGACATGCAAATTGATCATCAGACCTGAGTATAGGGGTGAAAGACTAACCAAACAGTCTAGTAGCTGGTTTTGTCGGAAGTTTTCCTCGGGATAGCTGGCACTCGGAGGAATCACTCTCATCTGGTAAAGTGAATGATTAGAGGTCTTGGGGCTGAAATGACTTCCACCTATTCTCAAACTTTAAATAGGTGAGAAGTCCAGCTTGCATGATTGAAGCCCGGATTTTCAGAATGAGAGGGCCTAGTGAACCACTTCTGGTAAACAGAACTGGCATTATGGGATGAACCAAATGCTGGGTTATGGCACCTGATGCGAGATGCTCACAAGACCCCTGAAATTTGGTTCTTTGGCTATAACATCATAGAAAAATGTGTCAACTCAATCAGCATTTGAGTCAAATGTTATTACATTAGAATTTCTGCAGAATGAACCAATATATGTGCCGTGTTCTGAATTCATTTTGAAATTCTGTGAATTATTTAAGCACAGCATTCACAATCAGCCATCTGAACTGTAGATTGCTTACTCCCCTATCCCCATCTGTCAGCGGAATTGAGTGTGGCCTATGGGATAGAAGGGTTCTTTTTCCAAAGGAATGCTGAGGAAAGTGATGAAGTTTATTCGATCATGGCCATTTTTCACTCATCAGAAGAGGACCAAGTGCTTGTCAGCTGGGAAAGGTGAATTCAAAACAGCTTCCAGCAGACAAAGCAAAATCACAAATTTTGAAAAATGGAGTTCATCTACCCCCAGCTAAATAAGCAATATAAGACAACAACAATGAAAAAAAAAAGTCCAAAGTACAATGATATATAGGAGTCAAAAGTTTTCCCCCCATGAGTCATAATTAAATTTAAGGATTTTTCCAAGAATCTGAGGAAAATAAGAAGAAAAGGGTCCTTACTTAAGGAGTTCTTAAATTCCAGGTGTTGTGCAAACCCAGCAATTGTTTTTCTTTGGGGGGGGGGGCACTGTTTGCATTGTATCTCAGTAATCCTTTTGTAAACTTCTCTTAAAATGTTTGACAAAATAGTTCAAAGTAATAAAAAAAACCTTCATTAACTCTTGAATGTCAGCGATGCATCTAGCACGTGCAAAGCTTTCACTTTATTCAGTGTCAGCAACACATTTGCGCATACAAAGCTTTCTTTTTTTACCCAGTGTCAGTGATATGTTGAGTGTGTGCAAATGTTTCACCAACACATCTAGCGCATGCAAACATTTTCTTCCAATTCAGTGTTATGGACGCTTTATCCACAACACTGAGTTGGAGAAATGTTTGCACATGTTAAACACGTCACGGACACTGGCTAAAGCAGGGTTGTCCAACATTTTTGTGTAAAGGGCCACTTAAACATTTTTCAAGAAACTTGCGGGTCCAATGGTTGCTGCAAATTCTGTAACATTTCTAATGTTACGGAATTCACAGCAATCATTCATTTCTAATGTTTTGTGTATATATATATATATATATATACTGTATATATATTTATATTTATATGTAATTAAAAGCAAAAACATTAGAAATGGACTGTAAAATTAGACATAGAAATTTCCAAAAAAAACTGACATTAAAAGTAATTTATTACCTTTTCTTTCATTGTTAAATCAAACGCTCAGTTAATGTGAGGTCTGACATAACTTTTGCTTACACAGGTAGTCAATGTCTGCCCATACACTTGATGTAGCAATGTGCAGAATTCCAGTAAGATGTTCGTCTGTCAGATGGGACCTTGATTTTGTTTTTATGGCTTTCATCCTTGAAAATAGCTGTTTGCAGTAATATGTGCTACCAAACAGTGCAATGCATTGAAGGGCGTGTTTTGAGACATTTTGATAAGAATCTGAGGAAACAATTATTATAAAATGTTAACAAATCATGCTCTACGTATGCTCTCTTAATGGCAGTGTCATTTTTGATCTCGAATAGTTCCATCTGCATTATATCAGGAGCATCATTGACATCGGTTCAAAATGTATCTGAAAACAACTTCATTTCACCACCGTGTTCTCTGAAATTCAAAAATATTTCTGTGAATTCATCACTAAGTTTTTCAATCAGTTCAGAGTACTTCTGCATGAATGCTTGGATATGCTCAAACAGTTTATAGGCAAGTTGATCCCTTCCTTGTAATTTCACATTTAAGTCTGCAAGATATTTAGTGATATCTACCAGGAATGCCAAGTCATTCGACCACTCATCGTCATTCCTAAAACTTGCATCTTTCCCTTTTTTTGCAATGAAGATATCTATTTCTTCAAGCAGTATCCACACTCTAGCCAGTGTCACCACCTTGCTGAGCCAGCGAACATGGTTGAGGTAAATTACACCACCATTGGATGATTCTAATTCTGTAAGAAAAGTTTTGAACTGTCTGTGATTGAGCCCCTTGGACCTTATAAAATTGATTGTTGAGCAACCTTTTCCGTTACGTGTTGCATATCCACAGTCTTTTCACACAGTTGCTCTTGGTGAATGATGCAGTGGTATGTTAAGACATCATTAAGCACTGATTTCAGCATTAGATTTGCAAATCCATTATGCTTTTCTATCATTGCCGGGGCTCCATATGTTGTAATTCCAAAAAGTTTATCCTCCGGAAGATTGAATTTCACCAAGACACGTTTTACCTCATCAAAAAGATCTTTTCCAGTTGTTGTGCCTTTCAGTGGAGATAAGCCCAATAGTTACTCAATTATTTCAAAAGTTGCGGTGACTCCTCATACATAGATTGCCAGTTCTGCTGTATTGCTTATATCCATACTTTCATCGAGCTCCAAGCTGTAAAATTGGCAAGATTTGAGCCTTTTAATAACAGCATTTTCACTGTTGGTTGCTAAATTTTTTACTCTTCTAGTAACTGTCTGGTGTAAAAGACTCGTTTTTTCTACCATTGATTTTTTATCAGGACATGCTGCATGTGCACAAGCAATCTTTCACAAATTCCCCATCCAATAACGGTTTTCCTCTCTTGGCTATTCCTTCGGCTATCAAATAACTGATATTTGTAGACGTCTCAGAACTTTAGTTTGTAGCTTTAAAGAAAGATTGTTGCTCGATAATATTGTTTTTTAGATAGTTCACTCGATTGATTCTTTCTTGGCCTGTTAGATTGTCATATTTGCTGGCATGCTTCATAGGATAATGTCTCTTGATATATATTCTTTTACAACGACAATTCTTTCTTGGCATATATCAGACACAATATGCCCACGTTATGCTCAATAACAACCCCCCCCCCAAAAAAAAAAACATCGGTCCAAGCACCCTTAAAAACTACATTCAGAATCGATTTTCCTTTTCTTGCGTGTATTCACTGGAGCCACCATGTTTGGTGCGATGTATTTTAACAAGAACTTCGCTGGATATTTTACTAATAAGCACATTGATGTTTAGCTAGCACAATTACTTCTGTAAGAAAAATTTGCAATTGAAAAGATGATTTCCTAATGAAAAGATAAGGAGGCAATCGTCAGATGGAAACAGGTGGATATTTGACACCTGATTGGCTTTCAGTGACTGTGCGGACCTTTTCTCCTCCCTTCAACTTTTCTCTGGGCTATTTGTTTGCTCACTTGTGATAGGGAAAAGGCCTGCCGCTGGAAAGGGGTTCCAAACTGTTCCCACGGTTTTTCCTTATTTTTGAAATATTTACTTTTCTACAATTTTTGCTTTTCTTTTTTAAATTCCGAACAGTAGCAAGTGGGCCAGATTAAAAGCATTGGCGGGCCGGTCTATGGCCCATGGGCCGTATTTTGGACAGCCCTGGGCTAAAGGAAAGCTTTGCATGCACTGAATGCATTGCTGACACTCAAAGGGTTAAAATTGCCATCATCCATATATCTATGCAGCACATAAAACAACATTTTTGTTTGTTTGTTTGTTTTTCTGGATAGTTTTTGTTATATTTACTGAAACAATTTTAAAATTTTCAATACCTTTTGAAATACTGGTGTCCTTTGAATTTCACATTTTTCATCAATCCATATTTTTATTCTTGCAATTTGTTTTCCGAATTTTAATGATGGTGATCTGTATTAACAGCACGGCATGTTCCATATCCTGCTCTTCACAACATAGTTATTAAATCAATATGAACTCACACCAAGATTAAATCATTAGTCTATTTCACATCTAAAGCAACTGCTAAACACTCCACACGTTTTTGTTTCATATTTGATTTAAATCAAATCTACTTCATGAACTCAATGTGAAACAGTTCAAATGCTAATTAGAAAACAAAGGCATCAACATTTGAAAATGAAACTAAATGCTCTTGAGAAAAATGTCATGTAGTTAAAGAATTAACTATCTTGTTTGTTTTTTTTTGAGTGCAATAAATTTACCTTTAGGTAGAGGCAGACTAACTACCCTGGGGCCTATGGGTGATCAACCCCCTTCCGAATTAAGCACTATAGTGTTTTGGAAAAGTGGACCTGGTTAGAGAAGGAGTGTAACGTGGAATATGTGTGCTTGTGTGTGCAGTCAATTCTTGTTATGATGAAATCATTACAGAGATGACTTATTATTTTATTATTGTATAAATGCAATCACTTAAAAATTATCATGGAAACAGCATGTGCAAATATTTTTCACATACCCTTCATCCAAAAAAAAAAAAAAAAAAATATTTATTCCTTAGTCAAACCATTGCTCAAAATGGGGTTTCTGTAAGACTGCTACTACCGCTCATACTTCTTAAGTAAATCTTCACAAAGTGTTTTTCAAAATAGATATCTTTCAACCCTAGCTTCTTTAAGTTGGAAGACCAGTATACTTCATGATTTAGTTTAATGTTCTGAGAGAATGTTGCCCTTTAGTTTGCACACAAATCCTGCTTAACTGAAACAATTGTGGATAACACACTGGCTCACTGCATCCCAGGCCAAATAAATAGCATTTTTGAAGGCAGCTACATTCCCCATCAGGGAATCCATGTCATAAACAACTTCACATGTCATCTATTCATCCTGTAGGGCTTTCAGGGAATAAATAACTCCTTAATTCAGTGGTTAGTGGTTGCAGTTTAGAAGAGGTATTTTTGGGTAAATATTAAAGTTGAACATTCTACCTGATAGGTAGCAATTATTGAGAGCAGTACAATTCTCAAGTATAAGGAAATATTTTGTTGCTTCTTATCCTTACTGCACGCTTACACATACAACCAGTTCACTTCTTTCCAATTTATACAAAAAGTACTTCACTGTAATTGAAATTTGTAAAATTTTACGGTAGCAGAAAAAGAAATCAGGAAATATACACAGCTGATAAATGTTAAAAGTCACTATGTTAAAAAAGACATATTATGAGTACAATACATTGGGAATTGACTACACACAAACACATGGGTGTAAATTTCGTCTCAAACATTGCGGGTGAGGAATGGCAATGGCTATGATTAAAGTTATACTTCAAGCAATCTATATATATATATGATAATTTTTCCTTACAGAATTATTTTGATATCATATACATAACAATTTTTTTATTAAAGAGTGAAAATGACCACTGCGGTTATTCTCACTGTTAATCACAGTGAGATCATCATCGAACTGAAGGGCTCATTGAATGGCATTCCATAAAATTGGAGAGTCTGCAGATTGCATAAGACACCCAGAGCAAGCAAGGAGGATTAAGAAGGATACAATGGTGGAGGGCGGAGCTCAGGGTTTGAACCATGCTCTGCCCACCCATGTCATCTAGAAAATCCTGTTCCCATGTTATCACATCACACACATTGGTATGAAAATAAAAATAATCTCACGTCAATGTACTGTATTTGTAACTAGAAAAACGTAGAACTCGTATTATTCTGAATTTTAGTTTACTTTCTAGAAATAAATGAGATTTCAAAATTGAAAAATTTAGGAAATCATAATATGTTAGGTAATGAACTAAAACCAAAAGTTGAGGGGGACATGTCTTCCCCCATCTCCATACACCCTTGTGCATAGTGCATATATATATATATATACTCGTATATATCAGGGGTGAATATTCGGGGTGTGCGGTGCACACCCACACAGAGTTGCAATTACAGATTTATTTCTAATAAAACTCGCCAGAGTTCATCCTAAGGCTTCGAGTGGTGGTTAAAATTAATTTCCCCACATAATGTTTTCATTAAGAAGAGAAGGTTTGCTCAGTAAGCATATCACATTTGTGCTAGAATCCTCGAATGTGCTGTTTCACATGCGCACATCCAACAACTTTAAAGCAGCTGTGGTACAAGTGCTACCCAGTCACAATTACAGATTTATTTCTAATAAAACTCGTCAGAGTTCGTCCTAAGGCTTCGAGTGGTGGTTAAAATTAATTAAATTAATTTATCCACATAATGTTTTCATTGAGAAGAGAAGATTCATTCAGTAAGCATATCGCATTCGCGCTAGAATCCTCAGGTGTGCTGTTTCATGTGCGTACATTCGACAACCTTAAAGCAGCTGTGGTACAAGCGCTCCCTGACTGCGTTGCAAGTCATATTCTAGTTTCCTTCTGGTGCACACTTAAAAAAGCACCACTGGTCATACTTGTTTGCATTTGGAAAAGCATAGAGTTATAAACACACTTCAACATTCTGCTATGAGTTAATGTTCTTCTGTCTTTTCGTCGCTGTATGAATCAGTGTGTTTATGAGCACAGATTTAAATATACAATTTGAGTTTTGACATCCATTTAGGTTGACGATGTACAAGTGTCCCATTTTACCTTTGCAGATTGTGTAAAGCGGGTTAAAGAAAGTAAGCCCCATGCTGTGTTTAAAACTTTATATATATATATATATATATATATATATATATATATATATATAAGACAGACCGTTGTGGAGGAAACTTGGGGAGACCTTCGTCCAGCAGTGGATTGATAATGGTTGACAATGATGATATATGTATATATAAAGATACCGAAATTCGTTCATCATTCTAGTATTTGCACAGGAAATTCAGATTTTTCTTACAACAAAGTGTATGTAAAGATCTTTACCGTAAGTTATTAGACAACACCTAAATAAAAGAAAAACTTTCGTATGTTCAAAATCAATGCACGAATTTCGCAGCTCGGGATACATAATAAAATTTGTAGGGTTTTTTTCCCATAAGAGCTCACACCCAACCTAAATGGGCATGTGACACAACTGATATATAATACATACATACATACATACATAAATACATACATAGGTACATATATATACATGCAGATAGTATGTGCTTTTGTGTGCATGTTTCTATGTAAAGAGTTGTTATAACTTCTGTCTGGCAATGCCTGCCACATTTTTCACCAAGCCACTGTCTGGAATTGGATGTGTGTATAACATATATTATTTCTTCTCTTGTTTCTCACTAGACCCTAAAACACCAGACTGTCCCTGCTTTGAAGACTACACAAATGAATTCTGACAAATATGAAGATCATGTCAAAAATATTAACTGTTCCTAGCAGCAGTTAAGGTTGCAATTAATATTATACCTATAAAAATATGGACATATATACATTCAAACATGAGTACTTAAGTGCGTGAAAAAATTGCAGCAAAACCTAATTCACATTATTTGCAAAATAAAACTTAAATTTAAATTACACAGTGTCCTGAAATGAACAATCAAACATAGTGAAGGATACCTGTAGTCAATCATATTATCAAGATCTAAAGTCGCACATTTGATCCATAATCTAAAATATATACTTAACAATATATTTTTCCATTAAGTCTGAAAATTATGATGTGAATATATACAAAAATGAAAGTAAACTACATCTGTTTATTCTACTTATTTCATAAGACAGAAATTAACAAAAGCTCAGTATTAGCAGGAATTCCAGCAACTATTCAAACATAACTTAATGGAGTGAACACTGGTGATTCATGATAAAATCTTTGTTTATATAGTTTAAAGCTTCAAACCCTGAATACACTATCTTCATGATGGACAACAATAATTCCAGTACAGTGAAATGATAACTAAAGAATAAATGCATACTGGCATATACAAAAATCTTTCAAAAAATTGCTGTTATGAAAATCTATTAGATGTCAAACAAACTATTTTTCCCTCTAAAACTGGAAATAGTTATGAAATCAAAATCAATACACCACAGTTTTAAAAAGTTACTAGTCACTGTGCATAATTGCCATTAATGGTTCAAGTGAATTGCAAAAACCTCTTAGTTTATCAGCTTTGAGTAACCAATCGCACACACATCATAGAATTCAAACGGACATTTTTTAAATATCTTAAACCCTTAAGTTGAATGTTGGAAAAAAGTTTACCTTTTCTCATATGCTAAGTACATGGATGTATAGAAGATAAACTGACAGGTACCATCTTACTTTTAATGCTCAGATGAAATATTAAAAGTGGAATTTAGGAAGTTGCAGAAAATTTTGATAAAACTTGAACATTATATTTGAAACATTAAAATTCATTATGTGTGAAGCTGATAAAAACTTATTGATAAAGTGATTCACATTCTAACATTCATTAATAAAGTTATCCCAGTTTTAATGTTCCATTGAAAAAGTTATTGTAGTTTGTACAGGATCCTCAATCTTGCAGAAGGATGCAGTATCAAAATACTGACCTAATAAAATAGACTTTTCATTATCATGGTATAAACCTCCCACTGAATTTAAAAATATATACATACATCTAGCAGGTCACTGTCACAAATGTGTACTACTGTCACAAATGTGTACTACCAAATCTCTGTCTGAACAATTCAAGAGCAAAGAATTTACTTTCGTTAAAAATGCCAATTGGTAATCTGTAGAAATTCTCTCCTCATCTTTCAACAATTCTAATCTGAACAATGAATATGCAGAGATACAATGCAGCATGATGCAAAAAATTATATCCAGCAATAAGGGAAAGCCACGTTTCTTACATGCAATAAGTCTAACATTATCGACTATGAATTACACTGTCATTTGACAAGCACATATTACAAATAATGCACAACATAATGATTCAGAGTACTATTTTACTTAATTTCTGAGTTCTTTTAGTTTCATATGCTCTTGGCATCTTGAAGTATAGGTCTGTTCTCAATGAATAGTAACAGTTTTCTATTTTTCTTTTATTTTTTGCTTCAATTAGTTTTCTGGCCTCTTGACAAACAATGAGAAGCCAGAAATGTCTGAAATGCCATGAACTCAGAAAACAAGAATATATAAAGTGAAAACTGTTTTTATTAAATTAACTCTGAGTAAAATTTCTGAGTATGTGCTTTAATTTCTTTGTATATATTTAGGGACTCCTGCAGGTGAATTAATGCATTTTCAAAGACCAAAGTAGTGTAAATTAAAAGTATTTGCAGCAAAGTTATGAATAAACTTTACCCAAGGGGGAGGGGCAGGTAGCAACAAAACTGGAGGCACAAAACAAATTATTAGCATCAGGAATCTGTCAAAACATGTTGATGAAATTCAGTGCATATCACTTTAACATGAAGTCAGGTCTGTACTATGAGTGAAAAGCATTTAGGTGCTGATGGCAAGAAAATTCAGATACTGTTGCTAGCAAGCTGTGGAATATATTAGAACATTTCTAAATTTTTACCTCATACAGCATTGTTTAAAAAAGTAATAATCATGTTACTTTTTTAGAAACCATGATAATTCTGAAAGTGACATTTCAAGAAGTTTAAAATTTTTAAACATCTATCTTATCAACAGCAATTATATCTTAACAGTAGCTCTTATAAATTTACAAACTTTCTCTTAGGATTATTGGAAGTCACAAAATAGCATGTGATTCACTTCAGTCGCAGCAGAGATATGTGTAAGGAAAATTCAGTAATTTGTTTAAGTAGCAGTACAGTGATGTGAAACAGCATTTTACACACAGCCATCACACATTTTTATTATAACAGCCTTTTTTGGGGGGTAGGTGGGGGGGGTTCTTGCTTTTCTTAATATTAAATTCAGAGCAGAAATGCACCCACTTTTGTGACCAGAAAAATAAAAACAGATAGTTGAATGAACATTTCTAGCCCAAAGACCCTCCATCTTTGGCCAAAGGGCACAGTAATTCATTCAACAACAAAAGTCAGAAGTTTCATTTTGTGAAGATGAACTTGTTTTCTTGCAAAGAACATAATTATTATGAACTGTTAATTGACTTCAAACTTTCATTTTCACAAGGGCACTATTTCACAGTATTATTAAGTATATTTCAACACTAATTTTTAATGACACAAATCTAATAATAGGACATATTAATATTCCAACACAGAACCACTTTCAGAATATCTTCACGAAAAGCACATACTCATACTGAGATATAAAATTAACATAGAATTAAATACGCATAAATTCTCTATCATGCACCCACACAAAGATGTGGAAGCTACTTTTCCTTTAGCCAGAAGCTTCAGAACTTCGTGCAGATGCTTCGTGCAAAGTCTGATAACCTCATAACTGTTTTCATTTTGCGTATATTACGGAATATACAAAAATGCTACCCTGAATAAATTCCTGTTGCAAATCATTCACACACACACTTCCTGTTACTCAAAATGAGATTAAAAAAAAAGTCAAAATGCAATAACATTTATATTATTCACAAGAAAGATCACAGATTCTAATATAATATATATTTTTAATAAACTCATAAACACTACAAAGGTAGTAGCAAACCTTCATGGAAATAATGTTTCTTAATAAACTATGCTCTTTCAAACCCTTATTTTAGTAATTAGTAAATATATGACTTTCAATTTAATCACACTGATCTAAAATTATTTTTGTGAAAGTTTAAAATGCCTATTTGATGAATTAGAGGGGGAGGGGGGCTATCTTTGGGTTTATTGACCTGATGAAGGCATAGGAATTTACCTTGATAATTCAGTAAACAAGTATTTTTAAAATACATGTAGTTTCCCTAGTAATTAAAACCTGCTTTTTGTGCCACTAATATAATAAAAATAATAACAGTATCCCTTGATCAGAATACAATAATCTGCTTGTAATTTTTTATCCAGTAAGGCCAAAGCATTCCCTAATCTTTCTAATCATCCAGCAATCACAGACAGGCATCTTGCAGTAAATTTTTCAGTTACTGCACTTAACTGAATTGCTGGACCACAAATTGCATAGCACTTAACTGCCAGCAACCTCCTGCTTGGTCAAGAGATGGCAAAGTAATGGTCCTTGATTAGCAGAAAAAACAGGCACTTTGAGAATCAGATGTTAGAGTTTAAAACACCTGTTAAGATGCAAGCACATGGTTAATGTAACATAAAAAAAAATAACATGCAGAAGATACAGAAAGACAGTCAAACACAGCTACACTATTAAAATAAGTGCAGATGAATAAGCTGGCCCTATACCACTTACACTCCTGCAGGATGGATGAAAAATGGTGAGGGGAATTCTTTGTTACTTTCAGCAAGCCTACTGTAGATTGCCATGATAAATAACTTCATTTTATTCAAACAATACAAATCAAGGAATAATGATGTTGAACATCTACTTTAAAGGTAGGAAATGCCCTTATAAGGTAGCGCCAAAACACACAGCTATGGGGATCTGCACAAATGTGAAAAAAAAAAAAACTATAATTTTTGTTGCATAATCCGTGGATTATTTGCTTAAAAAGTTATAAGTTTAGGTTCTGCAAAACTAATTTATAACTTTGCAAACCTAAATTTATAACTTTTAATGCCCATTAAAAAGTTATTGTGGGCCTTTGGTTTTTAATAATGTCCACAGGATAACTGTGAAGGAGAGGTGGTGTAATTGGAAAAGGAACTCTGAAAACTTTTTTCAGTACAGGAGTTAGTGCAGAGCGGAGTGGGAAGAGGTGCAGTAATGAAAGGTCAAGGAAGTTTGTGGGGAGGGATGGTGGGGGTTACTTTTTATTGTTGAGAAAGACAATGCTGACTGCTTGTGCATCTCAGACAAATGAACTCCTGTATTTGTTAACCAATGAAAACATACGCACAGTGCTTGCTGCATGAATTTCCGCATGTCCCCTTTCCAAGTTTCTTGTTCCGGGTCTTGTGTGTAGTACTGGATGTTGGCATGCATTAATAAATATTTTAAGAGTAAAGTGTGGAAAAGCTTTGGTAAAATTGAATGATGGAAGGATTGCACACATCTACTAATAGCAGTAAGATGTGTCAAGCGACTTATCTGTAGAAGTTAAGACATACCACTGAGGTGACTCAAGTGAAGACAACAAGTTGCAGCAATAAACCTTTCTTGCCTAGTTCAATCAGCAGAACAACTGCTCAAGGGTAGAAAGATGTGGATTTGAATATCACGACGAGTAGAAAAGGATAGTTTCGGTATACTGGCACCCGATCATAAAATGAAACTCCTGGGCGTTGGGTTCAACACAAATGTATGATGCTTCTTCCCCACATCATCTGGAATTAATCAAAGGTCTGAAAAAGAAAATGGGTGACGATTTTTCCACAAATTTTTCTGAAATTAATAAGATTTCCTTCTTCTACAAGAGAGCTTCATCAACCATAGTTTGTCACCACAGACCAGAAACCTAAGATTTTGTTCTCCCGCCTTCATGAGGAGGGGGGGGTGTCACTGGCAAGCTACTACACAAGTTCAAATCCCATCACTGGCAGAAAAGGGCAGTTTCACTATGTTGTAACCTGGGTGAAACATTGTTGATGTATAGATGTTGTACATTTTATTGTAGCCACCCTTCAGAAAACTTGAAAACCACATCCCCCTGGAAAAGGAACCAAACCCGCATCACCTGTGCAGGTTCGATTTCCGTTCCAGGGTGATAGAATTTTCAAGTTTGCTGAAGGGTAGCTAGATGGGAAACAGTAAAATGTACAGCATCTACGTATATGCCAACAGTGATATGTAAATGCCTTTCATGTATTTGTGAAGAATTATTTCTTCCAGGGATTCCTTTCTTATTTGTTTCTATATATTAAATAAAATGTTATGAGAGGATACTTAATTTATTTAATGCTGAGTATTAGTTTCCAAAATTTGTTTTCCATTGCTCTTGATGTAAACTTAGTCCTCATCTTTTGTTCATTCTTAAGTCATCACTTCCACCTAGACTGTTACCATTACTCAACAATTCTTGAGAACTTAAAACAAGTTTTTAAATAATTTTTGCTATTGGGAAAATCCATCCTATTTTCAGTTTCAGTTTTTCACACAGATTGGTATCTTATTTTTGTTGTGCAGTGTTTTATGCAAAAAACTATGTTTGATCTTTCACCCTACCAGCGTTGTGTTCTACTCCAAATGATCTCCACTGTGTTTACTTTGCACTAACAAGTATAAATAGTTGCTGATCTTAGAAAGACATTTATGCATTTTTGATTTGCATGCTGCCCATATTTGTTTATCGTCATTCACAATAGCAAAGGATATCTTGTTAGGGATGGGTGGGTGTCTACATTGCTTTTAACTTCTGCACTGACACTTGCAATATCACTACCTCACCAAAGTTTCTTATATTCTCCATTTTATGTTGTTCATTGGTGTCTTCCGGATGTGATAGGAGCAAGTCACTTTCCTGTTATTGCTAGAATCTTCACTTTTGGCACATCTCTTCCATTCATCAGATTTTTACTGCACATATTCAGTTCTTGGACAACATGAAAAATATTAGCACAAACACTGTATGCATTTTTTATTGAGATGTTGCTTATCCAACACAAAGGTTGATTAATAGAATACAAGGTTTGCTGATTTCTCCACTCTTGCAGCCATTGTCACGACAGGAGAATCATGGATTCAAACTAAAGGTATGGAAAAGAAAGCTTTTTTCAATAATTTTTAACTCAAATAGGGAATAAAGCAGTTTTGCAAATACAAAGACCGTTCCATAAAAATTGAGAGTAATTTCTTTTTGAGTTGGCAACAGTGCAAAGGGGAAAAACAACCACACACACGACTAACTGAATTAAGGAAGTATCTATGGCAATAGTTATTAGCAGTGGCAGATTATTCTGATTTTGTTATTGCGCAGTTGTTTAAGGCATGTCTACATTTCGCCATACAGCTATGGATGTGAGTGATTTAAAGTTAAAAAGTGAAATGCGTTGTGCGATAAAATTTTGCTATCATTTGTTGATTTAATGAAAAAAAATTACAAAGATAAATGTTTGGGTGAGTCAATGATTTTTAGACGACACCATGATTTCAAAAAGGAGCATTTGTTGGCAGAACTCGCTCCTAGGCCTGGTCGACCTGAAAGTGTTGTTACAGAGTGTATTGTTAACACTGTTTGGGCAATCCTGCAAGAAGATCGACGAATGACTGCTGAAGACATAGCAGCGTCAACTAATATTTCAAAAACATCACCATTCCGCATTCTGTGCGACAAATTACAGTTGTATCGTGTGTGTTCTAGATGGGTAACTTCATCACCTGATATGAAAACAGCTGTTAGCCAGAGTTCAGGTGTGTCATGAGTGGAATCAAATGATTACAAAGGATCCAAACTTTCTAAACACAGTAATAACTGCCAACGAAACATGGGTCCACTATTTTGACCCCCTCATGAAACACGCAATGAGTGTCTGGAAACACACAGGCTCGCCTCCTCCAAAAAATATCCGCCAAACCAAATCAGCTGGGAAGGAGATTATGATAATTTTCTTTGATCATAAAGGTGTAGTCTACCAGCATGCCGTTCCTCCACAAATTACTGTTAATGCTGAGTATTACCTTCAAGTCCTGAAGCGTCTGCGATGACATATATTGATAAAGCGACTGGAACTGATGGGAAAGTGGACTGTACACCATGATAACGCCAATCCACATGTGGCTGCTTGTGTCCAACAGTTTCTTATGAAATGCAGTATTGAAATCACACCACAGCCTGCCTGCAGTCCTGACTTCACCCTGTACGACTTCTGGTCATTTACAACACCCCGTAAGAGACCCATGTACTCTTGGGAATGTTTATGACTATATAGCCTCTGTACTTTTTTACTTTTGCTTCTGTACTTTTGGCAAACTGTTAGGCCGGATGATGCGGTGCATGTGGCCTGCGGAATATCTTGCCTTTTAACGTTTTTAGCCTTTTAGAGTGTAAATAAATTCATTTTTAGTTTACTTCTGAAGTAAGGCTTCAATGTTTTTTGAATCGTGCTTCAACAGTATAATTGGTTAATACATGTTTTGAAGCAGAATTTTATATTGATGCTAGGCTGCACTTTTGCCCACTAATAATTTTCACCTACATCAGCTGCCACAACACATTCTTTGTGTCACATCCTTTCTCACAGCTCCATAATGGTTATGGACATGTTTGCCCATGTACTTGACTGAGTGGCACAAGTTACCATATCTTTCACAATCTTTCTTTTTATGCATTATGACAGCATTCACCAAACTTGATTGATATACCTTGTATTTATAAGGTAAAGGGCAATGAAATGGATTATACTTTTGAAAGTTACTTTATGTGCAAGAGTAATTCTTCCTGTTTTTTATATAATTTTAAAAGAAAAAAAAAACAATACATACCATCATATTACGGTCATACAATAAATTTCTTTATGCTGAACAAAAAACACTTTGTCAGCAACATTTCACAAATTTTCTAAATTTAAAAGCTGAAAACAATATGCATTATATACTCTGGTAAAATTTATATACATGCTGTTCCTTCTGGTTATAAATAATTCTGACACGTTTCCATGGTGCAGATACACAGTGATTAGGTAGCCTTACAATGATGATTTGAGCAGTGGTGTCACTAAGCATCAGCTGGAAGTGTGGGAGTAGCATAATCTTGTTCTCTATTTACCTTGATCTAACACTAGCACAGCAGTTGAAAATACTAAGAAAATGCCTTTTTGAATTTGAAGCTTTTCTGACAACATCTGTTGTTTTTCCAACTTAAGAATTCATTGGCTTTTGCCTTGTAAAGTTTTGTTCTTTTTCAATGAGGTTTTCTATACGTATGATAGTTCACTTGGATTATTTGCAGTTTATTTTTCATGTTTTCCCAATACGAACATTCTGAGCTATTCACATTTCCACTACTTTTTTTTTTTAAATGTGTGCACACTGATTTGGTTTTATTCCAGTTTGCTATAAGATTGTCTTGCTTGTAGAACAGTATCTGTGCTAATTTTCCTTATTCTTTTCTGTGGATTTCTTTTGTGTTCTGTTAAAGTAATTTTCTAACTTATTTTTGTGCTATGGAGTAAATGCGGTTTTTGTTCCTGCTTTTTCTAAATTTTCTGTTTTTTATGTATTTCACTTTTTATCATCAGTTTAATTTGTCTCTTCACAAATAATTATGAGGATGTAATTGAAGACACAAAATTTTTTTGTCATTTTGCAAATGCTTTATGAGGATGTAGTTGAAGAGTGAAAATGGAATACATCGATATAAATATTCCATTCATTAACTGAAAATATGGTTTTAAAACTTTTGCATGTTTGTTATGATGAAATACCCAAGATAAGACAGCATCAACTGTGCATTAAAAGTAAATTTTTCAACTTACATGTTCATCACCTTTTTGTGTCTTGACAATTTTTGTTTATTTTGTTTGAGATCTTAACAACCATTATGACTAACTCAACTGGCTACTTATAAGCAGTCATCTGTCGCTTATTTGGGGCTACTGGTTCCAAGCAGGGGGGGGGGGGAACAGAGCCAAACACACCACCAAATTCCTCACTCAGGATTTGAACCTGGACCCATCTCAAAGAAATGATTAGAAGCAAGGGCTCTGTACTACTTGGTCACCAGGTGGCCTTCCTGATCACCAAAATTTGGGATACACTTGTATACAAGTGCCTACTTTTTTTGCTGATATATAAACAGTTAACATCAATAACAATTTCTTCAGAAATAATTGTTTCCTACTTGGTGACAAAGAGCATATATGTCCTCTATATTGTGACAAGTTTAGAACAAATTATTTCTCATAGAGCACTTTCCATCTTCAGTAAGTAATCAAGGACAATGCTCCCACTGGGACCAGAGGTAAGAACTCATTTTGAGTAACTTTAGTAAGAGAATTACCTCCACATATATATTTGCATAAATGTAAAATCCATAATAATTAATGACTTCATGACTTCCTCTAATTACTTCAGTAGTATAAATATTGAACGGGAATTATAGAGGATAAATTTATTAAGGTACTTTACCTCTCAAATTTTCGATCTAGACACTAGATCATCTTGCCATCCCTAAAACAAAGAGAAGAAAATACTTTACTCCAGGAAGGAGTCATTTATAAAATCAAGTGTTCGTGTGGTTTACCATACATAGGAGAAACAGGGCGAAGGTTAACCACCAGAATTAAAGAACACAAAGCAGCAATAAGGAACATTTCAAATAAAACAGGATTAGACAGGCACATACAACAAGCTGGCCACAAAATGGACTGGGAGTCCTCTCAAGTAATCAAACACCAATCCCATGCAATTATCCGGAAATCAGAGGAATCCCTGGAAATTTACAAAACACAAGGTGGCAACATCAATGACCATGCTGGATGGAAAATCCATCAGGCTTGGTCGCCAGACCTGTGGAAGTAGTAAGACGCAAGAACTCCTGAAGATGATCTAGAGTCTAGATCGAAAATTTGAGAGGTAAAGTACCTTAATAAATTTACCCTCTATAATTCCCGTTCAATATTTATAATACTGAGGTAAAATCTATGTAAAAGTTGGCAAAGACATATGAGATTCAATACAGAGATTCCAACCTTCCGAGAAAATTTTCGGTAGTAAAGGCCAAAAAAAAACTGTAGTTTCTTGTTTTTTTCAGTAGTTAACGCTAGAAAAATCAGTAGTTTTTTCAGTAGTAATGAATAAAATTGTATATCATGCTCTGTAACAAACACAATGTAAGTAAAGGCAAAATAAAAGTGTAAATTCATAAAACAGTGAATTTTTGCTTAAAAACTGTTGAAAAAATTCAAGACTTTCTGTGGAAAACAAGTGGCACTAACATTTGTTTTGGTTTTTCCTCAAAAAACAATGTATGTTACAAAGAGAATCCTGCAACACAGTAAGCGCCTCAGCTTGTTTGAACTACTTCCAACCTGTGAAGGCACTATGTTGTCTGTAGAATAACAGAACATATATATACTTTTTTTCACAGAGACAGAAGGGTGCTGCTTTCCAAAGTGCCACACCACCTTTGAATTTGTTAAACACTGAGCTGGCATTATCAGATCCAAATGCAATACAACCATGCCATTGCAACACTTATTTGGCAAATTCATCACTTATAGCTTTAAAAATTCTTTTGCCAGTGCTATCATTGCATACCAACAGAGAAACAAGCAAAGTAATGATTTTCCCACTCACCTTCTCAATAAATTTGATTAACAGTGGATACAGTTTCATATCAATACTGCCATTGCTTCCATCAGTACTAACTGCAAAGGGTGAATTTAAGGAAGAAATAATTTTTTTCATAGTTGTTCGAGCCATACTCGTGATGATTGTTGTGGTTTTCATACGACCGCTACTATAATTTGGCGTGACCTCGGAATTGGGAAACGCTGCCATAAACAATGGTCTAGATCATTAGCAGCTGATATCAGCAGATGTTCATTCAAAAAATGAGCAAATAAACTTTCAGCCTTTTTGGCACTTAAGGCTTTATCATCTTTAGTGATGAAAAATGATGCAACATCTTTTGACTTCACTTTTGCTTGAGCATATTCTTGGTGTGTTTTTCGAAAACACATGACGACGACAATCATCTTGTCCTCCGTGGGCGATATTCATTTCCTTTGTACAATAAGTACAAAACACCATATTGGCTGAAATGTTTGATGGTTGAAGACATGGAAATTTAATACTATACAAATCTTTAAATTTTTGATTGCTTTTGCACTACTTTTTTACCTCTTGTCCTACAGGAAAAGACGAATTTCCTTTTCTATTTTCTAGAGTCTATTGTTTCAAAAACAACGATACCACTAATATCTCCAAACTAAATAAACAAGACACCTGCTAGCTGCTACTACAATCTGAAACCGAAAGTACGAGAAATATCAGTTGACATCTAGAAAAGAAACCAGCAGCACGGGATTATCGATTAGTACAAACGAAACAAAGCAAAAACAGCATCCCACTCAGTTCTGCTACGATCACGTGAGCAGAAATTTCTAAGACGTCTATAAAACGTAAAAAAAAAAAAAAAAAAAAAAACATCAAAGAAATGTCACGATATTGAATTAACATTTATTAAATGCTTTTGGAATTCCAAGAAGCAATTCCAAATACATTTAATGAATGTTACAATCTCTACATATTGATATAAACCTCACACAGATGCTTTTAATAACATTTCACTGAGATTTCAATTTCCATAGTTTATTCCATGCTTCCCGTAATCCGTAGGCTGACTGAAAATTTCCATAGTTTATTCCATGCTTCCCGTAATCCGTAGGCTGACTGAAAATTTCCATAAAAACAACTAAGGAGAATCCATAGTAGTTGGAGTCTCTGTCAATATCATATCCATTTGTGTTTCTCACTTACACCTCCTGCCTATGTAATGTGGCAAATAATCAAGCTAGGAATACAATATTCTTTATGCTGCAGCCAAGTATACTGTATTGTAAATAAAGCAAGTGACTTTTTCTTGGATTTCATATGCGTGACATTTCCATTCTTAGAGTCTCAAAACATTTCTTCACACTACAGATAAATATGAAAAACAAAAATCCCCACAGTAATTCCATACTCATTTACCTTTTATCACAATGACTTTAACAGTGATTACCACTTTAAAAAAATCTTTTAAAATTACACTGTAGATATTTCCATAAAGCTTTGTACACAAAATCAATAGTATGAAAACTTTATTTATTAAACCACAAACATGATGCAAATCATTAAATTGTGCATCATGCAAAGGAAAAACATAAAACTACTACACATTAAACGTAAAAAATAAAAGATGCAGGAATACCTCATTATCTTTCAAATACAAAATTATACACACACACACAAAAAAAAAAAAACAGTAAATATCACAATAAAAAGATTTAAAGGCATGTGATCTGTCTCAGTACATAAATACACACATTTAAACTAACATGAGGATCTTCACTGCACTTGCAAGCAGATGGCAATATAATGATTTAATGACAGATTCTATGATGGGGGAAAGAAACAACTTCATTGGCTCTCACTGAGATTAAGCAGATGTGGCCATGCTTAGCAGAGATAAGGGTATGCACAAACTAAATGAATGTTAATATAAGCTCAACCAGTGAGATATTTAAACAAATTACTCGACATCTTACACAACACGTAGGCACAACCTTTCACATTATATTAAAAAGAACCTCCACAAGTTTTGGAGAATGAAATTTAAAAAAAAAAAAAAAAAAGCAGGTATGACTTTCACTTCATTTCATAACTTAATGTTGATTTTGGAAAAAAAAAGTTTCCTCAACACAAACACTTACCCATATCACAAAATGACCAGTTCTGATACTTCATCATAAATGTTTTTTATACTTAATGAAGAACAGCACAGTGTATACTGACATGTTTTACTATGGTTCTAGTTCCACTTGAAGAAATTTTGTTTAATCTTCCTTCCCTCTGAGTTCTTTTTGATTTTTACAGACATTTCCGACCTCTTGATGTTGGTCATGGCCTGTTCTCAATGTATAGAAGAATTAACAAAAGTTTTGTTTACTTCTGAAATAAACAAAACTTTTGTTAATCTTTCTATACATTGAGAACAGGCCTTGACCAACATCAAGAGATCAGAAATGTCTGTAAAAATCAAAAAGAACTCAGAGGGAAGGAAGATTAAACAAAATTTCTTCAAGTGGAACTAGAACCAAAGAAATATATCTGGGTAAAGCCTTAAGTAAGTGATTTATGACATGTATTACTTGACGCTTATCGTATTTTCTGATAAATAATGCCATGGTATTAACCTTGATTTTACAAATGTGCATCTCTGAAATGCACTGCTTAACAAGCTTATATTCATTTTTAGCAACATAAATTTCAACCACTGTCCGTGTCATTAGAACAGATCATTTCACGGGTCTTCTGTGGCTCACAATGAGCTATGAACACTATTTGGAGTTCCAACTCTTCATTGATTACTAACACGAGAACCTAGCAGTTGCATAAATCAAGTCTTGAAACCTGCACGATTACACGTGGAAAATGACGAGCATTCAATCTGGCCTTTTGTTCTGTGAGCAAACGGTTTACACAATTTAATGTTTGAAAATATTTATTTAAAATTAATACATTATGCTTTAGTGCCTTTTGTTTTCTTTTAGTCAGTTTTTTTATTTCCTTATCACATGCTAGGGAGGATAAAATGTGGATTTCTTTTTGGCTTTGCACGTAGTTCAGTCCATGAGCCTACCAACAGGAAAAACCACAAAAACTGCATGTGCTTCTGCTGTTGCACACTTTCTCACACATGAAATTTGAATCATGTCTTCCTCTTTCTAAACACACAAACAACCATTGTGGGTGTCAACCACAGGCTAGATGACATTCACCTCGCACTGCCAGGGGTTGATAACAAACTCCCAGCGGTGAAAGAGGCTTTCACACCCCATCACTCTCTCATGAATAGAAGGTATCTTATCCATTAGGAGGAAGAGTTATACAAGAACAGCTATGAAGCAATGATGATGACTGCAATTCAGCGCATAACTTTCCACAAACAACTTCATTGGCCCTCACTGAGATTACACAGATGCCACCATGCATATGATTTAATCTCTGATGATATTTTATGTGAGTTGCGCAACAGGCAATTTGAAGTGTATTAAAAATACACAGTTTTTCTAATACCTTTCTTCATTAAGTCATTTGTCATACAATGTATTCAAATTCAACTACCATACTGGCAGAGGAATTGGGGAGGGGGGGGCATGGTTGTCAAACAAAAATTTCTTTGTGGTGTGTTTACCCATGGCTTTATACTGGGTGGAGCTTTACTCCTGATAACAAATGAAGGTAATTTTCAAAGTTAGTCACTGGTATTTACATATTTCATAACACATACCCAATATGTCATTTCATTTGAGTCAACCACCCCCTCAGTAACCAACATATCTACATATTAAAACTAAGTGACAAAAAATGCTGTAACTCTTAAACTTTTCACAATAATTAAGAAAATTAAACTAAAACAGTAATTAATTTAAAAGACTATGCCATCCTACTAATGCTAAATTGCATTATTAATTAAGGGAATGGTCAAAACTTAAACCTGGTATGTAGCACTGCTGCAAGCACCTTGTACTGGATATATGTTATGAAGTAGGAGAGTACTTCAAACTGTCCTTGAAAATGTATTAAACTTACTAAAAGTACATTTTTAGATAACGAGAGCATTAAGTGTAACACTCGTTATTTTCATTATAAACCAAGGTAAATGGAACTGTAGCCTTATTATCAGAAAATACAGTGATATATATCTTAACTGCTACCAAATTGGCTTTGCCACACAGTTGTGTGTGAATGTGTGGTACATTTTCACTTGCAATATATTTTTCAAGACACACAAAAATCAGCATCTGTCTTTGAATTTCATTAATAAACTCATTAAGACCTATGCTTAAATTTAATTAAAAAAACAATAGATCCACTCTTGAATTAAAAAAACAAAACAAATCTAGGTTGTGTTGGTTCGCACATTACATAAGGAGAGAAACTTAAGATAAACAGGAGCCTTTAACCCAGCTTGGGTCTTCGTAACTTAAGATGCACAGAAGCTTTCGACCCATCTCGGGTCTTCTGTGTATCTTAAGCTCCTTTCCTTACACAACATGCATGAACCAACACAACCTATATTTATCTGTTACGTGTGTTCACATTTCTTCAATTTATTAAAAAACAAAATCATCACTGGCCCCATGGAGTGGATAATCTCATTTAAAATCACAAATTTTCAAAGATAAACTTACCAAATAAAGTTCATTCTACAAGCTGTTGTTTATAAGAGATATGGTGTAAACATGGAGATTTTCTTCTATCAAAACTGCTCCACACAATAAATTGAAAATATCATTTTGGGAAAGTACTTTGACAGTAAAATGCAACTGCATGAAAATTAATTCTTCTTCTATGCTTTAACAGCACAAAACAGCACATTCTTCAATAAAAGAGAGATTAAATATGATTTTAACTTACTGCACCTATTATTTTATGCACACAAGACGAATAAAAATTATAATGCACACACACACACACACACTTAAACATTCGAACTGATATTTTACACTGCAACAGTTTCACAATGTCCTTTCAAAGAAAAAAAAAAGAAAAAAAAAGCACTCAGAATATTTTAAATTTATATTACATTATTTTTTGGCACATAACTAAAATATCACAAAATTTAGTAACAGTCACACAGCACTGACTGCATAATATTTCTCAATAATACTTCAACACAAATCAAAACACAATCACTGAAACTTTCAAATATAAATTAATCTCACAGATTCATTCCACATGAATATATATACTGGCTCATTACAATTTATCAATGAGTACCATCATATTAAAATTTCATCATGAAATAGCAATATTACAATACAAAGCAAAACCAGTGTAGCATTTATAATATTGCATATAAAATAGCAAATACATTATTTTTCATTTTAAAGGGTAATGTACAGCATACGGTTGTGCAACATTTTCTCATTTTATCCTTTCCATTAAATTTTACACTTTATATTAATAAATCTAAAAAAATGATTTATCGTTAGACAAAATAAAAATCATTACAACATAATTGTTTTCATGATAATAGGAGATTTAGAAATGAGCATTAAACACAAATTTTTAACAATACCAAGAAAGCTACAGGAACCAAATCAAATAAATTACTGGCAAGATGTACATATACAGTTCACTACATGATTCAAAATTTGTACATTTCTTTCCCCATAAAATTAGAAACATCATGACAGTATATACAACAAAAATGATACTATAGTAAATTTATGTAGTGGGCACAAGTGTATACATATATATTTCCTTAAGTAGATATATAAGGGTATAAAATTTTCCCCAGTAAATGGAGAAATTACCTAATGGTGATCAATTTCTTCTGAAACCTATAGCAAGCTTCCAAAAATTTTACTTTTCTTTTTTTTTTTTTTACGCGACACATTTTTTCATTGCAAGAGTACAAAATCATAAAAGCATGTTTACAAAGAGATTCTGTTGTTCTACCTTTATACTAAAAACATCTTATCTTGCCAAGCAAAACAGACATTTAATGCTACTGCACCAGGTATATATATTGTTACCAAATGCACACAATACACCTCTGGTTAAATAACATTTTCTGTAAAACACGTGTTCCTCATGAGTACTGTATCTACAAAACTGGGTGATGATGAATTGAGTCACTTTGATGGCAGCAGCCACACACAGCCTTTTTTTTTTTTTTTTTTCTCACAGTTGTGCTTCAGAGTTAAGAACTTCGCTATTCAAAGGACAACTGAGATCTAATGTGCACTAGGTGTCAAAAAATAAGTTATTCTTCTTTCTTGAGTTGTGTTGATATGGGATGTGCAGCACCAGCTTGAGGAGATGCTTTACAGCCCAACTTCTTGCCACTAGTAGACTGTGTACTGGTTCTAGGAGGAGGAATCACAACAGGTAGTATGAATATTGCTGCTAGAGCAACAAGGTGACCAGCAAAATACAGCTTCCTGCAAAAGAAAATATCTCAAAAATACATATTAAAAAGGGTGGGGGCATGCACAAAGCATGAATGATTTTGTAATTCACTCTAGATAACATCACATTCTTTGCAACCAAATACAGAAGCCGAAGAGCCGACATATTAACAGGTGTGTGCAAAAGTTCTACCTATTTTTCATGATGCAAATTCTAAGTAAAAAAGAGGGGGTGTGTGCTGGCCAAAATGCTTTGAAGATAGGCTGTAAAATGGCACCAAGTACGCAGGAGCATCTCAGTTAGTTAGTTAGTTAATTGATTTTAGTGGTGCAAGGGCCAGGCTTGGCCAAAGAGCGCCAGACACAGAACTATCAGCTAAAGATTTTTAAAAGCGGGGTGAAATGATTAAGAGCAGACAGGCTTGGTAAAAGTTAGAAAGGAGTTAGTTAGTTAGTTAGTTAATTGATTTTAGTGGCGCAAGGGCTAGGTTTGGCCAAAGAGCGCCAGACACAGAACTATCAGTTAAATATTTTTAAAAGCGGGGTGAAATGATTAAGAGCAGACAGGCTTGGTAAAAGTTAGAAAAGAGAATGATGAAAGCTGTGAAGACTAGTTAGTTAATTAGGTTTACAGGAGCATCTCATTCGTAAACACGTCACACAAAGGTTAATATGTCAAGTAATAAGGATCACATTAGGCATTGCTTCCTTTATGAGTTTGACAAAGGCAACAATGCAGCTGAAGACTGTTGCAACATTTGTGAGGTGTATGGCAAGGATGCTGTAGATGAAAGCAGATGTCACCATTGGTTCCGGAAATTCCATGAAGGAGACAGAGGCTGCAGAGATCAACCATATTCTGGATGACCATCAGAGGTTTCTGAAGAGAATCTCAACCAAGCTATATCAAATGACCAACATCTAACCATTGCAGAAAAATATCAGAAAGGTTTTCTGAACACGGAACAACAATAGAAAGAAGGATGCATGCACTTGGGTTTATCACAAAGCACGACCAGCAGGTACCATCATATACCATAACATTCAAAAAGTTCCGGAACTTTTTATATTAAAAAAGAATGAGTACAGATAGTACCTGTTTATGCAGTGTTTCCTTCAAAGTAGTTACCCTGTGCAACTATGCATTTTTGCCAGCACTCATACAAAGATTTAAATGCAGATTGCGAGCCTTCTTTTGCCACATCCTCCAGTGCCTCTGTCGCAGCTCATTGCACTTCTTCAGAACTTGAGAAGTGTTGTCCCTTAAGCAAATTCTTCATCTGGAGAAAAAGGAAAAAGTCACATGGGGCGAGATCAGGAGAATAAGCTGGTTGTGGAAGAACAGAAATGTAATCAAACAACAGGAGGGATCTGTGAGCTGGTGCATTATCGTGATGGAGCACCCACGAATTGGATTGGATTTGGATTGGAGGTTTAACGACCACCGTGAGCAACTCAATGGGCTATAAGCAGTCGCCCGTCCCTAATTTAGGGTCACTGGTTCCAGGGAAGGGAGAGAGCCAGTGCCGTAAGACAAACACAACATCCATGCCTCACCGGGATTCGAACCCGGACCCCGTTCGGACGAATGATCAGAGGCCATCGCTTAGACCACTGCGCCACCGGGGCAGCCCCACGAATTGGTCTTCTAAAGATTGGGTCGCTTGCGTCTCACCGATTCTCGGAGATGTTTCAGGACGTTGACGTACTCTTTTTTAATGACTGTATGACCATGTTGAAGGAATTTCTTGTGTACAACCCCTTGCAATCAAAGAAAACTTTTAACAAGATCTTTACTTTGGAGCGGTCAGCCTTGAACTTTTTTATCGTGGTGACGACAGTGATTTCCACACTTTTGACTGTTGGTTGGATTGGGGGTCATACAGAAAGCCCCAAGTCTCATCGCCAGTAATCAATCGATTCAAGAGATCGGGATCTGAATCTACTGCATTGATGTTATCCCCTCAAACTTGCATGTGCTCATCCATTTTTTCTTGTGTCAAGTTTTAGGGAACAATTTGTTTGCACACGTGATGCATGCCCAGTTTCTCTGTTAAAATAGCATGGCAACTTCCAACTGAGATGCCAGCAACTTCTGCAAACGCTGTAACAGTTTTCTGACAGTCATTATTCAAAATTTCTTTGACCATGGTGATTTGTTCATCTGTTGTGGATGTTGAAGGTCGTCTTGACCTCTCATCATTCTCGATACTCTGTCGCCCGTTTTGGAATCGTTGATGCCACTCAAACTCTAGTTCAACTCACTGCACTCTCATCGTACGCTAACTTAATCATTTGAAAAGTCTCAGCGAAAGATTTTCCGAGCAGAACACAAAATTTTACACTTGAATGCTGTTCAAAATTCGACACCGTTGTCCTCGCGACGGAGAGCCTCGTGAACTATGCACATATGCTGTACGTGTTGTATCTGGATCAAACCGGTTCTGGCTGGTCGGTCACATGATGCTCTTCACTCGCTCAGTGGGGAATGACGTACTTCACTGACATTTGGCAAGTATTCAAAAAGTTCCGAAACTTTTTGAACATACTAGTATAGACCTATCCACAAGAAATCGATGGGACAGAATAGCCACCTGTCTTTCTTTGCTTGCACATCACAGAAATAAACCTATTTTTGGAATGATTAGTTATGAGTGATGAAAAGTGGGTCTTTTACAGAATTGTAAAGTGTCAAAGGACTGCATGTCCAGTTGGAGAGCCTGCTCCATCAACATCAACAGGAGGATTGCATCTGAGAAAGGTATTATGTGTATGGTGGGATGTCAAGGGGTAAATCTACTGGGAGCTGTTTGCCCCTAACCAGATGATAAATGCTGACCTGTACTGATAACAGTTGAAAAGGCTGAAAGAAAAATTGAAATTTAAGCGTCCAACACTGGTTAATCGCATAGGCGTCATCTTGCAACATGACAATGCAAGACCCCATATGGCTTTAGCCACTCAGAGAAAATTACTAGACATTGGATGGGAAGTGTTACCTCACCCCCATATTCCCCAGAACTCACAACTATGGACTATCATCTTTCAATTTCTTCAGAACAATTTTGCTAAAAAAAACCTTTGCAGGCATGAAAGTGGGCAGTGATAGGAAAAACTGAACTTCCACACATGCTGGGGGAAGGGGGATGGGATAATAGAGGGTTGAATCTTGGATTTCACTCTCTAATGTATACACAACCATGACATTTAGGTATTGGTCACATGCCTGCCAACTAAATAGATTTAATGTATGTATTTTGTTTCAAAAAAATTAAATATATAGTACAATATAATGTAAAGGGAAAAATTGCTGATGAGGTCATATGCATAGAAAATCACTCACCTTAGTACAGAACAATGTCTTTAATCAAATATCTTTATAAGATAACAATGTTGTATAGAAATGAAATTGTGAAGGTTTGAAAAACTGCAGACATGTTTGTTGATAAGTAATAAAAGTGTAATGAAGAATAAATGTTCATTCTTGATTTGATACAAAATTATTAATGAAGAAATATGATAAATGCTTGCGAAAACGTTAAGACATTTTGTAGATAAATAATTAAGGTCATTCACAACAAATGAAATTTCATTTTCTTAAGTTGTTTCTGTCCAACAATTTGTTCTAACCTTCTTTTATGAATAAGCCAGCTAGAGTTTTCTTTCTCTTGAACCAATTCATTTGATTTTAATTTGCTGCATAAGTTATTAGAGATATTTAGCTCCTTTCATCTTGTTTTCTTTATCTTGTAATTCTTTCTTATATTCTGAATATGATGATTTCATATTTTGGCATAAAATCTCTATTTAAAGGGTCATGCAAATAATCGTTTTTCTTAAAATATTCCAAGGCTGACTTATCCTGATTCAGTAGCTTATATTTCATGGTTTGAACATATGAAAATGTTTCAATTTTCACATGCTGGATTTTTTATCAAGTACATCCCCCATCATACTAAAAGACATTTCCACTTAAGAGCCAGGAAAACAACTCAATAATGTCTTCATTATTTTTGAGAGGGCACTGAATTTGTTTAACTTAAAAAGTGCATGTTTTGAGATTCACTGAAATTTACTTATGTAAATATTAAACTGGAGCACATCACTGCCTCCAAAGTATAAAATTACTGTTTAACAACAGCACAGGGTAGAGGGAATGTCGCACGAGCAGGAATTACGATTGCCGGCAAAATCTTCGCACCGCCCGACTTCCGTTTTCAGACATTTTCTTTCAGTTTTTCAAGCTAAAATACAAATATTTATGCATTAAAATGAAACTTAATAAGAATACTGGGAAGAAGAAACACCGCGAGAAAAATAAATTAGGATTGTGTGAAAATATCTTCACTCCGTTTAATTTCCGTTTTTGAAAGTTTTGAAAGATGAAATACCGGCCCCAGACGGAAAAGACCTTCACCCCCAAAACACAGCTTCTTTCAGTTTTACATCGATCTCGAGTATGACCCAAATGATGACAGAAAAAGCGGAATTCCGCAAATCCCCGAAATAATATCATGTATGAGTAAGAAGTAACTAAGAAATGGAAAAACTCGAATTTTATGGAAAATGAAAGTGAAAAATCGATACTGCCCTGCTCACTCTGCCGTGAAACAATTTTACGGGACACTGAAACGGCACAGATTCCACCACGGACGGATTAAATGCCGATCTAGAAATTTAATTTCGTTTAATAAAAGGGAAAGGGGCGAAAACGATTGCTCTTTATTGATTAGTTTTGAAGAAGTATGTATTAGAAATAGGGTAACATGCATTTCATTAGAAAAAATTCATAAAAAAAAGTCACTCCTTTTCACTATTACCGAAGATATTAAAAGCGAGGAATATGACAAGAAAACATTAATAATAAAAATATAATCAGAGAGAGAGAGAGAGAAGGAAAAAAAGGGGGAGGGGGATTTGGTCGAAAAAATTTCATACGAGGTAACGGAAAACGACGTGACATTCTCAACACCCAAGAAACATTGCCGAAAATATTTAACAAGTGTTAAAATCTTGAAAACACAACAAAAAACTTTACACAGATGTTTAATAACGTTATTTCCCTGAGATTTTAGATTTCCGTTGCATACTCGATGTTTTCCGTCGCTCGTAGCGGACCAGCGATTTCCATAGCATACTCGATGTCTTCCGTCGATGATTTCCATAGTAACTATGTAAAATTCCTAGTACTTGGTGTCGCTGAATTATTCTACCCACCGCATGGACTTGCTCAGCGTCAAGTGGAAGAGTGCGCACGGAGAATTTACTGTACCTAAGTCCCGACGATGACGACGGAGCACAGAGATTCTGGCGCCCAATGGCACAAAACCTGCCTTTTGTAGCAAGATGGTGCAAGACACTTGTTTTGGCACACTTTGGCACAGAATTTCCATCCCTGAAAGAGGTGACGTCATTCCCAGCCATAACCATCCCGTCGCTCGAAGTCATTACGATTTTGCTTTGCGCAAGAGCGAGGCATACCCCCCCCTCCCATAAAAATTTTATTGCATTTTTGGAATAATATCGGTAACACCAAAAACGGAACAGAAAAAAATGGATTTCTGAGTTTTCGCGGAAGTCTTTCATGCCTGCCTTTGATGAAGTTGAAGATGTAGAAATTTTGAAGATGACAATCCGTTTTTTTTTTTTTTTTTTTTTTTTTTGGTGTAAATATGACAAGGATGATAAGTCAGATAATATCTGAAAACTTGAAAATTTCGTTGTCCTGGAGCGGGAATCAAACCTGCGTCTCCCAGATAGCGCCCAGGTATGCTAACGACTACCCAGAACAACCAAGTCTCAAGTTTCCGATTAATTTGAATATAACCATCACAGGATTCATTAGTCAAAGCAACCAGCATTCATGTTTAGTGAATCTGGAGGTCAAGAATCCTATCCCGTGATTGCCCAGAGGAGCAGATACAGAATTGTAAAGTGTCAAAGGACTGCATGTTGAGTTGGAGAGCCCTGCTCCATCGATTCTTAACCTCCAGATTCCCTAAGCACGAAAGCCGGTTGCTTTGGCTAGAGAATCCTGTGATGGTTATATTCAAATTAATTGGAAACTTGAGACTTGGTCATTCTGGGTGGCCTAGTGGTTAGCCTACCCAGGTGCTATTTGAGAAACACAGGTTCGATTCCCGCTCCAGGATGAGACTAAATTTTCAAGTTTTTGGATATTATCTGAATTACCATCCTTGTCATACTTACACCAAAAAAAAAAAAAAAAAAAAAAACCGGATTGTCATCTTCAAAATTTGTATTGTATGGTGTAATCCCGTATTCCATTCATGAAGATGTAAAAACTGCATTACAAGACAAGAGGATTTTTTTTTTTTTTTTTTTTTACTCCAAAACAGAGGAGTTCTACAGAAGGGAAATTCAATTACTACCAGAAAGAAGGCAGATGACAAGAGGTGATAGATAATAATGGCAATTATGTAAAAGAATGAAGATGCTATTTATAAAAATAAAAAAAAAAAAAAAAAAAAAAATGTTTTTCTTCTCTATCAAACAAAAACAGGTAGAACTTTTGCACACACCTAATACATGAATAGTAAATCAGGCATTCATACCATCACATTCTTTGTGACCAATTACAAGAAGCTGAACAATACACACTCATAAATAGCAAACTTTCGGGTGTTTATTAACACACAGGGTTCATACACATTTCCAGAAAATAAATTCCAGGACTTTTCTAGGAGTTCATCAAAAATTCCAGAGTTTAAATTTTTGCTGGAATTATGTGTCTGTGTTATACATCTTCAATGAAATGGCAAAATTTCCCCATATAAAAATTGCTCTGTAAAAAACTTATATGCAGCAATATGGAACTTAGCACAATGATAATAAAACAAAACAATTTTGCCATGGCACTGAAGATTCTCTATTCCACAGTCATCTATTCCTATGCACAATACATTGGTGGCAGGAAGGGCAGATATCGATCCCCTTCGGTGAGGAAAGCACATTTTAGAAGGGCCACCTTGGACATTTGGGAAGGTTACCACACACTGTTGTGACCCCAATTACATACAAATGCAATGCCACAAACCATGGCCACTGGATATATGGTACTCAAAAATTTCACACTGCAGCATCACATGATATGTATGAGAAACATCACATTTTTTTTTTTTTTTTCCCCTTTGGGGTGCTTGTTAGTTTCTTTTTTTTTTTTTTTTTTCTTTTTGTTTCAGCTGTGTCCTCTTTTACATAAAAATACACAGCATGGTAAATATTTTTATTTCTAACAATCACTCCTTTTGCAATTTAGATTTGCAACAGGCTGGCCACTGCAACTTTGGCAACATAAAAAAAAACAATGATATATAAGGCCACTTACCATTTGAAGCTTGCCTCATTCTTATGCCATTTCTTGCACGTCATTAGCTGAGCTTTTTTTTTTTTTTGTAGCTTCTAGCAGGTTGGGTTGCTATTTTTCCTCTTCTGTTCTGTACACTACGTATATATATGAGCAGGTCACGTATACCAAGCATCATCACACAGGTTTGTTGTTCTTTTATACCGTTTAACTGCCCTTCGATGTATTCCTTCCTCTTTTTTTTTTTTACTTTTCCCTCCTTTTATCCCCCCTTCGTTAAAAAATAAAAAAATACGTACAGACTCCTTTAAAATACTTACAAATCAACCCAATTCATATATTAACACTTAAACTGAACTCAGGCAATTTTGAAAAAAGTACTCACTGACATACACACCAATTACGGCACCACTAACATTACTCATACATAATTCTAAACCTAACACATTAACATCAAACTAATTGCAACTCAAGTCTAAAATACTTATTTACAATATTTACAATGCAAGCTGGCCTCAACTCAATTTATATCATCAAATCCATACCTCATAACTCTTCCTGTACGTGCCTAATGCCCAAACACACGTCGACCTGCCCTTTCACTTAACCCTAACCTCACTACATTTTGCCTCTAGCGCTTTCAGCTGCACTGCAGCCATCCTCAGAAAGCCCTTACAATGTTACCTCATCTGCAGCCTCAGAACAAGTGAGCAAAACAGTCGGTGCCCGGGCTCGCCTTGATGTCATCATTAGTTGTCCACCGTAGCTCCATCTATTGTTTGATTCTGGTTTCTCTTTTTTTTCCTTCTTCTGTTGTTTTGATTTTTATGTTCTATTTTTATTAACTCTTTCCATTTGTTGTTCAAGTTATAGGGATCGTTAATATTACAAACTTTGTCTCTATTTTTTCTATTAACACCAATTCCACGGTACGTAGGTGTCTTTTCGTTTTTACAAAATTTAATAATTTTAATTTCTTCAAATTTGGGGTATTCATGGTTGTCCCAACAGTTTCGGATCAAAGCTGTCTTTGCTTAATTTTTTTTTTTGCCAATTTTTTGTGTGTTGTTTTAGACAATGTTTTAATTTATTTTTCGTGCTTCCAATGTATGACGTATTGGTTTAATTTATTTTTCGTGCTTCCAATGTATGACTTCATGATTGGAATTTCATACACACCTGCTTTTTCTAATCTACTTTACTGCAGTTATCTTTATTATTAGGAATTTCATACACACCTTTTTCTAATCTACTGCACTTATCTTTATTATTGGGAATCATATTTTTGATTATAAGCACTGTTTCTCATTTGAATACCATATTTACTGCATAATTTATTGATTTCTGAAGATATTCCAGCTAGGTACGGGAATGCCCCAACATATTTCTTCTGTATATTATTTCTTGAACTTGTTGTATAATTAATCTTACTTTGTACTTCTTGAATCCATTTTTCTACATTTTGTCTTGGATATCCATAATTTTGTGCTATTTCTTTTATGTAATCTATTTCTTCTCTTGTGAATTGTTCATTTGAGGAATGTGTAAAAACTCTTTTGATCAAAGTTTTTATACCATTGCATTTTTGAGAATACGGATGTGCTGAATTGCATGGAATTAATACTGGTACATACGAAGATTTTCTATGCACTTTGTATTGTAACTCATTTTTTTGTTTAATAATTTTAGCATCTAAAAAGGACAAAGTACGTACTATCTTCTTCATGTTCGATTGTCAGTTCGACGGATGGATATATAGTATTCAACTGTTTGGCTAATTCTTCAAGTTCAGTACTGTTCAGTTTTGAGTTGAGGCCAGCATACATGTAAATATTGTAAATAAGTATTTTAGACTTGAGTTGCGATTAGTTTGATGTTAATGTGTTGGGTTTAGAATTATGTGTGAGTAATGTTGGTGGTGCCGTAAGTGGTGTGTATGTCAGTGAGTATGCTTTTCAAAATTGCCCAATATACGAATTGGGTTGATTTGTAAATATTTTAAAGGAGTCTGTATGCATTGCGTATTTTTTAACAAACGGGGGGGGGGGGGGTAGGAAGGAATACATCGAAGGGCAGTTAAACTCAAAAAGTACAACAAGCTTGTGTGATGATGCTTGATATACGTGACCTGCTCATATATGTACGTAGTTTACAGAATTGAAGAAGAAAAACAGCAACTTACCCTGCCAGAAGCTACAAAAAAGCTCCGCTAATGACGTGCAAAAAATGTCATAAGAATGAAGCAAGCCTCAAAAGGTAAGTGAAGTGGCCTTATATATATTTATTTACTATGCATTGTGAATTAAACAATAGCATAGGCATTACACAATCCAGTAAGCTATTATGATGCACACAATGAAAAACAGTCTGCCAAATTTTAAGTGTCTACTATGATTTCTCGGCAAGTTGTGGCTGTCACACATACATGCATTCTGTTTTATTATACATTAGTGGACCTCAAATGAGGTTGATCTTTGCCAAAATGCCTTGAAATTAAAGGAAAATAGCTTTGTACGTGTATAACATATTATGATTTTTGTTATCCTGCTGCACAAAAAAATTCTTTTGTCTTCAATTTTAACATGGCTTTTCAAGATCACAGGCAATGCTGATGGAGATATATTATTTTTCATCATCATCCCCCCCCCCAATACACTTTTCAAATTTTTTTTTCTTTCAATGTGAAGTGCTGCTGTTGCCTAATTTCATCACCCTGCTTTCTGAATACAGATGAACTTAAATTCTTGAACACAATAGCAGACTAGACAGATAAGAAAACCTCAGTGATGCCCTGGCATTTCTACCATAACTCAAACAATCGGGAAAAAGTTTCTTCACTGAGATGGCTGATACATAAAGAAACCATTTGAAGACCATACTCAGAGATAAACAGCACTCTTAAGCATATGTTTGTGCATCTGGATGAATTCAATGCTCATCTCTGAAGTGACCCATTATTCAAAAGATGTTCACTAATAAAAAAAATAGTGAACAGCTTACAGTGGGTAGGATGAGGTGAATAAAGTGCTCTGGATGATACCCCCTCCACCCCCACCTGAGCAAGTGGTTTAAGGTTTTCCCTATATTTAAACCTCCCTCTAACAGTCACTTACAAGATTAATAAAATAGAAATGGATAATCCACGCTTTTTTAGTTGCTGGGCCCTTAATGCAGAGCATTTGTTGATTTCTTTTTAATGGCTGCATTGTAATTTGACTAAAAAAAAGAGGGGGAGTGTAGATTAGTGTTCATTAAAGAAAACATTTTGTATATGAAATATGGCACTCCTTCCTTACCAACAGGATAATTTTATTTCTGATCTTATGATGGAATAGTAATAACAACTAGCAAAACACCTTTTGGTTTTTCTTTTGTAACTTCAACTGTTTGTTTTTGCGTATCACAAAAATGATCCTTTCCACTTGCACATTATAAAAACATCCTGTCCATTTTTATTCTTTTGAATGTTCCCTCTTTCAACATTTGGTTCATTTTCACTCTTGTATGCCAAAACCCCAGGAGTTACACAAAAGGCATACATTATTAGGTGGCAATTTCTTGCTCAACATAAGAGATCAAATTCTGGTTAAAATGCACAAAGCATTGTATCTCATGTGATTCTATCATAAAGTTCACATATCATTACGTGACCACAAGGTTCCTCAGGAAGACTCTTTGACGTCTGTAAGTTTTTTGTTTTATACGTTATGTAAAGTGGGTACAGTCTGCAGTGTTGCATTAAATTATTCAATTAAAAATGTTACTCATGGAAGTGTGTGTTCAGTCGGATGTCAGTAGTTATTGAGAGTTTCTTTGTCCAAAGTTGTATCCAGCTTCAATATGGTCAGTTGTTAGGGTTAGCTCAAGAGCTATTTCGTCAAAAGTTGTATCCTAGTAAAATTTTTAGGACTTTTAAGCAATTAGTAACATTTTTAGGACTTTTGACCAATTTGTAGTAACATTTTTAGGAATTTTAACCGATTTATATCTTAATTTAATAATTTAATGCACAACTGCAGACTGTACCCACTTTACATAACGTGTAAAACAGAAAACTTCCAGACGTCAAAGCGTCTTCCTGAGGTACACACAGCATGTTTGCTTAATAATTTTGGGTTTCATTCTTTCCAAGGGAAAATATATTCAAATTAAGAAAGGGTGACTTGACACTGATGATTGAATATATACAACGGTAATGGTGATTACACAAGAACACAAACAAAATCCAAAACTACTACCCACTTATAATAGTGTTTTCTTTAAAAAAAATTAATTTTATTGCTCTCTCATCCCAGAAAGTGTATGTACATGCTTTCAAGTCTAAAATTAAAATAAAATGCATTTCACTTCAAATTGTCTGCTGGTCAAATGTCCGACCATCGTGGTGTTGCAAGCAGAAGCAGGATTCGTCGGAGAAGACAATGTCGTGCCATTCCGTAGTCCAGGAGCGGCATTCAAAGGCCCACTGCCGCTGCACTCGCTGGTGGTGTAACGTCAATGGTAATCGGAGCAATGGGCGCCATGCGACAAGTCCCCGCTTCTACAGACGACGTCGAATGGTACGTGCTGACACAGGTTGTTGCACAACACACCCTAATTCCTGCGCTAACATTCGTGATGTGGCGTTGCGAGCCGTCAATGCCCGCCGCACAACATGCCAGTCCTCTCGTTCGGTGGTGTGCCGCGGCAGCGGCAGTAACTCACGTCGGTCCGTCCGTCCCTCCTGCACCCACCGAATCCATACTCGCCTCACTGTGGCTGGATGTCGTCCCACACGGGCACCGATGACTCGGTACAATAAACCGCTGTCATGATAAACCACTATTCGTCCTCTGTCGAACTCCGAAACATGCTGGAATGACTGCCGTATTCTGCGACAAGGCATCAGGACATCAGGAAGCTTCCCACACACAAGTCCAGCAGCACAACATACTTCCACTACTTACACCCCGCCTTCTGTGCACCCTTCTTATAGTGCTTCTCGGTGGCGTGCCGGGCGCACATTATTTGCATATGCCCTGTAATGCTAATCGTTTGCATGTCCTCTAGCGGGCGACGCATGCTGCGAATTTCAAGCCAATCGGATGCTTCCTTCTTGGTGTTGCATTTTGGGTGGCCAGCAGTGTATTTATGGATGCATGCATGCGTGATGCCAAAATAGATAATACTGGTTTATGTCTTGGTGATATTCATGTGTGCAGATTGCTGTATGCTATGACACTGTCCTGCTGGCAGAGAGCAAAAGTGAGTTGCAGAGTATGTTGTCCCGGATGTACGAAGTTTGCATGAAATTCAAACTGAGTATTAATAAGGGAAAAGCCAAAGTTATGGTTTTTGAGCAGGGAACTGGTAGTACTGAATGTAACATAAGTCTAAATGGAACAGTGACTGACTAAGTGAATGAGTTTGTGTATTTAGGAAGCATGTTTGACAGAGAGAACAAATTGGATAGTGAAATTAGTTGGAGAGTGAATTCTTCATTGAAAGTCATAGCGGCCTTGGAAGGTTCTCACAGGAATGATGGGTTCTCAAGGGAGTCCCGCACGACTGTGTATGAAAGTGTAATTGTTCCTACTCTAATGTATGGCAGACAAACCTGGGTACTACAGAAGAAACATAGGAGTCATTTGTGTGCTGGAGAAATGTGTTACTTACGGGGGGGGGGGTTGGCAAGACATGTTCTGATCATGTGAGGAATGAAGATGTGTTGGAGTTGTGTAATGTGAAGCAAAATGTTGTTAGCAAGGTGGAGACTAATACAGGGATCATAGCATACTTCTGGAAAATTTTAGGTTGGAATTTTAGGAATTTTAGGAATTTTTAGAAAAATTTTAGGAAAATTTTAGGAGTGTATTTCAATAAAAACTAGATGTATATTTGTATACATCTAGTAAAACAACTTTGTATACATTGTAAAGAGTTTGCTTCACACCCTTCAACCATATATACTGATAGACTGCGCATGACATCAAAATTTCTGGCTCCAACATAAAATCACATGACAACAGTCAAAAAGATGGGTTACACCTGCTGTGCTTATGGTTGCTCTGAGCGATATAGTAAAGAAAGTTCTATGATTTTTCATGGGTAAGAAACGAATTAAATACCTAAGTCAATAAAGTTCAATTACTTAACCAGAAACTTGCAGCTATTGATATAAAAATATAGTAACTTAAGAAAAAAAAAAAATGGAATGCAGGTTCCAAATTCTTCGCAAATGTTCATCACATTATAAATCACAAAATGTAAACAACCCGTTCATGCATGTATATAGCTCATAAGTAAACTTACCTGAAGAGTTTTCATTATATATGAGGCGCATTCACATAATACACCGAAAACACTGAAGTTCTGCAATGTAAATTAGTAATCATAACAGCATTTTTACACGAAATTTGGAGTCTGATGATGACGTGCCCAATGTTTGAGCCATGGCGGCTTTGATGCAGCTATTGCCAATGCGCAGTCCATTAGTATATATGGTCGAAGTTCACACCCAAATTTTTTGCATAACGTCTAATGTCTAAAGTTTAAGTATGATTTACTTCTAATGTTCAGTTCTTATCTTTTCACGTGTTATTATCATATTCAAGTATATTTACCACATTCAAGTTTCACTTTGAACATTAATATGCTGTTTAACCAGAAGCAATTCACGATTTTCACAGAAAGTTTTCAGGTTTCACATTAAATTATAATATCCTAAAAAGGTAATTGAAAACCAAGAACTATGTACAATTGTTCACTGAATTACTTTTTTCATATTATTGTTTTAACCTTTTCCTGATACGCCTATCTTTTTCTGCTTCCACCACAACTAATTTACTTTGTTTTCTTTATTTCAGCTGAACCTTGTATGATCAAGTTAGAGGCAACTGCTATTTCAACAGTATTTTGTTTTTCTACAGCTTTTCGCATTCTTTCTGTTCCCTCTTGAATTACTGCTAGGGAGGCTTCTTTATCTTTTTTAAGCCTATTTATTTCTGCATCATTTTCTTTTATTTTGTCATCAAACTCAGCTTTTCTTTTTTTCTCTAGCTGCTTTTCCTTATTTTCCCTCTCTTTCTGCTTCCTTTCTTTTACCTTTTTTGATTGTTCTTCCTTCAGCTTATCAACATACTCTTTATAAAATTTATGTGAATCACGAACACTATTTAACAAATTTATTGTTATGGGAATTTCTTGTTATGGGAACTTTTTTTCTTTATGATGCGCTTTTACTTGTGAAAAGCCACTATTAGAAATATTGAAAATTTCTGAACACAATATACACTTAGCAGAAAATATTGTTTCAGTTGCAGAACACCATTCTTTCAACTTCACTCCGTCCAATTCTTTGGCGAGCCACGCATCTTGAAATTTCGTTTTGGATTTAGGCATCTTAAACACTTGTATTACTAACCAGAAAATGAAAGGGAAGTACAAAAACACGTTCCAATATTGCAAAACCAGACAACTTCCCGAAATTTGGCTGCGAGGATGTCAGAAGATATGAAAAAAAAAAAAAAGCAGGTCACCACTAGAGAACTGAACCTGCACAGAGAACACCATAAAAGACGTAAAACCAGAAACTATCATACGCATCTCACGCAAGTTCAGTCAAAGCGAGTCGGAGCCGAGATATATTGCGCATCGAAGGTCGCTGTCGCCGACGCATGATCGAAGGTCAATGATCACGTGCTCTACTGCCTGCCAAGATAACTCAGCTACCATCCCATCGTCATTACCGGAGGTTACGGAAGAAGACCACATGTTTCCTCTTTGCTTCCACCCACCTGCGGTTTACAATAACAAAACATCAGCAGAAAGAGGAGGTTCCACAAGGCATGTACAAAAATAAAGTACGATCTTCTGCGTGCCACGGAGTTCGTCTGCAAAGCGCAAACCAGGGGTGAAAATGACCCCTCCCCTTTTCCCTTAGATCTCTTGTTACTCTCGAAAACTGTTCGAAGGCAAAAAAATGGAACGCCCGCCCCGAAGCAAGTGCATCTCGATGGCGTCATTTTTCCTTCCCTTCAGCAGCACAGCATATAGGCTGTGTTTCTACAATAACAGGTCTTTTTACCTTACCGTAATGGTAAATTTATTGGCGTTAATAACGGTTGTTTTTAATAAAAATAAGCTTACGAAAATTTTAGGATGAATAGCAAATTTTAGGTCTAATTTTAGGAATTTAAGGAGGGTCACAAAATATTAGGAATTTTAGGACGAATGCGATCCCTGCTAATATGATTTGGTCGTTTGGCCATGTTGAAAGAATGAGTGATGAGATGCTTACTAAGAAAACATTTTCAGCCCAAGTGACAGGAAGAAAAGGCAGAGGAAGGCCAAGGAAGTTATGGGAGGGTCAGATTCAGGAGTGTCTGCATGAGAAAAAGATCATGAGTATGAAGTATAGAAGATCTTGTGTACGTCGTGCGATGGATGTCAGTGAAGCCCGAGTTGTGTGTCAAGATTGCTGTAAATGGAGGAGTTTGATATGGCAACAGTAAGTAAATAATGTTAAAAATTATCTTTTCTTTGTGGAGCTAATCTCTGAATCCCAGAAAACAGATTAGTGATATGTATGTATGTACTAAAATTTTGCATATTCTACTGTCTCCATGCCTCTACCATTACAACATCACTTCTCAGCACATTTTAGAAAACATTAAGAGAAAAATCACATTACGAAAATAAAGAGCAGTCCTCACTCTATAGATGCTGATTGCTCAGTCTGAATTCATGTTGGTTTCTTACTGAAAAATACATTTTCATTGTATACTTCCTGACAGAGAAAATGCCACACCATGAAGGAATACTTGAAAACAGACCAAACTGCATACACAGATAGCCAAGTAGGTCCTGAACAAATGATTTAATTGTCATACACAGACTAGGCTCCAGTGGCTGAATATACAGGATGATCAATAAGAAGTTTGGCCCCCATTTTAGGCGATACAGCATTGAATCCCAAATGGCATCGAGGCAATGAGAGTCCGAATAGAGTCCTGGGGTGTTGTGGAACATTTGGTGTTGATCCGAGTCCACAGTTTATGTTCATTTTGCGGGGAGAGCGGGCTGCTACTCAACCGACGTCCAATCGTGTCCCACAGATGCTAGATGGGCGAGAGGTTGGGGGATCGTGCTGGCCATGGAAGCATCTGCACACCGCATAAAGCATTGAGGCTGATCCGAGCGATATGCGGCCGGGCATTATCCAGTTGAAAGCCAACGTTTGGAATGCACTGTAGATATATTAGTGCCACAGGCCACAGCACCTTGCCAACATAGCAGCATGCCGTCAATGTGCCCATAATGCGTACTCAGCAGTGAGTGGCTGTTGGCGCTGATAGCACTACACACCACGATTCCACGTTGCCGGGTCATGTGGCACTCCACAATGGCGAAAAATTCCACCTGTTAGCCATGTCGCCTCCAGACTCTCTCATGGCGATGATCATCTGTGGCAAGACAGAACCGCGATTCGTTGCTGAACACCACACCGAGCGGTGACAACAATGGCTCACTGTTAAGGGTAGCCTCTGCAACGGATGGATGGACAGCAAAACAGACACAGCCAATCGGCGCAACACTGTCCGCGTCGATATCGGAGCATCCAAACCTCCCTGCACACTCCGCAAAATGTCGCCCGTTGTGGCCTGTGGGTTCGCTACAGCACGACATCAGATGCAACGAATGGTGCACTTGGACATCCGTCTCCGTCCTTCGGTCCCCCTACGACATCGCACAGATCCTTTCTGGGACCACTGTCTTCAAATGCGACCGACGGTTGTGGCATCACATTTCATTTCTTCTGCAATATGACGCAAGGACCATCTGACGGTACGAAGGCCTATGATGACATCTCTCATGAACTCGTCTGCTCGATGAAATTGAATACGATGACATTGTAACAGCATTAGCACTCCTTGTTCATTCTCCAGACAAGGTTACAACAGAAGCACTCATTTCTGGCAAGCGTAACGACGCTTCGACTGATGGCCTCACAGGCTGGCTGGCTGCTTATATCCTGCACTCCATTTGGACGATTGACCTGCAAATGCAATCATTTGCATAACTTGTACATGTGCACCCTCCCTGCAATTTGCATGGTGCTGCACTCATGTCTTCATTGTGTCATATTTTCTCTGTCAGGCAGTGTATAAGAAAAATCAAACTATACACGAAAGGAAAATATTAACATATTTTCAAAATATGTTTAGAAAGACTGTTAGTAAACACAAGTGAATGTAAAATTAATTTCAGGACCATTTTACCAAAGCACTTTTTTTTTTTCTTTGGGTAGTTGAACAATACTTATTAACACAAAGACTACGAAAAGTAACCCTTTCCTAATTAACAATTATTAATTCCAATGAGAGGCCAAAGAAAAAATAGTGTCAAGCCTCACTCTCAAATGAAACTTAAGTTACATGCTAATGAAATGTTCACATTGCTGCTCAGATGTAAATTATTTGAAAATGTGAATGCCAACAAAAAACATGGGTACAAGTTTCTCCAACTGAATTCTGCAGCATGACCAAAGCTAAGCAGTTAATTAAGAACCCCTCTTAACTTCCTTTTATACAAACATACACATCACTAAGCTGCTCTGAGTGAGCTTTAGTGGTTAGCTGCTCAAAGAAAGCTCACCTGACAAATTAAAGTTGCTGATGGTGGTAGATTTTACTTACTGCTGATGTATTAAATGTCTCCATTTAGAACAGTGTTGGCACACAACATAAACTTAACTGACATCCATCACACATCTCACCCAATAGCTTTTGTACCTCACACTCATTACCTTTTTCTTTCATGGACATTCTTGCCCCCCCCCCCCATGATTTTCTTAGCTCTCTTCTAGCTTTCTTTCTTGCCATACAGGCTGAATAAATCCTCTTAGTTAGCATCTCATCACTTTCCTTTATACAATACTTAATGTGCAAATAAATAGGTGAACATTTTGAAAACTTAATCATTACTTCAGTTTCATTATGATACACTGCCGGACAATTGCTAAGGACGGATGACAATAGCAATGATAGCAACCATAAAATGGAAGGCAGGAAAATGTGGAAATTAGCATAAGTGCGGGATACAGTAAGACGTGTTGTGCATATGCAAATTTTGGATTGCCGAACTTGTTCGTGACGTCATAGCACTGATAAGAGATATAAAGGATTTGACGCGTATTGACCGTTGTTGTTCAAACGCAAAGTTGAAAGGGAAAGAATCAATTGACGAACTTGCAATTTTCAATATGTCTTCCCGACATCACCTAGATGATTTTACGCGTGGCCGTATTATTGGCAAGATTGATGAAGGGCGAAAAATAACAGATGTTGCCAGGGAGTTCGACATCAGCCACAGTGTTGTTTCAAGGCTTTGGAAATCATTTCAAACAAATGGAGAGTGTAGCAAACGTCACGGGGGAGGTCGTGTTCGCAGTACGACACTTGCAGAAGATCGGTACATAGTGCTATCAACAAAAAGACACCGGCGTAGCACAGCTAGTGAGGTAGCAAATCAGTTTATGGCTGCTACTGGCAAGCGGATCTCCCGAAAAACTGTCGCCAGACGTTTGCATGAAGGAGGACTATACGCCCGCCGTCCTGTTGTGTGCATCCCATTGTCCAGACGTCACCGTACCGCCCGTTTGCAATGGTGCCATCAACATCGCAATTGGACTGATAACGACTGGTCTGCTGTCCTCTTCTCAGATGAGATTGGATACAGTCTATCGTCTGATTGTCGACGACAACTGATCTGGCGTTATAGTGGTACTGCATATTGTCCAGCAAACATACAGGAAAGGGACCGATATCCGACATGTAGTGTCATGGTATGAGCTGGCATCATGATCAATGGCCGCACGTCCCTCTATGTGCTTCCAGCTGGGACTATGATTGGTCAACGATACATTAATGATGTTCTGCTACCTCATGTTCGCATGTTCCGTGGTGCTGTCTGTGATAGATTCATTTTCGTGGACGACAACGCAACATCTCATCGAACAGTCGCTGTCCAGGAGTGTCTTGAGAGCGAGGATATTCAACGCCTCGTATGGCCAGCACGTTCTCCAGATCTAAATCCCATTGAAAATGTGTGGGATGCTTTGGGGAGGAGTCTTGCTGGTCGCCAATGCCCTCCAATAAACAAGGACACCCTCATCCGTGCACTGACAGAGGAATGGGATAATTTACCCCAACAGCTGCTTGATAATGTTGTGCAAAACATGACACGATGTGTGGAATCTTGCATCGCCCTCCATGGTGGCCATATCCCGTATTGACATCTTACGCCGGAACGCCTGCGGACAGTAATTGCATTTTTTTCACGTTTACGTATTCTGCACAAAATGGCCTGTTTGTCCCTTGAACACGTTCCAAAGCCTTCTGGATTTCAGAGCACAATAAATTGTCTTTCTTGTAATGTCCTGGTATTCTGACATTATTTTATTTCACTTGGCATCCAACCACACTTACTTTTTTATGCGCTATATAGCTGTTTATGATCCGTCCTTAGCAATTGTCCAGCAGTGTATTAAAGAGCTTTTTTTTTTTCTGGACAAGCCTTGAATCCAGTCTCTAAAGATACTCAGTGACAAAAGCAAAATCAATGTATCAGGAACACAGACTTCACCGAATTATTGGGGGCGGGGGAGCAGGCATATAGAGATCAGACGTGGAAGGGGCAAGTCATTTCCATAGTAAGGAGGAAAATTAAAAAAAATAATAAAAGGGAAACGGAAGAGGGGGGGGCAAAAGGATAAAGTACGAGATTCGACGTATACTTTAAAATATAATTGTAATTGCTCATCAACAAATGAACAAGGCAAGAAGAATATTCTTTTGCTGAATATTAATATTTAAAAAAATAAAATTCAGCCTATGATTTTATGAAAATATCCACAGATTTTTTTTTCCAAACATTTATAAAAAATATGAGAAATTAGCAGTTACTCAAACACAGAACGAGAAGCACAAAAAATAAACAGATAAATAAAGGCACTAGAGATTATGTGTTTCAGTATTTTTATTTATTTATTTTATTTTTAATAATTGTTTTAAACATTTACCCCATGCCAAACACAATACAGGGCTGGCAATCAAGTTTCTTATCAAATGAGCAATGCAGAATATGGCAAAAATGTTTTTATATGAGATAGTCGATAACAGATGCAGCCCGCGAGAACCACCGAAATTCCCTACTGACGCGGTCCGTGATGGTAGGAGCAAATGTCCCCTAGATGACAGTAACGGAATGTTACCGAAAGTACTCGGGTAAAAAACGTATTAAAAGAATGTAGAGGCAGCAAAGGAAAAAACTCATTTAGTAACGAGACCAATTAAAACCAACGGGAAAAAAACTGAAGAGGACCCGAAACTGAATGAAAGACCCCCATGATGCATCTACATAATGGAAATACGAAATAATGCCATGAACCACGTGTGGTAAGTGTTAATCGAACTTCATCAACATAAAAGGTAAGTTCAAAAATGCAATTGCATTAATGCACGTCAAAAAATTAACCTCCAATATCAGAAGTAATTGGAAGTTTTTATTTATTTTGTTATTTTGGAAATAAATCATTTTGGCCTCATAAGGAGGAGCTTGGTCCACCTTATAAAGAATAATACATTTTTATAAAGGAAAGAAACACATTATTTTTTTGCAACCACCACAGCACAAGATAATCTGAATAGTATGGGAAAACATTTAAAATGTAATCAAACTTCTATTATGGGAATTTCTACTAGGAATTTTTTTATTTTTATTGCAAATTTTAAGAGAAAACTCTTCTCCAGGTGGTCTTTTGTTGTCACTTTTCCTCATCACTAATCATGGTTACGGTTAACCTTGACGTTACGGTTATTTTTCACCAAATCATGCCACATGTTAGGCAGGGATATTCCTTTGCAGTCACTGATGATGGAATTCTGATTTTTCTCAATTTCTATTTTTTCTTTTAGCTTTCTTTTTTTGAAAATCGCTTTGGAAACTTATGACTTTAAGGGAATTCCAGTCCATGTTGTGACCAGTTTCTCTAACATACCTATCTAAACCTGTCTTGTTGGAGCAATTTTTTATAGCAGCTTTATGTTCTGCTATACAAGTTTCTAGTCTGCGACCTGTCTCACCTATGTAAGATAGTCCACAACTACAATTTACTTCATAGACAACTACTTGTATTTTTAAAGTATCTTCTTCTCTGTGAACTAAATTTAGGGAAATTTTTTTAACTTTGTTTTCTAAACTTGGAGCTAGCCTAATATTATACTTCTAGCTAATTCTATTGGTGAAAAATAACCATAACCGTTAAGGTTAACTGCAACTACGATAGGGACAGGGAAAAAAGGACAACAAAAGACAGCTTGAAGAACGAGAACAGTTTTCTCCAAAAATTTGCAATTAAAATAAAAATTTTCCTAGTAGAAATTCCCACAGAAGTTTGATTAAATAATTGAATTAATAAACTAGGAAGCCAATTTTCAACATGAGCTTTATTCAAAGAATGGGAAAACATTTTTTCTATATAGAATTTTTTAACTCTTGCATTTCAAAAATGGCATACACACACACACACACACACAAATAAAAACTTATTTAATGAAACAGGAAAAAAACTTTGGGTAGGTACTGCCCCCCCCCAGTAAATTATTGTGCGGGCAAAATTCACATTGCGCCCCCCCCCCAGTCAGAGCCTATGTGATGGATTTAAAATGGCAAAATAACAGAAACAGCGACTTTTTGTTGTTGTTCGTTTTTTTACTATGCCTTCGGACAGGATATTGTCATAACAAGGAATGCAACTGTGATTCTACGAAGCAAACTACATAACATATACTGTACTTCTTGCATAACTTAACCACCACTGCATCCACAGCTCGAAGTTACTATTATCCATGATTCAACAAATGCACTATATTCCCCATTGCAGAATACAGTAACAAAGCACTTTTTTGTTGTTGTTGCTGTTGTTTCTAAGTTTAATGATCCCACAAGCATCTAAACATTATAGAGGGATCTTAGTGAGCACCTTTTCAGCATGGTCAAACCACCTCAGAATATTTGTTTCCACCTTACAAACATTTTGCTTTACATTATGCATCTGCAACACATCTTCATTCCTCACACAATCAGAATGAATGTGTCTTGCTAACCCACCCCCTCGAGGCCTGATGAGGGGGAGGGGGTGCTGTAGCACCGGGGCCTACGGCCCTAAGGAGGCCCAGAGCCCGTTTCTAAAGTAATTTTTTTCTAATTATTATTTAATGGTGTCCGAATATTTTTCAAGCTGTACCGTCACCAGGGTTGGGAAGTTACGCGTAAACGCGTAAAAAATATTTTCTACGTGACGCGTAAAAATGCGTAATTTATGTCATAAATGTAAAAAATGTGATAAATTCAAACCTTGCTTTAAATACAATAAAAAAAAAAACTGAAGTGTTACAATGTTAATCGAGTTCCAAGGCTAACTGCAACATGTACATGGGTTACCACGGCAAATCAAACGAGCTCTCCATTTCTTTCCTTTCCAAAGACACGCTGACACCACACATTGGGTTCTCTGTGCTGCTTTGCTACTCACCGACACAGACTATTGTGTATGATGTACAACGTTATTGCTAGTCATCAAAGGCTGCAGACAATTTTAATCATGTGGATTTTGTCACTTTGTGTTTCCGACCAGAAGCTGACATCTTTTGTCTTTTTATTTTATGCTCAATTCATTATTTTTGCATTGCAGCAATTTTTATATATGAATATAGTGTCTTTGTGCATAAATCAGACTTTGTTTATTTTCCTTTATTCTGATGAAGTCGTCCGTCCACAGCGGTAACTTAAAAGACAAAACACAAAATTTAATGTTTACTTATGAGAGAACTCTTTGTGGATACTTTCCCAGAGGCTGTATCTTTAGACGTATATTACACTCTAAAAATGAAAGGTGAAAAACGTGATGATTATGAAAAAGTACTAAGAAAAATAAGAATGTCTGTCGGTAGATGGCATTCAAGAGTTTTCTGAGAAAACTCTCCCTTCTCGAAAGGAAGGGTTCGTTGATGAAGGGGAGAATTTGAAAAATTATCCACCACAAGCCAAAAAAAGATTGAAGAGTTGCAACCGGTCGGGTTGTCAGGAAGTAGGGGAATGGTGGGTGGGGAGTAGGTGAGGAAACGGAAATATGGATTATGCAGTTAGTGGAGGAGCTGGGGGGAGGGTTCATTGCACTTGGGCCCGAGCTCGCTCTCCATGGTCCTGCCCCCCCCCCATAAGTGATGCATCTTGCTAGCACACAAATGACTTCTTACCTTCAATGTCTTCAAAAAAATTTTAGCAAATAAATTTGATAGTGAGGATCCCATTGGGCCTCCACTTTTCTGCTGATATATCTTACCATCATACCCAAAAAAGTTGTTTTGGGATATATACGTCAAAATATTTCTAATTTCTTATTTCTTCAATTTGATTACTCTGTAATTACTTTGTTCTTTTTAATTTTTAAATTATGATATCTATAAGCTACAGGAATTGGTGTGTTGGATACAGTGATATCACATCCATGCCTGCCATAGAAACTATCTCATTGCTATTCTTCAAAAGTTCTATAAATTCCATACTATTCTTGATGTTGTATTTGTTACTGATACATCTTGTTGAAAGAAACTTATACAAATTCTTCTCCAAATTAATCAGATGGGCTTTTGATTTTGTTATGATTATCCTGAATGGATTCCCATCTTTGTGAGTTCTTATTTTTGGTAGTAATCCAGGAATTGTTGCTCCCATTGGTGGCTAACTGTTTTTTACACTATTTGGTAACGAGCTGTAATTTCTTACTTTTGATAAAAAGCTATCTGTCGGGTGACATTATGCAATTTCACATTTTAATTCCTCTATTGCTTTATCTATTTTTTTCTTCGTAATCTGCATAGTTCAAGATGAATATTTGCTTATTCTCATCTGCATCACATATTTTTAATTCTGGATTATTCTCAATATCAAGAAGTTGTTCTTTTTCATATTTCAACTTTTTAAATTTTATAAGTAGTATTCTTTTTAACATTATGATCAGGGCACGACTTAGGTCAGTCGAGGCCCTGTGCACATCCTATGTCTGGGGCCCCCTCGATTAAAATTTTCAGTCAATAGTTGAAAAGAATATTTGCTGGCAAATATATATATATATTTTTGCAAGCAGTTTTTGCTAGTAGTGAAAACATTAGAACACATCCCACATGCTGATCAACTGTATAGCCAATGTGGCTTGTAATAGACAAGCATTCACACCACTTGTACTTCCCCGCACCTGCAGAGCTTACAACTGTAACATTAATTACTCTGGATTCTATTTTTATTTTATAGTATCATTTACGATACTAATAACTATCCTCCCAGTGATATAATTTAAAGCCTCTAGTTTACCATAAAGTTAATGGAAATGATGGACCGATAGTAGTTTAAGCTGTAAGAAATAATCCCTCACAGAGTGTTACAGCTGATGGCACACACTGTAGTATAAATTATTGCAGCCCATGTAAATTATCACAACAGCCTTTTAATAAAGTAGTGTAAATATAACTTTTTTCGTATTTTTATTTATGTAATAAATCCTACATTATTATGAATATTGATTCACAAAAATTGTTCTCACAAAACTAATAATAATATTTTTTAGCAACTTCTACATGTTTTGCTGAAATGCTTTTCATGTATAACATACCGTATTGCTCCGAATATAGGCTTCACCTGTGATACGAGATCTCAAGAAAAAACGAACCATACCTACATGTTATTATAGGAGCGTGATTATAAGTCACACCCCGTTTTTAAACAAACCATTAGAAATGTATGAAAAAAAAATATTTAAAGAATACCTGATAATTTTTAACTGTCGAATTGGCAGCAGGACATTAAAAAAAATGGCTTTTTTTCTAACTTTTGTGGCTACAAAATCATCAATTATATCGTTAAAACTTAAATCTGCTGTTACATGACTTTCAATGGACAGTATACCAAAAGCATCAATTGACTCATTTTTTAAACTTGCTCTAAGTCTATGCTTAGTTCTTTTCAGAACCGAAAATGAGAGTTCGCTTGAACAGTGTTAAAAAAATCCTGAGTCATGTGTCAACATTGAGAAACAAATGAGGGAATCTCAATGAATTTTTTGGTCAGCATTCGAAACTGAAGGAACTCATCAGCAAATGATCATGATCACATGTAGAGGATTTTAGGAAGGGAGTGTGTCTGACCCAAGGTCTTAAACAGCCCTTAGAAATAGGAAGCTAGGAGATTTGGGCTAGAGTGCCCAATAGGAAAGTGACACGGAAGCGAAGTAGAAAGGGGGAGGAAGATGCCCTTATTTATTACCGGGGGCCAGTACCCAGGGTCCGACGGCTTAATGTGCCCATCCGACGCACGGCGGATATTTAATGGATTAAGCGTTCGTACCTGCCCAGGATCCTTTCCGCGGCAGTCACGAACGTTACCCACTAGGCCACCCGCGGCCCGAAGATGAACTCATCAGCAAAGTCTTCTTCAAGTTCATTTGAATACCGCTTTTGCAACAATTCAACTGCTTTCCATCACATCACTTAGGTCATTCTTGTAGACAAATTCAAATCTAGAGTCCAATTCCTCTTATGACTTCTTTCTGGTTTGCAGCTGTGAAACAAGATTATCACATATTACGTAAAACGTTTGAGTGATGAAGAAATCTCGATTATTAGAAACAATATCTACAGTTGATGAATCATCTAGAAGTCGGCTCTTTGGTATTTTCTTCCTTCTTGGGGATTCATAATCCATTTCCCACCACAGGTTGGATTCTTTTTCGAACAGTTCAAAGCTTTTTCTCACAAAATTCAGGATGAAGTCAATAATTGACTCATACAATGGAAGAACTAATGACAAATTGCCCATAGAAGATTGCAGGGAAGTGCTCACTTTGTTGATTCGTTTCAATGTTGTCCCAGATAATTGTTAACAAAGAAGTCTTTTTTCATTAATTTGGCATGAAGGGATAAAAAAAATATATTTGATTTTTGGAGGTAATTTGGAGCCCCCAAATTCTGAGGCCCTGTGCACATGCACCGCATGCTCGTGCAGAAATCAGGCCCTGATTATGATACAGTTCAAACCTTAATGTATACTTGTAATTAATGTTTCTAATTTTGGAATATATTCTTCAGTGTTGGGAAGACTTTTTGGATATGCATACTTCCCTACCTTTTGAGGAGCTGATTTTTGTTTTTCTGATAAATTCACATTTGACAAACTTGTATATGTTAATATATCACACTGGGCTTCTTTTTGTCTTTGATGTTATCTATTAAATTATTTAATTTTTTCATATTAGTCATTCTTGATTTTTCTTTTTCAAAATCAGATATTTCAAAAATATTTTAAATTTCGAATTCAATGCAGTTCAATACACCTTGATCTTTCCCCCTTCAAGTGTTTTATATATATTTTGCCATATATTATATACTGTATAATTCAAGGCAAAAATAAGATTTTTTTCTTCGATTTTATTTGTCGGCATAATCTTTTTTGTTCACATTTTCTCGATATATCATAGTCATTTTTATTTATCGATTTTATTTTGATTCTCAAATATTTTGGTGTAATATCAAGGTCATGGCAATTTGAGAAATTCCAGTTGTATTCCATTTTTAACAAGTTTTATCTTTTTCTTTTTAAATTGCCCAAGTAGTTGTATCTCCTGTTTATTTAATTTTACTCTACATAAGACTGCCAATGCCATTCAGCAAGCGAGTCATTTGATATAGTTCAAAGGCTGTGTTGGCCAACTAATTTATATAAATCTTAGATGAGTTTTTTAGTAACAGATACTCATATCTTAAAACACATCATTATAGTCAAAACTTGCTACCCACTGATTACCTTGACATCAAAGTTTCAAGTAATGGGAACAATACAATGACATCATACACTAACATTACTCATTAGAATATAGTGTACACACATACACTGAAGTGCCAGAAAAACTGGTACACCACTCTAATACTTGGTAGGTCCCCCACGGGAGTGCAGGACTGGAGAAATAGGATGGGGCATGGACTCCACTAGCTTCTGGAAATATGCTGTAGGCAATGCACACCATACTTCCTGCAGAGCATTCCACAATTTGGGTGTATTCCGAGGTCTCGGATTCCTGTGTTCGATAGCGCGTTGCATGGTATCCCCAATGTGTTCTATCACGTTCAGATCTGGGGACTTGGGTGGGAATGGCAACACCCCAAACTCAGATGAATGCACCTCTAACCATAATGTGGCGTCCCTACACTTGTGTAGAGGTGCATTGCCTTGTTGGAACAGGCCCAACCCATCGGCATGAATGCAGGACATGAACGGGTGTACCTCATCAGAAAGGATGCACACATAGCGTTGGCCGGTCACAGACATTTGCTGTAGACATACCAGGGGTCATAGTGAAGTCCAGCTAAACACACCACATACCATTATGGACCCCCACCCCCAGTACAGTTCCCTGTTTACAGGTGGGATCCATGGCTTCATGGGGTTTGCGCCACACACAAATCCTTCCATCTGCCCGATACAGTTGGAAACGAGACTCGTCAGACCAGGCTACTTGTTTCCATTCATCCAGTGTCCAGTGGCGGTGTTGACGTGCCTAAGCGAGGCGCATAGCTCTGTGTCGTGCACCCATCAAGGGGACTCGAGTTGGGCGTCGGCTCCAAAAGCCCATATCGGGCAGGATACGTTGCACAGTCCGAACGCTGATGCTTGCTGAGGCTCCAGCATTGAATTCTGACGATACCTGCGAGAGTGTTGCACGCCTATCGCCTGAAACGATTCTTGACAGCCGACGATGGTCACGTTCACCCAATGTCTTTTTACGGCCCCACTGGTATCGTAGGTTGGAGGTTTTGCCGGAATTCTTGTAGTCACGGTACACCCTTGCGATGGTCGTCTGTGAAAATCCAAACTTTATTTCTACCTCCGAAATACTACGGCCCATCTCACAAGGGCCAACTATGACACCGCGTTGAAAATCGCTTAAATCGTTATTACTGGTCATTCTCATGCCGAAAACAGCTCTGACAGCTGCCAAGGATGTCTATCGCTTTATATACGCAGTGGCGGACGCAACCAAATATGCGCATAGGTGACGTTGCTATGTATTTTGCATGAGCTCGTCTGTACCAGTTTTTCTGGTACTTCAGTGTATATGCAACAGCCCAATTACTTCAATTACCAAAACAGAAAAAAAAAGTTTACCTATAAACCAGAAGAGAAGCATTACATTCAAGAAGTATAAATGGGAAAACAACATATGCCAATGCTATCCTTGTGGTCAAACATGTAAGAACATCATAAAAAACTGCCATTTCCCTACTTTCCTGGAAAAAATGCCTCACACTACGTCGTATCTGCAAATTAAAAAAAATAAAAGTTATGAAGTACAAAATCTCAAATAATATTCATGAACCATATTTACATTTTATCAAACAAAATACAGGGTGACCCACTCGCTACCGAACCCGGCATTTCTTTAATAATATTAACACCAATGAAGATATTAAAACAAAATTTGAAAAGCACTTGCCTCATTTGGTGCAAAATGTGATGACACCACATGTGTTGGACGTGGCCACAATTTGCGTCCAGACAGCATTGAACCTGGCACACCATCTTGTGGAAAGTCCTTGCCAGTACGTCCGCCATCACTGCCTGAATTTCTTCGGTGATGTTTGCTTTCAAGACATCTATGGTTCCCGATTTCTTTCGGTAAACTCTCCTTTTTAGATATACCCATAAAAAGTAATCAAGAGGCATCAGATTGGGCGAGCGCAGTGGCCATAGACCTTTCGAGATAACGTGGTCGCTGAAAAAGGACTGAATTTCGGCCATACTGGTGTGTGATGTCGCTCCATCATGCTGGTAATATCCAATGGAGATTCTTTGTCATCCAATTGATTTACAAAGGTGTTGAAGATTTCCATATATGCAGATGTTCTGATGGTTGTATTGAAGAAGATGGGACCAACTATGTGGCGCCAGGTCATCCCACACCAAACACCAATTTTTTTGTAAATGAAGGGGTTCTTCATGTATCGCATTGGGATTTTCACTGGCCCAAATACGGGAATTTTGAGAACTGACGTATCCAGACAGGTGAAACCACGCCTTGTCTGAAAACCACGTGTAGTCCAGAATGCCCAGATTTTCCTGAAGAAATGTCTGAAACCATCGACAGTATGTCACTCGTTTCACGTGGTCAGGCTCTTTTAGTTCATGGACTACAGAGATAGGGTACACATGAAGCTTCACTTTTTTCACAGCACGTTGACAAGTGCTTTTGGACAACCCTGTTTCCTGTGACAGTCGGTGAAGTGACTTCCTGGGAGACGCAAGTAGTCGGCTCTTTACATTCTGGATCATTTCCTCTGACATTTGTGGACGGCCTACTGCATGGTTGTCGAATAAAGACCCCTTAGTTTCCAATTTCTTCGACAATACCCAAATGGTGGACTTGCTCGGAGGATGTCTGCCTGCAAACTGCTCCGGGAATTGCTGTTGACAAGACTTTATCGATTCTGTTTTCCAATAAGTGCGAACAATAAACACTCTCTCCTCCAGAGTATACCGATACATTTTCACACGTACGTTAACAGCCATGATCACGAGCACTCACTATCAGCACCCGTATTGTGTAGACATGCTCAGCAAAATGGCATAACAAAGCAGCAGAGAGGTGCGTCCAGCTGGCTGGCAGACTGCTCTTCAGTGGCACCACACTGAGGAATGTGTCTGCCACTAAGGTGCACTCCGGCTGGTTGGCGGACAGCGCTGGGTTCAATGCTGTCTGGACGCAAATGGTGGCCACTTCCAGCGCATGCTGTGATGTCATCACATCTCGCACGAAAAGAGGTAAGTCCACTTCAAATTTTGTTACAATATCTTCATTGGTATTAACATTATTAAAGAAATGCTGGGTTTGATAGCAAGTGAGACACCCTGTATGTTACGACTGGAAACAATTATACTAATAGCCAATACAAAGAATTTCATGCTTATGCCAGTATTCTGTGAGTCACACCCAAGCAAAGTGTTGAATCTTGCTTTTCACTCTCTAATGTATACAACCATGACATTTAGGTATTGGTCACATGCTTGCCAACTAAATAGATTTATTTAATGAATGTATTTTGTTTCAAGAAAATTAAATGTATATAGTACAACATAATGTAAGGGGAAAAATTGCTGATGTGGTCATATACATAAAAAATCACTCACCTTAGTACAGAATGATGTCTTTAATCAAATGAGGAAATTAATCAAATGTCTTTATAAGATAACAATGTTGTATGGAAACGAAATCTTGAAGGTTTGAAAAACTGCAGACATGTTTGTTGATAAGTAATGAAATTTTGATGAAGAATAAATGTTCTTTCTTGATTTGACACAAAATTATTATGAAGAAATATGATAAATGCTTGCGAAAATGTTAAGACATTTTGTGGATAAATAATGAAAGTCATTCACAACTAATTAAATTTCATTTTCTTAAGTTGTTTCTGTCTTAACATTTTGTTCTAACCTTCTTTTAGGAATTAGCCAGCTAGAGTTTTCTTTCTCTTGAACTAATTCATTTGATTTTAATTTGCTGCATAAGTTATTAGAGATATTTAGCTCCTTTCACCTTCTTTTCATTTCTTCTTCCTTATCTTGTAATTCTTTATTATATTCTGAATATGATTTCATATTTTGGCATAAATCTATTTACAGTGTCATGAAAATAATCCTTTTTCTTAAAAAATTCCAAGGCTGACTTATCCTTATTCAGTAGCTTATATTTCATGGTTTGAACAGATGAAAATGTTTCAATTTTCATGTTGCTGGATTCTTTGTCAAGTACCGTATATACTCGTGTATAAGTCGAGAAATTTGGGACAAAATGAGAGCTTCAAAGTAATGGGGTCGACTTATACGTGGGGTCTAAAAAAATCATAAGTCCAAAAGTTCTTCCCATGAGGCAAAAGGCAATCCATCCCAAAAGAAATAAAAATGCCGATGCGGTATTAATTACGAAATTGCAACCCTCCGAAAGAAAAAGAAAGAAAGAAAGAAAAAACACTGATGTGGTAGAATTACGAAATCGCGACCCTCCGAATTTCTCCGTGCTTTGAAAAGTCTCCTCTCTCCTGGCTTTGCGTATCCACAGTGGAGTCACAGCCGCGCATAGAAAGCTCCGCCCTTCGGACTACCAGTTGATTGCGCTGACCTTCAACGTAACAGAGCCATGCGACAGCCAGTGTTAGGTGTTGCTTGTTCTTAATCGCACGTGTCTCGCTTCTCCCATTATGGGTGACACGGATTGTGTAAAGAAACAGATGTCCTATAACGCAGGATTCAAGTTGAAAGTGGTTTCTTTTGCAGAAAATACTAACAACTGTTCTGCTTCACGTCAATTTGGCATTAACGAAAAACTGATTCGAGATTGGCGTAAAAAAAAAAAAAAACGGACTTGGTGAAAATCCCAAAATCGCAAAAGGCGCTGCGCCGTGGAACGACATCTTTCCCAGAGCTGGAAAGTGTCTTGAATGATTGGATTGTGGGCTGCAGACAAAATGGTTACATTGTAACGCGAACTGGTATACATTTGCGAGCAATGAAGCTTGCAAAAGATGAAAAGTTTGCAGCCGCAAATAACAGTTTTCGTGCCTCACCAGGTCGGTGCACAAGGTTCATGAACCGCTATGGGTTGTGTCTACGGCAGCGCACCAAAATTGCACAAAAGTTACCTCGTGACCTCGAAGCAAAGATAATGGAATTTCAAAAGTAGGTAATTCAAACGAGAAAAGAGACTGCTTTTGAACTTTCCCAAATAGGGAACATGGATGAAACCGCCATGTGTTTTGACCTTCCTGGAAATAAGACTGTGAACCAAAAGGGCGAAAAAAATATCTTGATCAAAACGACTGGCCATGAAAAATCCAGTTTCATGGTTGTTCTTTCCTGTTTGGCCGACGGCAGTAAGCTACCTCCGGTAATTATTTTCAAACGCAAAACTCTGCCGAAAAGTGTTGTCTTTCCGTTTTGGTGTGCTCGTTCGTGCCCATGAAAAAGGATGGATGAACGAATCCGGAACAATTGACTGGTTAAAGAATGTGTGGAACAAAAGGCCAGGTGCACTTTTGAGGAAACTTTCTCTTTTGGTTGGGATATGTTTGTTGCACACCGTTGTGTAGAAGTGAAAAAAACTGCAGAAAATTCAAAAACAACTCTTGCTGTCATCCCAGATGGGTTGACATCTGTTCTTCAACCACTAGATGTCTGCCTTAATAAGCCCTTCAAGGACAATGTGCGGAGGTATTGGGCAGATTGGATAAGTTCCAATTTGCCAACTGAAACCAAGGGCGGAAATCTAAAGAAGCCGGATATCGTTTTGATTGTGCGATGGGTCAAGGATGCTTGGGATGCGATACCTGCGGAAATGGTCGTGAAATCATTCAAGAAATGTTGCATTAGTAACAAACTTGATGGCACAGGGGATGATGAGATTTTTATGAGTGATGATGATGACACAGGCATAGATGGGAATACTGATGTTTATGATGATGCGCCGATGACAGAGAAAGACTTTTTTGAACTGTTTGGCGAGTCTGACTCGGGATCGGATTTTGAAGGGTTCCAATGAAGTTTTTGGGAATGCAAATTAAATTTAGTATTATATATATAATTTTTTTTGTTTTCAAATGTTTTTGAATAAATTCATTGACATTTTTTTTTCTCATTCCAGGATCGACTTATATGCGAGTTTCCGATTTCTTACGATTTTTTCCTCTGAAAGTGGGGGTCGACTTATACGCGAGTATATACAGTACATCCCCCATCATACTAAAGGAATTTTCCACTTGAGAACCAGGAACACAACTCAATAATGCCTTCATTATTTTTGAGAGGGTACTGAATTTATTTAACTTAAAAAGTGTATGTTTTGGGATTCACTGAAATTTATTTATGTAAATATTAAACTGGAGCACATCACTGCATCCAAAGTATAAAATTACTGACATTTAACAACAACACAGGGTAGAGGGAACGTCGCGCGAGTGAGTATTACGATTACTGGAGAAATCTTCACTCTGTCCGACTTCCGTTTTCGGACATTTTCTTTCAGTTTTTCAAGCTAAAATACAAATATTTATGCATTAAAATGAAATTTAATAACAATACTGAAGAAACATCGTGAGAAAAATAAATTAGGATTATGGGGGAAATCTTTACTCTGTTTAACTTCCGTTTTTGAAAGTTTTGAACGATGAAATACCGTCCTCAGACGGAAAAGACCCTCCCTTCCCCCAAAAAATACAGCTTCTTTTCAGTTTTACAGCGATCTCGAGAATTACTCAAACGCTGACAGAAAGAGCGGAATTCTGCGAATTCACGAAATGTCATCATGTATGAGTAAGTAACTAAGAAATGGGAAAACACGAATTTTATGGAAAATGAAAGTGAAAACTCGATACTGCGTTGCTCACTCTGCAATGAAACAATTTTACAGGACACGGAAATGGCGCGGACTCCACCACGGACAGATTAAATACCGATCTAGAAATTTACTTTCGTTTAATAAAAGGGAAAAGGGCGAAAACGATTGCTCTCTACTGATTAGTTTTGAATAATTATGTATTAGAAATAGGGTAACATGCATTTCATTTGAAAAAAATTCTTAAAAAAAACAAAGTCTCTCCTTTTCACTGTTGCTGAAGATATTAAAAACAAAGAATATGGCAAGAAAACATCAAAAATAAAAATATAATCAGGCAGAGAAAAGGGGGCGGGAGGAGGGGGGCTTGGTCGAAAAAATTTAATATGAGGAAACGGGAAACATTTGACATTCTCAACACCCAAGAAACCTTCCCGAAAATATTTAACAAGTGTTAGAATCCTGAAAACAAAAATAAACTTTACACAGATGTTTAATAGCGTTATTTCACTGAAATTTTCGATTTCCGTTGCATATTCGATGTTTTCCGTCGTTCGTAGCGGACCGAAGATTTCCATAGCATACTCGATGCTTTCCGTTCTCCAAAGCGGACCAACGATTTCCATGGATACTTGATGTTTTCCGTCGATGATTTCCATAGTAACTACGAAAAATTCCTGGTACTTGGAGTCACTGATTCATTCTTCCCACCTCGTGGACTTACTCAGCGTCAAGCGGGAGAGTGCGCACGGAGAATTTACTGTGCCGAAGTCCCGATGATGACAACGGGGCACAGAGGTTCTGGCGCCCAATGGTGCGAAACCTGCCTTTTGTAGCAAGATAGAGCAAGACTTTTGTTTTGGCACACTTTGGCACAGAATTTCCATCCCTGGAAGAGGTGACGTCATTCCCAGCCGTAACCATCCTGTCATTCAAATCATTACGATTTTGCTTTATGCAAAATCGTTTTTTTTTTATTCAGCATTAAAATTTTTTTGCATTTTTGGAATAATATCGGTAACACCAAAAACGGAACAGAAAAAAGTGGATTTCAGCGTTTTCGCGGAAGTCTTTTATGCCTGATATATGCAGGGAAGGAATGTATCATGAATTTTGTCTAATATAGAATGAGTACCATGCTACCATTTGCATTATTTGAAAGGTTTAATCTTTTTTTTTTTTTTTTAAGAACTTGTGAAGCCTAAAAACATATGTACTCATGTGCAAATTATACTTGCAGGTTTTCTCATTTATTTTTTATTAACATGGAAAATCATCTTAGTAAAAACTGAAATTAGTTCTGCAAAGCGTGTTGTAAACTTCAAACAATATGAAAGAGAAATCAATTGAATTTTTCACTTCGTACCATAGTATTAAAATGCAATAAATGGAAATATTATGAAGAGTCATAATTTTTTGTACAGATATTCTCCTCTTCTATGTTTGAGAGTGGCAAATGTTTCTATGACCTTTTGATTAAAAAGTGGAATTTCTTGAATACAATCTTTATGTACAGAGAGAACAACGAGTGCGTTTAAACCGTTCTTGTGTCATAGTGTTTCTTAAAAATGTTTTTATGCGATTCAAGGTGCTGAAACAACATTCTGCTTCAGAGATAGTTACTGGTGTCACTAAAACTATTTCTAATTATTTAGAGACTTCAGAAAGTGTTTCTAAAAGTTCACTAGAATGGAGAAATGACATTAACGCACTTACGTTCGGTACGCCGTTGAAGGTTTCATTAGCATAAAGTACTGATAATTCATTTTCAAGTTTTTCTTTATTCAGCATTACATATGTAGTTGCCAATAAATTTGTATGGTGTGACGGAAAATGCTGCTTATGATTCTTGAACTCCTTCAGATCTACAACAGTGAATGAGTGAAATAAGACAGATTTTTCAAACCTGTCCCTTATTTGATTGATAATGATGTCACATACTTCTTTTGCATCATTTTCTACCATACTGCAGTCAACTTTGGCTCTTTTTCGCAAAGGTTGACATTCATCACTTCCATTATGATCGTTATGTTTTGTACTTTGCCGAACATAATTTACAGCAGATTCAAACTTCTTTAGAGCTTGATTACAATCAACACTGGTTGATTTTCTGGACTGTAGTATTATATATTGAACAAAATATCAACATGTTGGAATATGTGGAAAAAGAAAGACAATAAGAAAATGAATTCCTCATCTCGTAACAACTTTACAAATCCAGTTGATTCACATATATACTCTTGTCATTCCAACCACTTTCGTTTCGAATTCTGTCGAAGCACTCCAAGAGTTCACTTTTGTTTTCTGAAACACAATTTATGATCCTGGATTGAAAATTCCATCTTGTTTCTGAAACTGTAGGTACTCGTTTTCGACAAATACCTCGTAATAAACCACTACGTTTAGGTGATACTGTGAAAAAGGAGCTGGTTCCACTGATATTTGCAAAAAATATTCTTACCCTTTTAATTGTTGAGCAGACCTACTTTAATACTAAATTCAACTGATGAGCATAACAGTGAACATACTGAGCATGCAGAAAATGCTCTTTCATGCGTATTTGCACACCGCCACAAAATCCGTTCATCACAGCTGCCCCATCATGTGTCTGAGCAACAAGTTTGTTTTGTAAACCAAACTTTTCCAACTCATCTTTGAGTACAGATGCAAGACCGTCTGCTGTTCTGTTTTTTATTTCAACAAACGATAAAACTCTTTCCACGACATGGCTGTTAATCATATATCGCAATATGATAACAAATTGTGAATGGCAGGATATGTCGGTCGTTTCGTCCGCTTGCACGGATGTGTAATTGGCCTTTTCAGTTTTGCTTTTAACTTCATCCAGGTACACCCGATACATGCAATCCAAAATTTCATTTTGAATTATTTTTTATGTATTTTTTGCAACTTCAGATTTGTCTAGATGGTCTTGTAAGACATTGTCCAAACTAGCTATATATGAGATCATATCCAAAAACACTCCTTTGTTATGTGAGATTGTGTTTCATCATGTCCACGTAAAGGCAATTCGTGTACACCACAAAATCTTTGCAGTCTATAATGTGTGTTAGAACATGTCTAGTTTTATCAACTAGTTCATTGTGCTTTCTAACTGCAGAGCGATAACCGTCGTCTAATTGCGACATAATATTGACATTACCAAAAGTTTTGAATTTTAAAGCATTATTAATATGCACTGTGCTGCATTCATGTTTTTTAATCCTTTCGGACAAATCTTGCAGCCAATTTTGGTCCACAGTGGTTCTCCACCAAATAGCAAAAAATAAAAACAAAACGATTTTTTTTCATCACTAGTAGTTAGCCAAGCCTTTTTTTCAAACCACTGAACAGAAAATGTTTGAAGTTTTGTTCCGTCTTTCTGGCTTACCTGGAAATTCTGGGGCTTATAAGCACCGAGTTTTTTTAAGTGAAGCTTTTCATCCAGATTTACAGCAGAGAACAGAGATTTTAACGAAATATCCACTCTATTCATTGTACATGACACAAAGGAACAACACATCACCGAAAGACACACACAGAAAAAACAACTAAATGAACTTTGCTACGACATTTGAAACCCCCACCACCCATCAGCTTGGTCGGGGTAAGCTTCTCTATCAACCCACGGCGTTAAGGAAATGGACACTCTCCCAGCCAATCAAATTAGCACAGGCACAGCTTATTTTGAACACGCGGTTAAGGCAGTGTTGTATGTAGGTCATCATACTGAATGAGACGGGAAGGAAATCGTTGTCTCCTCTTGCTTGCGTAGTGATGTTACTGGGGCCTGTTGGAACTGGCCCCAATAACCTCACACTCTAAACATGATATCTTTCCTCAGGGAATAGTTTTTTCCTTGCGGAATGGTTTTTGAAGGGAAAGTTTTATCACCATGCAGTTAAGAGAGAGAGAGAATAAGAATTAGGGGAAAAATATTTAATTCTAGAAATAGAAATTTTTAGGTGGGGCCTGGCCCCTATTGATGAACCGCCCCTGGTATGCAGTAATTAATGTGAGTTTGAAATAATGCGTAATACAATGAGATCAATGTTTCAGTTGCTAGATCAGTCAGGATATTACTCACTACACCAATATTTCTAGATAGTTTAATTAAAAGAAAATCAATAAGTTCATTCCATTTCAGGTCAAAATTTATTGTAGTTCCCAGGTAGTTGAATGAAGGTACTATATCAATTCTTTTATTATTAAGGGATATTTGTGCATTTGGTGTTAAAGGAGATAACGTATTAGAAAAAAAATCACTGCTTTAGTTTTATTAACATTAATTATTAGTTCATTAGAATTTAACCAGTCAGATATAGTTTGCAACTGTTTATTACATTGTGTTAGTATTTCACCTAAGATTTTCCCTATTATAAGAACAGCTGTATCATCAGCATACAGAAAAAGATCCATATGAGTTGACAGCGAAAATAAATCATTGATGTATATATTAAACAATAAAGGGCCGAGGACAAAACCCTGAGGTACTCCCGATCTCATAATTTGAAATGAGGAGTGATAATGCTCAATTTGTGTATATTGTTGTCTGTTAGTCAAGTAATTTTTGAAAAGTGAATAAGTATTACCCCTGATTCCTATATTTTGTAATTTAGAAAGAAGAATATCATGATTTAAAGTATTGAATGCCTTTGATAAATCCAGAAATAAAGCTATTATTTATTGTTGTATATTTTTGAGTAAAATTTATTTTGTATAGCATTTTGAAGGTATAGTGCAATGCTAATTCTGTAGATTTATCTGCAAAAAATCCAAATTGATACTGACTGAGTATCTTATATTTTTGAAGGTGGGAAATCAGAAAAGTATAAATTAATTTTTCTTGGATCTTGGCAAAAATTGAAAGATTTGCTACAGGACGATAATTATTTGCTTCATTTTTTTAACCATTTTTGAATTTAGGAGTGATTTTGGTTACTTTTAAAACATCTGGAAAAATTCCTGAATGAAGTATAGTGGTAAATTGCTAGTAATGGCTCAACAATGACATCTGCAACAAACTTAGTAACCCTGGGGTGAAAATCATCATAACCTGGTCCTGAGTTGATGTTAATTTGTTTAAGTATATGCAAGAGTTCAGATCTCGTAATTTCCTGCATATAAAATGTATTATATCTGTATGCATCCAATAAATATTGAGTAAAGTGGATGCTAGACATATTCAAATTTTGTTTGATAACTTGTGGGATATATATAAAATAATCATTTAAAATGGTGGCCATTTTATCTTTGAAATTTTTTGGTCGCCTGAGTTTGTTAAATGTTCAGCGTTATTGGAGTATTACTTTTCCGAGTAATACATTTAGGTGTTTCCACATTAATTTTGGTACATTAAGAGAGAAAATATGTAAATAGTAATTATGTTTGAGCATTCGTATATCTAAATTTAATTTATTTCCATAAGTTTTGAAGTTATTAAAATCTATTACTGATTTGCTTTTCAGAAATTTGGTATACAACTTTTTTTTTTTTTTTTTATACGATTCAGAAGCTGATTCGTTATCCAGGGCTTACGACATTTCTTTCTTGCTCTATTACTCCCCCAGGAAACTAATAAGAAAGTTTGATCATATAATTACTTTAATAATTTTAAAAATACATTGTATACATATTTGGGTTATCTAGTGAGAGTATTTCGTTCCAGTTAATAGTATACAATATATTACGGAATATTTCTAAATTAATGTTGTTAATTTGTCTTGTTTTATAATATACAGTATTTCTTTTTGTTGGGAAATTATGGTAATAGAATGTAAAAATAGGTAAGTGGTCACTAATGTTATAGTGAATAACACCCGAGGTTATCATATCAAGAGATGCATTATTAGTAAGTGATAGGTCAAAGGTGGTTTCCGACTGCATAGTGATCCTAGTTGGGGTTAGTTTAGTGTTGGTAAATCCAGACGCATTTAAAGTTTGATTTAATTGTTTAGATGCTGGATTGTCACAAGAAATATTGATATTTAAATCTCCAAGTAAAAATTTTTTCTTATTAGTTAAATTTGCATAATTAAAAACTTCATTTAGGGTGGAAAAAATTCATTGATATTAGATTTAGGCAGACGATATCAGACAATAATAATATAAAATTGATTTTTAATTGTTAAAATTTTTATATTATAGTTAAGTAAAGTGAGATCATTGTTTACAGAGAAATCATGGCATTGTTCGTGTACATAAACACATAAACAGCAATATCACCTCACTTAGAATATGATCTATTAAGAAAAAATGTATTATAATGGTTTAGATGTATATAACAGTCAGGCGTAGGGAACCAAATTTCAGTTACACATATAATATAAATTTTAGAGTTAATTGATTGAATTAATGAGTCCACTAAAGTTATTTTATTTTTAAGTGACCTAGCATTAATATGTAAAAGCTTTAATGAATTACCTGGGTTAGTAGATAGGATGTGGTTAATTTGTTGAAGTGAATAAGAATTTGGTTGCATTGAGATGAAGGAAAAAAATAAAATAAAAAAGTCAGATTATGTATATAAACATATCCTGTCCTGTTGTAAGTCAGTTTCCCCCTTTGTTACCCCTCTATAGTATTAAGTCCCACACTACCCTACAGTCCATTTTAATTTAGTAAGTATAGTTTTCTTTTTTTCTTTGCCACATTGTTGTTTCATATGTTGTACAGAACAAGTAACTTATATTGTGATAAATGCAATATTACAAAATTATATTGAGTCAAGCAGTATGTTGAGCCTCAAAACCATATTCTATCAAGTCTAACATAATAACTTTTTTTTAACTTCCTGTTCATTTCGCTTGATAAACACATTATTACCATTACTCACCCAGGCAAATTGAATTTTCTCCTGCTGAAGAAGCTTCCTTGCTTGCCAAAATGACTGCTTATAGGAAAGAATAAGGTTTTCATTCAGGTATATTTTTTTAGTACCAGGTAGATTAGAATCCAAATCTGAGTTGAGCACTGTAGATTTTTTCTTTGCCAACCAATTATCTCTTGTGGATCTGGATTTAAACTGTACAATCACAGCGGAATTCTGAGTATTATAAGAGTTAGATTTTAGTGGATGAACAACACCAATATCCAAAAGCTGAAAGTTGGAAATTTATATTTTAGTTGCAAGTCTATTTCATTTCTGAGTTCAGTAGCATTGCCTACTGACATTAAGTCCATACCATGAATCTCTAAATTTTTATTTCGGTAGTACTGATTTAATTCATTAATTTCACAGGTCAAGGTCTGGATTTTTCGTTGCTTAATGTCATCTTGTCTAATAATATTATCAAGTCTTTTTCAATGCAGCATTATCAAGTTCTGTGTATCTTTTTAAAATTTCATCATATTTACCAGCGACAAAGTCAACTGTTTGCTTATATTCATACAGTTCCTGTTTTAAAGCAGGAATGAAGTCAAGTTTTGCGTTAATTTCATTTAGCGATTGCTTTAGCTCCAACAGAATTCCAGAACGAGAATGCTGAATTTTCAAGTTTATTTCATTAAGAGATTGCATAATAAGATCCACATTTGAATTCGACACAACACTGGAAGACAGCATCGCTACCACTGATTTATTGTTCCTTGTGGTTCCTTTTCTGTTAGCCATGTAAGATAAATAACAGAATATCTGAATCTTATTTCAGAACACACTCACTGAGCAAACAAATAGATTTTAGTAAGTAAATAGTGAAGTGGTCAGTAGATGGCAGCACAGAACCCGCTAAACGCCATTGAGTATATTACAACCCAGGATTGTAGTTCACTTCAATTACATATAATAAAAAAGTCAACTGCAAATGTCAACAAAAGTCCTCAGCAGGTTCTTGCCAATATAATATTCAACGTAAACGTCTTTTGTTTAGCACAAGTGTAGAAATTTCACACTATATATAATGTTTGCTCACCCACGTTCAAGGCTGGTAAAATGTGCACCAAGAATTTTAGTTTTTACTTCAATTCAGCTAAAGCGAATATTAATGAACTAATTTACCTTTTCACAATGGCAATCCTGATACTTGAGGCTCAATAAACCAAGGAAACAGGTACTGAATAACTAATAAACAAGGAAAATTTGACAGCCGAGGAGCAGCACAAATACGTCTACAATGTCATGACTTGACTGTCAACTTCAAGCATGGCAACATCAATATGTTTTTTTTTTTTTCTTTGACTGAGCAACTTCAAAGCATGGCGACATCAGTTATGTTTTTTTTTTCTTTTTTTTTTTTAATTGAATAAGAAAACACATTTGTGGCTCCTTTCATTAAAGCACTAGTTACATTCATTTCTATCTGAACTGCAATGTTCACATCACTAACTTCCCTAATTCCAATCCATGTATTGTGACATTTATCAAAATGTTGCATTTCTGTTGAAAGTACCAAAACTAGGCTTGAGAGCAGCAGCTTTTTCAGCATAGAATTCATCCAAGTACTTGCCAATGAATTCTTTTTGATAAAGGCAAATTTTATATGACTTGCTTCCAAACAGTTTGATATTACCTCTCACTGTTCAGTGCTTTAATGCTGGCATGTGAAAGTGAAGATCTATCTGTCTTTGAAAGAGAATGTACACCATGTCAGCACTGGCATGAAAAAAAAAAGGGGGGGGGCCTGCTTTGGCCAACTTTGAAAAGTATTCGGTATTAGTTTCTTACAGGGCTTTTATTCAGGCGGAATGCACCGGGGCAGCGATCCGGCACCTTTTAAGAAAATTTTTGGTTTCTGAGTTTTGAAAAAAAAATATTTAATTAAAATACTGTAACAACATGCAATTGCTATAACATGTGAGGGAGAGAGATGGTAGTAGTTAACCTTTGCATTTGATTTTTCCAAGTTGTACACAGAAAATTTTCTTCCCTATATATACAGTGCTACTCCTTTAGTGACACCTCCGAATAAGGAACACCTCTATTTAAAAGACAATTCTCCTAGTCTCAGTCCCTTGGTATAGGGATCTTAATGTATTTACCTTTGAATAAGGGACAACTCTCCTAGTCTTAGTCCCTTGATATAGGGATCCTAATGTATTTACCTCCAAATAAGGGATACACTATTTTAGAGACACTTACAGAAACCAAAAATTTCTTTAAAAAGAAATTGTTTCACACAAAAATCAGAAATTTAAAAATACAGTCTGTAAAACTGGTGTTCTTTCCACTTAATACAACACCAGTATTGCAGCCTATGGACCAAGGTATCATCAGAAGCTTCAGGATTGAATATAGAAAATTGTTTCTATGGCATGTTCTTTCTCAGTTCTTTTTGTGAAAACAGCAAACAGCTTGCTAAGTCTGTCAATGCATTGAATGCATCACAGTGGATATCAATGGTTGTTAAATTTATACCTCTAAGTTGAGTTAAACAGTTTTTTTTAAGAAGGCAGGCTTCACTATTTCAATTTCCATTGTAAAAGAACTAAGTACCCTGAAAAAAATGCAGAATTGTGTGAACTTGTCAGAGATAAAGGCAGTAATGTTGTGATAAAGGAATATATTGTGATCGATGAACAGTTTTGTAGTGATGATACTAATGAAGACATCACAGCTTTTATTCCTGTAGTTGAAAATGAAGGCATAACAGAAAAGTGCTTACAGGATCCAGAAAGTGATGGGGAAGAAGAGGAGGAAAGTTGCAATATCAAAAACTTTAAGGATGTCTTAAAATACACCGGACAGTTGCATAAGTTCTTCTTAAATGTTGGTAACACTGAAGGACTCAATTTAATTAGTAAATTAATATTTATGTTAAGAAGAATGCCTGTAAAATGAAAGCTTCAAAACAAACACTTGTGTCAGATTATTTCAAATAAATATGTACTATGCATACTTTCTACTGTTTCATATACAGGTACTATATTTCTGGTTTTTTTTATCATATTTAAGATTTGACTTTCATATATGTATACAGGGTGACTCATAAAGAAGTATACAGTTTCAACGCACTATAAAACAAGAACAATGCAAGATATTTTATGTTACCTGAAACAGAATTGTAGGGGAATGTTTTAAATTTTTTTAGAGACAGTCACCGATGTTCTATGTGTGCACCCTTAGTCACACGACACACATCGAGCCAGTAATCTATTTCCGCCCTAACGCGAGGTAAGATACCTGAATTTTGAGAAAGAAGCAGAAAATGTATGGAATCATTTCCAGCTTCTTTCTCAAAAATCTCCAGACAATGGGCTGTGAAATCTGCACTTCACGACTCACCCTCTGCGTTAATTTTTCCCGGGCTTCATTGAATGGCGGTGCAAACACTATTGACGACTTCTTCCGATACATGCGGTCAGGACTTTTAAGTTTGCACAAACAGCTCGTAGTTTCAAATTTTTTATGTCACTCGTAGATAGATTTTCTGGTTGGAGGTTCTTTTCCGAATCGTGATAAAAATGCCATTGCACAACAGTTACAGATTCCGTTTTGCTCAATTGAACAACACAAAACACCTTCTCCACTGCAGATGCTGCTATTTTGACTGACTAGTCACATGACATGTGTGCTATCGCCTACGTCACTTCCCCCAGTAGCGGGACACAAACTTTATGAGCACATCTACCTAACAGTTTGCAGTTGTGGTCCATGTCTTCAACTGTTACTCTTTTACAGCATCTGGAAACTGTATACTTCTTTTTGAATCACCCTGTATATATAATTTAAACCAAACTTTAGCAATGAACACAAAAAAAATGTATAGAAAAAATTATTAAAAAAAAAAATAATATACAATCTCTTTCTCTCTTTCTATGTATATATCATCATCATCATCATTGTCAACCATTATCGATCCACGGCTGGACGAAGGTCTCCCCAAGTTTTCTCCACAACGGTCTGTCTTGTGCCAGTCTCCTCCATGTCACTCCCACATACTTTCGAATTTCATCCACCCATCTCCCATGTGGTCTTCTTCTGGGTCTTTTCCTGTCCCTTGGAATCCAATCCAAAATTTCGGCTGTCCATCGATGGTCTGTCCTTCTGGCAGTATGCCCAGCCCATTGCCATTTCAGGGATTTAACTCTGATCATGATGTCTTCCACTCTTGTCATTTGTCGGATCCACGAGTTCCTTTTCTTATCTCTCTTGGTTACACCAAGCATGCACCTCTCCATGCTGCTTTGAGTTGTCTGCAGCCTTTGTATGTCTCTTTTAGTTAAGGTCCACGTCTCTGCACCATACGTAAGCACTGGAAGGATGCTTTGATCAAACACTTTTCTTCTAAGACATAATGGCATATTGCTCTTGAAAATCATGCTGTTTCTTCCAAAAGCTCTCCAGGCAAGTTTTGTACGCCGATTAATTTCTTCATCAATGTGATTCTCACTTGATATCTGCTGTCCAAGATAAACGTACGTGTCTGTTATCTCCAGCTTTTCTCCATTTCGTGTAAAAGCATTGAACATCCCTTTTGTCTTCTGAAAGTTCATTTTTAATCCCACTTCTTTACACTTGTAAGTAAGCTCTTGGATCATACTCTGCAGCTCTGATGGGGTAGTTTCAAAAATGACTATGTCATCAGCAAAACGAAGGTGGGTTAGATAATCTCCATTAATCTTTATTCCTTTGTTTTCCCAATTCAGTGATTGTTTCCAATGTGGCGTTAAAGAGCTTTGGAGATATGGTGTTACCTTGTCTCACTCCCTTTCCAATTTTTATGTGTGTTGTATTTTCAAACAGCCGAATCTTTGCACTTGCATTTTCATAGATGTTATTTATAATATTAATGCATGCATCTTCAATACCGCAGGATTTCAGAGCCATTGTAACTGCTGATTGTTTCACCGAATCAAAGGCTTTTTCATAATCGATAAAAGCCATGCACAATGGAAGTTCATATTCCCTCGCTCTTTCAATTAGTTCTCTCAGTACGTGGATATGATCTATTGTGCTGTAGCCACTCCTGAATCCAGCTTGTTCTCTCGGTTGAGCCATGTCCAGTGTTACCTTCAAACAGTGTGAAAGAACTTTAGTAAAGATTTTATAAACGACTGATAGGAGGCTGATAGGTCTGTAGCTCCCGAGATCCTCAATATCACCTTTTTTATGTAGCAGGTTCATTATAGCGTTGTTCCAATCTTCAGGAATCTTCCCTTCATCAAGGCATCAAGTGAACATTTGGGCGAGTACTGTTTCGATTTCTCCACTTGCTTCTTGTATGATATCTACAGTAATTCCATCTTCTCCTGGAGCTTTTCCCCGCTTCATGTTCTTGATTGCATATGCAACTTCTGCTGGGAGGACTGGAATAACTCTGGTACTGGTACCTTCCATGATGTCTGGAGTACATGCATCATCCCTTTCATAAAACTTGGAGTAGAAATCTTTCACTGTTGTCAAAATTTCGGCTCTATTTCTTGTTACAGAACCATCTTCTTTTCTCAGTGCCATAATCTGTTTTCTTCCCTTACTGAGATGTCCCTTTGCTATCTTTAGGCTTTGGTTGTTTTCAATTGCTTTCCTCACTAGTTCACAGTTGAATTTCCTTATGTCTTCAGTGATACTTTTTCGTACTGTCTTGCATAGCTTTATGTATTCCACTTTGGAAGTCACATCTTCTTTAGTTGTCCTCATCTCTCTACGTTTTTGCATCAACATTTTGGTTTTTCCTGATAATTTGTTCACATGCAATTTGTTCTTAGACCCAGCTAATTTTGTTGCTGTTTCCATAGGAGCTTTGGTTACTTTTCTGTTAACTTCAGAAATATCCACTTCTTCCGATGTTAGGCCTTCTAAAGCAGAGAATCTGTTCTTCAGTTCCAACTTGAAGGTATTATGGTGTTTTTGAAGGTTGGTCATGTCAATTCATTTTGTTTGTCTCATGAGCTTGCCACGTTTGAGTTAGGTGTTGAGGTGCATCTTACATCTCACCAATCTATGGTCACTACCTGTGTTGAACTTGTTTAGCACACTGCAGTCTTCTATGACGAATTTTTTGTTACACATAATAAAATCAATTTCACTTGTCGTCCCATTTGGATGTCTCCATGTCCATTTCCTGTGCGGCTTTTTCTTGAAAAAGGAGTTCAAGATGAAAAACCCTTCTGCCTCTGTAAACTCAACGAGAGTATTTCCACGTTGGTTTTTGTTGCCGTGACCGAATTTACCTACTGAAGTTTCATTCTGTTGCCGTTGCCCTATTTTTGCATTGAAATCTCCTATAATTATCTTCAAGTGCTGCTTACCTTTATTATTTAGATGACGAATTTCCTCATAAAATTCTTCAATTTCTTTTTCAGGATGATTTGTGGTGGGTGTTTAAGTTTGAATAATCTGAGCCTGGTATCTTCTCGAGAGTTGGATAACGAGTCGTGCAGCTCTGTCAGAGGAACTTTCAACTTCTACAACTTTATCCTTCAGTTTCTTGTTTATTATAAATCCAACACCAGTAGTTCTGCCAGTATCTGCCCCACAATAGTAGAAGAGATGTCCACTTTTCAGTTCAATGAGATCTTCTCCTTTTCTCCTTACCTCACTTACCCCGATGATGTCCCACTCGATCCTTTGTAGTTCTCCTTCCAATTCAAGAAGCCTTGAATCAGAAGATAGGGAGCGTCCATTATACATAGCCAAGGTCAGCATCAGATGGCAGCCTAGTCCGGTCTTCCGGGGATTCTTAGTACCCTCTGCCTTTATGTTGCACTGGCCGCTACCTTGGCCAGGTACATTCCAGCTGCCGGAGACTGAGAGCCAAGATTTAAGTTGTGGAGTCATTTTGGAGGGGTTTGGCCATAACTCACCACCCTGGCCAAGCGGGTTGGTGAGTGTGGGATAGCATTTCCTCTAATCCCGATGGTATAGTTATACCGCTATTGGCGGTCGTCAGAGCCCCTTTAGTGGGAACAGGATGCACCACGAGAAGGCGGGGTTGACATTTGTCAAGGAGAGGCTGTGATGTTACGCATCACCTGACCTTACATCCCATATATATATATATATATATATACACATCTTACCAATCTATGGTCACTACCTGTGTTGAACTTGTTTAGCACACTGCAGTCTTCTATGACGAATTTTTTTACACATAATAAAATCAATTATGTGTAACAAAAAATTCGTCATAGAAGACTGCAGTGTGCTAAACAAGTTCAACACAGGTAGTGACCATAGATTGGTGAGATGTAAGATGCACCTCAACACTAAACTCAAACGTGGCAAGCTCATAAGACAAACAAAATGAATTGACATGACCAACCTTCAAAAACACCATAATACCTTCAAGTTGGGACTGAAGAACAGATTCTCTGCTTTAGAAGGCCAAACATCGGAAGAAGTGGATATTTCTGAAGTTAACAGAAAAGTAACCAAAGCTCCTATGGAAACAGCAACAAAATTAGCTGGGTCTAAGAACAAGTTGCATGGGAACAAATTATCAGGAAAAACCAAAATGTTGATGCAAAAAAGAAGAGAGATGAGGACAACTAAAGAAGATGTGACTTCCAAAGTGGAATATATAGAGCTATGGAAGACAGTACGAAAAAGTATCACTGAAGACGTAAGGAAATTCAACTGTGAACTAGTAAGGAAAGCAATTGAAAACAACCAAAGCCTAAAGATAGCAAAGGGACATCTCAGTAAGGGAAGAAAACAGATTATGGCACTGAGAAAAAAGATGGTTCTGTAACAAGAAATAGAGGCGAAATTTTGACCAGAGTGAAAGATTTCTACTCCAAATTATATGAAAGAGATGATACATGCACTCCAGACATCATGAAAGGTACCAGCACCAGAGTTCTTCCAGTCCTCCCAGCAGAAGTTGCACATGCAATCAAGAACATGAAGAGGGGGAAAGCTCCAGGAGAAGATGGAATTACTGTAGATATCATACAAGAAGCAAGTGGAGAAATCGAAACAGTACTCGCCCAAATTTTCACTCGATGCCTTAATGAAGGGAAGATTCCTGAGGATTGGAACAACGCTACAATAATCTTGCTACATAAAAAAGGTGACATTGAGGATCTCAAGAACTACAGACCTATCAGCCTCCTATCAATGGTTTATAAAATCTTCACTAAAGTTCTTTCACACCGTTTGAAGGTGACACTGGACATGGCTCAACCGAGAGAACAAGCTGGATTCAGGAGTGGCTACAGCACAATAGATCATATCCACATACTGAGAGAACTAACTGAAAGAGCGAGGGAATATGAACTTCCATTGTGCATGGCTTTTATCGATTATGAAAAAGCCTTTGTTTCGGTGAAACCATCAGCAGTTACAATGGCTCTGAAATCCTGCGGTATTGAAGATGCGTACATTAATATTATTAATAACATCTATGAAAATGCAAGTGCAAAGATTCGGCTGTTTGAAAATACAACACATAAAAATTGGAAAAGGAGTGAGACAAGGTGACACCATATCTCCGAAGCTCTTTAATGCCAGAATGGAAAATGTCTTTCAATCACTGAACTGGGAAAACAAAGGGATAAAGATTAATGGAGATTATCTAACCCACCTTCGTTTTGCTGATGACAGTCATTTTTGCAACTACCCCATCAGAGCTGCAGAGTATGATCCAGGAACTTGCTGACAAGAGTAAAGAAGTGGGATTAAAAATGAACTTTCAGAAGACAAAAGTGATGTTCAATTCTTTTACGAGAAATGAAGATTTATCGATTGATGGAGAAAAGCTGGAGATAACAGACACGTACGTTTATCTTGGACAGCAGATTTCAAGTGAGGGTCACATTGATGAAGAAATTAATCGGCATACAAAACTTGCCTGGAGAGCTTTTGGAAGAAACAGCATAATTTTCAAGAGCAATATGCAATTATGTGTTAAAAGCAAAGTGTTTGTTCAATGCATCCTTCCAGTGCTTACGTATGGTGCAAAGACGTGGACCTTAACTAAAAGAGACATACAAAGGCTGCAGACAACTCAAAGAAGCATGAAGAGGTGCATGGTTGGTGTAACTAGGTGAGATAAGAAGAACTCGTGGATCCGAAAAATGACAAGAGTGGAAGACATCATGATCAGAGTTAAATCCCTGAAATGGCAATGGGCTGGGCATACTGCCAGAAGGACAGACCATCGATGGACAGCCGAAATTTTAGATTGGATTCAAAGGGACAAGAAAAGACCCAGAAGAAGACTACATGGAAGATGGGTGGATGAAATTCGAAAGTATGCGGGAGTGACATGGAGGAGACTGGCACAAGACAGACCGTTGTGGAGGAAACTTGGAGAGACCTTTGTCCAGCAGTGGATTGATAATGATGACGATATATATACAGGGTGTTTCAAAACGTTGCGGCTCACTTTAATAACTCGAAAATGAATTCGAACAGAAAAACAGAGTCAACGGATATTAATAAGAGATGATATGATCTATTTAAGGGATATGTGAATGACCCCCAAGGCCACCCTAATTGGGAGGCCCGGCGAGTTATCTCGCAGAAAGATTTCCAATAGCTCTCAAAGTTTGGGCTGTGCCCTCTTGAGCTATAACATATTTACAAGGAAAATTTGTTTTCCACGCAAATCTTGAAATGTTTCTGCCTTTTCCTGAGCTTTGGAAGTAAAAGCCATCTCAGGGGATAGTTTTTGTTGGTGAAGTTAAGGGAATTAAGGGTTCAAAAGCACTCTTCACTGAAATAAGTCCCCCACCCATCCAACTTTTCCCAGTTTTCACCAAGAATCTGTAAACTCGCCTAAGCTTTTTGTAAAATCCCACTATGCACTAAATTTAGGGTTTCAGTTCATGTATCTCGAACTTTAGATATCTTAGAAATTATGTTCCTAAGCCCTCCTCAAATCCCTGAAAATATTATTTCCTATGGTTACCCCTTCAGGTGCTCAACAACTACAAAAATCAGCAGGAAGGGGGAAAGCAACTCAACTAAGAGACCCTGGCAATAGTGATTGATATATCAGGACAAAATAAAAAAAGATTAACAAAGTTATTTTACCACCAACCTGATAGCTGGATTCAAAAAAGCAGTTGTCCTCACATGTAACACTGGCTTGTTGTCGAAAATAATGCTGAAATGCATAAACTTGTCTTAATATACACTGGCGTGCAAAAATTAAGGACAAGACGGTTTTTCGAATGTAACGTTATGGAAAAGTGCTCTACATTGACTCAAATCATACCATAAGATCCCCAAGATGTAAGAATATGGGACAAGTGAGCAAAACCGTCCAAACAAGGAATCCAAAGGATACAAAGGCACTTTATTGAAAAGGTAGCTTCGAGCACAACTGGACAGAAGACAGAAACGTCCATGTGATAGGCGGCTGCCAAGAAAAATCCAGTCTTTAGTAGGGGATATGATCACCCCTGACTGCGCTGCAGGATTTACAACATCTTTCCATGCTGAGGACGAGGTCGTCAAGGAGCTGTTGAGGCATCGCGGCCCATTCCTCTTGTAGCGCTAATCGCAGCTGCGGAATCGTTGCTGGCGGCTGGCGACGTGCTGCCAAGCGTCTCCCGAGAAGGTCTCACACGTGTTCCATTGGATTTAGGTGCGGGGACCTTGCGGGCCAACCATGCGTTGAATATCTTCACTCTCCAACAGCTCTGTGATAGCCACTGTACAATGAGGTGTAGCATTGTCATCCATGAAGAGGAACTCAGGACCCACAGCACCTCTAAACAGACGCACGTGAGGCAGGAGAACCTCGGTACAATAGCAGACACCAGTGACTGAACCTCCTTGGAAGATGTGGAGGTTAGTATGGCTACCAAGCACGATACCGCCCCAAACGAGAACTCCGCCACCTCCAAACCGGTCCCTTTCGATGATGTTGGAGGTGTGATTGCGTGTTCCCTGCTCTCTCCAGATGTGTATACATCCAGAATTGCTCGCCAGACTAAATCGGCTCTCATCTGTAAAGAGAACTCAACCCCATTGCTGATGTGTCCAGTTCTTATGTTCCTGGCACCACAGAAACCGACGTCTTCGATGAGCAGGCGTTAATGGCACATACTGTACTGGTCGTTGTGCAAATAGACCACCTTTGTACAGCCTCCTGTCCACGGTAAAACGTGATAATGGACGTCCAGTTGTCTGTTGCGTGTGCCTTGCAATTTCTCCCGCTGTCTGCCGTCTGTCTTTTCTCACCTGTAGGACAATATACCGGTCGTCTGCCGCTGTGGTTGCTCTTGGACGACCACTGCTAAACTCTCGGACAGCTGTTCCTGTCATTTGAAATGCTCTCCAAGCTCGTGAAACGATGCTGTGAGCAATCCCGAACTCCTCGGCCACACTAGTCACACTTCGACCTTCTTCCAACTTCCCAATGACGCGACCTCAGGTAAAGTCATCCAGATGTCGTCTACTGGATTGCCTGTTGGTCATATCACACGGTGGCAGCAACTCGACGTCGTTCAAACTGATGTACACCGTGCAATAGCCTTCCCCGAATTGCTGAGCGTACACCGCCCATGTGCTTTATAACCCCCCCCCCACGTCATGCTGCATATATGCATATGCCCTACCGTACCGGACCCTAGTCTATCTCCTGAGTGGTCTTTCGGTCCGTTCTGCCTGCTTGTTCTGCTGTTATGCTAATTTCTCCTCTTTGTCCTTAATTTTTGCACACCAGTGTAGTAACTCATTCTTTGCAAATGGACTTTTTCTTCCGCAAACCTCATTCTCAGAATAAAAGGTAACTTTGTATATTGCCATGGTTATATTGTAGGCACAAATTAAAAAGCATTTGCATAAGTAAGCCACACGTTGTCTACAAAAGACACCAGTTCTATGAGAAATCGACAGCACTAGCAGAATCCTGTGTTCTTATAAGGTTTAACTGGACAAATACTCACATGAGCCTACTATTATTCTGATAAGCATATTTTTTAGATCTGAACATTTCTGCAATCCTGTTTGAAACATCGACATTTTTGCATTAATTTGTAGCCACTATTATTTATGAGTGAAACTTAATGTTGGTTGGAGGAAAAGGAATAGGAAGAGACCCAGGATAGAAAGAATAAAGGTTGATAGGCTCCTTGAAGATCATCAGCGGTATTCTGACTTACTCAGAGAATGACTGAAGGATCTGAAATCTTGTGAGAGGGATGTAGAAAAGAAGTGGGAATGTTTTAAGAACTGTGTTGTTACTGCTGCTAAAGAGGTCTGTGGCACCACAATAGTGGGTAACAATAGAGGTGATGCTTGGTGGAATAGTGAGATTGATGAGGCAGTAAACAAAAAGAAGGAAGCCTATTTCGGGATGTTGCAAAGTAGAGTCTCTGTGGATGAATATAGCTGTAAGAAGCGTGAAGCTGCTAAGCTGGTCCGCCAAAGTAAGGCAAAAGATAGGAAAGAGAAAGTGGAAAGGCATGAACTGGCTTTTTGGAAAGATAGAAAGTCCTTCTGGAAGTACATGAGACTCAGGAAAAATAGGGGAAACAAAGTTGTAAGTTGTGTGAAGAATGAGATTGGGGAAATGATATGGGAGCCCAATGAGTTAAGTGACAGATGGGGCGAATACTTCTGTGAGTTATTAGATCAGGAGAGCAAAAATGATTGAGACAGATGCAGATGATGTCACAATGAGGGATGAAAGCACAGGAGGGATCTCAAGAGAAGAAGTGTGTAAAGATCTAAAATCTCTTCAGAATGGTAAGGCTCCAGGAGTTGATGGCATAACTGCAGAGATGTTGAAGTATGGTGGTGACTATAATTGACTGGTTAACTGAAATTTGCCAGTTGTGCTGGGAGTTAAGAATGGTTCCTCGGGATTGGAAGGAGGCTATCATTGTTCCCTTGTATAAGGGAAAAGGTGATCAGACTGAATGCAAGAACTATCGTGGTATTAGCCTACTGAGTGTGCCAGGGAAAGTGTTTGGTAAGGTTGTTATTGAAAAAGTATGGGGTCTTACATCAGAGAAAGCGTGGGATGTTCAGAGTGGTTTTATGCCTGGTAAAGGCTGCACTAACCAGATTTTTGCATTACGCATGATGATTAAAAGTATCTGGCTGTTGGGAAGAAAGTTTTTACTGCCTTCATAGATTTAGAGAAAGCTTACGACCGAGTCAATAGGACACTTTTGTGGAAGGTATTGAATGAATGTGGTGTTACTGGGAATCTACTTAATAGTGTAAAAGCCATGTATGCTGGTAGTAGAGCTTGTGTACGAGTGAATTGTGTTTTATCAAAATGGTTTTCCATTGGTGCAGGAGTTAGACAAGGTTGTGTAATGTCACCATGGCTGTTTAATATATTTAGGGATGCATGCATGCGTGAGGCCAAAATAGATAATAGTGGTTTATGTCTTGGTGATATCCGTGTGTGCAGATTGCTGTATGCTGATGACACTGTCCTGTTGGCAGAGAGCAAAAGTGAGTTGCAGAGTATGTTGACTCGGATGCACAAAGTTCGCATGAAATTCAAACTGAGTATAAATAAGGGCAAAACCAAAGTTATGGTGTTTGAGAGAGGAATGGGTAGCACTGAATGTAATGTAAGTATAAATGGCACTGTGATTGACCAGGTGAGTGAGTTTGTGCATTTAGGAAGCATGTTTGACAGAGAGAACAAGTTGGATGGTGAAATCAGTAGGCGAGTGAATTCTTCTTTGAAAGTCATAGCTGCTCTGGGAGGTTTTCACAGGAATGATGGGTTCTCTAGAGAGTCCCGCATGGCTGTGTATGAAACAGTAATTGTTCCTACTCTAATGTAAGGCAGTGAAACCTGGGTACTGCAGAAGAAACATAGGAGTCGTTTGTGTGCTGGAGAAATGCGTTACTTACGTGGGGTTTGTGGCAAGACACGATCTGATTGTGTGAGGAATGAAGATGTATTGCAGTTGTGGGATGTAAAGCAAAATGTTGTTAGCAAGGTGGAGACCAATATGCTTTGGTGGTTTGGCCATGTTGAAAGAATGAGTGATGAAAGGCTTACTAAGAAAATCTTTTCAGCCCAAGTGGCAGGAAGGAAAGGCAGAGGAAGGCCAAGGAAGACATGGGTGGATCAGATTCAGGAGTGTCTGCATGAGAAAAAGATTATGAGTATGAAGTATAAAAGATCTTGTGTATGGCGTGTAATGGATATCAGTGAAGCACGAGTTGTATGTCAAGATTGCTGTAAATGGCGAAGTTTGATACGACAACAATAGGTAAAAATATCTGGAAGTTTGTATTTCTCTTTGGAGCTAACCTCTGAATCTCAGAGAACAGCTTAGTGATATATATGTATATATGTATGTATGTATGTATGTATGTATGTATGCACTATTATTTATTCATTACAGCCCAAACTCTGTTTATTTAACTAGCTTGCAAGAATATTGTTCATTTCGGTTGTTAATGATACCGTTGTCATCCGTACATCAGGGGGGGGAATGACAAGTTGTTTATTTTAATGTGAGAAATTTGAAAACTGTTGCTTATGTCACTAGCTGCAGTATGGAATTCCTGTGTGCAAGTGAACACATAATGTTTCTTTTGTTGTTTTTTCATTCCTTTCTTACCGGTAGAAACATGCCACGAAAACATTATTGAGGGAAATGCACATTCACATGATTTTTTTAAAACCACTTCTACATCAAGACTTTCGAAGTATCTGATACAGGGTGGGTACTTGGCCCGTTGAACGTGCTCAGGAATAAAAGCACTTGATCCATTGCATGTGACATAGGAATCACCATAATTGATAGACATATTCAACTTCGGTACAAAAGTTTTTCTCAATAAGGTAACCAGGAAAATGAAAGAGCATGGTCTGCTATGGTAAATTTTAACTGTGCCATATTTCATAAATGCCTAATTGAAGCACCCACATTTCCTGATGTCAGAGGACAAGAAATGCCAATAACAGCACACAACAGTACACGAGTGTTTCTTTGCATGCCCTAATGCTACAGCTATCATGGACTATGTAACAAGGCAGGGGCGTATTTAGAGGTGGGGCAAGGGCATTCCCCCTGGCCTCCTCAACTTACATAGGGAAAAAATGCTTTATTTTTTTCTATTTTTCATTAACTTTTATTTTATTCTGGTGGATTTCAAAACAAACTTCTATTTGTCATCGCCCCCCCCCTCCGAAATTTTTTTTTACATATACGCCTCTGAAACAAGAGGAACACACTCCAAATGATTGCCTAAAAATACAGACAGCTGGTACGGATACATTAAATATCAGTCTATTTTTGTACTTGTTGAGCTCTTGAAGAGGTAACCACAGACAGTAATTTATTTCAGGGATTTGGAGAGAGCTTAGGGCCATAATTTCCAAGAATTCCTTCTAAAGTTCTAGGTACACAAATTGAAAACACAAATTTACTGCGCAGCGGGATTTTGTGCAAAGCTTAGGCAAGTTAAGAGATTCTCGGCAAAAACTGAGTGAAGTTGGACTGGAGCTGGGGAGCTTATTTCAGTGAAGGGTGCTTTCAAACCCTTAACCTCGTCAATGAAAATCGTTCCCTCAGATGCTTTTATCTCCAAAGCTCAGGAAAAGACAAACATTTAAAAATTTGCAGGAAAACAACTTTCCCTCGTAAATATGTTATAGCTCAAGAAGGCACAGCCCGAACTTGGAGAGCCATTGGAAATTTTTTTGCGGATATGCACTAAGGTAAGAACACTGTACAACTTTGTAATTGGAATCTTTTTTCTAACTTGCTTCATTTACGAGATAGCTCGCTTAGACTTTTGGAAACACCCTGTACAAGAAATTTACGTTCCTTTTAAAAATGAAATGTCTATTATGCATTTATTTAATATGTATTTTCATTAGAAACCTCCCAATAATAAGGGACATCTATTGGACTGGACAAAACGTCTAGTCTCATGGGTGTCCCTTATTAAGAGGTACTACTGTATAATAAATTTATATCATAATATATCAATGTAGAACATTTGTACAGCAATGCATTACATATTATATATACACTAGCGGAAAGTGAAAAAAGAACACCAAGAAAGAGACGTCTGATACCAACAAAATTTATACAGCATAATAACGAAATACAGAGGATAACGTGATCAAAACATTATGGCAAAATACGGCTGTATTTGCTGGTAAACAGAAAAACAACATTTCCATGTAACAAGGTTAGTACGTGGTTGAACCGCCATGAACTGCGTCACACTGTGCAATTCTGGCATGGAGTCTATCGTACAGATGTTGGATGTAAGTTTGGGGTATTGAGTTCCAAGCATCCTTAACCTGGACGCGTAAATTGGGGATGGTCGTGGCTGGCCATGGAAACCGGATAAGTCGTCGTCCCATAAAATCCCACATGTGCTCAATGGAGGACAAATCCGGTGAACGTGCAGGTCATGGAAGTTGTCTTACACCCTGAAGTGCATGTTGCGTTGCACGTGCCGTGTGTGGCCGTGCGTTATCTTGCTGGAAAACACCACGATGAACCGACCGTACAAATGGCACAACAATGGGCTGAATGATGTTGTTGATGTAGGAGGTGCTGTTTAACGTACCCGGTACAAACACTAGTTGTGTACGGGAGTGATAGCTGATCGCTCCCCACATCAGGAGACCAGGTGTAGGCCCTTTGTGTCGCTGGTGGATGCAAGAAGGGTGGAGACGCTCCCCTGTGCGTCTGCGAACACCCATACGACCATCAGAGGCTTCCAAGCAGAATCTGCTTTCATCGCTGAACATGACAGAGCGCCATTGCGTTCTCCAGTGCAGACGTTGGTGACACCATTGCAGTCGTTCCTGACGGTAGGCTGGAGTCAGAGGTACACATGCCAGAGGCACACGTGCACGTAGTCCTGCATCCAGTAGACGGTTGCGGATTGTTCGCACCGTCACCTCCGGTGCAACAGCAGCTCGGATTTGCGTCACAGTGGATGTTCTGCTTGACAACGCCACTCTTCTTATGCGTTGATCGGTCTGCTCATCAGTCAGTCTGTGACTCCCGGTTCCACGTCTTCTCGTGTGGGAATGTTCCTTGGACCATCTACGCCACCATCATACCACCACCGATACTTCCCGTCTAATTCGCTCCGCAATACGACGATATGACCACCCGGCCTCGCGGAGTCTGACTAGACGACCTTGCTCAAAGTCCGGTAACTGCTGAAATCATACACGTCTTCCAATCCCGGCATTGCAGCTTCTTCAGGGTCTTCGCACGTGTCCATACGCCGACAACTGATTACATTCACTTCGCCGTACTCCTTAAATACCACCGACGATAATTTGCATATTATACCGTGGTGTGGTGTAAGCGCTCACCGGTTGGTCCCGAAATTAACATCACACCTACGTAAACTCGACCCCATTAACATATGTAAATTTCATGATCGTCCGCCAATTCCTTCTTGGTGTTCCTTTTTCACTTTCCGCCAGTGTATATCCTATATCGTGAACAAGAAATCAGAAAGTTATCTAAGAGGTTTAAAATTAATGAAGGAGACATGGTTTGTGGTGTTATAGAATACTTACAACTTAAGGGAAAAGAAAAACTTAAGCAACTTTTACAGATGAAGAGAGCTTTGCAAACCACTGACCAGTGTATCTTCTAGCAAATATGAGAGGGGTTGTCTCAGATGAAATTGATAATAACCCCATTTGGTCTTGTTCTTCAGTCACAGCAATAACTTCACTGTTTTTTATAAAAATTGTCACACATCTGCTAACCCAGTTTGATCCCACAAATACTGTACATCTGACTGCCGCTCCTTCAAGGACCCCATTTGGCAATGATACAAATTGGCAATGGATGCAAAGTGCGAAAGAATGGTAGAAATAGTTCAAGAGTTGAACAATATTTGGACTGTATTTTATGATCAAAATGCAGTTCCTTTCTGTTTTTTAATGTAATGTAATCCTTAGCACAAATTCAACTCTCATTTGTGGATAAGCTTGGCAAAGATATTGATTTCATTATTTTCTACGTATTATAAAACTTACAGAATTTTGCTTTTTGAATATACCATATATGCTCACACATAAACCAGCTAAAAACTGCAAAAAACAACAGCTAAAAACTGTTGAAAAATTTTGACCTGCATATAAACAAACCTTAAAATTTAAAGATTTTGGAAAACATTTTCATTGAAATGAATTATGCAAATTTCTGAGATTATATTCTGTAAAAACCTTCAATACTATCAAGAGTTTCCAAATAACTCCTGTAATAACCACGACATTTACTTATGCAAGATTTTTTTCAAATACTTTATAACCACTTCTATTTTTTTCAATACTTTATAACCAAGAAGTAACAAGGCCAATGTCAGTGTGTTTCAAGTACCATGTTTTATAAAACACTTTGTCTTTGATCTTTCATAGTGCTGAAAGTGCTGACACAATCATACACAAGACTGACAAAGAAAAAAAAACTGAACTTTTTTAACCAGGTGAAAAATCAGAGTGCATGGTAAGAAAGTGTGAATACAACACAGCATGTGCAAAATGGAACTGTTTACTCTACTTTATTTAAGTAAATATTAAACTGGAGTTCATAACTGTATTCACAATACAAAATGCTAAATTCAAAACAAAAAGGTTTTAAAAGGCATAGTTCCAAACAATTTTTTCCCCTTTCAATTTTATTGTTTAGCTTGCTAGAAGCTTAAGTTTTGTCTTGAGAGCAAGCCTTGCTTTTTCTCATAATTTTCCAGTCATATTTGTATTTTGTTGACTGCTTAATTTTTCTTTCCACTGATGTATTTTCCTTCCCTTTTCTTTATTGCACTTTTTTCTTTTTTTCAATGCCCTCAGATGACAATTTCATTCAGCATGCTGTAAGAACTTTCAGCCTGAGGACAATGAATGCATGATATCAAAACACTTCAAAAACAGAAAATGTGGACAAAAACTACACAATTGATCTAAATCAACAACTGAGCATTAGAATCATAGCAAAGATGGTACACATCGATAAAAATACTGTTAGGCAAATTTTACATGTAAATCTGAACATGACAAAAGTTTGTTCCAAGATGGTTCCAAAAAGCTTCTCACACCTGAACAAACAGAAAATAACAAGCCAATTTTTGTTGACATTCTGGGGCAAATTCAGACAAGTGTTATTCACTTATGATGAAACCTGGATCCTCTAATACATACAACTCTGAAACAAAAAAATAGTTGATGCATTAGAAAACATTGAACTTCACCAAGGATGAAGAAAGCTTGTCAAAGCAAGTATAAGCCAAAGGCAATGTTAATTGTTTTCTTTGACACTAAGGGTGTAATGTTGGCAGAGTAGGTTCCCAATAGAACAACAGTGAACCAGCATTACTACACACAGGTTATGGTGACTTTGAATGATTTAAAAGAAACAAAACAGACTTTTGGGGGAAAATGACTTCATCTTTCACCAGAACAATGAGTCAGCTCATTCAGGGTACTCAATGAAGCAGATTTTATCTAAAACACATCACAGTGCTTGAACATCTTGCCTACTAGCCAGATTTGGCTCCATGTGACTTTTCTCTTCTTCCTATAGTCAAATTTGCACTCAAGGAACCTGTTTTGAGTCAGTTACTTTGGTGAAGAGGAGAATGGCCATGCTTCTCAAAGGGATCATGCCAGAGCAGCAATAGCACACTGCTTTGCCCATTATGAGATCAGAAAGCAGTGATGCATTGATGTGGAAGGGGAGTGCATTGAAAGATAAAGATTATAATTTTTATTCAGTTAAAAATTATAATTCTTATTTAAGTAAAGTTAGAACATTAGTCTTGTTATTTAACAGCCATACATCACATAGTAGGGTAATCTGTTATAGAATTTTGAAATAGTATTTACATTCTCTTACGGATACAATGTATAACAATTTCATTATGCAAAAAAAGCAAAAACAAAAATGAACTTTTTAATATTTAACTGATATGCAACCACAAAACCCGATCATAAACTGGAATGAAAAGTTGTGTGACCTAGAATGAGCATATACAGTGAAACCCCTCTTAGCAACCACCCCTCATTACGATCATTTTATTGTGGAACCAATTTCAAAACCTATAGCACTAATGCTAAACTTCCCCCTATTAAAAGACCGCTCACCCCCTCTTACCGAACACCTTTGCATAAGGACCACTACAAAACCTGCATTGTCCGGATAACCATTCCCGCTGAAAATTTTCCTCTATACCCTGGAACAATAAATTAAACAAATGTACATTAGTTTGGAGGGGTCACTTTAAATTGCGAGGAAGTTTCCTCCTGCATGGAAGTGGGGGGAGGGGTGAAGTTCTCAGCAATGACAGGCAATTCTGATGGCTAACGTAATAAAGTATAACAGAAACCTCGCCCCCACGCTTCCTACAAAGGCTGAGAAAGGGAGTTACAGTGAAAACACATCTTTATTTCACTCCCGATTTTGGCCGGACAGAAGACACTTAAGAGGGATGACTGTCCTGAAGGGGGGAAAACTAAGAAACTATTCTGTTAGCTGAAAGAAAACTTAGAAAAGATCGTGCTGAAAGAAAAGTCTGATAAACTGTAGCAAATGACAGACATTACATTCGTTTTTCAAATGAATGTTTTTAGATTACTACTATAGGCACCTTTCAAAGGTGTAACTGTACCACATATACTGTAGTATTTGTTTTATTATTTACACACACGCACACTGTAAATAAACAGGAATGCATCATGTTTGGAATGTAGCAATACAAAGTACATAATTTATAAAAGTAATACAGTAGTTTACAAAAGGTTTAATCTCAAAACTGTTAATTGTATATGCCATTAAAACCTTTCCCTATTTAGCGACCACCCCTCTGAATGACTGTTTTTTAGAAGAACCAGCCGTGGTTGCCTTAGAGAGGTTTCACTGTATTGGTATAAAGACTGCCACAAAATTTCACTTCCAGACTAGCAACACCATTCTACTACCACACTTGTGCAATGGTTGCTTTTATCTCCTGTATTCTTGATTCAGTCTCCAAGAATCATACGAGCTTCTACTTGCTGAAGGCATAAGCCTGTGAAAAGTGGTAGAATTAAGTTCACTGCAGATATTAACAAAATGCAAACACTTCTACAAAACCACTAGGTAAAAACTTACTGATCTAGCTGCTAAGGTAAAAATTGCTCCTCCAAGGAATGTAAAATAATAGCCAGGATAAAACCCATGCCAAAGGGCTGACAGGATATATGTCCACAGGGTTTTATGGTTCTTGGCTCTGTTGTATGCTATCGTCCTTAACCACACCTGGGTTGATTTATTCCAAGCTTCCAAGGTCTCACGAAAGTTGAGTGACAACTGCATATGAACAAAAATCACAATTATGCACTGGTAAAGCATCAGTACATGGATCACAATATGTGCTTGACAATATTTAATATCCAGTTAAGAAGAAAACACACAGAACAAATAACAGCAAGTTCGTTTTTCTTTCTGAATGGAAGACACGTGTTGCATGACCTAACTGATATGATAAAAATGTACATCTAGTGTTCAGAAGGTTTTTAATTCAAAGCAACAACATATATACATGACATCACAAAAATGCCAACAAAATATCAAAAAATGAATATGTACAGCAGCTGGCTGTTCCAGTGCAACAAAACAAAAACTGATAAAACCGCCGCCGTAGCAGAAGAGCACGGTGCAACAAAATAAGAACAACATAGGACGATAGTTTTGGGACAGGCACACGGAAAATCAACAGTGTGAAACAATAGTATATGTGGCTATACAAAGACACTAAGAGAACAAAAGTGCTGATTATGAAGGAGCATACAAAACAAAGGCATACCACAGTGCATATGAAAAAACAATTATATACAGGGTGCAAACAAGATAATGCAGGCACCAATGAGATCAGGAACGTGATACAAAGTGATAGAAGGGGGAAGAGCACAGTGCAACAAAATAAGATCAACATAGTATGATAGTTTCGGGACAGGCACATGGAAAAATCAACAGTGCAAAACAATGGTAGACATGGCTATACGAAGACACTAAGAGAACAAATGCGCTGATTATGAAGGAGCATACAAAACAAAGGCATACCATGGCGCATATGAGAAATCAATTATATACAGGGTGCAAACAAGATAATGCAGGCACTAATGGGAACAGGAATATGACACAAAGTGATAGACAAAGGCACCAGAAAATAAAATTATGCAAGGCAATAACACATACCCACGACAGCACCAAATGCCAACAAACCAGCGAAAAATAATATGTAAAGCAGCTGGCTGTTCCAGTGCAACAAAACAAATCTGATAAGAAGGCAAATATATACAGGGGGCAAATACAATTACACAAAGGTGGAGGTATACATATGTGCAATAAATAAATGCAAAACAGGTGTGGGGAAACATCACAGAGACTAGGGAAGTGGTGAAGCAGAAAAAAACATACTGTGCAAAACATCACAAAGCCAGAGAAAGCTGATCGTTCTGGATGAAGAACCACCCAGCAGAATGGGCCCAGGTCACGAAAAACGTTCTCAGAGTTCCAACGGCATGCGCTTTGGCATACTCCAATCGGAGTCGTGCTTGGGCTTGCTAGAAAATGCCATTGAAGAACTCCACCAGCTTCCAGGATAGAAATAGGCGGTGTGGTAGTGCTTCGGCGGGTATGAAAAACATATATAAAGTATTTAACGAGGATGAAGATATATGCCCAAACTGGGGAAAGCCGTGCAGGAGGATGTTTGGTTTAAAGCAGCCATGCATAGGCAAGAAAAGGCAGGGAGCGGACACTAATCCGGTCCGACATAAATCTAGCACTGACAACAATTTGACTAATAAAAAATTAGAGACAATAACACCTTCTAAAGTAATAATGTACAAAGTAACTTCTTGCATGTTGATAGTATTGAAGTAATATTCACAGGAAATACATCTTTAAGCTGATACTCAGTATCGATTAAATTTGCACCTTTAACATTTGTACACCCTGAATGCAGGCAAAAACAGGCTTCCCACAGTACTTTAAGCTTTTAGTTTTTGTTTCTCAGTAATGTGAACAAATTACGAAACTCGCAAAACGTGTGAAGTATGATTTTCAAATTCATAGGTTATGAATGTCATCACACAAAATTTTTAAATGCACATTATCTCTGAAATTCGTTGTCTGACCATAATGCTAAATATGTACATACAGTTAAGTGTTTTAAAGGTACTGACTGATGGAGTTCGATGGTGCAAAGCTGCCCACAAATCACCAAAAACAAAAGAAAATTACTAGTTCACTTGAGCCATACTGACAAATGCACCAGTTAACAACTCATCAGAGTCTTGTATCCATTTTGATTGTGATATTAACTGGAAATCATATAGGAGTCTCGTATGTATGCACAGAAGCAGGAAAGGAAATATAAATTAAACATATACTGAACTACCATTAATATCTAGACACCCCTTTATTGATAGTTAATCAGGTCTTATAAGCAAACAATATGTCACAGACCCAACTATAAATATGCTCATAGGACTATGATGAGACAACAGCATGACTCTGAATGCATGATGCCTCAAATCAACAGATATAACTGATTTTCCAGTGGGGACAGGACTGGACTAAGGTGTGTGTGGGGGTGGGGGTGGGGTACTGGAGATAACAATTACCAAAGTACCAGGAAGCATGCTGTTCCACAAATAATATACAGCATATCTATCTGTGCATGTTGCACATGACATAAACCGATGGAAGAACCGAAACTACACTTGTCCAAATTTTCACTAGATGCCACAATAAAGGATGACTGAACAATACTGCGGTCACTTTGCTTCATAAAAACGGGGTCTTGATAATATCAGAAATTACAGATCCTTTAGCCTCTAATCAATTGTTTACACAATCTTCACATAAGTACACTTGTAATTTGTAAATCATGGATTTTCACACTGGAAAAATAGATAACAAATTAGTTCTCATGAAAAATTTAATGATTTTTCATTATTTAGGCTTTAACCATTACATAAATGAACCCAAAAGTTGGCAGCAATTTTTTTTTTTTTTGTAATTTGCCTGACAAAAGAAATGCACCAAGAAAAGTGTAATAGCTAAATCATTAAAAACTCCAAGACAAAATCTAGAAATCTTAAGCTTTTAACTCATGTTCTCATATGAACAGTGGGAAATACAGTGACTTGTTGGTATGAAAACTATGCAGATAATTCATTATTAGTTTGAAGAATGCACAATGTATTAATTATCACAAATCCAATTCACATTACTACAGTTTCATGCTTTAACGGATTTGATATTGATTTCTCTGACAAAGTTTTTGGGGGCTCACACAGTAGTCTTAGAATAGAGGCACTCTAATGCCTTAATATGGTCCTGAATGTGATTGAAAATAGAGTGCCACGTAAGCAACAGCTCCATATGTGACATTTTCCATATGTGACACGCAAATAGTAACACAGTGGGGCAGAACTGCAAAGGTACAATCTGCTAAACCTTTATGAGCTAACAGAATGTGACAGAAGGGCTCTGCAAAGGACCGTCTGCTCAGAATGCAAATCATTGTCTCAAATCACACAAACCCAGCTGGGACTGATGTTAGAATCCATGTGATGTGCAGGACACCATACAACATAAGTTGTCATGATTAGGCAGCCATCCACAAGCTACTAATCACTTTAATTGATGCCATGTGTTGATGAGAGTGATGTAAGGAATGTTGACCTTGAATTGTTGGCCAATGGAAAACTTTGCTTTGGACTGATGAGTCATCGTACACAGTTATTATAGTCATATAGTTATGAGTTATCGTCTGATGGTTATACCTGGGCATGGCAGACTCTGGGGGAAAGGTACCTTTCATACCATATCTGCAGACAATGAAGTTTGATGAAGCCAGTGTGATAGCATGGAGCTATATTTCATTGTCTGGCTTGGCCACAATAGTCATTTTAGACAAAACTATGAATGCTGAGATCCATTTAGACATTCTGGACAATTATGCACTACCAGCATTGTGGCAGTACTTTGGGGAAGTTTGATAACTCTATTTGCAGAACAAAAACCCATGTCATACTGTTTGCATTGTTACAAATTGGTTTGAGGGTGTGGATTCCAAAAAGTTGATCGGCCAGCCTGCAGTCCTGATCTGAACCCAATAGGGAATCTCTGAGATGAATTGGATCATCGGATTCATGGAAGAAGAAATCACTCAACAAATAAAGCTTAACTGATCAGTGCTTTGAAGGCTTAATTTGGTGGAACATATCAGTGCACTTTTGCAGAAAATTGGTGGAGAGTATTCCATGAAGCCTATATGAAAATCAAAGGTTTCAACACATTAAATTTTCTGTATTAAATAAAGATTTGTAAATATGCAGGTATACAGATATTAATGGTAGGGCAGTGTATATGTAACAAAGAAAATGAAAACTACTGATACAATCAATTCTACTAATTAATAGATCATATAGAATCCTAGGGTAATAGTGGTAAAGATCTATACTTAAAAAAAAATCATAAACTGCTCATTTTGGTATATTAATGGCATACCAAACTTTGCCCCTGAATTTTTAGTTTTAAACTGATCTGACAGAAATGGAGTACACTAGACATCAGTACATTATGAAAAAAAAAAGTGCAGTACTTGAATAAAAAAAAACCATCTCACTAAGGAAGAAACTACTTTGGAAGTACAAAACAAAGCAGTTTTTTAATGTAAGAATACTTGAGTGCATCTAATAAAAAAAAATAATGGTTCTATAAAAGCATCAAAAATTTGGTAACAGACTTCAGTTTTTGGAAACAGTTTTTTCAGTGCAGTAAGATGGGAAATTACTTAAACACTATATTTGGCTGATCGGATCAGCGTAAATGGTAGTTACAAATACTATACATTGGTAATAGTATGCCAAAAAGAATGACTACAGATTGTGACTGAAAGACTGATCAGTCAATGAAATTGATGTGCCCAAAGAATGCCTAAAGTGAGTCATAAAGTAAAACATCACTGACATATATAATTTTTATAAGTTAGGTCAAATGAAACTCACCTAACCCTGTTGAACTTGCAAGAAGATACTATGAAAAAGTGAAGGTGCACCCTAACCCACTTGTCAAGGAAGCACTTAGCTACACTATTAGTGAATCGGACAGATATAAAGGAACCAAAATCAATTCTAGACAAAATTCCAGAAAAAAAAAATATGCAGTTACCCTTGTAGAAAAAAAATAATTGGGATTAATCATTTTTGCTCTACATTATCACTTTCCTTAAAGGTGGCCTGTATTAAAAAATTGATTGGCCCTATTTAGCTAAAAAGAAATTTCAAAAATGAGATTTTGTGGCTGTCTGTTTTGTGGATTTGTAAACTCTGTTGTTTACTCCTCCATGGTTTGTCTGATACTACATTAAAAAAACTGTACTAATTCAAAACTTAGTAACTTTCTTATATATGGATTGAAAAGCCCACTTTATCAGCCAATGACAATTTGCAGTAGCTTAGAAAATTTCGATCAGCCAATAGGAAAACATATTTTCTCTGACTGGCTCCTGAAAATTAAGTTAATAAGCCAACTCCAGTTTGAGGACAGAGCAACTGGCAATTTCTGAAAGCAACTGCAACTTTTTAACTCTAATTTTGTGTTTCTTAATATGAATAGAAACAAATATCCTTTTTTGTTGTGTATAACGGGCATATGTCCAGGTGCCTAACAATTAAATTAAACTAAGCAAAGTCGACTAATACCCCCAATAGCTGATAGATATGTAATAATTTTTTTATTTTTTTTGGAGCATAAGTCGACTATTGATTGAATGAATGTAAAATGACTGGTGTGTGTTTACTGAGTGTCCTTGTTTCTGTTTGATTTTCTTGTGTGTGCTTCTCTTTTTTCTTAAGTTCCCCTTCTCCGTGGCCTTCCCTGCATTTGCGGCAGCAGGACATCGGCGCGATGGATGGGTTGCTCGGATCAGACGGCTGCAGTGGATGCTCAGGTAGGTACTTAGGTCAGCTTATAACTTCAGCACTTGATGGGAAACAGTTCACACCTAGAACTCTATTTTTTCTGTACTTTTTCTCTGTATCACTTTTTTATCAGGGCACACTGCTCCAGCTTCTAAAAAATGTTCTATCATTTCACCTGCCTAAAGGTGCAGTGTGCTGTAGGATCAGGTCTCTAAACATAGATTAGGAATATGTCGTCGGCGTCACCCAACACTGTAATGATTCAGCTAAAACGTGTAAACACACATACTAAATTCTGATGGTCTTCCAGGCTTATATGACACCTGAATTCTTTAAGTATACAACTTTGCAGTAATTTAAAAATCAATTGAACAATAAAAATTTGAGTGCTAAAATACTTCCAAATTAAGAATTCGATGTCCAGAGCAATGTGATCATACTACCAATACTATCATTACACTAAAACTTTATAATTCTGAAAAATAAATAAATAAAATAAAAATAAAGCCTGGAATCCTGTTGATAAACCTTAACATGTATGCTTAGACTTTTATTCTTGCTTAGAACATCATTGAAGCTCTTCTTCTCTGCACGAAGGTTTCGTGATATGAAAAGCCAGGTTTCTGACACACCCAAAATGAAAACATGATAAGCTTCATCATATCAATACTATAGTATCTGAAACCTTTGTGCAGAAAGGAAGAGCTTTGATGATGTCTTAAGCAAGGATGAAAGTCTAAGCAGACATTAAAGGTTTATCACGTCTATTTTGAGTCCTTTTAAATTTCATTTACTAATTTGTGGTTGATAATAGACAATCTTTTAAGATTCTCAACTCATTACATGCCCAGTGCCTCATATCTTTGTCTAATCCTATTTTTTAAAACATGCATATTTTCATTTTAATTGTTGTTTACCAACTATGAGTTACAAAAAGAAAATTAAGAAAAGGACTTGGCATAAGAAATGAAAAAAGAAGCCATCATTGATGACCACTCAGATTGGATGCACCCACATCAATGGAACCTAATTATTTTCCTTGCCAATAATCATAAAGATGGGGGGGGGGGCTAAATTTCAACCAACACTGACTCTTAACTTTAACCACAAAAAAGAAGACCTACAGACAAAGTGGTATAAACTTTAAAATTCTGCTTAAATTAAAATAAAGCAAACTTTAGTGAAAACCCATATTAACTTTTCTTAGTAACCATAAATGAGAAAAGGAAGATTCTATATCAGAAAGTGCTCAACACATGAACTTCCAAAAAACTAAGTGGTACTGGCAATATACTTCAACTGAAAAACTCAATGCATAATGCTGGTAACTTTAATAGATAATGAAAACATAACCAGATATAAAACATTTAACCTCAAAATCTGGTAAAAATATTAAACAAACACCTCATTGGAACTCCATTTTAAGGTGAGCATTTTATCCCTAATAACTAGCCTAAACTGCAGAAATATTTCAGCCTATGCTGTAGAAATATCTCAGAAAAGGAAATCTGAGAAAAACAGAACTGTTACACTATTCAATAACTATTTGAATGTATAAAACAGTAAAACTATACTGTAATACGATTTATTGGCATGAGAATACAAACTAACATTTCCTATGCTAAGCACACTTATGCAAATAAATCGGATTAATAGCACATGGTTCGTACTCTTCCAAGCAAAATAAATTCAATTAATTTTCAAGGACTTTTTAAAACCAAATTATCATATGTGTGTTCTGTCAGTTGGTAGGTATTTTAGCAAGTTCAAAGCATTAAAACTTAGCTGGGACAGGCACACCTTCAATGACCTGCCAGTTACCACCTGCTCCCCTTTTAGTTTATTTTATTAACTTTGAATTGTCCTTCTCTTTTGGTGTTTTTTGAAATAATTTTATTTTGTGGAATATTTTGAAAAGGTACATTATTTTTGTATTCACCCTCTGGTAAGGATGCATCCCTAACCCCACTTAACAGAAGAAAAATAATGCAGCTCCAATAATGTACCCTTAAAAGAAAAATGAATGCAGCTCCATTGATCATTACACTGAAAATGAAACAAAATTCAAATATGCAAGTCTTTCACAGAATTACATGGGCATCAAAAGAAGTGTATGTGAAACAGAAAGATTATACACACAATAACAGCAAAATAAAGCCATTGCAGCCCACAGACACATTTGTTACCAATGTAAACAACAGATTCATCCCCAAATGTTATATGCAGATTGAAAAACACATAAGAATTACCTCAAAGCGTATAATATCAATGTTGGATATGAGATCCCATTTTGACTTTCCATCTGCCGTGTAGCCATTAAATCCCATTCCAGATGCATTGCAGACAGCTTCTCCTGAAAGAAAGAAATTTATTACAGTTCATTAATTACATGATCACTGAAGTTGCATGAGGGAAGTGTGCTTACTGTCATAATTCATACATTTAATTTCCCTAAAAAACATATTCACAAGCCAAAAAAGTTTCTATCCATTACAACACATTCCACCCATGACTATATCTAAAATAAGATTTTTAACATCATAATGTTTGCTGAAAATGTAATACTACTTATGCACAAAAGCCAATGATCAATGATCAGCATGAGATGAGAACTGAGTGTAAGTAAAAATGTATTCATGAACCTCAAAAAGTTTTTTAGTTTTTTCAAGATATAATAAAAATCACAAAAAGCTGGCTTCTTTTTTCATGAACCTGCACTTAATTATGAAAATACATTTTTTTTATGTAGAACCTTTCAGTTTTGCTTTGGTTTTAGTTAAAAACTAAGTTAAAACACATGAAAAAGTTAACAACTCATATGGTAGAATTTGTCTTGTACTCAAAGACAGAAGAAATTTTCAAATAATCAGAAAATTGCACAGCCTGTGTCTGAATTACATGTATCATACTAAGTTGGGATGATTAGAGTCCTTCCCTACAGCATACAATTTTTACAAAATTTTTACTGCATAGAGTAAAGGCACTCAAAAATCTCTGATGCATTCACTGGGTAAATCCATGTTTCTATTAAATTTTAGATGAGTGAATAATTCAACACAATGGAAAGATACATGGATTCTACATCCAAGATAAGTAAACGATCTAAGGGTTTTCAATGGAACTGGGAAACTACTGTATAAATTTATCCAAAAATATAGTGCAAACTTTGATGGAGCAGCTATTACAGCAGGCCACATGTCTTTTCTTAGTGAAAAATAAGTATTCAACAGCAAGTTTCACTCACTCTGACAAAACCAAATTCAGCCAATGACTGTAAAAGTCTACAAAATCCACAAAATAATGTAAACAGCTTTTCATTACACTCTTCAGAATAAATAGCTTTTTTCTTTTCTCATTCTATTGTCTGCACAACTTCATCGCAAAAATTTATGGAGGAGAAACTTCCAGGTGAAGGCACCAACTAGGTAGAACTTTTTATCAAGACTTGTTATCACTGTAAAAATTGCAGGTGGCTTCTTATCAACTATTCTGCTTCTTCTTCTTGTTGTTCTTCTTCTTATTGTTATTATTTTGTCGATTGAAAATGAACTTAGTGACTGGCCAGGAGAAGAGATAAATGCTTCTTCAGGCCTTGTTCGTTTTCTGTCGAAGTTCCAACGCTAATTTTTTTTTCTCATTATTTTCCTTAAAATATTCAAACTTTGTTATGTTTTATTTCGCATACTTCAAAATAAAAGTGCAGATATTTCTTACTGTACCAATAAAGTAAATGAGTTCTATGACACTTTACAAAAAATCAAAGATGAATATTTTGATCAAGTATAGAGAGAAGCTGAAGTCACAAAGATGGTGGTCAAGATGAACTATTATACCAAAATGACAAAAAAAAATTATGAACATTTTCCAAAATATATGTCTTTAACAAAACTCAGAACTGAGAGCCAAAAATGTCTAAAACTCATGTCTTTACTGCATTCGAACTGTTTTGATAAATTTTGAGAAAGCTTTCCTCACTATCTACTGTCAGAACTTTACAGAGCCTAATGCTTCAATTTTTATCTCTTCATGAATGCAAAAAGAAATCAGTATCATACATTACTTATTACATGAAGCTGAGTAAATTGGATATTGGGTGCAGTTAAGAGCACAAACTGTCAGAACTAATGACATTTCTGTCAACAATTGCAACTACCAAAAGGAGTTTTTCTGCATTAAAAACTTTTAACACCTATCTCAGATACACACAAGGATAAATCCATTCAAGCAACTTGGCTGTTTTATCTATAGAGAAAATCATCCTCATGGATATGAAAAAGATACCTGGGAGACAATTTTTATGAAAATGCAATCACTAAAGTCACACTAAAGGAAAGAAGAATAGAGTTCATGTGCAAATGAAGTGTTTATGGGTAGTATTAAAATCTTCACTTTACATTAGCATACACAGAAAAACTTAAAATATTATTTCTATTACTTATCAACTAAAAAATACTTTGCTGTTGCAATTAAAAAAAAAAAAAAAAAAAAAAGCATTAGCCCAGGTCTTGGATTCAGGATATGCCACTGATACAGCTAATTTCATTCTTTGATAATATTACCAAAACTTTCCATGCTTAGCTAATTCTATTGTCTAACTCCTTACCAAGCTTTCCTGCTTCATTAATTAACTATACTGAAATGGCCGAAATCTTACTCTGCATTAGACAATATCTTCAGCAGTTTTATTTAAAAGAATAAATTTAGATTTCTTGACATTTAAGAAGGTAGTGTAGAACACGCTAAGTTACGTATAAAAATTTTAAGGCAAATATATTTCAGCCTTAGCTGAAATATATTTGCCTTAAACTTTTTTTACATAACTTAGCGTGTTCTACACTACTTTCTTCTTAATTTGTTTGTTAGTTACATGCATTGCCTACTACTCATTTATGTTCTTGACATTTCTTCCCATTTCAAATTCTTGACAAATCCTGCCAAGTATCATTATTTGTTACATCATAAATAATAATAAAAAGTATGTCAGTAGCATGTATTACTTTCCTAACAGTTTGCAAGCTCAATTTTTTTTTCTGGTTCTTTACCCCTACAGATCTATAGAAGTCTCCAGGGAACCTCCACCACAACCACTCACCAACAGAAGGTGACCTCTAGTTGATTGCAAAGCCAGTATAAGCAAATCTACTGGGATGGGAAAGTTCCACTATATTCCATTATTCTGGAAAAGTTTGTGTTCCATTGTGCTGGGAAAGTCCCATTGTCCTAAGAAAGTTCCACTGTGTTCCATTGTTCTGGGAAAGTTCTGCTGTGTTTCAGTCAGAGGCATATATAGAATTTGGGGGGGAGAGGGGGGGGTTGTAAAGAAAATTAAAGTTCTTGAAATCTATCAGGATTAAAAGACTTGAAAAAAACTTTTCATAAAAAACTATAAAAACTATTAAAAACTTTCTGCTATTTTTCATTAACTTTGTTCAAAATAAAAGTTAATGAAAAATAGAAGAACAAATTTAAAGCATTATGGAAGAAATACAGGATTACACCATATAATACAAATTTTGAAGATGACAATCCGATTTTTGGTGTAAATGTGACAAGGATGGCAAGTCAGATAATATCCGAAAATTTGAAAGTTTCATCGTCCTGGAGCAGGACTAGAACCCGCATCTCCCAGATAGCGCCCGGGTATGCTAACCACTACCAGAACGACCAAGTCTCAAGTTTCCGATTAATTTGAATATAACCATCACAGGATTTGCTAGTTGAAGCAACCGACATTCATGTTTAGCGAATCTGGAGGTTAAGAATTTGTCATCTTCAAAATTTGTATTATATGGTGTAATCCCTTATTTCTTTCATGATTTTTCTGCTTCTCCGGTCAATCACGGGATAGGATTCTTAACCTCCAGATTCGCTAAACATGAATGCCGGTTGCTTCGACTAACAAATCCTGTGACGGTTATATTCAAATTAATCGGAAGCTTGAGACTTAGTCATTCTGGGTGGTGTAGTGGTTAGCATACCCGGGTGCTATCTGGGAGACGCGGGTTCTAGTCCCGCTCCAGGACGATGAAATTTTCAAGTTTTCAGATATTATCTAACTTGCCATCCTTGTCGCATTTACACCAAAAATCAGATTGTCATCTTCAAAATTTGTTTTAAATTAAAGCAATATTTTCTAATGCAAGTCTATGCATTTTTCTCTAATGTAAGTCAATTTTAACAAAAAAGAAAAAAAGAAACACTTACGGGGTGGCAAGGCTCTTGCCCCCCCTCCTCCCCCCAAACAAATACACCCCTGGTTCCAGCCTGTTGGGAAAATTCTGCTGTGTTCCATTGAGGCGTGGAAGGAAAGGAACAAACATGGTTTATCTTTAATTCAGATCCAGACAGGTACATGAGATTTGTTTCTCATGTCTTAAACTATTTGACTACCAGGATGATGGGCAACTCTTGCAGAAGTGATTGAGCTAATTCCACTTTGCTCATTAGTATTATGAAAATTTGCAAACAAGCTTTAAATGAATTTATATCATTATAAACAATAAACACTGCCACAAACTGAATTATTCAATAAAAATACAAATAAATCTTCAAATTTTGAACCCAGATTACTTAATGAGAGTAATAAGTATCTTACCTTTGCTAGAAGGTCTGTTCTCATTTGAAAAATATACATTTCTCTGCATGTTTTTCTCCTTTTTGAGTTCTACAGTTGGTTTGGGATTCTGGTGCAGCGGTTTTATGTTGTCTTCTTCTTAATTTGACAGAATGAGTAATTCTTTTATCCATACTGTGACAATGATATGTGGTCTAAGAACCTCTATTTGACTTAAAAACCTATTATCTCACTGACGTTTATATAACCTCAACCTGTAGTTTAATTGACTTATAAAACTCACTATTCCGTAAAACCTCATGCGTGAACATTCACTAACATAAACTAACTTCTTATTTACAAACACCAAAAGCATCTAACTAAAAAATTAAAAACTAATGTACAATTATTTACACAAACTCATCTCATTGCCCTCTATACCATTCTTTCATTCCTCAGAACAAATTTCTACCTCATTCATACACCACACCTTTGCCATTCCCAACGTAGATTGCCTCTAGCAGCTTTCTACCCAGCCAGGGTTGTCCTCAGGAGGCTCTTAGGTGGAATCAGCCCTGCTATCACAGTGCGAGTTTTTAATCATCCCTGCTATCACAGTATGAACTTTTGAATGGTTATAGTAACACTGTGATAGCAGGGCTGATTCCACCTAAGAGCCTCCTGAGAGCAACCCTGGCTGAGTAGAAAGCTGCTAGAGGCAATCTACGTTGGGAATGGTAAAGGTGTGGTGTATGAATGAGGTAGAAATTTGTTCTGAGGAATGAAAGAATGGTATAGAGGGCAATGAGATGAATTTGTGTAAATAATTGCATATTAGTTTTTAATTTTTTAGTTAGATGTTTTTGGTGTTTGTAAATAAGAAGTTAGTTTATGTTAGTTAATGTTCACGCAAGAGGTTTTACGGAAGTCAATTAAACTACAGGTTAAGGTTATATAAACGCCAGTGAGATAATAGGTTTTTAAGTCAAATAGAGGTTCTTAGACCACGTAACATTGTCGCATGGATAAAATAATTACTCATTCTGTCAAATAAAGAAGAAGCTGAAGACAACATAAAACTGCCGCACCAGAAGCCCAAATCAACTGTAGAACTCAAAAAGGGGAGGGGAAATGTGCAGAGAAATGTATATTTTTCAAATGAGAACAGACCTTCTAGCAAAGGTAAGATTCTTATTACTCTCATTAAAGTAATTGTAGGCACATAAACTTTTGAATGGTTATAGTAACACCAACTTTTCAAACAACGAATTACAGATTACTTAAGTTTTAATCAGCTGGAAATGAATTAAAGTAAATTCTGTGGTAGAATTTTTCTTCTCATAATACATTGAAATAGGTTATAATTATCAACACAGCAATCACATATTCCTGATTAGCCTGTATTTACTGTTCATCACATAACATCAATCACATCAGTAAACTTGAAAATTATATTGTCCTGGAGTGGGAATCAAACAGAAATTGGGAGATGCGGGTTCGATTCCCACTCCAGGGCGACATAATTTTCAAGTTTTCTGATGTGATTAATGTTACATGATGAACAATAAATGCAAGCAATTCAGATATGTCTAATTGCTGTGTTAATAATTCTAACCTATTTCCACGTATTATGAGAAGAAAATTTCTTCCACAGAACTTACCTGAGAGACTGGCGATTTACTTAAACTATCTTACGAGGAAGCAGAATTTGCTTTGACTGGTGAAAATCAGCGAAAATTCCGATTCCTAACTATCAGATACTTAGGACTTGTTCCTCCTGGGTGGTGTAATGGATAGCAAGCTCGAATGAAAATCAGGAGATGTGGGTTCGATTTCCTCTCAAGGGTGATATAATTTTCAAGGTTTCTGATGTGATTAATGTTACATGATGAACAGTAAATGCAATCAATTCAGAGATGTTTGATTGCTGTGTTAATAATGAATTAAAGTATCTTCCATGAAGGAGAAATCGATAAACAAGATTCACTAACTATTTGAATAACAAATATTTCTGGCCACTGGGTTTTTTTTTCAAGACTTGTCATCAGTATTACTAAAAGAAATTCAAATAATGGAAATAATAAACTACAAAAAGTCACATCCAGTTTTTTTAACACAACATTCACAAAAATTCTGATTTCCTGACTGGCTAATGAGTTTTCCACCTCCAAACCACTGGCCACTTAAAGAACACATCAAAAACAGAAATGACAGATTTGGAAGTTTTGCTGATAGACTGCAATTTTCTGATACAAAAAAGGGGAGAAGGACTTTCATAAGTCTCTTGATAAGAATAGGTTCATAATCCAGTATCTACATCCTATTCAGAAGGGGACTGTACAAACACTGACACGCATGGCTCACAACTGGGCTGCTTAGGTCACCCTTCTCAACAGCCACAGAGTGCTTGCTCCTTAATCCTTGATCTCAATTTTCTAGCAATCTGACCAATGTAGTAATTTCTGCATGTTAGAAGAATCTTATAAATTACATTTTACTTGGCTCAATAATATCCTTCTCCTTATTTTTGACTAAATTGTTTATTTTACTTACTGTAGGACCTACAGTGGTGGCAATTTTAATTTATTTTGGAACTGAAATTTTTAAAACATGTTCAACCATTCATTTGCATTACAGCCAATATTGCATAGCTATTAATATTAAATATGTAAATACACGAACACAAAAACCCCAGCAAAACTTACCTAAAAGCCATGCATGGTAATATTTTGATCTAACAACTGATGTTGCTAGTAGTAGATAAACCATCTTAGAATACCATGGTGTGTCATTCAGGAACTTTGTTTCTGTTCAGAAAATGAAAACCAAAATCTTTTAAATCAAGAAATAGAATCTCTGATATATCTAAAATATGCTGAGTTAAAACATAAGATCAGAAACATTATCTTCAAATAAAGTGACTTTTATGTACAAAAACGAAAATGACTAAGTAATTAATATTATGAAAGAAGATAAAAAACAGTAAGATCTGTTAAGTTGAAGAAAGGCACTGATAGATTAAATTTCATATTTGCTAAGCAGGAAGGGCTATATACAAGGCCATCTAGACCGTAGGGGCAACAGGGGCTTTCACCCCGAGCCCTGTAGTTTAGGTAGTAAAAACAAAATCATTTTGGGTACAGTTTTTTAAATTTATTATCTTTTTTTTTTAAGTTTTTGGGTGCAAGGCTTTTTATAAAGATATTTTTCATCTTGCTTTTTTTTTAGTTTCCAATCTCTCCACTTTCAAACAGGTTATCACCCTTCATTGTACATATATGCTAACATTTCAAATGAACATTATAACAACCTTAAAACTTTTCCATATTCAAGAAATAGCAAATTAAATTTCGTCATTTTGTGGTTCCCTACTTTTATATGTTGAGCAATTTGTGAGTAAACCAGATACTTAAATTAAAAAAAAAAAAAGAAAGAAAAAAAGAATATAAAACATGTTTTTGGACTATATATGGAGGCCAAATAAATGTTCAGTGTTTTTTAAAACAGTACTGGAAATTAAAAAAAAAATAAAGTTCATTTTTATATATGCATGCATATAGAAGTTAAAAGGTCACTAATTAGTCAGTTACTCCACTTTGCATCAGAAATCGATCACTAAAACATGTATTGGGGGGGGGGTATTTAAATTAATTCATTTTAGAGGGATTCTTGTTATTCTCTATGCTAAAATACTCACTATGCAGATTAGTTGAAGTAAACTTTTATCATATTATGAGGAAGTTTTTTACAAGTATCACAAATGAAACCTCAACTCCCACTCTCTGGAAAGAAAATCTCAGATTGACACTTTTTTACTCACTCACTCACTCTGAACTTTCAATCCATGTTAAGGTATTTTTCTTGAGCTTAAAAGCAAACACTTCTTTGAGATAATCACTTTTTATTTATGCTAGTCTTAGTGTGTGTTCTTTATGGATGACATTTTTCATGTAAAGACTTTACTAAAATATGAGATGTACTGTCTAGGGCCCACATTGAAATTTTGTTAGGGCCATAAAAGTTCCATCTGGTTTTGGCTATAACACATAAGTGTGACAGTAAGTATTTCCAGTTAACTGGAAATGACATTTTATGTTGCATATTGACTATAGAATTTTGCATAAATACCAAAAGTAATTTAGTAGAAAGGGGAGAAATAGTTATGTTTCACTGATCTTTTGGTTGTTGCAAGGAAACCAAATCATGTTATGAGTTAATGCCAGGGCATTTTGCCTTTTTCCCTATAAAATGAACTCAGCTAGGTAATCATTTACTTTAATGAACAGCAAAAGTTCAGACTAACATTAATTGCCACAAACATATGGTACTTATCTATGCAATTGCATCTACACAAAGGAATACTAAATGACATGCATACGTGCAAGGAAACCAGCCAAAAGAGTCATTTTACATCAAGACAATACACCAGCACCACACAGCATCTGTGACCATGGGTTCAAGACATAATATTATGTCTTCCACCCTTCTAACTGGATTTGGCTCCACTGGAATATTTCCTATTTACAATTCTCAAAATGGTCTTGAAAGAGTATAAATTTGGCAGTGATAATGCTGTGAACAAATGATTGAATCCAAATATTTTGAATTGTATTTGAGCTAGAGCCCTGCACGGGCCAGGCCTGCACTTGCATGTGTACCATATAGTCAGGTTGTTGATAAATTTAGGTTATTCTGTTTTTGAAGTCTCCGTCTTTCTCTTCCCGTGATCATATTTCTTGTTTCTCGCAATCTTTCTTCTCTCCCGCCTTGTGCGATTTTTTATTTATTTATTTATTTTGTGCGCGTCTTTCCATCTTTGATCTTTGGCAATCACACTCCCCTTTGAATCCATATTCCATTTATTTCGGAAGTTTACACCAGAAAATCACTTGCTCCGTACGATGATTTGCTTTATAGGAATTAGGAATCAATTAAAGCTTCAATATGTGCTAGTAAACTATTCTTAGGCTCTATCTTTATAATTTTGATTTGCTACTTGCTTTGTTTTAAATATGGATAAATATTGGGTTGGGTAAATTAAAGGTTCGAGGAGCAAAACAATCGGAAAATTGTGTTACATTTGGATTTTGGGAGTTATATCCTAAACCTAAAGAATTAAAATCAAAGACGTCGGGCCAACAGAACGGAATCATATTCTGTGTATGAGAGTTTGTTGCATTTAACTATTAACCATGTTATTGTGTGTGCGTGAGTGTAACTGAACATCAATTTATATTATGTTCTGGGCAAAAGTGCCAAAGAACACAGTACTTGACTCGTATAAACAGTGATCTGACCGTACGAAGGGTTCGATTATGAAATGACAATAATTTACTTAAGTTCACTTAATACTATTTATTGCATTTGCTGTATTTCTGGTTACTGGTGGGTTAGTTAACTTACTTATGCCCTCTTTTTACACGAGTTTCGAGTTAGTCCAAGAAGTTACAGTACAAATACCGTCTGTGTTAAAGCAAGTGACAGTTATGCAAATAAAACCTATGCCAGACCTGAAACGCTGGGCCGGGCCAGGCCTGGCATTAACTTGGTGGACCCGGACCAGGCTCGGGCCTAAAAATATTGCTTTTGCAGGGCTCTAATTTGAGCAGATTATGAATGTTAGTGGATCATGCCAGAAAGTGTTGACTAACAGGGATACTATGTTGGAAAATAAATGGATTTTCACAACATTCCTTCTATGAGATGCTAGAAATTTTTCAACTTTTCAACACTCCCTTATACACCTGTCAGAAACTTTTGTATTCTAAAATATTTGTTTCAATGTTTCAATTTCAAACCAATACACCTACATTTTACGGGTCTGAAGAGAATATATGTAAGCAACTTAAGTACAAGTCAACTTTAAGTACCAGCTGGCCTTCAGTTTTGGGAAGACAAAAAACTTAGTGACCTGTGTATCAATCAACATTGGAAAATTTGCTGTAAGGGCATAAATAACACTGCCCGAGTTTGTACATTTTGGCATAAAAAACGAGGAAACTGCCTGAGTGCTTGACCCAAAACTTTTTTTTTCTTTTTTATAGCAAATGAACATCTTAAATTATGTGGTTAACAATACCATCAAATATTCTTATGATTAAACCGAAGGCACTTGAATATCAGTTTCTGGCCATCGTGTAACAAATGTAGAAGCCATAGAAGTTGGTAATACATGTCTGGCACACAAAGGACAACTTTATTTACACCAGTCCACAAATAGTACATATACTGGAGATGATTTGGAGCAACAGTTTGGAGACAGAAATGGGCCAGTCCAAATGTGGAAAAGGTGAAATAGAAGGTTACCCCTGCATCTGCTGTACAAAATGCCATGGGTGTAGACTTGTCTCAAAAGTGGGTATATAGAAGGGGTATTACGATTAGATGAAACATTTCAAGTAATCTGCATGAGCGTGTTTTTGCGTGTGTATTAAGCATATCTACAATTACTTTTCCATTACAGAATTACCATAATTTCTATAATTTTAATAAGAAATCAGTGCAATATTTTGTTTCACTCAGGCAACTCAAGTGCATAAATGCCTGAACTGTAAGGTAAAAGTAATAATAAAAAACATCTATGAAAATAACATATATGCATTTTCCTATGAAATGTTTCCAAGTGTTAATAGTCTCCTTTCATTAGAAAAATTAAAAAGGCAATTCAACTTAGTGAGATTAGACACATTTAAGCAAAGAACAGTGATAGTAAAACAAAAATGAGGGGGAAATTGCCTTCTATCCTGATGGTGTTTCCTGCACCTGGAAACACACCAACAGGATAGAAGACAATTTGTACAACAAAAATCCTCAAAAGACCTATTTGATCTAATTTTCTTTTGCAATAAATTCACCATTTGCAACTCTTTACATAATTTATTAACATGGATGTGGCTTTCCATAATTTCAGATAGCAACACACTAAAGGACTGCTAAAACTTAAATGTGTTTGAGAATGCAAGTTTTAATGGCCCTTATATCAACATTAGGCATGGTGGCCCACAATTACAGAAAAACACTTTATCCGGAAACCCCCAAGTCCCACGGATTTTGGATACAAGATCCCACACTGTACTAACATGAATTTTGTCCCACATGTACAAACCTGGCATGGAACATATATGGTGACAGACTATCTTTTAAATTTTGAAAAACCCCAAAATTTTGACCTCATATCTCAGCATCTATAATACATTGCAAAAGAAGCACATAGTAAAAAACATTGAAAATTATGTACTGTATTTTCCATCATACTGCAGACTGTGAAATTCAGAAAAAAAAATCATAGTATAATCCATACCAATGATGTTGATCCCACATGAAAATTTCCTACGAAAAAGTCAAGATTCATGGGATGACCCAGAAGTTTAAAGAAGGAAAAAAAATGTTCTTATTAAAAAAAAAAAAAAAGTGTAGTTTCAAGTGAATAAAGAACAAGAATTACGAGTTTTTTAGCATTACCACAATTATGTAGTTAAACCTGACAGTCGCATAGTTAAATTCCATAATGTGCAGTTCCACAGTTAGACCTGAAACACCCATAAACACATGTGATGCTGAATTCTCCATAGCAAGTGATCATTCAGAAGAACAAATATCATCACCTTTGTTGCATCATATTTCTGGTCAAAATGCTCAGAAGTAAAAATGAAAAATCTCTTCAAATTTTTGCAGACCTCCATTTGTTGTTAGTGCAATTTCAGTAATTTCCCAAATACACTGGTGTGCAAAACTTAAGCACAAATCAGGTTTTGATCTGTCGTGTTGCACTGGAGCAGCCTGGATATGTGAAATTCCAACCATAGGTATTCCATTACTTCATTTTTACTGAACTGATGACAGAAACAAGTTTCATCATCATTTCAGTAAAATCATTTTTTTTAAATCATCATTTCAGGTACTGTTTCCATCATTTTTTACTGAAATGACGATGGAAGTAACACCTACACAACTGCAGATAATAAACGATATAGTGGAACTTAATTCAGAATTGGCTACATAGCACTGGGTGTCATGATACAGATGGATCACTGCCAAAGATGATACGAAGGGAAGAGAAGGCCCTCAGCAGAGGATATGATCACTCCTAACGTTGATGCATGATATACACCTTCTGTTCAAACTTCACACAAGGTTATTGATGAGTTCTTGTGATAACATCACCCATTCTTCCAGCAACGTCATCTTCAGCTGTTGTACAGTTTTCGGTGTGTGTTGACTTGCCGCAATGTGTCTTGTTCTATGGGATTTTAGGTCGGGAGAACGTGCTGGCCAATCTATCCGCTGAATGACTTCATTTTCCAATAGCTCATCAACTCCCACTGTACAATGGGGTGTGGCATTATCATCCATTAACACAAACTGTAGGCCAATGGCTCCTCGGAAAAGACCAGCATGGGGAAGTATTAGAGTAGCATGCACTGGTTACAGTACCTTCTTCCAGTATCTGGAGCTCCATGCAACCATCGATCAGAATGCCTCCCCAGACAAGAACACTGCAACCATCATATCGATTCCTTTCATTGATGTTTTCAGGATGATACTGAGTGCCTATTACACACCAGATTAGCTGATGTCCAGAATCGCTAGAGAGACTAAATCTACTCTCATCAGTAAAGAGTGCCGTACTCCACTGTTCTGCTGTCCAGCCCTTATTGTCCTCTGGGCTACTGCAAATGGTGTCTCTGGTAAGCAGTTGTTAATGGAACACAGCATACAGGTCGTCGGGTAAACAGTCCACCTTTGTGTAGTCACTGGCCATTATAAACCACAATATTGAGCATTTTGTGCTCACATTCAGTTGTTTTGTAACGTTACTTGCTGTCTGGTGTCTATTCCTCTTGGCCTGTAGGAGATGATAGCTGTCCTCGCTAGGGTATGGTTTTTGTTTTGTAACGTTACTTGCTGCCTGGTGTCTATCCCTCTTGGTCTGTAGAAGGTGATAGCTGTCCTCGCTAGGGTGTGGTTTTTGTTTTGTAATGTTACTTGCTGTCTGGCGTCTATCCCTCTTGGCCTGAAGGAGATGATAGCTGTCCTTGCTAGGGTGTGGTTTTTGTTTTGTAATGTTACTTGCTGTCTGGCGTCTATCCCTCTTGGCCTGTAGGAGATGATAGCTGTCCTCGCTAGGGTGTGGTTTTTGGTGGACACCCACCACCAGTCTTTCGTACACCTGTATCTGCAATCCCAAAGGCCGACCACGAATGCAATATAATGCCATGAGTGATACCCAACTCTTGGGCTAAACTCATCACAGTTTGTCCCTCCTCAAGCCTCCCAATCATTCGATCATGAATAAAATCATCAAGATGTTCTCGACAGCCCATTTCGTCATCTCTGGCACACAACAAACACAATCAAACAGCTGTAACACTTATGCACACCATCCGGTGACTTCCATTCAACTGATGCTATTGGACCATATTAACACATTTTGTTCTTGCGTCATGCAAACTAAACATCATGCTCCATTATTACACATGTGCCGTTTTTCCTGTTCCCAGACAGAGTCCAAAGTTAATTTGTGTCTGTGTGCTACTGCTATTTGCAGCATTATTTTACTTTTTCCACTTCATCCTTAAGTTTTTCACACCAGTGTATATGACCTGTTCTGACAGTTATGACACAGTTTTTTTTTAACCAAAGCACCATGAAAGATTTTTTAAAGCAGCATGTTATCCACACAACCAAAATGTATAACTTTTTAAACATGTAATCCACAGATTTTATGAAGAAATTATGGTAATTATCATTCTCACCAAATTTGGTAGGACAACAACTTTAAAACAGAAAATTCTTTATATATAGATGTTTCATCACAATAATGATAAAGGCATACTATAAACTTAGCATCTCCTACTTAAAATCATTTCAAGAAAATTGATTATCATAAGCATAGTTCCTTTAAAACATATCACTGAGTAAAATTTCACACCAAAAAGGTTTTCCTCCTATATATACTTAATCATGAGAAAAATATGAACCATATACATAATGATGTTTTTACCAACAGCAACATTACACTGTTGTAGACACCATGCTGTATGGTATCAAACAAGTTTCAAAGAGTAATGAAAAACAATGAAGGGAAAACAATCTCAATAATCATAGTAATTAATGACTTCATGGCTTCCTTTAATTACTGTCAGTAATGGAAAACTTATTAATAGGAATTACAGAGGATAAATTTTTAAGTACATTAAGTACATCACCTCTCAAATTTTTTATCTACATGTGTAATAGATGTGTAGATCACAAATTTGATGCAAGAAATGTGTAAATATGGGTTCTTTGTAATTCCAAGATCCTTTGTACAAACTAGATTATCGACAGGAGTTCCTGCATCTCATGATAATTAACACAGCAATCAGACATCGCTGAATTGACTGTAATTACTGTTTCACACGTGAATCAAATCACATCAGAAAACTTGCAAATTTCGTCACCGTGGAGGATGAAAGTGCCACGTATTATGAGAAGAATATTTCTTCCACGATTTACGAAATATTTCTTTCTACGATCTGAGAATGGGGCCTGACTCACAGTACAAAATTAGATGTGACATGAACATTAACATAAAACATTTTAAAAACAACTTTGCCGCTGTTACTAGGTACAGTCATCAGCACAGTAAGCTCTCATAAGTTAAGGGAATTCTGACTTTCAAGCATTTCAATTTATTATCAAAGAACTAGAGAGATACATTACTCTTGTGGGAGCTGGACAAGACCTGTTCCAAACATGTGAGGAACGAAGATGTGTAATGGGAAGCAAAATTGCTGTTGTTAGGGAGGAGACAAATATTCTGAAGTGATTTTGTCCATGATGAAAGAATGGGTGATGATGTGTTAACTAAGAGAACTTATTCAGCCCAAATGGCAGGAAAGAAAAGCTGAGAAAGGTCAGGAAATCATAGGAAAAACAGATTCAGCAACGTCTGCATGAGAAAAAGACAATGAATATGAAGCACAAAAGGTCTTGTGTGGCTTAGACGTGTGATGGATGTTAGTGAGGCTAAAGTTTTGTGCTGAGATTGCTGTAAATGGGAACATTTGACACATCAACACTATGCAAAATCTTGCACCATCAGTTTTAAACTAGAATCCCACTGATGAGCTTTACTCAAGGAGCTACAAAATCTACATAATTATTCACTAGAATAAAGCAACACAGAGTTTGAGGGAGGAACTGAGAAAAATGTTGTTCTCTTGTTTGTCTGCTCTGTCACTCTTGTTTCCTTTATGGTTATAACAAATATCAAATGCTTTACCACAAAAACAGTGAAGCCACAAAGAGATGTGTTCTTCCCACCCCCATTCTTTTTCAAAGGATTTCAATTCGTTTCTTGTTGCCCAACAATTGGATTTCAGAAAATGCAGATAAAATGCACCAGTATACCACAATAAACGCTGATGTAATTAGCTGAAATTTTGTTTCCTTAATCATATTATCTTAGTATTCAGTTACTTGAGTGCATTTTAAGCATAATTTTCTTCACTTACTTTCCCCTCCTTCCTCAAAAAGCTTCTAAATTGTCATATCTTCACTTGTCTTAGTCACACGCATGGGCACACCATTATCACTCACGATTTAAAATTTCAGAAACCAAAACTATTTCAGGAAACCATTTGTCACACACCTGCGATATCTTTCAACAAAAAATTCTGATGGAGAAACATTGAAATATTTAGAAAGCAGTCAAAAAACCTTCCCCAGAGGAAAAACTTAATGGTAAATTGGTTTTGCTATGGCAGCAAACTATGTGCAGCAAGCACGATGTTTCCACATAGTTAGATTAAGATTTATCATAAATAATTAAGTTTATATACTTTATAGTTAGCTGTTTAACAGAAACTTTTAAAAAAGATTGGTCATGCTTTTATTCATGCACCATTACCCAGGTATATTAAGAAAAAACTGCAAATTCCATAGCATTATATTAAGAACAATGCTATGGAATTTGCAGTTAGCTCATGCAGTGAATTTTACAGTGGCCTTATTTCTAGAACTTGATAAAATGTGAAGTCACAAAACAAAGAAGATATTTACCTGTGAGATAAGTGATAGGAAAATATGGGACCACAGTGACTAGAAAAAGGGCACAAAGTATACTGACACACACCTTTCGAGTAACGATGGCCTAAAGGAGCAATGAAAAAATAAAAGGGAGAAAGATAGATGTTAATAAATGTAGACAAGCAGAAGTTCAGTTATCTGAAAAGGTTTAAATGGCATTTAATTTTATATGTAATAGAACCACCAAGTCACCAGAAATCATTCAAGAGAACCTGAAAGATGGCACAACATAATGTTAGGCCACATAATCAACAAATTTATGTTTTTTCCCTCATTTTTCTCTCTCTCTGACACACACACAAAGAACTCACTAAAATTAGAAAGTCATGTTGACCAACCCACTGAAGCCTTGGAACAGTATGCCGCATTTCACTCAGCTCTCCCATGGATCTGACATCACTTGGAAGACTGCACCCAGGTATGCTTCTTTCCTTTGCTCCATATCTGTTTTAATTTCCCAGCTCTACCTAGCATTAATGCTATTCACATTCATAATGCTACACATCTCTTCAGCAGCACACATTTCTTAAAACATGTCCACTTTTTCTTTGTATCAGTTTTACAAACATTCAATAGGTTCAGTCTTTTACTGAGCTGCTCAGGGTGATGACATGTTTCTCATAACACTTTCAAACTTTTATTCTCTGACATCACTTGGAAGACTGCACCCAGGTATGCTTCTTTCCTTTGCTCCATATCCGTTTTAATTTCCCAGCTCTACCTAGCATTAATGCTATTCACATTCATAATGCTACACATCTCTTCAGCAGCACACATTTCTTAAAACATGTCCACTTCTTCTTCATATCAGTTTTGCAAACATTCAATAGGTTCAGTCTTTTACTGAGCTGCTCAGGGTGATGACATGTTTCTCATAGCACTTTCAAACTTTTACTCATTTAATTATGGGTACATTCCTTAGAAAGAGCATATTTAAGCAAACTTCAAATAGACTAAATAACAGTTATTTCAAAAGTGCCAAAATATTTATAATTTTAAAGTTAAACTACAGTAAAAATACATACCTAAGAGCTAAATGACATATTCTTTGAACATAATTGATTCAGATAGCATTCTAGCACCTACAATTTTATTCAGTGTACATAATTGATTCCAAACATTGAAAGTTATACATTTTAAAATCAGAAATATTTTTTTAAATGCTTTCTTAGAAACTTAAAATTTACTAATTTCAAAACAAGTATTCTTCCAAATCATGTGGTTCATTGGACACTGAGAAAAGTTTGGGAAAATACACGTTTCTAAATTAGTAAACTTCAAGTTTTAAGAAAGTGTTTTAAAGGATTTCTGATTTTAAAATGTGTAACTTTTAATGTTTTGAATCACTTCAATGAATAAGATTTTCTGTCTCAGAGTAAAATTCTCCTGCGTACAGGTCTGGAAGTGACTGTGGTTAAAAAATGCATTAGACATTCAAACCCCTTTCTTAATACAAACTTAATTTTTCCCAATTATCATTCATGCTGGGAACATTAAACTGATCCAAAAAAAAAAAAAAAAAAAAAAAAAAAAATTCAGTTTCCTCATTCTGAATACCTGCACTCTAGCACTCAGATTACCAGTGAGAATCTCCCTTTGGCATCAGCCTGTCTCAACACAACTCTTTTGTGATTGCAGAAATCATACAGGACTCAGAATCACAAGGAGCTCACTACCAAAATTGTTATTCTCTGAAGCTTCACTTTCAATTGAAACCCCCAAAAAAATCTCCCAAACTGTAGTCAATCATAATGTTCATCTTTCCACTTAAAATCACACCTACATCTGCTTGCCATTTTTTACCATCCAACGCTCCAGACTACACATTCATCAGTACATTCAAATCCTTTTTTTTTTTTTTTTTTCATTTACACCCGCACATCTAATCTATTGTTACACATTTACTTCTTCAATCAAATTTTTACATTTATTCCTCTAGTATTTATACAGCAACATTTCATCTGTTGAGATTAATTTCATTGGCTGTTTATTAGAGCTAGGATCTTTCTGTGTTGGACCAGTCTTCTCAAGTATGGTAGGCCCATTATATCTCACACTTGGGTCATGAAAATTAAATTAATAAATCACTTGAAGCATTAATCCACAGCTGATGGTTCCATTTAGCAACAAAACCAAGAGAGCTGGAGTCCTTTTACCATGTCAACTATGTACCAGCTTGTACCTCAACATACTATTATACTAAAGCTTAAATTATCTTGGCTTCCTAAATTTGTATTCTGATTGCACTATTGATTCTTTTGAAAGCAAACCCATCGTCTAACACAGACTGCCTACAGATTCGTGGCTCTTTTACATTTCTTGGAGCACAGTTTTCATGTTATTTAGTACATATGTGCACTCAGCATGGAAACAAACAAACAAAAAATATTTTGCTTTGGATATTGAATTTTCTTCAACAAAAAAATAGCAGGCATGCTACTACCAAACAGAAGGTGAAGGAAGGGTATAAAAAATACTCAGAAAACTACATATTTAGAATTCATATACACATCTAAGGTATTGCTATAATATATACAATTGTGTGTGAATGAGAGAGTGAAGTGGAATTATTCAAAACAAATTCCAAGTATGAGTCTAAGGTAAAATAGGGTTTCTGTCTCTTTAATTTATACTTAATGCTTTGTTGTCAATGATAGGTACCTACCATAAAGAAACAATGAGTTCACATGCTGATTACACAAAGATCTGTATTGTACTAGTAGTGTGTGCAGAAACACACTCACAAGTGTGTTTGAGCCTGGACAATGTATGAAACCTTGGGATAAATATTTACAATCATATATTTTCACAAGTAATCTTACTCCCTCACCCATTACAGTCTATTTGAAAGAATTGCAATTACTGTAAGCTCCATGAACAATGGTTCTAGAGTACATAAATGCTTTTGTGTAACATCAAGATGGGATTCATATCCTTCATGACAATTTGAATTAAATTCTTATGAATTAGAGTTTGCAGACTGATTTGAAGTATTTGAAACAATAATAAACAGCAGTGCATTTATTCTCATATTAATAAGACAAAAACTTAATCACACCTGATAAACAGAGCAATAGAAGAAATAAAAATAACTTCATCTTTTCATACTGCCTCCATCTATTTTCAACACAGCACGTAATGTGATATTCACCTGCTACTTTTCAATTTTCAGAGTCCATTCTTCTCTTTACAATATTTCATGAAATAAAAGTTTTATTTGGAATTTCCAGCAACAGCACTTTACTACAAACATTACACCAGTACTTCAACTTTATAAAAATTACAATGGTTAAAAATATACAAAATAAGTTAACAAAAATGAGGTGACAGACCTTCTCATTCAAAAGCATTTATGAGTTAAACTGGAGTACACAGTGCATAAGGGTACTGTTTTACAAGGGGCATCCTGAAAGCAATGTTTCCTCCTTAATAACTTTTGAAATTTTGAAGTGATTTTAATGAAACTACATTGACATGTATTATGATATGTTACCAATGTGGGAACAATTTTTTTCAGAATCAGAAATAAAGATCATGAATGACAGAGAAAAGCAGCAAGCTGTAACTGAATTCCTGGAAAAAGAGAAATGTGAGGCTCCAGAAATCCACAGAAGATTCCTGGCGGTGTATGGAGCTACAACAATCGATATCAGTAATGTCCGAAGATGAATGAAGATGCTTCGAGAGAGAGAAAGTTCAGTGTCAGACAAACAACAGAGTGGAAGACCCGCAACTGCAGTGACAGATGCCAACAAGCAATGTGTGGAAGACCTCATCACAGCCGATCGTCATGTCACCATCCAGGAGTTGTGTGATGCAATTCATTGTGGTCATAGTGCTATGGAAACATTAATTAGGGATCTGGGTTACAGAAATTTTTTTTCAAAGTGGATCCCAAGAAATCTAACCCATGAACAATGTAAGCAAAGGGTGGACAAGTGCCGGAACCTCTTGGACTGTTATGAGAGGGAGGGTGAGGTGTTTTTCTCTAATGTTGTGACAGGGGGTTAAAACCTGGGTGTTCTTTCATGACCCAGAAACAAAATGTGCATCAATGGTATGGCACCGCACATCTTCACCTCGACAGAAAAAGGTGAAAACAACTCGTTCCGCAGGGAAAGTGGTGGTGACAATTTCCTGGGACAAACATAGTGTGATTTTGACTGACTTCCTTGAATGGGGTGCAACAATAAACGATGCTCACTATGTGCAGACATTGAAGAAGCTAAAGGAAGCTATCAGAAGGAAAAGACTTGACATTCCACTTCGTAGTGTTGTTTTACACCATGATAACGCACGTCCCCACACCTCAATGGAGATTTCACGGGCTATTGCCAAAATGGTATGGACAGTGATGCCCAACCCCCCTATAGTCCTGATTTGACTCCCTCAGACTTTTTCCTGTTTGCCTCTTTAAAAAACACCCTTCGTGGGGAATGTTTTGATGATGTGACAGACGTTAAACTGGCTGTGAACTCATGGGGGAAACGACAGCTTCAGGAATTTTTCCAAACTGGATTTTACCAATGGGTTCAAAGATGGCAGAAATGTATAGAAAGTGATGGACAATACTTTGAATAGGCTAGCAATATTAACAATAAGTCCAATTATTTTGCCACTAAGTTTCACATTTTTGCTACAACAAATAAAAATGTTATGAAAGACGAGGCATTACTTTCAGGATGCCCTTCGTAATTTCTACAAAGTCACTGTAGCAAATTAAACAAATGTACACTGTGATGGTAAGGGGCATGTACAAGCAGAGAAATCAAGGTTATGCTGGTGCATTCATGCTATTATGGCTTGTTTCATATCTGCCTGTATCAAAATGCTTACAGGCCAAGTGTTTCTTGAGAGAGCTAAACAGATGGAAATTACTCTGTGTTAGGTTTAAGCTGTAGGCAGGATGCTCCAAAACTTCCCAATTACTAAGCAGTGTGTTGGGTAGCACATGGTCTGGTGATATCATGAAATGGTGCACCTCTGTTCAGCAGCCCAAGTCTTTAGAGGCCAATGGCATGGTGGAACATATCAAGTGTTTAACAAGACTAATGAGCTTATAACACTTGCACAGCATTCCATGAAACGATCAGAAGCACACTCTAGTAATCCCAAAACACAGATGCTGTTGTTATTAATTAAGCAGAAGGTTTGAAGATATGCATTAAAATTTGTCAGTTATAGACTTTATGTCTATGAAATGAAGATAAACAAAAATAAGACAAAACTAATGGTAATAGGGAAGGATCCAAAACAGGCTTTCATTAAAATTAAAGGACAATGCATTGAACAAGTTAAATCATTTCACTATTTGGGTCAAATTATTACTGAAGACGCAAGATGTGAAAAGGAAATTAGAATGAGACTGGGGATGGCAAAAACGGCTTTTAGAGAGAATCAAAGACTACTGACAGCCAAAAATACAGATCTAAAACTGAGGAAGACAATTTTAAAGGCATATGTTTGGCCAGTAGCTCTCTACAGTTCTGAGACATGGACATTGACAAAGAGAGAAGTGAAAAGGCTGGAGGCATTTGAGATGTGGAGCTATTGAAGAATGGAGAGAATAAGCTGGCTCGATAGAAAGACTAATGAGGAGGTCTTGGAGAGAGTGGGAGAACCCAGGAATCTGATCAACATGTTAAAAAGAAGAAGAATGTTATGGATGGGACACACATTGCATCATGGAGGCCCGATTCTGAAAGTTTTGAAAGGGAAAATTCAAGGCAAGAGAGGAAGAGGATGGCCAAGGAATGGTTTTGTGGCACAATTATTCCAAGGCACCAATACTAGGACATACTATGACATGAAGAGAACGGCAGAGAATAGAGATGAACAGAGAGACAGAGTACATCTACTGAACAACCAGTCCTTGGACTGAGTAACCAAGAAGAAGAAGTCTTTTTGTTGTTTGTGCCTTGAGGAAATTGCCCATGTGTGAGCAAATGCTTGGCTGTAATCTCTGTGCTTCTTTTTACACCTATTAAACCAGATTTTAATACATACCTTCAAGCCTTGTGCTTACACATTAGTTGATTCTAGTGTATCCCCACAATTTTCAAAGTTGCTATTCTTTTTTTTTTTTTTATTTTTTTTTTTTTTTGCTGGATGGTGATGTCTTGACTCTTTTGGTAGGTGATGATGATGGGGGGCACTTCCAAGTTATGAAAGCTTGTTTGCTTTCTGGTATCAAATGATGCACCCAAGATTTATCTCCCATGACAAAATAAGTCCTCATCTTACATACATGTCACTAAGCTGTTCTCTAAAATTCAGAGGTTTGCTCCTCAAAGAAAACTCATCTGCCAGGCACTGTCAGTTTACTTACTATTGATGCATCAAATTTCCCCATTTACAGCGATCTTGGCATACAGCTCAAGCTTTACTGACATCCATCACATGTCTCACATACAAGACCTTTTTTTCATGCACACATTCCTGAATCTGATCCTCCCATGATTTACTTGGCCTTCCCCTACTTTTCTTTCCTGCAACTTGGACTGAATATATTTTCTAAGTAAGCATCTCACCACACATTGTTTCAAAATAGCCAAACCACATCAGAAAATTTGTTTCCACCTTAGTAACATCTTGCTTCACATTACACATCTGAAACACATCTTCATTTCTCACATGATAGAGCATGTCTTGTCATTTCTCACATGATCAGAGCATGTCCCCTACCCATAACAGGGTGTCCACAGAATTATCAAACCTGATTTCCCTGACCAAATACATAAGAAATCCCTGACCTTACACAAATAGGTTTATTTGAGTTTTTCAATATATGTGCCATGATAATAAATAAAATTGAATTGGATAATTGAGAAACTTATATTATTTAAAAGTGTTTCCGTTTAACGAATAAAGTTTCCTAAATAGCTGATTCATTTTTTTTTATCGGCCTCTCTCTACCTTTCCCATAGCTGTCCAACTCACACCTTTTTAATTTTAAGTTTACTCTTTTTTTCATGGTTTTACATTTATTGAAGAAACACTCAAACAAATTCATACACAATATTTAGAACAGTTACTATAAAAATATTGCAGTAGGAACAGTCACTGTTTTTATATTACACACCACTTTTCTTCTTTTCCCAATCTGAAATCTTCGCCTGCAATGCTGCTTCTTCCAACTCTAGTTTCTTCCGTACTCGTTTGTCTTTTTTCCTTCAATTCCTTTATTTCATGGTCAATTTTTCTTTTTCCTTCAGTTTTCTTTTTTCTTCGTTTTGAAGAACACTTTTTTTCTCAAGATAATCCTGATATCTTCATCAGGAGGCTCTTACAGAAAGAAGAAGCCTTCTATTGATGGCAATGTGTTCTACTCCTCCCACATTTTTAATGGCATCAAAAACTGTTCTCTGACAAATCAGGGATTCTTTCAGGAGATTTTCCACAAGAAGAGACTTATTGACAGAAAATCCACCTTTCCACTGAAGCATTTCCATGAGACATAATGAGACAAATTTTTATTACATACCAAAGTTCACCGAATTGTTTTTGGTTGTCAAGTAGAGCACTGTAAAATTTGTCTAATCCAATGGAATCTGCAAGAAATATGTGTCTGCAAGAAACATGTGCTGTTTGCTGGAAACCAATGATTCTTGAACATATTTCTTGATATGATCATAGACAAAATGCCCTAGTTAAACAATTAACGTTTTCCAACCACCTTACAGTGCAAAATTTCAAAGGGAAATCTTTACCTCCAGTAATCATAGTATAATTTGCATGGCGAGCAGGACTATCTTTTACAAGTTACGCAGAAAGTGATGTATATCCCATTTCACTGCTTCAAGTCCAGTTTTCATAGCTCTATTTGACCACGTGAAGACCACATACTCCAATGTCAACTAATAATTTATCATCTGGATTTTCAGTTCTAAGTTTATCTTTCAGCTTTTGAAGAAAGCTGAGATTAACGTTAGGTCTATCCATTGAAACTTGTAGCATGTTATCTAAGGGAAGAGGTGCACTTTTAATGAATTTCTCTAAAAGGTCAGCTGTTGCCCATCCTAAAAACACACTACTTAAGTATCTAGTGGAAACTTTTTGCAGATTGACGTTCGAATAACGAACAAACTGATCCATTTGCCCACGCTGAGCAATTTTGTTTAGTGATTCATCAAAACAAATTACAAAGTCAGTGCACTGCTTCAGATCGTCCATTAAACACTCTTCAAAATGTGGTGCCAATCCATGGTTTATCACATAAGATGCTTTGCTTTTGCCTGCCTAAAGTAAATTTTGAAGCTATCACACTGTCAGGAAACATTAACTGAAATGTTTTGTTAATCTGTATACAAGAGTTCAGAGACATTCGCTTGGACAACACTTCCATGGCCCATATTATTTCCGACTTTGTTACATCATCTTTCACTACGTAAGCATTAAGGTCACTGGGCTTCACATCGTCTTTCACAACATAAGTATTTGAGTCATTACTTAATATTTTCTAGAAGTACTGATTCCACATTTCCTGAGCTTGTTGATGGCAAGAGTTCGTTATGCTGATTCATTGTCGCCATTCACAGCAGCTATCCAACCAGAAAACTCAGGATTTAATTGTTTGTCCAACCACTGTTCATTAAACACACAATGCTTTGACATTGCTGCAGTCTTAATTGTCTTTTAACAAGGTATAACTTATATCACACATTTTCTTCTACTCCTTTGACCTAAAACAAAAAGAGAAATGTTAACAAGTAATGTAACACAGCTTACAATAATAGGTAGGAAATACGAGGTTACATTAGTAGGAAGGGGAAGTTAGTGACTGTCTGCAACACCAAATGCAAGTGTGTTGGGCGATGAGAGCGTCACTCCCCGACGCCGGGTTAAAACTAGTTGCAAGTCTAACTGTGATTGAAATTTCCCTGACTTTTTTTTTAAATATCACCAATTTTCCCTGACTTTCACCAACACTTCAGGCATTTCCCTGACTTTTGCTGACTAATTTTCATTTCCCTGATTTTCCCTGACTTTCACCAACACTTCATGCATTTCCCTGACTTTTGCTGACTAATTTTCATTTCCCTGATTTTCCCTGACTTTCCGGAATGTGACCCTGCATAAGTAACACATCTCCTCAGCACACAAATGACTCCTATGTCTTTCCTGCAGTGCCCAGGTTTCAGTGCCTTACATCAGGTAGGAACAATTACACTTTCATGTACAGCCATTGGGGACATTCTTAAGAACCCATCATTCCTGTGAAATTCTCCTAAAGCACCTATGACTTTCAAAGAAGAATTCACTTGCCTACTAATTTCACCATCTAATTTGTTCTCTCTGTTAAATGTACTTCCTAAATATGCAAACTCATTTCACCTGGTTGAACTGTGTGACATTTAGACTGATCGTGCATTCAGAAGTACTATCAGTTCCTCACTGAAAAACTGTAACTTTGGGTTTCCCTTATTTATTCTCAGTTTGAATTTCATACAAACTTTGTACATTCAGGACAACATACTCTGCAATTCCAAACCTGCCAACCTCTCAGAACCAAAAAACGTAACACTCAGATAGAAAAATCGTAACACAATGCATGCTGATAAGTTTTGAAGCCTATTTCAGCTATATAAATTCTTGATGATCAGAATGCAGGGATTTTTTCCCTACATCAAAATTTTATTGAGAAACTAATTAAATCTAATCAGCAAACACTTTTATGTTGTCAATTATTAAATTCAATATTTAACATTTCAAACATTAAATTTAAACAATTTTAATTGTTCAGGAAAATGTATTAATATGAAACCATTGAAAAACTATAGTGTAGCTCATGGATTTTTGCTTTCCATTAAAAGCAAGGAAACATTAAATTTCACACATGACAACCATTAAGAAATTTAACTTTTATTTAAACCAACATGTGCGGCTGACTTCGCGTTGTTTAAAAATTCTACAATATTTTTGTTGGAAGCAAGATCCAGACATACTGGATTTTGCAATTAAAAGTGATTCTAGTGTTGAAGTACTCAAAGAGCCTCTTACATCAATCTTATTTTTCCTTACTAAACTAAAAATTCTTTCACATGAAGCATTAGTATGAGGCAAAGTTAAAATCCCTAACATGACTTTACAAAGTCTGCTATAAAGAAATTTGCCACAAGAGTTTTCTTTTGATAATAAATACCATTGTTCACCAATACTTTTGCTATTTAAAATGTCATCTGGTAATGATGGTACTTGAAATTTCAAAAATTCACTTTCTATGGCATTAACAGTTTCAGAAATTGCTTCATTCTCACACCTTAAAAGGAAACATATCTGTTACATACTGAATTGATGAAAAATTAGACTTCTCTTCTACAAATATCAGCAACTTAGACATGATTTAACATTTCCAAATTCCATGGAAATTAAGAAATTATACAGTCGCAGCCCTTAATAAAATTATTTCTAACTGTAGAAAAAAATCCTTTCTGCTTCTCAGTGCTAACTGTTTTAACCCATTCTTTGGTTTCAAAAATAGCTGATAACTGCACATTGTCTTTTTGGTTCTCTATTTCATTATATTTAACATGAAATGTTGATTTTGCTTGCTTAATAACACTTACTTTTGCAAATCTAATTAGTTCATTAAAAAGACTTTAAATATTGGATTAAATGTATGCACATGAGGTTCCTTCAGCTGAAATATTATATTGTATTTTTTAAAAACTTTTGTAACATGGCAAAGAAACAGTGCATAAGCTTGATTCACAGTTGAACTCAAGATAACAAAAATACTCTTGCTTATTTAGCGCATTTTTTACAAGATTTTTTTTCATGCAGTTCTTGTCACTTTTTAATTACGTGTGTTTGAGATTTTTTATCATGTTCAGTGTCAACTGCAGTTATTTTAAATTTCTTATTAACAGAAGTCAAATTTGCATTTTTCTTCTTTAATGTTTCCTGGGGTTTACAACTTTCTGATTTTGAATGATCCAATTTTGGAATGGTATAAGAATCAGTTCTTGAAGAGAAACCAATTTTTTTTTTTCATTAGAACACTCTTCTTTAAAAATTAAAGTTAAGCACCCAGAAATGGGAAACCTCTCCGAGAAAAAAATCTTTTGAAGGGGAAAAACTATATTACAAATAAATTTTCCCCTACTATTTGAAAATGAGGGGCTTTTTTTTTTTTTTTTTAAATCGTATTTTTGGCAGCAAAATCATATCGTACTGCATCACGATTTATCATACTAAATACAATAAAATCATAACAGTTGGCAGATCTGCAATTCACTTGTGCTCTCTGCCAACAGAACTGTGTCATCAGCATACAGCAATGTGCACACACACGAGTATAACCAAGACATAAACCAGCATTGTCCATTTTGGCATCACGCATCAGGGCTTGAAAAATACCATGCCCAAAATGCCCGAGGCATGTTTATTGGTCTAGGCAGGTAAATAAAAAATCTAACTGCCTGGTCCGGGCAACTAGATTTTATTTTTAAATCTAGTCCAGTTAACTAAATTTAAAAATAAAAAAGTTTGGAATAGAATTTCCTACTACAAGAAAAATGATAGTTGTCGCATGTAGTGTTTCATTTCAATGTTAATGAGCGGAAGTTACTATTATTATAAAGTGCGAAGGACAGAATAATATAGCTTTAATTATACAGTATTATGCTCTAGGTCCGGAAATTGGAACCATATGTAGTTTTGCTCCAAATGTTGTTTATAGTCAGCGATGGGATGCATGCCTCTGATGGAACTTCAGTGTTTAATGGCAAAAGACGAAAAATGAAAGGAACATGGCAGATTCACTAAATTTCTCAAATACCAATTTCATTCCAATTTCAGCATCATCATCTTAAAATTTGAGATAAATGCATTCATGTATTGAACTTTTCGAATACAAACCCTTAAAATGGAAACACAAAATATGTAAAAAGAAAATTGAAGCCGCGGATGGCTTAGTGGTTAGTGTTTCAGACTGTCGATGCTGGGTCCCCAGGTTCTAGCCTGGGCTGATCTTTCAGAGATGGTGTGATTTACTAACAATCGCTGAATATCCGCCGTGCATCGGACGAGCACGTAAAGTGACGGCCCCCAGGCTGGACCCACTGGTTAAACGGGTATCCTTTCCTATGCCCCCCCCCCCCTGAAATTCTCTTACCCATCTATGTGCAATATTGTACTTGTACGGTGGCGCCATCTACTGTACTCTAATCTCACTACAAACTGTTCTGTCAAAAGTCGCTAGACTTGCTCTCATTCCTTCCGTTTCTGTGTCCTGCCCAAAAGGCGATCTCGCTGTAGGTGGCTGGGACCTGAACTCTCCTCCCTGTGGACAGAAGTCCTACATAAAAATGACAAAAAAATGTCATAGTGTAAAAAGAAAAAAGTTCATATTTTGTAACTTAAAAATAATGAGGATTCTTGTTTATCTTAAAAAATAAATTTTCCTGGACATCTAGCTTTTACTACCTGGGCAGGTAAAATAATTTCTCCATATGCCCGGTCAGGTATGTAATTTTTCAAGCCCTGCACATGCATGCATCCATAAACACACTGAAAAGTCATGGTGACATTATTCAACCCTGCCAGACTCCTGCACCAATAGAAAACCATTTTGGTAAAACACCATTCATTTGTGCACATGCTCTACTGCCAGAATACATAGCTTTCACACTATTAAGCAGATTTCCAGTTATATTATACCATGTTTACTCAAAAACTTTCCTACTAACAGCCTTGCTGATGATAATATATTATACGTTTGAGGGAGAGACCCATTTGCCTAGCATTTTGTTCTTCTGCAAGATTCTTAGTCACCCACCTTGCGCAAGCTTTCCGAAAATGGTCATACACAACACTGTAGGCATTACCTACTGAAATCAGAATTTTCCAGGCAAGTTTTCTCACTGTAATACATCTGTTGTCAGAAATGAGTGCACTGGCCTGCATGTCTTAAATACACAATAGCCTCTTGAATACACAATAGCCTCTTGAATAGCTGTCATTGCACACCAATAAAAACAATGTCCTCTTAATGGCAATCATTGGATGCCAATCAAGGTTTATCACAAACATCTGTCATGCCCATTTCCACATGTGCTTTTGTAACATAACACCTTCGACACACACTTTTACAAACTGTGATGGATTTCCACTGCAGCAACACCCTTTTCATAAAGAAAACAAATTATGCTTCATACTTCCTGTGGGACCATGCTGACAACAATGCAGTCATCATTCGACAGCTATTGTTAGTAAATGAATACACGGAGAGTCCTTCTGCAGTGAAGTAAATTCCTAGGTGGCTATGTGAACGCAATTTTACTCTTCATTGTCGCATTCAGAATTTTGTGATGCTAGTCATCTAGTTATGTACTTTATTTATTGATCAACCTCTTTGTACAAGTGCCCATTGCACTGTTCCTGAAAAAATCAAAATTTCAGTATTCCATTATTTGCACTTTGTTAATGTTGACAATAACTGCAAATCACATGTACTTTCTTAAAGATATCAGAAGCAACATTTTAATTTTACCTGTCTGGCAACAAATTTAAGTTGTATTTGGTGGTCTGTTGAAAGTCTATGCTTTCCTCTCTCCCTGGCATCAATAGTTTCACACAGAGTTCTCACAAGAACAAATGTTTGTGTTAGAGAACTCAGATGTCTGTATTAAAGAAATACACAGTCGAGTCACATTATTGTGACCACCTCCTACTTTTGACGGCAACAGCGCATAGCCAATGAAAGAAGGCACGTGTCGTGAGCTGGCTTGGAGGGTATATAAAGTGTGCTGTAAGCATTCTGAAAACATATCACTCGTTGCTGTCATGGATAAAAGGAGCAATTTATTAGATTTGAAAAAAAGGATGATTATCAGTTTTTGGGCCAAGGGTGGCAGTATTTCTTAAACAGCGCAGTTCGTGAACTGTTTGCATGCTGCTGTTGTTAAAGTGTATCGTGATTAGAGAAATGGCACCATTGTAAATAAATGATGTGGATTACATTATCTACCCAAATCAGCACAAAGCCATATGCTGAATCGATTTTTGGACATACTCATCGACATCGGAGCGATTTATCAGATTTAAAAAAAGGGTTGATTATAAGGAGTGATTTATTTTTGGGATGATATTATATGAAAAAATATATATTATATTTAAGATATTATATATATACAAATTTTTGGACATACTCATCGGCATCACAGGTAGAGCACTTTCTTTGTATATATGTAATTCAGGGTGTGCTATTTGGTATGTCGATATGAATAACTTTTACGGTCCATAAAATGTCCAATGTATGTTGATATGAATAACTTTTACGGCACTTATTTGTTGGAGGTCACGTTGGAGGGCTATGTTTACACCAAGATTAACGTGATAAACAGTAAACGTTTAATGTTTATACATTATTATAGTAATACATTATGTGGAAACTGCAGAGCACCACGTGCCATTGATGTGAGAGGTGAATGTTGGCTGCGAAGGTGCAGGAGGGCCGATCAACATGCTACAGTGGAACAACTTACTGGCTGAATGAGCCAGGGGGGCTACCGGAAGTGTGTCTACAATGACAGTTCAGCTAACCCTACTGTTTAAGGGGCTCCGATGTAGACGGATGGTCACTGCGCCTATGCTAACGAAGGTGCATCAGCAGAAAAGGCTTACATTTGCACGGCAATATTGGAATTGTACCTCCGCTGACTGGCAAAGGATTGCCTTCCCCGATAATTCACATTTTCTGCTTCATCAAACGGATGGACATTGGCGCATAAGGCGAGAAACATCAGAGAACAAACACTTTTCAACCATTGCTGGAAGAACACAAGCTGGTGGAGGCAGCATTATGGTCTGGGGAATGTTTCTGTGGCATTCTCTGGGTCCACTCATATATGTGGAAAGCACTATGGACCAAATTCATTATGAATCCATCCTTGCAGATCACATACACCCATACATGCCGATTGTCTTCTCTGGGGAGGATAGGATTTTCCAGCCCAACAATGCGACATGTCACACAGCTAGAAATGGCAGAGTGGTTGGAAGAGCATGGTGAAGACTTCAAAGTACTTCCCTGGCACCCTAATTCCCCAGACTTAAACCCAACTGAGCATCTATGGGACCACCTCAATCGTGTTGTTCGCTCTATGGATTCTCCACCACGAACCTTCCAGCAGCTGTCATCAGATGCAATGCAGTCAGCATGGCTTCATATACCTGTGAACACCATCCAACACCTCACTGAGTCACTCTTAGCCCATCTAGCTGCTGTCCATATTGCACACGGCAGTTACTCTGGATATTAGTTGGTGGTCACAATAATGTGTGTGACTCCACCGTGTATTTTTGCACACAAAGAATAAAAGAAATTCTCAGAGGGTTTTTTACTGTCTAAGTTCAAGTAAATACCTCATATCTAAACTTTAAGTACTTCATAATCATATGAAATGAAATATAACAGAAACTTGCTTAATTCAAAGGAGATCCCAAATGTCTAGCCATCACAATAACAAGAATAATTTTTGATTTTTAATGAATAAGGAATCTAATTTAAATAAAAAAATATTTGAAATAATTACACATAACCACCAAAATCAAAATCCTACAAAACTTTGACTTACATTTGGAGAAGGCTCTAATAGCTCTTGGGAAATGTCCTTTTCACTAAAGCTACCCTAAAATTTAAAATTATGTAACAAAATGATGCTAAATTATACTTATTTCCATAAGACATGAAAAAGTCACAACCACACGAATACTAATTAAAAACCATCTCATGCAGCACTACTATGTATATAGCACAAGTAAATTGTTAGATTCAAAACAATGATATAAATACTGACACCTTAAATACTTTGGAAATGACAATGTTCATACACCGATGGGCCATTCCATTATGACCACCCCCAACCTAAAGAAATGAGCATGCCCGAACACCAAAAGGGGCACAGACGAAGTTCACAGAGCAGTATATATACAACCCGAGGACCGACTTTCGGTTAGTAGAGTGTTTGGAGTCAGAATAAGAAAAAGTTTCCAATTTATCAGAGTTTGATAAAGAACAAATTGTGATGGCACGGCGCCTCGGAACTACGATCTCTGAAACGGTGCTGCTGGGGGGGGGGGGGGTACAATAGCTGTAGAAAGTTACTTTTTCAAGAATGTAACTGTAGCAGTAGCTAGCTACTTTTAAAAAGCACCTTTCCAATCACTGGAAAGGAACAAATATGACTGGCATAGCTCCTTGAACACAAAAACTGGACACCATATTCATAGAAGATGCTAATGCGGTCTGATAAGAGTAACTACACGTTTTGCACAGACATGTGGATAACTGTCCGACATGAGTATACAGAGGGTGAGTCATAAGTAATGAGCCATGTGAGAGGTAGTTTGGGATGGCATTGTTTTTTTGGAAATAAACAATTGTTTGGACTGGAACTTGTTTATAGGTAGACAGAGCATTTCATGGATTATCAGAGTTTGCTTTGGTGGTGGACATGAATATGAATTCTGTATTTTTGCTTTCAGAACATGGACGAAAAATGGCAGTTTCAGTACTGTTGCATCATTATTGTAAAAAAGGACTATATAGCATGCTGCGGTCGCCGAAATTTGTGCAGTGGAAAAGTGTGGGTGTAGTCAGCTATGCCACAGCAAAAAGATGGTTTGCTCACTTTAACAAGGGAGGGGGATACCAGCCATCAAAATGGGCGTCACTCTGGCAGACCCCAACGGTGGATTCGGAAGCCCTGCGTGAAGCCGTAGGTGTTGTGGCTATATTCTTGTCACTTGTGTATTTGTAAGTAAATACACCATAAACACTAGGAACAATTCATGTTGTAGTTATTTCATACTAGTTATACATGTGTGAGTGCACCCAAAAAAACATCATAAACAGAATATTTATGTTGTGATTATACTTTTCAACATTATTGTGTATTTGTGAGTGCACCAAAACAACCAAACAAAAAAAAATCATAAACAGAATGCTTGTGGTTAAAACAATTTGATTTTTCAACACTTGGAATATTGCTATATATTATCAAATCAGACTGTATTTTTGTTACATGTGTATTAATGCGTACACTCTCAAGAAATAGTATTTCTTGGACTGGTGTATATAAGCATAAAACTGGCCATGTGAAAGTCAATTCAGTATGTTATATAGACATTGATACAAATTGTGGCAATAATCCATGCAGGTTTTCTAGGCCAACGTCAAAGCATTGGTTGATGGGCGCTATGGCTCAGAGTTTATGAGACACGCCTATTAATTGAATGCCAACTCATGTGAAAATTAGGTTTTTGAAAGGCTATTGCCTATATTTATTTTTAACAACAGAATGATTAACCCCAAAAGATATTAAGATAGCTATGCAATTATCACAGCAACCTTACAGTATACTAATTTGGCACTTCTTTAAGCCTTCACTGGCTTGTAATAACAGAACTTCTAGCCATAATAATGATAGTCTACTGACAGTTAGCACAGGGATTTCTTACATTTTCGTCATTCACACATTCTCATTAATTTTTAGATATATCAAACGGCTGGATTTGACATTTTATGAATGTATATATATACAGGGGTGTTAGTGCCCCTACCATGTTTCGGAGCAATTCTTGGAGCGAGAAAATATGCAATTTGGAGCAGAAACGTTGGGTTTTGGAGTGAGAAAATTTGTATTTTGGAGCAGAACTCAGGTTTTGGAGCAGCTAATGATAGCATTTTTAATTGTTTAAAGTCCGTGCTGTGCTTTAAGTTATGTTTATATACTGAATTACCATTATTTTATGAACTATGAAAAAATGTTATATTTCAGGTTTGTTGAAATTTTACTGCTTTTCTATGACTGTTAATTAGCATTTCTGTCATTCCTACAATGAGATAAATTGGAAAACAATTATACTACTCACGATTTATTGAAAACTACATGACCTGCAATATTTTAAGCGTAACACATTAATATCAAGGATTTTCTTCTGAATGCATTTGTTTCGCTGTAACATAAATAGGATGCTGCCGCATCTAAGAACTGTTGCTATTGTTACTGAACGCTTGCGAATATACACTTAGGAAGAATAAATAATATGTAATTACTGTTTGTTCTTTGGTTGGTTTTTAGCAGCATATTTTTTGAGATTCATGGCATTCATATGAAAATACATTATTTCTGAAACCAACCAACTGGCAAGCTATGCGTACGTGGTTTGCGTATGAATCACAAACTCCTAAGGTTTTCTGAAGGAAAGCATACCTTCGATATAAAAGGAAAACTAATGTAACATTTAATAATCAAATTGTAAAATCACCTTTCAGCAGTTGCGCTATGATACTTTTCATACAATGTTTTTCATCCAGTAATTATCAATGTCAAACTTTTGTTATTGCTGTGAACAATTACAACTGGAACCAAAACTATAAGATAACAGTGAGATTTAGTAAAGTTGGTTAGATAAAAGCTGCTTCCATCGCTTAACGCTTGCGCAGTAACATCTTGGTGTAGGACCCCCCCCTCCTCCTTCAGTAGTAGTAGAATCAGTTTATGACTTTTTTGTTGTTGCTGTCTGAAAAAGCCACTGCTCTTGCACACGTGGGGTCCTGCATGTATGGACATGGACATTAAGCAGACGATTGTGAGTTAGTAAGTGGTTCAATGCACCTTCCATCTGGAAAAAGAAAACCTCCTAAAAATTCTGCTCCCTGAATGTACAGGGCAAAATTCAGACTTTAAGTAAGAACCAAAAGATCGGTATTCCTGATAATTGATTAAAAGTTATGCAATATAAACAATCCTTTCATTTATCCATAGAGCTTGTAAGCAATTTTAATTAACGTACATGAGACTGACGAAGAAAAAAAAACAAAGCTGTACTTTTTAATTTGGTGAAAAATCAGACTGCGCGGTGAGAAAGTGTGAATATTACACAGCATGAACAAAACTGAATCGTTCACTATAATTTATTTATGAAAATATTTAACAAGATCACACCACTGTATTCACAATTATAAAATTATTAAATTCCAAACAAAATAGGGTGGTTTTGAAAGACATAGCTTCAAACAGTTTTTTTACCTGGTTTTGTTTTTGTACTTGCTAGAAAATTAGCTCCGGTTTCCTCTTGCAAGCAAACCCTACTTTCTTCTCAGCAAGTTCCAAGGTCATATTTGTCTTTTGTTGACTCTGCCACTTCACAGCATCCACTGTTTACTTTTTTTCTGCTGATAGGTTTCCCTTACCATTTTTCTTTGTTACTTTTCTTTCTTCTTTCGTTTTTTTTTTTTTTTTATTCCCTCAAATGACAGTTTTATCCATCATGCTTAAAGAACTTTCAGCCTGAGAACCATGAATTCTGATATCAGAGCTTTCACTATTTTAGATAAATGGTGTGATTTTCAGAGAATGAATACTTTTTTTTTAACACCATGCATCAATTCTTACAAATTTCCAAACTTCGACACTTCCATTTTTGAAAATTTCTCCCACCCTTATCAAGCTAAAGTGCACACACATTTATGAAGGTGATGGCATTTAACAGCTGCACAGCAGTGGGAACATTGCGCGCGGGGGGGGGGCAATTACGGAATAAATCTTCGCTCCGTCCGACTTCCGTTTTCGAAAATTTATCCAACATTTTCAAGCTGAAATACAAATATTTATGGAATAAAATGATATCTAACAATACTGGGTAAAGGAAACATCGCAAAAAAAAAAAAAAAAAAAAAAAAAACGATTACGAGAGAAATCTTACCTCCGTCTACTTTCCGTTTTCGAAGGATGAAATTCCGTCCTCCGATGAAGAAAACGATCCCCCACACCACCAATCCTCCCAAAATTTCAGTTCAGTTATGCATCGATCTCGTAAATGGTCCAAATGATAACAAAAAAAGACGGAATTCCTCGAATCAGTGCAAGAATCTCGTGGCCAAAGAATACGGGGAAATTTTCGCATAGCCTAACTTCCGTTTTCGGAAATCGTTGCCTACAATTTCAAGCTGAAATTATATTTAACAATACTGAACAGAAGCAACATAGAGAGAAAAAATACGATTATGGGGAAAAATCTGCACTCCATTTAACTTCCGTTTCTGAATGTTTAAAAAGACAAAACAACGTCTCCAGAAGGAATACAACCCCCACCCCCAACTAATACCCTGAAAATTTCTTCAGTTTTGCATCGATCTCGAAAATGACAAAAAAAGGGGGGGGACTCAAAAAGAATCTCACGTACAGATTAACCGCTGAATCGATTTAGAATGTCATAAGATTACGCTAAAATACTGATGACCGGTAAATTTTAAACTTTTGGCTCAAAATTGGTGCAGATTTCGTCAAAATCATGATTTTTAGCAGAATGGTGCAAGAACAACGTTTTGGCACAGGCTGGCGCAATTGGCGCAGGTCTGGCAGCCCTGTATATATGCAACTTATGATTATTAATTTTTTTCTGAGTTGGGAGATTTCTGCACAGTGATGCCTAGTAATCCCCAACAAGTTAAGTTAACTAATCCTCACTAAGGGATAGCATACTTACTAGAGCCTAAACCAAATGCTGATATAAATGTGAGTTCTCAAATTCCTGTATCATTTTTTTCTTTTAACACTTCCCCTTCAGACAAAAATTATTACTCTGTCCTAAAGGTTAGTTTACACAAGCCATGAAATCTTGCCTGCACTAAACGTTTACTCTCTTCACATACTTATTATTTTCCTTATTAACACAAAACTGGTACAGAAAAAAATTATTTTTGGCTGACCTAGAAATGACTTTGGGTACACCACAATCCAAATGATTGATTTCTACCACATTTTACATCAGACTGCCGCAACTACGGTTAATTTTGAGTTTTTGAGTTCTGCAAGATAACCCTTTATTAACGCTATTTCGGCACCTAGGCAGACAACGTCAGAAATCCCCTATAACAGTGCATCTTCATCTCAAGGCAAAAAAAAAAAAAAAAAAAAGTTTCTTAAGACTGGTAAACAGAGATGTCAACATTTTAACAATGAAGTACCCTCCTTTAAGAGGTGAGTACATAACATGATTTAAATTTAAGGATTCATGACAGCTTTTTCTTTTTTGTTTTGTGCAGACTACATTGCAACAGCATGGTCAAAACAGTTTCTTCCTTCTCCTAATCTTCAATGGGGAACCCCGACATGTAGGCGGAAGAACTTGAATGGAATAATAATAAAGGAAAAGATAAAAATTAATCTGGTGTGCTTTGAGAGTGTGGTAGGGTATCGTCCCTTCTTTGTTTGTTTTTCAGTCAGAGCCTAATGGCGGCTTGTTTCTGGCTCGGTTCCACATAATATGAAGTAAATCTGGACTTACCCCTGGATGGGTGGATGAAATTTGCAAGTATGCAGAAGTAACAGGGAGGAGCCTAGCACAAGTTAGACCATTGTTAGTCAGAGTTCGTATTCCCCCTCAGCAACTCTGAGGGTCTTTGTTTTCTTTTAATTTTTTTTTGTTGCTCTCGGTGAATCACTGTTTCAAAGTCTGAAGACCAATCCATACCTTGGGTCCACTTGGATCCTCTATTGTCACAATTTGGCTACTGGGATGGAAGAGCTTTCAATAAAGCCGTCTATTGACTTCTTCTCCGCCCTGGGCCTATTTTCTTTTCAGCCATTGTGAGGCCGAAACGAACCATGATGAGAATCATCAAACATGGTCCTCATCGTTCTGTGGAGGCGGCTTCATTCCTTCTTTTCGGTTGTTGTTTTCAAGAGTGGGTTTTTTTTTTTCTAGGAGGTTGATATCTATCCAACCTCCTTTGCCAGCAGTGGCAAACTTTGTGTCCCATTTCGAAAAGAAAAGCCCCTAGCTTTTGTTTGTTTGTGTGTGAGAGAGAGAGAGAGAGAGAGAGAGAGAGAGAGAGAGAGAGAGAGAGAGAGAGAGAGAGAGAGAGAGAGAGAGAGAGAGAGAGAGAGATCCTCCTCAGCCTCAAAAGACACTCTTCACACTTTCCTTTTGTTGCAGAGGAACAAAGTGACCCAATCAGGGCTGCCCACATACGACTCTTAGCTCCCATTGGTCACTCTGCTGAAAAAAGTTCCATGACTGTATACAATCACGTTCTACCCACCGTGTCCAGGGAGGAGAGGAAACAAAAAAAAAATAAAAGTGTGGGGAAAACTCCCAGCAAGCAGCACGTATGTGTACCTTGATCTTGCCCAGCCTTTCATGGCAAAGAAAAGAAATCTGCCTCCTCTCACACTTCTGACAACAACACAATTTTTTTCAATGTTCGTCTGCTTTTCTGCAGTTCTGCTTGGCAGAAAGAACCCATAACTTTTGGGAGTTAAGTTTTCTTTTCCACCAACAAGGTTACACAGGATTATCAGTTTAGCCTTTCAGTCAGGGAAATTCACAAGTTGTAGGTGAAAGATATGTAGGCATTCCTGTGGGGTAACGGCACATTTTGGGTGGGCCTTCGCCTCTCTGCCACAGCCATTTTCCAGAAAGCGACATTCTAAAAATTCCAGATTGTAATCCCCTTTTTGAAGGACCTCGAAATTCCCAGGAAGGGTCAATGACATTCCAAATGTGGAAATAGAGAAACAAGGAACTGCATTTGACTTACAAGAAAATATAAATAACATACATCATATTTATTTTTTAGCATAAACCAGTTTTTTTCAGCTTTCCTTTTTGATCCCACAGAAAAGAAATATCAATTATTATTTTACATGCCATGGGGAAAGATATTTTTTCTCGATTATTATATTTATTCTTGTTTTTAAGGCTTACTCACCCAGTCAACTAAGACTTCGCCTTTCCGACCGCATATATAAATGAAAAATAAAAATTACAGTACATCCTCACCACATTAACTCCTGAATCATCCTACCCATTGCTTAGATAATGAATAATATGAATGCTACATTATGTTCATACACAAAGAGAGAAAGGAAAAAAAGAAATATTCACACTGCTCCCACTTCAATTCTACTGAGTAAGCTTCTCGTTTTCCCTCCTGCTGGGCTGAGTAATAAAAAAAAAAAGAACATCACTGTAACTGCAATTCCACACTATGTATATATTTTTAGGAATAAACAAAAAATTCCATAGCCTAGCTCCAGGGAGAGATGATAAATATGACATGAAGGAAATTTCACCTTATGTTAATTTCTTTTCTCTCAAACATGGGGGCAACACCTATTCGTACGCCACACAGAATAAAGGAGAGGAGAGGGAAAAAAAAAAAAAAAAAAAAAAAAGATGAGAAACTGAATTTCTTTAACTTTTTCTTTGACTTTTTCTCTGGATCCAAAGATCAAACCCAGGGAGGTGAAATCAGAGTTTCGAAAAAATTAAACAGAAAACCACTCCAGGGAAGAATCGTCACTCCTCCCTGAACTGATCCCTCATTACTTTTTCGATTTGACTTCTCAAAAAAAAAACATGGATAATGTTGATGAAAATCTGAAAAACATTGATCAAGTGTCCACAAATATTCAACATATCAGAGGCAACACCAACCACTCGCAGATTGTCGGACGAGATTAGGGTATCACAATCCAGCATGGTTCGTTATCTCCACAAGCTTGGGAAGGTCAATAGGAGCTGCCGAGTGGGACCTCACGAACTGACCACATCACAAGCTCAAAGGCAGATGGAATTGTGCAGAGAGCTGCTGAACCACTCCACGAACGAGTCGTCTGATGAAAAGTGGATCTTTTTCCGCAATCCCTACATGCAAAACCAGTGGATTAACCCAAGCCAGCTTCCAGAACCTGTTGCTAAGTGGGAATGCTTCAAACACTAAGTCATGTTGTGTGTTTTGTGGAATTTTGAGGAGCCCATACACTTTTAATTTGTTCCAGCTGGACGAGACGTCTCCGCTGCGCTCTACTCTTAACAACTACAGAGGATATATGAAGCTCTGGTCCGTAAGTACCCGACCCTTATCAACAGAAAACAGGTTCTTGTTCAGCACAATAACGCACCACCCCATACCGCCCGTTCAATGAGGGATACGATCCGGGAGCTCAATGGAATCGAACTTCTTCCACATCCTGCCTATAGCCCTGACCTTGCTTCAAGTGACTACCACTTGTTTTGGTCAATGGCACATTTCTTCCATGGCAGAACCTTCCAAAACCGTCATGAGGTGGAAGCCGGGGTCTAGGAATTTTTCACCTCAAAACCCAAGGAGTGGTACAGAGCGGGAATTCACAATTTGGCGGAAAGATGACTTCAGACCATAGAACTGTAGTTCATCTGTAGTTCATCTGTGGCTTGTGTTTCGAAGATTGAATTGCATTCGTTTGTACTTTACACATGTTTGAGGTTTTCCTATCCAATGGCTCATTACTTTTGACTCACCCTCTTGTAAATGTGGTATGTCTAGTCAACTGTTTAAGCTATTGGCAGCAGTGTTTTCTAACAGGTGCAATCAGAGCTGGCATGGATTGTGTCTGCTCATATCACTAATTGTTGTACCATGTCCAGAGAATATGTGGGCTTTCCACATGTGTGCTCAGATGCTTTGCTCACTGATTGACTGGGATACTGCAAGCACACATTTGCTTCATCCTGTTTGTGCAGTTCAATTGATGATCAATTTATCAGACCTAATCCCAGGAGATCTCAGAAGTAAAAAAAGTGCCAGGGCAGACCTGTTTTGTCTACAAGCCTTTATGAAAAATGGCATGAATCCTTGCATACCATAGCCCTGCTTCATGCTCCAACACATCCATCCTAATTCCTTACAATTACTGCAAAAACTATGTCTGCATTACGGCATATCGCCCATTTTCACACCCACAATGGTGTTCAAAATTAAAAGAATAACTTATAAATCGGTACATTACTCAATTTATGAGGAAATTCAATGAAAATTGGTAAAGAGTTATATTATTACATTTACTTATGTAACTCAGAAGAAACTTGTAACCTTACAATTTGCATGTTAATATCATAGTCTTGTAATTTACATGAAAGACCAATCCATGGAACTAATAGCCATGCAGCTATCAGAGGTGATCTTATTAAAATACCACATGTCTTGAACAAAAGACTAAATATTGACTTTTAATGACTCCTTGTTCTGCTTATTAGGGTATTGGCGAGCTCTTGAGGAATTAATGACCACTCCACAAGGGCTGTTCTAAGTTCTTGAAGTGTTCTGGCAGTGGGCAGGCCAGCTCTAATGCATCTCCCTAGAGCACCCAATAATATACAGAACAAAGAGTCCTTGCTTGAGCTGCATGGCTATCAGAGGTGATAAAAAAATGGACAAAAAGTAATCGAGGTAGTTGCCTTTGATGCACGATTTTGATAAAGATAGTATATATACCAAGATAGTGCATCTCAGGCAACCTCCTCAATTACTTTTTGACTATTTCTGCATGAATTTGAATCTCCTAATAAAAAAAATGGAGTTGCCACCCAGATCCCCTGACCTCAATCCTATCATGTTCAATGGGATTGAGGGCAGGGGATCTGGGTGGCAACTCCATTCAGAGAAAATCTTCCACTTGGAGAAAATTTCCAACCAAATGAGCTCGTTAAAGTTGAACATAATAGTCCATAAGAATAAAATCTAGACTAACAGCTCCCCTGAATGGCCTGACATATGAGTTCAGTATCTAGTCTCTGTAACTCAGGGCAGTAAGAGTGATTCTGAAAGATGTGCACATCTGTGCAGCCATTTGTCATGATTCCTGACCAGACCATCATGCCACAACAGCAGTCCCTTTCTCTAATGTTAACGGGACTATTGTGGGTTCCTTGTTCTCTCCAGATGAGAATATGTCATGAATCATTACTTAAGCTGAACTGTAGTTCATCTGTGAAAAGAACATTCACCTACTGGTCTGTGGTGACTCATTAAAAGAGACTGCTGAGTAACAGAAGTTAGAGGGACACAAATAACTGGTCAATTTTCATAAAGGCATTGCTCATGAAGTCTTACAAACAGTATGCCTGGAAACCCTCGTTCTCATAGCTACTGTAAGCTCCACAGAAAGTCACCTCACAGACATGTCTCTGTTTCATCTTGCAGTCAAACTCATTTAGCGATCTTCTGCATCAGTTGTGGCTCTGGGACAGCCTTATTCTAGTTGATGAAAAACATCTGTTTTTTGAAACTGCCTCCACAGTCTTGACAGACATTCTGTGGAGCATTCAAAGCTCTGGAAACTTCCATCAGGGACTGACATGCTTTCATCTCCTACTAATTGCTCTCTCCACCGCCAAAAATCCTCCATACAATGTCTTCATGACATGATCAGCTCAAGGTGCACTTAAGTGAAAACAAAAGTTTCTTAGAACACAGCTACAAGATATGAGTAGACTAGTACTCCTTTCTAATGCAATCCTAATTTCATTTCAATTTTCAGAACATCATTTCACATACATCGGCAGCTATACACATTTTTGTAAATTTATCTTTTAATTTTGAGCACCAGTGTATTGACAATTATGTCAAGCCACTAACACTTCTATCCAAATGAACACAGTACTGTAACCACACATTTCCAAACATATTGCAGAAAAAATAATGAACTGATTAACACAAATTTCATTTCATTAAAAATAAATGAATACTAATTCCTTGATTTCAAACTACTACTACTAGTATGTTTAACTATTTACGTGACCGATGCACCTGAATGAAAAGTTGTCCAAATTTTCCAGTGCTCCTCAAACAGAAGGGTTCCCATAGTGACAGAGTTATAACAAAAGTTACAGCAAAACAATTCCTTTCCCTCTTTCATCCCAGGAGTATCGACTGTAAATCTGTCGCTGGCTGCAAGTGCTCCCTTACAGTCCTTAGTCTTACAATTATGTAGTTTGATTCCCTTAGTGTCCTTTGTTCTCTATTCCATTACCCCAGGAATGATTCAGAAGCATTAATCCCCTGGACACGAACATCATGCCACTGAGTAGAAAAAAATTACTCAAACATCTTTTCACTTCTTTCTTAGGTTTGTCGCCCTTTTCTTAGCATTCTTAGGAGAAAAGGTCATCAGACAGCAAGGATTAATGACAATCATAGCCCCCCCCCTCCTCAAATCACCACTTAGAATGACAAACGTTAAGGTATAAGCAATGCTTTTTGATGCGCAAGTTCACTAGTTTCTGTCGCGTTCGGCCCACTTCTCAGACAGCGAATATATTCGTTCAAGCTGATTTCAGCCTATTTTGTTAACCCCGGGTTAATTCGTTCCAGCTGGTTAAAGGGTTAAGCCCTTGTAGACTTAATGTTCTTGTTTCTTAACTGTCACTATAAGGCCATCTGCTGGGAAAATTTGCTTTTTCATTAAAACTATTTACACAAATTAAAACTGTAAAAACATTTAAACATGATTGGCTTACATATATATTTAATTTCTCTTTAATATTATTTTATAAGTTGCCAGTCAATTGATTTCGGTGTTTTTAGTTTTTTTAAATAAGTTTTTAAGAACCTTCACAAAACAAAAGAGTAACACACATGGAATCACTTTCAAGATCGCAAGCATTAATTACCAAGAGGGGTTCACTCCATAAACAATATGCTTCTGAATACATCCACCTGATCTCTCCTTTAGCATACAAATCATAAAGTATAATCGTAGGCAGATCAAACTACCTTACATAGTCATTTATTTGTTCATATCAATTGAACCATGAAGAACAGAAGCATGCTTGTAAACAGAACAAGGTAAAACAAGTTACTTAGGAGAACATGCTAAATCAGGAATGTCAGACAAATGTTGCAGAAAAACAAGTGTCAGCCATATAAAGGTTGGAATTGGAGGGAATGTCAGTTTTGAAGTGCATGAGCCAGTTGGAAATTTTGCATAAAACTGTGCATGCCCAGTTTGTACTTACACTTTTATACATATCAGCTCATATTTTTTGCAGGTGCACCTTACTCAGCAAAAACTCCAGTAGCATAAATATCTCTGACAACTAGAAAGTTAAGAATATTTAAGAGAACACCTTATTTGCCAAACTAAACATTTTTTTTATGGATGTTTCATTGAAGGAGGGGATGGAGGGGCATCACATACATAACTAAAAATGTCATGGGCATCTCATTGCAATAATAAAAAAGTATTATGCTTCCATGCAGGTGTAAGGCACTGAACCACTGAACATAATTTCATAATAAACATTTAGATAACAATGCAACTGAAATGAAAAAATATGGCAAACATGTGGTAAGACTGATGGTTTAAAGTTTTCAAATAGATCGTGGGTTTAAGATTTTTTTATTGTTCAATTGAAATCACCAAAACGATCCTGAAAATTATTGAAGTGAAAATCTATGCAACAAAACAGATGTGCCAGAAAATGTGTCTGAAGAAATTTATACTGAGAGCAGTAATGTCTCAGAATCTCATATCACATGACAAGAAAATACAGTCAAACTCGCATATAATGAGCTTGCATAATACGAAGTTCTGCATAAACCAAAGTTTTTAGAGATCCTTTGAGCTTTGTAATATTTTCCCATGTTATGTTCCCATGTTATAATTTTTGGACGAACTACACATATCAAAATTCAGCATGGTTATCAGCACCAAACAATAAAGATTTGGAAAGGGTAGGAGGGTATCCAGAGACTTCAGTTTTAGAGATTATGATTAATACAAGTGTAATTATCAGACAGGACCACTGAATCACAATTAGGCACTTATTGGGTGTACTAGACATTTTGTATGGAAGCACTCAGATCATCATGATGGAACACTTGAGCTCGTATCATTTGTGTGCTTGTTGGATTCCACAGGTATTGACAGCAGAGTAACTTTTACCTCTCTATTCTAAAAAAAGTAACTGCTGCCCCTGTTTCAGAAATTCCGTGACACTCTTGCTTTCCAAGCTCGCAGCGCAAAACGTATTAAACACAAAAATATGAAATTTACATCGTTTGCAGAGATTTGTTTGGAGAACACGCTGAAATAAACCATTTCTCGATTCCAGCGATACTTCAAGAGCTATTGTATTTCAAAGTTAAGGTAAGCAAAAAGTGCTATCAGGTCGCGTTCCGGACACACTAACAGCAACAGAACCATGAAACTTTGTAGGCATGCAGTGTCATGACCAAATTTTTGCACCTCATCCCCCTTTTTTGAATTTCGATTTAGTTTATGAAAAATTAAATTTCTAAATTTCACAAAATTCTCTATTTCGCAAAGGGATCCATTTAAAAAAACGGATATATGGCAAACTATAAATCATAATGCATTGCAATTTTTACAGCATAAACTTACAACTATCGTCCCTTTTTTACAAAAAACAATTTAAGAAAAAGTCATTTTCTGATTTTTAAGCATTTTTTAAAGACGCAAAGGAAAGACACGAACGGCTTGTCTGTCTTCACGATAACCACAGAGGAACGTTCTGGTCCCATGACCTGCTGCCATGGTGAACCAGAGAATTTGTTATGCACATGTTTTGTTGGTAAAGCTATCTCAGTTGTTTAAGGTGGTCATTAAGTAATTTTGCTTCCTATAATTCCAATGGAAAAATTTCTGTACACATTTTCTTCACAATTAATGCGTTCCCAAGGATGAAAATTTGAACATCGATTAAAATAGCTTCATTTTATAACTTGGAATACTTAATATCTTCTAAAACATAACCATAATTATGCAATCCAACATTTGCTTGTCTACTGACTTCATCAAAGTACAGGTCGCACCATCTTTTTTCTGGGCAATTAATGCGTTCCCAAGGATGAAAATTTGACCATCGATTAAAATAGCTTCATTTTATAACTTGGAATACTTAATATTTTCTAAAACATAACCATAATCATCCAATCCAACATTTGTTTGTCTACTAACGTCATCAAAGTACAGGTTGCACCATCTTTTTCTGGACAATTAATGCTTTCCCCAGGATGAAAATTTTATCATCAATTAAAATAGCTTCATTTTATAACTTGGAATACTTAATATTTTCTAAAACATAACCATCATTATGTAATCCAACATTGTTTGTCTACTGACGTCATCAAAGTACAGGTCGTGCCATCTTTTTTCTGGTTCCAACACCACCAAAGGAAAAGTTATTGATTTTTTTATATAATTATGGTTATTTGCATTTTTGAACTTCACTTTTAGTTGGTAAAGTTCGATGAACACTTACTTCACTTTTAGTTGGTAAAGTTCGATGAACACTTACTTCACTTTTAGTTGGTAAAGTTCGATGAACACTTACCGCACGTGGGGCTTGGCTTTCAATTCATATTTTCGTTATGTGGATGCGGCACGGGGTTGTTGTTTTTTTCCATTTGGCCACGGTTCACTTCTTTTTTTTTTTTTTTTCCGTTGGAATTATTTTGCCTCATCACCAAATGAGTTTTTCCTTTGCTGCATCCTCATTTACTTCAATATTTATTCTTAACCCGAGTACTTTCGGTACTACTACTATACCGTCTTCGAGGGGACATTTTGCTCCAACTAGCACGGACCGTGTCAGCTGGGCATTTCGGTGGTTCTCGCGGGCTGCTTCTGTCATCTGCTATCGCTTCTTCTTGGGCGTTGTGGCGCCATCTCTTGTTGGTCAGTGATCTCCTTTTTCGAACTTTTTTTTTTTTTTTTTTTGCTCAATTTTCGAAAAAGGAGATCACTGACCAACAAGAGATGGCGCCACAACGCCCAAGAAGAAGCGATAGCAGATGACAGAAGCAGCCCGCGAGAACCACCGAAATGCCCAGCTGACACGGTCCGTGCTAGTTGGAGCAAAATGTCCCCTCGAAGACGGTATAGTAGTAGTACCGAAAGTACTCGGGTTAAGAATAAATATTGAAGTAAATGAGGATGCAGCAAAGGAAAACTCATTTGGTGATGAGGCAAAATAATTCCAACGGAAAAAAAAAAAGAAGTGAACCGTGGCCAAATGGAAAAAAACAACAACCCCGTGCCGCATCCACATAACGAAAATATGAATTGAAAGCCAAGCCCCACGTGCGGTAAGTGTTCATCGAACTTTACCAACTAAAAGTGAAGTAAGTGTTCATCGAACTTTACCAACTAAAAGTGAAGTTCAAAAATGCAAATGCATTAATGCACGTTAAAATATAACCTCCAATATCGGAAGTAAATTGAAAATTATGGTTATGTTTCAGAAAATATTAAGTATTCCAAGTTATAATATGAAGTTATTTTAATCGATGCTCAAATTTTCATCCTTGGGAACACAATTGTTAAGGAAATGTGTACAAAAGTTTTTCCAAGCAAAATTACTTGACGTCCACCTTAACGGTTTTACGGTTTACGGAAATGCTTTTTGGACCGCTTTTGTTTTCCTTAGTGGAAAATTTAGTAAGTGCTGTAAGTTCAAACGACAAATTCTGACCTTCCAAAAATTAACGACAGTAAAAAAACTCTGAAACTTCGGAATAACAAACTTTATTTGCTTAGACATGCAATAAAAATTGAAATTTATATGAATTTTCCAGTTTTTATTTCATGTGATATACCTGGAGATCGGGCTGCAGGGCCTGGGCACTACTCTGGAAACGAGCGTAGGGAGCCTAGAGGCACAGCCCCTAGTGCAGAAAAAAAAAAAAATATATTCAACTGCTAACTCATGCTGCAAACAGCCCAGATCTCACTCCATGCGACATCTGGTTATTCTCAGAATTATTGTATTTTCATCATAAAATCAGCAGACCATGAAATGCACACATTTTTTTTTCCTTCATATAATCTGAACTGGCATGTAATCTGAAGACCCTGACATTCAGAAAAAAATAATAAGAATAAATAGCCATATAATTTGCACATCACAGATTTTAATCCAGAGCCATAATTTCTGACAGAAAAGTTGGTCACAGAATGACGTAGTCCAAAGTAGTAAGAAAAAAACTGTCTTATTAAATAAAAAAAAACTCATTTCTAAGATCACTTTTTTATATTTTTATCCCCTGAAAAATAAAACTTAATGGCATGGCATCCACAGAACAGAGTACAAACTTTAATCATGCTGATGCAGCTCCAAAGTATGGTATTATACCTTGCCACTGACGGAACACTGAAACAGAGCAATTCACAGAAATACATTTAAAAAGTAAACTGAAAAAAAAATTCTTTCAGCAGTAAAGGAAAATATTTATGAATTAATCAGGAAGGAAAAACTTCATTGAAAGCCTTCAAAATCCGATTCCTAAGAATTAGAATGAAACACATCAAGGTACCCTCTTCTTGCAAAACGAGACTGTTTGGTTCTACTTCATTTTGGCAATCAGTTTTGGCTGTTAGATTTTGATCTGGATTCTGACAAATGCCCGATTTTCAGAAAGCATTTTAAATAGTTTTTGGAGAAATGTCATCCCAAGCTTTTTTTCATCCAGGTTGCAATTTCTACGTAAGTCACTCATCGCATCTTACCACTCTTGGTAAATGTGTGCTGTCCTTCCATCACCCAATTTTCCTAAAGCTTCTTCAGCACTAAACATTTAAAAGATTTATTAATGTCAACATAAAGATCTTCACACAAGGCACAAGAGCACATGAAACCCAGAGCATGGAACTTTGAAAAGAGGCATGCATAGATTTATGCAACAAATGCTGTGTGTATATTTTCATTGGCTGCCTGACAAATACAGAGATGTTCATCTGCTCTGGATGCACAAGCAGCCAGCTTTGTCTTACTTAACAAACACAAAGTAACCCCCCAGCACCCTTCCCCACAAACTTTCCCGACCTTCCATTATGATGCCTTTTCTCCCTCTGCTCAGCTCCGTACTAACTCCTGAACTGAGAAAAATTTTCTGAGTTCCTTTTCAATTTTATCACCTCTCCTACCTGATTATCCTGTGGATTTTTTAAAAACCAAAGGAACACAAAAAAGTTTTTAAATCAGTGTACTGTCTGCAAAACTTTAAATTTATAACTTTTTTAGGTTAAATTTATAATTTTTCTAGCAGATAATCAGCAGATTATATGACAAAAATTATGGTACAAGAAACCATTGCAGCATCACTGTTTTCAGACCAAATGAAAATGATAAAAAGTTAGAGATGATGTTGAAGTCCCTGTCCAAGAACAGTCTGCTACACATTTTTGAGAGCTGAATTACGTGCTGGGACAAATGTATTAGGTGGAATCAAGAGTATTTTGAGAAAGAGCCTGTAGAAATTGATGATTAAATGTTTATGCCTTGATCACCAACAAACAACTGTCTGAAGAAGTTGATCACCTACAAACAACAGTCTGAAGAAGCTGATCACCTACAAACAACTGTCTGAAGGCATTGGCTGGATTACAAAGTTACTGTTTAGCAAAATCTGAGTTACAATCATTGTAAAAACTTCACACGATTAACCACAACAGTACAGTACAACCACACATTTTAATGAAAAGAATTGATTTTGTCTAATAAAAGATACAACATTGATATTAAAATAATGCCTCATTCAGAAATCTTAGCATGGGCAGAGACATTACCCAGTTTTAATTTAGATAATTGTGGAAGCTCAATGATGTTTTTTTGCAAGTTAATTTAATCTGAAATTTGTGTACAGAAATTAGACATACTAGGAAGATGACAGATGTAATGCCATGAACATTGTGTTCTTTTCAAAAATAGGTATTTACTTTTAAAATTCTTTCGGAATAATATATTTTTTTCTCAGCATCATACATGAAAGCATGTACACTAATAGCATTCCTGGAGATGCAGCAAAATCAATTTAAATCAGTTTATGTTTAAGCTTACTTGATAATTTCCTTTTAATTTAAACTGTGTGTGTGCGTGCACACAACTCTTAATGTACAGATTCAAAGACATCTTCATTTTAATTCAAACTTCAGCAACAACAACACATGGGTCAAACCATATCAACTCTGCATGAGCAGCATACTTTTAGCATGGCTCTGCTTTCACCTGGTTTGAAAGAAAGATCACAATTGAGGAGTTTGAAGCAAAAGGGGGGGGGGAGGGGGCAGCTCCATTTTTGGTCGGTTTTTACTTAACATGTTTACTAATCTAAGAAAAATATGCCAGATTGATCGGTGCAAGAACTAGGCAGATCCGATAATAAATGGGTGAGAAATTATAATTTGGGAACAGCCCCCATCACCGTTTGGTGCAAGTACGATGCAGGCCGATGAATAAAATTGTAATATTTTATTTGTTCATTAACAAAGAGATTTGTAACGTTGTTTAGTGGTCATTAAAAACATTTTATTAACATAGTTTTTCTATCCTTTACTAAATGCGAAATTTAATGAAATTTATGACATTTGGTTCCAAAAGGGGCAGCTCCAATTTTTTTATATTTATCCTATATTCATTTTAGGGATAAAACATTCAGAAAAAAATATGTATTTATTAGAGATAATGTTATCTTTACCGTGGGGAATTTTTTGCCAACCTCAGTTAAACCGTAATTTTCATAAAAAGTTGTTTCTTATTTCCCACAAAATGTCAAAAGGGAGCTGCCCCCTTTTACTGCAAGCTCATCAATTCAGTTTGAAGTATCAGGTTTTAAGATAACAGGGTGAGTCATATAAGTTCAGAGCGTTTTGGGATACAATGTTCAGTCTGGTACCACACGTTGACCACATATTGCTATTCAGCAAAATACAGTCCATCAGAGTCTATGGTCCTTTGCCAACGTTCAGCCAAAGATGAAATGCCGTTGCGATACCAGGCGGCTGGCTTGGATGGAAAAACTCAGTGATGCCATCTTTCACAGCCACCAAGGAATGGAACCGTCTAACAGACAAAAAGTGTGCCATGGAACGCAACAGGTGAAAATCTGAAGGGGCGAGATCTGGGCTATAGGCTGGGTGTGGTAGGGTTTCGAAACCATCCAAATCCTGAATTTTCTGGCAGACAATCTGTGACCTATGTCATGGGGTGTTGTCAAACTGCAGGAGGACTTTCTTTCAGTTTACCATTGCAGGGTAGCGCTGGCGTAGAATGTCACATACATGTTGCAGCTGGTCGGCATACAGGTTCCCATCAACGGCTCGACCATGTGGCACCAGCTCCCAGTGGACAGGACCCTTGAATTTCCACCATACACACAACATCGTCTTCACTTCAAAACGCCCTCTTTGAACCACTGCTTGAGCCTCATTCTGTGGCTGCAGTAATTGGTTTCCGGTATCAGGATAAAGTAGGAAGACACTTCTATTCATTTATTACGATTCTTCACCAAAACCAGTCCTCACATGGATTTTGCAGCAATTCTCGACACAGTGGCACACTCCTCAGCTTGCTTTGGGTTCAACTCATAGGGAACCATTCACGGGCATCTGGAGTAAAAACCAAGCTATAGGTGATAAACGATGGTGATTTGGGATGCACAGACCTCCTCTGCTAATCGTCGGGTGTTGGTTCCTATGACCTGTTCAACAGCTAGATGCAGGGCTTCGGTGTTGGTGGTGATTGGTCTCCCACACCTCAATTTGTCAATGAGCTCTGTGTCTCCAGACTGGAAGTGCTGGAACCATTTTTTTGCTGTTTCAGGGTGCACTGTCTCCTCACCTTCTACACTACAAATTACCTTCATGGCAGCTGTTGCGTTCAACCCTTTTTTCCAATAATAGTGTAGGAGCACACGAACAAGTTTCTCCTCCGACATTCTCGTCTCGTATGAGCGGCACACACATGTTGGGCCTGGTGAATGCCTACCTGTCTGAGCAGTGGAGCACATCACCCTATCAGGTGTGGAACACATTCCACCTTACTGCACATGTCCTACCTGTTCAGCAGAGCTTCTCCATCTGTACCGTAAAACAATACAAACTTATGACTCACCCTGGTATGTGAGCAAATGAAATTTAAGTTTGATTAGGAGGGGAAGCTGTTTCAACATAACTGGTATACAGATTCAGCTGGTACTGCATTGGGGATGGGGGAAGCTGTTTTAAGGTAAATGGTATACAGCGATCTTAGTGAGAGATGGGTTTGCCTACTACGGACGCTCTGTGGGAACAATGGCACACAGAACAGCAACAAGGGCCTCTGTGAATCTTGGAGAGATGCCAGCTAGTTCTGTGTGACACTGGCAAAAAGACCCCAACTCACTGGATTTCGTTCCAGAATCCTTAGATTGAATGACCAACTGGAACTGTCAGCTGTGGGCTAATCTCCCACACTGATGTACTTATCTGATTAAAAAGACAAAAAAGAAATGAAAAAATTGACTCAAGTGTGGGATATGGATTGCCTACCACACTTGAGAAGGATGGTCCATCACAGTATAGACCTGGAACTGGAAAAAGGCAAATCAGAAAGATATCTTGGCTGAGTAAGTGCAAGATTGGTGTTTAAAATACTAGAGGTATAAATGGCAAAATGATTGAGGTGATTGAAGAGACGAATAAGTATAGATTGGATGTGCTGTGTGTAAGTGAAACCAAAAAGAAGGAAATTGAGATAAAAGAAGTGAATGGAACGGTGAGTGTGTGGTTGGAGTATTGGATAGCATGAGAGGGCAAGCTGGTGTAGGTATGAATTAAAGTGAAAAGATGAACCATTTGATTCGCTATAGTTGCATGAGTAAGAGAATTCTGCAGATTTGTTTGAAAGTGAAACTTCAGAGAATAGTAATTGTTGTAGTGTATGTATGCTCCTTGTGACTCGGAACCTTCTGGTAGGAAGGAAGATTTCTGGAATGAGCTGAAAGCTGTTTTGAGTCAGTTTGGTGCTAAAGAGAAAGTTATAATAGCAGGGGATTTCAATGCTAGAGTAGGTGTGCAGAATGCAATTTCTGACAATGCTCTAGGTAAGTTTAATGATCCTTATGTGAATGATAATGGTGAAAGATTAACTGAACTCTGCATTGAGAATGGTTTGTGTGTATCTAATACACTTTTCAACCATAAGTATATCCACACATACACTTGGGAAAATCATACTCTCGGTCAAAAGAGTGCGATAGATTTTGTTGTCTATGATCAGTGTCTGAAACACTTAGTTGACACTCGTGTGATAAGAGAGGTGCGGATGTTGGTTCTGATCATCACTTGGTAGTGTCACGAGTGAAACTGAATATTGGTTGGAGGAAAAGTAATAGGAAGAGGCCCAGGGTGGAAAGAATAAAGGTTGAAAGGCTCCCTAAAAATCATCAGCATTATTCTGACTTACTCAGAGAATGACTGAAGGAGCTGAAGTCTTGTGAGAGGGCCATAGAAAAGAAGTGGGAATGTTTTTAAAACTGTGTTTTAAAAACATTCCCACTTCTTTTCTCCTGCTGAAGAGGTCTATGGCACCACAACAGTAGGTATTAATAGAGGCGATGCTTCGTGGAATAGTGAGATTGAAGAGGCAGTAAAGAGAAAGAAGGAAGCCTATTTGGGGATGTAGCAAGGTAGAGTTTCTGAGGATGAATATTGCTGTAAGAAGCGTGAAGCCACTAAGCTGGTTCACCAGAGTAAGGCAAAAGACAGGAAGGAGAAGGTGAAAAGGCACGAATTGGCTTTTTGGAAAGATAGGAATACTTTCTGGAAGTACATAAACACAGGAAAAATGGGGGAAACAAAGTTGTAAGTTGCGTGAAGAATGAGTTTTGGGGAAATGATATAAGAGCCCAATGAGTTAAGTGACAGATGGGGTGAATACTTCTGTGAGTTATTAGATCAGAAAAGCAAAGATGATTCTGGGGCAGAATCAGATGATGTCACAGTGAAGGATGGAAGCACAGGAGGGATCTCAAGAAAAGAGGTGTGTAAAGCTCTAAAATCTCTTCAGAATGGTAAGGCTCCGGGAGTTGATGGTGTAACTGCCGAGTTGTTGAAATGTGGTGGTGACTTTGTAATTGACTGGTTAACTGAAATTTGCCAGTTGTGCTGGGAGTTAGGAATGCTTCCTCGGATTAGAAGGATGCTATCATTGTTCTCTTGTATAAGGGAAAAGGCGATCCGACTGTAAGAACTATCGTGGTATTAGCCTACAGTGTGCGCCAGGGAAAGTGTTCAGTAAGGTCATTATTGAAAAAGTACGGGTCTTACATCAGAGAAAGTGTGGGATGTTCAGAGTGGTTTTATGCCTGGTAAAGGCGGCACTAACCAAATTTTTGCATTACGCGTTATGACTGAAAAGTATCTGGCTGTTGGTAAGGAAGTTTTTGCTGCCTTCACAGATTTAGAGAAACCTTACGACGGAATAAATAGGACACTTTTGTGGAAGGTATTGAATGAATATGATGTTACTGGGAATCTACTTAATAGTGCAAAAGCTGCGTATGCTGGCAGTAGAGCTTGTGTGCGAGTGAATGGTGTTTTATCAAAATGGTTCTCTATTGGTGCAGGAGTCAGACAAGATTGTGTAATGTCACCATGGCTGTTAAATATATTTATGGATGCGTACATGCATGATGCCAAAATAGATAATACTGATTTATGTCTTGGTGATACCCGTGTGTGCAGATTGCTGTATGCTGATGACACTATCCTGTTGGCAGAGAGCAAAACTGAGTTGCAGAGTATGTTGTCCCAGATGTAAGAAGTTTGCATGAAATTCAAATTGAGTATAAATAAGGGAAAAGCCAAAGTTATGGTCTTTGAGAGAGAAACTGGTAGCACGGAATGTAACGTAAGTATAAATGACACTGTGATTGACCAGATGAGTGAGTTTGTGTATTTAGGAAGCATGTTTGACAGAGAACAAATTGGATGGTGAAATTAATAGGAGAGTGAATTCTTCATTGAAAGTCATAGCTGCTCTGGGAGGTTTTCACAGGAATGATGTGTTCTCTAGAGAGTCCCAAATGGCTGTGTATGAAAGAGTAATTGTTCCTACTCTGATGTATGGCAGTGAAACCTAGGTACTACAGAAGGAACATAGGAGTTGTTTGTGTGCTGCAGAAATGTGTTACTTATGCGGGATATGTGGCAAGGCATGTTCCGATTATGTGAGGAATGAAGATATGTTGCAGTTGTGTAATGTGAAGCAAAATGTTGTTAGCAAGGTGGAGGCTAATATTCTTTGGTGGTTTGGCCATGTTGAAAGAATGAGTGATGAGATGCTTACTAAGAAAATCTTGTTAGCCACAGTGGCAGGAAGGAAAGGCATAGGAAGGCCAAAGAAGTCATGGGCGGATCGGATTCAGGAGTGTCTGCATGAGAAAAAGATTATGAGTATGAAGTATAGAAGATCTTGTGCATGGTGTGTGATAGATGTCAGTGAAGCCCAAGTTGTATGTCAAGATTGCTGTAAATGGAGAAGTTTGATATAGCAACAAGTAAATAAAAAAGTAAAAATTATCTGGTAGTTTGTATTCCTTTTTGGTGCTAACCTCTGAATCTCAGAGAACAGCTTAGTGATATGTATGTATGTATGTATACAGATTCAGCTTGCAACAGCATTCTAAACAGTATGATTACGAACATGCAGTCCATTACAAAATATATATTAGACTTGTTTGTTGTCTTTTAATTATTTTTGGTATATTATTTTCATCAAGTCATTATTATCCCTATAGATCTACCACTTTTTTACAGTTGAACATATTAATCCATAAAAAGCACTGGAACAGAAAAAAGAGTTTACTCACTGTAGGACTTTGGCACTTCATGTAGCTTCGGCCTTCAATAAAATCGACGTAGTCATTATAAAATATTAAAGGCCCACACATAAGGGCTTGGAAGTGGAAGATGTAGCTAAAAAATTCCAATACTGTTGGAGAGTGCCTGGGGAAAAAATAACAGCACAAAGTCAAACTTATTGTGCTAACTGAGCTTTAATAGACAACAGCTAACAAAAAATTACAGTAGAACCCGCTTATAACAAGCCCATATTTAGCAAGATCTCAGATTTAACAGGAACTTTTGTTCAGTATAACGTTATTCAAAGCTAATCTGATCATTTTTAACGAACAAAATTTAATGACACTCCAGATTTAATAAGGCACAGAAAAGCTAAAGGGATCACTTTTAACAAGCAAAGTAACAAAATTTAATGAAATTCCACATTTAAAGAGGCAAAGAAAATCTCCTACACACTATCCTGAAATGGAGGAATAGAAATGGTAGCATACAGAACGAAATTCCAACAGCGTGGACAATGCTAAACAATGAGGAGGGAGTACATCAAATGCTTGACAAGCGAGTTATGCAAAATACCCTCTCTGCCACCCACTACAAAGGTTTCTACATGATGTCTGCTTCAGGATTTGCTGCTACTATGTATTCATGCAGAAAACTGTTGTTTTTTTTTTGTTTGTTTTTTTAATTACAGGGTTGCCACTCATATTGGCTTTAAAAATTCCCTGAGTTTTCTAGGTTTCTCAAAAGATACTTTTGTGGGGAATTTCAGGTAAAATTTGCAGATAATGATTTTCAGGAGCTTCAGTACATTCCAGAACTCCCTTTTTGACAATTTTTTTCATTAACTGGGAAATCAGGTCAAACAAAGCTTCATACAGGAAAGGTACCATCGATTTCGGAGTCTGGAACTTTTTAAGAAATGTTCTAACATTGACGCAACAAATGAAAAAAATGCCAACTTTGCTAAAATAAGTTTATCCATGCAAGCTTTTTCAACTTGATCACAAGTAAAGGTATGGGGTAGTGATCGAATACTATCTGTGTACTTTTTAACGTCTGGGAAGACCTGTACAGCTTGCTGAGAAACAACTGTATTTTCCACCCATCTAACCTGGCAAAACTTCAGAGGAAATGTAAATGTAGAACTTGCAGTAATGGCAAAATAATCAGCACGCCTATGCATTAAAATGATATTTAATAACAGTACTGGGGAGAAGAAACATTGCGAGAAAAAGAAATTAGGATTATGGGGAAAATCTTCACTCCATCTACTTCTGTTTTTGAAAGATGAAATATCGTCTCCCAGACGTAAAAGACAAAAAAAAAGTTGTTTTTTTTTTCAGTTTTGCATCGATTGTGAGAATAAAGCTCATGTTGAGAAATGGCTTCCTAGTTTAATTGAATTAATAATCTAAAGCAACTTTTATGGGAATTTTACTAGGAAATTTTTTCATTAATAGCAAATTTTCGGAGAAAACTCTTCTTCTTCTTCAGGCTGTCTTGTTGTTGTCACTTTTTACTTGTCACTATCACGGTTATGGTTTACCTTGACGGTTACGGTTAACCTTGACGGTTTAGGTTATTTTTCAACAAATCCTGCCAGATGTTAGGCAGGGAAAATCCTTTGCAGTCATTGATGATGGAATTTTGATTTTTCTCAATCTCTATTCCTTCTTTCAGTTTTCTTTTTTGGAAATTGCTTTGGAAACTGATTACTTTAAGGGAATTCCAATCCATGCTGTGCCCAGTTCCAAAAGCAATTTCCAAAAAAGAAAACTGAAAGAAGGAATAGAGATTGAGAAAAATCAAAATTCCATCATCAATGACTGCAAAGGATTTTCCCTGCCTAACATCTGGCAGGATTTGTTGAAAAATAACCTAAACCGTCAAGGTAAACCGTAACCGTGATAGTGACAAGTAAAAAGTGACAACAACAAGACAGCCTGAAGAAGGAGAAGAGTTTTCTCCGAAAATTTGCTATTAATGAAAAAAAAAAAAATTTCCTAGTAAAATTCCCATAAAAGTTGCTTTAGATTATTAATTCGATTGTGAGTATTACCCAAATGATGACGGTAAAAGCGGAATTCCGCGAATCACAAAATAATATCACATATGAGTAAGAAGTGACTAAGAAATGGGAAAACACAAATTTTATGGAAAATTAAAGTGAAAAATCGGATTCCACCACGGACAGATTAAGTACCGATTTAGAAATTTAATTGCATTTAATAAAAGAGAAAGGGGGAAAACAATTGGTCTCTATTGATTAGTTTTGAAGAAGTATGTATTAGAAATAGGGAAATATGCATTTAATTAGAAAAACATCTTCAAAAATACAAGGTCGCTCCTTTTCACTATTACCGAAGATACAAAAACGAAGAACAAGATCAGAAAACAACAGAAAAAAATATATAATCGGGCACAGAAAAAAAAAAAGGGGGAAACTTGGATGGAAAAATTTATTATGCAGAAACAGAAGACATGACTTCTCAACACCCAAGAAATATTCCCAAAAATGTTTGACAAGTGTTAGAATCTTGAAATTCAACTTTTCACAGATGTTTAATAACGTTATTTCACTGAGATTTTGTATTTCCATAGCATACTCGATGTTTAACGTCGTCTGTAGCGGACCGGCGATTTCCATATCATACTGACATTTACTGTCATCCACAGCGGATCGACGATTTCCTTATCATACTCGACATTTACTGTCATCCACAGCGGATCGACGATTTCCATAGCATATTTGATGTTTACCGTCGTCTGCAGCGGATCGACGATTTCCATAGCATACATGACGTTTTCCATCATCCGTAGCGGATCGACGATTTCCACAGCATGCTCGATATTTTCTGTCGTCTATAGTGGACCGACTACTTCCGTAGTAATTACGTAAAGCCCTTAGTACTTGGAATCGCTGAATCTTTCTTTCCACCGCATGGTCTTACTCAGCGTCACAGAACGGTGCGCAGGTAGAATGTAGTATGTCGAAGTAGCGACGATGACGACGGGGCATGGCGATTCTGGCGCACAATGGCGCAAAATCTGCCTTTTGTAGCAAGACGGCACAAGATTTTTGTTTTGGCGTAATTGGTGCAGAATTTCCATGTTTGGAAACTACATACGCATTATGCAAAAAATTATCAGTTTAATTTTTCCTGACTTTTCCAGGTTTTTGCTAAAAAATTTATTTCTCCCCGAGTTTTAGCCTTATTTTCGGATTCCCTGATTTTTCCCGGTCGGCTGGCAACCCTGCAATTTGTCTTTAGAGTATTTTTTTCTGGTGCCCAATTTGCTGCTACTACTTCTCATGTAAGTGCTTGTTCTATTTTAGTTTGTACTACCTTAGTTAACTAAATACATCTTTCAAGTCCAATTGTTATGGATACCTAATATAAATATATAGGCATATTATCACATGTGCACATTTTTACATGGTGGGATTTTTCACCCCAAAACACATTTAGCGAGAATTTCAGTCAGTCCCAAGGTCCTTGTTATAAGTGGGCTCTACTTTATTTTTCTCTTGAAAACAAATCACCAGGTGGTAGTGAGATCTTACAGTGAGTGAAAACCACAGTATAGCTAAAAAACTGTGTAAATTATTTTAAAAAAAACAACAACACAGAGATTAGTTGCTGGACAGATTTTAATTATATGGACATCATGATGCAAATAACTGCCAAATCAGTAGTTCCATACAAATATGGGTCATTCCATTAATATTCACTCATGGGTGGTTGCTGGACCATTTTTTTTTTTTAATTCCAAAAACATAAACCATATATATTCATGTATGTGCCAAACGTTTTAGGAAGAAATCCTGCTTTCAAAGTAGGGGGGGGTTGGCTTATATGCAGGTCAGTAAAAAATACACAGCTGGATGTCCAAAGTGTATTCTCCTGTGAAATTTACTGGTGGATTTGATTATGTTTTACACAGCGGCTTTCCATGTGTCACTGCGCAATAGTTTTCGGACCTTCTATCAGTTATATTCTCAGCTGTGCTCTCCATTTTGAGGGGGGAGGCCTGGCTATGGACAATAACGGTAGGTACGGTTATTCTGCTTACAAAACATCGCAGAGAAACGACACTACTTCGATCTGCCAATGGCGTACATGTGATGCAAGAGGACATTGATTTCACACCTAAGATGAAAATTACAATTACAAGAGAGATTTTTTACATTCCATTTTATATGTATTTTACTTCACACAGAAAAAGAGCTGTGGTCTCAAAGTAAACAAGCTGCCGACAACTACAGAGTGAGGATTCATGTAACACTTCTTTGGAAGTACTCCATACCCCCCCCCCCCACCACCACCACCAAAAATACAAAAAACGAAGAACAAGATCAGAAAACAACAGAAAAAAATATATAATCGGGCACAGAAAAAAAAAAAGGAAACTTGGATGGAAAAATTTATTATGCAGAAACAGAAGACATGACTTCTCAACACCCAAGAAATATTCCCAAAAATGTTTGACAAGTGTTAGAATCTTGAAATTCAACTTTTCACAGATGTTTAATAACGTTATTTCACTGAGATTTTGTATTTCCATAGCATACTCGATGTTTAACGTCGTCTGTAGCGGACCGGCGATTTCCATATCATACTCGACATTTACTGTCATCCACAGCGGATCGACGATTTCCTTATCATACTCGACATTTACTGTCATCCACAGCGGATCGACGATTTCCATAGCATATTTGATGTTTACCGTCGTCTGCAGCGGATCGACGATTTCCATAGCATACATGACGTTTTCCATCATCCGTAGCGGATCGACGATTTCCACAGCATGCTCGATATTTTCTGTCGTCTATAGTGGACCGACTACTTCCGTAGTAATTACGTAAAGCCCTTAGTACTTGGAATCGCTGAATCTTTCTTTCCACCGCATGGTCTTACTCAGCGTCAAGCAGAACGAAAGTGCGCAGGTAGAATGTAGTATGTCGAAGTAGCGACGATGACGACGGGGCATGGCGATTCTGGCGCACAATGGCGCAAAATCTGCCTTTTGTAGCAAGACGGCACAAGATTTTTGTTTTGGCGTAATTGGTGCAGAATTTCCATGTTTGGAAACTACATACGCATTATGCAAAAAATTATCAGTTTAATTTTTCCTGACTTTTCCAGGTTTTTGCTAAAAAATTTATTTCTCCCCGAGTTTTAGCCTTATTTTCGGATTCCCTGATTTTCCCGGTCGGCTGGCAACCCTGCAATTTGTCTTTAGAGTATTTTTTTTTCTGGTGCCCAATTTGCTGCTACTACTTCTCATGTAAGTGCTTGTTCTATTTTAGTTTGTACTACCTTAGTTAACTAAATACATCTTTCAAGTCCAATTGTTATGGATACCTAATATAAATATATAGGCATATTATCACATGTGCACATTTTTACATGGTGGGATTTTTCACCCCAAAACACATTTAGCGAGAATTTCAGTCAGTCCCAAGGTCCTTGTTATAAGTGGGCTCTACTTTATTTTCTCTTGAAAACAAATCACCAGGTGGTAGTGAGATCTTACAGTGAGTGAAAACCACAGTATAGCTAAAAAACTGTGTAAATTATTTTAAAAAAAAACAACAACACAGAGATTAGTTGCTGGACAGATTTTAATTATATGGACATCATGATGCAAATAACTGCCAAATCAGTAGTTCCATACAAATATGGGTCATTCCATTAATATTCACTCATGGGTGGTTGCTGGACCATTTTTTTTTAATTCCAAAAACATAAACCATATATATTCATGTATGTGCCAAACGTTTTAGGAAGAAATCCTGCTTTCAAAGTAGGGGGTTGGCTTATATGCAGGTCAGTAAAAAATACACAGCTGGATGTCCAAAGTGTATTCTCCTGTGAAATTTACTGGTGGATTTGATTATGTTTTACACAGCGGCTTTCCATGTGTCACTGCGCAATAGTTTTCGGACCTTCTATCAGTTATATTCTCAGCTGTGCTCTCCATTTTGAGGGGGGGGAGGCCTGGCTATGGACAATAACGGTAGGTACGGTTATTCTGCTTACAAAACATCGCAGAGAAACGACACTACTTCGATCTGCCAATGGCGTACATGTGATGCAAGAGGACATTGATTTCACACCTAAGATGAAAATTACAATTACAAGAGAGATTTTTTACATTCCATTTTATATGTATTTTACTTCACACAGAAAAAGAGCTGTGGTCTCAAAGTAAACAAGCTGCCGACAACTACAGAGTGAGGATTCATGTAACACTTCTTTGGAAGTACTCCATACCCCCCCCCCCCCACCACCACCACCAAAAATACAAAAAACGAAGAACAAGATCAGAAAACAACAGAAAAAAAATATATAATCGGGCACAGAAAAAAAAAGGGGGAAACTTGGATGGAAAAATTTATTATGCAGAAACAGAAGACATGACTTCTCAACACCCAAGAAATATTCCCAAAAATGTTTGACAAGTGTTAGAATCTTGAAATTCAACTTTTCACAGATGTTTAATAACGTTATTTCACTGAGATTTTGTATTTCCATAGCATACTCGATGTTTAACGTCGTCTGTAGCGGACCGGCGATTTCCATATCATACTCGACATTTACTGTCATCCACAGCGGATCGACGATTTCCTTATCATACTCGACATTTACTGTCATCCACAGCGGATCGACGATTTCCATAGCATATTTGATGTTTACCGTCGTCTGCAGCGGATCGACGATTTCCATAGCATACATGACGTTTTCCATCATCCGTAGCGGATCGACGATTTCCACAGCATGCTCGATATTTTCTGTCGTCTATAGTGGACCGACTACTTCCGTAGTAATTACGTAAAGCCCTTAGTACTTGGAATCGCTGAATCTTTCTTTCCACCGCATGGTCTTACTCAGCGTCAAGCAGAACGGTGCGCAGGTAGAATGTAGTATGTCGAAGTAGCGACGATGACGACGGGCATGGCGATTCTGGCGCACAATGGCGCAAAATCTGCCTTTTGTAGCAAGACGGCACAAGATTTTTGTTTTGGCGTAATTGGTGCAGAATTTCCATGTTTGGAAACTACATACGCATTATGCAAAAAATTATCAGTTTAATTTTCCTGACTTTTCCAGGTTTTTGCTAAAAAATTTATTTCTCCCCGAGTTTTAGCCTTATTTTCGGATTCCCTGATTTTTCCCGGTCGGCTGGCAACCCTGCAATTTGTCTTTAGAGTATTTTTTTTTTCTGGTGCCCAATTTGCTGCTACTACTTCTCATGTAAGTGCTTGTTCTATTTTAGTTTGTACTACCTTAGTTAACTAAATACATCTTTCAAGTCCAATTGTTATGGATACCTAATATAAATATATAGGCATATTATCACATGTGCACATTTTTACATGGTGGGATTTTTCACCCCAAAACACATTTAGCGAGAATTTCAGTCAGTCCCAAGGTCCTTGTTATAAGTGGGCTCTACTTTATTTTTCTCTTGAAAACAAATCACCAGGTGGTAGTGAGATCTTACAGTGAGTGAAAACCACAGTATAGCTAAAAAACTGTGTAAATTATTTTAAAAAACAACAACACAGAGATTAGTTGCTGGACAGATTTTAATTATATGGACATCATGATGCAAATAACTGCCAAATCAGTAGTTCCATACAAATATGGGTCATTCCATTAATATTCACTCATGGGTGGTTGCTGGACCATTTTTTTTTTAATTCCAAAAACATAAACCATATATATTCATGTATGTGCCAAACGTTTTAGGAAGAAATCCTGCTTTCAAAGTAGGGGGGTTGGCTTATATGCAGGTCAGTAAAAAATACACAGCTGGATGTCCAAAGTGTATTCTCCTGTGAAATTTACTGGTGGATTTGATTATGTTTTACACAGCGGCTTTCCATGTGTCACTGCGCAATAGTTTTCGGACCTTCTATCAGTTATATTCTCAGCTGTGCTCTCCATTTTGAGGGGGAGGCCTGGCTATGGACAATAACGGTAGGTACGGTTATTCTGCTTACAAAACATCGCAGAGAAACGACACTACTTCGATCTGCCAATGGCGTACATGTGATGCAAGAGGACATTGATTTCACACCTAAGATGAAAATTACAATTACAAGAGAGATTTTTTACATTCCATTTTATATGTATTTTACTTCACACAGAAAAAGAGCTGTGGTCTCAAAGTAAACAAGCTGCCGACAACTACAGAGTGAGGATTCATGTAACACTTCTTTGGAAGTACTCCATACCCCCCCCCCCCCCACCACCACCAAAAAAATTATTATGAAATACTTTTTCACCCAGAGTAGGATTCCTACTGCAACAGCTGCCACTAATATGATAAGTGAAAAACCTAATCCTGTTTCAAATTAAGACATAAAATTTCTTGCTTCCAAACATGGAATACCTCATTATTTCCCATGTGTAACTGCGGGATGCTGACTTTTGAACTGGACATGCTGCGAGTCACTTAACTGTTGAGGTAATCCACAGCCAATCAAGCATCTCTCCTCTCCTGAGTTTTCACAGCAAGCATGGGACTGCATGTCTTCTGCTGTGCACAGGCGGAAGCTATCAGCACTATGGAAGAGCAAAGACTCAGTGTTTTACAAAAGGCAGGAACTTGAAAAAGGCCAACATGGCCTTGTTACTTCTTGGGTGAAAGAACTGTGGGACACAATTTCACCAAAAATAGTTTTGAAGTCTCTCAAAAAATGTTGAATAACTAATACAATGGATGTTACTGGAATTTTTTGGAAACTCTGATAGTGAATTGTACTTCGAAGGTTTTTACAGAAAATAATCTCAGAAATTTGCAGAATTCATTTCAATCTAAATATATTTTCCAAAATCTTGAAATTTAAAATCTGCTTATATGCAGGTCAAGGTTTTTCACAAAGTTTTAGCTCTTGAAATAGGGGGGGGGGGGTCTGCTAATATGCAACTAATATATATGGTATGTAATTCATACTGATAGTGTGGCAGCAGAAATGACCTTAGAAATTTTTTTCTTTCACCTCTGAAGTGCAGGGGGAGGAGGATGAAAGATTGGAGGGTTGCACAAAAATTGCAGTCACAAGGGTTTGCACTGTTTATAACATCAACTCGTACGGACGATTTTGACTTTAAACAAAAACAGACTTAATTCAAAATTATTTGTTCTTCATTTAGCTATATAGTTTCTAATATTTTAAGACAAATATAAGATGAGCTAGACGCAGCCAAAAATATTGAATTTTTTTTTATTTTTGTCATATTTGACCCCCCCACCTCCCACTGTGACCCTTAAAAAAATTAAAAAATTAACACAACCTTTTCACTATTGTTGTAGCCACTGGTGATAAAGATCAGCCCCCAAAAATCTCCATGACAAATTATCTTCCTAAGAAAAAAACCCCGGCAAAGTTCAAAATATTATAAAATTGTTTTAATATGTCCCTTCAACTGAAAGAGGTTCATATATATTTTAAAAAGTGTGTACGATAGTAGTCCTACGTATGGACATTATCTCCTCATGTTACAAAATGGTTATATTTTTGGTTTGGGGGAAATAAACTCTGATGATATGCACAGCCATCATGAAAAAAAGAGAGACAGAGGCAAAACCTTGTGTGTGTAAGCAACCGCTCAGTGGAGCAAAATTGAGTGAAGCAGTGAAAGCTTTTTGCCATTAGGTTTAAGTGCTGTCTGATCATGCACATAAAAGCATGTTAGCTGCATGGCATTTTGTTTGTTTCTGCTGACATATACAAAACAATGGTGAATTGTAAAACAAAGAAGCAATTTGGAGACAGGGATTCCCTCTTTTGAGGGTGAGGCCAGCAGACAAATTTTGCTTGGCGTCTTGAGCTGTTGTTTCTCTCCGTAAGAGGAAAATGCCAGCAAATTGTTGTTTTAATGTTTCTATATATGCTGTACAGTCTTTATGTTCCTGTGGTTTTATTAAAAACCATTTATTTAACTCCCTGATTATTATTTGAACAATGCTACATGTTAATTTGTGCAGACTTGTGATAATGAGGAATAGCTAGTGATGATAAGTGCCAAATCTGTTGGGTGGATGGTAACATAAACAACAGTATGAGCGATTGGAATCAAAACCACCACATGTATTAAAATTTATTTATGAGCGGTGGGATTAACACCCTGACAAAGTCTTAATATAACAATTCATTGAGGATGGGGACTAACACCCCCATCAAGTCTTAACATAACCAACTACTGCATGCTACTCAAGATGTGATCTAGAATGTGGAAAGCTGGTGTTACTGCACTTTTGAAAAGATGACACATGAAGGATTGTGAAAGAGGAGAATAGAAGTTAATAGCTATACACTACTCTGGGAAAACAGAATCAAATATTAACATGTTTCAAGCTGTCAGTTGCACAAAAGATTGCAATTCTTTCCTTTTCATTGACATAACAATTATTAACCCTGTGTATCACGATATGCTCAAGAACTTTATTCCACTAATTCAGGATGATCTTCACAAACAATTTTTCAGGAAGGTGATGTACCATCACACTGCTATAAAGACATTCAAAACGGCTAGGATCTCCACTTCCCGGTCAGTAGACTGGGCATACTGGTATAATTCGATGACCAGCTTGCCAAAAGTGGATTTCTTTCTGTGTGGAGTTACATTAAGGATAATTTTTATTTAACACTAGCAATGGCCCTCAGTGTTGACTGGGTTTAACAAAAAAAAAAAAAATACATGAATCAGCTTCTGGACCAGCTATTTCTGAGCTTTCCTGAAATTATGAATGATATATTGCATGGAAACATTTAATTGAAGTATGTTCTAGTAATCAAAAGAATGGGATTAAAAGAATGAACAAAATCTATACTTGTGCCAACACAATTGGCTTAAACTAGAAGTTTTTATTGTTGACTGTAAATATATAAAATTTGAAGTAGCTGCCCCAGTGGCCTAAAGCGCCGGCTTCTAATAATGCATCTGAGTGGCCCTGAGTTCAAGACCCGGATGAAGTATAAGTGGCGCATTTGTCTTATGGCACTGGCTCTCTCTACTTCCTCTACAACCAATGGCCCCAAATTAGGGCCAAGTGACTGTCTATAGCCTATCGAGTTGTTCACGGTGATCACTGACCCCCTCCCCCAAAATAAATAAAAATTGAAACATCTATATTTTTCTATTGTGTTGTGACCAGCATGATGTACAGTTATTATGAACAGCAAGTATGTTTATATTTGAAGAGTCGCTGGGTCAACAATGTGTGTTCTTTCATTTGGAGCCAAGGTGAAAAGGTTTTTATTTTACCAACTCAGGAATAACCAACACAGATAGATGGCCACAGGAAAAGCATGAGTTTCTCAGGTTGATTCCAACAACTTTTAATGATGACACTCATGGAGAAACTAAGATGAATTGGAAAGTGTACGCATTTAAATTTAAATCGGAGGTTAGATGAGATGACCAGAATGTGTGGAATAAAAACATGGCCAGTCATGATAGTAGCTTTTATGACATTTGACATGAGTTCCTTGACAGTTAGTCATGTTCTGTTGCAGATTGTTGGTTGATCCAGATTTTGTCAGGAAAAAATAACTAAAAAATCAAGATGAGGTGACAGAATGTGCAAACAGAGGAATAACAATGTTAACCCTTGAAGAAGTGAAATGCGAGAAAATTCACATATTTCTCATATTTCATTGAAATATATTTTTCTCCAAAAGTCATGGAACTATTGCTTTTAAAATAGTGGAGCTATTTATAGCAAATAGCAACACAAGAACATCTGTGGTCTGAAGTGCAGACAAATCTACCAGCAACTGCAGGAGAAAGATATACCTAGCAGTTTTGAAGTCTAATGCAATAGTCAGAAAGAGCAAATTTCTAATAATAAATCACACTCATTATATGTCTAATTCAAAATGGTGGTTGAAGGACCAAGTCAAAATCTTCCTGTTGAAAAAGTTTTGAACTACATACATGTAATGTGTGGTAACACAATGGGAGCTGAAGTCTGAAGCATAAATTTCATTAACACTGAAACCTTAAGCCAACCAAAAATGTGGCTTCAATCCCTCATTCCAAATCTGAATTACTTAGAAAAAGGCTGTTGAAAGTGCCCTACACTGCATTTAGAAACAAAGTACTATGCAAATATTTTGACAAAGAATTTCTTATGTACAAAGTGAAACCTCCATTTGCAGTCACATTTGAACAATAGTAAGCTCTAACAATAGCAAGTGCTGGTTAACACAGAACACCTATGGCAGAATTAGCATTAATGACAATTTCTGAACAACAGAACCTCTTAATAGCAGTCAACAAACACCCTAACTAGTCCCAAAGGAGGTCAAAAAAAAAAAAAAAAAAAAAAGCAGTAGCAGTCCTATATGCTACTCTGCCAGGATAACTATTCAGCCTGTCACACAAACGCCCAACGGGATATGCCACTAAATGTTTTGGATTGTTTCCAGTATCACATGTTGCCCGCATTCTCATCTCATTCGTTATTTTGATTTTTGGTGCCAATTAGTATCAAGTGTGAACTTTGAAGTTGTGAACATCAGCCTGCACGAATCACGTCGTCTCACAAGAAGTCAAATGTGTGGTGATACTTTTCAAGAAAACGTAAAGAGGAAGCTGAATGTTTAACTTGTCATAAGATTTTGAAAAGTGCTGGTGGCTCAATGTCAGGCTTGAAGACACATACAAATAAAGTTCATGCCATTGATTTTGAAAGTGAAACTAGTGCTTCTTTTTTCAAGAGACAAATTATGGAGCAGTTCATTCCAAAAAATCTATTGGTGAAGCTATTACAAAAATGGCAAGCAAGTATGGTTTTGGTTTTAAACAAATCACCTTATGGGAATTTATCTAAAGCAATTTGGTGAAAAATGTGTATGACAAGAGATCACAGACTTCAGCAAAGGGGCTGAAATTTTTGGTTCTGAATTATTATATAACCAAGAAAACAGAGTTAACCAAATACTTTAGGCCAAATTAAAGCTGGATTTCATTATTCAATTTCCACTGATTAGTATACGTCCTCCCAAAATCATTGCTTCATGAATATCAATGTACACGATGTGAAAAACCATTGGCCTCTAGGTTTAGTTAGTTAGCATTAAAGAATCATTAAATAGCAAGAGAATTGCAGAAGTCGTAAAGAAGTGATTAAAGAAATTTGGATTAAATTTGAATTGCAATATTGTCAGTGTTACATCAGATGGAACTTCTATTATGATCAAATTTGGTAAAGGAAATGGATTAATTCATCAGTTGTGTCTCGCTCATGGAACCCATCTGACTGTGTGCGATTTTGTACAAAAATGATCAACTTCAGGAGGACACCAAAGAAGAAACTGCTATGGAGAATGAAGAAGAAAATATTCAAGAAATCATTGAAGATTGGGATGATTATAATACACCTTTATGCACAGCCTTTGAGTTGGCAGAAAGAGATGATGGTCATATGAATGTTTCAGATATTTATGGGAAATACTGTGAGATAATTTCAAAAGCCAGAAAAAATCTGCAAAATGTTTATAAAACCCCTATTGAAAAATGATTATCTACAAGAAATTATTAAGGCTGATTTGATGGGAAAAGAGTTGAAACTTGAGCTAGATACCCCAACAAGATGGAACAGCCAGATTGCAATGATTTCAAGATTCAGAGAACTGGATAATTATATTCCTCATGCCCTGAGAGTTTGTGGAGTTGCTGAAGTGATATCCAACGACAAATAGCGATCTTTGGATGCTCTCTTACATGTACTTCGTCCCTTTGAAATACCATCAAAGGACTTTCCTCAGAGGACACTTCATTACTGAAAGGAGAAAATTCTACGACATTCATTTTAAAAGTATTGGAGAATCACAATTCTGTCTTGCTACTAAATTGAAAAAAATTAATCAAACTATACTCTTCATGAAGAATGAAAGACTTCATTAGGCTAATAAAGTTAATCTTGAAGATTCTGAAGAATTGAAAAGGGGAGATTTCAAAGAACCTTTCTTGTTGCCAAGTCATAAAACCGTAAAGGAAACAACGTTCAGCAGGCTATTTCCATCAGACGAAGAGGCAGAAACACAAGAAGAAAGTGGTGAAGATGACATTTCTGCTTCAGTTTCTGCAGATCCAATGCTTCAGAGATATCTCACTGAGGTAGCCAGCAAGAACCCTAAAGTTTCTTCTTCTGCTACTTTCGATTTAGCCAAGGAATTAAAGCTGTACGAAGTAACAGGGAAGCAGACTGAGCATTTGGAACAAGTTTACAGGAGCTTATCAACAATGAGAGCAACAAGCGGTGAATCTGAAAGGCATTTTCATCTGCAGGTTACTTTGTTTCAAAGATTCGTTCTCAATCATCACCAAAAACATTACAAGCTTTGTGTTTTTTAAGATCATACTTCTCAAGTTGCACAGCCAACTTCCCAAGAAGTGAATAAAAATATCTTCAAAGTTCAAAGCAGTATCTGTCTACTTGAATCCTGAATATGTGATCATTATGATGTGTGGATTTTCCTATTAAACGTATGCAGCTACTAACTAAGCATTGATATTATTTTATATTATCCCCTTATAATTTTTTTTATTTTTTTCATTGCATGTAGAAGTAAAATGTTACTAGAACCCAATGCGAGTCATATAAACATGCCCTGTCAATGCCTCCCACTAAAGAAAAAAACTAGGCTAAGAGAATTGGTGAAAACCGATACTGAGAATTTCCTTCAATAATTTACCAGCATTGATGTCAGTAATTTTCAAACCCTAGACACACACATGTAAGTGGAAAATCTCCAGCAATTATCAGGGCAGCCTTTCAACAAAGGTAGAAAACTCATTTCTTCTGTGGCTTAAATTTGTGCTGCTTTTGTGCTTTAAAAATGTGCAAGAAACAATGGAAGAAACCTTGTTCTTTAAAATGAAAATCAGGATTTTTTATGCTGATGGAACATTATGAACATTGCATGGACTAATAAACTGTGACTCCCAATTTACATTTAATCCACATAAAACTCCACACTCATGAACATTTTATGATGAATGAAGTTGAATATTTTATGATGAGCAGCAGATATTGGGTTGCAGGAAAGAAATAAAGCCAACTTTGATGAACCACTGTTAAAAAAACTGACCACAACTTGTTGCAGGTTCAGATGATTATGAAGAAACTGAAGACCAAATCTTCCAGGAAGTCATACAAATGGGCTTGAAAGTGGACTTGGAAATGGTTGCTTCAACTGTAGAAGAATCAAATCAGTCTCATTCAACTGAGCTGACAAATGACAATGGAAATGCAGAAGCAACTCAGAGAGGCAGATTATGAAAGCAATTAAAAGAGTATGAACTCTCCCACTTTGACAGTCAAACTTTCAGCAGACTCTCAAACTGAGGTGGCTTTAAAAGCACGAGAGGATATTGATCAAAATGCCAAAATAATTCCTATGGTCTGCAAAGGTATTAATACAGAATTGGACTGCTACAAATAAGTGTACAAAGAAATGGGAAATATGCTCTGTACAACTTTTGCCTTAAGACTTTTTTCAAAAAGGTGAAGAAAAACCCTATCCCTTTTGGATCTGATAATCCACAGACTAGTTCTGCACAGCAGTACCTAATGAATTAACAAAATACTCTTTTAGAATGGATGTATACATTAAAAAGCAGTATGCATGCATTAAAAAAATGCTTGTTTTAGAATAACTAATTCTTTTCAACTTATGTATTTTTACTACCTTGTAACTCATTTCAGAAATGGATTAACAAATTTTAACAATATGAATTGTGAAAAAAAATAATTTACAAACTTATTTCAAAGAGCCCATAACATTTGTAAGTTGGGATTCACCTGTACTTCTATGATATGCAAAATATAATAGCAGAGTAATGTAATTATTTATAACAAATTTTCAATTTTTATTACTCCCTCTCTCTTATTTTTATTCAATGACACAAACAAACAAAGTACTCCCAATAAGTTTATTATGGAATTTTCAGAGATTTTGCTAGTAAATGTGAGACCATGCAAATCCAAGAAAATATATTTTGGAAATAAATTTTGTAATTTCTCAAGATCCTAAGACTTCTTTAGTTTAATTTTCCATACTTATATAGTTTGTAAAGGTGGTGTAAATTGTTGCAAGATCATATTAAAGCATTTGAATGCATATAAATTCTTAGTGAAATGCATAATTTTTAAAGATATGCAAAGGAAGATTACTTTTGTTTAACATTCAACATTTTTACACATACACACTACATCAAAAAAATAGTTGCACCCAGAAAGAAGCAACTGACAGGAATGACACTTGGTGGGTAGGTTTGACATTGTGAGACATGCAAATGATTCAAGTATCACGCTCAGCCGCGCATGTGACACAAGCAAGGAGGGGTCTTAGCGCTGTGCCTGACCAACTATATAAGGTCATCTCGTTGCGCATGCTTGCCATTCCGATTCATGTTGTAGTGTTGGTTGCATCCTTTGTAAGCGAAGTATGCCTCAGAGAAAAGTTCGGAAGCAATTCGAGCAGTTGGAGGAGTTCAAGAGGGGCCACATTGTTGGGCTCTGGAAAGCGGGATGGTCTTATTGCCATATTACACGCCATACCAGTCGTGCGGATATCACCATAGCACGCTGTTGGGGACAGTGGATAGAACAACACATGCAGCAGTGATGGAAAGGGTCTGGAAGACCTAGACAAACCACGGAGAGAGGACCAACGGGTCGTTCAACATGCGCGGAGTGACCCAACAGCCACGACTGCAAATATTCAGCACGCAGTGGTGCCCTCCATGCATCGTTCGATAAGTGCCAACACCATTGGCAGATGGCTGCAAGACAAAGGACTACACGCAGACCATTACGATGACTGCCCTTAACACCATTGCATCGTCGCCAAAGACTGCAACGATGTCGTGCCAGACTGTCATGGAGCTACACGAATGGCAGCGGGTGATCTTCAGTGACGAGTCCCACTTTTGTCTTGCAGGAGATGACGAACAAATTCATGTGTGGAGGCACCGTGGTCAGCGCCAAGATGAACGGTTTGTTGTCGAGCATCACACATCCAGAAGGCCTGGTGTCATGATGTGGGGTGCAATTGCCTACGATGCCAGATCCCTTTTGGTGTTCATTACAGGCACTTGGACAGCCCAACATTTACGTTAATGAGGTCCTGCAACCAGTTGCCCTACCTTTTTCTGAACGCTCGCTCTGGTGCAATTTTCCAACATGAAAACACTCGTACGCAAACTGCTGCTGTCTCGAGAGCTTACCTTCAAGGCACTGACACTCTGCCATTGCCAGCTGCATCACCGTAGACCTATCGATTGAAAATGTGTGGGATGCTATTAGACACACTATCCACACTCCACCCCTACCGCATAATCTGCAGGAACTGCGTGAGAAAATTCAAGTTGCAGCATGGGATGGCTTATCACAGGACACCATTAGGAAATTGTACAACTTCATGCCAACACGTCTGGCATGCTGTGAGAGCAAACATGGCGGCCTGACACCATACTGAAAAACACTACTTATTGGCGTGTAGCTCAATAATTATTGCCCATATCAGTCTCAATGTTTAATCATTTATTGTTTCTGGTAGCCTTTACCTTCCTCCCACATAGCATTGCAATCTGACATGTCCTTCTGGGTGCAACTATTTTTTTGACGTAGAGTGCATTAGCAAACAGTTTTTCAAAATAAACTATAAAAATAACTGTACAAATTACAAGAGAGAAAATAAAGCTCATAACACATTACAGCATGTGCGACTTCACAATGCTCACCTGATGGCATGCTTTCGTTGCTCAAGCATCAACTTCTCTGCATTTCCTGCAAGACCATCATGTAGACTAAATGCTAAACTTGTGACTTTCTGGGTTGTTATCATCATGGGGCTAATAAAAATATTAAAATATCCAGTAAGACAAATTAATTATGTCATATGTACTGCACATATCACTAAGATTATGTCTGAGATTCAGAGGTCATGTCCTCAAAGAAAGCTCATCTGCCAGATTAAAATTTGAAATTCATGGTACTAAATTTTACTTATTATTTCATAAAAAATGAAAAAACTTAAAATACTTGCATAACAGCAATGACTTCAGTAATTAAATCATAGTGGAAAACTTTCAACAAATTTCAAAATCTACATCAACCTTTTTACAGTAGGATTTAAAACTGCCTCTTCAGTAAAGATCAGAGGCGAACTGAAGTCACACTCCAGGAAAATACAAATTTTGAATTTTGCCAAAGGAATACCATCATAAAACACAGATACTGAGCATATTGCTACTCTATATAGTGTTCAAGTAATAACTCATTTGGCAGAAAGAAAAGATAAAACATTTCCACTTCGGCAGCTTTATAAACACAGTATAACTTAATGTTTCAGTCAAATTTGTGCTACCTTTCCATTAATATTTTATTTTATAAAAAGTTAAAATAAAAATATGAGTAAATGAACAAAAGATATTTGGTACAGCTCAAGTGCTCTCTCTCTTTTTTCATACATGCACATATCATAATATATATGATGGCAGTCACCACAGAAAAGGTAACACAGAAAACCTACCCTGTTATGTCCACAGTCCAGCCTCCATAATCATATGTCAACCGCAACAGATGCATAGAGGATAGATATAATAAAGATACAAATAAAACAACCCTGGAAAAAATAAACAAAGAAAAAGGAATATTTTAGAACATACAATAAAGAAACAGCAATAATCTTAGAACCAATGAACATGTAAATTCTTTTAGCAACTAAGTTAAGCATACATGGTTTAAAGGGAGTGGAGGGGAGGGGGATCAGAGAGTTATGTTAGTAAATATAAGTAATATCAAAGTACCACTAAACTGTGATTATATACACTGAGGTGACAAAAAAAAAAAATGGGAAGGGCACTACCATTTCCACTGCACACCACCACATCCATGAAGTAAATGGTATCATCTACGGACAATGTATATACAGAGACAGATATCTCTGCCAGCTCAAGTAGTAGTATTCGCAGTTCAGATGGCCGCTTATCAGGATGTAAGCGATTTCAAACGTGGTATGATAATCAGCACCCAGAAGATGGGTCACTGCATCTCGGAAATTACCATGAAATTTGGATTTACCAGTCAACAATTACAGGAAAAACATCCAGAGTGTGAGATTGGTGTGGCCGTAGAAAAGCCTTAGATGATCAAGGACAGTGGCTTCTGGAACACATCATAACATCTGCTTGGCATGAAACATTGCTGCAAATCACAGTGCAATTCAATGCTGGGGCCAGTAGTAGCATCAGCATTTGGACAGTGCAACATTCCCTGTTTTCCATGGGGTCCCAAAGCAGACGGCACACCTGGGTAACGTTGTTGACCTAACAAACAAGGCTGTGCATCCCACCTGGGCTTGGGAACACTGCCATTGGATGCAAGATGACTGGAAATGTGTAGCCTGGTCCGACAAATCAGGGTACCAACTGTTTCAGGCAGATGGACGACTATGGATGTGGTGACAATGGATCTCGCACGCCTACAAGAGACAGTGCAGACCGGTGGTGACTCTGTTATGTTGTGGGGTGGGGTGTCATCACTGGCACACATTTGGACCCCTCATATGTCTGCAGACCACTCTGACCGGTGGAGGTTACATAACCATCCTTGGGGATCATTTGCACCCGTTCATGTTATGCAACCACTCCAATGGGCGTGAGCTCTTTCAACATGACAATGTACCACTGCACACATCCAGTCACCCGATTATGGCTGGAGGAACATTCTACAGAGTTCATCATCCTGACTTGACTCCCTTGTTCACTGGAACACATTTGGGAAGCTTTTCAACATGTTGTCAATGCCAGGAACCCTCCACCAGTGAATATCACAGAATTGTGGGATGCTCTTCAGGAAGCATGGTGTGCACTGTCTCCACTGTACTACAAAGAGCTCGTGGAGTCCATGCCCCATCTCATTACTACCATTATCTGATTGCAAGAAGGACCAACGAGGTATTAAAGGTATTCCAGTTATTTTGGCACTTCAGTGAACATTAATACACTGATGGGAAAAAAAATCCCAACACCATGAAAAAATAGTTGTAGAGGAATGAAATGGTGGCAATACATTTGTATAGGTAACATATTTAATCGATTAAGGTTTCAAGATCACAGCTTAATGTAAGCGCGAGAAGAGCCATTTTAAATGTGAAATGCTGGTACATTAATAACCGGTGTAACCGCCAGAATGTTGAATGCAAGCACGCAAACGTTCATGCATTGTGTCGTACAGGTGCTGGATGTCAGTTTGTGGGATGGAGTTCCATGCCTGTTGCACTTGATCGGTCAATACAGGGACGGTTAATGCTGGTTGGGGGTGACGCTGGAGTTGTTATCCAATGATGTCCCATACGTGCTCGATTGGTGAAAGATCTGGTGATCTAGCAGGCCACGGCAACATGTCGACACTCTGTAGAGCATGTTAGGTTACAACAGCGGTATGCGGGCGAGCGTTATCCTGTTGGAAAACACCCCCTGGAATGCTGTTCATGAATGGCAGCACAACAGGTTGAATCACCAGACCGACATGCAACTGTGCCATCAGGATGCGTGGGATAACCACGAGAGTGCTCCTGCTGTCATAGGAAATTGCTCCCTAGACCATAACTCCAGGTGTAGGTCCAGTGTGTCTCAGCCGCAGACAGGTTGGTTGCAGGCGCTCACCTGGCCTCTTCTAACCAACACACGGCCATCACTGGCACCCAGGCAGAACCGGCTTTCATCAGAAAACACAACAGATCTCCACTCCATCCTCCAATGAGCTCTAGCTTGACACCACTGACGTCGCAAACGGCAGTGGTTTGGAGTAAGTGGAATGCACGCTACAGGGCGTCTGGCTCGGAGCTGTCCTTCAAGTAACCGATTTGTAACAGTTCGTTGTGTCACTGTGGTGGCAACTGCAGCTCGAATTGCTGCCGCAGAGGCGGTACGATGAGCCACGGCCAAACGCCAAACACGGCGATCTTCCCTCTCAGTAGTGCCACATGGCCGGCCGGAACCCAGTCTTCTTGAGGCAGTACCTTCCCTTGACCACCGCTGCCAACAATCATGCACAGTGGCTACATTCCTGCCAAGTCATTCTGCAATATTGCAGAACGAAAATCCACCTTCTCGTAGCCCTATTACACGACACCTCATTCAAACTCCGTGAGCTGTTGATAATGGCTTCTTCGTCTTCTTAAAGGCATTCTTGACTAACATCAACACACTACGTCGAATCTAAACGATAACTAATGCTCACGAATGTTACAGCGCATATTTACAGCAAATCTGCTTTGCATGTTCTGAGGGGCGCTATTAGCGTCACACGTATGCGCCGAGCCCGAAATTTGCATAGACGTCATCTTTCAGATGTACTTTTACCACCTACCAACTGTCGTTTATCTAACACAACCCCTTCTTGGTGCTGGAATTTTTTTTCCGTCAGTGTACATATAAGTACAATAATGTTCAAAATTAAGAGAACTTTAACATTTTGTTGAATTTCTGAAAAACAAATGGACACATTTTAATGAAATTTGGTATGGATACACAGTTATATAAGAGAAGAAATTATACCATACAACAGTCATGGTACACACTCACGATCGTCAGTAAGGCTCATCAGAGCAGGAATGTCCAAAATCCACGTTGCAAGATCGAACATAAAATGACTTTAATATGGGGTATGGTCCCCTCTAACAGTCATACAGCTCTCACAGTGTGACATCATACTGGAAACGAGGCAGTTGACGAGTCCCTGTGGCAGTTGGTCCCACTGCTGCAGCAACGCAGTTTACAGCTCCTGGATGGTTCTCGGAGGGGGATGGTGAGCTGCAATTGCTCTCCCAAGAGCGTCCCAGACATGTTCGATAGAGTTTAGGTCTGAGGATATGGCTGGCCAATTTATCCGGCAAATAATCTCACTTTCAAGATAATCGTCGACCAGGTGAGCCCTATGAAGACGAGCGTTGAAGTCCATAAAAAGGAACCGAGGCCCAACTGCGCCCCTGAAATTTCGAACATAGGGCTGTAAGATTTCATCCCTATACCTCTCAGCAGTCAGGGAGCCTCTGTCAAACACGTGGAGAAGTGTGTGGCCGTCCAACATGATGCCTGCCCAGACCATGACACCTCCACTGCCATAGCGGTTCCTTTCTCGGATGTTGGAGGAAAGGTATCGGGTCCTAGGTTCTCTCCAGATGAAGGCACGTCGAGAATCAGTGTCCAGGCTGAATTGCGACATGTCTGTGAAGAGAACATTACCCCACTGAAGTCTGGTCCAAGGCTGATGTTGTCTGCACCATGCTAAACACGCTCTTGTGTGCTGAAGTGAGCAGAACGCAATCAGCGGGTCTTCTGGCAAAAAGCCCTCTCTCGTGAAGCCTTCGGGAAACAGTAACCCTTAAAACTCGTGTTCCAGTGGTGGCATGCAGCTCACGAGATAGCTGTGCAGCTGTAGCAGTCCTGTTACGCCTCACTGAAAATGGCGAATAACAATCTTCATTGGCCGTCGTGGCTCTTGGACGACCTTGCCCAGGCCTTCTCGATATGGATCCGGTGTCCTTAAACTGTTTCCACAAATTGCAGATGGCACTGGGCGTTACATTGAGCTCTGTAGCAACCTGCACTTGTGATCGCCCTGCCTCCAATTTACCAACTATTCTCCACTTCATTCCATATATGTCCGTGACAACTCATTTTACCTGATTGCTTATGAAATTGAACCAACTCCTGCAAGAAACACAATGAATGTCGCCGAGGAGTAAGAGCGAACTAATCACGGAAAAAGCCATGAGTGCTTTTCATGCCCTCCTCTGTCACGGCTCCGCCCCACACGCACGTGTACGCTTACATATTCGACACTGCAAATTTGCATTCTTATTCGGCGGCATAATTTGTACCTTTGGTTCCGTACTTTTCGTGAAAATCGACAAAATGTGCAAATTCTCTTAATTTTGAACACCAGTGTATATAAGCTCCATCCAACTGAGAGCTTAGATCACTACTGAAAGAACCCTACTTCCCGAAAAAATTATTGTAACTGTATTGACAGTAAAAAATGGTGTAACTACAGTAACTACACGCAATACATTTAAAACACTCCTAGACTAATTTTCTTAAGTACTGGTTACGCTATCTGTAGGGTAATGATGAAATTAGTTAGACTTGAGCATTATGTGTCACATATGCAAGTTTTACACGTAATCGTTTGACAGAAGCTGAGATACTAGTTCAAACCAGTTACAGTGTGTGATAATCTCATAATGGAGCAAATAGTCGCAATCAAGTGTTGTATTTTGCTGGGTAAAAGTGCTATGGGAACACAATGAATGTTACAAACACCTTACAGTAATGCATGTTTGTCACATTTAACAACATTTAAGGGTTTCAAAAGATTTGGAGAAGGTCAAGGATCCTTGAAAGATGGGTGAACTGAGTGGATGGGCAGCCATTCAAAATGACAAATCAATTGTAAAAGTTTGGCAGTTGGTCACACAGGACTGTCACATCACTTTGAGAATGCGGTCTGCAAAGCTGAACATTATTAAGTCAAAGACACTTATCAGAGCAATTTTACACAATGATTTAGGGAAGAGAAACTGTGTGAAAAATTCATTCAGCATTTCCCAACAACACAGCAAAAATTGGTGCATGTTAATTCTTACCACAATTTCATTGAACTCATTGATGGAGCCAAATCTGCACTGAATAAAACTATCACGAAAATGAGACAACTCTTAGAGATGAAAAACCAAAGTTCTGTTGAGTTGAACTTCAAAAAAACCCATGCTGAGTGAAATTCACATGAATAAACAAAGCTGATCATTTTCAAATTTGGTTAAGTGACTGTTCCTCACAAATTCATGATGGTCATAATGAATTTGTCCCAGAAGGATAAACAGTCAACAGCTGGTATCATTTGGGTGTAAAGAAATAGTTACTTAACTAAATTTGACACATTTGTCTGGAATTTCACAGCATGACACACTTCCTGTGTTGTTATGCATTTTTTTCACAATCCATGATGTTATGCTACACCATCCACTCTATTCACCAGATTTGGCACCAGCAGACTTCTTACTCCCCAAAATTAGATCTATGCTGAAAGGGAAGTCCCTTCAAGGCATTCAAATGACCCAGGCTAATATGACAGAGCAAATTAAGGTATATCCTTCTGAGAGGTTCTAGGAAATGTTTCAGACTTCGGACAAGTGCAGTAAAACCTGCACTGAACATGAAGGGGATTATGTTTAACACTAAACAGGTAAAATTTCTCAAATCCACACATGTCACTTTTTATTATTATAGGCCAGGAAATTTTTAGATACACTACAGTCACATAGCTACAGCACAGAGTTAATTATCATGGATTGTTTCTACTAGTTATATTAATCACACCATATATCATGGTTGGAATGTAAGGTCAGGTGATGTGCAATATAATACAGCCTCTCCTTGACAAATGTCAACCCTGCCTTCTCATGGTGCATCCTATTGCCGCTCTGATGACTGCCAAATAGCAGTGTAACTATACAGTCGAGATTAGAGGAAATGCTACCCAACAATCACCGACCCGCTTGGCCAGCGTGGTGAGTTATGGCCAAACCACTCCAAAATGACTCCACAATTTAAATCTTGGCCCTCAGTCACTGGCAACTGGAATGTACCTGGCCAAGGCAGCGGCCAGTGCGACATGAAGGCAGAGGGTGCTAAGAATCACCAGAGGACTGGACTAGACTGCCATCTAATGCTGACCTTGGCTATGTATAACGAACGCTCCCTATCTTCTGATTCAAGGCTTCTTGAATTGGAAGAGGAACTACAAAGGATCAAGTGGGACATCATCGGGCTAAGTGAGGTAAGGAGAAAAGGAGAAGATCTCACTGAACTGAAAAGTGGACATCTCTTTTATTATCGTGTGACAGATACTGGCAGAACCAGTGGTGTTGGATTTATAATAAACAAGAAACTGAAGGATAAAGTTGTAGAAGTTGAAAGTTCCTCTGACAGAGCTGCAAGACTTGTTATCCAACTCTCGAGAAGATACCAGGCTCAGATTATTCAAGCTAATTCACCCACTATAGGTCATCCTGAAGAAGAGATTGAAGAATTTTATGAGGAAATTCATCATCTAAATAATAAAGGCAAGCAGCACTTGAAGATCATTATGGGAGATTTCAATGCGAAAATAGGGCAACAACAACAGAATGAAACTTCAGTAGGTAAATTCGGTCACAGCAACAGAAACCAGCATGGAAATACTCTCGTAGAGTTTGCAGAGGCAAAAGGATTTTTCATCATGAACTCCTTTTCCAAGAAAAAGCAGCAAAGGAAATGGACATGGTGGCATCCCAATGGATTGACAAGTGAAACTGATTTTATTATGTGTAACAAGAAATTTGTCATGGAAGACTGCAGTGTGCTAAACAAGTTCAACACAGGTAGTGACCATAAAATAGTAAGATGTAAGATGCACCTCAATGCTAAACTCTAGCGTGGCAAGCTCATAAAACAAAGTGTATTGACACGACCAACCTTAAAAAACATCATAATACCTTCAAATTAGAACTGAGGAACAGATTCTCTGCTCTAGAAGGTCTAACATCAGAAGAAGTGGACATCTCTGAAGTTAACAGAAAACTAACCAAGGCTCTTATGGAAACAGCAATAAAAATAGCTGGTACTAAGAACAAGTTGCATACAAACAAATTATCAGGAAAAACCAAAATTCTGATGCAAAAAAAGAAGAGAGATGAGGACAACTAAAGGAGATGTGACTTCCAAAGTGGAATATATAGAGCTATGCAAGATGGTACGAAAAAGTATCACTGAAGATGTAAGGAAATTAAACTGTGAACTAGTGAGGAAAGCAACTGAAAAGACCCAAAGCCTTAAGAGAGCAAAGAGACATCTGAGTACGGGAAGAAAACAGATTATGGCTCTGAGAAAAGAAGATGGTTCTGTAACAAGAAATAGAGGTGAAATTTTGACAAGAGTGAAAGATTTCTACTCAAAACTATATGAAAAAGATGATACATGTACTCCAGGCATTACAAAAGGTACTAGAGTTCTTCCAGTCCTCCCAGCAGAAGTTACACATGCAATCAAGAACATGAAATGGAAAAAAGCTCCAGGAGAAAATGGAATTACAGTAGACATCATACAAGAAGCAAGTGGAGAAATTGAAACAGTACTTGCCCAAGTTTTCACTCGATGCCTTAATGAAGCCAAGATTCCTGAGGACTGGAACAATGCTACAATGATCCTGCTACATAAAAAAGGTGACATTGAGGATCTCAGGTACTACAGAATTATCAGCCTCCTAACAGTGGTTTATAAAATGTTCACTAAAGTTCTTTTACACCGCCTGAAAGTGACAATGGACATGGCTCCACCGAGAAAACAAGCTGATTCAGGAGTGGCTACAGCACTATAGATCATATCCACGTACTGAGAGAACTGATTGAAAGAGCGAGGGAATATGAACTTCCATTATGCATGGCTTTTATTGACTATAAAAAGGCCTTTGATTCGGTGAAACCATCAGCAGTTCCAATGGCTTTGAAATCCTGCGGTATTGAAGATGCATACATTAATATTATTCAAAACACCTATAAAAATGCAAGTGCAAAGATTCGGCTATTTGAGAATACAGAACCCATAGATATTGGAAAGGGAGTGAGACAAGGTGACACTATATCTCCCAAACTCTTTAATGCCACTTTGGAAAATGTCTTTCAATCACTGAACTGGGAAAACAAAGGGATAAAGATTAATGGAGATTATCTAACTCACCTTCATGTTGCTGATGACGTAGTCATTTTTTGCAACTACCCCATCAGAGCTGCAGAGTATGATGCAGGAACTTGCTGAAAAGAGTAAAGAAGTGGGATTAAAACTGAACTTTCAGAAGACAAAAGTGATCCACAATGCTTTTACAAGAAATGAAGATTTATCGATTGATGGGGAAAAGCTGGAGATAACCAATACCTACATTTATCTTGGACAGCAGATATCAAGTGAGCGTCACATTGATGAAGTTAATCGGCGTATAAAACTTGCCTGGAGAGCGTTAGGAAGAAACACTATAATTTTCAAGAGCAATATGCCATTATGTCTTAAAAGAAAAGTGTTTGATCAATGCATCCTTCCAGTGCTTATATATGGTGCAGAGACGTGGACCTTAACTAAAAGAGGCATACAAAGACTGCAGACAACTCAAAGTAGCATGGAGAGATGCATGCTTGGGGTAACCAGGAGAGATAAGAAGAGGAACTCGTGGATCAGAAAAATGACAAGAGTGGAAGACATCATGACCAGAGTAAAATCCCTGAAATGGCAATGGGCTGGACATACTGCCAGAAATACAGACTATAGATGGACAGCTGAAATTTTAGACTGGATTCCAAGGGACAGGAAAAGACCTAGAAGAAGACAACATAGGAGATGGGTGGATGAAATTCGAAATTATGCCGGAGTAACATGGAAGAGACTGGCACAAAACAGACTGTTGTGGAAGAAACTTGGGGAGACCTTCGTCCAGCAGTGGATTGATAATGGTTGACAATGATGATGATATCATGGTTATATAATTGTAGAAATGCCCATTTTTCACTGGTCTGAAAGTCCAATACTCCACCCAACACTGCCTTCTTTTTTTTTTTTTTTTTTCATTTTTCTTTTCTTTGAAGGCATGGAAAAATACTGTCCACAACAATGAAGAGCCAAATATTTTATGACAAGGTGTTTGAAGGATTTCTGATAATTTTGGGCAATGCAAGACTTTAAATATTCATTAAAACTTAGTAAAATGAAATTTCATTCTTTGGAAGCTACAGTATCAGGAAATACTTCAAAACTAATGAAAGCTGACATTAATGACAAGTCAAAATAACTTGAACATACATCAGGGGCGTTTACTAAGTAACATGCTGAGCTATTTCTAATTCAAAAAGCTAGAATAAAACAGCCTTGATGCTCACTCAAATTAGTTGGTGTATATGAAAGTACAATAAAAAAAACAACAACAGCAGCATTCTGTAAAATCTGTAAATCAAAACCTTAGGTACAACTGGCAACTATGAAGTTATCAGATAAATATATACATAAGAAGCACAAGTACACACCTAATTGTGAATGAAGAATAGGTTTACTATCATTTGCATTACTGTTTCATGCATTAATTAGTACAACGTAAGCTATGTGGGCCATGCCTAACAAATTTAAAAGACATCAACATTAAAACATGGTAAATGTTAGTACTATTGAAATATGAAATGCACTTGCCAAAGAATGACATAGTTTGAAGATATTTTTCATTTACTGATATATACCTACTGTGACTGCATGCTATTTTCCAAGTAGTTCTGGACATAAGTCATATGTTATGGCTAGGGTTAATTCACGTGTAATTACATTTCATTCTTCATCTGGTTTGCTGTCTTCATGATAGTCAAAGGTGGAATTTACTTTGAAGGAATGAAGAAGTTAGGGTTCAGTGCATAATAGAGCCTAATTAGCACGGACTCATAGAGCTGCATGTCAACAGAGTGCAATTTAACTCTAACTTATTCATTCAAAGTGAATTCTACCCTTGACTATCATGAAGACAGCAAACCAGATAAAGAATGAAATGTAGTTACACATCAATCAACCCTAGCCATAATGTACAATTTATGTCCAAAACAACTTTGAAGACAGTGTGCAGTCACAGTACATATACATGTATATCAGTAATTGAAAAATCTCTTCAAACTATGTTGTTCTTTTGGTAAGTTCATTTCATATTCCAATAGTACCAACGTTTACCTTGTTGTTATGCTGATGTGTTTTAAATTTGATAGGCATGGCCCACATAGCTTACATTGTACTAATTAATGTGTAAAACAGTAATGCAACCGATAGTGAACCTATTCTTCATTCACATAAGTAAGCCATGTAATTCATGCAGTTACATTTCATTAACCAAGATATTGTTATACACCTAATTGACACATGCTATTACAAAAATTATTTTTATTGTTGTAAATAATTGATATTGTCAAGCTTTCACACACCAACAGAGTGGCATTATAAAGGCAGACTGACACTAACCTATGAAAAGAAAACTTTTAAGAAATGTTAAACATTGGAAATAAAAACTTGTGCTGAGTTAACTTCAAATTGTGCATAAATTTGGAAATTTGCACATAAAAAAAAAAAAGGCCTTAATACTCTAGGACAAGGATGGGCAACTTACTAATAATTACTCAGTATAATTATAACTAATAATTACTTATATAGCAGGGCCAAATGAAAAAAAACCCAAAGAATTTTGGCACGTCAAAGACTTTTTTCATTCATTTTTCTTCAAAATTCATTAAAAAAATGATAAATACACATAATAGATTGATATGAATAAGTTTAAATACATTGAGAATGTAAAACAATCATACATACCTACTAAATTGTTCTGAAGTTCATTTAGAAGATTTAAATGATGTGGTGTGAGATGACTGAAACTGTGATTGACCTTCCAGCATTTTTTCATAATCTGGTTTAAACTGTGAGGAAGTGATTCTCTAGAGCGAAGACTGGTGCTCATCAGTAAGTCTGTTTTTAAGATCACTTTTCATAAAGTTTCGTGGTTGGAAAAATTTGTTTGCATGAATATGAGGATGCAAACATTGCCAAATATTTTGGGACATGATTTACCAAGTTTGGAAATGTTGATTTTGGCATGGTTTTATAAAAATCCTATTTTGTTGTGTTTAAAAAAAAAAGCCTGCTTTATTTGAGAGTTGCACTGCAGTTCAACCAATTCCAGCTGTAAGTCAGTTCTCTCTTTTTCATAATCCACATTGAAAGGCATGCTAACAATATCCAGGTCAAGCTCAATATTTTTAAAACACACACACACACACACACACACACACACACACACACACACACACACACACACACACACACACACACACACACACACACACACCACTAAGCTGTTCTCTGATATTCAGTGGTTAGCTCCACAAAGAAATACAAACTACCAGATAATTTTTACTTACTGTATCAAACTTTTCCATTTACAGAAATCTTCACACACAACTCGGGCTTCACTGACATGCATCATACACTATACACAAGACTTTCTATACTTCATACTCATAATCTTTTTCTCATGCAGACACTCCTGAATCTGATCTTCCCATGACTTTCTTGGACTTCCTCTGCCTTTCCTTATTGCCACTTGGGCTAAAAGATTGTCTTAGTAAGCATCTCATCACTCATTCTTCCAACATGGCCAAACTACCGAACCATATTAGTCTCCACCTCGCTAACAACATTTTGCTTCACATTACACAACTGCAACACATCTTCATTCTTCACACAATCAGAGCATGTCTTGCCACCCCCCCCCCCACAAGTAATGCATTTCTCCAGCACACAAACAACTCCTATGTTTCTTCTGTAGTTCTGTAGTACCCAGGTCTCACTGCCATACAACGGAGTAGGAACAATTGCACTTTCGTTATGACTTTCAATGAAAAATTCACTCGCCTACTAATTTCACCATCCAATTTGTTCTCTCTGTCAAACATGCTTCCTAAATAGACACATTTTTTTTTCATTCACCTGGTCAATCACTGTGCTATTTAAATTTATATTAGATTCAGTACTACCAGATCCTCTGAGCAAAAGTGGGTTGCAGAGTATGTTGTCCCAGATGTACAAAGTTTGCATGAAATTCAAACTGAGTATAAATGAAGTAAAAACCAAAGTTATGGTTTTTGAGCAAGGAACTGGTAGTACTGAATGTAATGTATGTCTAAATGGCACAGTTATAGACCAGGTGAATGAGTTTGTGTATTTAGGAAGCATCTTTGACAGAGAGAACAAATTGGATGGTGAAATTAGTATGCGAGTGAATTCTTCATTGAAAGTCATAGCTGCTTTAGGAGGTTTTCACAGGAATGATGTATTCTCAAGAGAGTCCCTCATGGCTGTGTATGAAAGTGCAATTGTTCCTACTCTGATGTATGGCAGCGAGACCTGGGTACTACAGAAGAAACACAGGAGTCGTTTGTGTGCTGAAGAAATGCGTTACTTGAGGTGGGGTTTGTGGCAAGACATGCTCTGATTGTGTGAAGAATGAAGATGTGTTGCAGTTGTGTACTGTGAATCAAAATGTTTTTAGCAAGGTGGAGACTAATATGCTTTGGTGATTTGGCCATGTTGAAAGAATGAGTGATGAGATGCTTACTAAGAAATTTTTTTTAGTCCAAGTGGCAGGAAAGAAAGGCAGAGGAAGTCCAAGAAAGTCATGGGAAGATCAGATTCAGGAGTGTCTGCATGAGAAAAAGATTTTGAGTATGAAGTATAGAAGGTCTTGTGTATGTCGGGTGATGGATGTCAGTGAAGCCCTCATTCTGTGTCAAGATCGCAGTAAATGGAGAAGTTTGATATGGCAACAGTAAGTAAACTATCAGTTAAAAATTAATCCGGCAGTTTGTATTTCTTTGTGAAGCTAACCTTTAAATCTCAGAGAACAGCTTAGCGATATGTGTGATGTACAATATAGCTGCCATGAGTAGACAATTTCTGTGCAGAGCCTAGTTTTTCAAAAATATTCTGCTGATCTATAAGTTTTTTCTGAAGTGTCTTTTTGCTTTCATTCAGCCTCAGTCATAGCAGCATAGCTGGCATTGTTGTGTTTTAAGGGAAAATGGTGTGAAATATTAAAGTTCTTGAACACTATCACAGCATTGTTACAAATAAGACAAACTGGCTTATTATTGTACGACATGAAAAAAATACTTCCAAAACCACTCATCTTTGAACACTTAACATTCCATGTCAACTTTCCGTTTCTTAGAAGCACTAGCCATTTTTACAAATCAGATACTGCGACAGTGTAATAGAAACAAAAATGTAAATGAAGACGAAGTTTATTCGGAAGCACACTGACTAGATGTTGGTGATTATATGGAAACTAAAAGCCACAAAGAAGAAAATTATGCTCTCTTATCATCGTTTTTATCCTAGTGAAACCTGAACAATGTCCCTCCCCCACTAACACCGAACCTTGTATCTCTGCATCCAAATGCTGATGACATAAAACAATCACCTCGAAAAGCTGGTGAGACTCCAGCAACCAAGTCCCAACAAGGAAAAATATTTTGCATGTGCATACATCCTCACCACTGTCAGTCGGTCGCAGTGTCAACACTCACATCCCCCAGGCACCAGTGGACATCTCACTCAATGTGGCTGGTGTCTTTTTTGAGATTAAATAAAAAGGAGTTGTAGCATGTGTCAAAAGAAAATTGGAAAGGTGTAATGGATCCTATCTTTAAACTGTACCCAGAAATTAATGTGAAACATTTCAGAATAGAACAAGCAAGGTTTTCCAGATTAAATGAAGTGTCATGTCTAAGAGAAACAACACATTTAAATTATATATACCATGGGCCAGATTGAACACACCGGTGAGCCATATTTGGCCTTCAGGCCATAGTTTGCCCATTCTTGCTCTAGGATATCTATCCAGAGGAAATGTAAGTCATGCAATACAGAATTGTTGCACGCATATTATATGTTGTGAGTATTTCAATTGAGTCTCTGATGGCAGTCGCAATTAGGATAGTGTATTGGGCTAAACATTTACATCCTGCCCATTGCAGTATTGCATCATTGAGCCAAACTTCTCTTACAAAGGCTGTGTTGAGGGTTCCCACTTTTTAAAATTTATTGTGTTTTACTACGCTGAAGCCAATTGGCTTCTTAGTCATGCCTATGTACCATTTCTGCATGCTGTCAGAGTATTCCAATGGGATAGAATAAATACCTGCCTTCTGTTCCATGTCAATTTTCCTCCTGGGGTAAAGGATATTCATAACCAAGGCACTTGTTCAGATACCAATGCCTAGACCTTCAATTATTTCAGAAGAGTAATTATAAGACCAAAAAAATGTATGTGGCAAATTAGGTGCAGTTGACATAAAAGTTCCAGTTAACTATTCTACATCCATGAAATTAAAAAATAAAACTGAATGACGAAATTTTCAACTGAATTTGCTGTCTAATTTACAAGAGAAGTACTTGGAGGGTTCAAAACTACTAAAAATCATCTAATTTTTTTCTGAGGCAGTAATGCTTTTACAGGGCTCTTCAAAGCATCTTTGATGGATCTAAAGTATTATTGCATAGTTCATAGTATAGCATTGTTTTGAAATTCACTCAGTCATTTATTTCTATCAGGCAGTGAATATGTTTCCAAAGAACAATAGAAAAAAATTCTTTTGAAATTGGGAAGGAAACTTTCACTTTACATTACTCTTCAGAACAATACGAGTTCTGGAATTTCAATGAAAATGATATGCAAAAGTTTTCGAACTTACCTATGCATTATTTGTGGACTGACAGTGTTCATTATTATATAACTCAGAGTTGCTTGGACAACTAAATGGGATATCTGACTACAAGAAAAACAGAAAAACAAAAATCAGTGTAGGAAATTTGTTATTAAAATCACATACAGTGAAGTACTAGTGAAAACAAAAATTCGACAAATGTACACTTCCTGAGCTAGGTATTTGAGTGTTACAAATAAATATTTGTGAGATACATGGTGCACAACAAAGTGGAAGGTGGGATAACAAATGCTGTGGCTAATCAAATCCAGACATTCCACATGACCAAAATTTTAGATGGATACCATTAAATGTCTGAGTTTGTACAGCTAAAAAAATAAAGTTAGAAATTTATTTTGAATAGCACACTAAGTTCTTAATTTGCATTAATTTCATTTACAGTTTTAGATGAATTTACTACCACAAAATACAGGTACATGTCAAGAGGCCACCCTGGTGGCAGAGTGGTCAGAGGTGCATGCGTCTTGCTAATTGTCCAAAATGAGCCCTAGGCCCAGGTCCTGGATGAGTCATGAGTAGTGTATTTGTCCTATAATGCTGGCTTTTCTCCATTCTTTGGATTCAAAGACTATAAATTAGGGATGTGTGACTGCTTATAGTCCTAGATGCTCACAGTGGGCTTTAAACCCCAAAATAAACAAATAAAAAGTGTATCAAGGTATTGTACTGGGAAAAAGAAACAACTATACCACTTCTGTGCAATACCTGAAGAAAAAACATCAAAATCAGTAAGTAATGACATCATAGCAACCCTAACTATTTATCTTACAGTGAAAGAATTGAAATTACAGGTTTAATAGAGTTAACTTGTTTATATTTGGTGGTCAAATTTCAAATTAGAACTTAATCTTTTTGGAATGAGGAAGAAAACTTCCAGGAATTAGGTTCTAGTTCAAAAATTATACATATATATTTATATATATATAACTCACCTTCATTTTGCTGATGACGTAGTCATTTTTGCAACTACCCCATCAGAGCTGCAGAGTATGATCCAGGAACTTGCTGACAAAAGTAAAGAAGTGGGATTAAAAATGAACTTTCAGAAGACAAAAGTTATGTACAATGCTTTTACAAGAAATGAAGATTTATCGATTGATGGGGGAAAGCTGGTGATAACCAATACCTACATTTATCTTGGACAGCAGATATCAGTGAGGGTCACATTGATGAAGAAATTAATCGGCATATAAAACTTGCCTGGAGAGCGTTAGGAAGAAACAGTATAATTTTCAAGAGCAATATGCCATTATGTTTTAAAAGAAAAGTGTTTGATCAGTGCATCCTTCCAGTGCTCACATATTATGATGCAGAGATGTGGACCTTAACTAAAAGAGACATACAAAGACTGCAGGCAACTCAAAGTAGCATTGAGAGATGCATGCTTGGTGTAACCAGGACAGATAAGAAGAGGAACTCATGGATCAGAAAAATGATAAGAGTGGAAGACATCATGATCAGAGTAAAATCCCTGAAATGGCAATGGGCTGGACATACTGCCAGAAATACAGACCATAGATGGACAGCTGAAATTTTAGACTGGATTCCAAGGGACACGAAAAGACCCAGAAAAAGACCCCATGGGAGATGGGTGGATGAATTTGAAAGTATGCGGGAGTAGCATGGAGGAGACTGGCACAAGATAGACCGTTGTGGAAGAAACTTGGGGAGACCTACATCCAGCAGTAGATTGATAATGGTTGATGATGATATAAATTATCTCCACAAACTTATAATTTCAATTCTTCTCCTGTATAATCAAAATCAGCACAAAGCTATAACAACATACTGAAATTCAGAGGAGGAGAAAAATTAAATTTCAAATGATGTGTTGCAACCCAGCAGTAGGAAACAAGAGGCTTCAGAAGTCAGGCCAAAAGTCAAGGAAACTTGACTAAACATTTGGGGAAATGATTGCTTTATTAATGAACAATACACTGATAGATTTTTTGTCTCATGAAGCACAACCAAAATTGCCAGGTTCCAAGAAGAATTACATCAAAGAAGTTATCACACCTGATATGCATGTGGATAACTTTTAAGGAAAATACAGGAGCAAATTTTTTTGTCTTGAACACTAATGCTTGAAGCAGTTTTATTAACACCATGAATTCAAAACTTCCTCAGACTACAACAATAGCTTCATTTGGCCTACAGATAATAGACTATTCAATATTGTTAAGAAAATATAAGTATTGCCTTAATGTTATATGTTTCCCAGATATGGTCACTCTAGCATTCTTCGGAATGATAATGATGAAAGATACCTTGAAGCAAAACCAGTGATTTTGGATTTCTATATAAAGCAGTAGACTTTAAGGCTTGGAAACTGGTTGCAAGGGGAATTAAGGGGCTTGTCTTGAAGCTGAATTTGCATAGCAAGCACATATTTACTCAGACTGTATGTCATAGATTGGGGTGGCTTTGGGGGAGTCTATGGTGATTATAAGAAGCCACACCGAAGTGCTGTCACTAAGCAAAACTCAAAAGACTGATTTTGCACAGATACAAAACACCTGAACATTTTCCTTTGGCAGCATTATTGAAACCATGCTTTAGAATTACCTACTACAAAAATAAAGGAAGTAAGAATGCAGTAAAAATTAAAATACATGCTTTGATGATGTATAATATTAAAAGATTGATCTATTGAGAAATCTTACATTTCACTCCTTGAACTGCTGATCTGCATGAACTAAACGGTGCCCCAAATCATTTGCAGCTTGTGGACGAATTGGCTCCAAATTTCCTGCACTCCCTGTACTGAAATGGTCACATATCAACTGTGTTTTATGAAAGCTGCTTGTATTTCATGGCTAAACTATTCCTCCCCCTCTCCCCATCTCACCAGCACTGACCATAAACTTGTCACAGATGATAAGCACTCAGTTTAAATCCTTGTTTCTCTGCTCCATGTCCACCATGACCTCCATGACCCAAGGCATGAATGGAGAAGAGCTAGTTCCCTTGATATGGGCATCATACCACTGGGTAGAAATAAGTGACTGACCAAGTGTAGGCATGGGCATCATACCACTGGGTAGAAATAAGTGACTGACCAAGTGTAGGCATGGGCATCATACCACTGGGTAGAAATAAGTGACTGGCCAAGTGTAGGCATGGGCATCATACCACTGGGTAGAAATAAGTGACTGACCAAGTGTAGGCATGGGCATCATACCACTGGGTAGAAATAAGTGACTGACCAAGTGTAGGCATGGGCATCATACCACTGGGTAGAAATAAGTGACTGACCAAGTGTAGGTACAATCAGACTAAAACAATTTGTCTCACAATGAAAAACTGCAAATGACAAGGAGAATATATGGAAAAATTAAAAGTAAGATCTACATGTAAAGAGAATGGTGCTGATTACATAAGGAAAGGAAAGAACTTATTTTAATATCTGCATACATTGGAATTAACCAGTTAGAAAACTTGGACTAGATAATACTTTGCACAAAAATTTAACAATAGTGACTTTTCCTCCATGATTTCTTTTTCTTTTTTCTGCATGGTGGGGGGATGGGAGTAGTGGAACAACTATTTTCATGCAGCATCACTCAACTTTGTATTCCAGAATAATACACTGCTGGACAATTGCTAAGGACGGATCATAAATGGCTATATAGCGCATAAAAAAGTAAGTGTGGTTGGATGCCAAGGAAATAAAATAATGTCAGAATGCCAGGACATTACAAGAAAGACAATTTATTGTGCTCTGAAATCCAGAAAGCTTTGGAACGTGTTCAAGGGACAAACAGGCCATTTTGTGCAGAATACGTAAACGTGAAAAAAATGCAATTACCGTCCGCAGGCGTTCCGGCGTAAGATGTCAATACGGGATATGGCCACCATGGAGGGCGATGCAAGATTCCACACGTCGTGTCATGCTTTGCGCAACATTATCAAGCAGCTGTTAGGGTAATTTATCCCATTCCTCTGTCAGCGCACGGATGAGGGTGTCCTTGTTTATTGGAGGGCATTGGCAACCAGCAAGACTCCTCCCCAAAGCATCCCACACATTTTCAATGGGATTCAGATCTGGAGAATGTGCTGGCCATACGAGGCGTTGAATATTCTCGCTCTCAAGACACTCCTGGACAGCGACTGTTCGATGACATGTTGCATTGTCATCCATGAAAATGAATCTATCACCGACAGCACCACGGAACATGCGAACATGAGGTAGCAGAACATCATTAATGTATCGTTGGCCAGTCATAGTCCCAGTTGGAAGCACATAGAGGGACGTACGGCCATTGATCATGATGCCAGCCCATACCATGACACTACATGTCGGATATCGGTCCCTTTCCTGTATGTTTGCTGGACAATATGCAGTACCACTATCACGCCAGATCAGTTGTCATCGACAATCAGACGATAGACTGTATCTACTCTCATCTGAGAAGAGGACAGCAGACCAGTTGTTATCAGTCCAATTGCGATGTTGATGGCACCATTGCAAACGGGTGGTACGGTGACGTCTGGGCAGTGGGATGCACACAACAGGACGGCGGGCGTATAGTGCTCCTTCATGCAAACGTCTGGCGACAGTTTTTCGGGAGATCCGCTTGCCAGTAGCAGCCATAAACTGATTCACTACCTCACTAGCTGTGCTGCGCCGGTGTCTTTTTGTTGATAGCACTATGTACCGATCTTCTGCAGGTGTCGTACTGCGAACACGACCTCCCCCGTGACGTTTGCTACACTCTCCATTTGTTTGAAATGATTTCCAATGCCTTGAAACAACACTGTGGCTGACATCGAACTCCCTGGCAACATCTGTTATTTTTCGCCCTTCTTCAATCTTGCCAATAATACGGCCACGCGTAAAATCATCTAGGTGATGTCGGGAAGACATACTGAAAATTGCAAGTTCGTCAATTGATTCTTTCCCTTTCAACTTTGTGTTTGAACAACAACGGTCAATACGCGTCAAATCCTTTATATCTCTTATCAGCGCTATGACGTCACGAACAAGTTCGGCAATCCAAAATTTGCATACGCGCAACACGTCTTACTGTATCCCGCACTTATGCTAATTTCCACATTTTCCTGCCTTCCATTTTATGGTTGCTATTGTCATCCGTCCTTAGCAATTGTCCGGCAGTGTAATAATAATACTATGTGTCATTCATCTTCAGTTTTGCAAACATTTTACAATATTTAAAATGTGTACACTGAACACATTTCATCCCTTTCATTTTTTTAAAGCAAAACTGTTCGCATGTTTAGAACTTTCAAACTGTTTTTAAAGTACTCCAGGAAGATATATTTTTTCTGATCTTCTGCACAGTTTCAGTGTCAAGAAATCCTCTAATTTTATTTAAAAACAGAATCCTAATTTAACACTTAATCAAACATCTAATATGTTTTTTTTTTCTACAAAGTATTTTATTTAAAAACGCTAATTTTTGGAGAAAACTCTTCTTTAGGCAGTTTTTTGTCACTCTCTTTCCGTCACTATTGCGGTTAACCCCGTTGGTTAGTTATTTTTTCACCAAATCTTGCCAGATGTTTGTTAGGCAGGGACAAACCCCTGAAGTAATTGATAATAGAATTCCGATTTCTCTTAATTTCTATTCCTCTTTTCAATTCTCTTTTTGAAAGTTGCTTTGGAAACTTATGACTAAGGAAATTCCAGTCCATGTTGTGACCAGTTTCTGTAACATGCCTAACTAATCCTGTCTTGTAGGAGCAATTTTTATAGCTGCTTTTCTGCTACTTGAGTTTCTAGTATGCAACCTGTCTCATCTATGTAGGATAGTCCACAACTACATTTTACCTCATAAACCACTCCTTGTATTTTTAACACTAGTGACTGTTCCTCCATGATTTTTAACTGGTCACAGCATGGACTGGAATTCCCTTAAAGTCAACAGTTTCGAAAGCAACTTTCAAAAAAGAAAATTCAAAGAAGGAATAGAAATTGAGAAAAATTAGAATTCCATCTTCAATGATTGCAGAGGTTTGTCCCTACCTAACATCTGGCAAGATTTGGTGCAAAATAACTGAAACTGTCAGGGTTAATCGCAACTACGATAGTGACTGAGAAAGAGTGACAACAAAGACTGCCTGAAAAAGAAGAGTTTTCTCCAAAAATGTGTTTTTAAATAAAATATTTCCTAGAAGAAAAAAAGAAAAAAATCATATTAGATGTTGAATTAAGTGTTAAATTTAAGAAACTAGGAAGCCAGTTTTCAACATGAGATTTATTCAAAGAATCCTAGTGATCCTATTAAACTGAAATTAAAAGGTTGGCTCACTCAGAGTAGACAATAAATAATTCACAACAGAAATAAAACAACCATAATCATTCCTTGTTTCTAGGCTGTTTTTAAACAGCCCAGAGATAAGGAATAATTATGGTTGCATTATTTCTGCTGTGAATTATTTCAATTAAACTTCAGTCATCAGTCAGGAGCTCTGCTGGCCTGGATCAAGTCCAAATTGACAGTGAAGAAAATGGAATCAGACAAGGCAGGACTGGTGTTGAATACTACTACTCTACTCTTCTGATGAATTTCTCTAGTTTAAAGCATTCATATATTCAGTTTTTATTCTTTTTTATTGGAATTACTTGTATTTTGTTTTGGAGTGCCAGAACACTGCACATTGTTGTTCTTAGTTTTCCATAAACAAACTGTCATCAATAAAGCATCAGAAATATTAAGTTGAATGATTTTAAATTTCACAACCATCGTTGATAAATTTCCTGTTGCAGGGCTGAAAGTTGGAGCAATTGCAAAGTGACAATCTGCTAAGAGACTATTTTAGTTAACACAAAGATTATTTTTTGTGGCCAATAGATCGTTGTCAAATGCAGTTTATTTTACCATTGTTACATTTCCTAATTGCTTCCCCTATGAATAAAAATTTTATACTAGAGGGGTGAAAGTAAAGTAAATTTTTAATGGTAGGTTTGAAAACGACTGTTTCACCAAAAAATGCAAATTATTTTTCTCTTAACAGGACTTGAAAGGCTATTAATTTCAGAAGCATTCAATTTTTGTTCATTTCAACTTTTCTTACTGGTTAAGTGCTAAAGTTCAAGAACTGATGTACTTTGTGATGATGTCACTGTTAAAAGAATTTTTTGGGTAGAGCAGAAATTTTATTATTCCCTGAAAGGTCACAAAATATTCTCAATTTTTGCACCCTCATATTTTTGGTTAATACATACATTTTCCTTTAGGTGTTCTGCAAGTTGATTTTGTACATTTATCTTTAGGTGTTCTGAAAAGTCATTTTCAGAACACCTAAAGGTATTAGAATATTTTAAAGGTATTAGGTGTTTTAGAAATGACATTCTTACAAGACTGCTACAGTTAAACAAAAATTCTGTTCAACTTTCAGAGAACTACCCAAGAGAACCTAATCCAGATTGTTCCCATAATACAAAGGAGTGAAATAAGAAATGCCACATCCTCCGTCCCAACACACAAACTGAAAGGAAAGCAACCTTAGGTAGAAATTACACAGGTTGACAAATACTTGAGTGCAGCTTCTTTTTCAGCATGCAGGGATGACACAGCTGTGGGAAGGACAGGAAACCTCTACGGTGTTCAAACATCTTTCCTTCCTTTCTTAAGTCCATTGCCATTGTTATAATCCTTTTAGCAGGTAATCAGCCAGAAAGGATTAGTGTCAATCATGCCCCCTAAATGACCACTTTGAATTACCAACCAAACAAGGAAAGAAACACTTTCTGATGCCCTCCCTCATCTTGCAGGTTACTTGCACAGAGCCACAATCCTTAGTAAGCTCTGAGCATTTTAAATGAGATAAAAACTGCCAGTTTTGAGTGAAAAATTGTACAAACACTCAAATATTTCTTAAAGCAAAGGGGAAAAATGCTAGGCAAAAACAGGAATATGGCATGAATACTGTTTGATGCATACTATGTAAAAATGTTTTGGTAACTTATCGAAAGAATATAATTACTTCTACCATGAAAACTCAAATTTCCACCTTACATCATAACAACAGATTAGACATTTTTTTTTTTTTTGTATAATGGCAAACCTCTAAGTGAAGATATGAATGGACACCACCTACTGGTTTGGAATGGAAGAAAAGTTCATTTCTTCTAATAACGCACTTTGATGAAAAGGTAGAATACATCTAGCTCAAATTTTTTGCTGAATATCTAGTTTTTCTCCCAAAAGCAGACTGAATGGCTCTTTGAAATTGCATAATCTACAATTCATAATATAGAAAGTCATTTGCCAATTTTATAAAATTAGCAATTTTTTTTTCCCCACAAGGAAAAAACAATCTATAGCTTTGCTTATTGCTGTCAGACAGCAACTGGGATGCTAAGTTAATTCTGTTTCATGCTGCCTCTTACATTTGTGTTGACCCATTTTATTTCTAATAATTAATGACTTCATGGCTTCCTCTAATTACTGTTAGTACCAAAAAAGCTTAACAGGAACTGTAGAGGATAAATTTATTAAGGTACATTACCTCTAAAATTTTTCATCTATACACTAGATCAACATAAGGAGTTCCTGTGTTGTATTACTTCAGGTCTGGCAACCAAGCCTGGCTGATTTGCCATCCAGCATGGTCGCTATGTTGCCACCTTGTGTCTTGTAAATTTCCAGGAATTCCTCTAATTTCCGGATAATTGCATGGGATTGATGCTTGATAACTTGTAAAGAGTCCCAGTCCATTTTGTTGCCAGTTTGTTGTATGTGCCTATCTAATCCTGTTTTGTTTGAAATGTTCCTTATTGCTGCTTTCTGTTAATTAATTCTGGTGGTTAACCACCATCCCGTTTCTCCTATGTATGGTAAACCCACGAACATTCTATTTTATAAATGACTCCTTCTTGGAGTTAAGTATGTATTTTCTTCTCTTTGTTTTAGGGATGGTAAGTAATTTTTAATTTTGTTATTTAAACCTGGAGCTAACCTAATTTTATAATTATTTCTGCTTTTCTTTAGTTTCTCAAACATTCCCTTGTGGTAAGTGACTCTTCTTGGGAGTAAGTGTAGTCAATTTTTTCTTTATTTTTTACAGTAGTGCTTGTTTTACTTTTAGTAGGATTCTCCTCAAATAGTTCATATATTTATTTTGATGCGTAATTGTTTTCTAACAAGACGAATTTTAGTTTATTTTTATGTTTTTCTTCTTTAATCAACCAAGCTTGGTCACCAGACCTGTGGAAGTAATAAGATGCAGGAACTCCTGACGATCTAGAGCAGTGGTTCTCAAACTGTGGTCCACGAAATTTTCTATGGAAAATCTGTATTTGTAACACCCGAGTAATGCAACTTTAAGATAAGCGGCATGTGCAGTAGTCTATCACACTAAGATGGCAGTGTATCTACTTCACCGCCATGCGGCTCAGGCCATCAAGTCCAAATGCGCTCTCAACGTCGCTATCTTACCGTAATGTTATAATCCCAGTAGCTGCAGAACAAAGTTACAGTGACACAAACAAGGATTCTCCGGGTAAACCACTGTCACAGCTCAGTGGTGCCAAACCCGTCTCCAAAGAGCAAGAACTGCGGAGCTGAAAGTTTCAGCTGGTGACAGCGACAAGTGCTGTCGACAGTGATTCTGTCACTGATATTTCAGCAAACAAATCACAGCCTGTAACTGTGACATACACGTACTCATACCAAAATATCAGTGACGTGATTTCCGACCCATCTGTAGTACTAAGTAGCCCTTTGCGTTCAGCAGTTAGTTATTCTTATGTTTTGTGTGTGTGTGTGTGGAGGAGGGGGGTTACCTAAATATTGTATACCACAGACATTATTATTGTGTTATTTTTAATTTATATTCGTATATTCGGAATGGATTGGTGGCTTAACAGTGGTTCATTGAAATGGAATATAAGTGAAATCGATAAGACTCCTGATGGGCCTGCTAAAACTAAAATCATTGATGATCAATTTAAAACCAGTTGCTCTATTATCGCCAAAAATGAAAGAACTGTGTAAACAGGAAATATGATTACCTGAAAATGGGCTTTTATTGGACCGGTGACCAACTTGCACCTAACCATCTTTGTGTTGTGTGCTATGACACTTTTTAAAACAACGCAATGAAACCTTAATACACTGCTGGACAATTGCTAAGGACGGATCATAAACCGCTATATAGCGCATAAAAAAGTAAGTGTGGTTCGATGCCAAGTGAAATAAAATAATGTCAGAATGCCAGGACATTACAAGAAAGACAATTTATTGTGCTCTGAAATCCAGAAGGATTTGGAACGTGTTCAAGGGACAAACTGGCCATTTTGTGCAGAATACGTAAACGTGAAAAAAATGCAATTACCGTCCGCAGGCGTTCCGGCGTAAGATGTCAATACGGGATATGGCCACCATGGAGGGCGATGCAAGATTCCACACGTTGTGTCATGCTTTGCACAACATTATCAAGCAGCTGTTGGGGTTAATTTATCCCATTCCTCTGTCAGTGCATGGATGAGGGTGTCCTTGCTTATTGGAGGGCATTGGCGACCAGCAAGACTCCTCCCCAAAGCATCCCACACATTTTCAATGGGATTCAGATCTGGAGAACGTGCTGGCCATACGAGGCGTTGAATATCCTCGCTCTCAAGACACTCCTGGACAGCGACTGTTCGATGACATGTTGCATTGTCGTCCATGAAAATGAATCTATCACCGACAGCACCACGGAACATGCGAACATAAGGTAGCAGAACATCATTAATGTATCGTTGGCCAGTCATAGTCCCAGTTGGAAGCACATAGAGGGATGTACGGCCATTGATCATGATGCCAGCCCATACCATGACACTACATGTCGGATATCGGTCCCTTTCCTGTATGTTTGCTGGACAATGTGCAGTACCACTATCACGCCAGATCAGTTGTCGTCGACAATCAGACGATAGACTGTATCTACTCTCATCTGAGAAGAGGACAGCAGACCAGTTGTTATCAGTCCAATTGCGATGTTGATGGCACCATTGCAAACAGGTGGTACGGTGACGTCTGGGCAGTGGGATGCACACAACAGGACGGCGGGCGTATAGTGCTCCTTCATGCAAACGTCTGGCGACAGTTTTTCGGGAGATCTGCTTGCCAGTAGCAGCCATAAACTGATTTGCTACCTCACTAGCTGTGCTGCGCCGGTGTATTTTTGTTGATAGCACTATGTACCGATCTTCTGCAGGTGTCGTACTGCGAACACGACCTCCCCCCGTGACGTTTGCTACACTCTCCATTTGTTTGAAATGATTTCCAAAGCCTTGAAACAACACTGTGGCTGACGTCGAACTCCCTGGCAACATCTGTTGTTTTTCGCCCTTATTAATCTTGCCAATAATACGGCCACACGTAAAATCATCTAGGTGACGTCGGGAAGACATACTGAAAATTGCAAGTTCGTCAATTGATTCTTTCCCTTTCAACTTTGCGTTTGACCAACAACGGTCAATACGCGTCAAATCCTTTATATCTCTTATCAGCGCTATGACGTCACAAACAAGTTCGGCAATCCAAAATTTGCATACGCACAACACGTCTTACTGTATCCCGCACTTATGCTAATTTCCACATTTTCCTGCCTTCCATTTTATGGTTGCTATCGTTGCTATTGTCATCCGTCCTTAGCAATTGTCCGGCAGTGTACTTTCATGGCATTTTCAAACAAAACATGCAGATTTAGCCCATAAACCTGTTAAATATTTTTAAAACAAATGTGAAGTGATGCTGTCATCACAGAAATCAATTACTTCTGTTGCTATGGGTGAGAAAGAGAGTAAAACTACAGAGGCATCATTCCAAGTGGCTTTTCTTGTGGCAAAAACTGGTCAAGGGCATACCATCACTGAGAGACTTGTAAAGCCAGCGGCTTAATTGATGGTGAATATTATGCTTGGGAAAAAGGCAGGGTGGGTAACAGATAAGATTCCTTTGTTGAATGATACAATTCAGCGTCGCATCATCTTTGGCATCTAATGCGGAGGAGCAATTAATCACACATGTGCGTAGTAGTTATTTTGCTTTACACTTGGACAAAAGCACGGACGTAGAAAACTTGTGCCAAGTTTTAGCATATGTAAGATACATTTACGAAAATGAAGTTCATGATGACTTTTTGTTTTGTTTATCATTAAAAATTCACAGTACAAGAGATGATATTTTTGGTATGGTTAATGATTATTTCATAACGCACAATTTGGATTGGAAAAAGATGTGTCCGAGTCAGTACTGACAGTGCACCAGCTCTGTGTGGGTAAAGAAAGAGTTTTACAGCAAAGGTAAAAGAGTTAGTGTCTGAATGTATTGGGTTGTCGGAAAAGTCATGACATAATTTGGCACCCGATGGGAGTTGGGTGGTTTTGGAAGTACTACAGGCATGCACAGCTCTGTTATCGCTATGGCATTCAAGAGGTGCCAGTTCTAGCTGCAGTCTAAAAGGAATAGTAAGCGATTTGGTTGATTTGCGGAGATTTGACATCAAGTTGAAGATGGAAGACCAAACTGTGCATTTTCACCATATTTTACTGATGACCACGTGTCAAGCTTGTGAAAAGTTGCGTAAAGTGTACAGTGATAATGCTCTAGAAGAACGTCAGTGCCAGTGGTGGTTTGCAAAATTCCGTGCTGGTGATTTAGACCTCAACGATGCTCCTCGGTCCGGGAGGCCAACCGAGGTTGATGATGACCAAATCAAGGCATTGATCGAGTCAAACCCACATTACACAACACGAGAGATTGCAGACACATTGCACATCCATCATTCAAGCGTTCACGACCACCTGAAGAAGCTGGGATACCTAAGCAAGCTCGATGTGTGGGTTCCTCATGAACTCAAAGAAGCTCAATTGACGGCGCGTATAAACATCTGTGATATGCTCATTAAACATGAGGAAAACGATCCTTTTTTGAAGCGACTGATAACTGGTGACAAAAAGTGGATTGTGTACAACAATGTGATGCACAAACGGTCTTGGTCCCGACGTGCTGCTTTGCCTCAAATGACATCCACAGCAGACATTCATCAGGGTTCTGGTCTCAGTGTGGTGGGATTTTAAAGGTGTCGTGTTTTTCGAGCTCTTACCACAGAACCAAACAATCAATTTGAATGTGTACTGTCGGCAATTGGACAGTTTGAACGAATCCATCATCCAGAGCTCGTACATTGTAAAAGTGTATTCCATCACGACAACGTGAGACCACACACAAGTTTGATCACCCATCAAAAATTATTGGAGCTTGGGTGGGATGTGTTGCCACACCCAGCATACTCGCCTGACCTTGTGCCATCAGACTTCCACTTGATTCGCTCTCTTCAACAGTCCTTGCATGGTATAACGTTCAATTCAGATGAGGCTGTAAATCAGCACCTTGTACGGTTTTTCACCATGAAAGACAGGTCCTTCTATGAACGAGGCATTCTGCAGCTCACTGAAAGATTGCAAAAGGTTATCGAACAAAATGGGCATCATATCATTGATTGATCTTTGTTCTTTCTATCAATAAATGACCTATGCAAAACATGGCTAAAATACGTCATTACTTTTCCGACAACCCGATAGTTCAACTCACTGCTTTATCCACAGAGAACAGTTAGCGGTAAAAGGATGCCTTCGGAACTGGATCTTGTTTTGAAACAAGTAGTTAAATCACAGTCACTGAACTCTCGCCCTTTTAGTGCATTGTGCGAAGAAATGGGAAGTGTGCACAAAAATTTACTTTCCTCACCGAAGTACGGTGGTTGTCAAGGGGTAAAGTGCTTTCAAGAGTTTTCGAGCTGATGAATGAGATCAAGATCTTCTTTTATGACACTGATGAAGTAAATAAATATCTTTTCTGTGATTTCAAGTGGATAGCACAGGTGGCATACCTCAGCAATATTTTCAGCATCCTGAACAGCCTAAATCTGTCACTTCAGAGGCACAATGTAGCCATTTTTAAAGTTAAGATAAAATAAAAGCATTTCAACAGAAACGTGAACTTTGGAATAAATGGCTTGGTCGTGGTGAGTATGATTCATTTTCTGCACTTGATGATTTTTTGCAGTCTTCAGGAGAACTAATCAGTGATGAATTGGTGCAATTATTTCAGAACTATATATTTTTAATGCAAGATAGCATAAAAAATATTTTTCAGAGCCTGATGAAAGTACGGAATGGATTAGGAATCTTTTCAGTGCTACATCTGTGATTAAGTCCTTCAGCTTTTCAGCTCGTATGTGTGATCAGCTTATTGCATTAGCTTCTGATGGAGAACTAAAAATTATGTTTAGTGAGAAATCCCTCACAAACTTCTGGATCCATGTGAAATCAGAGTACTTTGAACTCACAAATAGTGCCATCAAGCACCTGCTACCGTTTCCCACAATGTACAATTGTGAAATAGGATTTTCTGCGCTGGTTGGACTAAAAAGTGTGAAAAGAAACAGGCTAAATGTTGAGCCTGACTTAAGACTGAAACTATTTTCCATTGCACCTGATGTAACCAAACTGGTCAAAGATTTCAAGAACACCATTCTTCACACTGAAATGGAGAATAAAAAATGTATTTGTTTATTTACTTTCTTGAAATGTGCTAATACCATTTTAATTCTAAAAATAATTAAGCTGTTGTTTCTTATCCTTTGGTCTTAAACAGTTAGAATAACTATCCTAAAGGAGAAATTGAGAAGCTTCTGAATTTTAATGGTACGAAGAAACCGCAAAAGCAACAAGTAAAATTCACTAGAAAAATTTCTTATCACAAAAGTTTATTTGAGTCTTTAAAGAGAATTAGTAAGAAGTACAATATTAGGCTAGCTCCAAGTTCAGAGAACAAAGTTAAAAAAAATTTTCCTAAAATAGTTCAAAGAGAAGAAGATATTTTTAAAATGCAAGGAGTAGTCTATGAAGTAAATTGTAGTTGTGGACTATCTTACATAGGTGAAACAGGTTGCAGACTAGAAACTCGTATAGCAGAGCATAAAGCAGCTATAAAAAATTGCTCTAACAAGACTGGATTAGATAGGCATGTTAGAGAAACTGGGCACAGCATGGATTGGAATTCCCTTAAAGTCATCAGTTTCCAAAGCAATTTTCAAAAAAGAAAGCTGAAAGAAGGAATAGAGATTGAGAAAAATCAAAATTCCATCATCAATGACTGCAAAGGATTTTCCCTGCCTAACATCTGGCAGGATTTGTTGAAAAATAACCTAAACCGTCAAGGTTAACCGTAACCGTGATAGTGACCGGAATAAGTGACAACAACAAGACAGCCTGAAGGAGAAGAGTTTTCTCCGAAAATTTGCAATTTAAATGAAAAAATTTCCTAGTAAAATTCCCATAATAGTTGTTTTAGATTAGTAATTGAATTAAGAAACTAGGAAGCCATTTCTCAACATGAGCTTTATTCAAAGAAGTTCCATGAGGTTATATTTTTTTAATTCACTTATTATTTGTTCATCATCTTGAATTATTTCTTTATTGGCAAGTATATATTAAAAGATGTGGTTTGGTGTCGATTCTTTTGCATTACATTTTGTACAGACTTTTGCGCCATCAAGTATTTTCATTGATTTGAGATGCTTAGTTCTAAATCTTGATAATATGGTTTGTTCTTTCATGTTTAATGTTGTGTTCAGTGATTTGCCATGTCCTTTTGTGTTTTAAAATATAATAGAAAAACAGTACTTTTTTTATTAATTTATTTTCAACTTTTTTACAATGAAATAACTTTAATATTAAGTTTTTATGATGATAATGTTTTTTAATGAGTTATTAAATCATTATTCCTACATTTTGGTACTTGAATGGAAGAGGTGCCAAGGTAGGTGGTCGGTGTTATGTTGACAGTCTACACCTAGTGGTTCATGGTAAAGGAAAGTTTGAGAACCACTGATCTAGAGTATAGATCAAAAATTCGAGAGGTAATGTACCTTAATAAATTTATCCTTTATAATTCCCGTTAAGTTTTTTCGTACTATTTTATTTTATGAAGAACCTTTATTTCTGAGCTATTACATTCCAGCAAAGAGTCAAATATTTTCTTAGAGTATGTTTACAGATTGTTCTAATCTGTAAACATACTCTATAGTCTAATATGTAGTTAGATAACAGTCTTCTACAGACACAGCTTCAATGTGAACAGTCTTCATGACTCCATCATACGAGTAAAATTTCACCACATCAGACATTAATGCACAGTCTGAAAACTTTTCATGAATTAACTGTTCAATAAACCTCTTCTGCATGCAGAAGATCAAAGTTATTCCCATTCTCACACAGTGTTAAATGTTAAATATTTCATTCATCAATTACTTCAACAACAGCTTTTATCACACTCTCAATAGTGAATGTGACTATGCCAGATGCAAAATATTCTTGGTCACTTCAGTTAAAACCCTCCCCTTGCAGTTGATCAACACATCTTAATGGCTTGTGTTCACTTATTTTCCCCTCCAATTCCACCATCTAATGAATTAAACTGCACTTCATATTAGTGCCAAATATTTTCAGGATAATCACGCAACTCTACACTTTTCAGTGTCAGAGAAAAGTGATGTGCAGTCCACCTAAAGATGTGAAGTTTTACAGCATTCAAAACAGTATTTACCTTATGCTGTTCAGCACCTATTATATGAAACAGTTTCAAAAATATGTATATATACATTATATTCAACACAAAACTTCCCCACATTTAAAAACTTTTGAAAACATTTGTAAAATTGTATGACAGCAAAAAATTATAAAATATCAGCAAAGCAAAAATAAATTTTAGTATATCAATACTTACTATCCAAAACAAAAATAACCGAGACCTATGCCAACTACAAGTGCAACCACATGTCGTATTTCTGTAGATACATTTTGAGGGCTGAATAATTTTCTGTACAAAACAGCGAAGACCAGTGCAGTGAATTGACATACTAAGAAGTTTACCTAGAAGAAAAAAGGGGGTTCTCACACTTTTAAAATCATCACATTTTAAGGCTTAAAATTTCTTGTAACCAATGTATAATTTAATATAATCTTGCACAATTGTGTAAAATACAGGAATTTTCATGCAAGAAATAAACTATAATAAAACTGCCGTCTCCTTAATTAGCACATGAAATTTGAATATCCTCAACTTTTGCACATCACACAAAAAATGGGAAATGTATCTATTTATGGGTTTTAAAATGTGTATGTGTGTGGTTTTGGTTGCAATTATAATAATATAATCATTAGAAAATAACATTTTAACAAAATTAATCTCTAAAAACTTTATATTTCATTTTATTATAGTTGAAATACTATAAAATAGAACATTTATTCAAACATTTTCCTTGGGGTTTTTTTTATTTCATGTGTTAAATCCGATCACTGAATTAAAACTTCAGTATGTCTTGAGATCATCTCTAAAGGTCAGCACACCAGTCACCCAAACTGAATACTAATTATGATATGAGGAGGAAAATTTTGTCAAAGGATCCTCGAAAGATTCAGTGGGCAATGATGTTCAGTACTTACGGACCTGGACAAAACTCCAGAGTTTTAGTAAGTACCTACCCTACTCTTTTCTTTTTTATCCTTAACCATGATCAATGCACTGCTGAATGAGTCTCTCTCCCTAAAGCAGTGGTTCCCAAAGTGTGCACTGCGGCGCCCTCACAGGAGTGCCGCGAAATATTACAAAATTTTCATCATTTTACTTCTATTTTCAATTCAATGTGATAGGACGCGACATCTGGCGGACCTGGTGCAAACCAGTAGCAACTCACTTATTAATAACTGTTTGCAGAAGCCTCTACAAATTATTACTTGATGGCGCTCTACAATAATGTTACAAGCATGAGCTTTCCCCATGCACGACTGCCACCCGACGGGCCCACGTGTGTGTTCCGCGCGACCGCTAGCAGAAATAACCTGAGCTTTCCCACCAGTTTCCATGCTTCTGATAAACATTTCTCCCTAGTTCTCCGAGCGTCTAGAAATGAGACTCTCAGTCCAGATTTTTCGAGGTCACCAGATCCTTTAAATATGCTCATCCGTTGTCATTTGTGACTCATTTGGCGGTTAGCAGTCTGTTATGTTGATGCCCTGTCATTGAGTTTCGGCGTTTGTAAGCTTTCAGCGTATCAACTGAATATTGTTGTGTTAAAGTGAAGTTTTTCTTCTTGTATGTATTTTTAAAAATGGATCGGTTGTTACTAAACAGTAATAAGCGTTGTGAAAGTGAAAATAAAGAGGGCACACCGACAAATAGTGGCAAGAGTGTGAAGAAGCATAAATATCGAAAATATGATGGCAATTACTTGGACTTTGGTTTTACGTCGACAGACGTCAATGGTGAAGAGAGGCCGCAGTGTGTATTGTGTATGAAAGTTTTGGCGCCAGAGTGCATGCTACCAAGTAAGTTGAAACGCCATTTAGAAACCAATCATCCCAGCATGCTTAGTAAATCTCGTGATTGCTTTACGAGAAAGTTACAAGAGTTAAATCAACAAAAAGTTAGTTTTGATAAGCAGGCATCAATGCCAAGCAATGCTTTGCTAGTATCTTACAAGGTAGCACATAGAATCGTAAAATGTAAGAAGCCTCATACCATCGCAGAAGAACTCATTCTATTGGCTGCTGTAGATATGGTGAACATTATGATCGGTGAGTCTGCTGGGAAGCTGCTTTCAAATGTGCCTTTGTCAAATAACACCATCAGTCACAGAATACAGCACATAGCGGAGGACCTCAATGATCAATTAATTGAAAAAATGAAAGGTAAGGAATTTAGGTTGCAGCTGGATGAGGCCACAGATAATAATAATAATGATACTTACTTGATTTGCTATGTATGGTTTATATATGGAAATAACATTGTAGAAGACCTTCTCTTTTGTAAAAGTATCACTGATAGTGCTAAGGCTCAGGACTTGTTCGAGATCCTCGATACTTTTATATCCGAAAATAATTTGGAGTGGACTAAGTGCGTTAGTGTCTGTACTGATGGTGCTCGTTCTATATCCGGCTGTTATGGAGGATTGCAGGCACTTATTCGACGCAAAACTCCTGACGCACTGTGTACCCATTGCGTTATTCACAGGGAAGCACTCGCGTCAAAACATCTGAGTCCTACATTGAACCATGTCTTAGAATATGTAGTGAATGTAGTAAACTTTATAAAAACTCAGCGGTTGAAGGCAAGGTTTTTCAAAAAACTATATGAGGATATGGGATCCGAGGACACGTCTTTGTTGTACTACAGCACTTTGCGATGGCTCTCTCGTGATAATGTTTTGTCTCGTACTTCTGAACTGTGGCAGGAAATTTCTATTTTTCTTAAAGAGGAAGACCACAAGTATACCTAAAATTTTGTGAAGATTTTTTGGTAAAACTATCATACTTATGTGATGTTTTTGAAAAGATAAATGCTCTGAATCTCTCCTTGCAGGGAAGCAACATGCACCTTTTAAAGTCGATTGAGAAAATTTTAGCTTTCATAAAAAAACTAAACTATGGAAAAGAAAAATGAATGAAGATGGAGGTAAAGAATGTTTCCAATCATTGCAACAGTTTTTGACCTCCAATGGAGTTGATTTCTCTTGAGGCACGGAATCCATTTTTGAAGAACACTTATCACAGCTTATCACCTGGTTTGAGAAATATTTTCAGTATGATAATATCGATACATTTGAATGGATTCAAGATCCATTTCATGCCACTACTCCATCTGAATTTACTGCTGCAGAAGAAGGGAATCTTATTGTTGTCTTGCGACAATACGTTGAAAACAAAATTTAGTAGCGTGGAGTTACCTGAATTTTGGATATCAGTAAAAGATGAATACCCCTTTCTGAGTGGTAAAGCTCAGAAATTATAATTCCATTTGCGACTTCTTATTTGTGCAAAGCTGGGTTTTCGGCAGTCACTGTGATAAAAACTAAGTATCTTGCGAAAATCAATGTGGAGAAGGAAATTAGGGTGGCTGTGTCCAGTTTGATTCCAACATTTGAGAAAATGTGCGGTGATCAACAGGCTCATCCATCCCACTAATTATAATTACTTGAATTTTTCAATTACAATTTTTTTGTGGTCTTCAATACGTGTTTTACTTATTTATACCTAAGTGTACTTGTTAGAATTTGACATAGGCAAAGTGTATTTGTTAGAATTTGACATAGGGCGCCTTGGGAAAACCTGGATTCAGCAAGGGCACCGAGAATCAAAAAAGTTTGGGAACCACCACTGCCTTGAAGTTTTTCATCTTGATCTTTCCTCAGCTCCTCTCACCTACCACACCTCCAGCTGTCACTAACCTTCCCAAAAAGCTAGCGGCCAAGGAGCAACAGGGGTGGGGGTAGGGGGAAGAGAACAGAAAAAGAAATTTATGTGATGTAACATAAATGTATTTTGGTAACCTTTCAGAAGACTGATACACTCATTTTTATAAACTTAAGCAACCCAGTGTATCTATTTAGGCATTTTACTTCATCTTATCACTTAAACATTCCTGATAGCAGAAATAACATTTCATGTGTTGTTTTCTATTCATACAACTTTGTTAAAAATATGCCACACATGCTCTGCAGGAGAGCCAACATGCAATACATCCAACTATTGAAGGCATCAGTTATGATACAAAGGGTGAAAGGTCACAAATTATTATAGATCTTAAAAGTATTATTTAGTAATATGAGGATTACTAGAATGACTTAAATTTACTTTTTGTTGAATTTTCGGATTGCACACCAATCAGTAGTCAGGACTCAAAAATCTGACAAAAAGGTAAATTTGGTGACAGCCAATTGCAATATTTGCCGACTCTGAAGATGGGCGTGTGTGCCCGAAACACGTGTAAGTTCCACCCCAGTGGGAGTGTCCTTTGCGACACAGCACGAGGAGCAAGGAGGACGGCCGGAAACGTTTGAAAGGTTGAAAGACAGTGGTCCCAAGGTTTTAAGATTTTTCACTTTTTATCTGTTTCTTTAGGTTTTCTAACCTGAATTTTTCTTTGTTTCTTAAGGCTTGAAAGCTCACCTACATAATTTTCGTTTGATAATTAGGGTTAACAAAAAAAAAAAAAATTTTCATTCAGTTCCATTGATTTTTAGCCAAGACTTCGTTTTGTAAATCATAATTACCTTTTAGGCTTGAACCAAGATATTTTATCATCAAAAAGTGAAAGCAATGTAATGAAGAGGACCACCAGGAAAAAAACATTGTGAGTAGAGCCTTTTTTATTCTTTTTATAGTTTCTTTTTATAGTAATATCCTGTCTCAAATACAAGAAAAAAATTTCGACTTTCCGACATCCAGAATATAACGTGGCAAAAACGAACTGCTAAGAATTTTTCAAATAATTGAAGATACTCAATATAGTTATAAGCACACATTGTTAATTTTAATTTGTTTCCTAATATGGGAAATAAATAATATGGTTTAGGTAAATTTAAGTCATCCTAGTAATCCCTGTATTACTAAATTACACTTTTACGATATCCCATCACTAGGATTTTCCCATGACTTCATTATTACACTATTATATAGTTTGCTTTTTTCACCATTCATTCCACCTCATTATTATTATTATTATTATTATTATTACTATTATTATTGCAGTGGTCATTTGTTAGGGGTAGCTAGCCAGTCACAGATAATGCATTTTGAAGAAAACACAGATAGTCCCCATGTTTTACACTGCAAATTACATACTAGTTTAGGCTATCCTTTAGATTATACATCACTTTTGTGTCACTACCTATTGGCACCTGGTGTCTTACCAAGCTCTTACCAAGCAATTTCAATAACTGCTTTTACAACATCCATGGTTCATGACAGTTTTCTGATCCTCTGTCTGTTATATCCTCAGGTGTGTTCAAAGAAAAGTGTGTAATTAGTGCATCCTTGAAGTTCTTACATACAGACCCAAGATACGAACCTTAACTGAAAAAGACATTCAGAGGCTGTAATCAACTCCAAGAAGCACGGAGAGGTGCATGCTTGAAGTAGCCAAGAAAGATAAGAAAATGAAACTCATGATCAGGAAAATGATAATTGAGTTGACAACATCATGATCAAAGATCAATGTGGCAATGGGCTGGACATATTGCTAGAAGAACTGACCATTGTTAGACAACTGAAATATTAGACTGGATACCAGGAGGTAAGAAATGACAGCATGGGATATGGGTAAATAAAATCCAAAAGAATGTAGGAGTCGCATAAAAGAGAATGATTCAGGACAGTGTAGTGGAAGAGGCTTGGAGAGACTTTCATCCAGCAGTGGACTGATGAATTATTAGAAATAATGTAATCAATGTTGTACACTTTTACAATAACTAAAATGTTGGCTTTAACAAGCAAGTCACACAGAAATAATTAGAACCAATCCAGAGCTATGGAATAATTCTGGCATTATTTCTGTGTTAATTAAATATTGTACAATTTTATTTAGCTTACTACAAAGATGGACAGGTGAGTAATGTTCCCCTAGGAGTAGAATTTTTGGTGGACTCTAAAAAGGGCCTTCTCTGGCAAGCTTTTATAATAATAAAAAATAAAACAAAATTAACGTATTGATTTTTATTATCATTAAAGCATGGGTACCCGGCATTGCCCACGTTTAACAAAGAACACATAAATCAGTTTCTGGGCCAGCACTTTCCAAACATTTTTCTTGGATTTTGGATTGATTTGCCCAATAGATCTTCACTTTTTGGGGGGGCATTCTGGAATTCCAAGCTGTTGAGGGGTCTCAGCTTCTCTTAGTAATTTCACTTTCTTGGATTTTAGATTGATTTGTCTAATAGATTTTCACTTTTTCAATTTAAGTTAAAATTATATAAAAGGCATAGAGAAATTTATAATAACTAACTGAAATTCATTTGGTTGTTAGACAAATCCCATTTGTTCCTGTATTGCAGCAATTATAATAAAATATAATATTTTAAAATTAACTAGTGCCCTCATGCACTAAACAAATTGTCACAAAGTGTCAAGGGGAAGAAATCAAGGGAGAGGAGTGGAATGTCCAGGTTACATGGCAGCCTATATCTTCAGCAGAGTCCTAGAAAAAAGAAAATAACTATGCAAAATTTGGTCCAGATTGGTCAAAGGGTTTAGGCACAAAGTATCAAAGAGATGAAATCAGATGGGGGGGGGGGTCCAGGTTTCATGGTAGGTTATATTTTCTGCAGGGTTCTAGAGAGGAACTATGTAAGATTTAGTCCAGATTGGTCAAAAGGTTTAGGCACAAACTATAATTGGGGTGAAATCACAAGGGAGAGGGGGGTGTGTGAATAGGGTGTCCAGGTTTTCATCACAGCCTATATCTTCCACAGGCTTCTAAGAGAGTAACTATGCAAAATTTGGTCCAGATCAGTCAAAGGGTTTAGGCACAAAGTATCAAGGGGATGAAATCAGGGGGTGGAGGTGGAATCAGGGAAGAGGATTTCGGAATCCAGGTTTCATGGTAGCCTATATTTTTCACAATGTCTTAGAGAGTAACAATGCAAACTTTGGCCCTGATCAGTCTAAGAGTTTAGGCACAAAAGTGTCAGGGGGATGAAATCGGAGGGAAAGGGGAGGGTTCAGGTTTCATGGTGGCCTTATTTTCCTATTTTCTACAAGGTCATAAAAAGTAACTATGCAAAATTTAGTCCAGATTGGTCTAAAGGTTTATGCACAAAGTGTCAAGGGGATGAAATTGAGAGGGAGGAGGCAGATTTCATGGTAGTTTATATTTTCCACAGGGTTCTAGAAGGTAACTATGCAAAATTTGGCCCTGATTGGTTTAAGGGTTCAGGCACAAAGTGTCAAGGGGATGAAATCTGCAGAGAAGGGGAGCTGGGTGTCCAAGATTCATGGTAGCCAGATTTTTCACAGGGCGCTAAAGAGGAACTACGCAAAATTTAGTCCGGATCAAAGGATTTAGGCACAAAATGTCAAGGGGGTGAAATCAGGGAAGGGATGTCCAGGTTTCTTGGTAGCCTATATTTTCCACAGGGTCTCAGAGAGCAACTATGTAAAATTTGGTCCAGATCGGTCGAAGGGTTTAGGAGTGTATAGGGAACATACAGACATTCTATTTGATCAAGCGCAAAGATTCGGCTGTTTGAAAATACAACACACATAAAAATTGGAAAGGGAGTGAGACAAGGTGACACCATATCTCCAAAGCTCTTTAATGCCACACTGAAAAATGTCTTTCAATCACTGAACTGGGAAAACAAAGGGATAAAGATTAATGGAGATTATCTAACCCACCTTCGTTTTGCTGATGACGTAGTCATTTTTGCAACTACCCCATCAGAGCTGCAGAGTATGATCCAGGAACTTGTTGACAAGAGTAAAGAAGTGGGATTAAAAATGAACTTTCAGAAGACAAAAGTGATGTTCAATGCTTTTACAAGAAATGAAGATTTATCGATTGATGGAGAAAAGCTGGAGATAACAGACACGTACGTTTATCTTGGACAGCAGATATCAAGTGAGGGTCACATTGATGAAGAAATTAATTGGCGTGCAAAACTTGCCTGGAGGGCTTTTGGAAGAAACAGCATAATTTTTAAGAGCAATATGCCATTATGTCTTAAAAGAAAAGTGTTTGATCAATGCATCCTTCCAGTGCTTACGTATGGTGCAGAGACGTGGACCTTAACTAAAAGAGACATACAAAGGCTGCAGACAACTCAAAGAAGCATGGAGAGATAAGAAGAGGAACTCGTGGATCAGAAAAATGACAAGAGTGGAAGACATCATGATCAGAGTTAAATCCCTGAAATGGCAATGGGCTGGACATACTGCCAGAAGGACAGACCATCGATGGACAGCTGAAATTTTTTTATTGGATTCCAAGGGACAGGAAAAGACCCAGAAGAAGACCACATGGGAGATGGGTGGATGAAATTCGAAAGTATGCGGGAGTGACATGGAGGAGACTGGCACAAGACAGACCGTTGTGGAGGAAACTTGGGGAGACCTTCATCCAGCAGTGGACTGATAATGGTTGACAATGATTATGATGATGATATATAGATTATGAGCCAACCCGTCAAAGAAAGTAAATGGCTGAAGAAAGGGCTGATGTTTAGTACTCCTCCCTGGGATGACATGTGTGGCCATCTATTGAAATTTGCTATATATTGAGAAACAGGTGTAAACTAAAGGATAGCCAAGTACTCATCTACAGAGGTCAATCTTTTTTTCTGCTTGTTTGGGGATATTTGATTTTGGTTATCAATTAGTAATTGTTTATGTAATTTATTCTTGCTTCTAATGTGAACCCTCCTTTAATTTATTTTCATCGAAAATATACAATGTTCAAAATAATTATGGAAGCATGCAACTGGAGGAATTATGCAAGCCAGTTGTGCAATATCTTACTGAAATGTGGTAAATGCAAGTCGGATGTGACATAGACAGCCGAATTATGCATATCCTTATGAAAATTAGTGTCTGTGATGTCAGGATGCATAAATCACAGATTGGAATAAAAACAAAGGTTTTTTGGGAGCTTCCTTATTCTTCTGCATTTATTGTGATATCATGTTTCTTGAAGTTTTTGGTTTGAACAATGTCTTGACAGCATGATTTACTGGAATCAATGGCATGGAGAGCTACTGGCAGGCTGGGAGGAGGTCAGGCACAGTGGGTGGTAGCAGAAGACATTGGAGTGTCATTTCCTGATTGTGAACATGATTCCAGGCAGGGTAGGAAATTAATGGGCGCAAGGCGTAAAATGCGCCCATAATTTTTCGTTCTATGACAAGGATTTTGAGTACAGGCACAAATCTGCGACTGTAAAAATTTAAGTTTACTTTTTTTGTTTTGTTTTTTTTAGAAATTATTTTGATATATTTTCCTTGGTGAAGTTAAGAGAAATCTACTATAAAACTAAAATAACTGTGGGAAAAGTCATGAAATGGTAATAAAAAATACAACAGTGCAGAGAGGTTTCAAAGATCTGCTGGGGTCTTAAGAATTCCCAAGACGATAGGAAGGTTAATGAATCTTTGCTTTCTGACACAATGCAGAAATATATTATCATTATACAAAACTTTTGTTTAAGATAAATCAAAGTAACAGTAACACGTAACTGGATAAAACGTTTGCTTTTGCAAGAAATTTCATCTTCAACGCTATAATATTGGTTCACCATGCTTTACCTTAAAGGTGTCTGGAAAACTTATATGACTTTTGGTAACTATAACTTAGTTGTAATTTTTTATGTCTGGACTAAGTATGTTAACTTCTCTGACTCATGTAGTGTAGCTGATGAAAACTTCGTAAATGGCTAAAGATTTTTGGCTCTTCATTTTTTTAAACTGACAAATCTGTAGAATTTGAGAAATATACATGAATTCATGCACAGAGTTTATTTTATGTACAAGAAGCTGAATATGGTGGACCTCAATTCCCAAATTATGAAAATACAGCAACTTTCAATTCAGTTTAGGTGTTCACGATATTCATTATACATCTGATGGAGGAAATAAAGAACATTTTACTGGTAAAATAAATTTTAAACTGCAGTTTACAGTGAGTTTTGATAAAATGTTGTTTAAAAATCTAAAAAAATTATCCCCCATCCCATGCATAAAATTTTTCAGTCTTAATGCTGTAGGTCAAATTTCAAATATATAGGAGGATTCACCAAATACCCCATATTTAATTGCTTAATTCACAATTTCTTTTAAATGCATGTGAGATTATCTGTTACACGCTTTTCATCTGAAAAACAGATTTTGTGCATGGTACAGTAAGATTTGCGCCTAAAATTTTAGCCACAGGCGCGATTTTACACATACCAACTTTTTCTAATTTCCCACAATGATTTCAGGATATGGGAAGTGTTTGAAGAAGGTATTCAAGGACATGCATTGGCAACAACAGCAAGCGATGACCATTATCTATTGTTAACAGCTAGTCACAAGGGGAGGCAAAATGCTACTTAACTTCAATGAGAGCTTCTCATATCAACAGGATACAGGTTGTTAACTCAAACTATCTCCAATAACCTTTATCAAGGTGGCCTTATGCACATAGATAAATGGTGTGTGTCCCTTTAACTGCACGACAAAGTACAGCCCATAGAAACTGGGTTGAGGTACAACACAGTTGGAGATATGACGAGTGGAATCAAGTTCTCTTTTCTAATGAGTCAACATTCAGTCTACATTCTGACAACTGATGAGTTGTGTTCTGGAGGGAATGCGGCACATGAAATAACCCAGCTTTTGTGCAGGAAATGTCACATTACAGCAGACATGGATTGATGGTTACATTTCAGCAGACAGGCATAAGTATCGGTGGACATGTTCACCTGTAAGTCATCTGGAATGGCAGTCTGACTGCCCAGAGATATAGAGATGAGATTCTCACACCTGCTGTCATGCTGTATGCTGCAAGCAGTCAATGATTTGTTACTTTTCATGGACAATAATGCTCAACCTCAGAGCTCGGCTAGCAGACAAAATGCTTCAGGAGGAGGGAACCGAGTAAATGGAGTGGCCAGCATGCTCTCCTGACTTAAATCCAATTGAGCATGCCTGGGACACATTTGGCAGATTTATTGCAACTCAGCAGGCACCGCTGTTTATTCTTCGCAAACTGAAGGATGCCCTCATTGAGGTGTGGTGAAGATATCTCTAAAACTTCCTTGATAACCTCATCAATTCCATGCCACACAGGTGTGCAGTGATCTTAGCCATTCGAGGGGACCACACACCCTACTGGACATCAGTTATCACCTTCAAAAAGGCATTTTTTTCTTCTTGTACAGATATTCATATTGGGTCATTCCATATCAAGTGGTCCAACACTGGTTGCTTGATCATTTAAAAAAAAATCTGATTTTTTGTGCAATCACCCTAAAATATTGGTCGTTTAAAATGACCATTATTTTAATTCTATTGATTTTTGTTTTTGCATGGGGGCCATATTTATTTCACAGAGCACAGCATTTTTTCGAATTTAAAAGATTTGTGGAAACTGAAATATCTCATTATACAGGGTGATCCATAAAGAAGTATACAGTTTCAATGCACTATAAAACAATGTATGATATTTTATGTTACCTGCAACAGAATTGTAGAGGAATGTTTCAAGTTTTTTTAGAGACAGTCACAGATGTTCTATGTGTGCACCCTTAGTCACACGACACACATTGAGCCAGTAATCCATTTCCGCCCAAACATGAGGTATGATATCTGAATCAAGTGCAGTGATAGTGGCTGTGATACGCTGTTTCAGCTCCGCTAGATCAACAGGAAGGGTAGGGGCGAATACTTTGTCTTTTATGTACCTCCACAGGAAAAAGTCACAAGGTCTTAAGTCAGGACTTCTGGGTGGCGATTGGGTCAGTGGCATGTTGTAGTCCGCGGCTCATCCAATCCAGCGGTGAGGAAAATGTTTATCGGCTGACTAGTCACATGGCACACGCACCATCGCCTATGTCAGTTCCCTCAGTAGTGGGACACAAACTTTATGTGTACATCTAACTAACGGTTCGCAGTTGTGGTCCGTGTCTTCAACTTACTGTTTTACAGCATTGGAAACTGTATACTTCTTTATGAATCACCCTGTATAATAAATCAGAACAAAAACTGCTAATGGCATTTCATTATATTTAGATTGTTTTTGAATCAAAGATGATACTTATTAAAATGCCAGTAAAGGAAACCATAATGGAACTATGGTTTCAGCCATTAGGGCTCTTGTCAGCCATCAAATTGCATATGTTGTTCCATTCTTGATCAGCTTTTGAATCTTTTATCACAGGGTTGTGGTCTTGTGCAGCCATCTCCAGGCTGGAATCTGTTGAATTTTTAGAGGACTTGAATTGGTCACTAATATTTTGTGAAAATATCGTATATCACGTTAATATTTTGTTTTCACGTAAATATTTTGTGGAAACAAAATACAGTCGAACTTGGTTACGACGAGCTCGGGTATAACGAGGTCCCGGCTATAGCGAGTAAATGCCAGAAGAAGTTTGGTTTCATATGGAATTAGTGTTAAATTATCCCGCTTGTTACGAGTATCAACTCTATTATAGCGAGCAAATTTGCAAGGCTTTCAGATTTATTTAATTTTTACACCCAGTAAAGATAGCGCAGCATTGAAAGGTGGCGTCAATTAGCCACCTGCTACCCAAAAAGACCGTCTGTGTGTCACCTGCTCCGAGAGAAAAGCGGGGAGTGTTTTATGACGTCTTGCATTTCAGCCCAGGGTAGGTGGGGGCGGCATTTTGTGGGGGAAAGCTTCCCAGCCTTTCCTTTGTCACTGTCTACGAGAGAGTTCCTGGAATTCACTTTCTCTCATTGGCTGCTATGGTCTAACCCCACGTGATGTTTTCTTAGTGCATTCAGTATTTCAACTTCGCCCGGGACATATGTAACTTTTTTAATCAGAAAGTCGCACGCAGCCCTACTCTTGCGACATCACTTATGCTTTCCCTCCCCCTTTTTTATTAAGTGTGATATTGTGAGCAAAATGGTTGGTGTTAAAAAAAGGCTCTCTCCATCAGGGAGAAAATGGATATTATTCAGGAACTGCAAGACGGCGAGAAAATTCAGGTGTTTGCAAAAAGTATGGGCTTTCATCATCTACCGTACCTACATTGTGGAAGAACAAAGATGCAGTTTTGTCAGCATTTGAAAACAATCTTACAGATTGCAAAAAAATGAAAAAGTGTGAAAAAAATGATATTGATGAAGCTTTACTTTGTTGGTTTAAAGTTCAACGTGGTGCTGGTTTTCCTATCAATGGACCGATTTTAAAAGTGCAAGCGGAAAAATTTGCAGTACAGTTCGGTCATGAGAATTTTATATGCAGTGATTGGCGGCTTGATTGCTTCAAGAACAGACACAATATTGTTTACGCAAAAATGTCAGGGGAATCGATTTCTGCGGATACAGAATCTGTAAGTCAATGGGTAAAAAGCGTTTGGCCCAGCTTCATTTCTGAATTCAGTGAGCAGAACATATTCAATGCTGATGAAACGGGCATTTTTTACAAAGCAACCCCTGACATGACTTTAACTTTTAAAGGCGAGAAATGCATTGGAGGTAAATTGGCAAAGGATCGGCTAACCGTTCTAATTTGTGCGAACATGGCAGGAAATGAAAAACGAAAATTATTGGTGATTGGCAAATCGTTAAAGCCTCGATGTTTTAATAATGTTCAGCATCTCCCGGTTGATTATAAAGCAAACAGAAAGGCGTGGATGCCATCAGATATCTTTACGGGAGAACTTCATAAATGGGATCGTGAACTATGAAAGAAAAACAGAAACATTTTGCTGTTAATAGACAACTGCCCAGCACATCCCAAAGTAGAAAACTTGACAAATATCAAACTTGTACTCCTACCACCAAACACAACATCAATTCTACAGCCTATGGACCAAGAGATTATTAAGAGCTTTAAGTGCCATTTTCGGCGATTTCTAACCGTACAATTAATCCAGAAAATGGAGAAGCTAGAAATTAAGATTTCCATATTGGATGCTGTTCATCTTAAGAGAGAAGCTTGGGATAGTGTCACTCCGACAACCATTAAAACTTGTTATAGGAAGGCTGGTCTTCTAAAGGAGACTTTAGTAGAAAGCACTGAAGTGATTGATGACGATGATCTCCCCTTATCAGAATGGTTAAAAAGTAGAGATTTAAGCACCTTTAACAATTGCAATTCTCTTGATGATTTTATCAACATTGACGCTGCGGTCCTAACAACTGGAATTTTAATGGAGGAACAAATTGTGCAAGAAGTCATTGCGGTGAATGAAGAAACTGAAACCGACAGTGAAGGCGAAAACATTACAGAAACACAAGAAGTTGTGACTTACAATCAAGCACAAGATGCCTTGGATGTTTTGACTAAATTTTATGAAACTAATTCTGGCAATGAGTGTGTGTTCAGTGCATTATCAGTTGTTAAGCATAATCTGGTGGATTTTCGGTTGAAGTCAAGGACAACGCAGCTAAAATTAACCAAATGTTTTCATACGAAATAAAAAGGATATGTGCTTTGGGCAGGATAGTACTGTACCTGTGATTAATTTTATCTAAGTACTGTATGGTACAAAAATTACAATACTGTATAGTACATATTGTATTTCATACAGTACGTATGTAGTTTACATGTCCATTGTTCAAGAATTTCAACTTAATCTGCATCACATCGTATGTACTACAGTATGTATAATGATACGTATAGTTCTGTGTGTATGTAGTACTGTACGTACGCATTTTTCAAGAATTCTACAACTAACCGAAATATTGTACGGTAATATCAACTAAACATAAGTACTATGTATTTCTCAACATTAAACATTGTATGTACTATATTTGATAACGAAATTTATTTTTTGAATGATTTCCTTGATATTTTGGGTTTTTCCCGGATTATACGAGTAACGGCTATAACGAGCAATTTGTTCGATCCCGAACAGCTCGTCTTAACAGAGTTCGACTGTATAATGTAAATTTTGTGAAACAAAAATTGACGTCAAAAAACATTTTCACTTTCTTTGAATAAAGCTCATATTGAGAAATGGCTTCCTAGTTTAATTGAATTAATAATCTAAAGCAACTTATGGGAATTTACTAGGAATTTTTTTCCATTTATAGCAAATTTTCGGAGAAAACTCTTCTCCTTCTTCAGGCTCTCTTGTTGTTGTCACTTTTTGCTTGTCACTATCATGGTTACGGTTTACCTTGACGGTTACGGTTAACCTTGACGGTTTAGGTTATTTTTCAACAAATCCTGCCAGATGTTAGGCAGGGAAAATCCTTTGCAGTCATTGATGATGGAATTTTGATTTTTCTCAATCTCTATTCCTTCTTTCAGTTTTCTTTTTTGGAAATTGCTTTGGAAACTGATTACTTTAAGGGAATTCCAATCCATGCTGTGCCCAGTTTCTCTAACATGCCTATCTAATCCAGTCTTGTTGGAGCAATTTTTTATAGCTGCTTTATGCTCAGCTATACGAGTTTCTAGTCTGCGACCTGTTTCACCTATGTAAGATAGTCCACAACTACAATTTACTTCATAAACTACTCCTTGCATTTTTAAAATATCTTCTTCTCTTTGAACTATTTTAGGGAAAAAAATTTTTACATAGTTTTCACAAAATATTAACGACCAATTAAAGTCTTCCGAAAATTCAACAGATTCCAGCCAGAAGATGACAGCATAAGACCACAACCCTGTATCAAACGATTCAAAAGCTGATCAAGAACAGAACAATGTACATGATTTGATGGCTGACGAGACCACTAGTGGCTGAAACCATGGTTCCATTAATAGTTTCCTTTACTGGCATTTTAATACGTATCATCTTTGATTCAAAAATAATCTAAGTATGAAATATCTCAGCCCCTATTTGTCCTATCAATATGGAGCTAAAAGCAATTTGTTCAGAAAAAAAAAATGGGCTACCAGATTGCTCATTAGGCATTTTCACCTAAATGCAATCCTTAAGGCAGAAATTTCAACTTTAATTCTTGGTTCTCTTTTAAAAGAGCCCCATCTTTATGATGAAGTTTGTGCAGGAAGGGAAACAGTCTACAACTTATTTTTTTAACAAAGAGGTGTGAACTATTTGCATTCACATGCATTAAATTTCACCCCTTACACTTAACTCACTCACCCCTCCCCCCTTTTTCTAAAAATCACCCTTATGATTGCATTTAGGTGAAAATGTCTAATGAACAATCATGTAGCCCATTTTTTTTTTTTTCTGAGCAATTTGCTTTTAGTTCCACGATATGACAAATAAAGGTCTGAGATATATCAGTTTCTGCAAACCCTTTAAACTGCAAAAAATGCTGCATTCTGTAAAACAAATATGGCCACCATGTGAAAACAAAAATTAAAATAACGGTCATTTTGAACTTCCAACATGTTAGGGTGATTGCACAAAGAAAATCATATTTTTTAAAAATGGTCAAGCAACCATTTAATTTCTTTCTGAACCACTTCATATGGAATGACCGAATTATAAAGCATATCGCATCATGTGCATTAAAATGATACTATTGCATAAAAGTTTGCTAAATGTGTTTTTCCTTACCCGTATCACTGAATATTCTACTGTATCTTTTTTAAAAATAAATAAAAACATTTTACATTCAACATCAGTCACACATGATTTTCCTTATTATCTCTTGTGCCCCTAATTCTTTTGAGCAGTGTATATTTACACTTTCAGTTAGTAAGATATCATCAGCTATTCTGGCCAGCATTTTGTCTTTATTTAAGTGTGTACTTTGTGTTCTGCAATAAGAATTGTGCTGTGCCATATGTTCTGCCAGTCAAAGAGTTAACTTTAAATGCTTTTGGCTTTATCAGACAAGCAGTTAATGATTTGTTTTACCAACAGAAGTTCAAACCATGTACTTCAAATGAATAAAAACTGAATGAAGGCACATTTGAAAAAATCACAAGTGGAGAAAAAATATAGGCAACTACAGAGCTTGGAAAATACCATGCCTGAGATGCCCATGGCATTTAAATTAATTGGCCTGGGCAGGTAAAAAAATCTAGTTGCCCAGTTGGGGGAACTACATTTAAAAACAAAGTTTAGAATAAGAATTTCCTACTACAAGAAAAAAGACAGTCATTGCATGCAATGTTTCATTTCACTGCTTACTCACTGTATTATTGTTACAGAGTGCCAAGGACAGAAGAATATCACTTCTTTAATTAATTAGGCTCTAGGTCCAGAAATTGGAACCACATGTAGCTTTGTTCCAAATGTTGTTTATAGTCAGAAACAGGAAGCATGCCGCTGATGGAACTAGCCTCCGGTGCTCAGTGACAAAGGGCGAAAATTTCAGCGAAAGAAACTTGGAAGAATCACTAAATTTCTCAAATACTAATTTCATCATCATATCATTTCATACCAATTTCAGCATCATCTTAAAACTTAATATAAATGCTTTTGTGCATAGAACATTTTGAATACAGACCCTTAAAACATAAATGCAAAATGTGTTAAAAGAATCCATGATCATACATTTTAACTTTTAAAAAAAATGAGGGTTCTGATTTATCTTAAAAGGGAAAATCTTCCTGGGCATCCAGTTTTACTACCTGGGCAAGTAAATAATTTCTACACGTGCCCAGCTGGCTAAGCATGTAACTTCTCAGATATTTCTCAAGCCCTGAACTAGTTACCAATTCATGGATGCAACTAAAGTGCTTACGCCAAGACTGAAAATCGAGACACAATGTAAGGAGTTGGGCTATATCGATCAATTTGACAAGGGAATAAAAAGGTACTAGGTATATATATATATAATTAACTACCTCCCTCGACTTTATAGGTTGATAAGACAAAAGACTGAATACTGTCATTTTGGTGACCTGTACAGCTCTTTTCACGGCAGAGTTAGAACCGGCAATATCGCATTTTAAACTTGAATTTCAAAATTAATGCTTTCCCATTTCTTTAATCACTGTTTACTACATCAAGAAATAAAAGATGAGAGTGTTTTTCCTTTTATAACCAAAAATTAAAGTTCAAAATCAGAACTTCAACTGTTTGTCGCCATATATCATGATATGTAATCGTTTTCTCTGCATGATGAATAGGTAGTGGTGTTTTTTAACTTTAATTTCATTAAGAAAATGGAAAAATGCCTGCTCTGTGATTTGATGTAGCAAGAGATGACTAAGGAATGACAAAACATGCATTTTAAGTTAAATTAATTCCAAAAATCGGTACTGCGGTAGCTCACTCTGCCGTGAAAACAATTTTAGGGGTCACAGAGATGACACCGATTCTTTCATGAACAGATCAGGAAACTGAGTTTGAAATTTAATTTCCCTTAAAAAATTGGAGTGTAAAAATGAGAGCCCAATTCATTTACTTTGAAGCAGAGACTACAAAGTAGGAAAGCAAGAATTTCATTCAGAAAAATTCTTTAAAAAATGCGGTCGCTATTTTGCACAGTTGCAGAAAAATAAGAAATGAATATCATTGGAAACAATAAAAAATGAGGAATATATTCAGGAAGGGAAAAAAATTAATAAAAAATCTCCTTCAGAAAAATTCAAAACACGGAAAATCACGGTGCATTCTCATGTCCCCTAGAATGGCCATTTACGCCCAACTTCCAGAAAATGGGATGAATCCCGAAAAACGCACTTTTCGACTGGAAGAGAATAGCCAAAATCTGGGAAATTTGGCAGGTATGCAATTGCATTGAACTTTTTAGAACATTCTGATCACTTTTAAAACATTTAGATCACTTTAAAAAAAAAACATTTAGATCACTTTTAAAACTTTTAAAGTATTCTAACAATCACAACAGGTTTCCCAAATCTTTAAAAGACGAAAATACGCCCTCGGGACAGAAGAATGGCAGCCATGTACCAAATCATCACAAGAAAACATACCTCCCAGGAAGCAACATGGAATGAAAAGGCAACTGAGGTACCAAAGAAACTTAAGAGACAAAAAATGGATAATGGCCAGAATTTTTATCTTCGTATAAAAGCAGACAACAGCAAAAACAACGAATTTCTACAGATGTTAATTATATGATTAAAGTATCAACAAAAACAAAAAGTTTTTCACTTCAAAAATAAGTTGCTAACTGGCAATAATTTATAATTTAATTCCCTTAATCAGAATTTTCTGAAATATAAATGAGTGAGTTGCAGTCTATTTTTTCCTTTTGTTCCAGGGTTTAACCACCATGAACAACTCAATGGTCTATAAGCAGTTGCATATTCCTAATTTAAGGCCACTGGTTTCAGGGAGGGAAGAGAAGCAGGGTTGTAATACATACACATCACCAATGCTTCATCCAGGACATGAACCCAGGCACACTGAGATAAATGTTCAGATACTAGAGCCGTTGTCATTAGACTGTGTGCTACTGGGTAGACACATGGTCTAATGACAACCATCAATCTTCAATGGAATGTTCAATCTTATTATCTAAACCCTAAATGACCAATGAATTATTACTCTCCTAGGCAGCAAACATAATTTCCACACAACAAATACTTCATATAAACATCCCTTGGCCTCTGTTTATATGTAACAAGCGCAGGTACTAAAGTTTGATGTTATTCAAACAGTAATAAAAAATAAAAAATTAGAGTTAAAACCAAGAACTAAACTCTGCAATGAGTCATTCTATGGAAAATCACCCAGAGGTTGTTGTTGACATCTTTTTTTAATTTTAATTTTTTGTTCATCTGGAAAGTCATATTTTGAGAGTTCAAATCTAGGTGGGGTTTTTTTTGTTTTGTTTTTGTTTTGTTTTTTTTTAACAACCACCATTTTGGATTTGGAAGCCCAAAATGGCCACTGTGGAATGGGAAAATTACACCCAGACAGCTGTTTTGCTTTTTTTTTTTTTAACTGTACAAAAACCTTCAATGACAGAGCTCCAACTATTCTCAGTTTAAAGAGCATAGGTCCATCTATAAAGGGAATATATACCTAAATATTTACTAAAAATTAATATAATGAGAAATCATTAACTGAAATTCAAGATGAAGATTTTTTTTTTTTTTTTTTTTTTTAGTTTTTGATCTATTACAGTTCTTACAGGGGATCAAAAAAACAAAATAGTATTTGGCTTATTTTTAGCCAACAAGGAGTACTTTAAGGTGAAACAAATTACTATTGGCTTATTTAGTGCTAAAAGACGGGTCTGAAGTTGCCAATTATTCAAAAATTGCAAAATTTGAAGCTCTGTATCTAAAATGGGGAAAGTACAAAATATCTGAAACTTTCACAAAATATTCTTCTGTGTGTGTACACAGAGAGATGATGTAAAAATCTCTACTTGTTTTTTCAAGTACTTTGTTAGTTCATACCTATCAACCTGTTGAGGTACATAAAAAAAATGTTATATAAATTTTACAAGCTCAACAGTTTTATAACAGCAACTGATGTATGTGTATTAATTTTTTGCATATTTAATCTTAGAGTGTGTTATTTGTATGTTCAACACATACATGTTTTGGCTTTTTTCAAAATGTAATCAGTGGGTTTAAAGCCTATGAAACAAGTGTCAGTATTTATTTTACAATGTAAAAAAGATGTTAGTGTATCTGCATTCAGGGACTTCCTACAGTATGTATGGATTTTCTTTATCGTGGAGAAAGATCTTTCACAGTCAGCATTACTGTGTGGCAAAGTAAGTAGTGGCTGAATAATCACTTTAAGATTTGGGAAGCAGATGCCACCAGGACTTGTTCTCAGGCTTATGATATCCAGCCAGTACAAAAGCTATTTTTCTGGGCACTGTTTATCAGCACAGGACCACAGTCATCAAACTCATCTTTTAGAGCTCCCTGATCAAGGTGTGGAGCAAAGGCACCTGCCAATCTACAAATATGTGTGTGCCTCAGGCTGTCTTTGAATGTTAGGTCAAGTACTTCAGGTCTTTCAGCACCTGATTTTCAAATGGAAATTTATCCATCATCTTTCTCACTACTTCACTCACATCTGCAAAAAATAACTTTTCGTTTACAGCATTAAGTTCCATTTCTTCCATTAATGTTCTGTTGGAAAGGCCTACTGCTAGTGTGATGTCATCATGCCGATTATTAAATTTGATTTGCCTCAAATCAGCCATTTGTTTGATTATGGAATAAAATTATATTAAAAGATTTATAGAATAAAATTATATTTAAAAATACAGGGCAAAAGGAACATCACTAAACAAAATTAGGATTAAGGAGGAAAACCTTTCAGTCCGTCATACTTCCCTTCTCAGGAAATTTTTCTTCATTTTCGATCTTATATATTAAATGCTGTTTAAACAATAATATAATGCAGGGAAAACCCCACGAAAAAAACAACGAATTTAGGAGAACTCTTCGCTGCTTTTAGCTTCCTTTGATTTTTTTTTTTTTTTCTTCCAATTTAAGATTATGGGATAAATTTCTGTTCATTCCAACTTTCGTTTTTGGAAAATTTTCCTCCATTTTCAATCTTAATACAAACATTTATGTAACAAAATTATATTTAACAACCATATGGGGCAGAGGAAATATTTTGAGAAAAGGAATTTAAGATTATGAGAATATGTCTAACTTCCGTTTTCGAAAGTTATCTCCATTTTCAGACTGAAACACAATGGAATAAAATTATATTTAACAATATCGGAAAAGGAAACATTGCGAGAAAAAAATAACATTGCGGGAGAAATCATCACTTTGTCTCACTTCCGTTTCCGAAAAGTTTTGAAGATTTAATTTTGTCCAAAGACCAAAAACTTGCATCCATGATCAGAAGGGACATAAGAGAAGCTTCAATTGGGTTCTCGAGATATAATTTTTGTCTGCAGAACCAAAACAAAATCTGCAACGTACGTCGCTCTTTGCCGCGATTCTGCTACGGTGGCGCAAGGCATGGAATAAACGTAAAACATTTTATATCTGTAAAATAGTTTTAAAATAGGACTCGGTTAATGTAAATATTTAAAAAAAAAAAAAACTTTTTCAGGGATTAAAAAAAATGGTGCAAAACGTTTGTACGGCCGTACATGAACGAAAATGTAAAAAAAAAAAACATACCAATTACAGGTAAACTGTACAGGTTGACAGATATGTTAGTTACACAGATTCAAATTTGCAAATTGTAATTCACTTAAAAGGAGGATAATGGTTATATGTTTTTCAATTAAAAACCAATAATTGTGGTATATGAAAGTAGTAGAATAAGAAGTGCATTATTGCAGACCATATGTTTTCAAGTTTGTGGTATCTTCACTTGATTTTACTACCTTCGAACATATATTGCATTTAGCAGTACTCTTTATGATATATTGCAGATGCTATATTGATATAAATATCAGATGTACATATCGATTCTTCACTTTTATCAACATCTTGCACAAGCATTTGCAGTTCAGTTGCTGAAACAAAATTTCTGTGCAAATTAAAGTTTTCCAGTTATTTTAACATGAAAATACTACATCTGTTATCCATTTTGTTATTTTAACCTGCTATTACTTATTTCATACAATTCTTGGTTTTTAATTGTAAAATGTATAATCATTACCTTCTTAAGTGAATTACAATTTGCAAAATTTTACAAATTTGTATCTCTGTAACTAACAAAGTACTTGAAAAAACAAATAGGGATTTTTACATCTCTCTATAGACACACAGAGTATTTTGCAAAAGTTTCAGATGCTTTATACTTTCCCCTTTTCAGATATAGAGCTTCAAATTTTCTAATTTTTTTTAAAAGTTGGCAACTTCAGACCCCTCCTTTAGCATGAATTAATTGTATAAGCTAAAAGTTGTTTGTTTCACCTAAAAGTACTCCTTGTAGGCTAAAAATATGCCAAATACCATTTCGCTTTTTTGATCCCCTATAGTGGATCAAAAACTAAAAACACAAAAATTTGAATCTTTAATTTCAGTTAATTTTAAATTATATTAATTTTTAGTAAATACTTATATATTCCTTTTATAGATGGAAAAAAAATGATACCCGTTGGAGCTCTCTTTAAAATGATACCAGTTGGAGCTCTCTGTCATTTATGGTTTTTGTACAGTTAAAAAAAAACCCAGCTGTCTGGGTATGATTTTCCCACTTTTATTTTTTATTGAGGGTTTAATGACCACCACGAGCAACTCAATGGGCTATAAGCAGTCGCACGTCTCTGATTCCGGGGAAGGGAGAGAACCAGTACCGTAAGACAGACAGACAACAATCCATGCCTCACCGGGATTTGAACCCAGGCCCATCTTGGACAAATTATCAGAAGCCATCGCTTAGACCACCGCACCACTGGGGCAGCAATTTTCTCACTCTGCGGTGGCTATTTTGGCTTGTACATCCAAAATGGCAGATGTTAAAAAAATTAAACCCCAAATTTGAACTCTCAAAACATGACTTTCCAGATGGACAAAAAACGAATTTTTAAAAAATGTGTTAGCACACTTTTTGTAAATTGGGTGATTTTCCATGGAATGACCCCAATACTTACCAAACAAGAAGTCACACTTTTCTTCAACGACATACTAATTTTGTACAACTACCTGTTACATACTGAGTTTTCGTTTCACACTGATAAACAGAAATTCTAGTAGGTTTGGAATGGAGATGAGCAAACAGATTATTTTAATTCAACTCACTAAAATGATACTTCTGATTTGGAGAACAATGTGTGTCAGATTTTTTCGTTCACTGACAGCTGACATCAAATCATGGTTCCCACTCCTTTTCTCTAACCAAAAATAAGCACTTTTTAAGGACTTTTAAGTACCCCTCCAAAATTTGTTAAGGACCTTACCAACTGCATATGCAAAATGATATATGCACAAACACAATTTTACCCACAACTTAACTATTCAAATTGAAGTATGCTGATGAAGTTTGCAACAGTTTTCTTGATAATTGGGGATGTAATGAATTATAAGTTATGCAATTTAAAAGACAGTTCTGCTGATCAAATCACTTTTTCTATCTGAGAGAATAATCACATGTAATAAAGCGTATATAAATTGTAAAACGAGTTAACCCTTAACAACCCAAGGTCTGGTCTCATGGGTTTTATTAAGGTTATTTTTATATGTATTGTATTATTTTACAAATAAATGATCTCCCAAAACATAGAAAAATTTTAAAAATAAAAAGTTAACATGAAGTAAATGATAAAAATCTGGCAGTCTGAGAGACCGGACGTGGATTGATACGTGACAAACATAAGAGCTGGGCAGTTCAGGGATAAAGTTACAAGTTTGATTTTTCACATAATTGTCTCATGTTTTAAACTGCCAAAACCAAAATTATGTTAAAGATTTACTTATTTTTCTCATGGTATAACAGAAGAATTGTTATTTGCACACAAAAAAGAGGGAAATGCAAAGGGGAAATATGAGAACCAAGAGATGGTGACAGGCCTTGGGTGGAATCTGCTGGTTGTGTTTGATTTAGCCTATGGTCTTGCACTTTTTCTTACCAAAGTACTTATTTCACATGGCTCTATTCTCTACCACTGTGCTTCCAGCTGACATCCTCAACATACCCTTCCAGCAGCAGAAGTTCTAGACATTTCAACTTTTTTTTTTTTTTTGATTGGAGGTTTAACGACCACCGTGAGCAACTCAATGGGCTATAAGCAGTCGCCCGTCCCTAATTTAGGGTCACTGGTTCCAGGGAAGGGAGAGAGCCAGTGCCGTAAGACAAACACAACATCCATGCCTGACTGGGATTCGAACCCGGACCCCTTACGGACAAATGATCAGAGACCACTGTGCCACCGAGGCGGCACATTTCAACTTCTGGATTTTGCAAAGCCAGTTAAGAAATATAAGCACTTTGAATTTTTGGCAAAAAAATAAGGACTTTTAAAGCACCCCAAAAAAATATAAACACTTTATAAGGACTTCTTAAGGATTTATAAGGATTGTGGGAACCCTGATCATGGAGGTATAGTGGACAACTTTTTACTTTGTTTTTCTTATGGAATTTTTTTTCCCTGTTTTCATGCAAGTTCTTTTTGAAAGGTTCCTGCAATTAATTGTGTTTGTGTACTTCTGAATAAGGCATGTTTTTCTGAGCAGAATTTGAACTTCCTCAAAGTGAATTTTTTTATGTCTAGTGAAAGGTAATTTTGACTGCAATTCATTCAGGGAATTGCTTCTTTTGCAGAATAAATTATTTTCAGGAAAAATTCCCTCACCAATGACTCACTTCACTGATTTGTTCTTTTCGAATGAATCATTTGCGGGTGACATCTCTACTCCGGAATAAACTAAAAATGATATCCAGTGACATCAGGCAGAATTTCAGTTTGGGAATCTTTTAACACACCCTACAGTTTACATAAATTTTTGTTGTCTGGATCAAGTTTAAGCTGACTCAGAAAAATGCTGCAGCAAAAATTCTAAAGCGGGAGAAAAGGTTGTAGCAAAATGCTACAAAAAGGTTAGCCGCTTTTGTCGCTCAGAAAATCGTTTCATCATTTGACTCATTCACACCAAAAACGCTCTGGATATCAGGGGAAATTAACTATTTTAAAAAATACCAACTCATTTAAAAGAAAACTGTATTGGGCAGTATAAGTTCAATCATATGCAGCTAACAGGTAAGTAAAGGATAAGGATGTATTTCTAAAATAATAATTAAATATGCATAAAGCCCAAATCTCCTGAAATTTGATTTTGTGGGTAATAAAATTTTTCACATGAATGATTCAATTAGCGACCAATTGAAATTAAATCAGTAAAAAATGGTAATTCCAAAAGAGAAAAAAATTTACAATTATTGCCATTTAGAGGCTACAAACTTTTTAATCTTTCTATAATTTCTTGAATGGTTTGTCTCCAGAAATTCTGCTTTTCTTACTGGTCCACTTCTGAAATGCCTGTTTTAAATCAAACTGACCTTTTTCTGGCCCTTCAATGTTGATCATTAATATGTTACTTACATTAGAAAGTGAAAGCCTGTTTCTAACTCTCGCTTTCACTAAGCTTACTGTAAATTCAGAACACCCTTTACGGACTGCTCTAAAGTATATGGGGCTGGGGGATTGAACCAACAGGTGCTGTACGAACATGTGCCTTAAGAATTAAGAAAATAACATTAGCCGAGAGCGAATCACTGACAGAATTTCGGAAACTCAAATTTTCAGAGAAATATAAAAGACTGAGCAGAGTCTGCTAATGGGTTGATATTTAAACGTCCAGTGCCATTTTGCGACAGACATTAATTTTTCTCATGCATTTTGGATTAACTCATCGCATTTCGCAAAGATAGCAACCGTAGCTTAACCTCTGGTCTGGATATAATGCCTGAACATAATTTAGTCTAGAGATCAAAGTACACTTTTAAATACTTTATAAATCTGAATTTTGCAGCAATAATTTGCCTCGTTTAAAGTACAATTGTCAGCTTTTGGCTAGAAATATACTAAATTTAGAATTTGGCTATCTGCAAAAATATAAAACACAGCATCATTTACGGGGGAGAAATCACTTGTATTTGGGAATTTTAATAGATAGCTAAACAAGCTAAAGGGACAAAATACAATGAAGGCTGATGTTCATTCACATGGTAGCCAAATGATTTTCGGCATTTTTATTATTTTAACTAACTATGGAGATTAGATACTGCCTATTCCTGATTCACAATTACTGACTGCCCATAAAGGAAAACCAGAATCAAACATGTCACTTTTGACTCCACCTGTTGTCTTTCTAATGAGAAACTAATACATCAACAACTTGGCTAACTAGTGTCTAATGCATGAGGTCTTTGTTAATTACAATGAATGATGCCTTGTTAATTATATTCATGCCAACAAATTTACACTGTTATATAAATTTAGGCAGGTATTATATAGCTGCTCTAATTGTTGCAGTATCACAAAAATTAATCTTTGTGGGAATGTGTGTAAATAGCAAGGTAATAAAATATTAAAGAAATTTTTGGCATTAATCCCGAATTCAGCCCACTGCGTTCATTTGGGTCTGAAAGTTAGATGTTACCGACGTTCCCTGCCAAGTACGAAGTCCTTCGCACATAGCAGCACTTAGGGGGTAAAAAGCCGGGAACCCACCCTTAGTCCGCTAAAATATTTGATCGTCATTTTTATTATTCCACTGACAGAGCAGCAAACAACCAGCAATGCGTAATGGGAATTACTGCCTAACTTTTTTCCATAAAAAAAAAATTATGTAATCACAGAATAGGAACTTCTCCTGAATTTTAATGTCCAACGCCGCCGCCCTATTAGTCATCGGTGGCGTGATCTTCATCTTTTTATGTACAATTTTATCCTGTCTTATTGTGCAGCACCAGAAAGCCGCAAGAAATCAAATCAGTTTATACTGACCGTTGCAATACTCAAGTAAATAAGTAAAATTACGAGTAACAAGTCATTAGCAAAAATTATTTATAGCACCGGGAAACGGGAAAAATTTGAACATGACAGACATCGTACGATATGCTCTCGTCGTCGTTCCTACCTGGTCTATCGGAAGTCTTGTTAGTTCGGCCAACCACGAGAAAGACCGAGTACCAGCGTAAAAGCCTCTTCCTGCTGATGACATTATTTGGCACTTTTAAGCCTCAATTATGAACCACTAGCTACAACCAACAAAATTTCTGCCATAGGACCATTACCAACAAACAACAAACAATTTTAAAGAGCAACCTAAAATTGCACAGCAGTTGTGTTGTTGCCACCAGTAAACTACAACGTACAGTTCCTTCGCTCAAGAAGCAACAGACGACACGCGAAAACTGTGGGCAGTAGTCTGTATAGTGCCTAGAAGAGAAAGTGGCATGCTCGCTGAAAAATGTGATGCCCGGAATCACGAACGTGGTAGATGTCGTCCTGTTACGTCGCTTTTCAAGGAGGAAGAAGAACGACAGCACACATCCTTCTGTAATCAAGAAAGTTAGAATATGATATATTTGAGTGTAACCGTGAGCGGCGGCCATTAAAGTATAGGAAAGCTGGTGGTTTTCAAGGGTCTACGACATAACATCGCAGGTCAAAACATCGCACGACATATGATCGCCGACATAACATCGCAGGTCAAAACATCGCGGTACCATAACATCGCAGTACTAAAACATCGCAGGTCAAAACATCGCGGTACCATAACATCGCAGTACTAAAACATCGCAGGTCAAAACATCCCGGCACCATAACATCGCAGTAATCCCTAAATAAGTTGCTTTCGATAGATTTTGATGAATTGCAAAAAAAAAGTATATTTAAAGGGGAGGGGGACTTCATAGAAATTGATGTCCTGATTAAATTTTGGTAGAAATTAGGGTTACCCGTACCGCTTTTCCAACAGTGCCCAGGTCCAGGGTCCACGGCCACTCAATCAAAATTATCGTAAAATCTACAGTTTTCGATTTAAAACCACCAGATTTGGTATTCTATCTCATGGTGCTTTAACTTAGACGGTAGATGGTTTTTAAAAGTGGTCGGAGCGCGGGGTCGAGGGGCCCCCATAGAATATTTTTGCCAAATCTACAGTTTTCAATTTAGAACCACCAAATTTGGTGTACTACCTCATGGTGCACTAACTTAGACCGTAGACTGTTTTGGGAAAGATATGGGGCCCGGGGTAAAGAAGCCCCCATACGCAATATTCGTCAAATCTACAGTTTTCAATTTAAAACCACCAAATTTGGTATACTATCTCATGGTGCTCCGACTTAGACCGTAGACGGTTTTTGGAAGTGGTCGGAGCCCGCGGTCGAGGGGCCCCCATAGAATATTTTCGCCAAATCTACAGTTTTCAATTTAGAACTACCAAATTTGGTATACTACCTCATGGTGCACTAACTTAGACCGTAGACTGTTTTGGGAAAGATATGGGGCCCAGGGTCAGGCGGCCCCTATACGCCATATTCGTCAAATCTACAGTTTTCAATTTAAAACCACCAAATTTGGTATACTATCTCATGGTGCTCTGACTTAAACCGTAGACGGTTTTTGGAAGTAGTCGGAGGCCGTGGTCGAGGGACCCCCATAGAATATTTTCCCCAAATCTACAGTTTTCAATTTAGAACCACCAAATTTGGTATACTACCTCATGGTGCACTAACTTAGACCGTAGACTGTTTTGGGAACGATTTCGCTCCCGGGGTCAAGGGGCCCCCATACGCAATATTCGTCAAATCTACAGTTTTCAATTTAAAACCACCAAATTTGGTATACTAACTCACGGTGCTCTGACTTAGACCGTAGACGGTTTTTGGAAATGGTCGGAGCGCGAGGTCGAGGGGCCCCCATAGAATATTTTCGCCAAATCTACAGTTTTCAATTTAGAACCACCAAATTTGGTGTACGACCTCATGGTGCACTAACTTAGACCGTAGACTGTTTTGGGAGAGATATGGGGCCCGGGTTCAAGGGGCCGCATACGCAATATTCGCAAAATCTACAGTTTTCAATTTAAAACCACCAGATTTGCTATACTATCTCACGGTGCTCTGACTTAGACCGTAGACGGTTTTTGGAAATGGTCGGAGCGCGAGGTCGAGGGGCCCCCATAGAATATTTTCGCCAAATCTACAGTTTTCAATTTAGAACCACCAAATTTGGTGTACGACCTCATGGTGCACTAACTTAGGCCGTAGACTGTTTTGGGAGAGATATGGGGCCCGGGTTCAAGGGGCCGCATACGCAATATTCGCAAAATCTACAGTTTTCAATTTAAAACCACCAGATTTGGTATTCTATCTCATGGTGCTTTAACTTAGACGGTAGATGGTTTTTGGAAGTGGTCAGAGCCAGGGGTCGAGGGCCCCCATTGAACATTTTCGCCAAATCTACAGTTTTCAATTTAGAACTACCAAATTTGGTATACTACCTCATGGTGTACTAACTTAGACCGTAGACTGTTTTGGGTAAGATGTGGCGCCCGGGGTCAAGGGGCCCCCATACGGAATATACGTCGAATCTACAGTTTTCAATTTAAAACCACCAAATTTGGTATACTATCTCATGGTGCTCTGACTTAGACCGTAGATGGTTTTTGGAAGTAGTCGAAGCCCGGGGTTGAGGGGCTCTCATAGAATATTTTCGTCAAATCTACAGTTTTCAATTTAGAACCACCAAATTTGGTATACTACCTCATAGTGCACTAACTTAGACCGTAGGCTGTTTGGGGAAAGATGTGGGGCCCGGGGTCAAGGAGCCCCCATACGCAATATTCGTCAAATCTACAGTTTTCAATTTAAAACCACCAAATTTGGTATACTATCTCATGGTGCTCTGACTTAGACCGCAGACGGTTTTTGGAAGTGGTCGGAGCCCGCGGTCGAGGGGCCCCCATAGAAATTTTTCGTAAAAGCTACAATTTTCAATTTAGATCCACCAAATTTGGTGTACTATCTCATGGTGCACTAACTTAGACCGTAGAGGGCTTTGGGAACGGGTCGGGGGTCCGGGGTCCAGGGCCCCTCATTCAAAATTATCGTAAAATATACAGTTTTCAATTTAAAACCACCAGATTTGGTATACTATCTCATAATGCTTTATCATAGACGGTAGACAGTTTTTGGAATGGGTGGGAGCACGGGCTGTAGGGCACCCTCCAAAATTTTCGTAAAATCTACAGTTTTCAATTTAGAACCACCAAATCCGGTGTACCACCTCGTGGTGCTCTAACTTAGACGGCAGACGTTTTTCGGAGCGGACCCCGGGTCCCTTATTAAAAGTTATCGTAAAATATGCAGTTTTCAATATACAACCACCTCATGGTGCTCTAACTTAGACGGTAGACGGTTTTTGGAACGGGTCGGATCCCGGATTGTAGGGGTCCCCATAGAAAATTTTCCTTAAAAGTTCAATTTTTCACTCTTAAGATCTGCAACACAATTCAGCACTCCAATACCCAACCTACGGTCTAAGTTTGAGACCGTAGATAACAATAAAGTGCAAAAATATCCGGTTACTGGTGTATTAAAATCAAAAATTAACAAACGTTAGCTTTCACCACCAACGGGTGGCTTATCAGGCAGAAATACAATGTAATGTAAATAGAGAGTTCCAGATATTCAAAATTTAAAACGGTACGAAAAAGATTATCAATGTCAAGTCGCATGCACGCAACATCACGCAGGTGCATTGCATTTCAGTGTCGCGGTTTCTCTGGAGCACACGCCAGATGTACGGCAGTTCTATAGATGTCTCCTCGGAGATAAGTATTTCCATTCCTGTTCCTTTCTTTTTTGTTTCATAAAATTAAATTGACTAAATAAAAAAATTAAAGATAAGTTTACTGGAAAATTACAGGCCGCCCCGGTTGCGCAGTGGTCTAAGGCGCTGGCCTCTTATCATTCGTCCGTAAGGGGTCCGGGTTCGAATCCCGGTGAGGCATGGATGTTGTGTTTGTCCTACGGCACTGGCTCTCTCCCTTCCCTGGAACCAGTGACCCTAAATTATAGCGTCTAGAAGGGAAAGTGTGCCGAGCGCCTAGCGTACGTAATGATTGGCGTGGATACCGAAATTTGTCCCCTTCGTAGATGGCGCTTCGATCGCCTTCCCTTCCCCTCTTTCTTACTGTGATGGGAGCGGGAAACTAAATTCGTGTTGCTTACTGTGAAAAGAACGGTAATTTAGACGAAAACGTGTTATGTTTTAGGTTTTAGAAGGAATGTGGATTACCTAAATATTGTATATAAGTTATACTTAGCTCATTATGCGGAAGAGAAATAACCATAGTTTTGTGCCAGGTTGCAATACTCAGTACAAAAACAGTAAGCCGTCACTCTTTGGAATACCCAAAAATGATAAACTTTTACAGCAGTGGCAAAGATTGATTCCCGGTGCAGATGTGCAGATAAAAACTTACGACAAATTTAGTGCTGTATGTGAACTGCACTTTGAGAGATTTGTGGTTCGAAATTTTGTGCATAAAATAAATGAGGAGACTGTGTTAATACCCAGAGATCGGCCCATCTTGACACCAGATGCAATTCCAACAATATTTCCAAACCTTCCCCATTATTTGTCAAAAACTCTGGCAAAATACAGGAAAGTTAGGGAAACCGATGATAAGCCTGATGGTAATTTAAATAGCTTGGAATTCACTTCCCAAAGAGTTACACGGAACTGCCTTCTGAATATCACAGCCTTCAGTATTTTGGGGTAAGCAAATTCCTGCAAATAATTCAAAGTGCATAATTTTCCATGTTCATTCATTCAAATGTGAATTGTCAAATTCATTGACAACAGAAAAACTGGTTGTTGTTACCAAAAGTTAACCAGAGGTTACCTGTAAAGTGTATTTACGTGGAATAAAAATTAACTCAGTTTCTAATATTACTTCTAAAGATGAATCAAAATCCATTATTCGAGACACTGATAGGCTAACAGTATGTCATGGCACAGGCTCCATTTCAGAATTTGAAAATAACATGAAGTACCTTGAAAGTGGAGTTATTTTTAGAATAATTTGTACAGCAAAAATGTGTAACGAAAGGAACAACAAAGACTTGCCTCAGATGTAAGTATCTGCAGGGCTTACTTTTGCACAAAATAGCTTATCATAGAAGAAAGGCTACATTTAAAAATAAGTATCAAAATACAGTTCGGAAAATCAACAGGCTGAAGAAACTAGTTATTTCGCTCTCTAATTAAACTTAAAAAAAAAAAAAATAAAAAAAAAAAAAAGGAATTTTACAGAACTTTCCATTAATGAAAAAATAGCAGAATTACGCATTAAGCAGCAGCAAATGGTTATTCATTGTTATAAGGCAGCAAAAAGAAATCTGCAAGAGGTATGTCATATACCAAAGAATGGTTACTTGAATGCTTACTAATGCACATAAAAAGTCCAAAATTGTACGAGCACATACGGAAACACAAAATCATGATCCTACCTAATAGAACAACTATTAGAAAGTATATTTCAAATTACAACAGCAGTTTTGGATTCAATGCACTGACGTTTGAAACTATTTCAAAGAAAACAAGTGAAATGGAGCCTTTTGCAAGACATGGTGGTATATTAATAGATGAAGTGAAGCTTACAGAAAAAACTGCATGCAAAATCATCTGGTGAAATATTAGGGTTTGTTCATATTGGGCCATACACTTCAAAAACTGTTAAGTATACCCCATGTAATCACGGACTGGTAATGGTGTTTCAGCCATTAAATGGAGATTGGACCCAAATAATTGGTGTTTTTGCCACAAGTAACAATATAAGTGGAACTTTGCTAGCAAAATTAATTATTAAAGCTGTTATTCTCACTGAAAATGCAGGTCTGTTTGTTAATTTCATTACGTGTGATGGGGCTTCTTGGACCAGGAATATGTGGAAGACATTTGGTATATCAGCAGACTGTTCTGGAACTAAATACAGCATTATGCATCCTACAGATTGTTCTAGTTTACATTTCATATCAGATTTTCGCCAGTCAAAGCGAGCCTTGCTTCATCATAGCTCAGCTATTTAGAGTCAGGTCGATGCTTAGCAAATTCCCAGTTATACAGGTAAACACTGGGGAAGAAATATTTCTTCTTATTATACGTGGGAAATATATCGCTATAAGCAATCTGAAATCACATATTTACTGTTACGTAACTGAAATCAAACGATCGTCCATGGAATGGAAACATGTCACCTCCCCAACAAGGAAGACGTGAAAAGTCCAACTGTCTCTGTCTGCGGGAGTGGTCATGATGACTGTGAATCTGTTGTTTACACAGAATTTCTGTCAAAAGAGACAACCATCAAGTGACTCATATTGCCAAACACCATTAAATTTGCGAAATTCAATTAAGGACAGATGCCGGGGTAAGTTGAGCGAAGGTGTCACACTGATGTCCAAGAACATTACACAGCACGGAAAACTAAGGGAATTGCTGCATTAATTCAAGTCGGAATTGTGGCAGCATCCACCTTACAGCCCCAACTTATCCCCATGCGGCTACCATTTGTTCGGTAAAATGAAACAGGAGCTTAGTGGACAATGATTCCCAACGGATGAGGCTGTGAAAAGTGCGGTCCTTAACTAGTTGCACCAAACTGGACTTTTCTTGTACAGGTATGGGAAAGTTAATCGCACGTTCCGATAAATGTTTACAGTCCTTAGGCGACTATGTCGAAAAATGAATTAATGTTGTAAACCAACATACATCCCCTGAGTATATCCTTGATTTTTTTATTCAACAGTGTAACTAACTTTTTGATCCACCCTCATATTATTAAAGCACTTTGCTACAATTCAGAAATTAATTTTTTAGTTTGTTTTAAAAATTAGCATAAATACTACATTTGGATAAAGTATCAACTTACCTATTGACTATGAATTTGTCTTGTATCTTCAAGCGGAACAAAGTAAAAAATACTATTAAAAATAAACAAATGGGTCCATTCTTTTACATAAATGTACCTCAAATGTCTGTTTCAAATAGTTTGAAAGAAGGAAGTCATCACAAGCTAAACAGTATTCAGCTTCAGATTGTTACCCAAACTTCCTTTATGTGATAGCATCTGCAACAAAGTTATAGATACACACAACAAAATAAAAAAAGAATTCTTGCTAACCAATGGCAGAAATTAAGACATCTGTTTCAAATAGTTTGAATCATCACAAGTTACATCAAAATTATCTCAGCTTTAGATCCTCCAGTGTGTGTTACCATCTGAATATTTTATGTATGAGTTATGTCAATTATTTTCTTTACCTAAAATCTACTCTTGTAATGTTCATACCTGTGATCTACTTTTTTATAAAACATATTTGATATCACTTTTTAGATTAGACAGCATTTTAACAGTATAAATAAATATTTCCCACACATTTCTAAAGGAATTAAGCAGAATTGGTTAGTAGTTTTTCATAACACTAGGGAATTTATACATTTTACTAACATTCTTTACTAGAAGCCAAATTTGCTCATTATAGTAAAATTAAATTTTTACTTTCAATATACCTACTATAAATGTCAAGCTAAGCACTAGTACACACACACACCAGTGCTGAGACGGGCCGAGCCCGAACCGGGCGCTGGCTGTGTAATACTTACTGGAGTTCGGGCTTGGAGAGAGGGGAAGAATTTTCTTCCTTTTTCTTTTAATGTGATTTTATATAATTTAGCACACGAGACTTTTTTACACTTTCTAGTTGTGAAAGAGAATTCTTCAGCAACTGGGTCAAATGGGGAGTAGGAATTCTGCAGGGCTATCCATTCCGGGCTTGGATAACAAAATACCATAGGCCATGAATTACAGGATTTCTGCCAAGGATAAGTTTTAAGAAGCATAGATAGTAGATAGCAAGCTGACGGAATTTTGCTCCCTACCTCAAAGGGGCAGCTCCCTGCTAATTCTATTGAGCAACATACGACATAGTTTGTTGTGCCTCCAGATGTCCCCCCTCCCCCAAAAAAACATTTCGGGAATAAATGAATGGTTAAAGGTAACTATAGAAATAGATAGACATCCCTTCTCCACTCCGCAGTTGAGAAAGACATCAGTTAATTGCATGGGTAGGAAAGAGTGGAAGTCTGGAAGACTTTTTCAATGCTTAACAGGTTAATCATAGTTTTCGGGCTCGTTCGAGCTGACATACTTCAGGCTCAGGATCTTGAAATTCAGCCCGAACTCAGCTCTGACACACACACACACAGTAACACTTCAGTTAATTTCTCACAGGTGTTTTTATCAAAAATTTTATGGCAATGAAGTCATAGTGGTAAGTATGAAAAATAAGAGAAATTTCCTGGAATTTTTTGGTACAGTATTGAAACATAAACAAAAATGCTACAATATTACTGCTAACATTTATTAATCTGAAAATAAGTGACATGGAACTCGTACGGGTATGGTGTCGTTGAGGGACTAGCCGGACCCCATGACGCGAAGGAGTACAGCATCATCTTCCACGGAAAGAAAATAGTCCATAGATTTTCAAATGAATTTTGACAGATGAAATCAAACCTGCTAGTAAATGAGGACCTCTGGTCCATTTTGAAGACGGGCAACCACTGCACAAACAGTATTAGTTCCAATTTGAAAAAAAAAAGACACCACCAAATATTAAATACAAATCTTCAGTACAGAATGCCACCAACCACTCCGCATCACTGTGTGAATATGTGATGAAGCAGAAAAAAGATTGGAAATATGTTACGAGAAGCTAACTGAAGTACTGCTTCCTGGTATACAAGTTTCAAATAAAATTAAACCAAATATGACGGATCTTTACTTTCCAGTTTCAAAGATAACTTTTCAGAAATGTTATCTTCATTTATTACAGAAGAAAAATACATTTCAATACTTTAACCAACCTGGCTATACACTTTTGCATATAAAATATTTGATAAGTTTGAACTCTTTTTCCTATCTCAGGACTTACTCTGTGCACACTATGCACTAAGGAGAGGCACACAAAACTAAGCGTTCAGACTTTCAACTTCTTAATTTTCCTTTCACGTGATTTCAAATAATTTCAGTTGTCATGTTTGGCTTTCACTAAGTTGTTCAAGAGTATTTTCCAGCTGAGGAGAGTTATGTTTTCCTATTTAGTTTTCAAGCTACTCATACACAAACATTCCACGGAAAATGAACAAGGAAATCTAAAATCAGAACTTTGTCTGTTTAAATGTATGCAGCAGATTTTGTATAAGACAATTGGTATGGCAAAAGTTGTAAGTCTCCTTTTGACTTCTATAATTTAACTAGCAGCCACTAACACTGCAACACTGTGGCATGGCAAATTTTGGCAATTCCTGTAAAAAGAATTACACCTTTTAATACAAGTGAAGAACTAGATATGAAATTTTTAATCGAAAGTAGTTCCCTATGTTTTGTACAGTTAGAATAAAGTTGATCATGCAAGTTTTTCAACATAATCTGTCCACACTGTTCAGACAGCTTTAGTAAATTCAATCAGACAAATGCTATATCACAGTTGCATTAAGTTACGAAATTAAAAAATGTACTCTTTAATTCAGAGACACATTACAATGCAACAACAGTTCAAGCATTAATTTCGTAAAGAAAGGGCTAACGATTGTTGGAGATGCAAATGTTATACAAATTACGAAGGCTAATTTCCTGAAAAGTTGCCCTGATTTCTGGTAATATTCAAGCTCTATGTGAATCGGCATTGGCAAAATATATTAATTATTCTATTTGAAATAAGAATTCAACACTACAGAATAACTCACTTCTTTATACTTCACTATTCACGAGACATGAACAGATTTCAACACGTGTGAAACTAAGATCTACTCATTAAACCTATAATTATTACTAAAACTAAATAAAACGTTTACTAAGAATTAACCTTACCTTAGAAATATAATAATACCTACCTTACAAAACTATACGTGTATCCAAATGGCAATAAACGGAACACTCACTCAATACAAACAAATGTGAACCAACAATGAAACGCAATGGCTGTTCAACCGATTGACTTGGCGACAGCACTAAGTTGTGCACGTGACTATTTCGCACCGTAGCCTGTCTTTTTCGTCAGATTCGACTCAGCTTACCACTAGCCGCTACTAAGTGACATACATTTAAATTTTCCAAACAGCACTTCTTTACTTGGCACATACAAGCCATTTGTTAGCCTTTTGGTAGGCATTCTTCGAGGAGGTAGCATATCAATTTAAATCACGCATAATTATACTTTCAATTACATTTGCCGACGCTGCACTCTGCGCCAGACGTAGACATTTCACTGAACCATAAAATGTGTTTCCATAATCACACACTTAAGAAAATCGTACATATCCTAATCCAACCCCTGTTGTTTGGTTCACATTGCACAACAGTACACACAATCTTTGACACAGACGCCGTCTGCAGCGCCGCGATGCGGCGTGGGACATATTTCGAACGCAGATTTTGAGTTCGCACGGCACACTTCCCCTTTTAGACGCTATACCTAAATTAGGGACGGGCGACTGCTTATAGCCCATTGAGGTGCTCACGGTGGTCGTTAAACCTCCAATCAAAAAAATTACAGGAATATCTGTTTCATTCATTAATTTTTACCCGCTGAACTTGGTGATTCCACAGATAGTAGTATTTACCGGGGAAATTCCACCCTGCTAGTACAAATGACATTAATGATTTCTTTGCATCCAGTTCCATTAGTATGTCCATAAGAGCGTTTGGGGCAGTATGAAAACTACATAGTTGATTTCAACGTGAGCCGCTCCGGTGGCGCAGTGGTCTATGCGCTGGCTTCTGATCACTAGTCCGAAGTCCGAGAAGGGGCCTGGTTCGAATCTCGGTGAGTCATGGACGTTGTGTTTGACTTCTGGCACTGGCTCTCCCCTTCCCTGCATGGAACCAGTGACGCAAAATTAGGAACTGCTGACTGCTTACAGCCCACTGAATTGATCACGGTGGTCGTTAAACCTCCCAACTAAAAAAAGATTGCGACATGTCCATTGCTATCTGTTATGGAGCTATGTGAAAAGTACTTTTTTGACATCAACGTGTCCTATTCCATGTGGGCTGGCCACAAAATTTTAAGGGACCGTACAAAATCGCACTTTTGTTTCACCGTGTCCGCGCTTCGGTATATGGTTGAAGATACGTATTTATAGTTGGGCCATTTCAGCACGTCATCATCATCATCATCATTGTCAACCATTATCAATCCACTGCTGGACGAAGGTCTCCCCAAGTTTCCTCCACAACGGTCTGTCTTGTGCCAGTCTCCTCCATGCCAATCCCGCATACTTTCGAATTTCATCCACCCATCTTCCATGTGGTCTTCTTCTGGGTCTTTTCCTGTCCCTTGGAATCCAATCTAAAATTTCGGCTGTCCATCGATGGTCTGTTCTTCTGGCAGTATGTACAGCCCATTGCCATTTCAGGGATTTAACTGTGATCATGATGTCTTCCACTCTTGTCATTTTTCGGATCCACGTGTTCCTCTTCTTATCTCTCCTGGTTACACCAAGCATGCACCTCTCCATGCGTCTTTGAGTTGTCTGCAGCCTTTGTATGTCTCTTTTAGCTAAGGTCCACGTCTCTGCACCATACGTAAGCACTGGAAGGATGCATTGATCAAACACTTTTCTTTTAAGACATAATGGCATATTGCTCTTGAAAATTATGCTGTTTCTTCCAAAAGCTCTCCAGGCAAGTTTTGCACGCCAATTAATTTCTTCATCAATGTGACCCTCACTTGATATCTGCTGTCCAAGATAAACGTACGTGTCTGTTATCTCCAGCTTTTCTCCATCAATCGATAAATCTTCATTTCTTGTAAAAGCATTGTACATCACTTTTGTCTTCTGAAAGTTCATTTTTAATCCCACTTCTTTACTCTTGTCAGCAAGTTCCTGGATCATACTCTGTAGCTCTGATGGGGTAGTTGCAAAAATGACTACGTCATCAGCAAAACGAAGGTGGGTTAGATAATCTCCATTAATCTTTATCCCCTTGTTTTCCCAGCTCAGCGACTGAAAAACACCCTCCAATGTGGCATTAAAGAGCTTCTGAGATATGGTGTCACCTTGTCTCACTCCCTTTCCAATTTTTACGTGTGTTGTATTTTCAAACAGCCTAATCTTTGCACTTGCATTTTCGTAGATGTTATTAATAATATTAATGTATGCATCTTCAATACCGCAGGTTTTCAGAGCCATTGTAACTGCTGATGGTTTCACCGAATCAAAGGCTTTTTCATAATCGATAAAAGCCATGCACAATGGAAGTTCATATTCCCTCGCTCTTTCAATTAGTTCTCTCAGCACGTGGATATGATCTATTTTGCTGTAGCCACTCCTGAATCCAGCTTGTTCTCTCGGTTGAGCCATGTCCAGTGTTACCTTCAAGCGGTGTGAAAGAACTTTAGTGAAGATTTTATAAACTACTGATAGGAGGCTGATAGGTCTGTAGTTTCCGAGATCCTCAATGTCACCTTTCTTATGTAGCAGGATCATTGTAGCGGTGTTCCAATCCTCAGGAATCTTTCCTTCATTAAGGCATCGAGTGAAAATTTGGGCGAGTACTGTTTCGATTTCTCCACTTGCTTCTTGTATGATGTCTACAGTAATTCCATCTTCTCCTGGAGCTTTTCCTCGCTTCATGTTCTTGATTGCATGTGCAACTTCTGCTGGAAGGACTGGAGGAACTCTGGTACTGGTATCTTTCATGATGTCTGGAGTGCATATATCATCCCTTTCATATAATTTGGAGTAGAAATCTTTCACTCTTGTCAAAATTTCGCCTCTATTTCTTGTTACAGAACCATCTTCTTTTCTCAGTGCCATAATCTGTTTTCTTCCCTTTCTGAGATGTCCCTTTGCTATCTTTAGGCTTTGGTTGTGTTTTCAATTGCTTTCCTCACTAGTTCACAGTTGAATTTCCTTACGTCTTCAGTGATACTTTTTCGTACTGTCTTGCATAGCTCTATATATTCCACTTTGGAAGTCACATCTTCTTTAGTTGTCCTCATCTCTCTTCTTTTTTGCATCAACATTTTGTTTTTTCCTGATAATTTGTTCACATGCAACTTGTTCTTAGACCCAGCTAATTTTGTTGCTGTTTCCATAAGAGCTTTGGTTACTTTTCTGTTAACTTCAGAGATGTCCACTTCTTCCGATGTTAGGCCTTCTAAAGCAGAGAACCTGTTCTTCAGTTCTAACTTGAAGGTATTATGGTGTTTTTTAAGGTTGGTTATGTCAATAGATTTTGTTTGTCTTATGAGCTTGCCACGTTCAAGTTTAGTGTTGAGGTGCATCTTACATCTCACCAATCTATGGTCACTACCTGTGTTGAACTTGTTTAGCACACTGCAGTCTTCTATGACGAATTTTTTGTTACACATAATAAAATCAATTTCACTTGTCGTCCCATTTGGATGTCTCCATGTCCATTTCCTGTGTGGCTTTTTCTTGAAGAAGGAGTTCAAGATGAAAAACCCTTCTGCCTCTGCAAACTCAACGAGAGTATTTCCACGCTGGTTTCTGTTGCCGTGACCGAATTTACCTACTGAAGTTTCATTCTGTTGCCGTTGCCCTATTTTTGCATTGAAATCTCCCATAATTATTTTCAAGTGCTGCTTACCTTTATTATTTAGATGACAAATTTCCTCATAAAATTCTTCAATTTCTTCTTCAGGATGACTTGTGGTGGGTGCATAAGTTTGAATAATCTGAGCCTGGTATCTTTTCGAGAGTTGGATAACAAGTCGTGCAGCTCTGTCAGAGGAACTTTCAACTTCTACAACTTTATCCTTCAGTTTCTTGTTTATTATAAATCCAACACCACTAGTTCTGCCAGTATCTGTCCCACGATAGTAGAAGAGATGTCCACTTTTCAGTTCGATGAGATCTTCTCCTTTTCTCCTTACCTCACTTAGCCCCACGATGTCCCACTTGATCCTTTGTAGTTCCTCTTCCAATTCAAGAAGCCTTGAATCAGAAGATAGGGAGCGTCCATTGTAAGTAGCCAAGGTCAGCATCAGATGGCAGCCTAGTCCGAGTCCGGTCCTCCGGGGATTCTTAGCACCCTCTGCCTTCATGTCGCACTGGCCGCTGCCTTGGCCAGGTACATTCCAGCTGCCGGAGACTGAGGGCCAAGATTTAAGTTGTGGAATCATTTTGGAGGGGTTTGGCCATAACTCACCACGCTGGCCAAGCGGGTTGGTGAGTGTGGGATAGAATTTCCTCTAATCCCGATGGTATAGTTATACCGCTATTGGCGGTCGTCAGAGCCCCTTTAGTGGGAACAGGATGCACCACGAGAAGGCGGGGTTGACATTTGTCAAGGAGAGGCTGTGATGTTACGCATCACCTGACCAGCACGTAGTATGGTTTATATAGAAAATAAAGATAATGTTACACTTTTACTCTGCTACAACACATTAATCCCAAAGGCGATTTCTTGAAATTTTTAATACGTTGTGCTCATATTCACAACGTTAACATAACATGTCAAGTTATTAATGTTGCACCTTTACTCTGTCACAAAACCTTAATTGCAAGACCTTCGGCTTAGTCTTTTTTAGGAATTTTTAGTTCGACGTATTCATGAGGTTTCGATAACATGCCAAGGTTACGGTACTGCGTTTTTACACAGGCACAAACATTATTAAAAAGGCCTTAAGCCTTTTTATCAGTTTTCAACCAACCCCAACCGTGCTCATATGCATACAATTTTCACAGAAAATCAAGTTTTTTGTGTTGCACTTTTACTCGAGTACAAAACTTTAAATAGCCCCTACTAGGGGCGGATCACCGCACAGGCGCAGGAAGCGCGCGCTTGGGGCCTCGGAATCGAAGGGGCCTCAAAATACCAAAAAGAAAACTTAAATTTTATTTTTTCATTTCCGTTGTTTTGTTAATTGGCAAAAATAAAAAAAAATAACGATAATATAGGCACATTATTACGTGTTCTGTGACGATATTTTCATAGAGGGTACCAGTTTCATGCTGCGCAAGGAACCGCGTTCAGTGTCTTGCTATTCCTGGCCGCGGCTGTCGTTTCTAGGTCCCGTGTTTTGTAAGTGAAATATCCGTTAGTGGAATTTAAGAACATTCAAAACATCGGGGAGGCCAAAACTCGAATGTTCACTATTCCCAGGAGCAATGTTACAAGGTCACACAGGATGTCCCCGTATCTAAACAATTGCGCCCCCCTCCCCCTCCGTTAGTTTTAGCTGTACGGAAAAGGAATGGGGCTTACAACAACGAATACTTGAACTGTTCCCGTCTTCTCTAATTAGTCCTTCAACAAAGCCCTAAATTTGATCCACAGTACAGAGCAAGGCCAGCTGGACCATAAGGGCAACTGGAGCTTTCGCCCCGGGCGCCATTCCTTCAAGGGGCTCCGCAGTTTAGGAAAAAATCATTTTTGGTAGAATTTTTAACAATTATTTCTTTTGTGTGTAAGTTTTGGGGTGCGAAGCCCTTAAAAAGTTCTTTTTCAAAAGTTTTTTTTCTTTCTTTTCGTTTACAATCCTTCCATTTTCGAATAGGTTATCGTCCTTCGCCGTACAAATACTTAAATTTAGGGATTTTAAGTGATTATTGAAACTACGTTTCTATTTTCCGCATTGATAAATAGTAAATTAAATTTCATCATTTTGTGGCCCTTACTTTTATGTATTTAACACTTTGCGTGCAAACCTGACACTTAAATTTAAAGAAATAAAAAGAACAACATCAAAGTTAATTTCGGGTTACATATAGAAGCCATTTATTCAGTGACTTTAAAAACATTACTGTAAATTTATAAACAAAATCATATATGAGCCCGTATAAAAGTTTAAAAAGTCGCTAATTTGTCACTTGCTCCACTTTGCATTAAAAATCAATCACTAAAACCTTGTATCAGGGGAAAAACAACTATTTGTAGGAATTTATTTTAGAGGAATCCTTATTAATTCCTACACTAAAATATTCGCAATTCAAAACATTTCGCTATGCAGGTATTTCTTTTTATCATTTTGTAAGGAAGTTTTTATAAGAGTCATAATACAATTTCAACCCCATCTCCCCGGAAAGAAAATCGTAGATTTCAACACTTTTTACTCTCCCTCCCTCTTCTCTCCCTCCCTCCCTCCCTCTTATCTCTCTCTCCCTCCCTCTTATCTCTCTCTCTCTCCCTCCCTCTTGTCTCTCTCTCTATCTCTGAACTTTCTTTATGACATACTGCAGAGGTGAAGCACATGTCAAGACGTAGAAGTTGCAACAATAAATTCTTTCAGTGTAGCTTAATTGGTAAAGCATTCGGCTCTGGAGTAGAGGGATGAGGATTCGTTGTCACCGTCAAAATTTGTGAATTTCACATCGTGTGTGTTCTTTGAGGACATTTTTCACGTAACGACTTTATTAAAATATGAGATTTATTTCCTAGTGCCAACAATGAATTTTTGGTCCGGGCTCCGCAATAAAATTTCGCCCCAGGCCCTGTAAAAGCTCCCGCCATCCGGCTGTAGTTCAGAGGGAAGAGGTCGTGTGCAGAATATTTTCTTTTAATATCGGATCAAATATTCGATGTATTGCAGCTGGAATCAAATATTGATTATACGTACCTATTACCGGCAAAGTAAGTCTGTTATTCTTGAGTAGAATTTTATATGTTTTAACAAACTTGATATAAAATTTCCCTATCAATCACAACCCCACAACGGGCACGGAGAAGTGACCACCTTAGAACTGGCTACACGGAGAACTGGACACATTGGAATTTCAGTGCCATAAAATTGTTCCTCATAAACAAATTTCGTTTGGCTATATTCCCCACTACTTGAGCAACTATTGTTAATATTTTTTTATTTTTTTTAATATTTCATTTTCAGTAAGAAATTTAGACATTTCCATGATTTTCGGGCAAAAGACAAAGCGGAGAACTGGCCACCAGAAAACTGACCACCGGAGAAGTGGCCGCACGAAGAACTAGCCATAAAAAATTTAAGGGGCCGTATAAAAATTGCGTTGTAGACTGCTCCGTGGCTACGTCTCCCGAGATATCTGACACACATAAAATGTCCATAATTTCGCATTTTCTTATTTACGATATTTTCCTAGGTCTATAGACTACAGCTAAACAAATTCTCTGCTGGTATGTGCAAACCCAGGAAACTCGATCTTCGGGGGGGGCGAAAACTTAAAATATGAAATATCAAGAATTTCCAGTTCGGTCGGGAGATTTTCAGCGTTTACAAGCTGTAACTCAACAAATTTTCTGAGTGCATGGACCTACCCAGGAAACCTGTCAGGGAGGGGAGAGGGGCAATACCAAAAGTGTAAAGTGTAAAATATAAATAATTTCTCCTCCGTTCGGGAGATTTTCACCATTTACAACCAGAAATACTTTGTTTTATATTTTAGGTATTAATCCCCCTCCCTAACCCGACAGCTTTCTTGAGTCAGCACATGCCCTCAGAGAGTTTGTTGAGATGTAGGTTGTAAATGCTGAAAATCTCCCGACCAGATCAGAAATTCTCTATATTTTATACTTTTGGTGTTACACCCCCCCCCCTCCCTTCCCTCGACAGGCCTCCTGAGGCAGCAGATGCCTTCACATAATTTGTTGATTTGTAGGCTCTAAATGCTGAAAATCTCCTGATCGGACCAGAAGTTCTTTATGATGTTTTACACTTTTGGAATATAACCCCCCCCCCAACAGGTTTCCTGAGTCAGCACTCAGCACATGCCCTTAGATAATTTACAGACTTGTGCGTACTTTGTAAACCTTGGAATCTTTTGTTGAGTTGTAGATCATAAACATTTTTATAAAGAATTACATTAATTATCGCAATTAGGAAAAGACGAAATTACGGAAACTTTATATGACTCAGATAACCAACCTCTGGTGGTCGTGGCCACGAAGCGGTCAAAAAACGCAATTTTTATACTGCCCCTTACATTTTTGTGGCCAGTTCTCCGGTGGGCACTTCTCTGGGTGGCCAGTTCTCCTACACCCCAATCACAACGGGCCTTGTAAACGCTTTGTTCCGACATATAAAAGTACTTTACCTGGGTCAAACACATGTTACCAAGAGCTCAGTAGCGCATTCTGGATTTCTTTATGGGGTATCCCAAATTATTGAAGATGCAAATGAAAATACCCCAAAGAAAATGGCTCCCAAACTAATACAAACAAATGAAAATATATTCGACATCATCATTATCATCCACATCATCATTAGTATTAAAGTAGTAGTATTAAAAGAAATCCGTCTTGTTGCACGATTATATTTATTCAGCTAAAAAATGAAATCTATATACAGTTTAAAAACACATGAGCACTTTCGGTGTCACATTGACACCTTCATCAGATGTAATTTCACCATGTGGCTACATGCTGGTCTTAAGTACGTGGAGTAGATGCATCATGGGAAAGGTAATGTCAATGTCACATGATATACCAGATAACAAGACAATCAAAAAAAGGCATAGTTAGCCAATGATCACTTAACAGAAGCAATTGCTATTGTGCTGTCCTTCCCAACAAGATTGCTCCAAGGTTCAGGTAAAACATAAGGATAATAGTCATTACAGCAACTTGTATTATAAGCCGAAATATAGAGGCTTTCTGCAAATAACAAGGAATGAACAGAGTTAGGTGTGTTTATGATTTTAGCGTTGTCCCAGTCTGGGATGGAATTTCCAGCACTTATGGTTCTTGCAAAAGAGGTGCTTTGGTGATTCATTTTTAGATCATATCTGTGTTCATTTAATCTCAAATCTAAATTTCTTTTGGTAGAACCCACATAATGATTGTTTAGTTCACCAGAGATAGTGTCAAGCATAGGAATAACATACACACCCCATTTTTCCCTTTGTCAATTTTGTCACGATCATTGCGGATAATGGTATATAGATTGCATGATCGTATTCCAAATTGTATTTTATGACGAGAACATATGTTGGTAAGGAGGTTTACAATATGTGGATTAAAATCAACAGATCCAACATACTTTTTAGGCACTTGCTCACTAATTAAAGCAGTTGACATAGAAAACCGTACTTTATTGTGCACTCCCCTAACAACGTTGTCCGGGTAACCATGGTTTTTAGCGAGGGATGATATCCATTGTAGTTCTTGAGCTCTGGCGGAATGGCTAGAAGAATGTGAATATGCTCTTCTAAATAGGAAGTGCAGAGCAGAAATTTTATGCTGAAAAATGTGAGCAGAATTGTACGGAATTAGAGTGGGTGTGGAAGTAGGTTTTCGATAAACGGCAAAAGACAGGGAATTGTCAGAAGGGGTACGAGTAATTTGAAAGTCAAGATAAGGTAAGACGAAATTATTTTCAAGTTCTATCGTGAGTTTGATGGAGGGGTATAGAGCAGACATAGCGTTGACAAACTGCTGTAACTGATTTATGGTATATGGCCAAATTACCAAGATGTCATCAACGTAACGGATATAGAGACTAGGTTTTTGTGGGAATTCTTGTATGACTTTATTTTCAATATGCTGTAGAAGAATTTCTGCTAAGACTGCGGATAAAGGTGAACCCATGGCTGTCCCGTCGGTTTGTTGGTAAAATATGTTCTGAAATTTGAAAAATGAACGCTTTTTAATGAGATGAAGAGCATTCATTATGAAAGCAATATCATTGGCAGGAATGTCAGAATCAATCAGCAAGGCCTGAATCAACTGAAATGTAGCTTCCATAGGTACATTCGTGTATAACGAAACTACATCTAGGGACGCCAAAAAATAGGAATTTGGTAGTGGCTGAATAAACTTTAACCTATCAATAGCTTGTGTGGTGCTCTTTATTGAGTAGGAAGAATTCACTGTAAATTTGGTGAGATAACTTGCCAAAGCTTTTTCCAAAGGTCGGGTGGGGGCAATGTAACCTGATACAAGAGGGCGAATAGGGTACCCTTCCTTGTGTAGCTTTAATCTACCAAATAAATCAGGCACATGGCAGCCGGGGGTGGATTGAAGGCTTTTGAAAAGGAGTCCGGAGGAGCTGAAGAAGTTCTTAAGGCGGCTTAAAGCACTAACAGTAGCCCTAGTGGGGTCTCGTGTCACTATTACATGAGGGATACTAGAAATGGCATTGAGCATTTTTTTAACATAATCACTTTGATTTAAGAGTACAACTTGACTAGTTTTATCAGCTAAAAGAATGGCAATATCTGGGTCCTTTTTCAATTCAATCAGCTGCTGCATTTCCTCATGAAGCTGGCATTCTTCGGTGGTTTTACACCGTCGTGGATTGTGTTTGTGAAGAGACCTTGCGATTTTCATTCTTGCGAAGTTCCTATCTTCTATTGGAAGTGAATATAGAATTTTTTCAATTTGCGGAACTGTTTTGAATAAGTCCACTTTACGTTGGTTAGGGTAAGCGAACTTGTAACCTCGTTGCAAGGCTCTTAGCTGAATGGGATTCAGAACTTTATCACTTAGGTTTCTGACTCCATTATGTGAATCAGAGTTATAGCTGTCATGGTCCAGTTCATGCAAATCCAATCCATTACCCACATTAGGTGATCCATGTAATGATCCTTGTTCAGAAGGGCCGATAGGATGTCTTGTTTGAAATCCGAACAGCTTATGCGTTCTACTACGAACTTCAGAATCCACCAACAGTCTTAGTTTTTTCACATGGGTGTTAAATAAAACCTTCATTTCATTTTTGATTATTGCTGTAATTATGAATAATGTACGGTCCAAAATTATTGGGTGTGAGGAATCAGCTAGGAATGAGTAACAGGTATAGCATTTCTTATTAAAGAAGTCAATACTGCTACGCTTACTTCTGATCTGTTGAAGTAGTCTCTTCCTTTCGGCAGTCCTTATAATCCTGGCGTCTCGTCTGGTAAATGGAGAATTGAAGATACGCAGATGTCGTGGAATGACATCTAAATCTCTGCAATTTAGTAAAAATGACAAATGTGCCGATTCCCTTGAAAGTTTTTCACGAAAACTTCTAAATGATTGCATAGCATGGCTCCACATGATGAATTTTGAAGAAGACTGTGATTCACAATAAAAAATGCGGAAGTATGACGGTTGACACTATAATTCGTGCATAAATACCAGTATTAAAAGAAATCCGTCTTGTTGCACGATTATATTTATTCAGCTAAAAAATGAAATCTATATACAGTTTAAAAACACATGAGCACTTTCGGTGTCACATTGACACCTTCATCAGATGTAATTTCACCATGTGGCTACATGCTGGTCTTAAGTACGTGGAGTAGATGCATCATGGGAAAGGTAATGGAAGGGTACCCTATTCGGAAGGGTACCCTATTCGCCCTCTTGTATCAGGTTACATTGCCCCCACCCGACCTTTGGAAAAAGCTTTGGCAAGTTATCTCACCAAATTTACAGTGAATTCTTCCTACTCAATAAAGAGCACCACACAAGCTATTGATAGGTTAAAGTTTATTCAGCCACTACCAAATTCCTATTTTTTGGCGTCCCTAGATGTAGTTTCGTTATACACGAATGTACCTATGGAAGCTACATTTCAGTTGATTCAGGCCTTGCTGATTGATTCTGACATTCCTGCCAATGATATTGCTTTCATAATGAATGCTCTTCATCTCATTAAAAAGCGTTCATTTTTCAAATTTCAGAACATATTTTACCAACAAACCGACGGGACAGCCATGGGTTCACCTTTATCCGCAGTCTTAGCAGAAATTCTTCTACAGCATATTGAAAATAAAGTCATACAAGAATTCCCACAAAAACCTAGTCTCTATATCCGTTACGTTGATGACATCTTGGTAATTTGGCCATATACCATAAATCAGTTACAGCAGTTTGTCAACGCTATGTCTGCTCTATACCCCTCCATCAAACTCACGATAGAACTTGAAAATAATTTCGTCTTACCTTATCTTGACTTTCAAATTACTCGTACCCCTTCTGACAATTCCCTGTCTTTTGCCGTTTATCGAAAACCTACTTCCACACCCACTCTAATTCCGTACAATTCTGCTCACATTTTTCAGCATAAAATTTCTGCTCTGCACTTCCTATTTAGAAGAGCATATTCACATTCTTCTAGCCATTCCGCCAGAGCTCAAGAACTACAATGGATATCATCCCTCGCTAAAAACCATGGTTACCCGGACAACGTTGTTAGGGAGTGCACAATAAAGTACGGTTTTCTATGTCAACTGCTTTAATTAGTGAGCAAGTGCCTAAAAAGTATGTTGGATCTGTTGATTTTAATCCACATATTGTAAACCTCCTTACCAACATATGTTCTCGTCATAAAATACAATTTGGAATACGATCATGCAATCTATATACCATTATCCGCAATGATCGTGACAAAATTGACAAAGGGAAAAAATGGGGTGTGTATGTTATTCCTATGCTTGACACTATCTCTGGTGAACTAAACAATCATTATGTGGGTTCTACCAAAAGAAATTTAGATTTGAGATTAAATGAACACAGATATGATCTAAAAATGAATCACCAAAGCACCTCTTTTGCAAGAACCATAAGTGCTGGAAATTCCATCCCAGACTGGGACAACGCTAAAATCATAAACACACCTAACTCTGTTCATTCCTTGTTATTTGCAGAAAGCCTCTATATTTCGGCTTATAATACAAGTTGCTGTAATGACTATTATCCTTATGTTTTACCTGAACCTTGGAGCAATCTTGTTGGGAAGGACAGCACAATAGCAATTGCTTCTGTTAAGTGATCATTGGCTAACTATGCCTTTTTTTGATTGTCTTGTTATCTGGTATATCATGTGACATTGACATTACCTTTCCCATGATGCATCTACTCCACGTACTTAAGACCAGCATGTAGCCACATGGTGAAATTACATCTGATGAAGGTGTCAATGTGACACCGAAAGTGCTCATGTGTTTTTAAACTGTATATAGATTTCATTTTTTAGCTGAATAAATATAATCGTGCAACAAGACGGATTTCTTTTAATACTGGTATTTATGCACGAATTATAGTGTCAATCAACACATCATCATTGTCAACCATTATCAATCCACTGCTGGACGAAGGTTTCCCCAAGTTTCTTCCACAACGGTCTGCCTTGTGCCAGTCTCCTCCATGTTACTCCCGCATACTTTCGAATTACATCCACCCATCTCCCATGTGGTCTTCTTTTGTGTCTTTTCCTGTCCCTTGGAATCCAATCTAAAATTTCGGCTGTCCATCGATGGTCTGTCCTGCTGGCAGTATGTCCAGCCCATTACCATTTCAGGGATTTAACTCTGATCATGATGTCTTCCACTCTTGTCATTTTTCGGATCAACGAGTTCCTCTTCTTATCTCACCTGGCTACACCAAGCATGAACCTCTCCATGCTACTTTGAGTTGTCTGCAGTCTCAGCATGTCTCTTTTAGTTAAGGTACACGTCTCTGCACCATACGTAAGCACTGGAAGGATGCATTGATCAAACACTTTTCTTTTAAGACATAATGGCATATTGCTCTTGAAAATTATGCTGTTTCTTCCAAAAGCTCTCCAGGCAAGTTTTATACGCCGATTAATTTCTTCATCAATGTGACCCTCGCTTGATATCTGCTGTCCAAGATAAACGTACGTATCTGTGATCTCCAGCTTTTCTCCATCAATCGATAAATCTTCATTTCGTGTAAAAGCATTGTGGATCACTTTTGTCTTCTGAAAGTTCATTTTTAATCCCACTTCTTTACTCTGGTCCGCAAGCTCTTGGATCATACTCTGCAGCTCTGATGAGTAGCTGCAAAAATGACTACGTCATCAGCAAAACGAAGGTGAGTTAGATAATCTCCATTAATCTTTATCCTTTTCTTTTCCCAGTTCAGTGATTGAAAGACATTTTCCAATGTGGCATTAAAGAGCTTGGGAGATATGGTGTCGCCCTGTCTCACTCCCTTTCCAATTTTTATGTGTGTTGTAGTTTCAAACAGCCGAATCTTTGCACTTGTATTTCCATAGATGTTATTAATAACATTAATGTATGCATCTTCCATACCGCAGGATTTCAAAGGCATTGTAACTGCTGATGGTTTCACCGAATCAATAGCCTTTTCATAATCGATAAAAGCCATGCACAATGGAAGTTCATATTCCCTCACTCTTTCAATTAGTTCTCTCAGTACGGGGATATGATCTATTGTGCTGTAGCCACTCCTGAATCCAGCTTGTTGTCTCGGTTGAGCCATGTCCAGTGTTACCTTCAAGCGGTGTGAAAGGCATTCAGTGAAGATTTTAAAAACTACTGATAGGAGGCTGATAGGTCTGTAGTTCCTGAGATCCTCAATGTCACCTTTTTTATGTAGCAAGATCATTGCAGCGTTGTTCCAATCCTCAGGAATTTTCCCTTCATTAAGGCATCGAGTGAAAATTTGGGCGAGTACTGTTTCGATTTCTCCGCTTGCTTCTTGTATGATGTCTACAGTAATTCCATCTTCTCCTGGAGGTTTTCCCCGCTTCATGTTCTTGATTGCATGTGCAACTTCTGCTGGAAGGACTGGAAGAACCCTGGTACTGGTACCTTTCATGATGTCTGGAGTACATGCATCATCCCTTTCATATAATTTAGAGTAGAAATCTTTCACTCTTGTCAAAATTTCGCCTCTATTTCTTGTTACAGAACCATCTTTTTTTCTCAGTGTCATAATCTGTTTTCTTCCCTTACTGAGATGTCCCTTTGCTATCTTTAGGCTTTGGTTGTTTTCAATTGCTTTCCTCACTAGTTCACAATTGACTTTCCTTACGTCTTCAGTGATGCTTTTTCGTACTGTCTTGCATATCTCTATATATTCCACTTTGGAAGTCACATCTTCTTTAGTTGTCCTCGTTTCTCTTCTTTTTTGCATCAACATTTTGGTTTTTCCTGATAATTTGTTCACATGCAACTTGTTCTTAGACCCAGCTAATTTTGTTGCTGTTTCCATAAGAGCTTTGGTTACTTTTCTGTTAACTTCAGAGATGTCCACTTCTTCCGATGTTAGGCGTTCTAAAGCAGAGAATCTGTTCTTCAGTTCCAACTTGAAGGTATTATGGTGTTTTTTAAGGTTGGTTATGTCAGTACATTTTGTTTGTCTTATGAGCTTGCCACGTTCGAGTTTAGTGTTGAGGTGCATCTTACATCTCACCAATCTATGGTCACTACCTGTGTTGAACTTGTTTGGCACACTGCAGTCTTCTATGACAAATCTTTTGTTACACATAATAAAATCAATTTCACTTGTCGTCCCATTTGGATGTCTCCATGTCCATTTCCTGTGCGGCTTTTTCATGAAAAAGGAGTTCAAGATGAAAAACCCTTCTGCTTCTGCAAACTCTACAAGGGTATTTCCACGATGATTTTTGTTGCCGTGACCAAATTTATCTACTGAAGTTTCATTCTGCTGCCGTTGCCCTATTTTTGCATTGAAATCTCCCATAATTATCTTCAAGTGCTGCTTACCTTTATTATTTAGATGACGAATTTCCTCATAAATTTTTTCAATTTCTTCTGTAGGATGACTTGTGGTGGGTGCATAAGTTTGAATAATCTGAGCCCTGTATCTTCTCGAGAGTTGGATAACGAGTCGTGCAGCTCTGTCAGAGGAAACTTCAACTTCTACAACTTTATCTTTCAGTTTTTTGTTTATTATAAATCCAACACCACTAGTTCTGCCATTATCTGTCCCACGATAGTAGAAGAGATGTCCACTTTTCAGTTCGATGAGATCTTCTCCTTTTCTCCTTACCTCACTTAGCCCCACGATGTCCCACTTGATCCTTTGTAGTTCCTCTTCCAATTCAAGAAGCCTTGAATCAGAAAAATGAGAGCGTTCATTATACGTAGCCGGAGCTCATATTCAAAATGTTTACATAACAAATCAAGTAAATAATATTGCGCTTATTCAAAAATTCTAAAAAGACTTATGCCGGAAACTTGTCCTGAACTCAGGTCGCAGGCCATATAGAAAGATGTAAGAATATTTCAATGTGGTGTCATCAAACAAGTAGTAAAAAGATCTTGGAGGGATTTCCCATGAAGAAATATTTCGTGACCACACATTCTATAGATGTTTGAACGACAAATTCGACCAAAAGAAAAGAAATTTAAAAGTTCGCCGTGTCCAAGGTTGGTGTCATATGGTTTTTTCTGCAAGAATTTCTCGTAAAATTAAATTCATACGGTACATGAAAAAGAAAATCATTTTAAAAATCATTTTGTTTGGTTTCGATTGACAGGTTTGAACTACATTCTCATATAAATTATTTTAAATTTTAATGATTTAATTTTTCATACTTACAACTTAAGGAGACAAATTTTTCTCTTCAAGTTTTATTCTTTTAATTAAAAACTTTCAATTTCAAAATTCACAATTTAAAAATACGGAAGTAATTGCATGCCTTCAATCCCGGTGGCGCAATAATCTAAGCGATGGCTTCTGACCGTTTGTCCGAGATGGGTCTGGGCTCGAGTGAGACATGGACGTCGTGTTTGTCTCTTAGGGCACAGGCTCTCTCCCTTCCCTGGAACCAGTGGCTCTACATTATGGACGAGCGGCTGCTTACAATCCAATGAGTTGCTGATGATGGTTGTTAAACCTCGAAAAAAATGAATAAAAATAATTACGTGATTTCATTTGTCGTTGCTAAGGTAGTTACATTTTGTACATAACTCTGAAATTTAGGAGGCCGCCCCGGTGGCGCAGTGGTCTAAGGCGCTGGCCTCTGATCATTCGTCCGAACGGGGTCCGGGTTCGAATCCCGGTCAGGCATGGATGTTGTGTTTGTCTTACGGCACTGACTCTCTCCCTTCCCTGGAACCAGTGACCCTAAATTAGGGACGGGCGACTGCTTATAGCCCATTGAGTTGCTCACGGTGGTCGTTAAACCTCCAATCAACAACAACAAACAACAACAACATAAATTTAGGAGATCCAAAATCTATTCTACCCAAAACTTACAATTTGTTGCGATTGCAATTTCATGTTTTTCCAGGGATTTTACGTACTTTAACAGTTCGAAATAGTCTCTTTCAGTTATTGTATATCATTATTTGCACGGAATTCTCAAAAATAAATAAATAAATAAATGAAATAAAAAAAGAAAGTTTCTACAGAAAAGTAATTATTTCAGGGGAACAGCAAATTGGTACCCGGCAAATTCATACCCGGAAGATTGGTACCCGGCAAATTCGTACCCGGGATATTGGTACCCTTCTGTTGCTACGACGTTACGGGGCATATACAAATTGCCGTCAGTTTGTAGATCTTTTAAAGATATTGTGTTCGGTGAAACAATAGAATCATAATAGGACTGATTCTATTTCCGAAAAGGGGGTAGTATGAGATTTCTTTTTGTTCCGTTTCACACACGCGGAATTTTTCTGCCGAAGCAATAAAACCGTCCCACAGTTGGCAAGCTATTTCATTGCTAGAACGCCGGAAAAAATGCCTGAAGGATGAGCTTCCCTATCGGTCGTTCTTTGTTCAACAGCACATTGTTCCCACCCCCTCACACAGGAGGGATTGTTTTATTGCACTAGCGGACGATCGGCTGGTCGCTTGTGTGAACATCTTTCCTTTCAGCTACGTCTCTCTTAATCTTGACGGTATTTTCGCCATTCGGTTTGTAGCGAACCCCTCGAAAGCTGTGCTGCTTGGAAACCCTTTTGGGGCAGGTGAAATTGAAGAGGATTGTCAGCAAATTTGAATCGGCCGTGCTGATATTCATAAGGTTTGCATGACAAGTTAAAGCTAGTATAATTGCGTTCATATTCTTAACGTTTACATAACAAATCCAGTTAATAATGTTGCTCTTTTAACTCGGCCACGAAACATTACCTGCAAGCAGAGCCGGATAGAGCTTTTGCGGGGCCTGGGGCGAAATTTCATTTCTGGCACCAGGAAATAAATCTCATATTTTAATAAAGTTGTTGCGTGAAAATGACCGTAAAGAACACACACGATGTGAAATTCACAAATTTCACTGTGACAACAACGAACCCTTATCCCTCTACTCCGGAGCCAAATGCTTTACCAATTAAGCTAACCGACGGAATTTATCGCTGCAACTTTTCCGTCTTGCCATGTGCTTCACTTCTGTAGTAACGTCATAACGAAAACTATCATAAAGACAAAATGTTTATCTCAAAAAATTATTTGCTTTAAGCTTAAGAAAAAGACCATAATATGGATTGAAAGTTCCGAGAGAGAGAGAAAAAAACTGTTAAACTCTACGATTTTTTTTCCGGGAAGATGGGGTTGAGGTTGTATTATGACTCTTATAAAAACTTCTTCACAAAATGATAAAAAGATCCCTGCGTAGCGAAAAGTTTTGTATTGTGAATACTTCAGTGTAAGAAATAATCCGGATCCCTCTAAAATAAATTCATATACATAGTTTTTTCCCCTGATACATGTTTCAGTGATTGATTTTTAATGCAAACTAGCATAAAAATCAATCAGGGATCTTGATTGATTTTTAAAACTTTTTGAAACTTTTAGACTCGTTCATATATGATTTTTTTTATTTCTATAATATTTTTAAAGTCACTAAATAAATGGCCTCCATGTATTGCCCGAAATCAACTTTGATATTGTTCTTTTTATTTATCTAAATTCAAGTATCTAGTTTGCACGCAAATTGTGAAATATATAAAAGTAAGGGATACAAAATGAGGAAATTTAATTTGCTATTTTGAGAATGCGGAAAATATTAAGGTAGTTACAATAATCACTTGAAATTTGCAAATCTCAGTATTTGTACGGCGAAGGGCAATATTCTATTTAAAAATGGGGAAATTGGAAACAATAAAAAAAACATCTTTTTAAGGGACACTCGCAGCCGAAAACTTACACACAAAAAATATTGTTTGTAAAAAATTCTACCGTAACTGTTTTTTTCCTAAACTACGGGGCCCTTTGAAGGCGCGGGGCCCAGGGCTACTGCCCCGGTTGCCACTATGGTCCAGCAGGCCCTGCCTGCAAGGCACTAAGCCTATAGGCATTTCTAGCCATTTTGTATCCGCCGAGCTAAGATTCTGAACGTTTACATAACAAGTCAAGGTTGCAGTATTACACTTTTACTTAGGCACAAAACATTTATTAACAGACCCTAAGCCTAGGCCTTTTTTGCAATTTATAATCCACGGAGCTCATAGTAAAAAGATTTACATTACAAATCAAGTAAACAATGTTTCTCCTTTACTTGGTCACAAAACTTTAATTGCAAGGCCCTATGCCTAGGCCTTTCTAGGAATTTTCAATAAAATTTGGTAGAATAAAAACTGTTTAAAAGGCCTAGGGACTATGAATTAATATTTAGTGCCTAAGTAAAAGCGCAATATTATTAACATGAGTTTATATGTAAACGTTGTGAATGTGACATCAGTAAAATAAAAACCGTTTAAAAGGCCTAAGCTTAGGGCCTATGAATTAATATTTAGTGCCTAAGTAAAAGCGCAATATTATTAACGTGAAATGATACGTAAACTTTATGAATGGGAAATAAGAAGAATATAAACTGTTTAAAAGGTCTAGGCCTAGGCGGTGGCGCACTCAGGAATTCTTGTTGGAGGGGCTGTACATATATAGCATATGTACACAATGTGTGTCCCTATCTTCTGATTCAAGGCTTCTTGAATTGGAAGAGGAACTACAAAGGATCAAGTGGGACATCGTCGGGCTAAGTGAGGTAAGGAGAAAAGGAAAAGATCTCATTGAACTGAAAAGTGGACATCTCTTCTACTATCGGGGGACAGATACTAGCAGAACTAGTGGTGTTGGATTTATAATAAACAAGAAACTGAAGGATAAAGTTGTAGAAGTTGAAAGTTCCTCTGACAGAGCTGCACGACTCGTTATCCAACTCTCGAGAAGATACCAGGCTCAGATTATTCAAACTTATGCACCCACCACAAGGCATGCTGAAGAAGAAATTGAAGAATTTTATGAGGAAATTCGTGATCTAAATAATAAAGGTAAGCAGCACTTGAAGATAATTATGGGAGATTTCAATGCAAAAATAGGGCAACGGCAACAGAATGAAACTTCAGTAGGTAAATTCGGTCACGGCAACAGAAACCAGCGTGGAAATACTCTCGTAGAGTTTGCAGAGGCAGAAGGGTTTTTCATCTTGAACTCCTTTTTCAAGAAAAAGCCACACAGGAAATGGACTTGGAGACATCCAAATGGGACGACAAGTGAAATTGATTTTATTATGTGTAACAAAAAATTCGTCATAGAAGACTGCAGTGTGCTAAACAAGTTCAACACAGGCAGTGACCATAGATTGGTGAGATGTAAGATGCACCTCAACACTAAACTCGAACGTAGCAAGCTCATAAGACAAACAAAATGTATTGACATAACCAACCTTAAAAAACACCATAATACCTTCAAATTGGGACTGAAGAACAGGTTCTTTGCTTTAGAAGGCCTAACCAAAGCTCTTATGGAAACAGCAACAAAATTAGCTGGGTCTAAGAACAAATTGCATGTGAACAAATTATCAGGAAAAACCAAAATGTTGATGCAAAAAAGAAGAGTGATGAGGACAACTAAAGAAGATGTGACTTCCAAAGTGGAATATATAGAGCTATGCAAGACAGTACGAAAAAGTATCACTGAAGACGTAAGGAAATTCAACTGTGAACTAGTGAGGAAAGCAATTGAAAACAACCAAAGCCTAAAGATAGCAAAGGGACATCTCAGTAAGGGAAAAAAACAGATTATGGCACTGAGAAAAAAAGATGGTTCTGTAACAAGAAATAGAGGCGAAATTTTGACAAGAGTGAAAGATTTCTACTCCAAATTATATGAAAGGGATGATACATGTACTCCAGACATCATGAAAGGTACCAGTACCAGAGTTCTTCCAGTCCTTCCAGCAGAAGTTGCACATGCAATCAAGAACATGAAGCGGAGAAAACCTCCAGGAGAAGATGGAATTACTGTAGACATCATACAAGAAGCAAGCGGAGAAATCGAAACAGTACTCGCCCAAATTTTCACTCGATGCCTTAATGAAGGGAAAATTCCTGAGGATTGGAACAACGCTACAATGATCTTGCTACATAAAAAAGGTGACATTGAGGATCTCAGGAACTACAGACCTATCAGCCTCCTATCAGTGGTTTATAAAATCTTCACTAAAGTTCTTTCACACCGCTTGAAGGTGACACTGGACATGGCTCAACCGAGAGAACAAGCTGGATTCAGGAGTGGCTACAGCACAATAGATCATATCCCCGTACTGAGAGAACTAATTGAAAGAGCGAGGGAATATGAACTTCCATTGTGCATGGCTTTTATCGATTATGAAAAAGCCTTTGATTCGGTGAAACCATCAGCAGTTGCAATGGCTCTGAAATCCTGCGGTATTGAAGATGCATACATTAATATTATTAATAACATCTATGAAAATGCAAGTGCAAAGATTCGGCTGTTTGAAAATACAACACACATAAAAATTGGAAAAGGAGTGAGACAAGGTGACACCATATCTCCGAAGCTCTTTAATGCCACATTGGAAAATGTCTTTCAATCACTGAACTGGGAAAACAAAGGGATAAAGATTAATGGAGATTATCTAACCCACCTTCGTTTTGCTGATGACATAGTCATTTTTGCAACTACCCCATCAGAGCTACAGAGTATGATCCAGGAACTTGCTGACAAGAGTAAAGAAGTGGGATTAAAAATGAACTTTCAGAAGACAAAAGTGATGTACAATGCTTTTACAAGAAATGAAGATTTATCGATTGATGGAGAAAAGCTGGAGATAACAGACACGTACGTTTATCTTGGACAGCAGATATCAAGTGAGGGTCACATTGATGAAGAAATTAATTGGCGTGCAAAACTTGCCTGGAGAGCTTTTGGAAGAAACAGCATAATTTTCAAGAGCAATATGCCATTATGTCTTAAAAGAAAAGTGTTTGATCAATGCATCCTTCCAGTGCTTACGTATGGTGCAGAGACGTGGACCTTAGCTAAAAGAGACATACAAAGGCTGCAGACAACTCAAAGCAGCATGGAGAGGTGCATGCTTGGTGTAACCAGGAGAGATAAGAAGAGGAACACGTGGATCCGAAAAATGACAAGAGTGGAAGACATCATGATCACAGTTAAATCCCTGAAATGGCAATGGGCTGTACATACTGCCAGAAGAACAGACCATCGATGGACAGCCGAAATTTTAGATTGGATTCCAAGGGACAGGAAAAGACCCAGAAGAAGACCACATGGAAGATGGGTGGATGAAATTCGAAAGTATGCGGGATTGACATGGAGGAGACTGGCACAAGACAGACCGTTGTGGAGGAAACTTGGGGAGACCTTCGTCCAGCAGTGGATTGATAATGGTTGACAATGATGATGATGATGATGATATATATATATATATATATATATATATATATATATATATATATATATATATATATATATATATATATATATAAGTCAGTTCCTTCGCCGATTTCGGACGGTGGGGGCACCCCTTAAGTTGACACTCCAACTCGTCCCAGAGGTGCTCGATAAGGTTAAGGTCCAGGCTCTGCGCAGGCCAGTCCATTCGATCAACCCCATTGTCACCATACCAAGCCATGGTGGACCTCGCAACATGACAGGTGGCATTGTCATCCTGAAAGTAACATGGCTCCACCCCTTAAAACTGCCACAACGTAGGAAGCGCATGGTCATCCAAAATGGTGCAGCGGGTCTCGGCATTGAGTCTACCAGGAATTGCGACCAAGGGCCCCGTGCCATACCAAGAGAAACACCCCTATAGCATAATTCCACCGCCGCCGAACTTCACAGATGGCACAATACATTCCGGTAGGAGGCGTTCTACAGACAGACGCCAAACCCAGACCCTGCCATCCGAACGGTAGAGGGTGAACCTTGATTCGTCGCTCCAGGGAACCTGTTTCCACTGTTCAACGGTCCACTGTCGACGTTCTTTGCACCATGTTAGCCGAGCAGCACTATTGGACTTGGTGATCAAAGGCTTGTGGGCGGCAGCACGTCCATGATAACCGAGCAGATGGGCTTTCTTACGGATGGTATTCATCGAAAGAACACTCCCGGATGCCTGTTGAAACTCTTCGCGGATGTGGCCCATCGATTTGGCGCTGTTCTTCCGAATTTCTCTGGCCAGCACCCGTCGGTCTCTAACTCCCAGTTTTGTGGGTCTGCCGGGTCGGGGCACATTCCGACAGTCACGTCTCACTTCCACTTGCCAATCACGTAGGCCACTGTCGATTTTGGGTATTTTAACTAGCTGGAAATGTCACGTATGGATCGGTCATTTCTGTTATACCCGACGATTACCCCTTTCTCGAAATCAGAGAGCTCCGAACTGCGTGGCATATTGCATGCGACTGGTTGCGTTGTTGTTTCCCACACGATATTTAACGGCGGCGGCCGTGACGTGTATGAGGACCGCAGATATCGTTGATTGCAGGGGTGGTGTCCAATTACTTGTTGGTAGATAGTGTATATATATATATATATATATATAAACTTGGGAAGACCTTCGTCCAGCAGTGGATTGATAATGGTTGACAATGATGATGATGATGATGATATATATATATATATATATATATATATATATATATATATATATATATATATATATATATATATATATATATATATATATATATATATATATATATATATATATATACGTCACAACCGTATGTTTTGTTCTGACGTATGTCGCTCTTAATCTCTTTGGGAAGAAGACACTATGTAATTATTTGAACATATAAAATATTATTTTTGCATGTTTAATTTGTTACATACGTCGCTCTTGATCTCTTTGGGGAATAGCCCCGGTGCCGCAGTGGTCTAAGCGATGGCTTCTGATCATTCGCCCAACGGAGGGGTCTGGGCTTGAATCCCGGTAAGGCATGGATGTCGTGTTTGTCCTACGGCCATCCCGGCGGCGCAGTGATTTAAGCGGTGGTTTCTGGTCATTCGCTCAACGGAGGGGGTCTGTGTTAGAATCCTGGGCAATGGTTGTTTGCGTTTGTCTTTTGGAGGTTTATTAGCTGAGTTCCTAGTTCACCTATGTACATTCCTGTCGTTGAAACACAGAATGTCTATACTGTATGTATCTGTCCACCAAGTTTATAGTGTGTATGTCAATGCATCTTTGGAAAACTGCTACACATAATTCGGAAACTTGGAAAACTGGCACAAATTCGAAGTGCCCCTCGGAGGAACAGCAAATCGTGCCCGGCCCCTAATGAAAAACATGTGGGAGTTTTCCTGTTTGGCGGTTTATAGAGAACCGGATCTTACATGCCATTTTCTGTAAGTAGGAACCTCCTATTATAATTTTATGCCACTATAATAACTCCTACACTTTAACAAATCTAGTACGAAATGCAATTTGCGTATACATTCCCTTATACAATGAGTGCTGGCGACTTTATTATGACCCCCGTACTTCGGTGGGCCACCTTTTGCCTTTAACACTGCTTGGATTCTTCCTGGCATGGACTCCACGAGATGTTGATAGGTGGTTTGTGGAATCTGAGACCATGCTTGATGAATAGCACTTTCCAGGAGTGTGAGATTACAGGGTTGTGGATCCAGCTGTCTGATGGCTCGTTCAACTTAATCCCACAAATTCTCATTGGGGTTGAGATCTGGAGATTGTGGGGGCCACCTAAGCAAAGTAAACTCACCGGCATGTTTCTGAAACCAATCCTGTACAATACGAGCACTATGGCAGGACGCATTATCTTGTTGAAAGTAGCCATCGCCATTGGGATAAACCACCCACATGGCAGGATGCACTTGGTCCGCAACGGTGTTTAGATATGATGTGCCAGTCAGACGTTGATCAACACAAATTAGAGGGCCCAAAGCATGCCAGGAAAACATTCCCCAAACCATAACGTTGCCTCCACCAGCTTGAAGGGTTGTAGTAATGCATTTGGGGTCCATGCTTTCGTGCTGTTTCAGCCAAATCCTCACTTGGCCATCGGCATGGTACAACTGAAAACGTGATTCATCGGACCACATAATTTTTTTCCAATTATCGACTGTCTAATCCTTGTGCTCCTGTGCGAACTGTAGACGTTTTCTCTTGTTAACTGCAGACAGCAAAGGTGTTCGAACAGGGCTTCGGCTGCCATATCCCATCTGATGCAGTGTACGGCCAACAGTGCGTGCAGAGATCATTTGAGGGGATCCTTGATTAAGATGGTCTGTAATTTGCTGCACTGTTGCCTTTCTGTTGTCTGTTACCAGTCTGGACACTCTCCGTTCCGCCAGAGCAGCCACTAGTCGATGACGTCCACACGTTGCACGTAGAGACCCAGTTTTTCGGCTGACAGTCCAGTCTTTAAACACTTTAACAGCAGTTGCTCTGGAACATTTCACGAATGCGGCGGTTTCGGTGATACTCGCTCCATGGCTCCGAGCTCCTACAATCATCCCATGTTGAAAGTCCGTCAAATCGCATTTTTTACCCATCTCGTCACCCAAAAATCCCTTCTACTACTGTCGCAAGCCCTAAGCTTTCCCTTTTTGTACCAGTTTCGCCCTCAGGCGGCAACAGAATGCAGCTATAGCTCATTTGCTTAAAACTGTCAGGTGCTCATAATAAAGTGGAGACTCAGTGTCTAAGGTGTAAGAGTTTTATGCGGTGTGTTTTGCTAACGGTGGAAGAAAGAATAGGAGTTTTCCGCCAAGATAACAGCTGTTCAACAACGACAATCACCAAAGAGGAAAGACCTTCCGTTAATATAATTTGTATATGTCCCCGTAACGTCTCACTAACAGAAGGGTACCAATCTCCTGGGTACGAGTTTTCTAAAATTCAATTTTAGGAAAATGCCGTGATTGCTTCAATTTGTGAAATAATTTACGAATTTGAAGAGGGGAAAATGTATCGGAATAGTTCGAAGAGGTGAAGATGATGCCAAATCCTGAAAATCAGGCATTAAAACTGAACAGGAGGGAACGGAACTGCATGGGTACGAGTTTGCTGGGCACCAATTTGCCGGGTACCAATCACCCGTGTTCCATTATTGGATTATTCAACATTGTGTGTAAATATATTTATATTGTCTAGCATAGGCGCCGACTTCGTGGGTTCGAGACAGTTTTTGAACCATCCAATGATTTTGTTGAGGTTTCCCCGAACCCTAATATTTTTGCGCGTATTTCGTGGAAAAAATACACGTACGCATATGTGCATAAATTTTGGTTTTCGTTATCAATTCTTCAAGGTTTTTATTATTCATTCCCCATTTATTATAGTATATAAAAAGTGTGTATAGAAATTTACCCCTCGGACTGTTTATTCTGCCTCAAAAAAGAATTAGTGCTTGTTCGTGCTCAAAAAAATTGACGCGACAGACAATACATCAAGTGCCATTGTTTAAGAGCATTTAAAACTTTAAATTTTAGAAAATTCTTCGGTTTGCCTGGGTTCCCACAAAAAACAAAAGCCTAGCTCTACAATCGGAGACGAGAACCTATTCGAGGTCATAGTGATAAAGGTGGAAATATGTTGCACAGTCAGTTGACCAGCCCTATCTTCGGGCAGTCAGGAAACAAGAAGGTTAGAAGAGAGAGAAGATGGCATCAGCAACCGCTGGTGAAGCCAAGTCTGATCATCTGGTTTCTTGGGCCCTCCGGTTGGGGAGGTTCAGTGGCGTGACGTCACTTACTGAAGACCACTTGCTGAAGACCTGTGCTAGAGCACAGGTTGATAGCGACTGTCTATTACTCTCAGCAGCATTCCCTGAAGATCAACAAAACTCCCACAGCTTTAGCAAGGCTGTGATTGGTTAATACGCAATATGCACTTCCGCTCGACAAAGCATAATTTTGTTTAATTTTTTTAGAAAATATTAAACAGTATTTCTGTTACTTTTTGCAAATATTTAGTTATGTGCATGTATATTTCGGTCTCATTTTTTCCTGACTGTACATGATGCACAAGTGCCTCTGAAACTTCTTCAAAGTGAACGATTTCCCCATGGTATAAGTACAGAAGCAGCCCAAGTTGAGCATCCTGGGCATACACAGCTGATACGAAATAGAGCCCACGGAAAACGTAGGGCATGGGGCTGATGCCATGTCCTCTCCCTTCTAACCTCCTATTTAAACTGAGAAATCATTTGAAGAAAAAAATTTTGGAATTTTTAAAATTGGTAAAAAAAACCTTAAAATATATTTTACATGTTTTAGTTACTCTTATAAGACAATTCAGTTGAATATTCACATAGTATTTGTGTATTGTATATGATAATGCCGCGCCTATAAAAGCAAAATAAATGAAATAAATAATTATCTAGAGAAAAAAATCTGTAATGAACTGTAATTTGCTTCATTTTAGCATTTCAGGAGTCTTATTGTGCCAGATAATCTCACTGAATGAAATTTAAATTAGACTTAAATACTCTGAAAAATGAATTGGTAATTCGATTAAAAATTTCCGGAACCCCCAATAATTTTTCAAGTCGGGGCCTGTGTTGTCTACTGTTATATAAGTGAAAAACATCTAGTAAGGATTCAATTAAAGTCTCAAGTTTATGTGGTTGCAGTTCCTTTAAGTAATGACATACTGTTTTTAAGTTATTTTCAGCGAATGATAAGGACCTTTATTTTTCATTTATTAATTTCATTTTATTGACTGATCAATAGTTTGCTTCATGTATTAATTAATAAATGGTAAGATAATTGCAACAAAACATTTATTTTGTGGTAAATTGTTCTTCCAACTTTTGACTTCAAATTTGTTTTTCCACAAAACGGAAAAATGCGCCTCGTCACTGGGTGACATGTGATTTGTAAGAATAGCTGACAATTCCCAAAGCCATCTGGATTTTGGCGGTGGAACTGATGAAGAAGCATTGGTATAGTTAAGTTTTTCATCCCCCCCCTTTTCATGAGGGAAGCAATCTTAGTATGTGCCCGTCGCATTGTGATTCCTTCCCCACGAGACTACTTCCTCAAATGAGGACAATGGGTTTGGTCTTTAAAAGTAAACCGCAGCAAGTAAACATCTGGAGATGGAGTGGTTGTTTTGCTATTGTTCCACAGAACGGCGCAATGTGGAGGAGGTAAAAGAGCGTAAAAACTCAGGGCTATTGGTACAAAGGCTGGTTCTTTTAGCGAAGCACACTTTGCTTCCCGAAGAGGGAGGCTGCAGCATAGTTGCGGTGCCATCTCTCTTCGCAAGAGTAATCTAATCCCCTCCGATATCTAAGCGCACGAAGCAAGTGTGGGAAGGAATTAAATCCATGTTTATACCCCAGTAAATCCAACGAACATCACTGAAACACATTAAAACAGAAGGAATATTTGTTTTGAAATCATTAAGCAGAATGTTTCATATTCGAAGATCTAAAAGCTAAAATTATCAGCAAATACCCATATTTTTGACCCCTGAAAAAAAGGATTATCGAAAAATGACCTGTCCATAGAAATTTCAAGTTCTCTCCACAACGTATTGCATCATCCCAAGTCAGAAATAACTTTTAGTTCAACCCCAGTAGATTCCAAACCTTGATTTATTAAAAAAAAAGCAATATTTTTTTCATTTGTAAGTTAAAAAATATTGGTTGCTTCCATTGCGATAATAATCCTCGGATTAAGAAAAATTGGGCTTTCTTGAAAGGGCAAAGAATTTTGTCCATTCTGGTTTCGTAGTGTAGCCTAGAGTCAATATGAATTTCGTCAAAGCTTAAAACATAAAGCTTTACAGAGCGATTTAAACTTTCATAGCTTTTTTCCCCCCATCAACAAAAAGTCATCGTGTTGAATGCCTGGATTACGTGTAAATTTTGCGCACCATCTTTTCAAAGTATTGGAATAATGTTTTCCCCCTCCAGAAGTCATATATGATTTTTCTAAAGAGAGCTCTTATTACGATGCATTTCGATATATCTTCAGGTGCCCATTTTATCCATTGCTTCTTTTCGTAAGATCATTGGGCGTCGTAAATATATCATGGATACCTTTACCTAATCTTTCCAACGTACTATAGTTTCTCTTAATTTCTTTTAATTGCTTCTTGAGTTGGATAATTTGTTTTGACCAGAACCTTGTAATGATGTATGCATTTCTGATTTGTGCAGAGATATTTAATAATCTCGTGTTTCTCATTCTTTAAAGCACCTAGTACACTTTCAAGATCAGATATTTTTTCCTGCAGTCTTTTACTCTCCTTCATCTTTTCACATTTCAAACATACATGAAGTTGCGGAATTACTATCTTGTTTCGTCCTAAATCGAATCTACCCCGCCGCTGATACGGGATTTTTTTGAATTTAAAGTTTTAATTCGATCCAAAAAACTTTCTACAATTCTTTGTCTCCGATAAACCGTCACACACGAAAACTGCCACACATCTTTCAGCAACTTGGAAAACTGCCACATGCTTTTCATTAAGAGACCGAGCACAAATTGCTGTTAGTAGTATATAGGGGGTACTATGGCACACCCCAAAATCACATAAAAACATCAAAATCAGGCATTTTTTGATTTTTCAGACCTCAATAATCACGAACATTTTAAGGCTTTTTATGATCAAAAACACCATATTTTCATTAAAAATCATTGATTTTTGGGCATAAAATAGTCAAAAACATCAGATTTTTGAAAATTGAAGTTTTTACTCTGTTTTTTCATAAAAACAGACATCATAAAAACACGCATTTTTGATGATATTTGACGACTTTTTTGAACAATTGCAATCATTTTGAGCTTTGAATAGCTTTGAATAGCTTTGAAAGTGATGAAATGATGGATTTAGTGATCAATAGAAAAGTTGTAAAACAAACTACTTTGCAAAGTCCTTTTTAAAAATGCATTAAAAAAAGGGGTACCCAAAATGGATACCCCTTATAGAAAGATTAAAAATTATTGAAGATTAAAAAATATTTAAATTTTATGACATATCTTTGCAAGTAAATACACAACAAGTTTTTTATAGTTTACATTTATAAAATCATCAGAGAATTTTCTGTTGATAACAATATCACACCAGTTAATTTTATCTTTATATTTCATAATGAAATCTTCTGTTAATTCTTGGTTTCTTGTAACTTCTTTCCAATCAATAAAATCACTAAGAAAATCTATAGTTTCTTCACTTAATTTTTGTTTTATTGGAATTATTGACATGTCTAAGAATCGAAAGTTTTCTTTTATAAAATCATTACTTAATTTTTGATACATAGAAATTCTTCTCATATCTAATTTATCAATATTCATTAATATAAAACTCTCAGAAAGTGTTTGATATCAAAGACCAGTTTAATTTATTGTTATTCATAAAATATTCAGAAAGAATCTGATATTGAGAAATTTTATCCCAGTTCACTTTATCATGAAATTCTGAAATAAAATCTTCAGATAATTTTTGATATTCTGATATTAAATCCCAATTTACTGCATCTTTTACACTTCTAATTATATCTTCTGAAAGTTCATTATCTTTAGAAAATGAATCCCAATTAATATTGTTCCTAATTAACCTATCCATAGAATGAATTTTTATAAATGGAATGTTATTTTTTCAATTTCTAAGTAAGGTTTAAAAATGTTTAATTCTAAATAAGACATGACTTGTATGCTTAATTCATCATTCTTTTTCCTGATGCAAAGAGTATTAAAGGTTTATCTGTGTAGGCATCACTATTAAATAATATATTCTCCCCAAGTGTAATTAAAACTTCTGATTTCCCATTAGTATAATTAGGACGTAAATAAAATGTAATTTTCATATCCATATTTTCACTCAGTTTCATATTTCTGTCAAGGAGATTGCTACTAAATTTCATAAAAACGACTGTTTCCCAGTAACGCATAGCACCAAGAGTATTATATGCTTTTTTATCTTCTTGAATTGTTGCATAACATTTTTGATTATCCACGTAATTTTTATTAACTGCGTCATACATATCCTGAGGAGATGGAATATTCACTAGTCTTTTATTTTGAACATCAAACTTTTCATCTTTTAAAATTAAAACATTGTTTTCTAAATACCTCTTATTCACTGCATTCTTATCTGCTGTAGGATCAGCAACATTTCCTATTCTTTTAAGTTTTGCATTAATTACATTCCCATCTTGAATATGTAAATATTTTTGATCCAAATTACTTAATTCACCTTTAAGTACAGCATCTAAATCTCTTATTCTTACAGCAGTTTCTTGAACAAAATCTGAAAAACTACCATTAATATTTTTTTCTATTTCACTTTTAACTTCCAGATTATTCTCTCTCATTTGTTTTAAAACATATTCTCTTGTAGTAACATCATGTTCATCTATAGGTTCTTTACAATTTTTTAAATTTTTTCTTCCATATCATAATTACCATCATCTGTTAATTTAAATCCATTTCCAGGAGGTCCAGATGGTCCAATTCCAAATTCTTCATAAGACGAACCAAAAGGGTACCAATTCATTTATTTAATCTAAAGTTTTCAAAGTTTTAAATTCCTTATTAGCCATATTAAGTGATCCTCTTTTTGTTTCATTCACGATGAAATAAAATCTATATGGTTTACCTGGATTTGATCCTAATCTCCAGTTAAATTCTAGTCTTAAATTCGAAATATTAGTATACTCTGGATGATTAGATAAATTAAAATAAAAGATTGGATACAATCTCGCATAATTTACATAACTTATAAGACATCCACTTTCAGTATTATGAGTATTTAATCCAGCTGCTAATAATTCAGAATAACATCTATTATAATCTAACTGCCCATCTTTAAAATTCGTTTTATAAATTTCTTCTGGAACTTTTTTATTATTACATAATATCCAGCATTCAAGGAGATCTAAATTATCAAAAACCATATTGTTCTGATTTTGATTGCTTTCTTTTTCTACATACTGTGGAATGACAAGAACACTTAACACCTCATCAGATGTAGTTCTTATATGACATGCACCACTTGATGTTGTTTGCTGATTACTTTTCTCAATTGAAGCAGAACACCAAGTAATTTCAATAGGTGTAGAATTCAAAGCTATACTTTTAAATTCAGCCTCAATGGATGGGTACAACTCTACATAAGGTAACCATAATTGAAAATCAGATATAATAACTTTATAATTAGGATTTGCAACATCTGTGTATAACATATCATTATGACTATTTCTTTGAAATTCAAATGTAACTTTTATATCAGAAATTAATCTTCTAAAATCGTTGAGGAACCCAAACAGTTGTCTTAAAGGAATCCAAAATTTTATTACATTACTGTTTTTTGTTAAAAGCCATCTCTGTCTAAATCCTTTATTATAAGAGGCATTTTCTTTTAATTTGATATCTGATCCTTTCTTTACATCTTTATTAGGATCATCTATTACTATTTTATCTTTATCAGCTGATTCTGATGTATCAACATAATACATCATATTTGCAGCCTCTGAAGTGGAATAATCTTTTGTGAAATTTATAAGTCCGTTAATTTGATGAATTAATGAAGCACATTCAATATTAGAATCAGTTTGTTCTTTTCTTATAGTTAATGAAGCGGATCTAAACAGATTCCCACCATTTACAAATGTAACATTATCAGTTCCTATAGTATCATTATTATTTTTTACTATTTTACTTTCTAAGCATATATAACCGTTACTATATAATATAGGTGAATTTGTATCTTTAATAGTAAACTTATATTGATCAGATTCTTTTACATTAGTACTATCTTCATTATGTTTTATATATTCATACTTAGCAATTTTATTACTATAATAATCTGGAATAGATTTTAAGTCCCAAAGTTTTTCCATTTATTAGGATAAAAAACTCATTTATACCATTTCAAACCAGATCCATCCTGAATTTTCTTTTTAGCTAATATATCATTAACAGTTACATGGGGTTTAGATAATATATTTTCAAGTTTATTTTGAATAACTTTTTTAGCTTTATCTTCAATTGCTGATTTACCTAAAACTTCTAATATTTTTTTTCCAAAAGTTTTAATTCCTTCAGTGAAGATATTACCACCATATCGTTTTGCATATAATCTATGTTTGTTATAATTCATTTATTAAGCTAAAATTAATCTATATAAAACTCTCATATTATTCAAGTCTATCAGTTCATTATCTTGATTCGTGATATACATTCGAATTCTATGAATATAATTTCGTCTATTAATGGGTAAAAATAAAGGATTTATTTCATCAATTTTTATTAAACTACCAGGAGGATTAGATGGCGTAAAAGAATATAAAATATCTGAATTAATATTATTATATAGAGTCCCTGTAATTACATCACAATGAATGTGTATGTCATCAACTCCTCTAGAAATGTTTGCCATATATTTTCCTTCTTGATGATTATCTTCATATATTTCTGATTCAAATCCTAAAATTTCATGTAATTTACTCTCTCTAAGATCAATTTTATATTCATCTTTTAATTCAATTATAAAGCGCTGTGTAGCGAAATTAGCTTTAAATTTAATTGGTGGTTCATCTCCAAATCGTTTTATTAAAAAGTTATTTAATTCCCTTAATGTGTAATTTCCATTATCTAAAGTTATTTCATGCCATAAACTACCATCAAAATACTTAAATGTATTATTTTCTTCATCAATATTGTTCCATGAAACCCACATAGACATAGATTTTAAAGCTATTTTTGAATTTTCATTAACAGGAATAGGAGGGACATATTCAATTGTAAAATCTTCTGATTTCTCAAAATTTTTTGAATCTAAAATTAACATTTATTAAGCACAAAATCTTCATTATAACCACTTGGTTCTTGGGTAAAAGAATATAAAACTTCAACAGGTGATTTACCTTTATTCCTTTGAGTTATGTATTTCATACAATAAAAACCACATTTAACAGATGTTGGTTCTTGTAAAAAACTGGAATTATATCTAATTCCTTTATTAGATGTTTCAAGATATTTTACAATATTTTTAGGTATGAAAATGTTATTCAATTTAATGTCTTTATATTTATATTCTCCAAATGGATCAAAATATTCCACAAAATTATATTTAGGATCATTATAATAACAGACCCAATGAGTCCCAGGTCCTGTAGATATATCTAAATTAATAATTCCACTTTCAAATTTCTTAATCTTTTTAGGTAATAAATCTGATGTAAATACACCTCTGAATCCTTTTACATCTTTCATATTTTGTTCTATCGTTTTATTGGATATACCTCGTAATTCTGAAGAACTCCCTTTCCAGAATGTTTTTTTTTAAGGTGTGAACCTTTCGGTTTACAACCTGATCCAGTTACTTTACTTAAAGCTTTATTCACACCAAAACTAGCAGCACCAGATAAAGCACCAGTACCAAGAGCAGCTAAGATAGGGATCAAAAAGGGTAAAATACCTCCGTTTTTCTTTAATTGTGTCTTACTTATAGTTATTCGTTTACCATTTTTAATTTGAGTAATTTGTGTTTTTGTTAAATACATATCATGATTAGCACTTTTAGTTTTATCAGTTTGCAATGTAATTTCTTCACCTTTCTTAACTGCTGATTTTAATTTGTTTTTCTGACCTTCACTCAAATAAATTCTTGATACAATATAATTACTCATTTATTAAGATAGAAACTTTGAATAGTATTGTTTTACTTGCTCATTAGTCATTTTACCCTCTTTCAATAATAAATCTAGTATTTGAACTACTTGGTTATATACTTTCTTATTTTTAGTTCCCTTACATATTTTATCTGTTAATTTATCTAAAATATTAAGACCCTCACCCATATAGTAATTCCCCATTTTGAGAGCTTCTAATGCTCTAATATATTTTCGCACCTCAGCCATTTTATAATCGAAACGATCAATTTTTTTCTGTAATTTTTTCTTTTTTCTTCATCTTTAGAATTATTAAGTGCTTTTACTTGAGGACCTTTTAGACGTCCGATTTCACTGATTTTTTCATTTGCTTGTTTTATTTTTTCATCAATCTCTTCATCAGACTTATTAACTAATTCTGAAGGTAAATCAAATCCTAACTTTTTTAATAACTGATACATTCAAGTTTTTGTTTAAGTTAATTTTATGAATTCCTGCTTCTCTCTCATACATTTCTTTAGCATCTGAAATAGGTTCTTCAACATCTTCTAAGGCAGGAATTCTTGAAGATTCTGCAATTGGTTGAAATGAAAGTTCTTCAATTGCATCTTGAATAGCTTTTAAATTTTCTTTTCTAGATACATCTTGATATTCTAATTTTTCAACTATAGGTTTATGAAATTTTGTGATTGCCTCTTCATATCCTAAATCTTCTAATTGCTTTTCCTTATTTCGTTTTCTTAGTTCAGCATTTACTTTTGCTAATTTTAATAAATCTTGTATCACTTTACTCATTTATTTAACTGAAAATTTGCTTCCAAGCAAATTATTTTACTTCCAAGCAAATTATTTTACTTCCAAGCAAATTATTTTACTTATATAAATGGAAGAACAAATTGAAGAATATTTATCTTTTGCTGAAATGGCATTATATCTAGCTGAATGTTATTTATCTCAAGGAATACCAGCTGAAGACTTATTATTTGAAGCTGAAATGTTTATTGAAGATGCTGAATTTCTATTAAATAAATATGATTAAGCCTTGCAGCATTAAACTAAAAGATTATTCAGAACCAGAAGAATTTATAGATCCAAATCAAAATCCAATATTACCTATTCATCCTTTTAAACTTTTAATAACAGGATCTTCAGGATGTGGAAAAACAAATTTACTATTAAATTTAATATATGATCATTTAAATTTTGATGCATTATTCATATGTGCAAAAGATATTAACGAACCTAAATACTCTAAATTAAAAGAAAATTACTCAGTGTTTGATGATATAGAAGAGGAAGACATTTTAAAAATAAAGGGAAAGAATAAAAATAAGTTATTAAAATTATTTAAAAAGTTTAAGAAAGAAACATTATTTAGTTCAGACATAAATGAATTTATTACTGTAGATGACTTAGATCCTTCATTAAAAAATCTAGTTATTTTTGATGACTGTGTAAAAGAAAAAGATCAAAACGAAATTGAAAAATTTTTTATAAGAGGAAGGAAGAAAAATGCATCCATTATTTATTTATCACAGACCTATTATTCAACACCTATTGATATAAGAAAAAACTGTGATTACTTTATATTTTTTAAACTTCAGCACAGAGAAATTAAACAAATTATTAGAGAAATCGATGGTGATTTTAATATAGATCCTTATCAAAAAAGTATTAAAAAACCTTATGATTTCTTCATGTTAGATTTGAAAAATCCTCATATGAGATACAGACATAACTTTGATCCTATATAAATGGAAGAATATTTAGAAAAGAAAATGTATGTATACAGAAAAAGTTTTAATTACTATAATAAAATTAGTATATCACTATCAGTAGGCAAATTTATATTTAGTGCTTCAGGTTTATCAGCTTTTGCATTTATTCCTTTAGCAGCACTTTCTTTAGGAGCAGGAGTCATTGAAGGTGTTGATAAAACTCTAAATATTTCAGAGAGAAAAGAAGAATATAAACAAGCTTACAAATTTTATAAACAGATATTAAATTTAATAAACGCTAATTCAATTTCAGAACAGGATGCTTACGTTAGAGAAGAGGATTTTATAAAAAATATGAAGTATTTTCCTTTAGAGAAATATGTAAAACAAACGCAACTAAATGGTTATAGATATGTAAAATAGATTTACACTTAAATAAATGGAATTACAAGGAGGTGATATAGTAGGATGGTTACACGATAAATTAAATCCACCTGAAATGCATATACCTGGTTACCAGTATTGTGGTCCATTTACAAAATTAGAAAAGAGATTAAAAAGAGGTGATCCAGGAATTAACAGAGTTGATAAAGCTTGTAAAAAACATGATGTAGCTTATAGTAAAACTAAAGATACTAAACAGAGACATATTGCTGATCAAGAACTCTTAAACGATTTAGATTCAATTGAAAATGCTACAAGTGGATTCTATCCATTAGGAGAGAAACAAGCTAGAGCTGTTATAAAACCAATTATAAAAGCAAAGAAAACATTTGGTTTAGGAATTTCATCCTATATGTATTGCTTAAAATGCAAACAGAAAACTGAAACTAAAGATATTCAAGAAACAGTAGCTAAAAATGGAAGACGCATGGCAAAAGGAATATGTGCAGTCTGTGGATCTAAAAAGAGTGTTTTTTTAAAGACGTAGACCTTAAAAATATTTATTATACACCAGAAACTGGTTATTGTGGTATTAATGAATTACAAAGAAAAACTAAATTACCCAGGAAAGATATAGAAGAGTTTTTACATCAACAAGATGTATATACTAAACATAAACCGCTTATTCATAGATTTAAAAGAAGAAGAATTTATGTTTCTCATGTCAATGACCAATTTCAAGCTGACCTTATAGATATGCAAGAATTTAAATCCTTTAATAATGACACAAATTATATTTTATCAGTGATTGATATATTCAGTAAATATGCTTGGACAATTCCGATTAAAAGAAAAACAGGTGAAGAGGTAACTAGAGCATTTAAAAAAATATTTAAAGAAAGAAAACCAGAAAAACTTCAAACAGATAAAGGTACAGAGTTTATAAATAAACAAACTCAAAAGTTATTCAAGGATGAAAATATTCACTGGTTTACAACTGAGAATATTGAGATTAAATGTGCTGTTATTGAAAGATTCAATAGAACTTTAAAGACTAAAATGTGGAAGTATTTCACAGCAAATAATACTAGAATATGGTTAAATGTATTAGATAAATTAATTAAGAATTATAATAATTCTTATCATAGATCCATTAAAATGACACCTATAGAAGCAAGTAAGGAAGAAAATGAATTAAAAGTTTATAATAATTTGTATAAAGAAAAAGAGAAAAATAAACCAAAATATCAAAAAGGAGATAAAATAAGAATTTCAAAATATAAAAGAGAATTTAAGAAAGGTTATCTTCCAACATTTACAGAAGAAATATTTATAATTTCCGATATATTGAACACAGATCCTCCGACATATAAAATAAAAGATTTAAATAATGAAGAAATTACAGGAACATTTTATGAAAAGGAACTGGTTAAATATGATAAGAAAGATGAGGTTTATAAGATTGAAAAAATTATTAGAAAGAAAGGAAATAAATACTTAGTTAAATGGTTGGGATATCCTGATGAATTTAACAGTTGGGTTGTAATTTGAAAAATTTTTGCAAAACGCCCCTTCGGAGGAGGGTCTATGCTTTATTTTTTTTTATTTTATTTGTACCTGGCCAGCCAGGTACGTATGGGCGTTTTAGACCCTCCACCGGAATCACACTCTCTACCATCAGATGTTATTCACGCACACGCTCTACCATGAACCAAACTTATTTTCAAAGTTTGAACAGGGAGCCATTCTACCGTACCGAGATTCGAACCTGAGACCTTTTGCTACCACTCGGCCAACACAGGCCGATGAATTCTTGCTTGAAACATATATTTACGTTTCAAGCAATAGAAAATTGGCGATGATCCAAAGTTGTTACGTAACGAAGAATTGCTTCTTTCCGAGGACACGTATCGCGCGCCGCGGAGAGTATTTTGGCAGCTGTTCAACTCTGGTTATGTAAACATTTTCGCTCGCAGCTTATCAGTAATGACTACATCTAAGCAAGAAAGAGATTTAATTGCTTGTGCTACCATCTATATGTGAAAGAAAAAACTGTATTTCAGTATTTAAAGATATAATTTCTTAGGCAGGAATTATTAACGATTTAAAATAAGATATACGTGAAAAAGTATTTAATAACATGATATCTAATAAATGGCTTCATTAAAAGATGTATGTTATGAACAAATCAAAGATAATTACTGGTATGGTCTATTTGGAGATTTTAAAATTATAATAGATAAAAATACTGGATACTTTAATGCTACAAAATTATGCAAACAAGGTGGTAAAAAATTTAAAAAATGGTTAGAGAATAAACAATCTCAAGAATTAATAAAATATTATAAAAATTGTGGTGGCCCGAATTCGGGCCGCCATAAAAATGATCAAATGTATGAAATAAGAGAAGGAACAGGTAAGAATATTATTAATGGAGCATATGTTAAGCAGGAATTAATTTTAAATATATCTTGTTGGGTTTCAAACGATTTTTATGATAAAGTTAACAAGATTGTTAAAGACTATTACATTAAAAAATTCAATGATAAATACAAGAATGATAATGAAAAATTAAATAAGAAATTAAATAAGATAAAAAAGAAAATGGAAAATTTAAAACTTGAAAATGAAAAATATAAAGAAGTAGAAGAGGATATAACACCTAAAACTGCTAATTCTAAAAAGCTTCATATGTTTACTATCATACAGAAAAATAAAGAAAACTCTGATTATCCTTATTATGTAATCAGATGTCAAAGAGATAAAATGAATAAAACTATTGGTAATTTAAAAATAAAGTATCCAGATTTAAATACAGTATATGAAATAAAATATAATCCTAATTCTATTAATTTATTTAACAGAGTTAAAGAAAATATATCATACATAGAAACTAAATTTAATCATCTTAATATTGTTAATGATCATACTATTGATAATTTAAAAGAGGCTATTAAAAGAATAACTAAGTTCTAAAAAGTTTTTAATAAAATGATATCTAATAAATGGATAATGATATTGAAGAAGCGAATTACTTTTCTTATTCATCTTCAGAAGAAGAACAAATTGAAATTCCTGAAAATTTTAAAAAAGTAATGAAACAAATAAAAAGAATGAAATATGATGAAGAGGAAGACTGTTATTATATAGATTATAATAAATATTTAAAAAGTAGATATGTTAGTAGAATAAGATATTTTAATCAGTTTAAAAGAAAAAATAACCTTAAATTTAATAAGGAAGCAGAAGATTTATTTTTAAAATTATTGGATTTTATGTACTATGAGAAAAATTTAAAATATGTATATTTTATTAAAAAAATTTGTGACTATTATAATATATCAAATGATATTAAAATTAATATAAATCCAAAAAATGAAAAGATCTGGGAAGACTTTAAAGCAGCAAGCTTTTCAGCTTAAAGCAAAGTATTTATAAATTTGTTTCCTAATAAATGGAAGACAAAACATGCACAAGTTGTAAACAAACAAAACCTATTGATGAATTTTACATTCATCGTCGTTATGGTAGAGTTGATCGTCAGCATATTTGCAAATATTGTCAAACTTATACTCTATATAGGAAATTGGTTTGTGATTGTGGAAGAGAATATACTTATGCTCATTATCAAAGACATTTAAGAAGTTCTTTACATAAACGTCTTTTGAAAATCTGTTTATAAAAATACCTGCCTATAAATAGTTACAAATTTTTTTCCTTATAAATGGAAAAGTCTTTGAAGCCTATTATTGTGCATCTTAAAAGTGCTCTGAATGCTATTAGTGTTCAGAAACTTAGAAATGCTTTAAAAAGATTAAATATCAGAAAACGAAATGTAAAAAAAGATGATTTAATTAAATCGTTGATAAAATATATTAGAAAGACAGGTGATTATAAGTCTGTTTTAGTAGATATCCTTGGATTAGATACATCAGAATATTTAGATAGAAAAAGAAAAATATTTATTAATCATCCAGAGAGAAGAAATAGAATTAAAAAATTATTTGATTCTTTTAACTTAAAATTCAAAGATAACAAACTGAAACCAAGAAAAGAAAAGAAAATTAAAACAGATGTAAATCTTGAAAAATTATTTAAACCTGATTATGAAATTATTGAAACAAAAGGAAAATATATTTAAAAATATATGGTACATAGAAAGAATTATAGAGTAGCTGGAGTAAACATTAAACCTGAACAATATTTCAATATTTTACAACATATATTTAGAAAAGCAATTGGTAAAATTCAAGGTAAAGTAGATATAATTGTATATAATCCTAAACTGAATAAACCATTTCATGATAAAATGATGTATACTAAGGATACCTATGAGCTATATATTTATAAATTATCTGATCAAATTGAATATAAGGAATTAGAAATAACTGATTGTATATTTGATTTTAATGTAATTGAATTACCTTCAGGAGGTAAACATATAAAGATAATTAATGATGAAACAATAGAAAATAAAAGAAGTATCTGTCAGATAAAAAATGATGATAACATATGTTTAGCTAGATCAATTGTAACTGCTCTACTATTCAAAATCCTAAGCTATTATGTGATAAATTGAATCATAATGAATTATCAAAAAATGATATTAGATACATCAAAATGGGTAGAGTTTTACAAAAATCATTAGCCGTAAAATTACATGAACTATGCAATATTCCATTAGAAATATGTTGCTTAGAAGAGGTTAAAATATTTGAAGAATTCTTAGATATTCAGATAAATATATTTTGCAGAGAGAATTTTAATGAACGTATATATAGTGGTAAATATAAATCTACATGTATTTACATATTGAAAAATAGAAATCATTTCGATGTAATTACTTCTGTTAAAGGATTTTTAGGAAAAGAGAATTACTGTGATTATTGTCAAATAAGCTATAAAAGATCAGATCAACACAGATGTCCTCTCAAATGTGATAGATGTTTTAAAACAGATAGTAACTGTAATGGTGAAGAGATATTTTGTAAAAAATGTAATCGATTATTTAAAGGTGAGGAGTGTTTTGATAACCACAAAAGAAAAAATAAGAAAGGTGTTAGTGTATGTAAATGTCTATGGAAATGTTTAAAATGTAAAAGAATTATTAATCGATATGAGAGAAAACCCAAAGAGCATGTATGTGGTGAAAAGAGATGTAAAAATTGTTGGAAATATGTATTACATGATCATAAATGCTATATGAAACGTAAAGATGCTAAAGGTGGTAAATGTGAAAATGATTGTCCTAAGTTAACAAGAAATCGAAAAGATTGGTGTGAAAAATGTAGATATGAATATACTGAGAAATATATATTCTTTGATGTTGAAACTAAACAAGAAACAGGAACTCATGAAGTTAATCTAGTTGTATGTCAAATGTATGATGGTAGTGAAAAGATATTTGAAAATGAAAATGATTTTTGTAATTGGTTATTTCAACAAAAACATTTTGGATATACTGTACTAGCTCATTATGGTAAAGGCTTTGATTTTCAATTCTTAGCTAAATACTGTTTTAAAAACAAAATAGAAGTGTTTACTATATATAATGGAAATAAACTCAATTATATGCAGGCATCTGGATATAATATAAGATTCATAGATTCAATCAATTTTACTATGATTCCATTAAGAGATTTTCCAAAAACATTTGGGTTAGAAGAGATGGCAAAAGGTTATTTTCCTCATTATTTTAATAAAGAATGTAATCAAAATTATATAGGTAAATACCCTGAAAAACATTACTATGGATGTGATTCTATGAAATCTGAAGAGAGAAATGAATTCTTAAAATGGTATGAAACTGTTAAAAACGATACGTTTGATTTTCAAAAAGAATTTGTTAAATACTGTAGATCAGATGTAGATATTTTAAGAAGAGGATGTTTAGAATTGAGAAGATTATTCTTAGAAATCGCAAATATCGATCCATTTAAATATGTAACTCTAGCAGGTGTATGCATGAGTATTTATAGAGATAAATTCTTAAAAAAAGGTACAATTGCCATAGATGATGATACAATTCAAAAAGACAAATATAGTAAAAAATCAATTGCTTGGTTAGATTATCTGTCTAAAAAGAATAATATCAATATTCAACATGCATTAAATGGTGGAGAGAAAAAATTAAAATTAGGTAAGAAAATTTATAAAGTAGATGGATTTTATGAAAACACAGTGTTTCAATTTCATGGATGTCACTGGCATGGATGTAATAGATGTTATAGAGAATCAACTATAAATGAACAGAATCAGATATGTATGAAAGACTTATATAAAAGAACTAAGAGGATTCAAAAGAAGATTTTAAAAGCTGGATATGAATTAATTGTTATATGGGAATGTGATTTTAATAATAATAAAGAAATTAAAAAATATATAAAAAATGAATGGAATAGAGATTTCGTGGAACCTTTAAATCCTAGAGATGCATTTTATGGGGGTAGGTGTGAGCCTACTAAATTGAAATATGAATTTAAAAATAATGAAAAAGGTAGATATATTGATGTATGTTCACTGTATCCAACTGTAAATTACTTTGATAATTATCCAATTGGTCATCCTGTTAAGATATTTAATCCTGAAAAATTTGATAAAGAATGGTATGGTTTCATCAAATGTAAGGTCTTACCACCTAGAAATTTATATCATCCAGTGTTGCCGATTAAAGATGAAAAATTGATGTTTGCTCTTTGTAAATCATGTTCTAAAACTATCAAATGTAATCACTTTAAAACTGTTGTAGATAAAAAGAAATGTAAAGAATGCTTTGAAATTAGAAATAAGGAGTGTAATCATAAAAGAGACGAAAGATGTTTCACTAGTACATGGACTACTGATGAAATGAATTTAGCAATTAAAAAAAGATATAAAATTTTAAGAATATATGAGGTTTGGAATTTTGAAAATAAAACTGATGAACTATTTAGAGATTACGTTAAAATGTTTTTGAAAATCAAATTAGAAACAGATGATAAATGGTCTGAAAACTTTAAAAGTGAAAAAGAATATAAGAAGACAGTTTACAAGAAATTAGATATAAAATTAGAAAAAATAGAAAAAAATCCAGGAATGAGATTTATAAGTAAGATATGTTTGAACTCATTATGGGGTAAGTTTGGACAGAGAAAAAATATGAAACAGACTAAATACGTAATGGATTTAGATGAATTTTATAAAATTATATTAGATGATAATCTCAAAGAATTAAATATGATATTTATGAATGATGACTGTGTAGAAATGACTTATAAAATGAAAGATGAATATGTTAAAAATAACTTCAATACTAACGTTTATATAGCAGCTTTCACCACTAGTTCTGCTAGAATTAGATTATATAAAATGCTTGATAAATTACGTGAAAAAGTGATTTATAAAGACACAGATAGTGTTGTGTATATAGATGATGGAACTAATAAAATCAAAACAGGATGCATGTTAGGAGAATGGACAGATGAATTGGGAGAGGACAAATATATGAAATCCTGGATAGCTGGTGCACCAAAAGACTATGGATACATACTAAATGATGGAACTGTAAAAGGTAAAGTTAAAGGATTTAAAATGAGCTATGAGAATGAAAATATTTTGAATTTCAATGATAGAATGAAAGTAATAACAGGTGAAACAGATTACTTAGAAATATCAAATAATCAGTTTAAGATACAAAAAGATAGAAATATAGCTGTAGATACACTGAACAAGAAATACATGTTTGGATTTGATAAAAGAAGAATTCTAGATGATTTGAATACTGTACCTTTTGGATATGTATTTAAAAAAAGTGAGTAAATATAAACAATGAATGATATAATTGTGATTATAAATATTCAAGGATTTGTGCTCCCAAATCGTAAGATAGCAAGAGAGATAAGTTGGGTACACTCAAAACTGAATATTGGTGAAACAATATCAGTGTTCACACCTGACTGCAAATTAGATGAACAAGAATTGAATATCGTACGTAAGTGTGTTTTAGATGTGCATGGACTGAGATTTAAAAGATATCCAAATAGCAAAGAACTATGGATTAATAATTGTGAGGTAAAGAACTATATTAAAAACCTGTACCATATTTATGGTGGTACATTTGCATATAAAGGAGGAGTAATGGAAAAAGAGATGCTTGAAGATATTCCATCTGTTGATTTAGATATACCTAAATGTCCAAGAGTTTTAGGCCCCGGATGCTCTATGTATAGATGTATGCATTATAAGAATTATATTTCAAAAAATGAAAACTTATAAATGGATTTAATGGGTGACCTTAGAGCTCTATACTGTTCTTCAGATAAAAAATATAGTAACGAAATATCTCAATTCGCTCATTTTTGTGATGACTTGATTCATATGTATAGAGATCATATGTAAGTTTTCAGATATTCTAACTATAGTTTATAAATATTTAAAAAAGGTAAAAAGAATAATTGATAAAAAAGAAAAAAACGAGGAAATTAAAAACAAAGGATTAGAAATTTTAAATGAGTTTGTAAGTTATTGTAATTTACAGTTCTCATCACATGTATTCAAAAGCCTTTAAAAAAATAAAATCTTATAAATGGATGAGTTCAATAGCATCAGATTATTTACAGAAACACAGAAATTAAAAGATTTGAATCCTGGAGATTATAAATTGATGTCACTGAAAAAAATCCAAACGAAATTCGGAGATGCAACTATTGCAAAAATAGAAGTCAATGATGAAGAAAGAGAATATTATCTTAGAAAATGTCACGGAAAACTATCTGACAGTGCAATTAAAAAAATTAATAAAGGTAATTATATATTCAGATTCAGAGGTAAAATTGATGATCTATATTATGATTATGAATTAGTAAAAACTTAAAAAAACGAATTCTATTAAAATGAAAGTTCACTTCGATCCTAATGTCATATATGTAGGAAATGAAAAGGTATATGGGAAACATATGCAGTTGATCGAGAGAGGTTCAAAAGAAGAATTACCGAAACAGAAAATAAAATAGGACATATCTTTAAAGAGAAATGAAGTACTACATAACAAAACCTTATATTATTGAATTCGTTTAAATCTTTGTAATATTTTTAATTAAATCTTGAATTTGTTTAATCTTCCTAAATTTTTAATCTTCCTATAAGGGGTATCCATTTTGGGTACCCCTTTTTTTAATGCATTTTTAAAAAGGACTTTGCAAAGTAGTTTGTTTTACAACTTTTCTATTCATCACTAAATCCATCATTTCATCACTTTCAAAGCTATTCAAAGCTCAAAATGATTGCAATTGTTCAAAAAAGTCGTCAAATATCATCAAAAATGCGTGTTTTTATGATGTCTGTTTTTATGAAAAAACAGAGTAAAAACTTCAATTTTCAAAAATCTGATGTTTTTGACTATTTTATGCCCAAAAATCAATGATTTTTAATGAAAATATGGTGTTTTTGATCATAAAAAGCCTTAAAATGTTCGTGATTATTGAGGTCTGAAAAATCAAAAAATGCCTGATTTTGATGTTTTTATGTGATTTTGGGGTGTGCCATAGTACCCCCTATATACTACTGCTGTTCCTCCGAGGAACACTTTGAATGTGTGTCAGTTTTCCCAGTTTGCGCGAATGTGTGTCAGTTTTTCAGTGCCTAATGACGGGAAGGAGTTCTTTTGTTTATCGGAATTTTCATGTCGGTTCATACGAGTTTACGGCAACTGGCCACAAAAGTTCAACGAGGGCGATGGGGAGGTATGAATGAAGATCGCCGTTTCTTGGCATATATATATATTTATTTTTTTGAGAGTAGAATTAGGAACTCCAAACAATTTCGAGAAAACGTTCTACGTAAGGCAAGCGAGAACCGCACTTTAATTTGAAGAAACACTGTAAACTGCCGAAAATTTTATATGGAGCCCTCTCGACCCTCCCCCTTTCCTCAAACCCTCTACGGTCTAAGTTAGAGTACCATGAGGTAGTATACCAAATTTGGTGGTTCTAAATTGAAAACTGTAGATTTTACGAATTTTGCGTATTGGGGCCCCTTCAACCCAGGCCCCCAACCTTTCCAAAAACCGTATACGGTCTAAGTTGGAGCAGCATGAGGAAGTATACCAAATTTTGTGGTTCTAAATTGACAACTGTAGATTTTACGCAAATTTTCTTTGGGGGCCCCTCGACCCCGGACTCAGACCACTTCGAAAAACTGTCTACGGTCTAAGTTAAAGCACCATGAGGGAGTACACCAAATTTGGTGGCTTTAAATTGAAAACTGTAGATTTGACGAATATTGCGTATGGGCCCCCCTTGATCCCGGGCCTCCACCCGTTCCGAAAACACTCTACCGTCTAAATTACAGCACCATGAGATATTATACCAAATTTGGTGGTTCTAAATTGAAAACTGTAGATTTTACGAATATTGCGTATTGGGGCCCCTTGACCCCGGCCCCCTACCTTTCCAAAAACCGTTTACGGTCTGAGTTAGAGCACTATGAGGAAGTATACCAAATTTTGTGGTTCTAAATTGAAAACTGTAGATTTTACGAACATTTTCTATGGGGGCCCATCGACCCCGGGCTCAGACCACTTCCAAAAACTGTGTACGGTCTAAGTTAGAGCACCATGAGGTAATATACCAAATTTGGTGGCTTTAAATTGAAAACTGTAGATTTGACGAATTTGTGTATGGGGGCCCCCTTGATTCCGGGCCCCCACCCGTTTCGAAAACCCTCTACCGTCTAAATTAGAGCACCATGAGATATTATACCAAATTTGGTGGTTCTAAATTGAAAACTGTAGATTTTACGAATATTGCGTATTGGGGCCCCTTGACCCCGGGCCCCCTACCTTTCCAAAAACCGTTTACGGTCTGAGTTAGAGCACTATGAGGAAGTATACCAAATTTTGTGGTTCTAAATTGAAAACTGTAGATTTTACGAACATTTTCTATGGGGGCCCATCGACCCCGGGCTCAGACCACTTCCAAAAACTGTGTACGGTCAAAGTTAGAGCACCATGAGGTAATATACCAAATTTGGTGGCTTTAAATTGAAAACTGTAGATTTGACGAATTTGTGTATGGGGGCCCCCTTGATCCCGGGGCCCCACCCGTTTCGAAAACCCTCTACCGTCTAAATTAGAGCACCATGAGATATTATACCAAATTTGGTGGTTCTAAATTGAAAACTGTAGATTTTACGAATATTGCGTATTGGGGCCCCTTGACCCCGGGCCCCCTACCTTTCCAAAAACCGTTTACGGTCTGAGTTAGAGCACTATGAGGAAGTATACCAAATTTTGTGGTTCTAAATTGAAAACTGTAGATTTTACGAAAATTTTCTATGGGGGCCCCTCGACTCCGGGCTCAGACCACTTCCAAAAACACCATGAGGTAGTATACCGAATTTGGTGGTTCTAAATTGAAGACTGTAGATTTTACAAAATTTTTGTATGAGATGAGAGATTAATTAGTGCCCCCTCCTGAAATATTTTGATAAGTGCCGCATACTAGTCTTCTGCAAATTAAATCAGTGTCTGAACAAATTTTTCCTACCAAAGATCAAATGTTTAGAAAAATACAAAAGAAAAAAAGCCGTGTAATTAATGCCCCATCCTGAAATGTTATGGCTTGCAATAACATATGACTCGCGATGTTATGGCTTGCGATGTTTTGACCTGCGATGTTTTGACCTGCGATGTTTTGTGTCCGCGATGTTATGACTTCGATGTTTTGTCACCGCGATGTTTTGACGTGCTACGGGTTTTCAATTCTATTGCAATGCATTTTGTGTTCGCCGAAACCAAGGAGGTTAGAATAAGGTATTATTCTAACCTCCTTGGCTGAAACGCATTCTGTCTTCGGAATTTTTTTTTAATTTTTTTGTAACTTCTTCCAGATGTGTGAAAAGATGTTGGTTTTACAAAATTCTTTGTGGTGTATCCAAAGACCTTGGTCTTGGTCTTTGGTTGTATCTGACTCAAGGAGGTTAGAATAAGATATCTGGAGATGCCCTTGCTAATGAAGCAGTACCACTTTGCGTGAAGCCTATAACCGCGAGCGACAGCCGTCAAAGTGTGGGAAAGCTGATGGGTTTCAATGCTATTGCAATGCATTTTGTGTTGGCCGAATCGCCTTCTTTCGTCGCAAAAGTTTCCAATTTCGTATCGTAAATTTCTGCCAATGTGTGAGAAAATGCTGAATTTATAAAATTCTTAATTATTTTGAGACTCTTTTCCCATTTTTATTTTAAATTGAAATGCGCAAATGTTAGTGGAAATCTAAACGCAACATAACGTTAAAATTAAAAACTTCACTCATATAAAAAGTGTAATTCATTCCGGTTTGATTTTAACACTGTTTCTGCAACCGAAAGCCACGCTATTCCAAAATAAACACAGTTGAAATTACATAGGCATCATGTAAACAATGTCAAATTCCCACAGTTTGCGGCTTCACGGTTAAGAGACTCAGGGTATCTCCAGAAGTATAATTCTAACCTCCTTGATCTGACTGCGTTCATATATCTTAATTATTTGAGACAACTCTCCCTTTATATTATATATCGCCACCAAGAATAGCTTACATTAAGCAGGGCCCGACTTACATTACACAGATTTGTGCCCTAGGCACAACCCAAAACGAAGTCCCCTCCACTCGACATTTATTTTACGGAGTCGAGTAGGTAGTGTGACAATTTTGGGCGACTGTATTACAATCCAGCGTAATAATTTAATAAACACAATACATTTATAAAACTGACATTAAATTACGGTAGTACCTGGTAAAAATATTGTTTTCTCCTAGATTTTTATGCTGTCCTATTGATTTGCATCTGAAAAGACTTGAACCTTCATCGACGAAACAGTTGTATGTGACAAAGCCATATGACGGGTAAAATTCAATTTCACATTGGATTTTTTGTCAGGTGTGTCTAAACTATACTATTACCGTATTAACCAGGAGTGTATTTAAGAGAGAGGTTTAGGGGATTCAAACCCTGCCTGAATTAAGTCCAAAGATTTTTCAAATATAACTTTTGGGAGCTAAAATGTCAAAATGTTTAAAAAATTGCTTCAGAACCATGCAGTATTTGAAATTGAAGTATATAGTTGATCTTAGTAAGAAATAATTACAAACATACACATACTGCTAGTTTTTATTACACAACACGACAATATTTTGTTTAATCTCACACAAAAACCCTTCCCAAATTATCTGGAAAATGTTACTGATATTAACTAGAAATATCACATATTATATTGCCAGTACTTGCTTGTGTTTTGCCAGCGATTTATATATAGTTACTCCACATCACATCTACCCATGTATAAATATTTTGAAAAAGGGAAAGTTTTTTTTTAACCAAGATTTTGGGGCCCTTTCAATTTGAGGGCCCTAGGCATGTGCCTTGCGTGCCTAGGCGTAAATCAGGCCCTGACATTAAGCTGACCAGACGTCCCCAATTCTTGAGGACAGTCATCAAATTTAGTTTACCGTCCCCAAAAACATCTGAAACCTTTGGGGACGCAAATTGTCCTCAAATTTTAATATTTGTCCCCAAATGTCTTCGAATTTACACTTCCTCATTAACTTTTTATATTTCCATTCAAAAATGTTCTTAAAAGTAGTTTCCGTTGTACTAATTTTTTTTATTGGTGGTTTAACGACCACCGTGAGCAACTCAATGGGCTATAAGCAGTCGTCCGTCCCTAATTTAGGGTCACTGGTTCCAGGGAAGTTCGAGAGCCAGTGCCGTAAGACAAACACAACATCCATGCCTCACCGGGATTCGAACCCGGACCCCGTTCGGACGAATGATCAGAAGCCATCGCTTAGACCACTGCGCCACCGGGGCGGCAAACCCACTTGTACGAATGGTCAGTAGCCAGCACTAGGTCAATGCACCACCGGCGCTGTAAAATTTCGTCTGTACTTGTTCTGAGTTTCTCCAAAAACTTTGGCAAAATGAAAAATTCGCCATGCAATTACTATGGTGTGTAGCCTAATTTTAATTCAGCGCATGTACCTAAGGTAAAGCTTTTCACTTTTGCTAATATGTTCTCGTCATCATAATTCTACTTTGTCAACACAAATTACCAACATTCTACAAGATATATCCTTTTAAGACACAAATTTTCATATGTAATATCACACTTATTGACGCAATGCGGTTTTGTGACAAAAAGATTTGCATATTTATTTTGAGTACGTATGTGTCCCCAAATGAATTACCGATTTGGGGACGCCATGCCCTTTTGTCCTCAAATCGGTGTCCCGATATGGTCACCTTAGCTTACATAGATGGTCTTGATCGCGACTCTATATCTTAATTATTTTGAGACAACTTTCCATTTATATTATATATCGAAATATATGAGCAGCCACGGTGGCGCAGTGATCTAACCGATGGCTTCTGACCGTTCGTCTGAGATGGGTCCGGGTTCGAGTCCCAGTGAGACATTTTTTTTATTGGAGGTTTAACGACCACCGTGAGCAACGCAATGGGCTATAAGCAGTCGCCCGTCCCTAATTTAGGGTCACTGGTTCCAGAGCAGGGAGAGAGCCAGTGCCGTAAGACAAACACAACATCCATGCCTCACCGGGATTCGAACCCGGACCCCTTTCGGACGAATGATCAGAAGCCATCGCTTAGACCACTGCGCCACCGGGGCGGCCAGTGAGGCATGGATGTTGTGTTTGTCTTACGGCACTGACTCTTTCCCTTCCCTGGAGCCAGTGGCTCTATATTAGGGACAAGCGACTGCTTATAGCCCATTAAGTTGCTCACTGTGGTCGTTAAACCTTCACTCAAATTTTTAAAAAAATCATACACGAGTACTGTTCCTTGTTTCACCCTCTGTGCTTTGGTTACAAACCCAGTTGTACCCATTTCTTCACTAAGTCCTGGATCGTTGATTTCGCAGGAACATTGGCACCAGGATATTTTGCTTTAAACCGTTCACGACCCAAAACGAAAGAACATGTGGAAACATCCTCCACCAGTGGCGAACATTCAAGTCTAACTAGGCTAGCTGCGAAGCCCAGAGAATGCACAAATAAAAGTCACTTAAATATCTTATATATGAAATTGAATGTTTGTTTGTATGTCCGCTATTAAAATCTACAGTTTTCAATTTAGAACCACCAAATTTGTTATATTGTCTCACAGGGGCGGTTCGTCATTAGGAGTCAGAAGGGCCGGGCCGCGTATTTCACAAGTGAATGTACGAAATTGCGATTAAGGCCATTTCCGTCACGCGATTGGTTTAGAGCTACTTTGAAAATCGTGAGTAGGAGGTGCCTATGAGAAGATTCATGTGACAGGAACACTGTCCCTTATCGGGAGAAGTTCTACTTGCTAAGAAATTCAATGTGAGGTTACTTAACATATGTGACAAATGATCATATTGAATTATATCGTGGAAAGTTTTGCTTCTTTTTTTTTTTTTGGAGGTTTAACGACCACCGTGAGCAACTCAATGGGCTATAAGCAGTCGCCCGTCCCTAATTTAGGGTCACTGGTTCCAGGGAAGGGAGAGAGCCAGTGCCGTAAGACAAACACAACATCCATGCCTCACGGGATTCGAACCCGGACCCCTTTCGGACGAATTATAACAGGCCATCGCTTAGACCACTGCGCCGCCGCCCCGGTGGCGCAGTGGTCTAAGGCGTTGGCCTCTGATCATTCGTCCGTAAGGGGTCCGGGTTCGAATCCCGGTCAGGCATGGATGTTGTGTTTGTCTTACGGCACTGGCTCTCTCCTTCCCTGGAACCAGTGACCCTAAATTAGGGACGGGCGACTGCTTATAGCCCATTGAGTTGCTCACGGTGGTCGTTAAACCTCCAATCAAAAAAAAAAAAAAAAAAAAAAAAAGACCACTGCGCCACCGGGGCGGCGAAAATTTTGCTTCCTAAATAATTCACTGTGAGGTTATTTAGCATATGTGACAAATGATAATATTAAATAATACGGTAAAGTAATTTTGTGCACGATATCATAAGGAATATCTGCAGTTTCTCCGATGAATACAAGTTGAAATCTATCTTAATATTACAATTTAGGACAACTTCAATAAATAGCTGGTTGAATACATACTCCATATCGGCCAATAGATGGCAGCACTCCAACCTAATACCATCGTGATTCGTGCTGTTGTGAAAGTGCGTGTTTAAGGATACTAAAAAGTACCCTTTTAAAGGTCCTTTCTATTCCCAGCAAAAACAGTATTGCTGGGCCAGCAGTGGGCCATTGCTGGCAGCCAGCACTGCCAGCAATGGCCCAGCACTATGTTGCAGCTGCCGAACCGTCAATAAAATGTCCGGGCGGCCAACAGAAGGGCCAGCAGTTCAGGCCAACAGTTGGCACCCCATCAGTTGTCATATGCCACAACAGGGCCATCAGTGGTCCATCACAGGCAGTAGCTGCCACAAGTGGTCCTTCAGTGGCCCTGCAAGCACGTGCCAGAAATGATGGCTAGCCTGATGTAGTCCGCTAGCGGGCCGTTAGTGGCAGCCAGCAACCACGTGACGTAACTGGTGGCTTGCCGAATCTTTTCCGCCAATTTCCCAATAGTAGCAATAATAAAATAAAAAAAAAAAAAGCAAGGATAATGCAGTTTCCTAAAGCTACAATTTGTTTTTTCTACCCTTACGAAGCTTGTGAATTAACGCACTGTGCTGGGGAAATTTTACTCGAGAGACCGGAAAAACGCCGTTTGCATCTGACTAGATTCGATCCTGGGCCGTTTACGTGGAAGCCGCGCTCGCTACCGACCGGACTAATTCCCGACACTGGCGTACATGCTGGAAGCTATCTGTTTGCTATGCAATTTGTAATCGAATGCTTCCCTCTTTCATTTTATTACATTGCGAGGTATTTTTCATAAAAGTCAGTTTCATATAATTGATAAATTAATTCTTTCAGCGTAACGATAGTTTTTTTTTACCTTAAGGGAACTTCACTCATTTTCAAGGCGTGTACATACTTAGAGTCGCTTTCCAAAGTTTTGTACTGTCCTTGCCGTCTTGAAAAGAGATTGTTGAATAAATATATATTTACCCGGGTTCATGTCACATTCTGTTACATTTTTAACGTTGTGTCTTTCCTTTCCGTTGTCCGAAACTACATTTGTTTTAAAGAGTAAAATATATTTTATTTTACTTCTCGTTATTTTTAGAAGCGAATTCCTCCCAGTCTTGTGTATTCAACCCATGGATGAGTACACCACATAGCGTTGCTTTTCTTTTTTCTTTCAAATAATTAATAAATTTTGTACACGTATAATTTTTTTTTTCTTCCAACAAACGCTATTTTAATGGTTTTCCAGGATATGTGTTTCAAGCGGTTTCAAATTTTTTCTTGTTATTCATCCACTCCATTCCATGAATTGTTATTCATGGGAATGGAGTGGGTGTATTTCATGGCTGTAATCTAGTATTTCACGGCTTAATCTATCTTCGTCGACGTAAAATTTCATTAGGAAATTAATTCGCCTCTCCACATATGGATTTTTTTTCTTAACATCCACTAAAATAACACGATGGCGATAGCGTCGTCTTCAACTAACTGGTACCATGAGAGACACAGCAAGTGTTGCTTCTGCGCATGCGCAGTCCCGATGCTTCCACCTGCTGTTGGGGTTTGCATTGGTTGCCAGCAATGAGCCACTAGTGGCACTTGCTTGGAGGCCCACAATTCACGGCGATGCTGCAGGGCCATCAATGGCTCGCCAACTGATAGCGCTGCCACCAACGGACCACTACCGGGCCGTGAGCGGCAGATTTCAGCCAGCAGTGACCCATCACTGCCAGCTGGTGGCCAGCAGTTTCCCAGCACTTGTGTTTTTGCTGGGTTATCCTTAAAAGGACCTTTAACAATGAAAATTATGTCTCCACACCGAAATATTTATTCTGACGATCAAGTTTTTTTACTCTTGAATGTGAGAAAAAAACAATCAAATAGAGTGATTTGCATGACGTGGTGACATCTATCGGCCCTGTTAGAACTATATAGATTGAAGGTATTTCGGAAGATAATTCACAAGCCCATGAAGTCATGTTGATATAAAAACTCAAACGTTCCGCTACCAATGAAGTACACTCTCTATTTACCTCCTGTCGCATTCCGACTGTACGGGTAAAACAACTGAAGGTAACCATTGTCGCAATGAAAACATCCGAACATTAAAATGGCTTATGGAGTGTGCATCAAAGCCTACATGTCTCCGACCTCTGACACATACTCTCCTCATAGGCCCCGCCTACTCTCAATCTCCAAATGTAGCTCTTAACCAATCGCGTGGCGGAAAAGGCCTTAATCGCAATTCCGTACATTCACTTGTGAAAAACGCGGCCGGCGTCCCACCAAAAAATTTCTATTTCTACAAATATATTTTTTTTGCCCTAATTCTTATTATCTCTCTTAACTGAATGATGATAAACCTTCTCCTTCATAAACCATTCCCCAAGGGAAAAAAAGTTCCCTTCAAAAACGAAAAACTGCTCCCTGAGGAAAGAGATCGCGTTCAGAGTGTGAGGTTATTGGGGACAGCTCCAACAGGCCCTAGTAATATCACCACGCAAGCAAGAGGAGACAGCGTTTTCCTCTCCGTCTCATTCAGTATGATGACCTACATACAACACTGCCTTAACCGCGTGTGCAAAATAAGCTGTGGGGCCAGGTAGACCTGGCCCCGCGCTAATTTGATTGGCTGGGAGAGTGTACGTTTCCTGAACTCCGTGGGTTGACAGAGAAGCTTACCCCAACCAAGCTCAAGGGTGGAGTGGAGGTTCAAATGTCGTAGCAAAGTTCAGTTAGTTGTTTTTTCTGTGTGTGTCTCTCGGTGATGCGTTGTTCCCAGTGGTTGGAAAAGCTACTTTTTATTTATAGCGAACTACAACTACAACTACTTTATGATAAATGCAGTTAACTACAACTACAACCACATTTTTAACAAAGTAGTGACTACAAACTACTTTGAAAATGTAGTCACTACTTCACTACTTTTAGGACCCGAATTTTGCGAGATTATTCAATACACACTCAAAGTTAAGGATGTTATATTACTACAAAATATTGTATATCCCATATACACCAGACTTTACAATGTAGCATATAGCACATCATAAAAAATGTAAACTGCACAAGACTGTGCAATGTAGCATATAGAATATAGCATATCATATAAAATGTGAACTGCACAAGACTGTGCTATGTAGCATATAGAATATAGCATATATAAAATGTGAACTGCACAAGACTGTGCAATGTAGCATATACAATATAGCATATTATATAATCATATGAAGCTACTCTACTTTTTTAAAAACATGTTTGTTCATTTTTAATAGAAGTTGCATCTCAAAGTTGCGGTCAGATAAACAGGATCTCTTTGGACATAACACATCTGACGCAAATGAAAACAATCTTTCAACAGATGCACTTGACGGCACACCAGTGTTCGTTTTAAGAAATGCCTGTTTTATGTAGTTATACGGTATAAGCGTTGTAGCAGGGTTTAGTGGTTCGGACAAGAACCTTCTCAGTTCTTCCTGGTAAGTACCTTCAGAACTGCTAGACGGAAAGTTATAAAATCCTGCGAAATCATCCAAAGGTTTAACTTCGGTTACAGTTTCTGAAGTTCCAGGAAACATATCGTGGAGATACTCTTCCATTCATTTCTTGGCCTCATTTTGCCCCTCCCTCTCCTCAATCCAGAGCAGTTTGAATCTGGGGTTGAAACAAGCTGAAACAACAGTTTCTCTGTCCCACAGCAAATGACCAAACCTTTTTTCAATACCCGGCACCACAGCTTCAACCAAAAGACCGCAAAATCGCAGGCCAGTGCTGGACTTTAGAGACCTCAATAACTGATGCAGTGTAGGAGCGAGGTATTCCATGGAGACACTCACTTCTGCTTGTAGGATATTTAAGGCACGGAAAATGGGATCCATCACGGTGCAATATTCATTTAAAAAATCAACTTCGTGAGGCAATAGCCTTCCTAAACCTGCAGCATCGAAAATCTTATGTAGTTTCTCCTCGTTCTCTCTCAGGAACCTGCATATACGTTCGACGGCAGAATGCATTGAGATCCATCTCGTCCTACTCGGTATTATGAGATGGGCACTTAGCTCTGCGGATATCTTGTCAGCTAAAACAACCGACATTTTTGATTTGTTCCAAAGCGCTTGGCACTTTGCAAATGCACTTCGGCTAACTTTTTTGAAGGCACTGTTTTCAAGTACCTTTTCACAATCTTTTGCTGCCACTAAATTTAGCGTATTGGCAGAACAGTGGTGTTGTGGTGGCAAAACCACGTCATTTTTGGCATTCGTGTCATTTCCCTCTAAAATGCGAAATATCGGTATGTTTTCCAGCAAAAAATCTTCACTATCTTCTGTCACATGACTCTCATCCGAGAATATACGGAAAGCTTTGACAACATTTTTTGCGTTATCCGTCACCATAATAAGAGTCTTGTTTTGGATCATGTAAGACTCAAGTATCGTAAATATTTCTTTGGCCAATACATCATATGTGTGTTTACCCACAATCCTCTTACAGGCCAAAGTTGCTGACCTTCTTTCTAAAGAGTCATTCAAATAAAGGCAAGTGACTCCTAGAAACGACTTGTTGTTGGCAGACCAACAATCTGCGGTGGCACACACGTACTGGGCTTCTGATAATTCAGAAATCAGCAGGCTTTTCATCTGCTCATATTTGGAGTTAAGACGATGCACTAAGGTTTTCGAAGACATCAGTTTACTTGTGGTTAGCTTCTCCCACAGCCTCTAAATGATTCCCTTTCCACTTCAGAAAAAGCATGGGCACTATCGACGATCCAATTTACCAAAACACCATCAATTTCTTCTTGGGAGGACCGGGCAGACATATTTGCAGGAGCTCTATCAAACAGGGACACGTGCTTCAAAGCAGCGTCGGTTTTTAGGCTTGATTTACCTTTTAACGCTTTTATAAGCCGCTCCAGTTCAGACAGCTTGTGTCTGCGTTTCCGCTGAAAAAAAAAAAGGATGACAAAATAAGCCTTTGAAGATTACAAATTCAAATTTTTTATCCGACAACATTTATAGCTAATACTAATACAGGGATAGTAGCGATACTTCAGCAATAAGTAGGACAGTACAAAACACAAAAGTATATTTTACAGGATACAGTGCATTTTTAAAACCATTATACATAAAACTTAATATATTCTCCTTTTCTTTGAGCAGCGTTCACACTAGAAATTTTTCCAAGCAAAACTAACCCACTTATTTTTTTGATTGGAGGTTTAATGACCACCGTGAGCAACTCAATGGGCTATAAGCAGTCGCCCGTCCCTAATTTAGGGTCACTGGTTCCAGGGAAGGGAGAGAGCCAGTGCCGTAAGACAAACACAACATCCGTGCCTCACCGGGATTCAAACCCGGACCCCTTTCGGACGAAAGATCAGAGACCATCGCTTAGACCACTGCGCCACCGGGGCTGCCTAACCCACTTAGTATATTGCAGTTTCAGTTAATATATTAATATCTGTAAATATGGCATTTCTTTGGGGCTATTATTTTCGTTTTTCGTTTCTTTATGGTAATTATCGTGTGCTTGTGTGTGTGTGTGGGGGGGGGGGGGGGGCAGACTTTACGCTGGACCTCTTCACATAACTTTAAAATGTAAGATTTTTCTATAAAACTTTGTCCCGGGCCCCGCAAAATACCATCCGGCCCTGGAACAACTGCTGTTGTAACATGCTCGCAAATACAAATGAATAAATGCTATGCCATCTTGACTTATTTTTTCTGATTGTGATACTTATTATTTCTGATACTTATTTTTTCTGTTCTGATTGTGTGATAGTACAGCGTCATCTATAAGTGAAAATTTGTTATGAAGTGCTCTACTTGAGGAGTAATGTTAATGATTTAAAATCATTTTTTTAAATTATGAACAGTTTTAGTAGTACTTAGTATATTGCAGTTTCAGTTAATATATTAATATTTGTAAATATGGCATTGTACCTCATATTTTAAAACAGAAAATTTTCAAATATAAGGAAGAAAACAGAAAACCAAAGTTTTTCTACTTTTCCGTTATTTAAAGTAGAAAAACTTGGTTATGACATATAATTAGGGTTACCAGTCGTCCGGGATTGGCCCGGACAGTCCTGGATTTGTAATGATGTCCGGGGATGTGTCCGGGATTGAAAAAAAAATCCGGAATTTTTAAATAAGTGGTTATAAAGACAGTGAAAAATACACATAACTAATTATTTATTTCATTACTATTAGTACTGAAAAATTTGACTTACCTCTTGTGCAATTTCAAATTAGAGGCGGATGACTTTGAAACCGACAGCTTCTTATTTAACGGGCAAAGTTTGCACGTGACTGTAAATTTCCCGTTTACTTGCTTCTCGACCACTGTGAAATAATTATGATACGCCGACCAAGGCAGTTCAATTCTTTCTTCATCAAGCTGGACAGTAGCTGTCATATTTCAGGAAAACAGAAAAATTTATAATCACCTGGAAACATAAGTTAAATAAGTCTTCGAAGCAAGGAGAGCAAACACATTCGTATTCACACGAGACGAAAACGACAAGACAAGTGTTGGTGTTGCCGACCTATGCTAGAAAACTCTGTGCTTTGAAACACCAAACTTTCTTATTTCGAGACCCTCGTTCGTCATAACCTGTCCATTTTAATCCGCTCCGTAGCCGATATCATGAAAGAAATGCTCCCTAGATGGCGATACTTAGCGCTGGAGCTGTGCAGTTCAAACGAGGAGTTGTGTCGCAAACACACGTGACGATCAAGTGATATGTAGAAGGGCACCTTGTTTGTTTACTGAAGTGACGTTAAAATTAGTGTCGAAACTCGCTACAAACTATAGAGGTTTGCATCGCGCTACTCGCTACACTACTTTTCCGTTAAAGTAGCGCGTTACACTACAAACTAAGCGGAAAAGTAGCGACTACAGTAGTTTCGCTACTTGTAGCGCACAACTTCCGACCACTGGTTCCTTTGTGTCGTGACTTTTTTGCTTGTCGTGTACAATGAATAGAGTGAATATTTTGCTAAAATCTCCATTTTGTGCTTTAAATCTGGAAGAAAAGCTTCACTTAAAAAAACTCGGTGCTTATCAACCCAAGAATTTCCAGGTAAGCCAGAAAGACAGAAAAAAACTTGTTTTGAAGAAAGACGGAACAAAACTTGTCATTTTGTGTTCAGTGGTTTGAAAAAAGGTTTCGCTAACTGCTAGCCATGAAAAAAAAATCGTTATTTTGTTTTTATTGTTTGCTATTTGTCGGAGAACCACTGTGGACCAAACATGGCTGCAAAGATATGAAACATTTGTCCGAAAGGATAAAAAAACATGAATACAGTACAGTGCATATTAATAAGGCTTTAAAATTCAAAACTGTTGCTAATGTCAATATTATGTCACAATTAGATGACGGTTATCACTCTGCGGTTAGAAAGCACAATGAACTAGTTGATAAAAATAGACACGTTCTAACACGCATTATAGACTGCATAAAATTTTGTGGTGTACTCGAATTGCCTTTACGTGGACATGATGAAACACAATCTCACATAACAAAGGAGTGCTTCTGGATATGATCTCATATATAGCCAGTTTGGACAGCGTCTTACAAGACCATCTGGACAAATCTAAAGTTGCAAAAAATACATAAAAAATAATTCAAAATGAAATTTTGGATTGCATGTATCAGGTGTACCTGGATGAAGTTAAAAGCGAAATTGAAAAGGCCAATTACACATCCGTGCAAGCGGACGAAACGACCGACATTGTAACGTACCAGGTAATGTGACGTACCTGCCAGCAGGACGCACACGACATAAAGGCAGATAGTAGTCAGAAGAAACGTCCGCATAGCTCAATTGGTAGAGTGACTTATTCCGGAATGAGGGGATCCGGGTTCGAATCCTGGCGTGGACCGAAATGACGGAGAAATTTACTTCGCTATAACATATCCTGCCGTTCGCAATTTGTTATCATATTGCGATATATGATTAACAGCCATGTCGTGGAAAGATTTTTATCGTTTGTTGAAATCGAAAACAGAACAGCAGACGGTCTTGCATCTGTACTCAAAGATGAGTTGGAAAAGTTTGGTTTGCAAAACAAACTTGTTGCTCGGACATATGATGGGGCAGCTGTCATGAGCGTAACTCGTGGCGGTGTGCAAATACATTTGAAAGAGCATTATCCGCACGCTCAGTATGTTCACTGTTATGCTCATCAGTTGAATTTAGTATTAAAGAAGGTATGCTCAACAATCCAAAGGGTAAGAATATTTTTTGCAAATATCAGCGGAATCGGCTCCTTTTTCACAGTATCGCTTAAACGTAGTGGTTTATTACGAGGTATTTGTCGAAAACGAGTACCTACAGTTTCAGAAACATGATGGAATTTTCAATCCAAGATCATAAATTGTGTTTCAGAAAACAAAAGTGAACTCTTGGAGTACTTCGACAGAATTGTAAACGAAAGTGGTTGGGATGACAAGAGTATATGTGAATCAACTGGATTTGTGAAGTTGTTACGAAATGAGGAATTCCTTTTCTTATTGTCTTTCTTTTCTCACATATTCCAACATGTTGATATATTGTACAGTATACTACAGTCCAGAAAATCAACCAGTGTTGATTGTAATCGAGCTATAAAGAAGTTTGAATCAGCTGTAAATTATGTTCGGCAAAGTACAAAACACAACGATCAAAACGGAAGTAGTGATGAATGTCAACCTTTGCGAAAACGAGCTAAAGTTGACTGCAGTATGGTAGAAAATGATGCAAAAGAAGCATGCGACATCATCGTCAATCAAATAAGGGACAGGTTTGAAAAATCTGTCTTATTTCATTCATTCACTGTTGTAGATCCAAAGGAGTTCAAGAATCATAAGCAACATTTTCCGTCACACCATACAAATTTATTAGCAACTACATATGTAATGCTGAATAAAGAAAAACTTGAAAATGAATTATCAGTACTTTATGCTAACGAAACCTTCGACGGCATACCGAACGTAAGTGCGTTAATGGCATTTCTCCATTCTAATGAACCTTTAGATACATTTTCTGAAGTCTCTAAATTATTAGAAATAGTTTTAGTGACACCAGTAACTAGCGCTGAAGCAGAACGTTATTTCAGCACCTTGAAGCGCATAAAAACATTTTTAAGAAACACTATGACACAAGAACGGTTAAACACGCTCGCTGTTCTCTCTGTACATAAAGATGGTATTCAAGAAATTTCACTTTTTAATCAAAAAGTCATAGAAAAATTTGCCACTCTCAAACATAGAAGAGGAGAATATCTGTACAAAAAATTATAACTCTTCATAATATTTCCGTTTATTGCATTTTAATATTGGTACGAAGTGAAAAATTCAATTGATTTCTCTTTCATATTGTTTGAAGTTTACAATGCGCTTTGCAGAACTAATTTCAGTTTTAACTAAGATGATGTTCTATGTTAAAAATAAATAAATAAATGAGAAAGCCTGTAAGTATAATTTGCACATGAGTACATATATGTTTTTAGGCTTCACAAGTTCTTAAAAAAAAGGTTAAACCTTTCAAATAACGCAAATGGTAGTATGGTACTCATTCTATATGGGACGAAATTCATGAAACATTTCCATTGCATATATTTGGAGTTATTATTTTTTCACTATACTTTTTTTATCCTGTGATTATTCCACAGTCGAGAAACCTAAAGAAACACAAAGCACAACTAACATATATTAATGCTCATATGTTTTAAACTAAAAAATTTATTTAAGGAGTTTTAACATTTTTCTGTTAATAGATATGCATACTATTGTGAGGAAAATTTTTTCGCGTGTGTAATACAATAGTTGACACATTCTTGGCTCGGGGCTCGAGGTCAAGGGGCCCCACACAAAATTCCCGGAAAATATACAGTTTTCAATTTATAACCACCAAATTTAATTTTTTTTAAATTAAAGTTTTCAAAATAACCACCAAATATTCTATCTCACCCCCCCCCCCCCATACACACAAAATTTCCGTAAAATCGTAAAATCTACAGTTTTTAAATTAAAACCACCAAATCTGGTATACTATGTCATGGCACCCTAACTTATACCGTAGATGGTTTTTGAAAGAGGTCGTGGCCCTAGGGTCGGTTGGAGCCCGGTGCCAAAGAGCCCCCACCCAAAATTTCCGTAAAATCTACAGTTTTCAATTTAGAACCACCAAATTAGTTATACTATCTCATGGTACTCTAACTTAAACCGTAGACGGTTTTCGGATAGGGTCGGAGCCCGGGGTCAAGGAACCCCCATGCAAAATTTTCGTAAAGAGTTCCATTTTTTACTTTTAAGAACTGCAACACAATTCAGCACTGCAATACCCGGTCTGCGGTCTAAGGTAGAGACCGTAGATAACAATAAAGTGCAAAAATATCTGTTTAGTGGTGTATCAAAAACACAAATGAATAAACTTTAGCTTTCACCACCAACGGGCGGCTTGATCAGGAGAAAATACAATGTAATGTAAATAGATAGTTCCGTTCTAGATATTCAAAATTCAAAACGGTAAACAAAATAATGATCAATACCAATGCCAAGTTGCATGCACACCACATGACATAGGCACATTGCATTTCAGTGTCGCGGGATTCTCAGAAGCGCACGCCAGATGTACGGCAGTTCAATAGATGTCTCCTTGAAGGTAAGTACTTCCATTCCTCTTCCTTTCCTTTTTGTTTCGTAAAAATATATTAACTAAATCATTTTTTTTTATTTTTCACATTTGCAGCCATCCCGGCTCCTTTGTTGTTGTCAATGTTCTTTTTCGCAGAAATAAATATTACTGCATCAGCCAGTCATTGGCAGTGGCTGGCATCAATTTGGAGGAACCCTGCTTTTCACACGGACAACTCTACGTCGCCTGCTCAAGGGTTGGCAATCATGAAAATCTCTACAGTTTGGCTCCCAATGGAAAACCAAAAATATTATTTACCAAAAAGCAATAACCTAAAGGAATTAAAATAAATTTACTGGGAAATTACAGGAATACCTTTTTCATTCATTAACTTTCACCTGCTGAACTTGGTGATTCCACGAATAGTAATACTTACCTGGGAATTGCGGGATACCTCTGCTAGTACACAAATAAAAGTTAATTATCAACGGTATTAAGATATGTCGATGCTTTCGCTGCGAAAAGAACACTTGCAGATTCACTTTTTTGACTCAGTCTGGCGAGAAACCAACGGCGTAACGCAACCAGCACTTCCAGAGTCTTCGTTGTTCTGATTCGAAGACTTTCCACACGATCGCCTGCTAGCGTTTCCATGACAACATGAATGAGCTGGTGGAGGCAAATGGGCCATTGCTTTGAACAACGGTTCGCTCAGAAAAGAGAAGACTTACATTACCTCAGTCACTCGCATACTCCCGCCCGTAAGAGCACGTGTTTCGCGAGAGATGTTTCAGTTTGTATAAAGTGTCAATGAATTAAAATCAGTTGTATCATATCTTAAATTCGTTCCTTTGGTGGATTCGAACTGTTTTGATAAATTTTGGGAAAGCTTCCCTGAACATCTACTGTCAGAACTGAAAGAACTCTATGTTTCAAATTTTGTTACAGGTAAAAAATTAATTGAAAGTGTTTTATTCCCTTGATGAATACAAAAACAAATCAGTAAGAGACATTACTTGCTACATAAAATTGAATAAATTGGACATAGTGTTTTGTGAGGTGTACAAATTAGCAGACCTAATATTAAACTTTGCATCAACAACTGCAACTGCCGAAAGAAGTTTTTCTGCATTAAAAAGAATTAAGATATATCTTACAGCCACACAACGACATGCACATTCGAGCAACTTGGCTGTTTTGTCAATAGAGAAAAACACCCTTTTTAAATATGAAAAAGTACTCGGAAGAAACTTTTTATAAAAACGTAACACTCAAGTTCACACAAAAAGGATGAAGAATTGAGTTCATGTACAAATAAAGTATTCAGAAGAAGAATGAATTTCATGTACAAATAAGTGTTCAAATCCTAGTCCTCATAATTATTTGGTATCATGTTAGCAATAGCATGTACCTCAAATTTAGAAAAAGTTACTTCTATTGTACTTAACAACAATTAAAAATTAAACTTTGCAATTAAAAAAGAACAGTACTGGGGGGGGTAGCCCAGGTCTGGGGCCCAAAATACGCCACTGTCCTCCACAATAAAAGCGCTTGACTCACACGCAGACAGCCTTCCGGAGCGTGAAGGATCATTGAACTCATGTGAGCATGCTTGACAGCGTCGAACTACGACATATAACTTTACAACTGCAAGCCAAACCCCGCATGGGGCCGGTTTTATGTGATCCACCCTACAGTTTTCCCATTAGGACGGCATCACAAGCACACCCAGAATTTCTCTAGCTAGGTGGATCAGATAAGATCATATGTAGAGGATTTTAGGAAGGCAGTGTCTGACTCCAGGTCTAAATAACAACCATCAGAAAAAGGAAGCTAAGAGATTTGGGTTGGAGTGCCCGATAGGAAAGTGATACGGAAGCAAGGTCGAAAGGGGGACAAAGACGCCCTTATTTATTACAGGGGGTCAGTACCCGGGGTCTGACGGCTTAACGTGCCCAACCGACGCCCTGCGGATATTTAATGGTTCGAGCGCTCGTACCCGCCTGGGATCGAACTTGAGGTATCTCCGTGGCAGTCACGAGCGTTGAACAATAGACCATCCGCGGCCCTTTTTAGCGGGGTGGCCCAAAATTTTAAACATTTAACTAAAAATGCCCAGAAAAAAATATCGCCTAAAATATTGGGGAGATAAAAACATCACCCCCACATTAAAGCCTATTTCTAATTATTCATAAAATATATGCTTAAAAACATATTCAAATACATAAAGGCCATAGATAAATTTTTCTAGAGTTGGCAATAGTGCGAAGGGAGGAAATGGCAACAGTTGTTAGCCGTGGCGGAAGATTCTGGTTTTGTTATTGCGCAGTTGTCTAAGGTACGTCTGCATTTCGCAAAACAGCTATGGAGGTATCTATGGAGTGATTCAGAGTTAAGATGTGAAATGCGTTGTGCGATAAAATTTTGCTATCGTTTGGGTAAAATGGCTCCAGAAACAGCTAATATAATGAAAAAAAGTTTGCAAAGATAAATATTTGGGTGACTCAACGATTTTTAGATGGCACCATGATTTCAAAACAGGGCGTTTGTCTGCAGTACTCGCTCCTAGGCCTGGTCGACCTGAAAGTGTTGTTACGGAATGTATTGCTAACACTGTTTGGGCAATCCTGCAAGAAGATCAACGAATGATGTGTAAAGGAATAGCGCATCAACTAATATTTCAAAAACATCGGCATTCCGCATACGGGACAAATTACTGCTGCACCGTGTGCATTCCAGAAGGGTACCTCATCACCTGACGAGAGAACAATTGTTAGCCGCAGTTCAGGTGCGACATGAGAGGAAACAAATGATGGCAAAGGATCCAAATTTTTTAAACACAGTAACAACTGTCGATGGAACATGGGTCCACTATTTCGACCCCCTCACGAAGCGCGCAATGAGTGTCTAGAAACACACAGGCTCGCCTCCGAAAAAAGTCTGCTAAACCAAATCAGCTGGTAAGGTGATGATGATAATTTTCTTTGATCATAAAGGTGTAGTCTACCAACTGTCCAACATGCCGTTCCTCCACAAATTACTGTCAGTACTGCGTATTACATTTCAGTCTTGAAGAGTCTGTGACTACACATATCGATTAAGCGACCGGAACTGGTGGGCAAGTGGACTCTACACCATGATAATACCCGCCGACACGTGGCTGCTTGTGTTCAACAGCTTCTTACGAAATTCAGTATTGAAATCATGCCACAGCCTGCCCACAGTCCTGGTCTCACCCCGCGCGATTTCAGGTTATTTGCAACAATGAAAGAGAAGTTCCGTGGCGCAACATTCAACACAGATGTTGACGTTATTCAAGTTGTACAGGGGTCGATAAAGCAGCTACCACAAAATGCCTTCGCTACATGCTCTGAAAAGTGGATTGAATGATGGGACCTTTGCATATCATCCTAGGGAAGATACTTTGCGAAAGAATAATATATGTATATATTTGCTGTACCTATGTTTCTTCCTTGTGTGATTTTACGCTCAGATTTTATGGAACGGCCATTGTATTTAAAAATAAGCAGCCAATAACCAAGGACCAAGTGATACCTCATGATGGGGAGGGCCCATGCTACCCTCCACTGAATGTGCCACTGAGGGGGGGCGCATAAAATTATATCTCAGCGGTTCACAAACTTTTGATCCGTGTACACCTACATGATGACGTCACGCCCCCTTCGCTCGACGTAGTATATAAATAAAAGTATTTAGTTTTGTGTGCGTATTTTTGTTCGCATATTTATGTATATGCATATTTTAACCTTTCTTTTTTTTTTTTTTTTTTTTTTTTTTTTTTTTGATAGGAGGTTTAACGACCACCGTGAGCAACTCAATGGGCTATAAGCAGTCGCCCGTCCCTAATTTAGGGTCACTGGTTCCAGGGAAGGGTGGGAGCCAGTGCCGTAAGACAAACACAACATCCATGCCTCACCGGGATTCGAACCCGGACCCCTTTCGGACGAACGATCAGAGGCCATCGCTTAGACCACTGCGCCACCGGGGCGGCATTTTAACCTTTCATAAGGAAATGAAGAAAACATCTTTCAAATTTCAGCAGTTATATTTGAATAAAATCAATATCTAACTCAACAAAAAATAATGTTTTAGCTCTCAAACATCAGCATTTATAAAACATTTTTAAAATTCATATTATATTATTTACGTTAGTTTGTAACTATAAAGTTATTTAATGTTTGTTTTGTTGTAAACTTTGTCAAGTAATGTTTATACCTAATGTGATGGATGTGCGTGTTTCTGAGCACAAAGTTTACTAAATCGAGGAGTAAAATTACAAAGAGCAACTCTTAGTTCTTTGGTGATATTAAGTCTCGCACGATATTTACTAAGGTAAAGTGAAAAAAAGCTAAAAAAATAAAATTCCAAAAAACTTTTTTTTTCTCTTTGATTCGGTTCTTTTTTTTTTTTTTTGATTGGAGGTTTAACGACCACCGTGAGGAACTCAATGGGCTACAAGCAATCGCCCGTCCCTAATTTAGGGTCACTGGTTCCAGGGAAGGGAGAGAGCCAGTGACAAACACAACATCCATGCCTCATCGGGATTCGAACCCGGACCCATTCTCGGACAAACGATCAGAAGCCAGCGCTTAGACCACTGCGCCAATTCAGAAATCAAAATTAGCTAGGGGTGTAAAATATTCATACGCTAGTAATAATTCCTCATTTTTTTTTTATTTGAAGTTTTTTTTACTTGATTGGAGGTTTAACTACCCCCGTGAACAACTCAATGGGCTAAAAGCAGTCGCCAGTCCCTAATTTAGGGTCACTGGTTCCAGAGAAGGAAGACAGCCAGTGCCGTAAGACAAACAACATCCATGCCTCACCGCCACCCCGGTGGTGCAGTGGTCTGAAAGATGGCCTCTGATCATTCGTCCGAACGGGGTCCGGGTTCAAATCCCAGTGAGGCACGGATGTTGTGTTTGTCATACGGCACTGGCTGTCTTCCTTCCCTGAAACCAATGACCCTAAATTAGAGACGGGCGACTGTTTATAGCCCATTGAGTTGCTCACGGTGGTCGTTAAACCTCCAATCAACAACAACAACAACCATGCCTCACGGGATTCGAACCCGGCCCATTTCGGACGAATGATCAGAGGCCATCGCTTAGACCACTGCGCAACTGGGGTGGCTATTTAAAGTTTAACGACCACCGTGAGCAACTTAATGGGCTATAAGCAGTCGTCCGTCCCTAATTTAGGATCACTGGTTCCAGTGAAGGGAGAGAGCCAGTGCTAGAAGACAAACACAACATCCATGGCTCATCTGGATTCGAACCCGGACCTCTTTCGGACGAATGATCAGAAGCCAGCGTTAGACCACTGCGCCACCGGAGCGTCCCTCAAATTTTTATCACTCTAAGTCTATATTTTCATGCGCCCCAAGGCTGTTTAATTTGTGCCCTCAATTACTAATGATATTCTGTTAAGAAAGCGCGGAGTCTATAGGTAGCGAAAAGTCAATACAGACATTTTATGTCTATCCGAGTGACCGTTTTATTTTTATTTCCAGTTACTAAAGCTCTAAGAATGAACACGTGGTAACATACACTGAAGAGCAATTGAATTAGAGACAGCTGGCGTTACGCAAATGAGGCGCTGTCGGCGGTCCTGTAAAAGGAAACGACATGACGTATGCAGAGATCCGACAATATAAGGAGTGATGCGACGGGAACTCACACATTGACAGAGAATAGCCAGAAGCTGTTCTCTGTCAATGTGTGAGTGGGGATCACCCACGACTTCTTCATTTGGCCGTATCTTCTATCGTACCACCTCGACGGGATAACGTACCGTATTTTTTCTACAAGAGGTCTTGCCGGAATTGCTGGAGGTCGTTCCCGCAGCCATCCGTGGACGTATGTGGCTCCAGCATGATGAAGCGCCAGCCCATTTCAGCACTGAAGTGAGGAACTATCTGAACGTCACGTACGGGGGCCGATGGATTGGCCGAGGGCGTTCCATCGCCTGGCCCCCACGATCGTCCGATCTGTCGAGTCTGGATTTCTTTCTCTGGGGACATCTTAAGAGCTTCATTTACGAAACACCTCTTCAATACGCTGAGGATCTTGTTGCCCGACTGGTCGGGCGACGAGAAAGAGAATCGCCGCCCCGGTGGCGCAGTGGTCTAAGGCGTTGGCCTCTGATCATTCGTCCGTAAGGGGTCCGGGTTCGAATCCCGGTGAGGCATGGATGTTGTGTTTGTCTTACGGCACTGGCTCTCTCCCTTCCCTGGAACCAGTGACCCTAAATTAGGGACGGGCGACTGCTTATAGCCCATTGAGTTGCTCACGGTGGTCGTTAAACCTCCAATCAAAAAAAAAAAAAAAAAAAAAAAAAAGAAAGAGAATCTACGCCAATTCCTACGTCGACGCTGTGAGGCGGGTGTCACGGTTGGCGGTCGCTCGTTTGAGCAATTCTTGTAACTAGTATTGAATAAAGCTTCTTTACTTGTCGATCTGCGTCGTTCCTGTGTTTGCGCTTCCACACTTCCGTTTCGACCTCACATTGTATGACGAAAAATGTTTGGTTCGGTGTGTTCTACCACTCCTGAAAGTTTGTTCCATGAATTACGAAACACCCTGTACCAGTGGCGTATATTCGAGGCTGGCCGCGAAGCCCAGAGAATACACAAATAAAAGTCAATTAAATATACAAAAATAAAAATCAATTATCAAAGGTATTAAGATATGTCGATGCTTTCGATACGAAAAAAATATGAGCGGATTAGCTTTTTCCGATTATGAGAATCAGTCTGGTGAGCAGTCCAACGGCATAACGCAAGCAGGTCTTCGCTGTTCTGGTGCGAAGAACTTCAATACGATCGCCTGCTAGCATTTCCATGACAACATGACTGAGCGGGTGGAGGTGAGTGGACCATTGCTTTGCGCAACGGTTCGCTCAAAAAGAGAAGACTTCAGACTACTTCAGTCCGTCCATGCTTCCGCCTTTAATAGCGCGTGTTTTGCGAGAGTTGTTTCAGCTTATGTGAAGTGTCAATGAAATAAAATCAGTGATATTATATCTTAAATTCATGGCTTTGTTGGATTCGAACTGTCTTGATAAATTTTGTGAAAGCTTCCCTGAACATCTTCTATCAGAGCTTAAAGAACTCTATGCTTCAAATTTTGATACAGATCGATTAAAAATGAAATTAAAGTGTTCTATTCCCTTGATGAAACAAAACAAATCAGTAAGAGACATTACTTGTTACATAAAGTTCAATAATTGGACATAGTGTTTATTGAGGTGTACAAATTAGCAGATCTAATATTAAACTTTCCATCAACAACTGCAACTGCCGAAAGAAGTTTTTCCAGATTAAAAAGAATCAAGATATATCTTAGAGTCACACAAGGACATGTACATTCTAGCAACTTGGCTGGTTTGTTAACAGAGAATTTTTTTTTTTAATATGAAAAAAAGTGCTCGGAAGAAACATTTTTGTGAAAACGTAACACTCAACTTCACACAAAAGGGAAGAGAAATGGCATCCATTTAGAAATAAAGTATTTAGAAGAAGAATGGAGTTCATGTACAAATAAGTGTTCAAATCCTAATCCTCATAATTATTTGGTATCGTGTCAGCAATAGCATGTACCTAAAATTTAGAAAAAAATGTTACTTCTATTATTTAACAATTTAAAAATAAACAGTACTGGGGGGTGGGTGAGATAGCCCAGGTCTCAGACTCAAGATACACCACTGCCCTGTATATATACACTGAAGAGCAATTGAATTAGATATACCTGTCTAGTAACGTGTAGCACCACCTTTCGTCCTGATGACGGCTGCGATTCGTCTCTGTATCGACTCGTCAAGACACCGGAAGCGTTGGTAAGCCATACGGATCCACGACCCCTGAACAAGCTCCCACAGTTCACGAAGATTTGATGGAGAGGGGTCAAAGCCTCGAACATCTCTCTCGATGGCATCCCAGATGTGCTCGATGGGAATGAGGTCAGGTGACCTAGCTGGCTAAGGAAGCGAGGTCACGTCAGTGGAGTGTTCATCCATCAACCATTCGGATACAATTCGGGAGCGATAGCACGGTGTATTGTCTTGTTGCAGGATGAGGTCCCCAGTGGGATGTTGAAGACGCACAAACGGGAGCAAATGGTCGTACAGGATATCCTGGAAACGTTGACTTGTGAAGGACGATGTCACATGTACCAGTCCCATTTCAGTCCACGTAAACAGTCCCCAGACGAGAATGCCACCCCCACTAACTGCTGGCAAGAGGGATCCATCGCTTCATGTGGTTTGCGCCGTACTCGTATCCTGCCATCCGAATGTACCAACGTGAATCTCGACTCATCAGTCCAAGCAACATTTTCCCACATGTCTAGGGTCCAGTGGCGATGTTCCCGTGCCCATGCTAATCTTTGCACCCTGTGATGTGCGGTCAGCAGCGGCACCCTCGTGGGACGATGGCTTCTGTACCCCATAGCGAGGAGATGGTTCTGGATGGTGTGGCTGCTTACACGTTTTTGTGCACCAAAGTTAAATTGCCGAGTGATTTCTTGCACTGTGGCCCGTCTATCCGTTGTTACAATGCGAGCTAGCCGACGATGACCCCGCTTATCCACACGCCGTTGTTCACGGCAATTGGCCCTTGTAGGGATGGTTTTATCGGATTCGATGTACTCACGGTGCACCCGTGACACAGTGGCTCGTGAAAATCCCAGTGGCTGCACGACTTCCGAGATGGAGTGACCCATTCGTCGGGCCCCGACAACTTTCCCACGATCAAATGCGTTTAGATCCTTCGTGTTACCCATACTGCGTCCGAATCTTACTGATTCCCGTCGCATCACTCCTTATATTGTCGGATCGCTGCATACGTCATGTCGTTTCCGTTTATAGGGCCGCCCACAGCGCCACATTTGCATAACGCCAGCTGTCTCTAATTCAAGTGCTCTTTGGTGTATATGGGTGTGTGTTCATGTGCCCCTCCCGCCGTTGCGAAGTTGTAACATGTGTATCATCGTACATTACAAAACGTTTTTTTACCGGTACAGCGGACTTTTGTGTAAACTGACAGTGAGAGAGAGAGAGAGAGAGAGAGGAAGCTGACATCTTGGATTATTCGTAGCGTCATCTGAAGTAGAGTTTTGCAGATTTTTCCCTTCAGTATTATATGATACAATAGTGTTTTATGAAAAAATCTTAATTTACGGGAAATAGAAAATAATTTGGCTAAAGATACTTTTTCCTGTAAAAATGAATAAAAACTGAAAAATATTCTCGTACAAGGGGGCGGCAAATCTGGGCTTGCAACCGGGCGGCAAATTCCCTTGGCGCCCCGCTGGTTCCCAGCAATGGCAACGTGAGCTAAATGCATAGCTGAGGAAAGGAATTACTTTTTTTATTGGAGGTTTAACGACCACCGTGAGCAACTCAATGGGCTATAAGCAGTCGCCCGTCCCTAATTTAGGGTCACTGGTTCCAGGGAAGGGAGAGAGCCAGTGCCGTAAGACAAACACAACATCCATGCCTCACCGGGATTCGAACCCGGACCCCCTTCAGACGAATGATCAGAAGCTTAGGGATTACTTCGAAGGTGACAGTAGCTGCCAGTGTTCATAAGTACGCACATATTTTTTTCTACAGGTGCCTTTCGGGAATTCAATTGTCACACTCGTACACAGCTCTGACTCTGAATGGTGGTAGTGTGTATTTCTGTTTGCAGCTGTCTCTAAAAATCCCTTTGGAAAAATTCCTTCTGGATCTTAACACAGAGGGGTCTACAGACAAATATTTTTACGTAGTACTACGTCTGTAACGTATACTCTATATTCACTTTCCTTTTGATTTTACTATCTCGGGTTATTTTATTTTACTATGTAAATTATCTTCCTACTGAACGGAATATTATTTCACCCGCTGAATGAGATCTGGCAATGAGTGTAAGTCATGACGTGGTGGTAGCTCGTATATAGGCGCGTTCATCGAGAAGTGTTTTGAGTTGTGTTGTTGCGTTGTAGTTGTGTCGTTGCGTTGGAGTTGAGGGTGGTTGGTGTTGTTGGTGGTGTGTTGCGTTGTAGTTGTGTCGTTGCGTTGGAGTTGAGGGTGGTTGGTGTTGTTGGTGGTGTGTTGCGTTGCGTTGCAGTGTGTTGTTATGTAGTAGTGATATATGAGTGCCTTAGTTGACCAGGAGTCATCATAATAAACAAGTTGTTCTGTAAGTTCAGTCTTTTTCAATTCTTAGTTTTGTCAGACTTCTGTCTGGCTGTTAGGTTTATGACTTTGATTACTTAATATAAATAACCAGCGTTGAGACTTTGTTTAAGTTCATAATTAACGAGTAACAACACCCTTTTGGGAATTCATCATTTTGAAGCTTAGAGCATTATTCATTCATAATAATTAGCTTAGCAAAAAGATAAACAAAGCTAATTCATTATAATTGGCGCCCGAACTTTTCTCGAACACGAGATCCTGACTATTATTACCCATGGCTTCCTTACCTGAGACAACTGCAAATTTCCACCTTCCGGCAAGTCTCGAGGGTAATGGTGTTTGTTTGGACAATTTGTACGAAGCCTGTGGCTCTGACTTGGATATGAATAATCTACACATACCCAAGCATTCTTCACCATCTCGTAATGCACCAGCTTCTTATTACTCTGAGTCGCGGGTCGTACCTGAGGGAGTTCAATCCTCTCAGCGAAGCAGAATGCTTGCTCATTTCGTGCCGCATGCAGGAACAATTTATTTCAATGGTTTGGAGGGGTCTTTAAAGTTCCTCGAAGATCTGGAAGACCATTTTGATTTATATAATATTCCGGAAGACTGCAAGGTCCAAATTGCCGGAACTTGCTTGAGAGATACCGCCAAGACCTGGTATCGGCAGTGGCGAGGGTCGAACCCGGATTCTCATTATGAGAATTTCCGTGCAGAATTCTTGGAGGTCTTTCCTTTCGGCCTCAGTCGAGCTAGCCTTGCTCAACAGCTGTTTTCTCGTCAGCAGGGTCCCAATGATAGCCCTGTTGCATTTGCGTTGGAAACTACACGCCTATATAATCTATGGGATCCACATGCCAGTCATGTTGACATGTTGGATACCCTTGTACAGCAGCTCGACCCATTCTTACAAGATTTTCTTGAGGTTCGACACCCTACCACTATTCATGAATGCCTTCGCCTCATACGCACGTATGAAGAGCGACATGGCAAACATGCTGCAACTCACCATGCTCGGGCACCCCGCGAGGCTTATTCCGAAAACCCTCAGCGGCATAATAGACAAAACTTTCAGCGCGAGCATACACACGTGCCCACCCAAGCTTCATACGTTCCACCACACAGAAGAGTGGCGAACCAGCAACGAGTTTCGGAGCAAGCTACGGGGTATCGTCATAATGCACAGTATGCTCGACCCCGTTCCACTCAGCAGCATTCGGAACGTTATCATGCTCAGGGCAATAATAATTTTTCTGCCCGTGCTGAGGGCAGACGTAACGAAAATGAAAATCTCAACAGACACGCGGAGTTCCCGACGCAGGGTGCACGCAATTTTCCTTATCGTGAAAATTTTCCCGATACCCGGCAGGGTCGAGGTTTCCGACCACATGATAACACCACCAGAATTCCTTTAAACTTCCACAGGAAGTAGACGAAGGGTCGGTCCTGCTTCCTGATACCAAACATCCTGACCCTAAAACAGTATTAGTGACTGTTCAAACTCCTCAGTTGCCTGATGTATTCTTGACACTTGAAGACATTATTGTCGAGACAAAGTTCGACACTGGGTCTGAGATATCAGCCCTAAATACAAAGTTTTGCAATGATGTTTTTTCTGCAATACATGTTCAGCCTGCAACGCAGTATTTGCGAGGTGCAAATAACGAAATCTTCAGTATTTCAGGAACTGTCACATTATCTTTAGGGCTGGGAAAAGCTCGTTTTACACATTCTTTCCTGCTTATAGACGAGCTACCCGTGAAATGTCTCATGGGTATGGACTTTATTAACAAGTTTCAAATAACTTTGAATTTTGTACAACATGTGATTTCCTTTCCGGAACCTGTCGAAATGATTCCGACGGTTCCTGTAGATATTACGAGTTTATTGTTGAGTGACCAATTGAATGAGGGGCAACGAGACCAGATTTCTCTCCTTTTACAGGAAAGCCCTGGTTTATTTTCGGATCAACCTGGTTTCACACAGGTGGTTTATCATGTTATTGACACTGATGGTTCGAAACCCATTGCGACGAAACCTTACCCTTGTGCTCCACATAAAAAACAGGAAATGCAACGTCAAATTGCGGAAATGATTAAGCAGGGCATAATCAGGGAATCAACAAGCGCCTGGGCGGCTCCTGCCTTCTTGGTTCCAAAGAAACAACCAAATGAATTTCGTTTCGTGACAGATTTTCGCAAACTCAACCAAGTCACAAAAACAATCAATTATCCCCTACCTGTCATGTCACATATTCTAAATGACTTGTCGTCAACCAAATGGATGTCAACTTTGGATTTGGCGAGTGGATATTGGCAGGTGGCAGTACATCCGGACTCGGTCGATAAAACAGGCTTTGTGACTCCTTTTGGGGCCTATGAATATTTACGTATGCCTTTTGGTTTAGCTTCTGCACCTGCTACTTTCCAAAAGCTTATGGACACGGTTCTCAGACCTGTCCTGGGTCCCCATGTGCATGTCTATTTGGATGATATTATTATCACATCAGAGACTTTTGACGAGCACCTTTCTCTGCTCAAACAGGTGTTCCAACTTATATACAATGCTGGCTTGACGTTAAAACCTAGTAAATGCCAGATAGCGAGGGACGAGATTGTATATCTGGGGTTGAAAATTACTCCCCACGGCTTATTCACTGATAATGAAAAAATTAGGCCTATTGCTGACTTTCCTCGGCCTAAAACAGCAAAAGAACTATCCCGTTTTCTGGGAATGACCGGATGGTATCAGCAGTTCGTCCCCGCTTATGCTACAATATGTGAGCCATTGTATGCTTTAAAGCGTAAATACAAGAAGTTTATTTGGACACCTGAAGCTAACGCTGCATTCGAAACACTGAAGTCTGCATTGACTCAGCCTCCGGTGTTGGCTTTCCCGGATCATTCTAAAGAATTTGATATTTATACTGATGCATCCGGAGTTGGTCTTGGTTGCGTTTTGTCACAAGCTGGGCATCCAATAGCTTTTGCGTCTCGTACTTTAGCCAAAGCTGAACGCAATTATTCAGCTACGGAACGTGAATGTCTTGCTGTTGTGTATGCACTGAATAAATTTCAATGTTATCTTAACGAATTGACAGTTAACATAATTACGGATCATTCTGCCCTTCAGTATTTGAATTCTGCTAAACACCTATCTCAAAGACTTATGAAGTGGGCTCTGAAGTTACAAGAGAGCAATATCAAAATTTCGTATCAGCCAGGTAATAAGAATCAATTACCGGACGCATTATCTCGCGTTCCGATTAGTGGGGTCCCCACCGAAACTACTCCTGGATGTCAGCCTTTACTTCTGATAGCTGATATCACATCCAGAGAGCAGATAATGGCAGAATTATTAAATGATCCAGATTTTGGGGATATGTACAATTTTTTGCTTGCGGGTTCGCCCCCACAAAGTGATCCTTCTCTGGCTGGAAGGTCACAACATTTTGAAGTAATAGAGGGTCTTCTTTATTATACAAAGTCTCGGACTACTAGGGCAGAGTTTCGCCCATGTATTCCGCGAACCCTTAGAATGGCTCTTTTAAATGAATTTCATGACAAACCTCTTGCAGGCCATTTAGGTATTCGCAAGACCCGTTGTAAATTGCGGGATGTTGCCTATTGGCCTGGCATGTACCAAAGTGTGCTCGCATACGTTCAATCATGTCACTTGTGTCAGATTAATAATTACCGTAATGTAAGACCGGCCGGTCACTTGAAATCTAGTTCAAGTTCTCATGTATTTGATATTATTTCCATAGATTTATTGGGACCTTATCCATTATCTGTTAAAAATAAAGCTCGTTATGTTTTAGTACTAACTGATAATTTTTCTAAATGGGTTGAAGTTTTTCCCATTAAAGCCGCTACGGCTGAGGTTATTTGTAATGTCTTAGTTAATGAAGTATTTTCTAGATATGGTGCACCTAATAAAGTAGTTTCGGATAATGGTCCTCAATTTATTTCTGACATTTTTGAAAGAATGTGTGCGAGACTACACATTAAACACAAATTCATTTCCCCATATCATCCCCAGAGTAATCCTGCAGAACGCGTTAACCGAACGCTAGTGAAAATGATTGCGACTTTCGTAATGGACCACCATGAAAGATGGGATGACCATTTAGAACTTTTTGCGTTCGCCCTCCGCTCGTCTGTCCACGAGTCTACTAAAATTACTCCTGCAGAACTTTTTCTGGGTCGCAAAATTAAAACCTCTTTTGAAAATTTAACGGGGATTATCGACGAACTAAATCAGCGACCAACTCCGCAATCAGTACACATTATGGCAGAAAAAGCTCGTGTTGCAATGCTAGGAGCACAAGCGGCTCAAGCACGATATTATAATTCTAGGCGTAGGGAACCAGATCTTGTCGTTGGAGATCTCACTCTCGTGGAAACGCACTTCCAGTCTTCTGTTTCGCATACTTTAGTGAAGAAATTTGCACCCAGCTACGAAGGTCCATATCGGGTGGCAAATGTCTTTGAAAATAATATTGTTCTGGAGAAACCGAACAACAATTTTCAATATGTACATGTTGATCAATGTCGCAAGTATCACGAACGGGATATCGATTTCATTATCAATCCTACTCAACCTTCTGTTCCACAGACTCAAGAATCTATATCTCATGTTCAACCGCCAGAAATTGTGGACGACCCACCGAACATTTTTGACGAATCACCAGTGATTTTTCCTTCACCCTCCCCCTCCAGACGAGTTTCTACAACCGCAACCTGATTCTCCCGTGAGACCAAGGCTCGATTCGCGTTCGTCGAATACTAGTATCGTTCCTTTCCCTCCAACCACTGCCAAGACTATTGCTGCGCCGTTTCCGGCTACCTCTGCACCAACGCGGGATACTTCTTCTTTGAATACCTCATCGGAAAGTATTCCTATAGGCAAATCCAAACATCGCCCTGCACGACCGCTGAGTTACAGCAGCGACTCAGAGGCGTCGGACATTTCGGATTTGTCAGTTATGAATCCAACATTTAATATTCCACACCGTCCAGCACCACCAAAAGCTGGGCGCAAACGTCACTTGTCTCCCCAATCTGCTTCGCCGCAACAGCGACGAAGGCAGAAATCTTTGCATCCGCCCGGGTTTCGCCCCTGGAACCTCCGTTCAGGGCAAACAGGGCCGATGCCTGCTACTACTATCATGCCCCGTGGGCGTAAACGAAAACAAGCGATGTGGCCAGAGACACGTCCCTCCAAAAAGATACTGGAAGGACACAACGGGCCCCAGCATCAAGGGACTTCATATCCAAAGCCTGGGGGAGCCCGTTCCTCTCAGCCGCAGGGATTTCCGGACCGCCAGACTTCTGACGTTCCTGACCGTTCTTCTCAGCCGCAGGGATTTCCAGACCGCCAGACTCCTGACCGTTCCTATCAGCCGCAGCAGGGATTTCCGGACCGCCAGACTCCTGACCGTTCTTCTCAGCCGCAAGGGATTCCGGACCGCCAGACTTCTGACGTTCCTGACCGTTCTTCTCAGCCGCAGGGATTTCCAGACCGCCAGATTCCTGACCGACAACAGACCGATGTTCCATTACCGTCCCGGAAGAGATCCAAGCCACCTGATTTCCCCAGTCCCATTAGGCCTGGAAAACGTTTTCGCACTAGAATTTTTTATGCGTCCTCGAGATAAGTAAGTTCTCGTGGACAGGTTCTTTTCTCAGTTTATTGTTTTTCCTGCTCGACCAGTTGGCGTGTCAGAATTTCTTTTTTTCGTGTGGGCCTATGCATTCTTTTTGTGTATATATGTGTGTTTTTTTTTTATATTTCTTCTATGTCCATCTACTAATCCACTTTTTTTTGTATATATCTATGTGCTTAGGGGTAAAATAATAAAATTGTTACTGTTAGGCAGCTCCAGGTAAATTTCGCTGCTGATACAGTTGTTCTGTATTTCAACGCATGAGGCAAACGTAATTTGGAATGAAAATAATAAAATTGTTACTGTTAGGCAGCTCCAGGCAAATTTCGCTGCTGATACAGTTGTTCTGTATTTCAACGCATGAGGCAAACGTAATTTGAAATGAAAATAATAAAATTGTTACTGTTAGGCAGCTCCAGGTAAATTTCGCTGCTGATACAGTTGTTCTGTATTTCAACGCATGAGGCAAACGTAATTTGAAATGAAAATAATAAAATTGTTACTGTTAGGCAGCTCCAGGTAAATTTCGCTGCTGATACAGTTGTTCTGTATTTCAACGCATGAGGCAAACGTAATTTGAAATGAAAATAATAAAATTGTTACTGTTAGGCAGCTTCAGGCAATCTTCGCTGCTGATACAGTTGTTATGTATTTCAACGATTGAGGCGCACGTAATTTGAAATTAAAAAAGTGATTCCTGCTAGGCAGAATAAAAGGAAAGTATGCCGATGCAGGTTTGGTTTGTTCTACACTACAAATTTCACAATCGAATACAGATTCGTAAATTGTTATGCCAAGTTGATAATGTAAATACGGCTACCACCAAACAACAAATCAAAAAAAAGATCGAGAAACGTCAATCATCGAAATGTAAGACTTACACTCCAAAATTGATAGGTTTTTCGGAAAAAAAAAAAAAAAAAAAAAAAAGAGAAAAAAAAAAAGAAGAAAAATTAAGGGGGAGATGATGTAACGTATACTCTATATTCACTTTCCTTTTGATTTTACTATCTCGGGTTATTTTATTTTACTATGTAAATTATCTTCCTACTGAACGGAATATTATTTCACCCGCTGAATGAGATCTGGCAATGAGTGTAAGTCATGACGTGGTGGTAGCTCGTATATAGGCGCGTTCATCGAGAAGTGTTTTGAGTTGTGTTGTTGCGTTGTAGTTGTGTTGTTGCGTTGTAGTTGTGTCGTTGCGTTGGAGTTGAGGGTAGTTGGTGTTGTTGGTGGTGTGTTGCGTTGCGTTGCAGTGTGTTGTTATGTAGTAGTGATATATGAGTGCCTTAGTTGACCAGGAGTCATCATAATAAACAAGTTGTTCTGTAAGTTCAGTCTTTTTCAATTCTTAGTTTTGTCAGACCTCTGTCTGGCTGTTAGGTTTATGACTTTGATTACTTAATATAAATAACCAGCGTTGAGACTTTGTTTAAGTTCATAATTAACGAGTAACAACACCCTTTTGGGAATTCATCATTTTGAAGCTTAGAGCATTATTCATTCATAATAATTAGCTTAGCAAAAAGATAAACAAAGCTAATTCATTATACGTCTAACGCTGCGGATAGTATGGGGCGTCTAACGGCTGACCGCTCGTGTTAAAAAAATTGTTCCCCATTGAAATCATTGTAGCGTTAAAAATACGCACACTAATCGTGTTAGCATATTCGTAAACAGCACGGAGTTCAATTCGCGTACTGCGCAATACATCGAGCGCGTGACGCACCCCTAGCTTCCCGTGCGCGGGGGATATGATGCAATATTTTTGGGTGTGCCGCCGCATTTGACTCAGTATCTCAGCAACCGTGAACGAAACACGACTGTGCATGGTATCGTTTTAAAGCTCTCGACGAGATCTATTTAAATATACGAAGAACATTTCGCAGTGGCGTGAATTGAACATTTAAAAAATTGTTTTCTTGTAAACCGGTCTCAACGAGATCTATTCAAATATATAAAAAACATATCGTGAGCAACTCAATGGGCTATAAGCAGTCGCCCGTTCCTAATTTAGGGCCACTGTTTCCAGGGAAGGGAGAGAGCCAGTGCCATAAGACAAACACAAAATGCATGCATCACGGGATGCGAACCCAGACCCTTTCCGACGAATGATCAGAAGCCATCGCTTAGACCACTGCGCCACCGGCGCGGCAAAGAACATATTGCAGTGGTTTAAACCAAAATTTTTTAAAATTGTTTTCATGTGAACGGGTTAACATTTTCGACAATGCAGGAGAATTCGCAAATGAACACAAGCAAAAGTACAGAAAAGCAAAACGAGAGACAAGAGCAAATGATGAGGAATGTAAGAAGCACAAGAAGACAAAGCACCACGTTGGGTGATTCATGCACTGATCTCCTTTGCGTTCGCAATGTATCCAGCATTATTTGTAAAAATTATGTAAGCTACTTTTCATATCATAGACCTGTGTTGGCTACAACAAATTAAATAAACGCTTTGAAACCATATATATTGGACTAGCTCATTTCAACTCTCCGATCTGCAATTCATAGTCCTACGTTCGAAACTGATGGCTCAATCAAAAATGAACTTACCTGTATTTTTTTTTTCGCTGCGTCTGATCCTAAAGGTAATAATTGGCAAAAAAATATTCCATTTCATATCTTTCACTATAAAGAATATTTTGCGCATAATTTCTATTTTTTCATATTTCACAGTTCGGCTTCTGGAAAAGTCCTTTTTGGTACGATAACCTAGACCAGGGATGGCGAACCTTTTCCGACTAATGTGCCACTTACAGTTTGCTTTACTGCTTTCAAGTGTTAAGTGTGCCACCTTTTTTTGGCGGTTTTCTTTTTAATTAACATTAGTACAAAACTTGTAGCTGAATGTTACTAGCCTAGGCATTTATGTTCAGTTCATAGCCTATTGCCTTCAAGATTATGGGCACCATCAGTAGTCATAAATACTATTTTATTTAAGTCACTCCCCATTTTTACTACAAATTCCTGCTTCACTGCCCACAATATATCTTTCCCTGTGATTATAGTTGGCAAACGCAGCAATCAATTCCTCCCCACCCCATTACATTTCCACAAGGAAATCTAACAAAGACGCGGTGGCGCAGTGGTCTAAGGCGCTGGCCTATGATCATTCGTCCGTAAGGGGTCCGGGTTCGAATCCCGGTCAGGCATGGATGTTGTGTTTGTCTTACGGTACTGGCTCTCTCCCTTCCCTGGAACCAGTGACCCTAAATTAGGGACGGGCGACTGCTTATAGCCCATTGAGTTGCTCACGGTGGTCGTTAAACCTCCAAAAAAAAAAAAGTCTAACAAAAAATATCTAACCCTGCTTGTGACGTCACATCAGTGCTTTAATCAAGACATATTGAAAAAAATACCGGCGTTGTCCAAATAAGATTTAATATGATCTGTAACAACTTCACTCATTCTTGTTATTCTATCTTTAAGAGAATTCCTTCTGATTGGCATTTCCTTACTTCTATTCACAATTTGTTGCTTGTTGGGAAAATCCTTCAATAATGTGTCAGACCTGGCTAAGAAAGCCGCCTTCAAAAATTACCATCACAAAGTGGCTTCCCACGCTGTGCAATACAGTGAAATAGATAAAAACTAGCAACAGTGATATTATTTCTTGTCCTGAAAGAAGATACTGAGCAATTTGATTGTTTTTCATATTGTTTCACTTTTTGTGAAATGTACTCCCTTCTTTCTTCATTTGACATGGAACAAACATTTTTATGATTCCTCTCAAACTGACGCTGTACATTGAATTTGCAGAACATTACTGTTTCCGCACACAGGCAACAGAAAGCTTAATTGTTTTTCTCCATGATTACGAACTCCGATGTCTACTGTTCTTGAAATACTCAGCCACTATCTTTGTTAAGTTTCTGTTGTTGTTTTTTGGCACCGAAAACATGTTTGCACGGTCTGCATACAAAAACACCAGCAAAGGAAAAATTACAGTACCCAAGAGAAATAAGCAGCAGCTACTAACAAATCAACCTTCTTTGACAAACTGAAGCTCTGGATTGGCGTCGCAGTGTTGCCAAGTTAGAAATTTGAAATCTCTCCATTCATTGTTCAAGGTACTTTCAGTTCTCACGGGAAGTCGCTGTCTCACGCACGTTTCCCTATCAGATTGGTTTTCTCTCCCTCCTGCACAGGTAAGGGAGAAGTAGGAGAAATGGGCCTTAAGCTGAAGCAGGTGTGGACGTCTCGTGGTGGAGGTCCGTAGGAGTAGAATGACAAAATAATTGTGTGCATGTGATGCTTAACTGTTGGGAATTAATGCATAAAGTGATTAAATGAGGTGAGGTTGATTTATTTATTTACTACCCTTTTGGGGGACACTTCTTGGTTAGATTAATTTTCTTGTCAAAGCTCAGTTATTTGCAAGAAAATACTACAGACATGCTATTGAAAAATTTCCTCTAAAAAAAACTAATTTTTATTTAATATTAATGTTTTCATATTGGTATGCCACCCAAATCGTGCTCGTGCGCCACCCAGTGGCACGCGTGCCATAGGTTCGCCTATAACGAAGTAAATTTCTCCGTCATTTCTGTCCGCGCCAGGATTAGAACCCGGGTCCCCTCATTCCGGAATAAGTTGCTCTACCAATTGAGCTACGCGGACGTTTTATTCTGATTCCTATCTGCCTTTATGTAGTGTGCGTCCTTCTGGCAGGTACGTCACATCTCCTGGTACGTTACATGCCATCCCTGACCTAGACTATGAAGAACATTTTGCACTCATTTTCTTGAAATAATGCACAGCTTTTCCACTAGTGGTGTATAGCTATATGTTTTCTTCCATATCTCCTCTACTAATTGTTTGATTTGAAAAATTCCTTTTGCCTGCGATGTCTTGAGCTATGTGAACATTCTGTGATTTTTTCGTAATGAACATTTCTGCGATGAGAGGGTATACGTTGATGTTTCTACTTGTGGATGTTCTTCCGATTTTAGAAATCCAGTTGAAAAGGTTCTTTTTATGTAACTAGTTCCATTCACTACGAAGAACACTACACACATTGTGTACTTTAAATACAAAGGCCGTTCCATAAAAACTGAGAGTATTTTTTTTGAGTTGGCAACAGTGCAAAGGAGGAAAATAACCACACAGACGACTAACTGAATAATGGAAGTATCTATGGCAACAGATATTAGCTATGGCAGACGATTCTGGTTTTGTTATTGCGCAGTTGCTTATGGCACGTTTGCATTTTGCCGTACAGTTATGGAGGTGGGTGATTCAGAGTTAAGAAGTGAAATGCGTTGTGCGATAAAATTTTGCTATCGTTTCGGTAAAACGGCGCAGAGACAGTTGGTTTTTTTATTGGTGGTTTAACGACCACCGTGAGCAATTCAATGGGCTATAAGCAGTCGCAAGTCCTTAATTTAGGGTCACTGGTTCAAAGGAAGGGAGGAGCCAGTGCCATAAGACAAACACAACATCCATGCCTCACCGGGATTCAAACCTTGACCCCTTTCAGGCGAATGATCAGAGGCCATGTTGATTTAATGAAAAAAGCTTACAAAGATAAATGTTTGGGTGAGTTAACTCAACGGTTTTTAAACGGCACTATGATTTCAAAAAAGAGCGTTTGTCGGCAGAACTCGCTCCTAAGCCTGGTCGACCTGAAAGTGTTGTTACGGACCGTATTGTTAACACTGGGTAGTCCTACAAGTAGATCAACGAATGACATGTGAAGACACTGCGGCGCCAATTAATATTTCAAAAACGTCGGCATTCCGCTTTCTACGCAACAAATTACTGCTGCATCGTGCGTGTTCCAGAAGGGTACCTCATCACCTAACAAGAAAACAATTGTTAGTCGGTGTTCAGGCGTGTCATGAATGGAAACAAATGATTACAAAGGATCCAAACTTTCTAAACACAGTAACAACTGCCGAAAAACATGATTCCACTTTTTCGACCCCCTCACGAAGCGCGCCATGAGTGTCTAGAAACACACAGGCTCGCCTCCTCCGAAAAAAAGTCCGCCAAACCAAATCAGCTGCTGATGATATTAATTTTCTTTTATCATAAAGGTGTAGTCAACCAGCATGCCGTTCCTCTAAAAATTCCTGTCAGTGCTGAGTATTACATTTCAGTCTTGAAGAGTCTGTGACGACGCATATCGATTAAACGACCGAAACTGGTGGGCAAGTGGACTTTACACCATGATAATGCCCTTCCACACGTGGCTGCTTGTGTTCAACATTTTCTTACGAAATGCAGCATTGAAACAATTCCACAGCCTGCCTACTGCCTTGATCTCGCCCGTGCGATTTCTGGTTCTTTCCAACAATGAAGAAGTTTCATGGCGCAACATTCAACACAGATGCTGACGTTATTCGCGCTGTATAGGGTTTGCTAAAGCAGCTTCCACAAAATGCGTTTGCCACATGCTTTGAAAAATGGACTGAACGATGGGACCGTTGCAAATCATCCGAAGGAAGATACTTTGAGAAAGAATAACATATATATTTTGCTGTACCTATATTTCTTCATTCTGTGTGATTTTACTCTGTTTTTGTAGAACGGCCGTTGTAATTCACAGTTTTTCAGCTAGAGGATGCAAATACATTGTTTCTTATCCAAAAATCTGTTTTGAAAAAAATGTTATTCCAGAAAAGTTTCAAAAGACATGCTCACCAAATCTGAGAATTTGGTGCTATTTGTTTTACATTTACTCAGAGCTTCAATTTTTCATTAAATAATTTGAAAATTTGTACATTGTCTTATGCAATCCATCCACCAGTTTCATCAAAATCACAGGATGCTTGGTATAATTCATGTTGATCTGATGTGGAATGACCTTGTTGAGGATGTGAACTGTTTTGTTCAGCAAATATTCAAAGATGCTGGAAATACAGCGGAATCTCGTTTATATGTTTCTCACTTTTACATACGTAATTCTGAGGTAGTCCTGATATTTTAGTGTAGTTTATAACACTAATTTGGTTATATATATTTCATTTATACACTTTTTGCAATTATACGTTAAAATTTTAATTTTAGATAAAAAATGTGGTTCTTTTATATGTAATCCAGTAGGTTAAAACTTTGAAAGAATTGAAACAACCTTGTTCTGTTGCTTTTGGGTCCAGCAGAAGTTGAACCTTGATTTCATCAACGAATGGTATGTTGTTTACTTTTGGCTTGGATAAAAAAATTTGGTTTCTCATTCCCTGACTCCACACACATGCGTTATTTAAAAACTGATAAATCTCCGGAAAGTAACTTTGAGGATCCATCATTTCACGGTATAATAGAATAGAATCTTACATGTATCATCAATATCTAACATTCTGGTTTCAAATGGATGCACCCTAATTATGCAGAAAAAAAAAAGATTTCATTCACGTGTTGCATATTGAAGCGCTGATCTCAGACTCTTAGTTATGAGGATTTTATCAAGGATTAGGATTTTGTATACACAGTGTTGTCAAAAGAGTGGCAGGCCCGTAGCCAGACAAGCAAGTTGGGAGGGGCGGCTGATGATTGAGATCGGGCGAAGGATATAAAGTGGTCGGGCAAAAGATGTAAAAGAGTCGGGCACTGTACTGTTATGTGAGTCGCTAGAACGGGCCAAAGGAAACACAGGTCGGGCTCAGCCCGGCCTGGCCCTCCCCTGGCTACGGCCCTGAAGAGTAGTTTGACTTTTTAAGGCTTTATGTGATTTTAGCAATGTGATGAAATATGTTATATGATTTGCAATGCTTTTTTTTCTTTCACTGCTAATTTGATTTTAAACAAATCATTATAAAGAAGTATCTTATATTCCTTTAAAATCATAAATTTTACAACAGTATTTAACAATTTGAAATTTCATTTATACTTTTTTTACGTCTATCTTCAAGTAAAACGTATAACTAAGATTCCACTGTACAGGGTGTCCACAGAGTTCATTTACAAGTTTAAAAAAATTATTACAAATACAATTGATGTAATAGTTTGACCATATTAGTTGCGACATACTAACTGATTATTGAAGTTTTTCTTGCCATTACATTTGTCTAATTTCAGAAACCACGTTGACGAGACTGTTTTTGTTAAATGAAACGAACAGCTACTCCTCAAGAAAACGCACAATGTGTAACCTGGTTTATTGAAACAAAATTGGCTATGCAGACTGAGGCGAAATTACAGGACTAAGCATAGAAAAAATCCACCATCACATCCATCGATTCACAAATGCCGCACGAAATTTATGGAGACGGGATCAGTGTTGGAAAGAGAGAATTGGTCTACAAAGAACATCTGATCAAAACATCGTGTGTGAGAATCATTTGCTCGTAGCTGGACAAAGTCCATCCATACTGCTGCCAGACGGTTAAGACTACCAGGTTCAACAGTGCACAAAATCCTACACAAGCATTTGCGACTATATGCATACAAATTGCAACAATTGCAGGCACTAGAACCAAAATGATAAAGCAAGATGAAAAGTGTTTGCAATTTACATGCTAGAACGAATTTTTGAAGATGCAGACTTTTTCACCCGCATTTGTTTTACAGACAACGCAACCCTGTATGTCTCAGGGAAGTTGAACAAACCCAAAGCAGACCTGCCAACCTCTCAGCACCAAAAAACGTAACTCTCAGATAGAAAAATCGTAGCATGACGCATGCTGATAATTTTTTAAGCTTATTTAAGCTATATAAATTCTTGATGATGAGAATGTAGGGATTTTTTCCCTACATCAAAATTTTATTGAGAAACTAATTAACTCTAATCAGCAAACACTTTCATGTTGTTAATTATTAGAAAAAAAATTACGATTACGGGAGAAATCCTCACTCCGCCTAACTTCCGTTTTCAGAAATTTTGAAAGGTGGAAAACTGGCATCTTAGGAAATCTGCAAGATGGTTTAATTGGGTTCTGGGCAAGTCGTTTTTGTCCGCAAGACCAAAATAAATTTGCGACGTGCATCGGCTGTCGCCGCGATTCTTCTACGGGGGTGGGTACAAAATAAATCTGCGATGTACGTCGGCCATCGCCGCGATTCTGCTACGGGGACGAGTACAAAATAAACCTGCGATGTATGTCGCCGCGATTCTTCTACGCGGATGAGTACAAAATAAATCTGCGATGTACATCGGCCGTCGCCGCAATTCTGCTACGGGGATGAGTACAAAATAAACCTACGGTGTACGTCGCCCGTCGCTGCGATTCTGCTACGGGGATGAGTACAAAATAAATCTGCGATGCTCGTCGGCCGTCGACGCGATTCTGTTACGGGGGGTGAGTACAAAATAATTCTGCGACGTACATCGTCCTTCGCGAGAAAAAAATTACGATTACGGAAGAGATCCTCACTACGCATAACTTCCGTTTTCCGAAATTTTGAAAGGCGGAAAACTTGCATCTATGATATGGAGTCTGCAAGATGGTTTAATAGGGTTCTGGGGATGTCGTTTTTGTCTGCAGGACCAAAATAAATCTGCGACGTACGTCGCCCGTCGCCGCGATTCTGCTCCAAGGATTCTGTCTGAAAAGGGGAGAGCATGACTATTAAAAAAATCGTATTTTTAGCTGCAAAATCGTATTATCATACTGCAGCATGATTTATCGTACTAAATACGATAAAATCGTAACAGTTGGCAGGTCTGACAATTTAAATATTTGGGGATCAGAAAACCCCTATGACTTGGGAGGTTCGTTTTGGATGAGGGTTTAACAACTACTGTGAGCAACTCAATGGGCTATAAGCAGCTGTCCGTCCCCAATTTAGGACCACTGGTTCAAGGGAAGGGAGAGAGCTAGTGCCGTAAGACAAACACAACATCCATGCCTCACAGGATTTGAACCCACACCCACTTGGGCAAACGGCCATAAGCCAATACTTAGACCACTGTGCCACTGGGGTGGCTTTGGGAGGTTCAATGGGATAATCCAAAGGTGAATGTGTGGTGTGGGATCATGGGTAATTGAATCATTGGGCCATTTTTATTCTTAGAAAAAAAATATTTCTGCAGACGTTTACCTTGATCAGGGGTGATTGTGAGGTGACGCAAGAAACCCTGAAACTCTCAGCCCAGTGCCAATATTGATATAATGCATATTACGAATATTTATATATATTATGCACATATAAACTAGCTACACAACAAATATGCCCTAGTGATTTTGCAGTTAAACTTCGCATCTTTTCTTGTACCCAATTTTCTTTCACTGTGCGAAATCCTTCAGGCATTGCATCTTCGAAATCAAATTTCGCACTTCATATTATACAGGGGATTCATAAATTAGTATAGTTTCCAGATGCTGTAAAATAGTAACAGTTGAAGACACCGACCACAACTGCGAACCGTTAGGTAGATGTACTCGTAAAGTTTGTGTCCTGCTACTGAGGGAAGTGACGTAGGCGATAGCGCGCGTGTCACGTGACTAGTCAGTCGATGAACATCTTTCTCACCGACGGATTGGACAAGCCGCGGACTACAACATGCTACTGACCCAATTGCCACCCAGAAGTCTTGACTTAACACCTTGCGACTTCTTCCTGTGGGGTGTACGCAAAGCGGTAAAGGACAAGGTATTTGCCTCTCCCCTTCCTGTTGATCTAGCGCAGCTAAAACAGCGCATCACAGCCACTATCGCTGCACTTGATTCAGATATCTTACCTCGCGTTTGGGCGGAAATGGATTACCGGCTTGATGTGTGTCGTGTGACTAACAGTGCACACATAGAACATCTGTGACCGTCTCTAAAAAAACTTGAAACATTCCTCCTACAATTCTGTTACAGGTAACATAAAATATCTTACATTGTTCTTGTTTTATAGTGCGTTGATACTGTATAATTCTTTATGAATCACCCTGTATGTTAATTGAGCAGTCTTTGTAGATCAAGCCTGCAGTGGATTCCAATCAATTTCTAAAAGTAGCTGATTGGATTAACTGAATCTAATATAACCGAATTATCTGGTATAGATGCAACTTTCAAAATAATGAAAAAAACCCTTCCTTTCAGCAAGCTGTTATCTTGAGAGCTTGTTTGATAACAAAAGAAACACTCAAGGTGTCACAAATCGTCTACACTCACCATCCACACGGTGTTTTTAATCAAACACTGTAATTCCCAAAGAAAATGGGACATGAACTTTTACTTATAATTTCACAGCATTTTTAGAAATGAAATGTCCGAAGCATCTCAAATTCTTCTAAAACTTAAAATCCCGAATTTACGGGTTTGGAATGTGACAAAAATCCGGAATTCCGGGCTACATCTAGATTACAAACAGGTCTGCTTGATGTTTCGACTGAATATGTAGTATCACAGCTGGAAGACCTTTAATAAACCATCACCTTCCAGCAAGATGGTACACCTCCTCATTGGGGACTGCATGTTAGTGAGTTCCTAAAACTACACATTTTCAGACTAGTGGATTGAAAGGAAAGGTCCCATTCCTTGGTCACCTTGCGGCACAGATATCATTACCATGCACTTTTCCCTATGGGACTATGTGAAAGATATCACGTATCAGACCCAGGTATGGAACATCAACGACCTGAAACAAAGAATCGATATCATTGCCACCACTGATGAAGCTATGTTACAGCGAACATGGCAAGAAATTGACAATGATTGTGACGTGTTTTGTGTGTCTTGATGTGATTTGTGCAACAAATGGTGCACACGTAGAAAGGTTTTAAATTAGGCATAAAAAACTATGTTTATTTGCCATTATGTAAGCAATTGCACAAGCTTATCTATTCACTTGTATTTGTAATAAATGTTTAAAGTTGTAAACAGACTTTGTGGACACCCTGCATATCAGTTTTGAAACACATAAGCAGAAGCACCTTGCCCACTATGTGTGCATGTCTTTCTCTTTGACTCACACACAACATACTTCTTGCTGCTTTTGAATCTCAGACATTTTTGTAGTATCTGGTACCATTTTTTTTTTCACATGATTCACCAAATACGTGTGCAAAAAAAAAAAAAAAAAAGTAAACATATATTCCCAGAAAAACACTACTTACTGTGGATGTACTTAGAGCTCAATATGTGTTTCATCATACTGGCTACAAATACTGTTATTAAAGACAAAATACATTAGAACCCGCTAATAACAAGGAGCTCAGGATTGACGCAAACCCTCGTTAAATCCAGGCACTCACGAAACCCATATTTGGGCGAAAATTCTCACCATGTAAAAATATGCATATAAGTTTATGTTCTATTATATTAACTAGCTTTACTAGCCGGCTTAGCCCGGTATGTATGGAATCTGTAGAATCAAATGGACCAAAAACGTTACGAATTATTTAACAGGCGTCCAGGAGACACAGCATTAGAACACTGACTGAACAAAATTCGTTAACAACTTGTTATCAACGATCTAAAAGACACCTGAAACTGAAAGCATCACGTGCTTTCAGCTTCAGGCGTCTTTTAGGGGCGAATCTCTGTGGTAAAAAAGTTAAAAACGTATCTTTGCGAATATTTTATGAAACTGGCTGAAATTTAATGAACACCATAAATCGTTATAGGAACATGACCTCCAAATTCTGCCTGAATCGGTAAATAACTTTTTAAATTAGCGGTCAACATTTTATTAACAGTTTCTGCGTATATATTTCTGTTTACTCATGAATTAAAAATTCCATGCCTATTTTAAAAAGTTTTGACCGGATGCCTGTGAAATTTTGAGGGACTTCTCTTATTACCAATTCATGGTGTTGATAAAAAAATTCAGCCCATTACGTAAAGATTTCGCAAAGTTCGTTTTTGCATTTTTTTATGCACAGTTCTCAAAGAACACAAACACCCGTGGATGTGCCGCGGCGATGAATGGGTTACATGTCAAATTAACCCAGGAAGAATAACCAGCGTCAAAATCTCCCAGTAAAAATAATCCGGCGTCAAAACAACCCAACGTCAATAACCCGTTAGCAAAATAACCCGGGGCAAAAATAACCCGACGTTAAAATCTGGAAAAACTCTGTTGTTTTTTTCTAATAGCAACGAAAAGCAAAATGAATTTATTTTCCACTTGAGACGTTTGTTTTCCCCTTTAGTATTGGACTAAATTCCAAATCCTCAGGTAAAAATGTCTTACCAACCCAAGAAGAGAATACCGGTTAAAATAGTTACTTAAGGAACATGGCAAAGTGAGTGAGGGAAGCATTTCTTTGCATTAAATAAGGTCCCGATTTTTAAAGTTCTCAAAATTTAGCGATTAAAATATAACGAAAAGAATGGAAAAAAATTTGAAAATATATAATTTTAACTTTTCTATTAAACGATTAATTACAAATAATAACGAAGCATTTAATAGAATTAATTTCCAGCTTTTCAATTAAGCGAGTATCTTGAATGTTGCTAAAGTTTTGATTTGTTCGGCATAAAGGGATTTCTTTATGAGGTGCTACTAACACAATGTTATGGTGTTTTTTCTTTCTCTCGAATTTATTTAAAAAAGACAGTGCTGCCTACAGTTACATATACTTAAATTTAAAAGCATTGATCGCTATCCTTGCACTTTTCCTTAATGCCAGTAAATATCCTGTTTAGATTAAATAGATTTGAAAGAAAATGATACTTATTTTCTTTATTTTCTTTCTTGGCTGTAAATTTTCAAATTCAAAATTGTTCACAACACTTCTCCCGCAAAGTGCTTCAGTTGTATCGACCAAGTATCTACGGTCTACTCGTCCTTTACAGTGACGTCACTACGTAAGGGACCGACATTTCCGGTGCGAAGTTGGTGGGGTGAGCAAACATTTCTGTCTATTAACCTTGCTTGTGCGGTGGCAGTCATAATGTTGACGGTCACAATGTCGACAGGGTCATAATATCGACAGTTCAAAATGTCAACACGGCCATAATGTCGACATGGTCCAGAAAATGTCCTCATGGTACTCCCATTTAGACCGTAGACAGTTTTTGGAAGGGGTCGGAGCAGCACCCCCCGCATACACAATTTTCGTAAAATCTACGGTTTTCAATTTAGAACCACCAAATTTGGTATACTATCTCATGAAACTCTAACTTATACTGTAGAGGGATTTTGGAAGGGGGCTCGGGGTCAAGTGGCCCCCATACAAAATTTTCGTAAAATCTACAGTTTTCAATTTAGAGCAACCAAATTTGGTATACTAACTCATGAAACTCTAACTTAGTCCGTAGACTGTTTTTTGGAAGGAGTCGGGGTCTGGGGTCAAGCAACCCCTCACACAAAGTTTTCGTAAAATCTACAGTTTTGAGTTTAGAACCCCCAAATTTGGTATACTATATCATTGTACTCTAACGTAGACCGTATGTGGTTTTTGTAATAGGGTCGGGGCTCGAGGTCAAGGTGCTCCTATACAAAATTTTCGTAAAATCTACAGCTTTGAATTTAGTACCACCAAATTTGGTATACTATCTCATGGTACTCTTAGTCCGTAGATGGCTATTGGAAGGAGTCGGCACCCGGGGACAGGAGCCCCCATGCAAAATTTGCGTAAGATCTACAGTTTTTAATTTCGAACCACCAAATTTGATATACTATTGCATGGTACTCTAACTTAGACTAGATGGTTTTTGGAAGGAGTCGCAGCCCGAGGATAAGTGGCCCCTTACCAAATTTTCGTGAAATCTACAGTTTTCAATTTAGAACCACCGAATTTGGTATTCTATCTCATGAAATCGAACTTAGACTGTAGACGGTTTTTGGTAGGGGTCGGAGCCCCCCCCCCCATGCAAGATTTTAGTAAAATCTATAGTTTTCAATTTAGAACAACGAAATTTGGTATACTATCTCATGAAACTCTAACTTAGACTGTAGAGGGTATTTGGAACGGAGCGTTGCCTGGGGTCTAAACCCCCCCCCACAAAATTTTCGTAAAATTAACTGTTTTGAATTTAGAACTACCGAATTTGGTATACCATTTCATGGTACTCTAACTTAGACAGTAGACGGCTTTTGGAAGGGGTCGGGGCCCGGGGGCGTATTTTACAAGTGAATGTACGAAATTGCGATTAGAGCCATTTCCGCCACGCGATTGGTTCAGAGCTACTTTGGAGATTGCGAGTGGGAGGGCCTATGAGGTGAGTCATGTGACAGGAACACTGTCTTTTATCTGGGGAAGTTCTGCTTGCTAAGAAATTCATTGTGAGGTTATTTAACATATGTGACAAATAATTCATACTGAATTATATCGTGGGAAGTTCTGCTTCCTAAGAAGTTCACTGTGAGGTTACTTAACATATGTGAGAAATGATCATATTGAATTATATCGTGGGAAGTTCTGCTTACTAAGAAATTCAGTGAGGTTACTGAACAAATGTGACAAATGATCATATTGAATAATACAATAAAGCAATTTTGTGCACGATATCACAAGAAATGTCTGCAGTTTCTCAGATGAATACAAGTCGAAATCTATCTTAATATTAAAATTGAGGACGACTTTAATAACTAACTAGTTGAATGCCATACTCCATATTGGCCAATAGATGGCAGCACGTCAACTATCCATCACGATTCGTGCTGTTGTGAAAGTGCGTATATAAGAATACTAAAAAGTATCCATTTTAAAGGTCGCCGCGGATGGCTTAGTGGTTAGTGTTTCAGGCTATCGATGCTGGGTCCCCAGGTTAAAGCCTGGGCTGATCTTTCAGAGATGGCGTGATTTACTAACAATCGCTGAATATCCGCCGTGCATCGGACGAGCACGTAAAGTGACGGCCCCCTGGCTGGACCCACTGGTTAAATGGGTATCCTTTCCTATGTCCTCCCTGAAATTCTCTCTCCCCTCTGTGTGCAATATCGTACTTGTACGATGGCGCCATCTACTGTACTCTAATCTCACTACAAACTGTTCTGTCAAAGTCGCTAGACTTGCTCTCATTCCTTCCGTTTCTGTGTCCTGCCCAAAAGGCGATCTCGCTGTAGGTGGCTGGGACCTAAACTCTACTACCTGTGGACGGAAGTCCTACAAGAAAATGACGCTGACCCCCACCCACCCATCCTTTTAAAGGTCCTTTCTATTACCCTTAAAAGGACCTTTAACAATGAAAAGTATGTCTCCACAACGAAATATTCTGGCGATCAAGTTTATTTCCTCATGAATGTGAGGTCTAGCTAGAAAATCAAATCAAATAGAGTGATTTTGTATTAGCAAAGAACTACCTAATGGCACGAAGTACGACCTCAAAACAGTGTTCTGTTCAATGAAGACACTCCCGTTGGAATAAATACTCCAGAATGTCGTTTGCAATATATTGTGTCTGTTAAAATAGCAAGTGATCTGTTATATATATTTCTAATATTTAGGAAATTCTTCATGTTTTTGTTCTTCCAAACTTACTCAAAAATGCCTTCAATTCCAAATTTCAACCCGTCTTCTCCCCGAATAAAAAAAAAAGCGTTAAACAGCTCATGGTTCTTCATACAAAGCACATCAGTAATAATCCTGTTCTACAGCAGTGAGCGCTGACATCTATCGGCTCTGTGAGAACTATTTTTTTATTGGAGGTTTAACGACCACCGTGAGCAACTCAACGGGCTATAAGCAGTCGCCCGTCCCTAATTTAGGGTCACTGGTTCCAGGGAAGGGAGACAGCCAGCGCCGTAAGACAAACACAACATCCATGCCTCACCGGGATTCGAACCCGGACTCCTTACGGACGAATGATCAGAGGCCATCGCTTAGACCACTGCGCCACCGGGGTCGGCCTATATAGATTGAAATTACTTCGAAAGATAAGTCACGTTGATATAAAAACTCAAAAGTTCCCCTACCAATAAAGTACACTCTCTATTTACCTCCTGTCGCATTCCGACTGTACGGGTAAAACAACTGGGGTAGGCCCCGCCTACTCTCAATCTCCAAAGTAGCTCTGAACCAATCGCGTGGCAGAAATGGCCTTAATCGCAATTCCGTACATTCACTTGTGAAATACGCGGCCCGGGGTCATGAGGCCACCATACAAATGTTTTGCAAAATCTAGTTTTTAATTTAGAACCACCAAATTTAGTATAATATCTCACGGAACTCTAATTTAGACCATATGTGTTTTTTGTAAGCGGTCGGGGCCCGGGGTACCCCCATACAAATTGTTCTTAAAATCCAAAGCTTTCAATTTAGAACCACCAAATTTGGTATACTATCTCATGGTACTCTGACTTAATCCGTAGATTGTTTTTGGAAGGGGTCGGGGTCAAGGGGCCCCCAAACAAAATTTTCGTAAAATCTAAAGTTTTCAATTTAGAACCACGAAATTTGGTATACTATCTCATGAAACTCTAACTTAGACTGTAGACGGTTTTTCGAAGGGGTCGGAACCCTGGCGGTCAGAGCCCCCCATCCTCTTCCATGCAAAATCTTCGTAAATTCTACAGTTTTCAATTTAGAACAACCAAATTTGGTATACAATCCCATGAAACCCTAACTTAGACCTTATGCGGTTTTTGGAAGGAGTCGGGCCCAGGGCCCCCATACAAAAGTTTCGTAAAATCTACAGTTTTCAATTTAGAACTACCAAATTTGGTATACTATCTCATGGTACTCTCTCTAACTTAGACGGTTTTTGGAAGAGGTCGGGACCCGGGGTCAAGTGGGCCCCATACTAAATTTTCGTGAATAATTCCATTTTTTACTGTTAAGATCAGCAACACAATTCAGCACTCCAATACCCTATCTACAGTCTAGGGCGTTCTGGCTCTTTGAGGCCCTTACGCCATAAAGCACCAACTAACCAACCTACGGTCTTAGCTGGAGACCGCAGATAACAATATTGTGCAAAAATATGTGGTTGATGGTGTATTAAAACACAAATTAATATAGTTTAGCTTTCACTACCAACGGGCAGCTTATCAGGCAGAAATGTAAGTAATGTAAATAGAGTTCCAGATATTCAAAATTCAAAACGGTAAGAAAAAGATGATGAATGCCAATGTCAAGTCGTATGCATGCGACATTACATAGGTACATTGCATTTCTGTGTGGCGGAATTCCCAGAAGCACATGCTAGATGTACAGCAATTCTATAGATGTCTCCTTGAAGGTAAGTATTTACATTCCTTTTCCTTTCTTTTTGTATCGTAAAATTAAATTAAATAAATCAAAACATTTAAAATAAGTTAATAAGTTTACAGGAAAATTACAGGAATATCTTTTGCATTCATTATCTTTCACCCGCTGAACTTGGTGATTTCACAAATAGTAATATGTACCTGGCGAATACCTGGTATCCCTGCTAGTACAAATTATATTAATGATTTCTTTGAGTCCAGTTCAATCTAGTATGTCCATAAGAGCGTTTGGAGCCGTATGAAGAATACATTTCAACGTGAGCCGCTACGGTGGTGCAGTGGTCTAAGCGCTGGCATCTGACCACTCGTCGAGAAGGATTCTGGTTCGAATCCCGGTGAGTCATGGATGTTGTGATTGACTTCTGGCACTGGCTGTTCCCCTTTCCACGAATCAGTGGCCCAAAATTAGGAACGGCCGACTGCTTATGGCACTCTGAATTGATCACAGTGGCCGCTAAACCCCCAATTAAAAAAAAAAAAAAAGATGTGATGTGTCCATTGCTATTTGTTACGGAGCCGTATGAAAAGTACATTTTTGATATCAACTTGTCCAATTCTATGTAGGCTGTCCATAAAATGATAGGATACCGTACAAAATTGCACTTTTGTTTTCACCTTGTCAGCGCTTCGGTATATGGTTGAAGTATACGTATACATAGTTGGGCCATTTCAGCACATAGTTTGGTTTATATAGAAAATAAACATAATGTTACACTTTTACTCAGTTACAACACATTAATCCCAAAGGCTATTTCTTGAAATCTTTAATCAGCCGTGCTCATATTTACAACGTTAACACAACATGTCAAGTTATTAATGTTGCAGTTTTACTCTGTCACAAAACCTTAATTACAAGACCTTAGGCGCAACCTTTTTTCATGAATTATTAGTCCGACGTATTCATAAGGTTTCGATAACATGCCAAGGTTATGGTACTGCGTTTTGACAGAGGCACAAAAATTAATAAACAGGCCTTAAACCTTTTTATCAGTTTCAATCAACCGTGCTCATATACATAAAATTTTCATAGAAAGTCAAGTTTATTGTGTTGTGCTTTTACTCGAGTACAAAACTATAAACAGCCATTAGGCTTAGGCACAAGTCTTTTAAGTAATTGTATGACATGGTCATATTGATTATCTGTGATGACAAGTCAAGTTAATAATGTTGCGCTTATTAAAGATTTTTAAAAAGGGATAGAGGTTAATAACTATTGGTAAAAGCTCATTAACTTGACTTGTCATGCAATCCTTATGAATATGGCATTTATTTTATTTTGTACATTTTACATAGCATGTGCATTTTTTTTATGTTTTGGCATTTGTTTTATTTTGTGTTGTATTTGTTACACAGGGTTTCACATTTTTGTTATGCTTGCGACTTGTGATTGCATTTTGAATTTTTATTTGTTTCACATTTTGGATTACTTTTTTACATTTTATGTTTTTGACATGCTATTTTGAAAATTTTGTCTTTTTAAATTTTGCGTTGTGTTTTACATTCTTGCATTTCGGCAGAATTACATTCTTGAAAATTTTAAATACAAGTTAGTAAAAGGTATAATTCAATTAGTGAAAAATACCAGCACATTTTAGGAAAGGGCAGAATTATAAGAAATTCCTCTTAAAAAGTCTAGCACATTAACATTGTCTCTGTGCGCCAAACAAGTTCGAATTCCTTTTTATCTTGCCAGCGTTTCTCTTCTAGGTGGATTTGTTGGAATCTGTGATATCACTCTTTTGATTTTAGCCATAGTTATTCTCTGCTTTTTTGCAATTTCACCGATTATTTTATACAAGTCACAGTTTTTTCTCTCCCAGAATTGTATTCCAGCATCTGTCTCATCCTTCAAGTTTGTTTTGTGTTCTGGGAAAGCCAAATAAATTGTTTTCACTTACTGACCAAATTGTTGGTGGGAAAAGTGGAGGGCTTCTGCTCGGATTGTTTCTTCTGCTTCCACGAAATTTTCCAAGAACAAAATTTTCCTCAAATCGCTGAACTACAGAATCTGCATATTCTAGTAAAATTGATTTCACTTCTTCCAAAACAGTTGGAATTTCATCAGCTGAAAGAAATGTGAGTGCTTGCAAATGTCTGACTTTGAGAGCACACTCACTGTTTTCCCCATATTCCGAGGCTATAGTAACATCACAGACATTCGATCACAACACAAAACATTTATTACTTTACACAAAAACATAGACTGGAATACACTCCGCGGTACAAACTGAACTTGTTGTCTTAGCCAAAGCTCGGCATGTCCTACTCCTTCAATATCTCTCATGCAACTCCTCACATCACTCACCACACGCTCAAGTCATTAAATGTCAATGTATCATTCCTTACTTTTGTGCGTGGAATTTCGTATTTTACAACCCCTCCTCACTCCAGAGGAACTTTTTCCAGTGGTAAAAAGTTCTTGTCATTTTACAATACAATAGTCATAGTTCACTTAATGAGTCATAATCCATTTACAAAGAGAAATATATGAGTTAATTTAACAATCATCTTTACGTGTTTTCCAACAATTTCTATGTATTATATACCACCACCAAAAACAAAAAACAAAAAAAATGTTTTCACTAGCAGACACATAGCATGATCAAGGTGGATCATCTAAAGTTGGAACTCTGCTCAGTCCATCTGCATTTTTCTGCATAGTTCCCGATCGATAAATTATAACAAAATCATATGCTTGTAAAGCAAGGGCCCATCTCATCAGACGAGCATTTGAACTTGCGTTGGTGCGTAACCAAACGAGAGGGTTATGATCAGTTTGTATGAGGAAATTTTGACCATCCAGGTAGCATTTCAGTTTCTGTACCGCAAATATAATGGCGGCACATTCTTTTTCACTGGTACTGTATGTCTTCTCTGCTGTCGAAAGTTTTCTGCTTAGATAGAGTACAGGATGTTCAGCGCCATCTTCTTGTTCTTGCAAAAGGACTACTCCCATTCCTTGATCTGAAGCATTAGTTTGTAGAATAAATCTACGTTCATAGTCAGGGGCATACAGAACAGGAAAACTAGATAAAGATTTTTTTAGTTCCGCAAAAGCTTTCTCACATTGTTCTGACCATATAATTCACTTTACGATTTTTACCCTTCAAGATGTCTGTCAAAGGAGCTGCTATCGAAGAAAACATTGGAATATATCTGCTGTAATATCCCGCCAGGCCTAAGAAAGATCTTACTTGCGTCTTGTTCTTTGGCGTAGGAAAATTTTGTATGGCCTGAACCTTTCGTTCCGCTGGTTTCCGATATCCTTGTCCAACAATATGACCCAAATACAAGACGTGATATTGAGCAGACTTACATTTGGAAGGTTTTATGGTCAAGGAAGCCCTCTGCAACCTCTGTAGCACTTCTTCAAGATGTATCAAATGATCCCCCCAGTTTTCGGAAAAAATGGCATCATCATCTAGATATGGTACGGCAAACTCTTCACAGCCTCTCAAAAGTTCCGACATCATTTTGCTAAAGAAATAAGGTGCGTTCTTAAGGTCAAATGGCATTTTTAAGGGTCGATACGTTCCAAAAGTAGTCACAAACGCTGCCAATCGTTGAGCTCTAGCACTTAATGGAATTTGCCCGTACCCTTTTGTTAAATCTAATACTGTAATATACTTCGCTCCAGAAACCTTTTCGACTCTTTCTTCTATGTTGGGCAATGGATAGAACTGGGTCCTTGTCACTTCATTCAATCGCCTGTAGTCAATACATGGGCGTGGATCTCTTCCGGGTACTTCTACCAAAATCATGGGTGATGTATAGTCTGATTCACCAACTTCTATAATCTTGTACTGCAGCATTTTATCTATCTCGGCTTTAAGAATATTTATCTGCCTGGGCGACATTCTATAAGGCTTATCTCTTACAATAGCATTACTAACTAGCTCGATATCATGTTCGACCAAATGAGTCTTTCCTGGAATATTAGAAAACATTTTCAAGTAATAACAATAATTTTTTCAGATCCTGAATTTGTTGGCCACTTAGGCGCTCTCGAAGTTTACTGTTCTCCTCGATATCAGAGAAGTTAAATATATTTGGATTTTTTCAACTTGCGGAAATTCAATCTCTAAATCCATTTCACCATTTTCACAAACGGGCAATAAGTTCACAAATTCTGGTCGTTTACGGTATGGTTTCAGCATGTTAATGTGATATACTTGATGCTTTACATTTTTACCTTCAAAGCTTACTACATAATTAGTCTCAGAAATTTTTTCTCAATTTTCCCTGGTCCTTTCCACTGTTCCGCTAACTTATTTGGCCTGCAGGTAACAAAAATCAATACTAAATCTCCTTCTTGAAATTCACGTTTTACCGCATTTCTGTCATACCAATATTTTCTTTTCAATTGAGCCACTTCCATGTTTTTAATGGCAAGTTCTTGACATCTTTTCATCCTATTTATTAACTCAAATACATATTCAGTGAGATAGTTTTCTTCTTCAGGATGACCCATCCATTTTTCATACAATAGTGTCATTGGCATCCTCAATATTTTTCCATGCACCAATTCAGCAGGCGTAAACCCTGTGCTTTCATGTGTCACAGTTCTCAAAGCAAACAGCGCCGCCGGTAACTGTTTCTCCCAATCCGGAGCAGACTCAAGACATAAAACTCTCAACATCCTTTTAATAGTTCGATGGAATCGTTCTACGCCGCCCCGGTGGCGCAGTGGTCTAAGGCGTTGACCTCTGATCATTCGTCCGTAAGGGGTCCGGGTTCGAATCCCGGTCAGGCATGGATGTTGTGTTTGTCTTACGGCACTGGCTCTCTCCCTTTCCTGGAACCAGTGACCCTAAATTAGGGACGGGCGACTGCTTATAGCCCATTGAGTTGCTCACGGTGGTCGTTAAACCTCCAATAAAAAAAATCGTTCTACCGGATTACTTTGGGGATGATATACAGAACTATGAGTAACTTTTATTCCAAACCGCTCCAGAAATTCTAGTGTCAAAATGCTTACAAAACTGGCTCCTTGATCAGTTTGAATTTCTTTCGGAAATCCCATGCGGCTAAGAATGTGTAACAAAGCGTCAACTACCGACTTGGATCCTATGTCTGGTACTGGTACTGCATCTGGATATTTGGACGACAAACACATAGCTGTAATTATGTATCTATTTCCACTTGAAGTCTCGGGCAAAGGCCCACAGGCATCAACGTTGATTTTTGTAAAAATTTCAGGAATAATTGGAACTATTTTTAAAGGTGCTGTCTTTTTGTCCCCAGCTTTTCCAGCACGTTGGCATGAATCACAAGATTTTACAAATTCTTCAATGTCTTTATAACTGTTAGGCCAATAAAAATACTTCGCTAGTCTGTCTTTGGTTTTTGTCACTCCTAAATGCCCAGAAGTTCCCTCATAACACATGTTTTTTATTTGTTCTCTATATTGTTCTGGAACAACAATAAGATCTCCCTCTTCGCCAATCTTGTTGATCTTCTTCTTCACCAACATCCCATTTCTTAGTACAGCATAACCATTTGCCTTTTTAAAATCTGTTTTCTCTATTTCTTTGAGAATTTTTTTCAATTCCAAACTTTGCCGTTGATCTTCCATGAAACTTTTTGAATTCATTTTTACCAACTCTAACATGGCTTTATCTTCATCATGCCTCAATGGCATAATTTCTTCTTCTAATTCATCTGATTCTTCGGAACCCACAGCCTCTCCTTCAAGGGCTTGTTTTTCTTTCTTCCCTGAATTACTGAATTTCTCTCTTCGTTGTTTCGTTTCTGTTTTTCTTGATACCGAGTAATCACAACATTTACCTGTTCTGAATTAAGTGGCCACTCCATATCAATTTTTTTAACAAAGCGGCAGTCTTATTTCCAAGTAAATATCTACCTTGATCTAGCGATTTTCTAATCACTGCAGCCTTAGTTACAATATGACCTAATTCACATTCTAGTTCATTTTCTGCCAATGGTAAACAAACCTTTTGTTCATCCAGAAGATGCTGTACCCACACATGTTCTCCAGTAAACTCACCTGGCGACACATACTCTTGACAAATGATATCAACTGATGAACCTGTATCCCGGAGAATAGGCATAGTAACTCCATTTATTTTTCCTTCAAAGGTGTAGGGTGCCAAGAGATCCCCTTCAGTTTCCTCTCTGATTCTATTTACACTTCCTGAGTTCTGTGGTTTTAGCTTTGGACACTGAGGTCGAATGTGATTATAAGATCCACACTCGTAACGCTGAAGCTTCCGTCTGCGATCATACTTTTCTTCATTCTGAGATACATTCCGGTTTGACCACCCTTGTCCTACATCTGACTTAACATAATTTTTGTTATAAAATCCATTTTTCATAAAATTTCCCCGATCATAGTTATCTCTAGTTTTTTCTCACTGCCTTGCATTTTCTTTGAAGCACAAAATTCATTCGATGAATTTTTCTTGATTCCTCCTCTTACACTTTCATAATTGTCCACCATATCAGCCAAATCTGAAGGGGAGACAATATTTGACCATTTATCAATAAAATGCTCCCTTATTTCTATAGGCACTCTCCGCTTCAATTGATCTGTGATCATTAATTTTTTTAGCCCTTCAAAATCGCCTATTTTAAGTCCTGAAATCCATTCATTAAAATAATTTTCTAACTCGAAGGCGAAATCTCTCCAGGTCTTCTCTGATGTACGCATGTGTTGTACAAATTTCAATCTAAATTTCTCTGGACTTGAATTATATCTTTTAAGAAGTAACCTTTTAACATATTCATAGTTTTTAGCATCTTCTACATTTTCTCTGGCAATCAATTGTGATATTTCGTAGGGCAAAAGTCCTATCAAATTCGTGACCCAATCTTCCCTTTTTATTTCTGCTTGTTGTGTTTGCCTTTCAAATAAAACTAAGTAAATACTTATATCACTGTCTTTTGGGTCAAATGTTTTCATCAAATGACGAAGTTCTAATCTCGGTTTATGAGAATTTCCATTTTACTCCAAACTACCTCCCAGCGGCTAACGTCCAGCTTCTATTCTGAGTTTTTCAAGCTCAAATTCCATTTGTCTTCGTTTTTCAAGCTCCAATTCCATTTGTCTCTCTGTTTCTCTACGCTCTTTTATACCTGCCAAAAGTTCTTTCACGAAATCCTCTTCATAACCTTCAAAGTTGACAATTTTATTTTTTAATTCCAGAATTTTGAGATTTGGCATAACTTCTATACCCAATTCTCCGCCAACTGCAGAAGTTCTTCTTTTCGAGCTCTTCCTAAGAAAGCCATTTCAACAAGCTCTACGTGTACCCAATGTTTATTTATTATCGTATATGTGTATACGTTCACAGAAATTGTTTACAACAATATTCTACATTTACCTATACTCTAGGCTCAAACAGTTGTTCTGAATGTACTACTTCTTCACAGAAATTATTTCCTTCTATTATCGTATATGTGTACACGTTCACAGAAATTGTTTAAAACAATATTCTACATTTACCTATAATCTAGGCTCAAATAGTTGTTCTGAATGTACTATTTCTTGATAGAAATTATTTCCTTCTATTTAATTCCGTGCCCGGAAACTTCTAAAAAACTTACTTTGATATTTCATTCCTTTGGATAATTCTCTAAGAACAACAACAAAAACAGTACTTACATAAACATCTAATGTGGTGTAAATCCGATACGGCCGCCCCGGTGGCGCAGTGGTCTAAGGCGTTGGCCTCGGATTATTTGTCCGTAAGGGGTTCGGGTTCGAATCCCGGTGAGGCATGGATGTTGTGTTTGTCTTACGGCACTGGCTCTCTCCCTTCCCTGGAACCAGTGACCCTAAATTAGGGACGGGCGACTGCTTATAGCCCATTGAGTTGCTCACGGTGGTCGTTAAACCTCCAATCCAAAAAAAAAAAAAAAAATCCGATACGGAACTTTTTTTCTCACGAACTGATTTCGAAAAACAACAGTCACCATCCGTTGTTCTTCCCAACACAAAGAGGAAAAAATATCCCTGTCGCGCTGGTTCTTTCTCACGCTTGAAGATCTTTCAACTCATCGATTCCCACGGTCATAAAAAACGCCGCTGAAGTTGCGCAATCCCGTCTCACCGGCGCCTCCACTTCTATCTTTCGTCTGTAACATCACAGACACTCGATTACAACACAAAACATTCATTACTTTACACAAAAACATAGAATGGAATACACTCCGCGGTACAAACTGAACTTGTTGTCTTAGCCAAAGCTCGGCATGTCCTACTCCTTCAATATCTCTTACGCAACTCCTCACATCACTCACCACACGCTCAAGTCATTAAATGTCAATGTATCATTCCGCACTTTTGTGCGTGGAAGTTCGTATTTTACACTATGCCAGAGCATGGATATTTCTCTGCACATTTTTTCCGAGATGAAACCAACAACATTTGTGTGTCCTGCTTCCAAATTCCTTTTTGGCAGCATTTATAATGGTAGCTATTTCAAAATCTATCATTATACGTATATTGTGGTGCAAGCTGAATATCATAATCTGATGCAGTCATGTAAATCCTGCAGAAATCTTGTATAATATAATATTCTTCATTCTTGTTGGAAAGTAACCCATAAACTAGTAGCTCAAATCTTTGCATCTTTGGATTCGTTCCAACCATAGCATGAATGGTATATAATTGCCTAAATAGGGTTGGACAAGTTTCAAAAATCCAGAGAGGTGCTTCTTTAAGCTTTCGTAAATTATTTTCTGTTAAAAATAAAATAATTATTTAATCTCCAAATGCGTTGTCTCTGCCAAGAAATTTTGCACCATCTCTTTCCTGTAAATCTATTGGGGCATCGATGCCTTCTAAAGTTATAGGCTCCGCAGGCATGTCTTCTCTTCGTATTCGTTTTACAACTTGCCTTAGTGCATCAATATTAGGCATATAAGCTGCATTTACTGTAGCCATTGACGTTGTCACGGTTTGAATAATTTGTGCAGGGGCTTCGTTTATATTTCTCGCTTGTTCCTTTACTTGCGCTCTTGCAACAGCAACATCCCGTTGTGACGTACCTGCCAGCAGGACGCACATGACATAAAAGGCAGATAGGAATCAGAATACATGTCTGCGTAGCTCAGTTGGTAGAGCTGCTTGTTCCGGAATAAGCGTCCTCGGGTTCGAATCCCGGCGTAGACCAAAAATGACGGAGAAATTTACTTCGTTATAATGGCGCCCGAACTACCCGGATGACCCGACCGTTCAAAATCTCGCAATGGTGTGATGTTCTTTCCACACCGCGAGATAGGAAAAATCAGAGAATCCCTTCTCCAGTGCTTCGAAAAAAATAAATGTGTGTGACGTTGCATTCCACACACCAGATTGACTGGGAGTTCTCAAGTGCACGTTCTACAGTGGTTGTCTGCCTGCAGCGATTCATGGTCACGGCTGATCCGTGGGCCATGCCCCCGGCCCTCTTTCGGGGGGAGATGTGACGTACCTGCCAGCAGGACGCACATGACATAAAAGGCAGATAGGAATCAGAATACATGTCTGCGTAGCGCAGTTGGTAGAGCTGCTTGTTCCGGAATAAGCGTCCTCGGGTTCGAATCCCGGCGTAGACCAAAAATGACGGAGAAATTTACTTCGTTATACCGTTTCTCCGGTCTTGGAGCAAGATTATGGGGTTTCTCATTGCGCGTCCTGTGTTCATTTCCAATAAGAATAGTACTAGCAAAGCCAGTACAGTTTCCATAATTTCTTTCAATACATCGTCAATGTCATAAATCACCCCACACTCTGTTATGGCAAAATAAATACCCTTTCCATTTCAGCAAATCATTTCCTTGTTGTGAGTTAACTATGTTGCATACTTCACTGCATAATGCCTTCGGAAAACAATGTTTTCTCTTTCCAAAAAATTTAGAATGATATATTTCCACTATTATAACTTGACTACGCACAACAAAGGTTTCAACAAGCAAATTCTCTCTTCGCCAGTCAACTATGAACTGATGAGCAACCATTCAATAAAACACTCAGAATACAGACGATCACGTGAGGCCTGTTACTCCAGTTAGGGTTTAGGCGAAGTTCAAGATTTTGGTATCTGCGGTCACAAGATGAGTTAAAGTTTAGGGATCGGCATCTTATCTTTTGTTTTTCCAAAATGCAGAGGTACATGTATTTTATAGCAGGGACGCTATAAGCGGGGGATCAACGGATGCGGAGCACCCGGGCGTCAGGTACCAGGGGCGGCAGCAGCCGCGGGTCGGTAGGCGCCGTGTTAATGCGTATGAAAGAAAACTGTTATACTGAAAAGAACATTTTTACTCCCGTAACGTATTAAAAAAAAGACCTACGTTCCTAAGTGCCAAATGGTCTGTAAGCCAAACACAGTTTTTCATGCAACACCTTCCCCCGACTTTCTAAGTTCAGATCCGTCTCGTTCGACTTATTTCCTGTACCGCGCCTCGCTTTTGCTAATTGCTGTTAATTGCCGTGAAACGGGTGTTTTATGTTGTGGCATATTCCCTTGTGTCCTGAAAGTGATAAACCCCAGAGGAAAGGTATTCCATCAAAAGCAACAGAAATCCAATGCCAGAGCAAAACTTTGTTCGTTGGCATTACCATCCAAGCAATTTAAGCAAAGTAGGAAGTGTTTTTTTACTATGACACCAGAAGATCGTCACGGATTCTCAGGCAATTACGATATAGGTGTGTCCTTAGGACTTCTCTTTCAAGACGTCCAAAGGCCGGCACTAGTGGATGGGTGCGGTTATTCTTTTGTTGGAGGTAGAAATTCCTAAGCTCATTCTTTCTCAAAACTTTGCCTGGTTACTAGTAAGTACTGTCTGATGCCTCAACCATTGCCCAGATTTGTTGTTTTTGTTTTCATTCTTTGAGTTAACAGTGGGAAAATATCTGAACTGCGCTGTTTCAGTTGGAAATATTGTTTAACTTCAGCAACAGGGCTTCATATATAATTGCAAAATCCTTCAATACAATAGACATATCTTACTTTAATAAGGATTCTTCGTGCGCTAAACAATATTTTAATTAGAAAAGCCTTTCAGCACGATAAGATATATTTATTAATACAGTCTGTACTAAAAAATAGACATTTTTAAAGGCACAACAACTTACAAGATCTTTCAAAGCACCAAGTGCTCCATCGTCAGGTGTTTCAATATACATAAACAAAACAACGGATAAAAGCAAGAAGCATTTTCAAATTACGCGAGCACGTGATAACAATAACGAGGTTTACATTAAATATAGTAGAAGTTTTGTCATGCGCTAAATGGTTTCAACAAATAATACTATGAATTGCTATTACATATGCGAAGAAAATCTATACACAGAAGATAATTAATAAGTTGACATTAATCGTCAAACTGTAAGTGAATTATTAGGAGTTAAGTGTTGCTGGATAGGAGTATGCTGTTCTGGCCGCATTAACATGGCCCAAAGGCACTGGAACAAAACGTGGAGTTTCTTCATTACAGCAGTCAGAGCTGTACGATAATATACAGAAACTTTCAGCGAATCCAAGAGATCGCTTTGTACGATTTGAGCTCAGCACACTGGCATTGGTCCAGTCTGGTCGGTAGATACCTCTATTAACTAATCGTGCAAGAGAGGTAGCATCAGTTATTAGTAATTGAGTACTTGTGCTCATATATTCTTGTTCGCAATGGACGTGCAGTGGATCCTGTATATGCAATTGCTGGATCTTCTGGGTCAATAGGAATTAAGGGTATTTTGTAAACCCCATGTCTTTTTTTTTGATTGGAGGTTTAACGACCACCGTGAGCAACTCAATGGGCTATAAGCAGTCACCCGTCCCTAATTTAGGGTCACTGGTTCCAGGGAAGGGAGAGAGCCAGTGCCGTAAGACAAACACAATATCCATGCCTGACCGGGATTCGAACCCGGACCCCTTACGGACGAATGATCAGAGGCCAGCGCCTTAGACCACTGCGCCACCGGGGCGGCGAAACCCCATGTCTGTTTAGTGTGAAAACTTTGTCACGGTCTTTTTGCACGATGGCTCGAATACTTTTCGTACTTTCACCAAACGCAATGTGGTGTTTTTCGCATATGTTCTTTAGTATTGCAGTGACTTCAGGTATATAGTCCACAGTGCCAACATATTTTGTAATTCCGGTTTCCCTTTGTAAGGTACTTTTGTCTAGACATTTCACTGATCGAGCAAATTTTTCAACGATGGTTTTATGGTAGCCATGCGCCATCATAATCATCTGGATATGATTTAAATCATTTCTTCTAGCCTGGATATTGGAAGAGTGGGTGAAGGCTCTTCGTACCATGTACTCTATAGCTCCTAGTTTTTGTTTTCTTGGGTGCGATGAATTATGCGGAATAATAGCATATTGTGTTGCAGGCTTTCTGTACACTGAATAGGATAAACAATTGGTATCGGGGTCTCTTTTTAGTAATACGTCCAAGAATGGAAGAGTATTATCATTTTCATGCTCAATGGTAAAATTTATGGAACTGTAATGTTTTGAGAGCTGTTTAGCAAACTTTTCAATTTTGTTTTTATAATGCGGCCAGAAAACAAGTAAGTCGTCTACATATCTAATGTAGAGATCAGGCTTGAGTTGGAAATATTGTAAAACATTGTTTTCTAGGTCTGAAAGTGGGGAACCCATCGGCGCACCTCCAGTCTGGCGGTAAATGGTTCCTTCATACCGGAAGTATGTGTGTTTCTGTACGAAACGTAGAGCATTTATAATTGCTTGGATTTCATTAATAGTATAAGAATTCAAAGCCAATAGACGGTTCTCAATAATGGAGTGTGCATCTCCAATGGGCACATTGGAGTACAAAGAGACAACATCGAGTGATGCCATAGCAAACGGCTTTCCCTTTCGTAAGAATGGCTTAATTTTGTCAATAGCCTTAACAGAGCTATTAACTGAGTAGGAGGAACCTGTAGTTAATGGTTTGAGGAATTTTGCCAGAGCACTTTCGAGCTGGCGGGTTGGGCTTGCATATCCTGATAGAAGTGGGCGTACAGGAAGACCCTCCTTATGAGTCTTTACTTGGCCAAATAATTCAGGTATTCGAGGGCCTATAGTAGGGTATATATCCTTAGCAACATTTGCAGGTAAGCCTCCATGTTTTCTGAGTTTTGCCTCTGCTGCTACTGTAGATGTGGTTGGATCCGAAGATAGGATTTTGTGCGGTATACTCGCAATGGAATCATTAATCTTATTAACATAGTCTGCTTTGTTTAAGATGACAATTTGTTGCGTCTTGGCAGCTTTTAAAATGGAGATAGTTTCATCAGACTTCAATAACTTCAGCTGTTTAATCTCATTACAAAATTTACGGTCATCCGGTGTTCTAGGCTTATTATTGGCTAACTTTTGTACGGATTTTGCCAGTTTATATCGTACGTGTTCTCTTTCAAGTTTGAGGAATAGTTTCAACGATATTTTCCATCTGCGTAATAAGGTGACATTTATTAACTTTGTCGGGTAAGCAAACTTTAGTCCTCGTTTTAGAGCCTCAGACTGTGGGGGTTAAGGACTAGGTTACTCAGGTTTAAGAATTGTGTCTGATACAGACCATTTGCATTTTTGCTCATATTGGATGGTTCTTGTTGAGATTCAACCTTGTCAGCAATGAGATTTCTCAGTTTTCTAATGTGTCTTTCTTGCATTGTTGCAACTCTATGAAGAATTTTAGACGTAAATAAAACCATAGTTCTATCTTGAATAATAGGGTGAGTGCAAGCCATAAAAGTTTTGTAGGCAGAATATGTGTTACGTTGCAGAATATTTATATAAGACCGCTTTCTTCTTATTTCGGCCGTTAGTCGTTTATATTCTGCTTTTTGAATAACAGTTCTATCGCGTATAGAAACTGTATGGCATCTTATCCATAAGTACTTAGGAATAATTTGAAGGTCTCGGCAATTTATTAGATGATGCTACCTCTCTTGCACGATTAGTTAATAGAGGTATCTACCGACCAGACTGGACCAATGCCAGTGTGCTGAGCTCAAATCGTACAAAGCGATCTCTTGGATTCGCTGAAAGTTTCTGTATATTATCGCACAGCTCTGACGACTGCTGTAATGAAGAAACTCCACGTTTTGTTCCAGTGCCTTGGGCCATGTTAATGCGGCCAGAACAGCATACTCCTATCCAGCAACACTTAACTCCTAATAATTCACTTACAGTTTGACGATTAATGCCAACTTATTAATTATCCTCTGTGTATAGATTTTGCAACACTTAACTCCTAATAATTCACAGAAACTTAGAAACACTTAACTCCTAATAATTCACTTACAGTTTGACGATTAATGCCAACTTATTAATTATCCTCTGTGTATAGATTTTCTTCGCATATGTAATAGCAATTCATAGTATCATTTCTTGAAACCCTTTAACGCATGACAAAACTTCTACTATATTTAATGTAAACCTCGTTATTGTTATCATGTGCTCGCATAATTTGAAAATGCTTCTTGCTTTTATCCGTTGTTTTGTTTATGTATATTGAAATACCTGACGATGGAGCACTTGGTGCTTTGAAAGATCTTTTGCAAGTTGTTGTGCCTTAAAAATGTCTATTTTTTAGTACAGACTGTATTAATAAATATATCTTATCGTGCTGAAAGGCTTTTCTAATTAAAATATTAGACATATCTTAGATAAAGAATTTACATGATAAAATAGAGTAATAATAAGGAAAATATTCTAAAACCAAAAAAAAAAATAAAAAAAAAATTGCGGAGCCGAAAAAGCTAGGTAGAGGAAACAGAAGGCTCTGAGAAAAAGTTCATATTTAAAGAAACCTGTAATCGCTTAAGGAGTAAGTGGTATAAATCAATACAAAAACATTTGCTGTATTTAAAAAAATATATAAGCAAGTAGGTATCGTGAGGGTCCACAGTTTCCCCTTTTCATCCTGTCGACATTACAAACACCACAGAAAATAAAATAACCAAAACATAACAAAAAATACCCATACAAAGTAAAATGCCCAAAACATAAAAACAGGTAAAAAATACACAAAATGAAATGCCCAAAACACTGGTAAGAAATTCTGTTAAAAGCACAATGGAGATAAAAAAAAAAAATACGTAAAATACTGTATATGTTTTCAGAACTTAATACAAATGTCAAAACTGAAATAAAAAGAAAGAAAAAAGAAATATATCAAATTTCATTGTTACTTTAGATATTTTAAACCTATCAACATTTCGTAAATTGCACTTGCACTCAGTCAAAAAATATTACTTACAAGGACTCTTCAGTAACTTTTAATCGCTGTGCTCATATTTATGAGGTTTGCATAATAAATCAAGTTAATAATGTTGCGCTTTCAATTAGGCACCAAATATTAATTATTGGCCGCTAGAAGTTTGAATAAGCATAACACTCTTAAATTGATTTGTCATGAAAAGCTCATATGATCACGACATTATAAAAATTATTAAAAATGTATATGCCTAGGCCTCGGGTGTATGGTGCTCAAGTAAAATTTCAACAGAATTAATTTGATTTTTTATGAAAACTATATAAATATCAGCTCGGAGGACTGAAAACTATCAAAAAGCTCTAAGCCTAGGGTCTGCTTAATAGTTTCAATCTCAGTAAAGTGCATTGCTGAAATCTTGGACTTCTATGCAAACCTTATGAAAATTAGCACGGCGGACTGCAAATTGCTAAAAAGGCCCAGGCCTATGGCTTTATAATTATTGTTTTGTACCTGACTAAAAGTGCAACATTATCTTTAGTTCCTACTAGGACTACCCGGTAGTTCCCGGGTAAATATTACTATTTGTAGAATCACCAAGTTCAGCGGGTGAAAGTTAATGAATGAAAAAGATATTTCCGTAAATTTCCAATAAACGTATTTAAAATTTTTTGATTTAGTTAATTTAATTATACGAAGCAAAAAAAAAAAAAGTTACATTATTTACATTACATTGTATTTCTGCCTGATAAGGCACCCGTTGGTGGTGAAAGCTAACGTTTATTAATTTGTGTTTTTAACAATACACCATTAACTGGATATTTTTGCACATTATTGTTATCTACGGAATCTAACTTAGACTGTAGGTGGGGTATTGAAGTGCTGAATTGGGTTGCAGTTCTTAAGAGTATAAAATTTAATTTTTGGATTCATTTTCACCCCGGCACCCGACCCTTTCCTTCTGCGGTCTAAGTTAGAATACAATGAGGTAGTATACCAAAATTTGGTCATTCTAAATTGGAAACTATAGATTTTACGAAAATTTGTATGGGGCCCATAAACCCTAGGCACCGACCCCTTCCAAAAAAGTCTACCATCTAAGTTAGAGTACCATGAGGTAGAATACCAAATTTGGTGGTTCTAAATTGAAAACTGTAGATTTTAGGAAAATTTTGTGTGAGGGCACTTTGACCCCAACCACTTCCAAAAACAGTCTACCCTTTATATTAGAGTACCATGAAATAGTATACAAATTTCGTGGTTCTAAATTGAAAACTGTAGGTTTCATGAAAATTTTGTGTGGGGGCCCGCTGAACCAGACCTGTTCCAAAAATTATCTACCTTCTTAGTTAGAGGTATCATGAGGTAGTATACCAAATTTGGTAGTTCTAAATTGAAAACTGTAGATTTTACGAAAATTTTGTATGGGGGCCCTTGACCCCAACACGTTCCCAAAATCCAAAAACCATCTAAGTTAGAGTACTGTGAGGTAGTGTACCAAATTTGGTGGTTCTAAATTGAAAACTCTACACTTTACACAAATTTTGTGTGGGGGCCCTTGACCACGGGCCCCAACCAGTTCCAAAACCATCTACCATCTAAGTTAGAGCACCATGAGATGGTATACCAAATTTGGTGGTTCTAAATTGAAAACTGTAGATTTTATGAAATTTTTGTATGGGGGGGGCTCGACCCCGACCCATTCCAAAAACCATCTACCGTCTAAGTTACAGTACCATGAGGTAGTATACCAAATTTGGTAGTTCTAAATTGAAAACTGTAGATCTTACGAAAATTTGTATGGGGGGGGGAGATTGATTGACGCTGAACCGTTTCAAAAATTCAAAAACTATCTACCGTCTAAGTTAAAGTACCATGAGGTTTGGTAGTTCAAAATTGAAAACTGTAGATTTTACGAAAATTTTGTATGGGGAGGCCCTTGACCTCGACCCGTTACAAAAAACCGTCTACCGTCTAAGTTAGAGTACCATGAGGTAGCATACCATATCTGGTGGTTCTAAAATGAAAACTGTAGATTTTACGAAACTTTTGTATGGGGGGGGGGGCCCTTGACCCCGACCCGTTCCCCAAACCATCTACAGTCTAATATTGTGTACCTTGAGATTGTATACCAAATTTGGTGGTTCTAAATAGATTTTACGAAAATTTTTGTGTGTTTGTTTGTGGGGGGCGTCACCCGTTCCAAAAACTATCTACCGTCTGAGTTTGAGTACCACGAGATAGTATTTGATGCTGGTTATAAAGTCGTGGGTGGGTTATTCTGACGTACAATAATTGTGATGCAGGGTTATTACAACGTGGGTTATTTTGACAGTACACCGATGAATGCAGTCACGTGCTTTCAGATTTGGAACAGATAACGATGACGTAGCAAACGCTGACTTTATTGATTAGCTTATTAATTAATTCATAACTTGTGAACGGAATAACTTAAGAGTCAGATTTTAAAATAGTTGCGTTGACCTAGAAATTCCAGTATTAATAAGCTATGCAAATTTCACGATGCCACAATTCGGCGTTCAAGAGTTTTTGTCTGCTTCAGACAGATGTTTTGTGTTTTATAATAATTGAATATAATTGGAAAGATTTAACTAACTACATGAGTACTATAGTTAATCAATTAAATCTTTCACGTATATTCAACTTGATTGTCACGTGAGACTGACTGCTATTTAACTACACAAATCACATGAAACAAAAGTACCACCCATCATCCATCCAATGCAATGCTCACCTGGAGGGTGAAAGGGACAATGGACACAATTCCAGGAATTGTTATAGCCTGCTTCCCCTCCAGCTACATTCCCATTTCATTACTCCTCTATCCCTCACTGCAGCTGTCGCCTAGAAATCCACATTCAATGAAGTGCCTAAAGTCATGGGATACATACCTAGTATTGTGTAGTACCTCCTCTAGCCGGGCAAAGTGCAGCAGCTTGATGTGGCATCAATTCCACAAGTGGCTGGAAGACTTACGGAGAGATGTTGTGCCATGCCGTCTGAATAGCCAACCACAGTTCCCGGTATTTGTAGGTTCAGGATCTTGGGTACGAATGGATTTTCCCACCATGTCCCACAACTGCTGTATTGGGTTCATGTCGGGCCAACATGGTGGCCATCTCTGGTATCACCTGCATTGAATGTGGATGTTATTTTAGCCGGTGTCGCTTGTCTGTTAACATGGACAATCCTGGTCAGATGTCGTTGGTCATGGTAATTCAGCACCCGTGGTCGGCCACTGTGCTGTCCACGGTGGGTGGTAATGCCTTCCATGAGGTATTCTCGACACGCATGTGACACCATGGATCAGGGTGAGAAATCAGGAAAAATTGGCATGTGCAAAATCACACTTATAGCTAAAATTCTAGGTGCAAATCTTAAAGTACCATGTGCACAAAGTCTGTTTTTAGAGTGAAAAGCATATAACAGGTATGCTCGCATACATTTAAAAGAAATTGTGAATTAAATATGGGTTATTTGGAGAATCCTTTTATATATATATATATATGTATGTGTGTGTGTGAAATTTGGCCTATGTGAATAAAAAAGTTGTGCATGGAGAGGGAGTGGGGAATAATTTTGGCAGATTTTTAAAAAATCACTGTAAAGTGCAGTTCAAAACTCTTATTTTACCAATAAAATGTACTTCATTTCTTTTATCAGATGTATAATAAATACCATGAACACCTAAATTAAATTGGAATTTGCTATTTTTTTATATTTTGGAGATTCAGGTTCCACCATATTCAGCTTCTTGAACTTCATTAATAAATTCACATATTTCTCAAATTCCACAGATTTGTCAGTTTGAAAACAAAAATGAGGAGGGGGAAATCTTTATTCATTTAATCAGTTCATCAGTTACACTACACGAGTGACAGAAGTTAACACGTACTTAGTGCATACATAAAAAATTACAAGTATGCTATAATTACCAAAAGTTATATAAGTTTTCCAGACACTTTTCTATGGATATGTGTCACAAATCAAAGATTCATTAACCTTCCTATAATGTTTGGGGTCTTAAAAGACCCCAGCAGATCTTTGAGCTTTGGTAACTTTGTTGACTGTTGCATTTTTTGTAATGCCATAATGTGACTTATTTATTTGGTATGAAGTACAAAACCTTTAGTGATTATAAGTTTTGAGCAATTGGTAAGTGTTACATCCCCCCCCCCCCTTGGGATCCTATATGACCCCAAAGGTACTGTGTGTATATAAGATTTGAAGGACTTAGGATAGTTAATGAATGTTTCACTAATACCCACCGAAATACCTGAAGTTATTTGAAATTGCAAGCAAGCATTAAATTTTGCAACTGCTAGACTGAACATTTAGAAGATACCTGGAAACTCAAGTAATTCAGTTTTTCAATTCCTTTTAAATTTATGCAGTCGCGAATTTGCGCCATTGCTCAAATTACTTGTTGCAGAATGAAAAATTACGGTAGCATTTCCCACCCTGCCATGAATCAAGGAATGTTGAACGTTCGCACAACTTCGGAAATTGAATGTTCCATCCGTCTGGCCCCCACTACCATACCTTGTTCAAACTCCGATAATTCCCGTCGGCTTGCCATGATCCTACTGGCAGTTGTTCAACCTGACGCACGAGATTACACCTTGCAACCGATAAAAATCGTAGTGTGCGTCAAAGCCTTTATACGACAGCAGCACCAGTTAAAAATTTGCATACTGCTATCCCATGACTTTTGGCAAGTCAGTGTGCACATGTGTGAGCCCCACCCATCCTCTTTTTGCCTAAAACTAGGTGGGCTGCTTTCAACTGTGCTGACACGATGCACCCAAGGCATAATAGCCCCTTAGAGTAGGTGGCAGAGTCTCTTGCCCAACTTGAATGCTGAGCATTTGACATACTCCCTCCCCACTGCTTTTCTATCAACATTCTAACACTAACAGAAAAGGTTTCTCCAGCCTCTTTAAATATGAATTTTCATTAAATTTAGTTATTTTGCTTGTTAAGAGTAATCATCTTAGCCTTTCTCTTACTCACGAAAACTAAGGATTTCATTAAATTTTGCTCGTTAAAAATGAGCAAATTAGCCTTGAATTAACATTATACCAAACAAAAGTCCCTGTCTGCCTTTTTAAATCCAAGATCTCGCTAAATAGAAGCTTGTTATATGCAGTTTCTACTGTAATTTGCATAGAATCTGTAAAGATGTGTTGAATGTTTGAATGTGCAGACCCACTGCAGTCCCCAAAATGAAAAATCACCATGCATTATACAGTAGAACTATGTTAGTCCGAACTAATTGGGACCAGTACCTGTTTGGATTCTCTGAAATTTCGCTATAAATAAAATATGTAATAGGGAGGAAGCATTAGAGATTATACAGGGTTATTTAGAAAGAATCACCCAATTTCAAAAATTTATATTTTGAAAAATTAACAACACAGAATGATAAGTAATACATGAACAATGTAAAGGGAAAATGTAAGTTTTAAATTATGCACAATAGATGGCGCTAGTGTGTCGTTTATGAAGCTCTTTCGCCTAAGAAGTGACAATGGCGTCTAGTCAGCAGAAAGCTTTTTGTGTGCTCTCGTTTGCACGATGTCAGTCGGTAATCACCGTTCAGCGTGAATTTCGTAGAAAGTACCAAATTAATCCACCGACAGCTCAGAGTATTCACAGTTGGTATCTTCAGTTTGAGGTTACTGGATGTCTTTCTAAAAGAGATCCAGTGCCCTCAAACTGAATCTGCAGAGAATGTTGAAAGAGTGAGAGAGACTTTTCTACACAGCCCAAAGATATCGACCATTCGTGCTAGTCAAGAACTGAGGATTCCTCAGCTGACTGTTTGGCGTGTGTTGAGGAAAAATTGTGTTACAAGCCGTACAAATTGCACAACTTGCAAGCAATGAAGGCTTACAGAGGTTCGTCGTTTTCTTAACACAGAGCTACCCTGCAGTTGGATTGGTCGGAGTGGACCAGATGACTTGGTGTTACGCAGCTGGCCTCATCGGTCACCTGATATGGGTCTGGTATGATTCGTCCAAAGGTACGATTGGTCCAATGCCGATTCGTCCAATGGACGATTGGTTTAATTCCGTCTTATCTGTCCGAAGTGCTACTCGTGCTATAAGTCTCATCTGTTCTGATTCTATCTCCGATGTTATACGAAAGTATCGGCAGTCCAAAGAATGTAAAATAATGTTACATTTCATGCGTAATATTGTGGTAACAGATTCCTTTTTTTTTTTTTTTTTTTTTTAATATAGCTTTTCCTTGTTATACTGTCCTTGCTGCCGTATGAAGTTACTGGTGTATGAGCCATTCTATCAACTTCAATGTTTCTCTTTTGCATGAAATAATATAAAATACTAATGTTCCGTTTCTGTTTGTATAAGGCAGTGGGGTTTTCCGCCAACTGCCCAATGGAAACAACTGGTCGGGGTTTGGACAGAGGACTTTTCAACAGTTTTTATTCCAGTGATGTCATATTCATAACGTTTACATATTAAATCAAGTTAATAATATTGCGCTTTTACTTAAACACGAAATATTAATTCATAGGCCCTAGACCTAGGCTTTTTTAACAGTTTTAATTTTACCGATGTCAGATTCATAACGTTTACATATCAAATCAAGTTAATAATATTGAGCTTTTACTTAAGCACGGAATATTAATTCATAGGCCCGTGGCCTAGGTGCCTAGCAAAGACCTCAGAAATGATACGATGAGTGCCTTTTACAAACTTTTATAAAATGTTTACAAATACCAAATATCTAGGTTGTAACTTAAATTTTTCTAAAATGGCCCACGGCCTAGGTGCCTTGCAAAGACCTCAGAAATGATACGATGAGTGCCTTTTACAAAGTTTTATAAAATGTTTACAAATACCAAATATCTAGGTTGTAACTTAAAATCTTCTAAAAAGGCCCGCGACCTAGGTGCCTGGTAGATAGCTCAGAAATGATTCGTTGAGTGCCTTGTATAAAGTTTTATAAAATGTTTACAAATACCAAATATCAAGGTTACTTAAAATCATTTTAAAAGGCCCGAGGCCTAGGTGTCTTGCAAAGACCTGAGAAATGATAGGATGAGTGCCTTTTATTAGGTTTTATAACATATTTACAAATACCAAATATCTAGGTTGTAAATTAAAATCTTCAAAAACTGCCCGCGGCCTAGGTGCTTTGCAAACAGCTGAGAAATGCTCCGTTGAGTGCCTTTTACTAGGTTTATGTAAAATGTTTACAATTACTAAATATACAGAAATTATCTTTCAAAAGGATATAAAGAGGAGAAAAATTTAAATTATTATTCCTTTCTGGAAAAAAAAAAAAAAAAAGGTTACCGTTGGTAAGTTTGTAAAAGATCAGGTGTTTGTGCCTCCTTTGCCCACAACTCTATGCGAACTTAAACAATGCATTTCTGCTGCTTTAGAAACAATTACCAATGACACATTAGACCGTGTTGGGCAGGAATTTTAATATTGCATCGACATTATATGTGTGACTAAAGGAAGTCATATCAAACATTTGTAAAAGAAAACTTAAGACATTTTTTCCTTTACATTGATGTATTACTTATCATTCTGTGCTGTTAATTTTTCGAAATATAAATTTTTGAAATCGAATGATTCTTTCTGAATAACCCTGTAGATAGGGAGGAAGCGAAAACAGTGAGGGAGCTGGCGAGCTATTAATTCACGGAAAATAGAAATACATTGTATGTACTAGAGTCCTCCCCGATTACCGAGAATATGCCCCCCCCCCCCCCCAATGCCAAGCGTAGCAAGCTTCACTTGCCCACACCAAAATTTTCTGAGAAATGTGATGTGACTGGAGAACCATTAAACGTATGTATTAATCACTTTATTAAAAAGTTCATTTTGTTCACGTTTTCATTTTATTATTTTTTCTGCACACAGTATGTACATTATGTGGATATTACGTACTGTATATACAGTGTATTTCATTGATTTTGGGTTAATTTCTGTTTCATTCAGTGTCTACACTGAATGTACGCTATGTAATTCTATGTAATTATGTTTTGTATTTGTGCTTTACATACTACTGTATTTTGAAAACATAATAAAACTACACGTACTACATATTTTCAGTTCTTAATACTGAATTTTTTTCTTCTTTACCTAGCCTAATTTTGACTTTTCCAATTTTGGATTGGATTAGCAGAGTCCTACTGTATTTTCAAATAAACACTGAACAATACCATAAATAATGTTTCATTGTTTATTAATATTCCCATATCACATATCAACAACACAGTTGCTTAGAAGGAAATAATTTCGAAAGAACAGGAGCAGTCATGACATGCGACAAAACAAAACTATCACAGATATGGAATCTTAATAAAGTGTATGTGATCAGGTAAAAAATTACTGGTTATAAATTATATACTTTCATCTACATATTGTAAACAAACTTATTCTTACATAAATAAGATGTGACTAATACTGCAAACATTTTCAAACATATTACTAATATATATTGACATCCAACTCTTCTTTTGGAAGGAATTTTTTTTAAAAGTGCTGTTACTGAATTAATCCTGTTTTGTTAAATATTTATCCAGCAGAAAGATATTAACCCAAACAAGTTCTACAAACAATTTCTTGGAAGAAAAAACAAAGAATTCTGCTTAATAAAACTGGCTCTAGTAACACAACTTAAATCTGATTCCTGCTGTTAAAACAAAAAGAACTTGACAGCAATATAAATGTATTGCACAGTAAGTAAACCAACAAACTGTCATATCATCTACATTTTATTTAGTATTATATACCTGTATTTTGGATTCTATCAAAAAGCATAAACATTTTGCTACCATATTATTGAATGAACATATCTGTTGTTAGTATGTATCTGTTAAAAGAAGTTTAATTTTTGTTTCTTAATACTTGAAATATAAGTTTGGTTCTGGCTATAATCAAGGGTACTAGCAGGAAATTAGAAGGTACCAATTATTTATTATATTTGAAAATGTTTCATTTATTTATTATTAGTAATTAATTTGCTTCATAAGTTGCACAAATACAGGTATTCCTCATATTACACAACTGACTGGTTCAGAGAAGTTTCCACATAAGCAAAAATGGTGTGAAGTGAATTGATTTCATATGGATAAATCGGTAAAATAGAAACAGAAATGTGTTCCAAGGTTTAAAAAAAAAACAGACATACCCAAAATCTGTGAAGAAATGGATTTGTTTACATTTTTTCGGTTAGTTCATTGATACAGCAATTAATTTAATCGCATGATGAATCGATTGATACAGGTGTGTCTGGGTCATCATTTTCCTGGTCCCTTGAATGAATTGAGTTAGTGGGCTACATATTTTCAGCTCTGCAAAACAAATTATCAAGAGAGAATTGACAGGTAGCATTATTTTTTCTTCCTGCAAGTCAGATGTGAAATATTCACAACAGTTCATTAATCAGTCATGCACTGCTCTGGTGGGGCAGTGGTCTAAGTGACCGTTTCTCTGAGTGGGCCTGGTTCTGGTCCCAAATGAGGCATGGGTAGTGTGTTTGTCTTATGGCACTGGCTTTCTACCTTTCCTGGAATTGTGGCTCCAATTAACTTTCACTTTGTTCTGGTGGATTTCAAGAAATCACCCCCCCCCAAATTCTATATATGCCCCTGCTATGTGACCTTGCTTTTGTGGTGGGGAATGTGTATATACATCAATCACAACATCGTAATATTAAGAAAAATAATGTTACTTCACAAGTTTTTTTTTTTTTTTTTTTAAATGTCAACTAAGGTTATGCTGTGCTCTGGTTTAGCTTCTTTAGGACGAAAGGAATACAAGTATTCAAATTGCATGTGATACCATCAACAGTGTTTACATTTATGGGCTTATTCAAAGTACAGTAAAGCCTGTGTAAGTTGGCCACTCATGGTTCCAAACTATTGTGGCCAACTTAGGGAGTTCGGAATTAGAGTGAATGGTATATATGCCATACATTAACATAGAAAATGAATTCATAGCAACCGTTTTAAATACTGCATGAAACACTGTTTATACAGTACATATAAGTACAGTATCACTATATAAATACTACAGGTTTGATTCTAAACTGGAAAGATATTCACTGAATGGTCAATACAGTACAGTATAAGTGGTGCATACATCTAAATATATGTGGAAGGACATTAGTCCATTTCCAATTAGTGTATCCTTATTATGTATTAAGTTCATAGCAAACATTATGTATTCTTTTGAAAATAGTCAATCATAGTTTTCTGCTGAGTTTCTTTAAATTTCGTTTGGGCCCAGTGTTTTTTGATTTCTGCATATACTCCCACGAGTTTTTCTAATAAAGCAGGATGTTTTGCAGATGCAGATGCATATGTCGTAAATTTGACACTAATTTTCTTTTGAGAGCCATCAAGTCATTGAACTATCTTCTTACAGCATAAACTAAGAACAACTTGGCTTGTTGCTTGGAGTAAAAGAAAAAACCCAACACTCAAACAATAACTTATTCTTAAATTCCTCAGACTTTAGAAGCATACCATATCTGCACAAAGGCAAGCCTTTATAGAACAACCCATCCACTGCTGAGCTCTGATGGCAATTTGTATGCACCCCTCTTAAGAAAATTTCAACCCTCAGTATTTTAAACACCTCTTTACTGCAAAGAAAGACACTGATAAGGAGAATGACCCGTGAATGGGGTCTAAATGTTCTTGACAGCTGCTTGAGACACACACACACACACACACACACACACACACACACACACACACACACACACACACACACACACACACACACACACTGCGCCCTAAGGTGTTGGCCACATGTTGCTGATTACACTCCTAATCCTTTCACACATTCTGTTGTTACTCAACCCAAAAAGAAAAGATTTTGAAGCAAGTGGCCAACTTAAGATGTTTGTTTTAGTACAGATAAATTCGAAATTTAAGAGATTTGGGTGGCCAACTTCCAAGTTAGACAGGTGGCCAAGTTACAGAGGTTTTGCTCTGTGTTACTACATATGATATTTGCTGTTCCTTAAAAAAGTGGACAACTTAGGCAGGTGGCCAACTTTACAGGTTTAACTGTATTAAAATTGTATGATGTCATATGTGATTTGAATATTTATGTGCCATTTTATCCTGAACGAGCTGAGCCAGAGCACAGCAAAACCTTGGTTGACTTGAAAAATAAAATATTTGTGAAGGTTTTTCTTAATATTGTAATCACAACACTTCTAGCCTACAACCTGTAGAATCACAGCATTGACCACTGTCTGCTGTGCAGCATGGCCGGCATGTGATCACTATTCTTAGTTGCTCCCTGTCCTATCAGAGTACCACAAACTCATATTTCTGTGCATGTCTTAGTACCTGAGCTTGCTCATGAGAGGTGCAAAAAATCTTTCTCCAATTATAGAGTAAATAGAAACAGATAACTTATATGGGTTATACCCAGGTAAGTTTCACTGGTTTCTATTTATCTATAAAATAATAATGAATGATTTATATATATAATAAATGCTTAACTTACTGACTTGTCCACTTTTGAGAATTGAAATATACATTATTTTTCAGTGAATGCTTAATTGTAAATCTAATATTCTCATGTATTGGACATATTATTTCAAACATGTCAATTAAAAGCAGATTTGTTATGGACATGGTTTGTCAATTTTAATCAATTTTCTATGCTATAATTAAGATATCTGGCACTACTTTCATGATTAAAATGCAATCAATTCATAATTATCTCATTAGTATGCCATCACTAGGCTACATACAGATAAAAATTTCATTTGTATTCACCAAATTATTGTAGTAACTTCTTACTTAAACAAGGTTTTGATCAACAGATTTTGTGCCAACATGTTAGAATACCTTTAAAAAATACAATTTTAAAGTCTTATGTAAGGCTGACATTTTTAATTTTTCTCTCTCTTTCTTAGAACTTATTTGCCAATCCTAAGACATTTTTATTGAGTCCTTCACACTAGGTTGCGAGTACAGGGTTGGAGACATAGAACAGAGGGAACTAATTATCAGGTAAATAAATCATCACATACAAGTGTGGTGGTTATTGAGGACACTTTTCCTCCTTAAAAAACAACAACAACCTAAAATATAATTTTACGGGTAAACCATGAAACTTGGTAGGTACGAATACATAACAAATGACTTATATGGGTAAATATACAAATTATTCAAGGAGTTTCAAACAAAAAATGATTGCTAATATGGCTTTTAATTTAATCTTTGAACAGGTCACAGCCTACATTTTGTACAAAAATAAGACAAAATCTGCATCAATTATGGGAGGAATTATGGTATCTAGTACATACTGCTTAATCATGGATGCACACTGGGTGATGTGTTGTAGGTTTGGCTTGAGATGTGAGCCAACCAAACCCATGACTTACCATATTACAGTCGAATCACAACTCAACGCTTCCTAGATTCAATTATTTCCAACATTTAATGTTACATTTTGAAATCCCCAAACTTTTTCTATGAACATATTAAGGAAGCCCACATCTTACATTTTGATGTTAACGTTTTTTCCACATCTAACATTTTTATTCTTCAACCAGAATTTTTTCATCCCAAATTTAGCATTGTTTCCTCTGCAGTTTAAACCAGAATGGTGTGAGCCATCAATTCCACTATGGATTTCTTGTTTGCTCCTCCCCCATCAAAGGGGAAAAGGAAACAGCACTTTGTAAAGCAGTGGCAATAAAACGAGTTGTTCAACATTTTTGGCATCTCAGACTTTATTTCGCACCATACACACACAAACTTAATACGTAAAAAGTGCAAGGATTCTCCACAGAACTGATCAAGTGTTACATGATTAGGAGTCTCTTTTTAGTGAGATTATAAAGTGTTGTTTGGTCAGATCAGTTAGTGGTCTCCGAACCATAGCAGTGAAAATATTCGTAAAACTTCATATGGTTTTCACTTTGAGCAAGAAAGCAAAGTTTACCGAAATGGACAGTGTAAGGGCGAAAAATAATAATGAGATGAATATCAATTAAGATATGATCAAGTGTGAATCTATGTATATAAAAACAAAAAGAAAAAGGGGCTATGTCACATGCAGTGGGACGACGAAATGCCGCCCGAGAAAAATGTTTCTTTTACTCAGGAAATAACTTTATTTCATTAACTGTGTGCATATGCAATGCAAAATGCCTGGCGTACGTTTACGACGTCAGGAGGTAGGTAACTAATCCAAAGCTGCGGAAAGACATTGTTTCGTAGTACATTGCCGGACACAGAAAATCTGGTCCAAGAGAATACCTGCACCAATGCCCAATGGTAGAAGGGCACCAGTTTGTCTGGGAGGTCTGAATACATCCTTTATGTGAAAGAATGTCAGTATTGTTGTATGTTTTGTTCTGTTCTGTCTGTATAAAGTCTGGTTTCCACGCGCAGAAGTCCGTTAGAAGGAATGTCAAACATGCGGTCGTCAGACACGAAGACAATAAGTGGGGGCCAGGCAGTTCGAAGAAGCAGGAACTGATACGAAGCAAGTTGGCCTGCGGGCAAAGGTCAGGTTCGCTCCGGAATCTGACAAGGTCAGAGGTCGGCGCCTCGGGGTAGGGGGCAGAGAAAAGGAGGGGTTCTCCGGATCAAGGGGGGATAAGAGATAGCTTCTGACAGAGGAGGAAGGATTGAGAAGAGAGCTTGGAAGGCAGGTAGACGTGGGGAGTTTAGGCTCCAAGGAAGGCAGTTCCTGTTTTTAGCGTGAAGCTGGGTGCTTCGGGAGAAAGAGTATAGTATAGCAGTGAAAAGAGAGCTTGGAAGGCGGATAGACGTGGGGAGTTTAGGCTCCGAAGAACACGGTTCCTGTGTTTAGTGAGAAGCCGAGTGCTTCGGGAAAAAGCGTGGAGTCGGAACGACTCTGATATTAGAGTTGCCATAAGGCAACTGATTTTTGATTGAACAATTTGTGACGGACGCCACATGGGTAATAAGTTCTTCGACGTGGACATTGGCACCGGAACCAAACTCTTACCAATACTTTTGCTTCATTAAATTTATTGTCTTTCTTATTCACGAAGTATTTATTGAAGTTGATGAAGTGCTTTACGGTAGCCATTCTCTCCTTTCCTTGATTTGCAGATAATTAAACAAAAAGGAGAAGGAAGAGGAGCCTGGATAAAAAATTTATAACTAATAAATTAAGAGAGAGAGAACCTCAGATAATTTGCTGTCAGTGGGAGAGTTGTTAAAATAACTCACGGACGCCTATTGGAAGAAAGGCGGGACTTAGCACGAGAGCCCATGTCTCACCCCTACAGACAGAAATAAAAATGCTGCATTTTAAACTTACAAAAAGACTGAACTTAGCAACTTCTACTCTAAATACGATAATAGGTAATCAAGATTTGATCATCTCTGCTGTGAAAAAATCCCGACTAATCACCACAAAGAAAGAATTCAAAGGCGTCTCCGTACGAAGCCTCGGAAAAACTCGCACCGAGATGGTTTCAAGAAGCATGTGCTAATAATAATTTGCCTATTATTTGTGTGATCTTACGTGAAACAGTCAAGAAAATTGCGTCAAAGTTGCAACTCAAACAGTTCATCACATCATCTAATTGGATTGATAGATTTAAAAGCTGACACGGACTTCTCTAAGAGGCGGTCTGGTGGGTTAGCAAGTGTAGATCCTGTGACAATAAAAAAAGAAGAAAAATGATGAATTTCTGAAAATTATGGACAACCATCCGAGACTTTTTCAAGCGTTAATGCAGTAGAGCTTCTCTTAGCAAGGAAGTAAATGCACACATATACAAATTATGTATTTTTAATTATTACTACATACATATTTTCCTGTGTAATATCTGAAACATAATTCTTGTTTTGACTCACTTTTTTTGCGATGTTCATGCAATGTAAAATAATCTGATTGTTGCCATTACATGGCATTTTGAATCGCAATTTTAAACTCAAAAAATGGTATTTCCGTATTGAATAATTTTCTGGATTTAATGTTAATTTTACACGCTATTCCAAAAACGTTAGATGGTGATTCAGCTGCTATATGCACATAAAATTACCCAGTTTCGCTGGTCATGCAATTATGCAGTTTTCGTTGTGGCTGTTTTGAAATCACATTGTAGCGAAATCACATTAAGTAAGATGGCATATAATAAGGGACACCTGTATACACATCAACAAATCTCTTTCGCAGCAGTGCACAAAATGGTCGATTTTTATGCCAGTTTAAGAACAAGTAAATTAGATTATTCTTGCTATTACTGATATGAGAATAAGATAAACTCATCAGCACTATATTAATGTCTATCACAACAGTTAAGTAACAGCATAGTCCAAAAAGTGTGCTGGAAATTTTGGAGGAATTTCAAAAGATGAGTAATTTGTTTAACATGCGGCAGCAACATGATAAATTGGTTCTCTGTCACATGAAACACATGTACATGTGATGAAAAATGCATTAACTGGGGGAAATGCAAAAGGGATGCTGAATGAAAAAGGTCATCACACAGAAAAAAGATCATGAGGTTCATATATGCTGAAATAACATGAAAAGTGAACTATATATACATACCACTATAACCATAACAAGTGGAAATTCTAATCAGGTACTTTCCACACAATTATGCACTGTATGTAAACAGCATAAAGAAATTACAATTATACTAAACTTTGTTACAAACATAATTTATATTTGGTACAAACATACTAACATCACAAAATCAGTCACAAGAAACAACCTATGCAATCAAAAGTATAGTCTGATAAAAAAAATCCTGCAATGATTGTCTCAAGAATAAGAAAATTTTCATTTCAACAAAGCATACACAGCTGCAATGAAACAGAAAATCAACAAACTGGTAAGAAAATATTTCATTATATTTTTTGTACTACAAATTTATAAGAGAACTTCCTGCATGGTAATCAAATCTGTCATGATAAATTATTCCTTTAACTATACTGATTGCCTATGATCTGCAATTTCAAATCACAATAAGAGAGGTGTGATCTTCAAAAGAATAAATAAATAAAGGACATTAGAAATAAATTTCTTTCAAATGGTACATCATGCTTTGTTCATGGCTGAACATGGATTTGAGATGCATTATAAAAACCACTATATTATATTAAATAAAATTACTGTACATTCTCAGCATTACTAAAGATGATAGTTGCTCTTGCTGCCCTACTTGCTTTTATAAATATTGTCAATTTGTTCTATCACTCATGGTGATAATTTAGTACTGACCAAATCACAATTCTATTCCCAAACAGGGACAAAAGAGATTAAAAAAAAAAAAAAAAAAAAAAAAGTAACCTCAATTCACAAATTACAGGATTGACTCAAATTATGAACATTACAGTGCGTCAGGGCGGTGTTGGGCATAATCAATTGAATTCAAAAATCGAATCGAAAGGTTGAAAACAAAGCGATAGTGAGTGGGAGTCCATTCATCTCCATGACTACACAAGCTCTAAGGCCACCACCAGCCCTCGCCATCATCATGGACAGACACGAATTTGGCTTTTTGCCACTTCCAGGCACTCATTTAATTTTTTTTTATCAGTCTTAAATTAGCGTATGCGCATACATATCACTAAACTGTTCCCTGAGTTTCGAAGGTTAGCTCTTCAAAGAAGAGCTGCCAATACAGAATGATTGATGGTGTTAAAATTTACTTACCTTTGTCAGTTGTATCAAATTTCTCCCTTTACAGAGTGCACAAAACTTGAGCTTCACTGATATCCATTTCATCTCACACACTACCTTTTGTAATTGTTACTCATTCCCTTTAACCCATGCCTCATCCAGGACTTGAACCAGGCACATCTTATACAAGCAGTCAGAAGCCAATGCTTAGACCACTTGCCCCACTGGGGTGGCTGAATTCAAGCATCTGCAGCAATGATGTCATGAGTGACTGTGTCAACAGTTTTTATAATCAACATCTGTCTTTTATATTAGTGTTGACACTGCTCCATGGCCAATCAGTAATTTCTCCCACTTTAAGTCACTTTTCTGAGCTTAACAAAAGTATCCACATCTTTGTACTTTAACCATCTGAACAAATTGAAACAGCAGTGTTTTTGTCCCCTTGTTTTATAAATTTTAGCATTCACTCTAATAATAATAATAATAATAATAATAATAATAAAAATAAAACCTTGCATTTCAGGTTTGAAAATTTCAATCTAACAAATGCTGATTGTTGCAAAACAGGAACTTTATGTACAAAACTTAAGACCAGCATATTATAAAAATCTAACAAATGCAGGTTCAACATAATAAACAAATATGTATGATTATGTAAGTAACTTTTATATGCCTACCACGGCAAAAGCTAGGAAACATATGGCTTTTAAACTGGGGCGATTTAACAAACTTCTTTCAAAAATCAGTCATGTGATATCATGATAGTATACCCCTTCATTTAAAATAAGATTTGATTAAAAAAAATCACTGAAAATGTTCCACCTATAAAAGTCAAGATCAACAGAATAGAATGACATATGAACTGTGAACATAATATGATTTGGATATTAGTTTTCTTTTTTCAAGGAGCGTTTAGACTAACTAGAGAGTGAAATGAATAGCACAAACATTTTAGCACTTTTAACATTTCATGTAAAGGCAATATACTTTTTGACAATGAACTAATTACAACCAGAAACAGATCAATGAAATGAGGTTAATCTAAATGGGGAAAAAAGTTCCATAGATAAATCTAATCAATAGAAATAGCTTTGAAATGCATTTTCAATTAAATTTCAGATACGCATTGAAGCAAAACATCTCTGGAACACCATACATATGCAAGCGTATCCATTACATCGCACATACTACCTTTTGTGCTTCTTACTCATATTCATAGTTTTGAAAATAAGTTTTTTTTTATGCAGTGCATATTTTAGAAAAATGAAGAAAGGATAAAGCATGAAATTTGTTATATATATAATTTTTACATATTCAAAACTGTTTTAAGTGATTTTTTTAGACCAGACAGCTAAAACAAAGGACAGTGAGCAAGAAATAAGGATATAAATTTTGCAAATGCTGAGCTTCACACTAATCACAAATGAATTTGTTTATGAAAGACTACAGTTTCAAATATTCAATACGAACATAATGTGATGCATTTTACTTTAACACTACCAGCAAAAAGAGTCATAAATAAAGTACATGTATATTTTATTTTCCATTCATGAGTAAAACACTAATGACTATAATTCTAAGGCAAGTGAAAGCTAACAAAGTTACAAAAATCTAAAAATATTATTTATCTATAAATATTAATTATGCCAAAACAAGAGTGGAGTGGATGTTTTGTAGATGTATATTGCACTTGATAAACATGGAGGACAGACTGAATAGCATGAAACATACTGATGACAACTACATGTTTAAACCACGTTGAATTCACAACAGAATACGAGGGCAGCTATAAATATTTGCCATCAGCAATAATGGTTAGAACTCACTCATTTTCTGTTAAAACTTCATACATAAACACTTCTGGATTTACTCAGAGATTTAAGTTATATCAGGTATTATTCAGTTGAAGAATGCGCTTAATTCTTCTTTTCCACTGAGCCCCCTGAAGTCTCTGGGCTTTTTATGACTATAAAGGCCCTCTCAATGCTTTGAAACCACTTCATAAAGCTTGTTATAAATGCTAGTTAAGAATTCTTTAACTAAATAATATTTCATGCATGAATATTAGATAATGTGTAAAACAACATGAAAATTATAAAAAGCAAGCATATTCAACAAGTGATAAGGGGAATAATGTGCTAATCTTTAAAGAAATGAAATTATATTACAATAAAGTCTGATGTAACAAATTCTATTCCTACTTCTTGTGCAATGTTCTACTATTTGCGCACATATATATATTTTTTTCTTGCCTCTGACAGAATGACAGCTCAGTGCATACACACTGAAAAGTTGATTGTAAAGGAAAAAAGAAAAGAAAAGCAAAATGGAAAAGTTGAACAATAGTACTCACTTTATTTTCTATCATTACTTGATTGGCTAGGTAGCACAAAGTGTGCGTGAAGTGCAGTAATGTTTTCACAATAGAATTTTGCTCACTGTAACCAGAATTTTAAGTTCTCACAATAAACACAATGAAAATGCTTCTTTATAAAGCTGCAATAGGAAGATCAGCATTTAAATATGGAAGCTCAGCATCAGATGTTCCCCTCATTAATCACAGCTAGGGATGTATTCAGATATTCAGAGGAGGGGGAGGGGTTACAAGGGGGTTTGCCCCCCAAAGTGTTTCATTTGTTTTTGTTAAAATGTGACTTACTTTTAAAAAATGCCTGAATTTAATAAAAATGCACCAACCTACATTAGAAAATAATGCTTTTATTTTTTTCTTCTATTTTTTATTAACTTTTATTTGGTCCTGATGGATTTCAAAATCTTTCATTTTCTGTTGCACCCCCCTCCCTCCCCGAATTTTTTTTTTATATATACACCCCTGATCACAGCCCAGGGAAATATTTTCAACTGCCTTCGCTTAACATCATAGCAATAATAATAATAATAATAATAATAATAATAAAAAATAAAGTAAAATAAAATTTGTTTCACCATTCACAGACATAACTAATGACACATGATGCTCCTCAAAATGTGAGAAAGTAACTGGAAACACATGAACCTTGCATCAAAAGAATACTTCAAACACAGGGTATTATACTTTGCATCTACACAAAGTACTAACAAAAATTACTATAACATCCACAAACAGGATTTATTGCATTACAATATACTTAAAAAAAAAAAAAAAAAAAAAAAAAACACTACATGAGATCTAAAAAATGTTTCAGAATGCATAAAAATGACGAAAAACATAAGACAGTATAACAAATAAAGGTAACTTGATCACGCTAGTTACGTTAACTGAAAACTTTACAAAAAGTTCGTAAGTTGGAAGCTTTCGACCTTATCTTAGGTCTTCATCACGCCAATGGAGGACTAAGATTGTTGCCATATTCTACATTTGAATTTTCCCTATTTTTGTTGCCAAAACTTAGAATTGATCTCCAGATCAATGGAATGTAGAGAGGAGATTCGGAGTTGCAAGTCATTGAGTTGAAAATAATTTCTATGCTTTCACGGTAACGGAGGGCAAAACGATTGTCAAAAGAAGCAATTCGTTTTGCTTCGTTCCAGTGGGGAACTGCAGATGTGTCTTCCATTGTCAAAATAGACAAGGCAGTATTAGGATTGGCTTTCGAAACATCTTTTCTATGTTCTAAAATTCTATGGTTAATGCTCCTGTATGTGCTTCCAATGTATAAGTTATCCCCAGTAGAAGAAGAGATAGGAATGCAGTAAACTCCTGGGAGGTTCAGGCTTTCAACTTTGTCCCTATCCCTTTGTAGAAGTTTCAAGATGTTTGGGGTAGATTTAATGGCAAGATGGTAAGGAACAGAACCACAGAATTTCAGGTCTTCTTTCTTGTGAGGAAGGAGGCATTCTATTTTCGAATGGTTTTCATATTTCTTTATGAGGGAGTTGACTGTAACAGCAGGGAAACCATGGGAGAGGGCTATTGTAGAAATTTTGGAGAGTTCTTCTTGAGGAGAGAGTTGGTTGTTGCAAATGATATGAGCCCTGTGGATGTAGGACTTCAATACTGCAAGCTTGTAGAGATGCAGGGTGCAAGATTTGTAGGGAATGATGTTAGTGGCCGCAGAAGGTTTTCGATAGACGGAACGAGTAATGGAGAGATCAGCGTTTCTGCAGATAGATACATCCAGGAAATCAATTTTGTGATTTACTTCCTTAGATATAGTGAGCTTAATGGAAGGAAATTTTTCTGTAATGGAGTTGATCAGTATCTGTAGTTCAGACTCGGAATGTGGCCAGCTAATGAAAATGTCGTCTACATATCTTAACCATAGGGAAGGTTGAAAAGGGTGTAGAGGAATGATGGAAACTTCAATATGTTGCATGTAGATTTCAGCAAGCAGAGGGGAAAGAGGTGAGCCCATGGGGAGACCAGATTGTTGCCTATACACAATTTTGTTGAAAACAAAACAACTGTGTTGATGAATAGTGTGGAAACAATCATAAAGATCTTTGATAAGAGGACCGGGGGGTTCAAAATGAAGAATCAATTTCTTCATGAGGAGCATGTAGGAATCAAAATATGGTACAGAGGGAAACAAAGATTCTACATCAAGAGTATACAGATTATCACAAGGAGAAAAGGAATTAGGAAGGTTGTGGATGAAGTTTGAAGTAGAGATAACTGTATGAGGATGGTTGGCTGCCAGGGATTTGCGTTTGAGGACCAATCTCTTTTCAAGGTTTACTGCTGGAGAAAAAGAATATTCCACTAAAGGTCTGATGGGGTTACCAGCTTTATGCAGTTTCACTTGCAGGAAGAGCCTGGGAGTTCTAAAGTAAGGAGGGGGTGATATATCACCAAGGAAGGATTGAAGAGTTTCTTTCTTAGCTAATCTGTCAACTGAGTTTTTGAGTGAGTTGGTGGTGTCTGACTGCAAAGGAATGCAGTTAGCAGATGTAAGAAAAGAAAGCACTTTTTGGTTTAGAGTTTCTTTACCAATGATGACTGGGCAACCAACTTTATCTGCTTTGCATACGGCTAGGTCATTTTCCTGAATAAATGACCTGAATTCTTTTAAACAAGAAGAAGAGTACTTGATTGGCACAGAACTGTCACTATTCCTCCTAGCTTGGATAAATTCTTATCATTAGGCCCAAAATTTTCACCTGCTCTTCTTATCAATCTTCCACAAACTGTTTCTGTTATAGAATCAGCCATCCACAGAACTGAGACTGTTCAGCAGCCTATCCTTCGTGCCAACGCTGCTGTTATCTTATCCAAGCAAAATTCTGTGCCAATCAAGTACTCTTCTTCTTGTTTAAAAGAATTCAGGTCATTTATTCAGGAAAATGACCTAGCCGTATGCAAAGCAGATAAAGTTGGTTGCCCAGTCATCATTAGTAAAGAAACTCTAAACCAAAAAGTGCTTTCTTTTCTTACATCTGCTAACTGCATCCCTTTGCAGTCAGACACCACCAACTCACTCAAAAACTCAGTTGACAGATTAGCTAAGAAAGAAACTCTTCAATTCCTTCCTTGGTGATATATCACCCCCTCCTAACTTTAGAACTCCCAGGCTCTTCCTGCAAGTGAAACTGCATAAAGCTGGTAACCCCATCAGACCTTTAGTGGAATATTCTTTTTCTCCAGCAGTAAACCTTGAAAAGAGATTGGTCCTCAAATGCAAATCCCTGGCAGCCAACCATCCTCATACAGTTGTCTCTACTTCAAACTTCATCCACAACCTTCCTAATTCCTTTTCTCCTTGTGATAATCTGTATACTCTTGATGTAGAATCTTTGCTTCCCTCTGTACCATATTTTGATTCCTACATGATCCTCATGAAGAAATTGATTCTTCATTTTGAACCCCCGGTCCTCTTATCAAAGATCTTTATGATTGTTTCCACACTATTCATCAACACAGTTGTTTTGTTTTCAACAAAATTGTGTATAGGCAACAATCTGGTCTCCCCATGGGCTCACCTCTTTCCCCTCTGCTTGCTGAAATCTACATGCAACATATTGAAGTTTCCATCATTCCTCTACACCCTTTTCAACCTTCCCTATGGTTAAGATATATAGACGACATTTTCATTAGCTGGCCACATTCCGAGTCTGAATTACAGATACTGATCAACTCCATTACAGAAAAATTTCCTTCCATTAAGCTCACTATATCTAAGGAAGTAAATCACAAAATTGATTTCCTGGATGTATCTATCTGCAGAAACGCTGATCTCTCCATTACTCGTTCCGTCTATCGAAAACCTTCTGCGGCCACTAACATCATTCCCTACAAATCTTGCATCCTGCATCTCTACAAGCTTGCAGCATTGAAGTCCTACATCCACAGGGCTCATATCATTTGCAACAACCAACTCTCTCCTCAAGAAGAACTCTCCAAAATTTCTACAATAGCCCTCTCCCATGGTTTCCCTGCTGTTACAGTCAACTCCCTCATAAAGAAATATGAAAACCATTCGAAAATAGAATGCCTCCTTCCTCACAAGAAAGAAGACCTGAAATTCTGTGGTTCTGTTCCTTACCATCTTGCCATTAAATCTACCCCAAACATCTTGAAACTTCTACAAAGGGATAGGGACAAAGTTGAAAGCCTGAACCTCCCAGGAGTTTACTGCATTCCTATCTCTTCTTCTACTGGGGATAACTTATACATTGGAAGCACATACAGGAGCATTAACCATAGAATTTTAGAACATAGAAAAGATGTTTCGAAAGCCAATCCTAATACTGCCTTGTCTATTTTGACAATGGAAGACACATCTGCAGTTCCCCACTGGAACGAAGCAAAACGAATTGCTTCTTTTGACAATCGTTTTGCCCTCCGTTACCGTGAAAGCATAGAAATTATTTTCAACTCAATGACTTGCAACTCCGAATCTCCTCTCTACATTCCGTTGATCTGGAGATCAATTCTAAGTTTTGGCAACAAAAATAGGAAAAATTCAAATGTAGAATCTGGCAACAATCTTAGTCCTCCATTGGCGTGATGAAGATCTAAGATAAGGTCGAAAGCTTCCAACTTACGAACTTTTTGTAAAGTTTTCAGTTAACGTAACTAGCGTGATCAAGTTACCTTTATTTCTTAATATTGTTACGTGTTTTGCCCATAATCATCAAGACAGTATAATAATAAAGATCTAAGAAATCTCTTCAACACTTCTGTACCTAACTAAATTGAGTCCAATCTATATTTGCAGTGGTCCTTCAAATGCATTTTTTTTTTTTTTGGCAATTTTAAACATATTGTTTGCCAAGAATGTGAAATGTATTGACTTAGCAGAGCATTTTGTTCATAGCAAGTTTCCAGCAATGAAAATGTGAAAATCTCGGGCTGAATGCATTTCAAACCTAACATTTAGAAACACACTATGGTAATATTACCCTTTGTTACAGTTACTTGATATTGAAAATATGGTTTCCAGAATTTTCTCATGCATGCCACCTACTACAAGGTTGTAAAGACACCAATGACTAGTTATATACAGTGAAAAATGAAATACAAAATGAGCTATTTGCAGTGCAAATATATTTGTGTATTTTAATTACAAACATTTCTACAGTGTGACAAACTTTCTTACTCTCCAATTTTAGTGCTTAACAGGGCCATTTACTCGCCTCCTGACAGCATTTTGGTCTTGTCCATGACTTAACGATCTCGCAGAACTATCAGAATGATCAGAAACTGGGCTTCCTTCATTCACTGGGCTGCCAAGTTCTAACAGTTTCTTCTGATAGCAGCATGAGGGGAAAGAAATGAATGAATAAATCAATAAAACCACTTAGCAATAATATTTCCTTTCATAAGAAACACACACACACACACACACACACACACACACACACACACACACACACACACACAGTTATTAACAGTATAAAAACTTAAACATAAGAATTCTACTTAAAAACATCAGCAGCAAATAAAGCACTGGACAATCAATTATGTTTTATTTAAGGATATAAAAAGCACACTAACAGCATGAGATACAATCAGACTATTCCAAAATCATAACTGAGGTCTCTCCCTGACATGACATTTAACTTTCCTGTGATCCAAGGGTCATATATGACACTATGAAGTATTTCAGTCCCAATAACTCTTTTTCCTGTAGCTCCTAGTGTTTCCCCAACAGTTCTACACTCAAAGTTTAGAAATGTATTACAGACTATGAGATAACGATAGCCACCTGAGGTTACATGCAGGCAACAATACAGAATATTGGTGTTTTGGTCACATGATGTATGACATGCACCAGTAGAGGGAAATAAATTTGAATCAGTAGAGAATGAGTCTTTTGAAGACAGATGGTTGGTTGGTGTGTCCCTTGTTCCCTTCATATCAGAGTACACATGGATTCACTCTGCAAAGTACATCTGGACTCATCTGAGTAGAGTACTGACCTCCATTTGGTTTTGAATCCGACTGACATGGTCTTGTCCAATTCAAACATCGCCCCCAGTGACGGGGAAGGGGAGGTGGTGGTAAAGGACATGCAGAGTATGGGTGTCTAGGATAAAAACCTCCTTCGTAAAGCATTCTACGAACAGTAGAAGCATATACCACTGTTCCTGTAGCAGCAGCAAAGGCAGATTACAGCTGTGTTGGGGTAGCAGTCCTGTTCCTCTGCGCAGTTAATCAGGCATATCAGTCATCAAAGGATGCTGCAACCCTAGACCTTCCTTTGCTGTACCTTTGGGAAGCTGATTGCATATTTTGAAATTGGGGGGGGGGGGGGGTCTACAGTCTGTGGACCACATAAGGACTCACATGCAGCCGCCTTGCAACTTCCACCTCACTTTGGCCTACCTCTAGTCTTCCGACCACTCTCCCCCTCAGTTCATCTGTAAATGATGTCTTCCGGTATCTCAAAATCCTTTCTTTACACTCCGCAAATGATGTGACATACACCTCCACAACAGCCCCTTTTATGCTGCAACTCATTCACATAAAGTGATGCCACTGACACTCATTTGCATATGGTGCCCTAGCTTTGTATTACATTTCATATATAACTAAGTTTTGCACTTTTCTAACTGTTCTTTCACAAATAATCATGATTTTTCTGTTTGTTTCCTTAATTTATGAAAACTGGTGTACAACAAACAGTGTAACAAGACAAGTCTTCATATGTTACAGCATCTATAGAATATTACCCACACAATGCAGGACATCACTGCAATGTACTGAAGCATGTGTCCCAGAATATGTGGTGCCGGGTGTAATTGCTTCTCCAGCAAAAAGGGCAATCACTTCCAACACCTACTATAACTTGCAGGAGGAGCTGGAAGCACTCAAGATAATTGAACAGTTTTTTTAAACATATGTACCTTATACACCAATCAGCCATTACATTATGCATTATGACCACCCCTAGCCTAGAGACCGAACAGTGGAGCAGGTGAAGTCCACAGAGCAGTATATACACAACCTGAGGACTGGCTTACAGTTAGTAGAGTGTTCGGAGTCAAAATGGGAAATGCTGCCGATTTATCGGAGTTGGATAAAGGAAAAATTGTGATGGCGCGAAGCCTCGGAACTATGATCTCGGAAATGGCACAGCTTGTGGGTTGTTCATGTGCCGCTGTAGTGAATACATATCAAAAATGGTACACAGACTGCCAAATGACAAACCGTTGTCCAGCCGTGTGTCATCCGCAGCTCATTGATGCCAGAGGAGAGCAGAGACTGTCATGCATTGTTCACAGTGACTGCAGGGCCACAGTGTGACAAATCCCCCACAGCTACAACAGTGGTGATCAGGGCAATGAGTCACAGCACACAGTTCATTGCAGTCTTCTACGTATGGGCCTGAGTAGCCGAAGACCCAGCCGGGTCCCAAGGTTCACTGCAAGTCATCACCAACAATGCATGAAATGAGTTGTTGGTGATGACTTGCAGTGAGCCTGGGGACCCGACTGGACCCCATAAACCCGGTAAACCAGTTCGGCTTCTAATTTCAGGTTATGCTAATTAAACTAAAAACCTGGAAAAATCCTTAGCAGCCTTTTTGAAACCTCTTATAGCTAACTCAATTTACTATGTTCAAAGTACATCTGAAGCCATTTCAAAAATTAAGTCATTTCAATTCCCGAAAACTCAGTTTATTCTTGCTTTGTTAGAGTTTGTGAAAATATTCCCCAATGTATCTCACTCTGTTGTTTACACTCTTTTTGAAAGGCTCTTGTACACACAAAATTCTTATTCTGCTGCTGAAATAGATGCTATCACACAAGCTTTAAAACTTGGTGAATGGTGTTTCTTCCGATTTCAACACACTAAACAGAATGAGGGGGCACCGATAGGTTCCCCTTTATCCCCAGTTCTTGCTGAAATCTTGCTTCAGGATCTGGAAAATAATTACCCTTAAATCTGGTTTCGTTCAACCATCTTTATATCTTAGATACGTTGATGACATCTTTCTTGATTGGCCTCGTCCTGTCCCAGAATTATTTAACTTAGTTTCAAATTTATCCTCCATCTTCCCCGGTATAAGGTTTATCATTGAGGTTGAGGAATCCAGGTCACTTCCTAATCTTGACATTTTGGTTTCCCACACTTCTGAGCACTCACATTTCGACTTTTCAGTTTATCGAAAACCAACTTCAACCCCAGTTATTATTTCTTTCAATTCATTCACCCCAACTTCCTACAAATTCAGCACTTAGGTTTCTTGTACACAGAGCTTTTACTCACTCATCAACCTCTGATAGCTTAAACCTAGAATTACGAAAAATTACTGAGATTACTGATGTTCATGGATACCCTGCTGGCTGTGTTCAACAATATCAATGGAAAACTTTCACAACACTGACTAGAGCATTAAGTATGTGGGGAGCATGGACTACCAGAAATCTGTGGTCCCTTTATTAAAAACATATGCAAAAATTATTCTATTGGGTTCGGGGTTAAAACCCAAAACCTATTTTCATTCATTAGATGTGATAGAGACGTAGTTCCAACTACTTCCTGTTTTGGAGTTTGTAACATTCCTTCATTGGACAAGAATGGACAATCAGCAAATCTTTGCTATGTGGGCTTGACCTATTGAAGCCTGTGTATTCGCTGGGCTGAACACAGATATGCCATCCGTAAAGAATCTGCTGCTTCGACATTGTCAAAAATTGTTACTGAAAAAGACTCAAGACCTGACTGGGCTAATGTGAGCTTACTGTCGACTGCTTTTAATAAACATTCTATGCTTTTTACTGAAAATCTATATATTATTAAACTTGGACCAAAATGCTGTAATGAAGACGTGCCTGTACACATTCCCTCTACCTGGAGGAATCTAATTTTGCAGTACTCTCGGGAAGAAGAATCCGAACAATTATAAACGAACTTTTCACAATAATTTGTAGTGAATGGCAATGATTTATGTGTTCATTTACAGAATGTGTATTACTTATGCTCCTGTCTGTTACTATTTAACCTAGTAGATATGATGAAGACACTATCGTGCTAATTGATACACAAATAAGGAAGATAGCTGTCTAAACACGAACACTTTAGATCAAACCAATTGCAACACTCAGATGAAGATAAGACATATCACCGGTATCAAAAGTATAAACAGTTAAAAATTATGATGACACGAATAACTCATTCCATTGAGGTTTAAAAGGTTTAATGTTAAAAACTTGCGAGATCTTTCGATTGATTGATTGATTGATTGGAGGTTTAACGACCACCGTGAGCAACTCAATGGGCTATAAGCAGTCGCCCGTCCCTAATTTAGGGTCACTGGTTCCAGGGAAGGGAGAGAGCCAGTGCCGTAAGACAAACACAACATCCATGCCTGACCGGGATTCGAACCCGGACCCCTTACGGACGAATGATCAGAGGCCAACGCCTTAGACCACTGCGCCACCGGGGCGGCCGAGATCTTTCGAACCCACAACCTATAGGTTCATCATCAGGCACCAAAACTCACAAGGTGCACACACCAAAACTCGCAAGGTGCACATGAAACGCAGTGGTTATATACATGTGTGGTTATGGGCCTGGCGGAAATAGTACTGCAACACGCCGAACATACCGTCCTGGCGGAAATAGTACTGCAACACGTCGAACATACCGTTTTTCATAATAGTACATTCCAACCATTACTCTATATACGATATGTAAACGATGTTTTAGTTTTTTGGCAATATTCACTCAGTGAGTTAGACACTTTTGCTGCCTCTTTATCAGCCGTCTTTCCCACTATTTCCTTCATCCAAGAGTTAGAAATCTCCCACTCCCTTCCATTTTTAGATATTTTATTATGACGCACCCCATCTAATGACATTCAAACTTCCGTCTACCTAAAAAACCCACTTGCTCACCTACCCTCATTCCATATAATTCGTACCCCCCACCTCCCTATAAATATAGTTCTATTTCAGCTTTAATCCGTAGGGCTTATAGTCATTCCTCCACCAAAAGATCCTTAAAACTGGAATTACACAGGATTTCAAACCTAACAAAGGTTTCTGGATATCTATTTACAAAATTGTTACGCAGGTGTCAACGACGGATCTCCACAACGTTACAACCAATGCGTGACAAAGTGACCAAAAAATATGTGGCATTCATTCCCTACCACCCAACCATTGTACCAATTTTACAAAATTCATGCAAAAATTACAATTGTTCCTTTGGTGTTTCTTCGGAACGTTTGTTCAATTTGACCAAATCAGACCGAGACCAGACATCAACCCTAGATAAATATGGTGTTTACTCCGTACCACTGAACTCTATTTCAACTACCTCAAAGTCTACTTCTTACATGGTGTCCACTTGTAAATCATTAAAGACAAGAATTACAGAACATAAATACAGCTTTCGTACACATGCCTCAACATCTTTAGCACGAGAGGTACTAAAAGGAGAGCACTATCCTGACTGGGACAATGTAAAACTGTTATCGATGACCAAAACCAAAAATGGCCTGTTGTTTCTCAAGAGCTTGTATATTTATCATTTGAATGAACAATGTTGTAATGATGAAGCTCCATCCAATATACCAGCACCTTGGAGATACCTATTGAAAAACCAAGAAACAAGGTTAGACAACAATTGATTTTATTGTACATATATAAAACTCAGGTGAAAGAACTTTGACCTTCATTTTATATTTTTTTTATATTTATGACAACCATTGTGTTTTTACCTTACATGTTATTTCAAATGTATGTATTTTATGACCTCATCCTGTTCCGACTTGTACGCATGTGCAGTCTCTGCCCATAACCACACGTGTATATAACCACTGTGTTTCATGTGCACCTTGCGAGTTTTGGTGCCTGATGATGAACCTATAGGTTGTGGGTTCGAAAGATCTCGCAAGTTTTTAACATTAAACCTTTTAAACTTCAATGGAATGAGTTATTCGTGTCATCATAATTTTTAACTGTGTATACTTTTGATACCGGTGATACGTCTTATCTTCATCTGAGTGTTGCAACTGGTTTGATCTAAAGTGTTCGTGCTTAGACAGCTATCTTCCTAATTTGTGTACTATTTAACCTTGTGCCGTTCTAATCTGGTTTCACTCAATGGCCTGATGATGCGGCCATAAAAGATGTGAAAGTGCTCGCCAGAGCTTTTATCTCCCATATTTTTTTTAATTGTAAATAAACGCGTTTTTTAGATCCTACGTTTTTAGAATAAATATTTAAAATGTGGTATGTGTGCTTTGGCTGCTTTATGAAAAATTCATTATGCTTTGACAGCTTTGAATTCTTCTTATCTACATCTCAGCACGAAATACCTTTAATCTTACGTATTAGTATATACACTATCTACCAACAAGTAATTGGACACCTGTGATAGCAAAGGAAAACAAAGTTTATTCACCTTCAATAGTTGGAGTCGCCACGAGCGGCGATTACAGCTGCGACCCTCCGGGGCATACTCTCAACCAAGCGTTGTATGATGGCTAGCGGTATTTTCTTGCACTCGGCTTGGAGAAGACAGTTCAGTTCCTTCACCGATTTCGGACGGGGGTACCCCTTAAGTCGACGCTCCAACTCGTCCCAGAGGTGCTCGATAGGGTTAAGGTCCGGGCTCTGCGCAGGCCAGTCCATTCGATTAACCCCATTGTCACCATACCAAGCCATGGTGGACCTCACAACATGACAGGTGGCATTGTCATCCTGAAAGTAACATGGGTCCACCCCGTAAAACTGCCACAACGTCGGAAGTGCATGGTCATCCAAAATGGTGCAGTAGGTCTCGGCGTTGAGTCTACCAGGAATTGCGACCAAGGGTCCCATGCCATACCAGGAGAAACACCCCTATAGCATAATTCCACCGCCGCCGAACTTCACAGTTGGCACAATACATTCCGGCAGGAGGCGTTCTCCAGGCAGACGCCAAACCCAGACCCTGCCATCCGAACGGTAGAGGGTGAACCTTGATTCAATGCTCCAGAGAACCCGTTTCCACTGTTCAACGGTCCACTGTCGACGTTCTTTGCACCACGTTAGCCGAGCAGCGCTATTGGACTTGGTGATTAAAGGCTTGTGGGCGGCAGCACGTCCACGATAACCGAGCAGATGAGCTTCCTTATGGATGGTATTCATCGAAAGAACACTCCCGGATGCCTGTTGAAACTCCTCGCGGATGTGGCCCATCGATTTGGTGTGGTTTTTCCCAATTTCTCTGGCCAGTACCCGTCGGTCTCTAACTCCCAGTTTTGTGGGTCTGCCATGTCGGGGCACATTCCGACAGTCACCTCTCATCTTTCATTCGCCAATCAAGTAGGCCACTGTCGATTTTGGGTACTTCAACTCGCTGGATGTCACGTATGGATCAGCAATTTCTGTGATACCGACGATTACACCTTTCTCGGAATCGAAGAGCTCCGAACTGCATGGCATCTTGCATGCGACTGGTTGCATTGTTGTTTCCGACACAATATTTAACATGGCGGCGGCCGTGACGTGTATCAGGACCGCAGATATCGTCGATTGCAGGGGTGTCCAATTACTTGTTGGTAGATAGTGTAGCTGCTGTCGTCAATAACTGGATTTGTAGAAGGCAGATATAGCGCTAATTTTTGTGAACAAGAATTAACAGCTTGGAGCTTTCCATGTTCAAAAGGGCAAATAAATCCGAAAGAAGTTGGGGGGGGGGGGGTAACTGCAGTATGATTCCCATGGGACTATATGTTTAGGGTCACGCACAGTGGGTGACTAGAAGTCGCGGATGGCTTAGTGGTTAGCGAGTCAGACTATCGATGCAAGGTCCTCAGGTTCGAAACTGGGCTGATGTTTCAGAGATGGTGTGATTTACTATCAATCGCTGAATATCCGCCGTGCATCAGACAAGCATGTTAAGTGACGGCCTCCAGGCTGGGCCCACTGGTTAAATGGGTATCCTTTCCTATGCCCCCCTGAAATTCTCTCACCCCTCTGTGTGCAACATCGTACTTGTACGGTGCCGCCATCTACTGTATTCTAATCTCACTACAAACTGTTCTATCAAAGTCGCTAGACTTGCTTTCATTCCTTCTGTTTCTGTGTCTTGCCCAAAAGGCGATCTCGCTGTAGGTGGCTGGGACCTAAACTCTACTCACTGTGGATGGAAGTCCTACAAGAAAATGGCAAATACTGTGGTGGTACTGGGTGATCCGACCAGAGATGCATAAGATTGCACTTGACTCGAAATCGAAAGTCGATTACAAGTTTATGATTGAATAAACAGGATACTTCTGTGGAAGGTACTGAATAAATATGGTATTACTGGGAATCTACTTAATAGTGTAAAAGCCATGAATGCTGGCAGTAGAGCATGTGTACAAGTTAAAGGTGTTTTCTCGAAATGGTTTTCCATTGGTGCAAGAGTTAAACAAGGTTGGGTAATGTCACCATGGCTGTTTAACATATTTATGGATGCAGGCAGGTATGATGTCAAAATGGATAATACTGGTTTATGTCTTGGAAATATCCAACATATTTATGGATGCAGGCAGGTATGATGTCAAAATGGATAATACTGGTTTATGTCTTGGAAATATCCATGTGTGCAGATTGCTGTATGCTGATAACACAGTCCTGTTGGCAGAGAGCAAAAATGAGTTGCAGAGCATGTTGTCCAGGATGTACGAAGTTTGCATGAAATTCAAACTGAGTATAAATAAGGGAAAACCCAAAGTTATGGTTTTTGAGCGAGGAACTGTTAGTACTCAATGTAGGTAAGTCTTAATGGTACGGAGATTGACCAGGTTAATGAGTTTGTATATTTAGGAAGCATATTTGACTGAGAGAACAATTATATGGTGTAATTAGTAGGGAAGTGAAATTTTTGAAAGTCATAGCTGCTTTGGGAGGGTTTCAAAGAATTGACAGATTCTCAAGAAAGTCCCAGATGGCTGTATATGAAAGTGTAATTGTTTCTACTCCAATGTATTGCAGTGAAACCTGGGTACTGAAGAAGAAACACAGGGAGTCGTTTGTGTGCTGGGGAGATGCAATATTTACCAGTGGTTTGTGGCAAGACTCGCTGTGATCATGTGAGGAATGAAGATGTGTTGCAGATGTGTAATTGTAAGGCAAAATGTTGTTAGCAAGGTGGAGACAATATTCTTAGGTGGTTTGGCCATGCTGGAAAAATGAGTGATGAGATGCTTACTAAGAGAATTTTTTCAACCCAAGTGAAAGGAAAGAAAGGTAGAGGAAGGCCAAGGAAGTCATGAGAAAAAGATTATGAGTATGAAGCACAAAAGGTCATGTGCGATGCATGATGGATGTCAGTGAAGCTCAACCCGTGTGCTGAAATCACTATGAATGAAGACGTCTGATACACCAACAGTAAGTAAAAATCTAGTTCCAACAGTTAAATGTTTTTCTAGCAATTATCAGGAAAAAACAAAATGTTGATGCAAAAAAGAAGAGAGATGAGGACAACTAAAGAAGATGTGACTTCCAAAGTGGAATATATAGAGCTATGCGAAACAGTATGAAAAAGTATCACTGACGACGTAAGGAAATTCAACTGTGAACCAGTGAGGAAAACAATTGAAAACAACCAAAGCCTAAAGATTGCAGAGGGACATCTCAGTAAGGAAAGAAAACAGATTATGGCACTGAGAAAAGAAGATGGTTCTGTAACAAGAAACAGAGGCGAAATTTTGACGAGAGTTGAAGAGTTCTACTCCAAATTATATGAAAGGGATAATACGTGTACTCCAGACATCATGAAAGGTACCAGTACCAGAGTTCTTCCAGTCCTCCCAGCAGAAGTTGCTCCTGCAATCAAGAACATGAAGCAGGGAAAAGCTCCAGGAGAAGATGGAATTACTGTAGACATCATACAAGAAGCAAGTGGTGAAATCGAAACAGTACTCGCCCAAATTTTCACTCGATGCCTTAATGCAGGGAAGATTCCTGAGGATTGGAACAACGCTACAATGATACTGCTACACAAAAAAGGTGACATTGAGGATCTCAGGAACTACAGACCTATCAGCCTCCTATCAGTGGTTTATAAAATCTTCAATAAAGTTCTTTCCCACTGCTTGAAGGTAACACTGGACATGGCTTAACCGAGAGAACAAGCTGGATTCAGGAGTGGCTACAGCACAATAGATCATATCCACGTACTGAGAGAACTAATTGAAAGAGCGAGGGAATATGAACTTCCTTTGTGCATGGCTTTTATCGATTATGAAAAAGCCTTTGATTCGGTGAAACCATCAGCAGTTACAATGGCTCTGAAATCCTGCGGTATTGAAGATGCAAGTGCAAAGATTAGGCTGTTTGAAAATACAACACACATAAAAATTGGAAAGGGAGTGAGACAAGGTGATACCATATCTCCCGAACTCTTTAATGCCACATTGGAAAATGTCTTTCAATCACTGAACTGGGAAAACAAAGGGATAAAGATTAATGGAGATTATCTAACTCACCTTCGTTTTGCTGATGACGTAGTCATTTTTGCGACTACCCCATCAGAGCTGCAGAGTATGATCCAGGAACTTGCTGACAAGAGTAAAGAAGTGGGATTAAAAATGAACTTTCAGAAAACAAAAGTTATGTACGATGCTTTTACAAGAAATGAAGATTTATGGACTGATGGAGAAAAGCTGGAGATAACAGATACGTACGTTTATCTTGGATAGCAGATATCAAGTGAGGGTCACATTGATGAAGAAATTTATCGATGTATAAAACTTGCCTGGAGAGCTTTTGGAAGAAACAGCATAATTTTCAAGAGCAATATGCCATTATGCCTTAAAAGAAAAGTGTTTGATCAATGTATCCTTCCAGTGCTTATGTATGGTGCAGAGTCGTGGACCTTAACTAAAAGAGATATACAAAGGCTGCAGAAAACTCAAAGCAGCATTGAGAGATGCATGCTTGGTGTAACCAGGAGAGATAAGAAGAGGAACTCGTGGATCAGAAAAGTGACAAGAGTGGAAGACATCATGATCAGAGTTAAATCCCTGAAATGGCAATGGGCTGGACATACTGCCAGAAGGACAGACCATCGATGGGCAGCTGAAATTGATTCCAAGGGACAGGAAAAGAACCAAAAGAAGACCTCATGGGAGATGGGTGGATGAAATTCGAAAGTATGCGGGAGTAACATGGAGGAGACTGGCACAAGACAGATCGTTGTGGAAGAAACCTGGGGAGACCTTCGTCCAGCAGTGGATTGATAATGGTTGACAATGATGTTGATGATAATAATATATAAACATACAATTTTGTCTTTAAAGGACCATTTTGTTTTTGCTTGACTTCTGTTAATATTAAAATACCAAATTTAGTTAAAACATATTAAACTTGTGATAATTAAAACAATAATTATATAATAATTAAGACAATTTTGATTTGAAATGGCCATTTTGTTTTTACTAGACTTCTGTTGATATTAAAATACCAAATTCAGAACAATATTAAACTAATATAGTAATTAAGAAATGATTTATAATAATAATGTATAAGAATTATATAATAACTAAGACAATTTTGATTTGAAATGGCCATATGTTTTTACTTTACTTTTGTTAGTATTAAAATACCAAATTTAGTTAAAACAATATTAAAATTATGTAATAATTAAGACAATAATTATACAATTTTATAACCATTTGTTTTTGTTTTTTTGATTTGTTAGTATTAAAATACCAGATTTAGTTAAAACAATAGTAAATTTTGAATTCAAAAATTCTCTTAGGAAGGCCAATGGCTTCATGTATAAGGTGGTCATTGATACTGCTGTTCTCTATCTTCACAAGCTTTTCTTAAAATTGAGCTGTTGTTTATTGTTTAAAGTCTGTTAGGTAAATTGTTACGAACAACACTCCCTGCACGCTTTACTTATAAATTGAGTTTTCTTTCTTTATTCCATGAGGCACTTCTAAATCCTCTTGATTACTATAACAAGGGTCCTTTTCAGTGATGTTTCATTTACCACAGAAGTTGTTCTTCAAAGAAATAATAATATGACCACCACAAAAGACTGTTCTTTGATAACGGTCTCTAGTGTTTAACATAACTGAGAACATATCCTGTATGTTTGCTGGTATAAAGAAATTAACTCATTTTACACGAAATATTTTGAGTTAATATTATTGTTTATAAAAACTTAAGCATAACAGTCATATCTCGCTAAACTTATAAAGAAAGAAGATAGACAATAAACAGCAACGATTTAATAAAAATCTATCTCATATGAAAACTAAATCTACAAATTATTTTTTCTTTTTTTTTCTGTTACTTTTTTGATGCTGCCTTGTTACTAGGAATATGTGTGAATATGTTTCCAAAAACGCAAATATTAAAAAGCACAAAAATCATAACAAAAAAAAAAAAAACTTACCTTTTGGGCATATTTTGCATACAGCACACAACAGTAGACACACACTACACTCATAGCAAACTGAAAAGGGATTAAAATATGTATAAGAATTAATTAAAAATACATTACATGATTATTTACAATACCACAGGTTTTTGAGATTCCTGTCTCAATACAGGAATGTCTGAACTAAAAATCAACACAGAAATTTCAACATTTTGTACAACAGAAATTGTTATAATATTGAACTACCATTACCCACACACTAGTCTAACTTTATTGCCCAGTATCAAAAATTCCTTTACACGCTATTTTCGATCTCCTGATGTACTGATATACTAAAATCTGGTTTTGGTAAGTAATAGTGGATTTCGTCAAAAGACTGACTCTGTGACCTGTTGAAAGTCATACAAAAAGCTAATTGCATAGGGAATCATTTGCATTAAATTTTAAAAGCATGTCAGCATCTGACAGCATAAAAGAAGAGTTTTGCTCCCATTATGTTACAATGCAATTATGCAACTGTGAGTCATGTCCCATTACATGGTGACTGAAGTAAAATCTATATCATCACAGATATATTCACCTGGATCTTGTGTATTTAGGCAGCAACTTTGATGTAACACAATTATGTTTCTGTTTTTGCCTACATCCAAAAGCCATTCTGCAAATTCTCACTCAGTATCAAGGGTGTGCATGGTTTGGATGAGTTTTATTGATTGAAATTCAAACCAAAAGTGATGTCTTTTTAAACAGCTGGTTACACTCGGAGACTGCAAAACTTTCAAGATTACAGGCAAGACTTGATGAAAATCCCCTAGCAGTAAGATTATTTTACCACTAGATGGATTGGTACATTTTTGTTAGAGAAGTCTATCTACAGCCAGGAAAGCATGTGCATTCATCATTGGAGCTTCAAATTGCAAATCAAAGTGACATTCATGATGAGTGGTATTTTAAAAACCAAGAAAACAGTTTTTCCTCCAGGTAACAGAGTAGCTGCTATTTCAGTTGAAAGTACAGGAGACTTTATCTTGGGGAACCATGGTGGTCATTCTTGGAAATCACTTAATCCTACAAGAAACTCTAAATCATCACCATGCTTTCTTGACATGTGGGATGTTGCACCATCTTGCTTGAAGTAAACTTAAATAAGTTCTGCATTGCCTAGTTGTTCCACGAACTGTGGGGGAAACAAGCAAATATGCAGAGGTGTTTTCACAGTTCCTTCAAAGAAAATGGGACTGATGATCTTTTCACTACGACACAACACATGGGTGCTGTGATTTCTCAGGATTCACATGGGGATTCTTGGCAGCCCATATCCTGGAATTCTGTGAGTTCACTTACCCAGATGAATGAAACTACACCTCATCTGCAAATCATGTGATGTTAAATATTCCCAGCAAACTGCAAAGAACATCCTGAACTGCTGGCAATAGTGAAATTGTTTCTTGTCTGATTTTAGCAACAGCTGGACTACATTCATTCAATGTGGTCAAAGCTGTGCATCCTTGAAATCTCTCTGACATGCAGAATAACCAAATTCCTGGGATACAATCTTTACAGGAATTTTCTAGAAAATTGTTGCAATCTGGCATGCACATCCACTACTGTAGCCTTTGTGGACGAGGTTTTAAACTTTCATCCAAGAGAGACCCTGTCATCTCCAACTTCTGTGCCACATTATGCATCATGGATTTAGCTGAGACATTCTGCCCAGAAAATTTGTTCCTGAATCCTGTTTGTGTCATAATCACAAACCCATTATATTCGCAGAAGAAACACATGCTCCTGCAACATGTATGGCATCATAATGAAATAATAACTGACACACAAGAAATGGAAGTCACCATAACCTGCCTAGCATGAACAGGGTGAATGACTCATGTGTTAAATATCTTGGCATGAAATGGTCAAAGGTACAAAGGAGCGGGATGCATTCCATTGCCCTCATGCGTCATAACTTGCATAAATATGGTTCAATTTTGATGAAATTTTAGTATGTTGTAGAGGACCACCTCGGGACGAACCCTATTGAAAATGGGTGAAGTGGGGGTCAAACATAGGGACGGGATGCATTCCATTGCCCTTATGCGTCATAACTTGTGTAAAAATGGTTTGATTTCGATGAAATTTTAGTATGTGGTAGGGGACCATCTGGGGACGAACCATATTGAAAATGAGTGAAATGGGGTCAAAGGTCAGGACATAAGACCCAGATCCATTCCATTGCCCTTATGCGTTATAACTTATGTAAAAATGCTTCGATTGAGACAAAACTTTTCATGTTGTTACGGAAGTATACTTTACCAGTTCTGTTGAATATCATCAAAATGTCAGGTCATAGGAGCAAGATTTATTCTACAGCCATTATCCTCATAACTTGAGTAATGATTTCTGGTATGTTGAAAAGCGTATCATAATCAATGAATTGCATGATTTTACTAACTTGTTTATATATATATATATGTCACGGGGCATCGACTACACAGCGGTTTATAAGGGTGCCGGTTCATGTTTTCTTCTAGGTGTGCAAACTTGTCTTCATTCAGGTGCTGATAAACAAAAAAAAAAAAAAAAAATCCTGACCACCTGCTCAATTTCATGACCAGTAGACACCCTGTATTAGTCTGTACCTTACTAACAACATTTTGCCTCACATGATCAGTGTCTGAAGATTTTTTAGGCTGATATGTTATTAACAGTTTTTGGCCTTCAAGCAAGGCAATAAACAGTTCAACAATACTAGCATATATCTCAGAGTTCACAGTGGTCTCAAAATATATCTGAAGAATTATCTGGCGGATTGTTTTTTTTTTTTAGACCGCTATGAACACAGAGGTGTATGCCAGTATTGTTGAACAGTTTATTTATTGCCTTGCTTGTTGAAGTGAATGAGCACTATTGTTGGTTTCAACTAGATGGCACAACATGCCCTGGGCTCAACAAATACACTGATGGCCACCCAAAATTCAACACCAAGAAGGAAGCATCTGATTGGCCTGAAATTCACAGCATGCGTCGACCACGAGAGGACATGCAAACGATTAGCATTGCAGGGCATATGCAAATCATGTGTGCCCAGGACGCCACCGAGAAGCACTATAAGAAGGGTGCACAGAAGGCGGGGTGTAAGTAGTGGAAGAGTGTTGTGCTGCCGGACCTGTGCATGGGAAGCTTCCTGATGCCTCGACCCAGAATACGGCAGTCATTCCAGCACACTTTGGAGTTCGACAGAGGACGAACAGTGGCTTATTGCGACAGCGGTTTATCGTACCGAGACATCGCCGCCCGTGTGGGACAGCATCCAGCCACAGTGAGGTGAGTATGAATTCAGTGGGTGCAGGAGGGACGGACGGACGGACAGACGTGAGCGATTGCCGCAGCACACCGCCGAACGAGAAGACCGGCATGTTGTGCGGCAGGCATTGACGGCTTGCACCACCACATCACGAACGTTATCGCAGGAATTAGGGTGTGCTGCGCAACAACCTGTGTCAGCATGTACCGTTCGACATTGTCTGCAGGAGCAGGGACTTGTCGCACACGGCGCCTATTGACGTTACACCACCGGTGGTGTAACGTCAATACACGGCGCCTATTGACGTTACACCACCGATTACCATTGACGTTACACCACCGGCGAGTGCGGCGGCAGTGGGCCGTTGAACGCCGCACCTGGACTACGGAATCGCACAACATTGTCTTCTCCGATGAATCCCGCTTCTGCCTGCAACACCACGATGGTCGGATTCGCGTGTGGCGTCACCGCGGCCAGAGACTGTATGACGCCTGCATTATGCATCGCCATACCGGTCCGTCGCCTGCCGCTATGGTTTGGGGCGCAATTGGATATGACACAAGCACCCCTCTGGTACGCATCGCTGGCACACTTAACAGCCACCGCTACCCTAAGCCGACATCCAAAGCCTCTTTCGTTCGATGTAGCGGCCGTTATTAGCAGCCATGGGGGCCACACGAACTATTGATGCCTGTGTGTTCCGCAAGTCGCACGGGCCTGTGAGCTCAATCGTTTCATCTTTGTATCTGTTGTTATGTGTCCAGTAAATCTGGCTTTGCTATTTCGTGTCCTTCTTGGTGTTGCATTTTGGGTGGCCAGCAGTGTATGTTCCAGATCTAGGAGCCAGCTCCCAAAATTTAGAAGCCAGGTGAAACAAAGTCAAATTTCAAAGAATAATGAATGAACAAAAACATGTGTGGTGATGATGCTGGAACAAAAAGTGATAAACTATATTTGTTGTCAATTTACTTATTTTTATTTTTGCCCGAACTACTTATTGCAAAATAAAGTTCCAATTGGTTTAAAAAATTACCTCTTTATTCTTTCAGTTGTTTCTCTCAAAAAATAAAAATTTTAGATTTTGATTTTATTAAAATACTATCTGCGCAAGTCATATTTTTTTACATATTAATTCAAAGTACTGCACACGTATTTTCATTTGCATAATCTGCAAACCATAAAATTCAGAAAACAAATTTTCTTCCTAAGATCTGCAGCAGCATATAATCCACAGTCGAGGGGTGTGTGTGTGAAGGATCCGATGCATAATCAGTGGCGGCATATTATTTGTAGATCGTGAAATTCTGAGAAAAAATTGTTTTCCTTCACATAATCTGTAGCGGCATGTCACAGACCATAAAATTCAGGGGAAAAGGCAAAAAAAAAAAAAAAAAAAAAGGATTGTCGTATAATCCGCATCTGTCATGTTAATCGTGTACCATAATTTCCGACAGAAAGCCGTGATTCACAGGTGATCGATTCAGAAATCCAAAGGTGTAAGAAAAAAATGATCATATTAAAAAAGTAATTTTCATTTTTAAGTACTTTTGTGTTACTTTTAAGTAAAAAAAGGAACTAAAATCCCTAGTTCTAGCAGCATTACCGTAGTTCACCAGTTAGACCTAAAAAATCTGTAGAAAGTATGGACAATCATAGTATTTCTCTTTTCTGAACGTTTCAAATTAATAGTGACAAAAAAAAAAAAAACACACCATAACTAATATGAAAGAAATATGGGATTACACCACATAATACTAATTTTGAAAATGACTATCCCATTTTTTGGTGTAAATGTGACAAGGATGTAAAGTCAGATAATATCTGAAAACTTCAAAATTTTCATCGTCCTGGAGTGGGACTTGAACCCAGATCTCCCAGATAGTGTCCGGGTATGCTAACCACTACACCACCCAGAACAACCAAGTCTCAAGTTTTCGATTAATTTGAATATAACCATCACAGGATTCGCTAGTCGATGCAACCGGCATTCATGTTTAGCAAACCTGGAGGTTAAGAATCCTATCCCATGATTGCCCAGAGGAGCAGATAAATCATGAAAGAAATACAGGATTACACCACATAATACCCGGGAGCTATCTGGGAAATGCGAGTTCGACTCCCGCTCCAGGACGATGAAAATTTTCAAGTTTTCGGATATTATCTGACTTACCATCCTTGTCACATTTACACCAAAAATCGGATAGTCATCTTCAAAATTTGTATAACTAATATGATTACCACAGCAAAACTAACAAATGCAATTCGCAAAATGGTTTAAGTGCAAATGGAATAGCTCTGTTGGCTTCTCACAGCAGGTAGGTTTCCGCAAGGGCTAGTAGTACTGCCTTTGTAGCGGCATTTTTTTCTGTCAGAATGCTTGCATAAGTAAAAAATAAATAAATATATTATTACAATCTCTTTGTGGTCCTCCATCTCTGTTTTGTGACACAGTTTATCCGTTACTGCATTTTCGATACTTTTCCAATAACACCACTCTCTCCTGACTCGCAAATTTCTTTTTAAACGTTGCACCAAAGTTTTTTTGTCCCCGCCCACCGGTGTATTATACACCGTTTCTACATTTATAACTTTTTTACACAATCTGCAGATTATACAACCAAAATTATTCTATTTACTGCAAATTGCAAAATCTGAAGTAAAAAAAAATTGGCACAAGGGTCAGGTTTCTAGGCGCCTGGGACTTGTTGAGCCCTGAACATGCCATACATCAAATGAGTCGATGGCTCTACTCGGGTACTTTTTGGGAGACCATGTCTAAAAGGAAATTCTGGCATCAAAGATCGTCTGATTTATCTCCACCAGATTTCTTTTAATGGGGTTACCTTAAGGATAAAGTTTAGATTAATAACCCCTATATGATGGAAGACCTGAAAGTTAACATAACAAACATTGCTCAGATACATGATCAAACACTGAAAAATGTATCTAGGAATGTGTGCTGCAGACAGAGAAAAAAAAAATGGATGACACTCAGCATCTTTCTTTTGTAAATTTGCAGGTTTCATATGTTTATCTTAATATTTTCTTATAAAATTAGAACACTTTGCTTGCTTATAATAATTTACCAGTAAAATTAAGAATTAATTTTAATAATGATTGAGACTGGACGGTATGAGGTGGTGTATATAACGATTTTAACTGGAATCTTTTAAAGCTTTTAAATTTTTTATGAACCTGACCAAACTTGAAGATTTCCTCAGCAATTCCAAGAGAGTGCAGCATTGACGAGATAGCCCTAAAGACCAAGTACGACGTGGAACTTCAAGTGGTATGTAAATAGTAACTCTTAACTCGAGAATCTTTAATTATTATCTGGAAAACTTTACCCATTCAATATGATGTCGACACAACCAGAATGGAGCTAACCCTAACATCTGGACATATCCGAAGTAGGGTACAACTTATGACGAAATGGCTCTTGAACTAACCCTAACAACTGACCATATGAAGCAAGATACAACTTTGGACAAAGAAACTCAATAACTACTGACGTTGGACCAAACACGCACTTCCGTGAGCAACATCTTTAGGACTTTTAACCAATTTATTTTTTAATTGAATAAGTTCATGCACCACCACAGACTGTATTCACTTTACAGAACGTGTAAAACAGAACTTACAGACGTCAAAGCGTCTTCCTGAAGAACCTTGTGGTCACGTAATTGTATGTGAACTTTATGATAGAATCAAATGAGATATAAAGAAATACAAGGTTTTACTTTGAGTTCGGAGATTTTTGAAACACCCTGTACATGAAACATTCTGTACTTCATGAAAGCTTTGCACAGAGTAACATTAATTACTCTTATGTCTACATACAGTCTGTTCCAAACAGCACATGCCCTTTGCTAAGAATATTAATACTAAAAACTTAAATAATTACCTGAATCAGAAGCCACAGCAAAATGTTCTTTAACTGAGTTTGTGCAACTAATTCCATTCCAAACTTTATACAGATGATTGCTTCGGTGAGAGTAATGGCCCTAACAAATGATAAAAAAATAAATACATAAAAACAAATTAAAAAGAAATGCATAAGAGCAAAACAACTTTTTGCATTTTTCCATTAGATACATTTTTCATACATGAGATTGATGAAGAAAGACAAACTGGTCTTTTTAACTGGGTAAAAAACCATAATGTATCGTGAAAAAGTGTCCATATAATGCAGCAGAAGCAAGATGGAATTGTTTTCTGTAATTTATTTATGTACACATTGAACTGAAGAACATTACTGTTTTGACAATATAAAAGTACCAAATTCAAAACAAAATAAAATGGTCTTAAATGACTGCCTTAGTTTGTACTGGTTTTGTTCTGTTTTGTTGTTGTAGTTGCTCACACATCAGCTGAAGTTCCCCTCTGCAAGCAAGCAAGCAAGCTCGCTTCCTTCTCAGCGAGTTCCTCAGCCATATTTGTCTTTTATTTACTCTACAGCTCCACAGCATCAATTGCTTACTTTTACTTTCTGCTGACATCTTTCCATTCCCATTTCTTCATTGTTACTTTTTATGCTTTCCAACCATAGGTTGAAGAAGTGTATATGCTCTAGCTTTGTCCATCTGTGCACACGATAACTCGCATAAAAATGGTTCGATTTCGATGAAATTTTAGTATGTGGTAGGAGACAACCTGAGGACGAACCCTATTGAAAATTGGCGAAATAGGGTCAAAGTCAGGACATAGGAGTGGGATTCATTCTTTTTTATTATTATTATTATTGGAGGTTTAATGACCACCGTGAGCAACTCAATGGGCTATAAGCAGTCACCCGTCCCTAATTTAGGGTCACTGGTTCCAGGGAAGGGAGGGAGAGCCAGTACTGTAAGACAAACACAACATCCATGCCTCACTGGATTCGAACCCGGACCCCTTTCAGACGAATGATCAGAGGCCATCGCTTAGACCACTGCGCCACCGGGGCGGCCGGGATTCATTCCATTGCCCTTATACATCATAACTTATGTAAAAATGCTTCGATTGCGACAAAACTTTATGTTGTTCCAGAGGTATACTGAACCGGTTCTGTTGAATATCATCGAAATGGGGTCAAAGGTCAGGACACAGAAGCAAGATTTATTCCACAGCCATTATCTTTGTAACCACTAAAAATGCTTCTATTGTGACAAAACTTTACTGTGTTGTTTTGGAGGTATACTGAACAAATCAATAGTCAGGCTAGGAAGAAGGGTTTGTCTGCATGCAGGATAATTCACTTAGAAACTGCTTGATTCCGATACAGTTCAGTATGCTTTTGTGGGGAACTACGGAGCGAAAAAGAAACCATCAAAATCAAATCATTAGTCAATGCAATATATTTTAAGGTTTAGGAACGGAATCTATACACTTCCATCCTTCTTGCTTGTCACTTACTTAAAATTATTTGATTTTGATGCTCACAATTTGTGGTGTTTGGGTATATTCAGTAACAATTCTTACTTAAAATGGCTGAAAACTGTCTTATGTTATCCATAACATGTGAAAAGCATCACATTTTCTTAAAGCATTAAAACCAGCAGATGTTTCATCCAAGACGCAGCGCAGATGTTTTACACAACAGATGTTAATGAATTTTTCTACTGCCATTTTGCGTGATAACTTGCGTAAAAATGGCTCGATTGCGACGAAATATAATATGTTGTTCTGTAACAACTTTGGAAGTAGTTCAGCCAAAAATGTTTTTTGTCAGCAATTGCGGGCAGTGTGCATGCATGAGATTCGCTAGCCATTATTATTTTTGCTCGACAACTTTCATGAAAATTGCCCGATTTAGATGGGATTTTTAATCATAAAATGGCTTATGTGTGGTAGCTCTTGATAACAGAAATAGGTAACACGAGCACAAAGAAATTTAATTTTGATATATGTGAACCTCAAACGTTTATACCATAGTTTAGTCCCCTCAAAACCAAGGCATTTTCCTATGATTTTTGGTATGTTGGAAAGCGTATCATAATCAATGCAGACCTGCCAATCTCTCAGAACCAAAAACCGTAAAACTCAGATATCGAAAAATCGTAAAATTTTTAAAGCCTATTTCAGCTATATAAATTCTTGATGATGAGAATGTAGGATTTTTTTCCCTACATCAAAATTTTATTGAGAAACTAATTAAATCTAATGAGCAAACACTTCTATGTTAATTATTAGAAAAAAAATTACGATTACGGGAGAAATCCTCACTCCGCCTAACTTCCGTTTTTGGAAATTTTTAGAGGCGGAAAACTTGCATCTTAGGAGGTCTGCAAGATGATTTAATTAGGTTCTGAGGATGTTGTTTTTGTCTGCAGGACCAAAATAAATCTGCGACGTGCATCGGCCATCGCAGCGATTCTGCTACGAGGATTAGTAGAAAATGAATCTGCGACGTACGTCGGCCGTCTTTGCGATTCTTCTACGGGGACGAATACAAAAATAAACCTGATATGTACATCGGGCGTCGCTGCTATTCTGCTACGGGGATAAGTATGCGATGTACGTTGCCGTGATTCTTCTACGGGGATAAGTACAAAAGAAATCTGTGATGTACGTCACCGCGATTCTTCTACGGGAATGAGTACAAAATAAATCTGCGATGTATGTCGTCACAATTCTTCTATGGGGACGAGTTCCAAATAAATCTGCAATGTACGTCGGCCGTCGCCACAATTCTGCTACGGGGACGAGTACAAAATAATTCTGTGCCGTACATCGTCCTTCGCGAGAAAAAAAAATTATGATTACGGAAGAAATCCCCACTACGTCTAACTTCTATTTTCGGAAATTTTGAAAGGCGGAAAACTTGCACTACGATAGGGAGTCTGCAAGATGGTTTAATAGGGTTCTGGGGATGCCGTTTTCGTCTGCAGGACTAAAATAAATATGCGATGTATGTCGCCCAGTTAGGCGTCTGGAAAGGGAAAAAATGGGGGAAAACATTACTATTTAAAAAAAAGTCGTATTAGTGTACTGCAGCATGATTTACTGTACTAAATGTGATAAAATCGCAACAGTTGGCAGGTATGGCAATGCATTGCATGATTTTACTAACTTGTTTTCTATGCCCTCAGATGACTATAAATTTCATCCATCATGCTGAAAGAACAACCTGAAGACTATAAAGGCATGATATAAAAGCTTTTTCTACTTAAAAATGTCCCTCCCTTATCAATCTGAAATGCAAGCATTTATGGGTGAAAAATAACATTTAACCACACAAGGTAGTGGGACCATCATCAGGGGTTGGTTGGTTGGTTGGCCAGTGTTTAATGGTGCAAGGGCCTCCTTGGGCTAAAGAATGCCAAGTCAAATGATTTAAAATCAAAAACAATATTAAAAACTAAACGTTGATTGATATAACAGAAACAACAACAATAGTATAAAAACTAATAAAGCAATGCGCTATACCATAGAAAACCAATATAATGAACCAAATTATTTAACATAATAAACAAATTATCTGTGGTGGAGGTGTTATTATTATGAGAGAAATCTTTGGTCTGTCCGACTCCTCTTTTCAGAAATTTTCCCTCCATTTTCAAGCTGAAGTACAAAATATTTATGGAATAAAATGTTAATTTAGCAACAATATAAGGGAAAAGGAGCATTGCAAGAAACATAATTTAAGATTAGGAAATTTTCATTCCATTCTAACATTAATTTTCAGAAATTGTTTACCTACAATTTCAAGCTAAAATACAAACATTAAATGATATTTAACAATACTGGACAGAGGAAACATCGGAAGAAAAAAACAAATTACATTTATGAGATAAATCTGCACTCCATCTTAACTTCCATTTTGAAAGTTCTGAAAGACCGAAAATGACACCCTTCACACCCTATCCCAATTCTCTTTACTTTTGCATCACTCTCAAGAATGATCCAAATGATGATGAAAAAGGTGAAATTCCTTGAATCTGCTAAAGACTCTTGTGCCTAAATAGACAACAGGCAAAACTCTGTTCTGTCTACTATTCGTTTTCAGAAATCACTGCCTACAGTTTCAAGCTGAAATACAAACCCTTTTTAAACACTTTACAGTAGTTGTCCAAAGGGCAGTTTACCTTGCCGGATGAATTATTGCCCAGGCTATGAGTTGCTCCTACCAAATTTGGACCTTATACCATGGGGGATGAATCCACACAAGTTCACTGAGGGAAACATAGAATAACTACATATATTATGCAGTTGTGTCTAGCAAGCTTGAGTTACTATTAGAAGAAAAAAATAAGCATACTTCTTTTTGCAGTGGCTGCTGCCCAGATTCAGTTTTTTATTCTTACCTTGGCTAACCTTGAGATTATACCCCACTGTGCATTTTTTGGTATCACCTATCGACATCTGGTGTCCTACGAGTGATCCCGAGATTGCTCTTACAATATTCATGGCTTACAGTAGTTTTCTGATCTCTTGTCAGTTTTATCTTACAATATTCATGACTTACAATAGTTTTCTGATCTCTTGTCAGTTTTATCCTGAGTTGGACAATAACTGGCAACCTAGGGTTGGTAATGTAACAATTTTTCTTACAGGAAATTGGTCTGCGATTCGTGAAATTCTTTAACAACAATGTGTGAAACTGCAGAAGAGAAGCACTCCTGTGGTGCCAACGTTGTTGACATTTCAGAAAAATTCCACTTATTCCATCAGCCAATGAGATGGAGGAGGAGCCAAAGATGTAACATCATTAAGCAGTCAAATTCCTTTGGTCACTGGTTCAGATGGTCATCCTCGCAGCATGGCTGCTGTGCTACTGATAGCTGGCATTCCGTGGCATACGAACAATTCAAGTGTGATAAGAGTTTTTCAAATAATTTTTAAATAAAACAATTGGAAATTTGAGGACCCTGATTTTCAAGGATTTTCCTGACTCAGAAAATTGCAAAAATTCTCAAATATTCAAGGCCTTGAAAAATTTTTTAATTCAAGACTTTCCAAGGTTTTCAAGGCTGTGTGCAAACCCCTGCATTTAAATGCTGTACTGATTTAAAAAGAACTGCTTTCAAATAATGCGTAACATTGCCACTGCAAGAAATTGCATATCTTCTCTTTCAGATGGATTGATTTCAAGAATAATGTAAGTAAATAATAAACTTTTCATAGGAAATAATTGCATACATTCTCTTTCAAATTGACTTATTTCAAGAATAAAGCATGCAAACAAACTTTTCATGGGGAAAATCACATACCTTTTCTTTCAGATGGACTGATTTCAAGAACTTTATATCTTAACACAGGGAAACCTCTGATTAACGATTGCCTCTCAGAATGGAAAAAAGTTACCATTGTTCTGAGGTTAGGCCTACATTAATGTTGTTTATCAGTTGTATTTGGGTTGCACAAATCATAGAAGTCAATGCAGAATTACAGACAGATATGGTCAGCAATTGTTTAGTGATGCAAAGATGATAATATAGACCACATAATGTTAGCCTATAGGAATCTGAGCTTTGTTCAGGAGTAAAAATGTCCAGATTTGGAACTGTAAATATAACTGATTGTTCTGAATTTCTGAATCAGCAATAGCAGCTAAAAAGCAAGAGGTTTTTGTCATTATGTCCACTTATTGCTCACTAGAATTGACAGACCTGCAGCTAAACTTTACCAATTAATCATGGTGTAGAGTATTTTAGGGAAGCAGTGTCAGAGGACCCATGGTCTTAAACAATCCTTAGAAATAGCAAGCTAGAAGATAAGGGACAAAGTACCCTATAAGAAACACAGAACAACTTTAGATAAAGTGAAGTTTAATGGCATATTTAGGCAGCCTCTTGCGGAAAAGCAGAAACAGAATCGACAGAGACCAAACCAAGAGACACCACAGTCAACAGACAATATTGCAGACACCAGCACCCACTCCCTCTGGCCTTTGTGCAGATGATGCTAATACAGAAACCGGAGCATGCCTCATGTAATTACCATTACACATCAACCTACACTTTCAACTCCTTTATTTTAACTTAAGCACACCACTGATCCTGCCGCAATGCAACCCATACTGCCCAAGGCACGGTTACTCTAACAATCTTGATCCCTTAAGTTTGTTTAATCTTATTCATTTGTCTAAGTACTGAAGAAGAGTAAAATTTTAAATAACAAGGTGCCTGTTATTCCTCCTTCTGGACTGACTGGGGTGTCCACTGACAGTTGTTAAACGGAGGTTCTACTGTTTGGAGGTTATTGCTAATGTCAATCCCACCAGAGCTGTTCTGAACCAACCAAAACTTCCCATTGTTTGAAGGTGTCCATTAATGGAGGTTTCACTGTAGAACAAATCTTCCGGAGGAAGGGGACTCTATCCGGTATACTTTTTGACGTACTGTTTCTAGGAGAATCACATTCATATATACAATGCCATTACTGTCTGGTGATATTACAAAAATTGCATCTGCTTAGGATATAATGATCTCAAAAGATATATCATTCTGGATTTCCTTTTAGATGTAGCGATTTTAAGATATTTGCATTTAATAAATGCCACATGCGAAATTTTCACATACGAACTCGCATTTTTTTTTAAAGTTTAAATGTACTTACTTGAAGGTTATTATTTCAAATAGTGCCGTAACCTCTTCACAAGTGAAATAACATATGTACATTATTCAAGATTCCATGAGGACTGCATTTAAATAATGCTGTAATGTTTTTCACGAATCCTGTGATAAAGACTTTTTCTTTTCCAATCAAACTTGAATACATACCGATGTCGCTAAAAATCGTCATGGCACAAATTTGAGTAAAAGTATAAATATAAATAAAGCTTTTGGAGCAGAATGGTGCAGCATTGGCAAAATATCTAACATTATAAAAACATTAAAAAATTTAAAAACAATAAATTGATTCAAGTTTAGGAACATATATATAATTTTTTTAAAGTGTTTTCAAACAGTTTTTTCATTTCTGCAATACATTCTTTATGTCCCACACATAACAGAAAATGCATTCACATAACTGAATTTCACTTCCACTCTATTTATTTATGCAAACTTAATGCTAATCTATTTTTTTTTAATACAAGGATGAATAAAATTTGAAAAAAAAAGTAAAAGAAAATGCATAACTAGCATAAGTACACACTCAATCCAAAAGATTAAGATAATGAATTCTGCGAACTTGGCAAAAGAAGCTTCATGTAACAGTACTATTTTAAAAGAAATGTTTAGACAGTGACTAAGAATGCTTTTCATTTTATAATGAAAGGGTCTTTTATGGCTGCCTTTCACTGCCACCACTGTTTTCAATTTACATACCTTAGATTAATGATAACCATTGAGCTGTGTTCTGAGGATACTGAAGAGGTAAAAATCAAACGTTAAGTGATTCAGGAAATATGGAAGTTATATCAGCTACTTCACACTGACAATCACCAGGAACTTTACTACATTCAGCACTCAGTGAACTGACGGTAACATTGTGAGGGAGAAATTCGTACTTCTCCACTGGCACCATTGATGATTTTTATCAACTTGCATTTGTTAAGTCACATATGACTGCCTCATATTACGACACTTCATCTTGTGTGTGTGAATTCAAAACACAAAGTTACCTGGAAATAGAAAAATAGTGGCATATCTTTTTTTTTTTGTTGTTTTTTGGTGGGTGGGTGAGGTGAGAAAATATTTTTTATATGGATGTAGGAAGATTTATTACATGTCCTAGAAATTCTACAAAATAAACAAGTTTCACATCAGCAACTGATTCTGTTGATGAACATGGGATTAACTTTGGCTTCTAAAATGAGGCAATAACAGATTTCAGTAATTATAAAGAGATTGGACAAGATTTAAACATTTTCTATGAGACCTTGAAAGCAATGGAACATGCATAGAAGCAGGCCCGGCTTTCTCCAAACAGGGGCTTGGTTGCAAAAAAATTGTGGGGCCATAAAAAAATCTGAATAATAACAGACATAAATAAAATGAACAAAAAAAATTGTATTCGAGGAGACTAGTTCTCAATTTAGATGTGTTAAGAGGAACTAATAAAAATAATGTGCTGTTATTTATCAAAAATTAATACCAGTACATTATTTTTGTGTCAACAAATGTGCTGTTATTTATTAAAATAAATAACAGCACATTATTCTTGTATCAAGAGGAACTCGTAAAAATAATGTGCTGTTATTTATAGTCAGTTCGTTAGGTTTGCGAGTAAACAGGAACTTTAAAGATCCCACAGAATTGAGTTTCTAACAATATTAATTGATTCAGTTTTATACAGAGATTTCTGTAAACAACGATATGTAGAAAAATGTTATGTTAGCTATTTGTGACCTTCTTGGTGACGAAAGCTCACTCTTCTGCAGTAGTTAAAAAACTAAAACAAAGTTCGAAAAACATCTATAAAAATGTATCATAGCCAGCCTAAAACGTTTATTGTATGTTACCTAATAATCGCTAGCTTTTTTTTTACTGATCCACATACTGAAATTTAAAGATATAGATCGAAAAAGGCAACCACATCATCACTACTCAATGTGATGTTATGATCTCAGTCATCTCACTGTGTCTCACTAACATGGCGGCGAAGGCTGTGACGTCAGCATCATGACGTTTTGCTGGCTTCATTTCGATCACACAAGGGGAACGGCGGCCCCTTACTCCATCTATTCTAATCATCTTCGCTCACCCTACATAATTTCAGAAGAAAGTGCATGGGGGCATTAACAAATGCCAGTTCGGTTACGGAGGCCCCCTGATGTTACAACAATTCAGATTATTCTTTTTATTGAAGGTTTAATGACCACCGTGAGCAACTCAATGGGCTATAAGCAGTCGCCCATCACTAATTTAGGGTCACTGGTTCCAGGGAAGGGATAGAGCCAGTGACAAACACAACATTCATGCCTCACCGGGATTCGAACCCGGACCCATCTCGGACAAATGATCAGAAGCCATCACTTAGATAGACCATTGCCCCACTGGGGCAGAACAATTCAGATTGAGTTTATAACTCTTAATTTTAACCAATTAACTTCATTAAAAATTCTATTTTTAATTTTCTTTGGTTTCATCCCCCCCTCCCTGCACAAATATACCATCACGTTTTTTCTTCAGCTTTATCAAGTGTCCTGGAACTAATAAGATCAGAAGAGAAAACAATGCTCTTCAACAGATTCCTAGCGTTCATTGAACCGCTCATGTTATGCATTTCTAGGCAATAGCAGTCTCCTGGTATACCTGCGCAACACCTGGAATGTCTCTGTGGGCATATTTTACCCAGTCTCAAAGGACCTTGACACTCGCACACTGCAAAATTGCTGTTATCTGTACTTACCATAATTTCGGGTAAATAAGCCGCACTGGCGTATACGCCGCAGTGATAAAAAAAGGGGGAGGAATGAAAAAAAATCACCAGAAATGCCACACCTCCGTATATGCCGCGCCTTCACAGCAAGGTAGGGTAGTACCACGGTGGAATCTTGAAAACATTACGTAGATAAAAATATAGTACCTGATCTTTCAAATAATAAATAAATATATCAATTAAACAAGATTCAATCTTAAGCATAACACTTACCCATACTACCTATTTTATAAAAATTTACTTGAAGAATTCATAAGGTGCTTATAAACCAATTATAAAACATTTATACCTGAAGAATTTAAAAAATACACACACAACATTCTGAAAATATATGGTACACATAGCTTCTCAATCAAATACATCAAAATCAGAAACTTCACTATCCGAATTAAAAAGTTTTAAAAGCTCATCATCTAAAAAACTTCGGGGTCGCCCGCATTACTTTTGCTGTCTTCTGGCATTTCACCAGTTTATAGAAATAATGTTTGCTTCAGTGAAGCCCGAAATATAATCATCAAAGTTTTGTTGTTTTTCCAGGATTCAAAAAAACATATTTATTTACCATTAGCTTAAAACTAGAAGAATAACTTCTGCGTTTCGTCATTTTACTTTCCATGATAACGTAGAACTACGCGTACTCGAGAAAATGTGATTTGGTGAACTGAATGCAACGAACGCACACGTCACTGACAAAATTTGCACGTGCTGTCATTGACCAATGACAACGATCTTGGATGGTAGTCGAATGTCCTGTTTCAGGAGGGGAGAGATAGCAAAGCTGATGACGTCATGTGTTCAAAGAGAGTTAGTTGCTCGGAGCATGAAACAAGGGCAATCCTTGCTAACAAGAACGATTCCCTGTGAAGTTTCCCCCGCCACGGATTTTTTCCGAGTTTGATCGGAGTCACCTCTCTCTTACCTGTCCCACCTCAATCCTATAGCCTATTATTGTCATGTCTTGTTTTAAGAGGGGGTGGGTGGAATTTATTGCACGTGGCTTTAACATCGTTATTTTATTCCATCTCTATTGAGATATCTTCCCGCGGGGGAAAAAAATGGAACAAGCCAAAACGTTTTTTGATACATAATTTCGCACCGCAAAAAAAAAAGCCACATATGCCGCGCGGGCCGAAAATTTTATTTTGAACTCGTATATGCCGCGGCTTATCTACCCGAAATTATGGTAATCAGCTTTTAAACAATTTACAAAAAGATCACAAAACTTCTAATGAAAACTCTGAAAATACCAAGGAGAAAGAAAAGTTTTCTATACACTTACCCAAATACCCAGCACTGTGTGCCAACTCGTTTACACCTTGTGTCAGTAACATAACTGTAGTACTGCCTGAGGAAAGAGGAGCAATTTAACATAAAAGTATAGTTACTCACTGGCTTTATTCTTAACAAACAGTAATAATAAAAATAGAAATTCAGATACTTTACAGTAGTTTTGCAGCTTTGGCACAGCAAGGTCGAGACAACTTGATTATAGGAATCAATATTCCTATTATTAGGGGAGGGGAATGTCTGAATAGGTTTGTGTAAGTACAAAATATTACTATGTATTCCCATTATATTTCAAAGTCCTCAAGTATCTTCAACCAATTTCTTTAGAACATAAGAAAAGTACAGAAATCGAACATATAAACAACCAGATCACTCTCACTCTCTCTGTCTGTCTGGAATGCTTGATGTCACAGCAACATCTGCATTGTGGCACTATCTCTTGATGCTGAGAGGAAATGCAGTGAACTACACCACATTATCATACATTTTGCAAAATATTTCACAACTGGCTTACTTACAAATTGAAATCACTCATGGAAGATCAGACAGTTCAGTGTTTCGAGAAAATCGTCAGCTCATATCAACACAATTGAGTTTCAAAAGCGATGATTGCCACATGCTCACATTTTAATTGTTCTGTGAACTGAAAACAAGTTTTTAAGTACTGAACATATCGATCAATTTGCGTGTGCTCTTTAGATGTCAAAGTGATTACGTGCTGATTTAAAAACATTGGATTATCAATGACGAGTTCTATGACGTGTTTATCCAATCTACAAAATTCGAATTAGATTCTTAATATCATGGCAAGTTGAGTTTGTATATTAATTTAATTTAGCACAATTTGAATATTAATTTGTACGCTTTAATTATTTCCCCCTTTTTTACGCTTTCCAACCGTAAGTTGAAGAAGCGTACATGCTCCAGCTTTGTCCATCCGTCTGTCCGTCCACATAACTCACATGAAAATGGTTCGATTTCGACGAAATTTTAGTATGCGGTAGAGGACCACCTGGGGACGAACCCTATTGAAAATGGGAGAAGCAGGGTCAAAGGTCGGGACATAGGAACGGGATCCATTCCATTGCTCTTATGCGTCATAACTTGCGTAAAAATTGTTTGATTTCAATGAAATTTTAGTATGTGGTAGGGAACCACCTAGGGACGATCTCTATTAAAAATGGGTGAAATAGGGTCAAAGGTCAGGACATAGGAGCTGGATCCATTCCACTGCCTTTATGTGTCATAACTTGCGTATAAATGGTTCGATTTCGAGGAAATTTTAGTATGTGGTAGGGAACCACCTGGGCATGAGCCCTATTGAAAATGGGCGGAATGGGGTCAAAGGTCAGGACATAAAAGCAGGATCCATTCGACTGCCTTTATGCGTCATAACATGCATAAATATGGTTTAATTTTGATGAAATTTTAGTATGTGGTAGGGAACCACCTGGGCACGAACCCTATTGAAAATGGGCAAAATGGGGTCAAAGGTCAGGCAGGGCATAAGAGCGGGATTTATTCCATTGCCCTTATGCTTCATAACTTATGTAAAAATTATTCGATTTCGATGAAATTTTAGTATGTGGTAAGGAACCACATAAGGACAAACCCTATTGAAAATGGGCGAAATGGGGTCAAAGGTCAGGACATAAAAGCAGGATCCATTCCATTGCCTTTATGTGTCATAACATGCGTAAATATGGTTCGATTTCGATGCAATTTTAGTATGTGGTAGGGAACCTCCTAGGCACGAACGCTATTGAAAATAGGCGAAATGGGGTCAAAGGTAAGGCAGGGCATAAGAGCGGGATATATTCCATTGCCCTTATGCGTCATAACTTGGGTAAAAATGGTTCGATTTCGATGAAATTTCAGTATGTGGTAGGGAGCCACTCGGGACGAACCCTATTGAAAATGGGCGAAATGGGGTCATAGGTCAGGACACTGGAGTGGGATCCATTCCATTGCCCTTGTGCATCATAACTTACCTAAAATGCTTGGATTGCAACAAAACTTTATCATGTTGTTCCGGAGGTATAGCGAACCGGTTCTGTTGAATATCAATGAAATGGGGTCAAAGGTCATTGCACAAAAGCCAGATTTATTCCACAGCCATTATTCTCATAACTTGCGTAAAACTGCTTCTATTGCAACAAAACTTTGTCATGTTGTTCCGGAGGTATAGTGAATCGGTTCTGTTGAATATCATCGAAATGGGGTCAAAGGTCAGGACACAGGAGCAAGATTTATTCCACAGCCATTATCCACATAACTTGAGTAATAATTTCTGGTATGTTGGAAAGCGTATCATAATCAATGCATTGCATGATTTTACTAACTTGTTTTATTTTATCAAACTTTCCAAGTTCAGTGTGTGTTGATTATCTTATACATTTTGCAAAATATTTCAAATACACCACAATATTATATTGTGTATATAAATAAGTTTTGAGGGATTTTCGTTCGGTGTCGTACTTATTACTGCTCGCATGTATTTTAAGGTGGCAACACTGCGATATCACAGTACGAGACACCAGCTATTAGAGTCAGTATATGACGTTCGATTGAGGTGCGAAGACGTATTTGTTTTACTCGATGGAAAATGGCAACTTTTGCCCTGACAAAACAGCATTTGCGGGAAGTGTTAGTGCATTGCTTTATTGTAAAGAAAAGTGACAGCTATCGCTTAATGTCAGAAATCTATGGTGAACATTCCCCATCCATAAAAACATGTGAGTATTGGTTTAGACAATTCAAAAGGAACGATTTCGATGTCGGTGATAAAGAATGTTCTGGACCACCCAAACAAATTGCTGATGCCGAATTGGAAGCTTTACTCGATAAGGATTCGTACCAGACCCAAAAAGAACTAGCAGCAGCATTAAATGTTAGTCAACCATGCAGTTCACAACATTTAGCTGCCACGGGAATGGTGCAAAAAGAAGAGAATTGGGTTCCACATGCTTTGCGGGAAAGAGACCTTGAATGTCGAAAAACCATTTGCAAATTGCTGCTTCAAAGGCAAAAAAGAAAATTTTTTTTGCATCGTATTATTACTGCCGACGAGAAATGGATACGGTACGATAACCCTAAACGGCAGAGAGCATGGGATAAGCCAGGTGAACCAGGTCCTTCAACGCCAAAACGCAATATCCATGGTTCAAAGGTAATGCTGTGTATCTGGTGGGACCAGAAGAATGTGATCCACTATGAACTGCTGAAACCATCAGAAACTATTACTGGTGATCAGTATCAAACCCAATTAATGCGTTTAAAACGAGCTCTCATGCAAAATCGGCCAGAATAGGAGAATAGACACAACAAAGTCATCTTACAGCATGACAACGCAAGACCTCATGTTTCTCGAACTGTGAAAAAGTACTTAGAAGGATCTGACTGGGAAGTTCTACCCCAACCGCCATATTTGCCAGATATTGCGCCATTGGATTACCATTTGTTCCGGTCGATGCAGTCAGCACTTTCTGGATTACGGTTTAGTTCTTATGAAGACATCAAAAATTGGCTGGACAACTGGATCTTTTCCAAGGAATCGGACTTCTTCCTTCAGGGCATACATTCACTGCCCGAAAGATGGGGTAAAGTTGTAGCTTCAGAGGGAGCATACTTCGATTATTATTAAAATATTGTTTCTGTTCTCTAACAATGTGTTTTGTTCACCTCAAATCCCTTAAAACTTATTTATACACCAAATATATTTTTCAAATATTTTGCTACGGGCTATATAAATAATAGATCTGGGTAAATATAAATACCCAGATCTATTTAAAATGCTCTAACCTACAATAAAAACTGAAATTTTGATATGTCAAAGTGAGCAAAATGGCATCTAAAAACATTTTCAGCTCTTGCACGAATGAGTTTTTACTATATTTCCTTACAGAAATTCAGTGTCTTTTTTATTTGTTTTCAATCTGCTTCAATTAAAAATTTCACTCTGTCCTAGGTCAGGCAACATCGCATATATATATATACTGAAGAGCAAAGCTGAAAACAAAGGAAAAACTTTTGAATTTAAAACGAAAGTTGCAAAATAACCTGAAGATCAAAACGCGCAACGCAGCAGTTATGAAAATTCAGAATTCACATTTTATTAAGAAGAGACCGAAGCAAAAAAAAAAAAAAAAAAAATTTTTTTACTCATACCAAGTACAACATAGAAAAAGTTATGTATCTACCGGTGTGAGTAAAAAGAGAAAAATAAAAATAAAATAAAACAACTGAATGTAGAAAGTGTCGAGAATACTGAGCCTTGGCTTTATCAAGGACCAGCAAAAACTCTGCATTTTCTCACTTCCACAAAGACCTAGTTGGAAATGGGTTTCTGCAAAGCCATGGATGCAAGTTATAAGCCCACCAAAAATTGTTTTAAAATTTATATATATGTCATAACCTCCGCAGAGTTGTATGACCTAGCGCTAGTTAACAATTTAGCTTACATCCATAACTTCCATGGCCCGACCCATGCTCTTCATCTGTTACTATTAAACAGAGAGAAGAAGATTAAAGAGAACTCAAGTTGTGAGAGTGACATAATAATTAGAAATAATTTTCAGCTATAACGAAACGCCAAGTTTGCCTGAGGGAGAATATTAACCTGAAAAGTAATACAAAAGAATTCCAAATTTTTACATTGCAATTAAAAAGGAAATATTAATTTTTTAAAACTCAGATTTTTGAAAGAAAACTTGATTCTAAAACCCCCTACTCCGCAACTTCTGACAACACAAAAACAAGAATAAATTAAAGACAATAATTAACTAAAGAAAAGCTTTGTGAAAGTTATATGACATAAACAATTAGTTGCAATATGTACAAAGCATTTCAGCATTGCTTTAAGTGCATAATTAAGTAGTTATTAAGAACTTAACTACTTTGAAAACATAGCGCAAAGTACAAGAACTATGAATGGCCAGCTGCTTGGCCTAAGTTTCCTAAAAACGCGCAAAGTTACCAAGAAAAGAAGGAGTTAAAATCCGCAAAAGTTAACAGACTTGCCAGTGCCTAAATGCTAAAAAGCAAAAAAAACAAAGAAAAAAATACAAGAAGTACAAACATTGAACTTGGAAAACCTAAAACCCAAAGACAATGAAGAGAGCTTACCTCTTATGCAAGTGAACTTTCTCCACACAAGAAGAAACATGGCCGACCTTTTCCCCAAACTTCCAAACTCCTCTGCCACTTCCTAGTCGCTGGGGGGCAGTGTGGGTGGGGCTGAAGGCCTCCACACACTGAAAGAATCCAACTCGCGGAGATTTTAACCAGAGAGAAAAAATATATATACTTAAGACTGTGGATCTGTATGATCAGAAAGAGCAGAATTAGCTCTCCAGAATACATGAGAAATATTATAAAATACACAAGTAGTGTATTTAATAATCTTTGCATGTATTTATTCACCTTACTGAGCTTCTATAGATTATTCAGAATCCTATTAATTTTAATGTTAGTTTTACTATTTTTAGTATAGCTATTCTAGTGAGTGAATAACTAGTTTTCTTTTTTATTTGTTTTTATTTTCTTTTATAAACAGATTTTTAAGCTTTTTTTGTGATTTTGTCTGTATTATTTAATTTTTTATTTTAATAGGACCTTCATATCCATAGCACTAAGGTTCCTTTTAGTAGTTAATAGGCATCCTCTAGCCAACTTCCAAACGGCTTTCATTGGTCAGAATCATATTATTAACTGTGTAGAAAATTAAAGCAGATCTGCCAACCTTACTCTATTATTCAGAATAATTTTTCTTAAAGTTCTTTTGACGAAAGAAGAAGGAATTTCGTTCTCTAGAAAACTGTCTAATAGTATATTAATGTGGTAATTGAAGTCCAAATTGTTGCTGCAAATTCTTGAAATTCTTAGTACCTGAGAAATTAGTACATTCTCAATTACTTTGGTTGATATGTTATTATTCCAATGTAGATATTTAATTACTTTGAAAGGAAAATTAACTCTTTTATCAAAGAGGCTAATAGATGGGTTACCTCTGTTAAACTTAATGCTTAAGTCTAGGAACTCAAGTTCCTGATTACTGTGGTTGGTTTTACATAAGTTAAGAGAGCTAGGATAGATATTATCAAAATCACTCTCGATAACTTCTGAATTATTGATACACAGCAGATCATCAATATATCTAAATGTGTAAAGGTAGTTATCGGAGCAGGTGGAGTGATTTTTAATGAATTTATATTCCTTAAAGAACAGGAATAGATTAGCAATACTCGTGGAGGTTGACGTTCCCATGGGTATACCGTTCACTTGCTTATAGAGAGTATTATTATATAAGATATGGTTATTTTTTATGCAGCAATTGAGATAAGAGTTCCAGGCTCCTACATTAACAAATTGGTTAAGTTTAAATTCTGCATACAGCTCTTTAAAGGTAGTGATTATATCTGTTTTTGCTTTGGTTCTAGACATTCTTAAGCATATTCTTAAAGATAAAATTTTTCTAAAAGAATTTTCCAGTAATTATGTAACCATCAGGTTTCTAAATAAAACCTATGGTCATCTCAATGTTAGGAAGCTGTTTTACAATAATGCATTTTTTTCCCCATCCACAGGCACCAGTCTATTGTAAGTTTTAAATATGTTAAGACCTTAGGGTCAATAGTTAAAAACTACAAACTTAATTCTTCGAGTTACATTCCTGTAGTTACTACATGTTCTTGTGATGAACATAAAAAAACAGTTCACTATGATAAGAATTACAACCATATTATCACTGGAAACTTGAGTTTTGTTGAAAATGACAAGCTTAGGAATTTATTAGAGTATGGTTCTAAATTTAGACCTTCCTTCCCAATTTCCAAAGAGAGGATTCTTGAGAGCTTCACTCAAGATGTTAATAGATACATTGTAAAACCAGTTTAACATACAATCAGCCTATTGAGGCCTTCGCAGAATGGAAATATAATGTAATCAATAGCTTCACTTGTGAGTTGGCAGGTCTGGACTTTTGTTTCGACAGAAATCTCTTTTTCTCTGGAGATGCTAAAAGGTCACTCTCCAAACTACAAGACCTATTTATTTTTACCACTACGGATAAAGCTAGCAATAATTTTGCAATTATCTGTAAGAAGTTCTATTTTAAATTGTTAACTATGGAACTCAATAATAGAGTAACCTACGAGCCCGTAAGTTATTCTACCCAGCAGTTAGAAAATCGGTTTAAGGCATTCTTCAAGAAACTTAAAATTCCACAAACTAGAAGATATGAGCCTGAATTTCCATTTCTTTTTGCAACGGTTAAGTTTCATAAAGATCCAGTGAAGTTCAGGTTCATAGCTAGTGGAGTAAGGGGTCATAAAAAGAAAATAGATCTTGCTTTTGAAGATATCTTGAAGAAGGTTTTGAAACACATTAGTAACTGTACTAATTCGATGTACAGAGATTTTTGGATAATTAATAATAATGCAGAAGTAATTTCCACTATACTCAAGGTAAGTCCCTTAGATATTAATAGTTATGATTTTGAGAACCTACATACTAATCTGCCTCTATCAGATATAATCACTACCTTTAAAGAGCTGTATGCAGAATTTAAACTTAACCAATTTGTTAATGTAGGAGCCTGGAACTCTTATCTCAATTGCTGCATAAAAAATAACCATATCTTATATAATAATACTCTCTATAAGCAAGTGAACGGTATACCCATGGGAACGTCAACCTCCACGAGTATTGCTAATCTACTCCTGTTCTTTAAGGAATATAAATTCATTAAAAATCACTCCACCTGCTCCGATAACTACCTTTACACATTTAGATATATTGAGATCTGCTGTGTATCAATAATTCAGAAGTTATAGAGAGTGATTTTGATAATATCTATCCTAGCTCTCTTAACTTATGTAAAACCAACCACAGTAATCAGAAACTTGAGTTCCTAGACTTAAGCATTAAGTTTAACAGAGGTAACCCATCTATTAGCCTATTTGATAAAAGAGTTAATTTTCCTTTCAAAGTAATTAAATATCTACATTGGAATAATAACATATCAACCAAAGTAATTGAGAATGTACTAATTTCTCAGGTACTAAGAATTTCAAGAATTTGCAGCAACAATTTGGACTTCAATTACCACATTAATATACTATTAGACAGTTTTCTAGAGAACGAAATTCTTTCTTCTTTCATCAAAAGAACTTTAAGAAAAATTATTCTGAATAATAGAGTAAGGTTGGCAGATCTGCTTTAATTTTCTACACAGTTAATAATATGATTCTGACCAATGAAAGCTGTTTGGAAGTTGGCTAGAGGATGCCTATTAACTACTAAAAGGAACCTTAGTGCTATGGATATGAAGGTCCTATTAAAATAAAAAATTAAATAATATAGACAAAATCACAAAAAAAAGCTTAAAAATCTGTTTATAAAAGAAAATAAAAACAAATAAAAAAGAAAACTAGTTATTCACTTACTAGAATAGCTATACTAAAAATAGTAAAACTAACATTAAAATTAATAGGATTCTGAATAATCTATAGAAGCTCACTAAGGTGATTAAATGCATGCAAAGATTATTAAATACACTACTTGTGTATTTTATAATATTTCTCATGTATTCTGGAGAGTTAATTCTGCTCTTTCTGATCATACAGGTCCACAGTCTTAAGTATATATATATTTTTTTCTCTGGTTAAAATCTCCGCGAGTTGGATTCTTTCAGTGTGTGGAGGCTTTCAGCCCCACCCACACTGCCCCCAGCGACTAGGAAGTGGCAGAGGAGTTTGGAAGTTTGGGGAAAAGGTCAGCCATGTTTCCTCTTGTGTGGAGAAAGTTCAGTTGCATAAGAGATAAGCTCTCCTCTTCATTGTCTTTGGGTTTTAGGTTTTCCAAGTTCAATGTTTGTACTTCTTGTATTTTTTTCTCTGTTTTTTTTGCTTTTTAGCATTTAGGCACTGGCAAGTCTGTTAACTTTTTTGCGGATTTTAACTCCTTTTCTTGGTAACTTTGCGCATTTTTTAGGAAACTTAGGCCAAGCAGCTGGCCATTCATAGTTCTTGTACTTTGCGCTGTGTTTTCAAAGTAGTTAAGTTCTTAATAACTACTTAATTTTGCACTTAAAGCACTTCTGAAATACTTTGTACATATTGCAACTAATTGTTTATGTCATATAACCTTCACAAAGCATTTCTTTAGTTAATTATTGTCTTTAATTTATACTCGTTTTTGTGTTGTCAGAAGTTGTGGAGTAGGGGGTTTTAGAATCAAGTTTTTCTTTCAAGAATCTGAGTTTTAAATAATTAATATTTCCTTTTTTAATTGCAATGTAAGAATTTGGAATACTTTTGCATTGCTTTTCAGGTTTAAATTCTCTCTCAGGCGAACTTGGCATTTCGTTATTGCTGAACATTATTTCTAATTATTATGTCACTCTCACAACTTAAGCTTACTATAATCTTCTTCTTTCTGTTTAATAGTAACAGATGAAGAGCATGGGTCGGGCCAGGAAAGTTATGGATGCAAGCTAAATTGTTAACTAAAGCTAGGTCATGACATATATATATATATATATATATATATATATATTTTTATAAAAATATATATTTTTAAAAACATTTTTTGGTGGGCTTATTACTTGCATCTATGGCTTTGCAGAAATCCATTTCCAACTAGGTCTTTGTGGAAGTGAGAAAATGCAGAGTTTTTGCTGGTCCTTGATAAAGCCAAGGCTCAGTATTCTCGACACTTTCTACATTCAGTTGTTTTATTTTATTTTTTATTTTTCTCTTTTTACTCACACCGGTAGATACATAACTTTTTCTATGTTGTACTTGGTATGAGCCAAAAAAAAAATTTTTTTTTTTTTGCTTTGGTCTCTTCTTAATAGAAAATATATATATATATATATATATATATTCTATTAAGAGACCTATGTAGAAGTCAAGAAAAAGTTATGAAATTCTTTAATTTCCATTCAATCTTCAAATCCTTTTTTTTTTTTTTTTTTTTTTAACCGTTCAATTCTTTTTTGAGTGCTAGAATATTTATGCCAGGTGTCTGCATGCTGAGTGAAGTGTGGGAATGACATGTAAGTGTATGTTCTTTGGTTTATTGTTCTGGGATCGAACGTTATATTTGGATGTGCCGAGATTAAAGCTTTAGATGTGATTCCTTGCATATTGTTTTAAATGTTGTCAATCTTAGTGAGGAGTTAATGTCTGTTCATTTGTTTCATTCAGGGAAGAATTGCTCCGATAAAGGTTTCAGTGTTGCGGTTCTGATTGAGAAAAAAAAAATCATTTTTGTCTTCGCATTTGTTATCAATCTTGTTTCATGGTAGTATTTGTATGCATATCTTTATATATTTTTTCTTTCCTTTTTGTACACCACGCAAAGTGAGCTCAGCGTATGAGATAAGGATAGGTGATTTTCATTTGTATATATGAGTGCGTAAAAAAAATTAAAGCTAAAAGTGTGAATCGTGCAATAAACTTTTTCAGCAGTAAAGCAACTTCAAAATATAAAAAAAAAAGGCAAATGATTTTAAAATACTTTTTTTTGTCTCTGTTCCGATCTATTTCTACTCAAAATGCTGGTTTTGTAAGATGATATTTTCATCTATCTTCCTGCGTATATATATATTCAAAATTCTGTAAAGTTTATAAGACAAGCCAGGCTGAAGGTTCAGAAAGGAAGAAAAAAAAAGTTCTTTGTTAAGTAACATGCCTTTTTTTTTTATTATTATTTTTTTTACTTTCTTCACTAGGGAAGAATTGTTTTCGGAGAGAAAAGCTATGGTTCCAAGAATTCTAATTTTAGAGCAATCTCGACCAGCGGAGGTTACTTTGGGAAGAAAGGTCATGCCAACGTATTTTGCTGACCTTGGTGAAGTTCCTAGAAAATTTTGGTTGGCGTTGGGTGTCAAGCGCAAATTGCATGATCTCCTGTTAGACAGGCTGTGTAGCCGAGGCAGTACTTTTCGTCCAATCACACAGCCTTAGAGCCCGCAGCTCAGGAGTTGAGAATGTGACCCCACGGAGCATTGAAGTCTGGGTTACTAGGTCAGTCAGACACTCTCTCGTTGAACTTGTTGCTATTCAGATATAATTTTTGCACGCTCTCTGTTGCTTGGTGCGATCTGAACCAGAAGCCAGCCCCTCCAAACGCCTAGAAAGGCAAAAAAAGGCTCGGGCCTGCCGTTTTTGTCCTGGGGAGAGCTGGACATAAGGGCTGACTGCACTATCACCGATGCTTTAGTAATGGAGCCTCCCAGGATGTTTTTCTTCAAAAGGGAGGAATGCCTTTCCTTTCTGGCGAGGGCTGGCTTGTCGGCACACATCAACCGGTGCCCCAAAGAAATGGTGGTTATCCACCTCAGGTGCAGCTTATCCTTGTAAGGAAAAAAATTGCCTGCCGGACTCACTTCTTCTCGACGACGTCAAAAAAAGAACCCCAGAAAACAAACAAGATGGCCGACCCGAACTCCTGAAAGTTGGACTCTTTCTCTTCTTCACCAGTCCACAGCAGCCACTCTCTGGAGGTGAGAAAGTCTTCAAAACAAACCTACAAACCTGAAAATTTCAAGGACGAAAACTACCAAGACCAGGTAAACTCCTTTCATTTTTTTTTTTTTTTTGTTGTTGTTGTGAGGAACTGTCTACAAGGAAATGTTCAAATTCAATCCCGCTGAGGTCATTTAACCTAGAAGTTGCGAGAGAAATTCTTGCTTTAAATAACTAAACGTAATTTTATGTTTTATTATTCGGCACTCGAAAATTTTTTTTGCACTGTAAGGTAAACAAGGAAGTGGAACAAGTCTGCAGTGGGAAGTTTACGGCGGGGAGAGTCAAAGGAGGAAGTAATATTTTTTTTTTTTTTTTTGATCAGCTGTGTCATGTGACAGTAAAATAAATCCTTTTTTTTTTTTTTTTTTTTTTTTTTTTTTTGAGGAAAGCTTTAGTTGACCATTTTTAACCAGAACATTTTTATCTTTTGGGTTGTGTAAGAAAAGGGGGAATCTATAAATTCAAATTTTGGGCATGAAAGAAAAAAAGGAGAGGGGGGGGGGCCCTGAAACTCCTTCCGTTCTCTTTTTTTCCTAAATAGTTATGCAAGTCAGCAGGGCTAAAGCCATATATACAGTGTGCAATATAAATGATGTATATTTAAGTGTTGAACAGTGATGTATATGTAAAAGTAAGTTTTTGTACAAATTAACCAAGAAGTGGGTAGTGATAGGATAGTGCCACTATGTATTAGTGAAACTTACCATGTGCTTTGAATCCCAGTACCTTGTTCTGCTAAATTGTGATTTCAGTGATGCCTAAGAAATTTTGTTGATATTATTTTGGCAGCTTGTGTATTTGTGTGATGTTTACATACCACCACTGATATTCATAGTGCTTTTGAGAAAAACCAAAATATTAATATTTGGAAAGAATTTTTGAATATAATTTGTGCAATAAGCTGTATTCAAGCTAGTCTGAAAATATAAAAGAAAAAGATACACCACCTTATGTGATTTACCAGCAATGGGCTGATATTTTCCATTAAAATCAGTTGGACTCTAACCTAAATTTCATATCAGCCACAGGAAAGTGTTACACCAAATTTGTAATTGAAATTCAATAATTCATGAGCCTATCATTGTCACTTGTAAATAAAGGTGAACCCAATGGGGTTCTTCAAAAATCAAAAATTTGAGAGGCAGTAAATGTGTTGAGTAAAAGGGTTAGTTCTAAACAGTTTCTTTAGAACTTGTATCCACCTCAGCCTAGCCTGAGGGTGGAAACGAACTCGGTTCTTATTGTGGCATAATTGTTGTGTCCTTAAAACACTGCAGAACGAGTACAAGGCCACTTTAATTTTTGTGATACATATTTCTTACACATGTGATAATAACACATTTTAACACTTTCAGGTTGTCAATTGTACAATCACAAACAATAAATAAACATTGTTGAAGAAAATTTCCTTTTTTGGTGTCTATCCATATAATATGCTTATTGTGTTACCAATTTCATCTACTCATCTCCCAAATTTGAAAATAGCCAACAATTGATGACACCTATTATTTTCACAAGTTATATAGTGTAAGAAAAACACCTATAAATCATGTGGTACCTCTGTGCCCAGGAAATTTATTATTAATATAGCTTTACAAGTCTTCGATTGATTGATTGATTGGTAAAAAAAAAAAAAAAAAAAAATCATAAGTACAACTGATGGGTGCCTGAGTTAACAAGGAAGCATTAGATAGACAGGTCTATTTTGCTCAGATTTGAAAATATATATACTGTTTTTAGGTGTCCACTTGATTTTACACTCGTCTACACTTGCTGCTCTTCAAAGAACCTTTCACAAACTCCAGCTAATTGTACTTTATTCTGCAAAACAATGGAGGAAGGATAATGATTGTAATTATATACACCATAATAGCTTACTGGACTATCTAATGCCCATGCTATTGTTTAATTCACGTGCATAGCAAATAATGATATATAAGGCAACTTACCTTTTGAGGCTTGCCTCATTCTTATGACATTTCTTGCACATCATTAATGGAGTTTTTTTGTTTTGTTTTTTGTAGCTTCTAGCAGGGTAAGTTGCTGTTTTTCTTCTTCTGATCTGTACACTATGTACATATATGAGCAGGTCACGTACACCAAGCATCATCACACAGGCTTGTTGTTATTTTATACAGTTTGAGTTTAACTGCCCTTCGACGTATCCCCCCCACTTTTTTTCCTTCCTTAAAAAATACATAATACGTACATACTCCTTTAAAATACACTGGCGGAAAGTGAAAAAAGAACACCAAGAAGGAATTGGCGGACGATCATGAAATTTACATGTGTTAATGGGGTCGAGTTTACGTAGGTGTGATGTTAATTTCGGGACCAACCGGTGAGCGCTTACGCCACTGCATGGCATAATATGCAAATTATCATCGGTGGTATTTAAGGAGTACGGCAAAGTGAATGTAATCAGTCGTTGGTGTACGGACATGTGCAAAGACCATGAAGAAGCTGCAATGCCTGGACATGGAAGGCGTGTACGATTTCAGCAGTTATCGGACTTTGAGCGAGGTCGTCTAGTCGGACTCCGCGAGGCCGGGTGGTCGTATCGTCGTATTGCGGAGCGAATTGGACGGGAAGTATCGGTGGCGGTACAATGGTGGCGTAGATGGTCCGAGGAACATTCCCACACGAGAAGACATGGAACCGGGAGTCACAGACGGACTGATCAACGCATAAGAAGAGCGGTGTAGTCAAGCAGAACATCCACTGCGACGCAAATCCGAGCTGCCATTGCATGCACCTGAGGTGACTGTGCGAACAATCCGCAACCGTCTACTGGATGCAGGACTACGTGCACGTGTGCCTCTGGGCATGTGTACCTCTGACTCCAGCCCACCATCAAAAACGGCTGCAGTGGTGTTGACAACATCTGCACTGGAGAACGCAATGGTGATCTGTCGTGTTCAGCGATGAAAGAAGAATCTGCTTGGGAGCCTCCGATGGCCGTATGCGTGTTCACAGATGCACAGGGGAGAGTCTCCACCCTTCTTGCTTCCGCCAGCGACACACAGGGCCTACACCTGGTCTTCTGGTGTGGGGAGCGATCAGCTATCACTCCTGTACACAACTAGTGTTTGTACCGGGTACGTTAAACAGCACCTCCTACATCAACAACATCATTCAGCCCGTTGTTGTTCCATTTGTAAGGTCGGTCCATCGTGGTGTTTTCCAGCAAGACAATGCACGCTCACACACGGCACGTGCAATGCAACATGCACTTCAGGGTGTGAGACAACTTCCATGGCCTGCACATTCACCGGATTTGTCCCCCATTGAGCACATGTGGGATTTTATGGGACAACTTATCCGGTTTCCACAGCCAGCCACGACTATCCCCGATTTACACGTCCAGGTTGAGAATGCTTGGAACTCAATACCCCAAACTTACATCCAACATCTGTACGACAGACTCCATGCCAGAACTGCACAGTGTGATGCAGTTCATGGCAGTTCAACCTCATACTAACCATGTTACATGGAAATGCTATTTTTCAGTTTACCAGCAAATATAGCTGTATTTTGCCATAATGTTTTGATCACGTTATCCTCTGTATTCCGTTATTATGCTGTATAAATTTCGTTGGTATCAGATGTCTCCTTCTTGGTGTACTTTTTTCACTTTCCGCCAGTGTATTTACAAATCAACCCAATTCATATATTAACACTTATACTGAACTCAGGCAATTTTGAAAACGTACTCACTGACATACACAACTCACTGACATACACACTAATTACGGCACCATTGACATTACTCATACATAATTCTAAACCCAACACATTAACATCAAACTAATTGCAACTCAAGTCTAAAATACTTATTTACAATATTTACAACAGATGCTGGCCTCAACTCAATTTATATCATCAAATCCATATATCATAACTCTTCCTGTATGTGCCTAATGCTCAAACACACGTCGACCCGCCCTATCACTTAACCCTAATTTCGCCACATTTTGCCTCTAGTGCTTTCATCTGCTCTGCAGCCATCCTCAGAAGCCCTTACGATGTTACCTCGTCTGCAGTAGCAGAACAAGTGAGTGAGCGAAACAGTCGTAATCGAACCCCCCCCCCCCCCATGAAGGAAATTCCCGAAAACGGAAGTGACGAAATTTTTTAAAAATTGGTGCATGGTGTTCTAAAGTATTAATATTCCCAAAGTTACACCATTTATCTAAAATAGTTGAAGCTTTGATATCATAAGCTCATGGCCCTCAGACTGATGGTTTTTATGAGAGGGCATAAAAAACAAGAAAAAAAAAGTGACAATGAAGAAATAGGGAGAGAATGATATCAGCACAAAGAAAAATTAAGCAGTGGTGTTGTGAAGTTGCAGAGTCAAGGAAAGACAAACTGACAGTAGTACGCATTCTTGCTGTCTGTTTTGATTTTTCACCAGTTAAAATACTCAGCTTTCCCCCCCATTCTTTGGTCTCATCTTCTCCTTAAACTGCAATTTTACGGGAAGTATGATCATATGGTAAGTGGAAGTTCGTGCACTGCGCGTTCACTTACTTGGATTTCCTGTCTGTCAAGCATCGTGGAATCCTTAACGCATCTTACTGATTTTCACTGGTGGAAGTTTCGAATCTCGATGAGGAAAAAACTTTGTGTTTCACACGTGTTAAGTTTGTTTCATTAGAGTCCTTGTTTGTTGTAATGTTTTGTTGAGGCACATATTTGTTGTTTACAAAGAGATGGATTATTTCACAAAATAGTCTATGTATGCCATAGTTATTAGTAACAAGGCTGTTGGCAGGTATGGACTTTTTTCTTTTTTTTTTAAATATCATGTTCCTCAACATGCTGCTGCAGATTATGCGAAGGAAAAATTTCTTTTCTCAGAATTTCACGATCTACAGATCATATGCCGCAGCGGATTATACGTGGTATTTTTTTCACAGCCTTTGGATTATATACCCTTGTGGATCTCACAAACAAAAATTTTTTTCTGAATTTTATGGTTTACAGATTATACAAAGAAAAAATGACACTTTCAATTAATATGTAAAAAATATGACTTCCGCAAATAGTATTTTAATAAAATCGAAATCTGAAATTTTTGAGATCGTCTACTGAAAGAATATAAAAAGAAAATTATTAAGCAAATTGGAACTTTATTTTGCAATAAGTGGTTTGGGTAATAAGAAAAAAAAATCGCAACAAATATGGTTTACCACTTTTCGTTCCAGCGTCATAACCAAACATGTGTTCATGCGTTATTGACTTTGTTTCACCTGGCGCCTAAATTTTGGAGCTGGCTCCTAGATCTAGAACATATTTGTCCAGCCCTGGTTATGAATACAAGAGGTTATGAGGGCTGTGACGTACTGCGAACTGCCGTATCAAATGATTGTTTCAGATACTATATATGTTCTACGTAAAATGGCACAATTCGGTTACCATAATGTGCAACTAAAAAAAGGGGGACAATTTTTTTCGTGGAAAAAAAAAAGCTAGTTATTCATTGGAATAAATATTAGTTTTCTGTTTTCGTTTTTTTTTTTCTTCAAATTTTTAAGTAATAGGCTTTAAGGGTAGTTTTTGATCATCGACATGTACTCTAATAATCGTCTAAACTTGTATGAAAGTCCGCTACAGTTTTGGGGGAAATTTCAGACAAAAAAAAAGGGGGGGTTCTGGGGAAATATTGGACCCTGAACATTTTCTGCACCCCTGCTGAAAAGTACTGAACTTGAAGAATTAGCCAAACAATTTAATAATATATATCCATCCATCGAACTGACAAACAAGAAGAAGATAGTACTTTGGCCTTTTTAGATGTTCAAATTATTAAACAAAAAGATGAGTTACAATACAAAGTGCATAGAAAAACATTGTATATACCAGTATTAATTCCATACAATTCAGCACATCTGTATTCTCAAAAATGCAATAGTACAAAAACTTTGATTAAAAGAGCTTTTACACATTCCTCAAATGAACAATTCACAAGAGAAGAAATATATTACATAAAAGAAATAGCACAAAATTATGGATATTCTAGACAAAACGTAGAAAAATGGATTCAAGAAGCACAAAGAAAGATTAATTACACAAGTTCAAGAAATAATGTTCAGAAGAAATATGTTGGAGCATTACCGTACCTAGCTAGAATATCTTCAGAAATCAATAAACTACGCAGTAAATAGGGTATACAAAATGGAAAACAGAGTGCTTACCAGAGTTGTATAAAAATAAAATGTATCTGCATACACAACCACTGACAGAGAAAACTTGCTGTGAATTCGCGAATCACACACACGATAACAGTAGAATAAGATAATTTAAATAAAAATTAATAAAACAATAAATAATTATTAGAACATTACAGATTTCAGTGAGGACAAAATAAGTGCATTACAACTGAATGTGCAGCAATGTGTGGAAAATAGACCTTTAGGGCAAAATATTAAAGTATTGAACTATGAACCTCATAAAAACAAGAGACTAATTAAGGAAAGTTTTTATATCTAGAAAAACAGTTCCATTAATGAACCTTAAAAAACATTGTAAATATAATTTTCAACAACTTAATTAAAAAATGGTAGACTTACAAAATACATAAAAAAATTATTTTAATTGAATAACTACAGGGTTCGTACTCTTTTTGGGGAAAAAATTCAAGGACTTTCCAGGCCATATACAAAAATTCCAGGATGATTACTACGCTTTACAGTATCATGCTCAAATTAGTTTTTAAAAGCAATTTCAGTTTTAAGTAATAAAAATGATGAAAGATGCAAATGGATGAGTGTGCTTTTTTACCCATTACATTTCTTTTTAATGTTTTTAATTGGCAAATTACCCAATAATGCTAAATTGAATCATGATGCAATTACCACAAGGCTATTCAGAAAATCCTTTCCCTCAATCAGAAAATGATTAATTCAATCAGTCATTTTAGCTGCATCACTATTCTGCACTATCTTCCATGTAATCAGACTATTATTGATAACAACTGAAATTATTATAAAATAAAGTGAGGGCAGATTCAGAATTTAAGAATGGGGAGGGCGCACGTCTAACAGAGGACTGGTAAAAAAATCTCTGAGATTTATTTCCTCCAAAAAAACATGGTGGTAAAACATGGAGGACCCATAAGGAGGAGATGGGGTGCTTGCCTGTCAGAGTACATCACAAACAGCAGTTCTGAAGTACTGCTGTGTGGATCACTGAAAAGTTCGGGCCAATGTAAGACAAAATGTGGAGTTGCAAATCCATAAGTGAAAAAGTGTGATGTCTGAAAACAAGAAACGTGAGACAAAGCAAAGCACTTATCTATTTACTCACCCCCCCCCCTTTTTTTTTTGAAATGGGGCATGTGCCTGTTATGCCCACAGGTGGATTCTAGCTCTGATAAAAGTGTTTCCAATCCATACATGGGAATGATTTTTTTTCTTTTTAACATTCCCAATGACTGCCACTGGTGGATGCATATTGGGATGTGACTTTTGAAGGCAATGAAAATCTTAATTACTAGACAGAATATGTTCCAGACTTGAGGAAAATTTCATCCAATTGTAGTACAGTTATGTTAAATCAAAAAGCATAAGCCACGGAATCACTATGTACCTCAAGAAATGATTCGGGAGTATGCCAATCAGTAGACAGAGTGTTGTGCTAAAAGTCTGTTACAAAGCATCACCTCTTACAGCTGGGCTCCAAACCAGAGGAAAGGAAATGTTAACAAACACTTAGTGCCTGAGGGAAGCAAAACTTTGTACTGGGTCTCCTCCTCCAAGTCTCAAATCTTTCATACTTACCCAGCTGGAGAGTGGACATAGGGCTTCAAGCTTGGAGAATGAATACTGCTCTTATATCTATGCCTTTGAATTTAATTTCGACCATTTTCAACAGGGTAGGTTCCTAGGTTGTACCTAACAGCATACTAAAATTTCGCCAAAATCCAACCCCTTTTACGTGAATTATCGTACGGACAAATGGAAAAAACCAAAGCATAAACGTTTCTGCAACCTACAGTTCGAAAGGGTTAGTAATTTCTAAAATAAAAACATAACGAACAGCGTGAAAACTAGCTCATACACAGAATATTTGAAACTACAGTATGCGCTCTCAATTATTAGGGATGATAGGGGGGAAGGGAATAGAACTGTCCATAATTAGCATGTTCTCGTTGCGCTAGGCGCTAAGCACTGCTGAATTCCGTCAGACCCCCAATGGTCAAATGATTGAAATGTGCTGATGTTCATGGAATGAAATGGTTGATCAGCTATGATAACCGCATAAAAGTTCGAAGGGGGAGGAGGGGGCGATTTTTTTTACTTTATGCAACATTCCTCCAGTATTTATCTTGTCATCATCAACAATAGCAATGTAACTACCACTTACGATCGCAGATATCGCCCAACTGAAAATCTGCCATACAACTAAGGGATACAACACACAGGTATCATGTTACAACAGTGTATTGTAATTGGAAAAAAAAAAAAAAAAGATTTCAGAAATTAAAATCGAAAAAAAAAAAAACTTTCAGAAATTAATATCATCAAGTCATGGTGTTTCAAAAATCCGCTTTCCTTTATAATGTTTAAAAACATGTAATGTTATTTCTTTTTTACCTGTCTTGTATAATAAAATGGGTTGATTTTTTTATGGAATCAGACGTCCATATGTCTGATTGTCTTCGTCTGAGTTCACACGTTAGCTACTGTGTACAAGTAGACATATTTTTTCAGCTCAAAAATATGTAGTTTTGTATGTATTCACAGTATAACTCATTCCGTATTCCCACAGAACAAAATTCAGCAGATACAAATGAAGAACATCAAGACCCACCCAACACCATGTTTCCGATTGTCTGCTGTTTATATTCAAGAAATGCGAATATGGATCAATGGTGAATGCAGCAACTATGGTTTTTATTTATTACCAAGAAAAAAAAAAGGAGCCTGAAAGCTGTAAAGCTGAAACGGATATTTCTCCCCCTCCCGAAAACATTCCGATTAAGTTCAAACAGCAGGAGCACGCGTCCACGCACACTCAACCTCTGGAATGTCCTGATGGAACGGCTTCTTTTCATTTGGCACATCGCCATAAATCACCACCTGCAGCTCACTGAAGTGTCTTCCTCCTTCACCCTAACTATAGGAGAAAACGTAAAAAAAAAAAAAAAAAATGCTGCCCAATTTTCGACAAAATGACCAAATTTACGTCATAACATTGCAATTTACTAAAATACGTTTATCTGCTGAATTTCGCCTAAATCCATTGAAAACTTTTTAATCATAGATTTTTTTATTAAAACAGTAGCTCAGACATCTGAATAAAAATGTATGTTTGTAATTAAAATAGAGTCCATATCATCACAGAAACAAAATTTAAGGATCACTCTGTTTAAATAAACCATGGCATCTAAAAAAAATAATTTGCTTGCTTTTCCCGTAATTTATAATTGCAGTTTCTTTTTTTTGAATCCGATTTTGCAACGGAAGATTTTTTTTTTTTTTTTGCATCTGCTAAAGTTTCAAACGGAATTCGGCGAAATTTGCACTAGAACTTTATTGTGATGTATTTTAACCACTGTAAAAATTTTACTGTGTTATTTTCAAAATTCCGGAAAATGGATTTCTGAAAATATCTTAGTCCTTTTGAGCCGTGGAAGTGATAAACAGGTGTTTGCTTTCTTCCCAACCAAGGGCTTCGGATCAGCGCTCCCAGCTGTCAATCAACCGTTGCTATGGTAACACACTTTCTGCTCAAGGCTCACTGTCTAAAGAGGCACACATAATAAAAATTTCCAATGCTAACTTTTTAAGTTTTAAACCGATTCAAATGGAATTTTGGGAGTGAGCTTCTGTAATCCAATTATAGTAAATGTAAAAATTTCAGCCACTTTTGTGAAAAATTCGCAAAGATAGTTTTCTTATTTTTTATCATAAGTAGCCGAAGTCTCTTGAGGGGTGGGCCGGAAGCAAGCGTCTTAATGCAATAAACAAGGAGCAGATGAATGTGTTGTTCAGGCATACTCTTCACTGGTGGATGCCAGCTGACTTGGTAAACACGCGACCGCCTTGCAAATGCTAAATGTCTCTTCTTTCCCCTTCTGTTGTTCTCAGTAGTTGTCGGACGGACATCAAGCTCAGGGCTAGAGAATGCATCAAGCTCCCCTTCCCTAACAGACCTGCTAGTAATCATCCAATTTTATTGCACTGGAAGTAGTGCTTCCCCCCCCCCCCCAGCCAAATTAGGATTTGGGCACATCCGAAACACCACTGTAGCCGGCGGTTTCTTTGAGAACAGAGGAGAGGAACTTAAAAAAATTAAGGGGTAACAGTCAGTAACACGATTTCCTAAAAGGGCATTTTTTTTAAGCACTAATTTCAAATTTCAAGGCTTTTCAAGACAGCATTAAAAAAATACCGTTTTCCAGGATATTCCAGGCCTTGAAAACGTAATCATGATTTTCCAGGACTTTCCAGGTTTTCAAGCACGCGTGCGCACCCTGTAACTAGCAACTGTAAGAAGAACCTGGCAATAAAATTTAATTCCTTTCTGTGTAAACAAAAATTTTGATACAGTTCCTATATGTTGATAACAGGGATTGATAAAATCTGGAGGCCAGAAAAGTCTGTAAAAACAAAAGAACTCAGAAGATGTGACAAATAAGTGAAAGTACTTCAGATGAAAATAGAATTAAATATATTAATTAGAGTGAAGCTTTGAGTAAGTGTTTTAATTGCTGTAAATATTTTATTGTAATCTACAAGCAAAAACTATCTGCAAAATCTGCTCCTAATTTGGAAACTATCCGCGTACGGCGCACGCGTGTACGTCTACATCCTGCTACTCTGGTGCTTACAATAAAAAATATGATTCTTAATAATAATAAAGATAACTGCAGTAGATTAGAAAAAGTAGGTGTGTATGAAATTCCAATCACCAAGACCCCACACATGTCATACATTGGAAGCACGTAAAATAAATTAAAAATTGTCTAAAACAACACACAAAAAATTGGCAAAAAAAGAAGCAAAGACAGCTTTGATATAATACTGTTTGGAGAACCATGAATACCCTAAATTTGAAGAAATTAAAATGATTAAATTTTGTAAAAATGAAAGACATCTACGTACCGCGGAATCAGTGTTAATAGAAAAAAAAAGAGACAAAGTTTGTAATATTAATGATCCCAATAACTTGAACGACAAATGGGCAGAATTGATAAAAATAGAAAAAAATCAAAACAACAGAAGAAAAAAAAAAAAAAGGAAAAACCAGAATCAAACAATAGAGGCGAGCCTGGACGCCGACTGTTTCGCTCACTTGTTCTGCTACTGCATACGAGGTAACATCATAAGGGCTTCTGAGGATGGCTGCAGAGCAGATGAAAGCGCTAGAGGCAAAATGTGGCGAAATTAGGGTTAAGTGATAGGGCGGGTCGACGTGTGTTTGAGCATTAGGCACATACAGGAAGAGTTATGATATATGGATCATACATGAGACCGGCCGATGACAAAAAAAGCTGAACTTTTTAACTGGGTGGAAAATTGGGACACGCGAACGCGCGGTGAGGAAATTCAAACACAGCATATATACAATATTTAAGAGTATGCTAGCCATATGGAATTATTTTCTGTAAATTATGTAAGTAAATATTAAAGTGAAGCACATTATTATATTCACAATAGAAAAGTGGGGATTTAAGAACAAAATAAAATGAAATATTTTAAAAAATCAGATTTAAAACTTACATGCGAATCTTTACTAGCTAAACCCTGAGGTGAAAAGTATTTGTCTAGGAAACTTTGTGAATTTAGTCAAACAATTAGAAACTTGCAAGAATTAGAAACATATATCCACAGCTTAGTTTTTAGTCATTGAAGAAGTCAATAAAGTATTTCTCAATGTAACCTTATAAAATGGCTTGCAAAATTTTTTGCTTGCATTGTGAACATGGTGACATGAATCTCCATCAACGTCAAGCAAGTGGGGAGATTTTCTCTGCCGAATTCTTGTTTTTCACCCTGTTTTTGAGCCTTCCATGACACATTCTTTCCACTTAGCTTTCAAACAAGCAAAACAAATTCCTTCTTAGAAAGAAAGAATAAAATAAAAAGCAAAAAAAAAAAAAAAACGGAAAGCTGCGTCACAAACTTTTTAGAGGCTTCGGCCCGATGTAATAACGGCCCGAAGCCGTGACCCCACCCCCCCTAGCTTTCAAACATGCAAAACACATTCTTCCTTAGAAAAAAAAAGAAAGGAAAGAAACAGGGTTGCGTCACTAACTTTGTTCAGCGGCTTCGGGCCGACGTTATCCTAGCCGGGCGCCGTGCTTTCTTTCCACTAAGTTTTCAAACAAGCAGAACACATTCCTCCTCAGAAAAAAAAACAAAAAGGTTCGTCACGAACATGGTTCAGAGGCATCGGGCAGACGCAATTCCGGGCAACAGCGAAAGCACGTCCGAACCAACGTAATTCCGGATCACGGCAAAAGAAGCACGTCCGAACCAACGTAATTCCGGATCACGGCAAAAGAAGCCTGCCACGCCTGCATAATTCCGGCGTGGCGCCATTCTTCCTTTCCACTTAGCTTTCAAACAAGCAAAACAAATTCTTTCTCTTCGGGGGGAGGGGGGGGGGGGTAGAACGAATTTAAGAAAGCTGCGTCATGAACTTTATTCAGATGTTTCAGGTCGATGTAATCCCGGGCCACGGCGAAAGAAGCACGACGGGCATTTTTTTTGTTCACACTTTGAAACAAGCAAATCAAATTCCACCACCTGAGAAAAAAAAAAAAAAGACAAAGGGCTGTGTTACGAACTTTGTTCAGAGGCTTTTACGTCGATTATTTACAAAATCAGTAAAACTTTCTTAATAACAGCGAAAATCTGAATATCCATAATTTTTTTGTTAGTCACCCGTAATCCCGGGGGAAATCCGTAATAATTACGGAGATTCCGTATTTTTTGGCATACTCCGTAGGAAGAGGATTCACGAGTGCTTCGATTCTCGAACGATCTCAGAAAAGTGGGAACGCATTCGGGTGCATTTGCAAATTACAAGAGAGAGTTTCTGGCGATGACGTCACGGATAGAATTAAGCAGATAGTTTGGCCCTGATAGAATGCAGAGTGGCGATTTCCCGCAAGACACGGAAAGGGCTGCGGTAGTTTCCCTAACGCACGAAGTAGGCGGAGCTTCCACCCTTTGCGCTGCGATGCTCAAGTGACTGACATCCCATCCATTGTTGACAGCAGTAAACGAATTGAGCTCCTGACTCCACCCTCCAACATTTCTTCTTGCCCCCCCCCGCGTCTGCTCCAAAAACAACGCTTTAAGCTAGAAAGCGCTTAGTTCTTTTACTCCACAAAAAGCGGAATCGCGGAATTCTGCTTTTTTTATTTTTCTATAGAACGACGACCCCCCCTCCCTAAAAATCCTGAAAAATTTCTCTTCATTTTTGCAATGACCTCGAGAATGACCAAAATGATGCCGAAAAAAGCGGAATTCCGCGAATTCGCGGAAGAATCTCATGTATGATGGATTTGATGATATAAATTGAGTTGAGGCCAGCATCTGTTATAAATATTGTAAATAAGTATTTTAGACTTGAGTTGCAATTAGTTTGATGTTAATTTGTTGGGTTTAAAATTATGTATGAGTAATCTCGGTGGTGCCGTAATTAGTGTGTATGTCAGTGAGTATGTTTTCAAAATTGCCTGAGTTCAGTATAAGTGTTAATATATGAATTGGGTTGATTTGTAAATATTTTAAAGGAGTATGTACGTATTGTGTATCTTTTAAGGAGGGGGGGTAAAAAGGGGAAGGAATATATCAAAGTGCAGTTAAGCTTAAATGGTATAAAAGAACAACAAGCCTGTGTGATGATGCCTGATTTATGTGACCTGTTCATATCTGTACGTAGTGTACTGAATAGAAGAAAAACAGCAATTACCCTGCTAGAAGCTACAAAAAAAAAAAAAACCTCCGCTAATGACGTGCAAGAATCATAAGAATGAGGCAAGCCTCAAAAGATAAGTTGACTTATATATCATGATTGTAATTATAATATTTGCACTATTAAGGAATTAAAACACCAACAAAGTGCGCATATTTACGTGCAATTCATTAATGATATATTATAAAAATAACCAATCACTTACCCGAAAGATCTTGGTCACTTTTTCCTTTAACACTTCAACCACCATCGTGCAATGTTGCCGGCCTTCAAAGGTTGAAAGACTCCTTGCCTATGAGATTCATTCTTTCGGGCATGAAACATCGTTTTTTTTTTTTTTTTTTTTTTTACTGGACAAAAAATGCAGGATTCCCCTCTGCCATATGAGACGTAACCATAGCTCGTCATCTCCATAAAAACCTCACAAACATACACACCATACCACTCATTCATACATTCAGTTAAAAAACTATGAACATAATTACACTATTTACATTCCCAGGCAGTTAAACCTTTGTCAACTGTGAATAAAAAAGTGCTCTATGCATTTCAAACTCTGTGCTAACCCTACTGCAAGTGCCAACCTCATTCAGCCTGTCATACACAATCCTCTAGCGCTTTCAACAGGCGCTGTCATCATGAGGAGGCAGATGTGTCTCACCTGCCCACCACAGCTCAAGTGAGCAGAGCTATTGAGGTTCAGGCCTCAGTCGCAATGTCTGCATCTTTGTGTCTCTGGCGCCATCTATTGTCATTGCTGTTCTCTTTTCTATTTTTCCCTCTTAGCTGTTGTTCAATTTTTATTAAGGCCTTCCATTGTTCGTTTAAGTTGCTAGGCTCATTAATGTTGCATAATCTTGATCTGTTTTTTTCAATTAATACTGATTCTGCAATTCTCAACTGCCTTTCGTTTTTACAGTTCTTAATACTTTTAATATCTTCAAACCTTGGACATTGGTGATTTTTTAGACAGTATTGGGTTAATGCAGTCTTAACTTCTTTTTTATTCCAATTACTTATATGCTGGCTCAATCTAACAAAACAAATTAAAGTATAGATTTAACCAGCATATAAGTAATTGGAATAAAAAGAAGTTAAGACTGCATTAACCCAATACTGTCTGGGAAATCACCAATGTCCAAGGTTTGAAGATATTAAAAGTATTAAGAACTGTAAAAACGAAAGGCAGTTGAGAATTGCAGAATCAGTATTAATTGAAAAAACAGATCAAGATTATGCAACATTAATAAGCCTAGCAACTTAAATGAACAATGGAAGGCCTTAATAAAAATTGAACAACAGCTAAGAGGGAAAAAAAAGAAAAGAGAGCAGCAATGACAATAGATGGCGCCAGAGACACAAAGATGCAGAGATTGCGACTGAGGCCCGAACCTCAATAGCTCTGCTCACTTGAGCTGTGGTGGGCAGGTGAGACACATCTGCAGGGATCATAGCATACTTCTGGAAAATTTTAGGTAGGAATTTTAGGAATTTTTGGAAAAATTTTAGGAAAATTTTAGGAGTGTATTTCAATAAAAACTAGATGTATATTTGTATATATCTAGTAAAACAACTTAGTATACATTGTAGAGTTTGCTTCACACCCTTCAACCATATATACTGATAGACTGCGCATGACATCAAAATTTCTGGCTCCAACATAAAATCACATGACATCAGTCAAAAAGATGGGTTACACCTGCTGTGCTTATGGTTGCTCTGAGCGATATAGTAAAGGAAGTTCTATGATTTTTCATGGGTAAGAAACGAATTAAATACCTAAGTCAATAAAGTTCAATTACTTAACCAGAAACTTGCAGCTATTGATATAAAAATATAGTAACTTAAGAAAAAAATGGAATGCATGTTACAAATTTTTCGCAAATGTTCATCACATTATAAATCACGAAATGTAAACAACCCGATCATGCATGTATATAGCTCATAAGTAAACTTACCTGAAGAGTTTTCATTATATATGAGGCGCATTCACATAATACACCAAAAACACTGAAGTTCTGCAGCGTAAATTAGTAATCATAACAGCATTTTTATACGAAATTTGGAGTCTGATGATGACGTGCCCAATGTTGGAGCCATGGCGGCTTTGATGCAGCTATTGCCAATGCGCAGTCCATTAGTATATATGGTCGAAGTTCACACCCAAATTTTTTGCATAACGTCTAATGTCTAAAGTTTAAGTATGATTTACTTCTAATGTTCAGTTCTTATCTTTTCACGTGTTATTATCATATTCAAGTATATTTACCACATTCAAGTTTCACTTTGAACATTAATATGCTGTTGAACCAGAAGCAATTCACGATTTTCACAGTAAAGTTTTCAGGTTTCACATTAAATTATAATATCCTAAAAAGGTAATTAAAAACCAAGAACTATGTACAATTGTTCACTAAATTACTTTTTTCATATTATTGTTTCAACCTTTTCCTGATAAGCCTATCTTTTTCTGCTTTCACCACAACTAATTTACTTTCAGTTTTCTTTATTTCAGCTGAACCTTCCTTGTATGATCAAGTTAGAGGCAACTGCTATTTCAACAGTATTTTGTTTTTCTACAGCTTTTCTCATTCTTTCTGTTCCCTCTTGAATTACTGCTAGGGAGGCTTCTTTATCTTTTTTAAGCCTATTTATTTCTGCATCATTTTCTTTTATTTTGTCATCAAACTCAGCTTTTCTTTTTTTCTCTAGCTGTTTTCCTTATTTTCCCTCTCTTTCTGCTTCCTTTCTTTTACCTTTTTTGATTCTTCTTCCTTCAGCTTATCAACACACTCTTTATAAAATTTATGTGAATCACGAACACTATTTAACAAATTTCTTGTTATGGGAACTTTACTTACACATCCATAGTGTTTAATGGCCCCTTTAACTATTCTTAATGATGTTATAGTTGAGTCTTTTAAGTTAGCCTTGTCCTTCCTTAACAGAGCAGTGTTAACCAAAAATCCCCTTTCTGCATCAGCATTACCATGAGGTAAAACTAAAATTGACTTGATGAGTTTAGCAAGATTTGAGTATTTTTCTTTTCCGCTAGAGTCTTTAATACTAAATATATTACGCCAGTAATGATCAATCCGCACTGGAATATGCACTTCCTCTGAAAATTTCACTAGTTCATCTAGAGTTGGCTTATCGCAATTTAAAAGTTTCCACTCTTCTCTTACTCTATCAATTTGTTCCTCAGAAAGATGCAAAACACTTGAAATTCTGGTTATTTCCGAAAGTCCTTCAGTGACTGAAAGTTGAGTTGACTCTTTCTTTGGTTCTTTTACCTTTAAAACTTCTATGTCTCTTAGCTTTTGATTGCAGAATGGCAAATTTGACTTTAAATATTTTGCGGTTGCAATTAGTGATGATCTTACATCTAAGAGAAATAATTTCTGCCTGGTCTCCTGAACATTCCTGAGGAGATTTTTTGTCTTCATACCAACTTCTAACTTCCCCTAGTTTTTTCCATGAATTTTTGTTTTCAAAATCTACATTTTTCAGGTCTTCTCCAAATTCCCCTGCAATAACATCATCTTGGATAAACTGAGCCATAACATTCCTCATTAAAGTATTTAAATCAGAATATAACTGGTGTATTTTTGGTTCTTCACTCTGATAACATAATGAAAACTTTTCAAAATTTTGGTGTGAAAATGAAATTAATGCTAAATAGCAAAGGAGTTAGCTCATTTTTCAGGAAACAGTGAATTCTTTTATACCTTGCTGAATTGCGTAGTTGTTTTTCAAATATTTTTTGAGATGGCAAGAAGTTTAAAAAATATTCTGTAATATTTAGCCATTGATCCAAGAGCCTCTGGGCTACAGAACCAACGGTTAACCATCTGTTGCTGACATGACGCAAAAAAATTTGGCTGTGGCCAATGTTATATCCTCGACCGATTTATAATCCTCTCGTCTTGCAGCACTACTCTTTAAAAAGTAATGCATATCAGTAGCAAATTCGTCAAAATCTATATTTAAGCTTGTCAAAAAAAATTGTAAATGCATTACTAACAACACGCAGGTTGCAAAAACCTAGTTCCAAAGATTTCTGGCCTGTTTCTTGTTTTACAACTTCATTGAATTTGCGTAAAAAACACTTATTTACATTTGGGCTGTCCATGGATACACAAATAATTCTGTTCAATGAAATATTGAAGGATGATAACACATCAAGAATTTCTTTTAGCAAAATATCTGCTGTTGCATGACCCAGAAAAACGCTTGTTAGGTATCGGCAAAAAACTGAATTTTTTCTGAAGACCAGTACCTGAGATACACATCCAACTGCTGTTTGACTTGTGCATTTGTAGTTTCATCAAATGCTATAGTAACCTTTCCTAGGCTACTAGATGCAATGTCTTTTTTCAAATCTTCTTCAAAATATTTTGACAATCCATGTGATATCACATAAGCAACTTTTTTTTCTTTAAGTTGCATTTTGGCTGCAATAGCAGAATCAGGAAACATTTCTTTGAAAAATTCAACTGTTTCAGTGCATGAAACAAAAGACATATTGTCCTTAGCAACTTTCATGGCCCATAATGCTTCGGCTTTAGCCAACTGTAAATCATGACTCAGTACTTCACTAATATTTGTTTTGGGCTGAAGATCCCGTCCTCCAAAGGCTTTCAGGATGGACTTATTTTGAAATTTACTTTGAAATTTCTGCAAATGTTTTTTCTTCCTTTATGATGCGCTTTTACTTGTGAAAAGCCACTATTAGAAATATTGAAAATTTCTGAACACAATATACACTTAGCAGAAAATATTGTTTCAGTTGCAGAACACCATTCTTTCAACTTCACTCCGTCCAATTCTTTGGCGAGCCACGCATCTTGAAATTTCGTTTTGGATTTAGGCATCTTAAACACTTGTATTACTAACCAGAAAATGAAAGGGAAGTACAAAAACACGTTCCAATATTGCAAAACCAGACAACTTCTCGAAGTTTGGCTGCGAGGATGTCAGAAGATAGAAAAAAAAAAAAAAAAAAAAAAAAAAAGCAAGTCACCACTAGAGAACTGAACCTGCACACAGCACAGAGAACACCATAAAAGATGCAAAATCAGAAACTATCATACGCATCTCACACAAGTTCAGTCAAAGCGAGTCGGAGCCGAGATATATTGCGTATCGAAGGTCGCTGTTGCCGACGCACGATCGAAGGTTAATGATCACGTGCTCTACTGCCTGCCACGATAACACTCAGCTACCATCCCATCGTCATTACCGGAGGTTACGGAAGGAGACCACATGTTTCCTCTTTGCTTCCACCCAACCTGCGGTTTACAATAACAAAACATCAGCAGAAAGAGGAGGTTCCACGAGGCATGTCCAAAAATAAAGTACGATCTTCTGCGTGCCACTGAGTTTGTCTGCAAAGCGCAAACCAGGGGTGAAAATGACCCCTCCCCTTTTCCCTTAGATCTCTTTTTACTCTCGAAAACTGTCCGAAGGCAAAAAAGTGGAGCGCCCGCCCCGAAGCAAGTGCATCTCGATGGCGTCATTTTCCCTCCCTTCAGCAGCACAGCATATAGGCTGTGTTTCTACAATAACAGGTCTTTTTACCTTACCATAATGGTAAATTTATTGGCGTTAATAACGGTTGTATTTTTAATAAATAAGTTTACGAAAATTTTAGGAAGAATTAGCAAATTTTAGTTATAATTTTAGGAATTTAAGGAGGGTCACAAAATATTAGGAATTTTAGGAGAAATGCGATCCCTGCATCTGCCTCCTCATGATGACAGTGCCTGTTGAAAGCGCTAGAGGATTGTGTATGACAGGCTGAATGAGGTTGGCACTTGCAGTAGGGTTAGCACGGAGTTTGAAAAGGATAGAGCACTTTTTTAGTCACAGTTGACAAAGGTTTAACTGCCTGGGAATGTAAATAGTGTAATTATGTACATAGTGTTTTTAACTGAATGTATGAATGAGTGGTATGGTGTGTATGTTTGTGAGGTTTTTATGGAGATGACGAGCTATGGTTATGTCTCATATGGCAGAGGGAAACCTGTGTTTTTTGTTCAGTAAAAAAAAAAAAATGATGTTTCATGCCCAGAAGAATGAATCTCATAGGCAAGGAGTCTTTCAACCTTTGAAGGCCGGCAACATTGCATGATGGTGGTTGATGTGCTTGAAGTGTTAAAGGAAAAAAGTGACCATGATCTTTCGGGTAAGTGATTGGTTATTTTCATAATATATCATGATTGTAATTGATGAATTAAACATGCCGAAATGTTTGGTATGGTTGAAAACAGCAGGCTTCACACAACAATACGATAACCACAATAGAATTAAAATTACTGTTATTGAAACAGCGTTATTAGCACTAACCCTTGAAGATACTTCTGCAGTTTCCCTTGGGAAAGAAACAAACAAAACATAACAAAAAAAAAAAAAAAAAAACCTTGCCTCTTTTATAAACACAGCATCGCTACATTTTCACAAAAGTAGTGAAATTTTGTTTACCAAGAACTGCAATTCAGATATCCCTCACCAAATCCCATTTATTTGTAAATCCCTACAAAGATCTGGCATAAAATGTAGCAAACCATTGTAGTTCTGGCAACTAGTCCTCTGATTCACTTGACTGCAGTTGATGAAGCCTATAGAATGGTCGAAAGCTTCGGCTTAAAGGAACTTTATTACTACACATAACTGTGTGTGTGTGTGTGTGTGTGTGTGTGTGTGTGTGTGTGTGTGTGTGTGTGTGTTTTCTCTTAATTCTATTGAGGTTTGGCATTTTCAGGCAAAAAAGACATGCAAACATGCAGTATAAAGACACCATATATACAGTAAAAGTCCAATATTACGAGTATGGTTAATTGCGAGAATCCCGCTGTTACGACAGAATGAAAGTGCATCGTCAATTTGTTTTAAAGTTAAAGATATGAAAAATCTTCGTGTATTACAAATGGTATATCTAAGGAGCTCCCACTGTAATGAGAGGCTTTCATGGCCAATCTATCTTTCACATTAACAAATTGACCCTCCTGCTGTACAACGAGAGGCTTTCATGGCCAATCTTTCTTCTTTCAAAGATTTCCAACAAATTCTTCCCCTGGAATTCCAGGAAGAGATGTGGAGATAAATGTTTACAGCTGCACACAGAGATGAGTCACCAGTGGTTAGTCTGCTTGGCTCTTTGGGTGCTGTTCTCCCAACTCTCTACTGCTCCGCTGTACAATGGTTGAAGTTGGAACATTTTGAGTAGATGAGTCACCAGTGGTTACTATGCTTGGCTGTTTGGATGCTGTCTCCCTGCTTTCTTCCACTCGTCCCCACAATGGTGGGAAGTCTAAACACTTTTTACTCATGTATGTCATGTGTTTTCTTTCTCTAAATGGAGAATAAAAGGGAAGATTTGACTTTGGAAACAAAGTTAAAAGTTTTGTATGAATGTGAGAAAAGTTTGAAGTCAAAAAGTAAGATCGCAAGAAAATTTGGTCTTGCATCATCACTGCTGTTAATAATTTTAAAAAACAAAGAGAAGACCAAGGGGGCAGCTTTGCAGAATAATGCACTGGCGAAATCCAAGAAGTTACACAGTGGTGAACATAAAGAATTTGGAGGAAGCATTGAACAGGAAACAAATGACTCTCAATTCTTATTTTTTTTGTAAAAATCCCAACATTAATTAAAAACAAACACCAGGTATGTAATATATATTGTTTTGATTACTTTATTATGTGATACTGTTATTTTTGTGTCATGTAGTATGTAGTATTTGTATGAACCGACTATAACGAGAAGTTCGTTATAAAGACAATTCTTCTGATTTTTGTTAGCTCTTGTAACATCGGACTTTAACTGTATATATAAAGGTCATTCAAATGAAAATGAGCCAATGGATATAGAAAACTGAGAAATGGGTTTACAGTGGCTACAAGAAAAAACAACAACAGGTATCACCACTGTAGTGTTATGAGGCAGTGTACAGAACCTTGTGCAGGTGTTCAGTCCAACCAGTCATGATTGAAGATATGGGCATTGAACAGAGAGCAGTTGTCCAGTTTTTAACCATGGGAAGTGTCGGGAGTACAGAACTTCATTGCCACACCAGTAACATGTATGAAAACTGCATGTCTTTGCCACGTGTTAAAGACTAGAGTAAGCGGTTATGATAGGGGCGGTTATCGTTGACTTATCATTTGAGGTCAGGGAAAGTACACTATGATCACCGATGTTTCCGTTGCTAAAGTGGATAGTTCTCGTTCGGGAAGATAGAAGAGTCACGGCGGAAGCACTCGTTGACAAAGAATCAGTGTAGGGAATGTGTGCACAATTATCCGGATTGTCGGCAGTACTGAAAGATTTGCATGCAGTGGGTGCCACACAACTAGCAACTCGTATGGGTGTGTCCTTGGAACGATATCACGAGGAAGGTCACCATTTCATTGACAGAATCATTGCAGGAGATGAAACATGGTACTTCCTTTATCAACTTGAAAGCAAAAGACAAAGCAGCCAATGAAAGCACATGTCATCTCCACCGCCAATGAAGTCAAAGGAAATGCAGACAAGTGGCGAAAGTTCATGTTGATCTTTTTCAACCACACAGGTCTCCTTGTTGATTACGGTTCTCACCACCGGAAACACCGTAACCGCTGCCCAATATGCTGACACACTCAAATTTCTGCAAGTATCTCTCAAGTCTAAGCAGCCCAGGCTGTTCATTGCAGGAGTCATTCTTCTTCATGACAATGCCTGCTCCCACAATACGAAAATCGCCCAGGATTACCTTTGCAAATTCAGGTGGAAAACACTCCAGCATCCTGCATACAGCCCAGATTTGTTCCCGTGATTTTCACATTTTCGGAGAGCTGAAGAAGCATCTGCGGGGTCACAGATTTCACTCAAAGAGGTGCAGGATGTTGTTCAGTAATGGTTCTACCAGCAACCCACTGCCTTATACGCATGAGGAATCAAATGCCTAGTGTCACAGTGTGGGATGTCTTAATAGCCACAGGGATTATTTTAAAGGTAAGTCACAATATCTTTCTCATATGCCCTTTGGCTTGTTTTTATTTGAATGACCCTTATATATAGCATATTAGACACAAATAAGCGCAAGACTTCAAAGGATAATAATCTGGTTTTTATAGGAGTAAAATGATCATACAAGATCTGGCAAGCTTTCACTTACCAACGTACAGCTTTTTCAAAGCGCTAGAACAACATAAGACTAAAAACTGGAATGATCATTTCACATTTATAAAAACCAAATTATCTTTAGAAATCTTGCATTCATTTGAATATATTTGAGTAGCCTAAAAAAAGAATGTAAACAGAAAAATCTGTATACTGCATTTGTTGTTTTATCAAAGAGATGGAAACTTCATTACAAAATAAAAGCCAAAGTTTGGAAAACAAATTTTTCAGAATTGAATTTGTAAACTCTGGCAGCAGGCAAAAATTTTCAGTTTCCATGGCAACTGGGTGCCTTGGATTTGTCTACCCCTGGGATAAAACTGTATGTACATATATAATATAATAATAAACAAATCAAACCCATTGCAATAGATACTATATGGATGTTGAAAACTGGTGTTCCCAACGGGTGGCAGCACATTTGCACAATGTATTATGATTGCCCGAGAAATTGTGTAATTGTGTGTCTGCTTAGTGAAGCATTGTCGACCACAACTAAAGGAAGAGCAGCACTCCATTGTGAACATCCGAGGTGATAAGACCTCACTATACCTCTTAAGTTAGTAACATGTGTTAGTGAAACCAGTTTATGTGGTGGAAAGGCAGGGCATTAGAAGCTTTATCTAAACATAATAATACTAGGCACTCTTGTATTTGAATATTTCTAACTTATTTTAATTCTTAATCGAACAATTTTAAGCTTAGCATATAGATTGAAGAGTTCAAGTTGGTAATGGCAACATGGTTATTGTGGTAGGACGTTATCACAGTTTTTAAAGTTGTCTTTTAATTGTTAAACTTTTTAGTGTTTCAGCATAAAGTAATGCAAAATAGAATGAAATGAAAATAACTTTCAAAAATGTTTTCATTCGATACTACACTGGGAGTAGGAGCAGGAGTTTAAAACGTGCAAACTGTGTGCCTGTTAAAGTTTTTGGAATTTCACGTTTTTTATCGATCGGGCGGAGGAAACGCAATTTGTTCTTTCATAGGAAATAAATTATATCTTCCTTATTTACCAACCAATGTTGATGAAAATGTTCATGTGTATACATTAATATGTAAGGAATTTAGGAAAAAAAAAAAATTAAACTAGCAAGTACCTACACATGGTCAAGAAAAAATCCTGAAATGTTATTTTGAAAATTTTTTGAAATGAAATTCGGAGTTCCACACTAAGTGGAATATTATTGAAAGGGAAAAGGATAATCAAATTTTTTTTTTTAATTCTTGTTCTAAAAGATATGCTCTACCACATGAAAAAATAAAATGAATGGTTTTTCCACTCCATTATTTTTTCTGACTCCTTCAAAAATAGAAATCCCTTGACTTACTCATTTTCTTGAAATCATTAAATTAAAATTATATAAAAATGTGAACCAAAAATGTCGCATGTCAACCAATTTCAAATTAAAAGGAGCTTTAAAATAAAACACAAAATTATACAAAAAAATTTGGTGGTACATGATTAAAATAATAGATTTAATAATGTTAATTAGGCTTGTCCAGAAAAATACATAAAATGTTATGAAATAGGTTATTCAAAATTATATCTAAATTGAAATTTAGAAATAAGATAACTAATTTCCTTGTTTTCAACAATTAGGCCTAATTAATAGAAAATTACATTACAATTTAATTTAGTAAAACTAGTTCTAAACTCTGATAGTCAACTCCAGGGTTCATACTCTTTTTTGAAAATGGAAATTAAGGAGTTCTTAAGAACCTTCAGGCTATTTTTAAGGACCTTTAAATATTTTTTAAGGACTTCATAATCACTGCATGCAAATATACACAATATACAAAATGTGAGTTAACTATTACAACATAAGTCATTTTAACACAATAAATCAATTTTGTTGAAACTAATGAATATTCCATTGCAAAATTATATGAATTAAAATTAGTTCTACTAAAATAAACCTAAATACTCCAACAGAAAAACCAACTAACTTAAAAGTTCCTTATATACATTACTTACTGGTAATGCTGGATCCATTATTTGTCCTGAAGCATATCTTTGCATCTACAGAACTAACACTCTGCTTCTTCGTATTGTGGTGTGAAGCATAAAATTTATTTACTTTGGAATTTCAATTTTCAACAAATTTTCACCCATTAATTGTGATTATAGGCCCATCTTTGTGGTTTCGGAAACTTTTTAAATTTGCATTTGTTTTTCCTTCAAAGTTTATCCGAATTTATATTTTTTTATTAATTTACAAATTCATCTTAACAAAACAGTATTACAAACACAGCTTAGAATTTCATATGGCTGCGATTTGTCAGTCTTTAAAATTTTTGGCATCTTTACCTTTCCATTCAATAACTTAATTCCTTCCATTAGAATTACTTTTACAAATATGTACGAACACAGGCTAAGAAACTAAATGCATTCATTCTGTGGGTGGCATCACTACAAGTGCCGCAGCTGGAAAAATAACACTTTTATAAAAATGCAGCACAGCTTGTTAGACCTGTTTTAGGTTAATGAAGCAAGTAAACACACTATCTAAATCAAATCGAAACCCACAAGTTAATCGTAACTTAAATCATATCATCGGAATTGAAAGCCCTAAGTTCAATAAAAATGCTTGCATAAATTTCAAAACTACATTGGCAAAATTCAAAAAATCAAAACTGAACAGTAAAGCATCACTTTCTTTTAAGTATTGATTTATTTATTTTTTTATTTACTACACAGCTTCCGAATTCCCAAATCTGGAGAAAAATTTGGTTTTCGTAGATTTGGATGAATAACACATTTTTGCTTGTGTAACTGTTGCTTTATTTTTATTTTATTTTTAATTCTACAGCTGTAGCACTTGTAGTAACTTCTTCCATACACTTAATGCAGGTTGATTTTAAACATTTGGCAATAGTGTATAGGTGTAAAAGCTGAAACAAACTGCAGTAACAACAAGATACCTATGAAATTTCCTTCAGAATTTTTACTTAACTATTATATATCTTTTTTTGCTCTTAAACTTAAACAAGAAAGATGACACCGAATTTTCAGGTGTAATAAGCAAGTCTTTTCAATCCGTTCTGACGCAAATTAAATTTATCAAAGCTATTCAAAGTCAATGGAACCGGTATGGAAAAAAATAGTATCTGACGGAAGAAAGAAGTTTTTCAATCAGGTTTTTATTCCCTCAGATATTGCTGTAAACGGAATCATGAGCTTACGAACTCTTAGAAACAGAGATAGACAAAAATAAGATGTGACTTTACGTTCCCTGGTGAGAAAACCATGCAATATTTTAGGAAGAAAGTACTCTCAAAAGGTCTATCCACATGAGCGGTATTGGTCCAAGAAAAAAAAAAAATTAGTCGAATTTTCAGGAGCCCAGATTTTAATTCAAATACATCAGAAGCAGAAATTAACACTTATGACCCCTGGTGGTCAAACCATTCTTTACCAAACATTAGAAATTATGTAAAAAATATTTTCCATCAGGTCTTGTATGCGATATAGGAAGAATTTTTCAAATTGGAGTTTTAGAGCAGAAATAACGCAGGAAACGCAATTTACCTTTGTGCACCCTAGCAGAAAAGTCTGATTTACTTGAAAATTTTGAATTTATAGGGAAAACATTTCGCATCGGAAACACTATCCAACAAAGAAGGAGTTTTTCAAATCGGTCTCCTAGAAGTACAGATATTGACAAAAATAAGATATACATATATGCCTCTGGCGTAGAAACCATGCATTATTTCAAGAAGAAAATGTTCCTAAAAGGTTTGTCGACATGAGTAGCATCGGTCAACAAACTACTTTTTTGCAATCGAGATTTTAGAAGCTCATATTTTGCTGCAAATACATGAGAAGCAGAAATTAAGACTTACGCCACCTGGTGGCCAAACCATTTTTTACAAAAATCAGAAATTATGTGCAAAGGATTTTCCATCAGGAGCTGTATTCAGTGCAGAAAGAATTTTTCAAATCTGAGATTTAGAAGCAGAGATATAGGGGAAAGCAATTTACCTTTACGCCCCTAGCAGAAAGTCTATGAATTACTTGAAATTTTTTAAATTATATGAAAAACATGTCACACTGAAAACACTATTCAACAAAGAAAGAATTTTTCAAATCGGACTCCTGGAAGTAGAGATATTCACAAAAAGAAGATATACATCAACCCCCCTGGCGGAGAAACTGTGGAATATTTTAAAAAGAAAATGTTCCGAAAAGGTTTATATATTGATGTGAGTGGCACCAGTCCATGAAATAATTTTTTCAAACGATATTTTAGAAGCTCAGATTTTATGGCAAACACATCAGAAGCAAAAATGAACTCTTACGCCCCCTGGTGGCCAAAGTATACTTTACCAAAAATTAGAAATTATATACAAAAGATTTTCCATCCGGAGGTGTATCCGCTGAAGAAAAAAAATTTCAAATCGGAGTTTTGGAAGAAGAATTATCGAGAAAAATGTAATTTACTTTTACGCCCCCTAACGGGAAATCTATGCGTAATTTAAAAATGTAACCTTTATTTTTAAATACACCAGAGTTGAATAATAATGAAACGCACATAGCGTATGAAATCCGTTTATTTTCGTGGTGTAGTCAGCACAAATATTCTCTAAGCTTTCGCACTCCACTGGGAGGCTTTTTCAAGGCAATATTAGACACAAAAATTGCAGAGAATTGGAACATGCAAAGAACGAAGATGATTTTTGAAAATAACGCGGGTGACATCGCGAGCATATTACATGGATTTTTTATCACGTAATTATACAGAGCGCCGTGATGTGTTTCCATCTTTTAATAATGCATGCCAAACCATTGGTAGTTCCGTAGAGACTATATCATTGCATCCCACTTTGTTGGATAGGATTTCCACTGTTTCCCTGATGGCAGTCTCTTTGAAATTCGTGTAAGGGGCAATTCTTCTAATATTATTCCATACAGGAGCGGCCAAGCGATGCAAGACTTCTCTGGCGAGGGCTGTATTCTGCATGTCCTGCTTCACACTTCGTACGTGTTCTTTGCATCTAGTGTCCAAGGATCGCTTTGTCATTCCTATAAATATCTATCTTTTCCGTGTTGTCAGGATATACCAACGGTATAGCGTACACACCCGCCTTTTCTTTCTCACACTGTCTCTCCTTGCAACTGGATATTATATGTGATAACGGGGTCGGGGACTTCGTTGCTATTAATATGTTGTATTTGCATAATAAATTCTTTAACCAATATGTAAAGCCTGGGATATATGTGATGGATTCTGCGTATCTCATTGTCCTACTAGGCGATTTTTCTATTGCTGATATTATACGATTTCTAACAGTCTTGTGTTCTCTGTCTATGTCATCCTTCTTATATCCAGCCATTAGACCTTTGCTATAGATATTAGCAACTTCTTTATTATTTAGGTAGTCGGGTTTGCATACGTTGTACACTCTAAATGCGGAAAGTTTGTATTCCTTTGATCTCCCAAGTTCCAGCAGAAGATCGTGATATGACCAGATGTTTAGCGGTATCGAAAGTAGGAAGCAGTGTATTGAATTTTAACAGCAGCGATATTAAAAAAAGGAACTTTAAGGAAAGTGACAGACAGATTAAGAAAGTTTTGGAGAACCTACGCAATGACCCTAGAATATCAATCACCCTAACCGACAAATCGAATCAGATTGCCCTTATGAAGAATCCTCTAAACAGCATAATATGGAAAGTTCAAGCTCTGGCTAGGGACAAAGATCTACCGGAAATTATTAGAATGTCAGCGAAGCTTCCACCAGGCCCTACAATTCCACCACTCTTTGGACGACTAAAGAATCATAAACCTGGATCTACGCTTAGACCTACAGTTGCAAAAACAAAGCTCCTACGTACATATTACAAAAATCTGTAGCTAAATTCTTCTCTGAACGTTTAAAAAACTCTGATTACGTAATTAAGTCAACAAAAGAATTTGTGGAGCACGCCAGAAGGTTAAGTATATATGATAATGATATAATGGGAAGTTTCGACATAGTGTCTTTATATCCATCTATACCTATACCAGAGGCTGTCGCAAATCTTGAAGAAATAATCATCACTTCCCGTGAATTATCGCCGCCTTAAATCTCATTACTAACCACAACTATTTCAAGTTGGATGGAAACATCTACAAACAAACTAAAGGAGCACCGATGCGTTCACCTTTATTTGCAGTCCTTGCGGAAGCAGTACTTAGACAGCTAGAAGATCTCATCCTTTTAAATAGTATCAAGAAACCCCGAGTTTGGATCTGCTATGCAGACGACATATTCTTCATATGGGAATATGGAGTAGACGAATTAAATGATTTCATGCGCAAGATAAACAATCTACACAATACAATACAGTTCACCATGGAGCTTGAAAAAGACAGGAGGTTGAATTATCTTGACATCGCGCTCAGAAGAAATAGAACATCCAGCTTCGATTTTAATGTTTATTATAAACCGACCGCAGTACCGAACCTTGTCCCTCCTGATTCGCACTGCCCAAAGGAATACAAACTTTCCGCATTTAGAGCGTGGTTCCATAGAGCGTACAACGTATGCAAACCCGACTACCTAAATAATAAAGAAGTTGCTAATATCTATAGCAAAGGTCTAAAGGCTGGATATAAGAAGGATGACACAGACAGAGTACATAAGACTGAGAAATCATATAATATCAGCAATAGAAAAATCGCCTAGTAGGACAATGAGATACGCAGGATCCATCACATATATCCCAGGCTTTACATATTGGTTAAAGAATTTATTATGCAAATACAACATATTAATAGCAATGAAGTCCCCGACCCCGTTATCACATATATTATCCAGTTGCAAAGAGAGACAGTGTGAGAAAGAAAAGGCGGGTGTGTACGCTATACCGTTGGTATATCCTGACAACACGGAAAAGATAAAGATATTTATAGGAATGACAAAGCGATCCTTGGACACTAGATGCAAAGAACACGTACGAAGTGTGAAGCAGGACATGCAGAATACAGCCCTCGCCAGAGAAGTCATGTATCGCTCGCCCGCTCGTGTATGGAATAATATTAAAAGAATTGCCCCTTACACGAATTTCAAAGAGACTGCCATCAGGGAAACAGTGGAAATCCTATCCAGCAAAGTGGGATGCAATGATATAGTCTCTACGGAACTACCAATGGTTTGGCATACATTATTAAAAGATGGAAACACATCACGGCGTTCTGTATAATTACGTGATAAAAATTCATGTAATATGCTCGCGATGTCACCCGCGTTATTTTCAAAAATCATCTTCGTTCTTTACATGTTCCAATTCTCTGCATTTTTGTGTCTACCATTGCCTTGAAAAAGCCTCCCAGTGGAGTGCGAAAGCTTGGCGAATATTTGTGCTGACTACACCACGAAAATAAACAGATTTCATACGCTATATGCGTTTCATTATTAAAAATGTAACTATATCTAAAATACTCTTAGACATAAATAGAATCGAAAGATAAAAGAATTTTTTCAATCGGATGTTTAGAAGCAAATATGTGGAATAAAACGTATTTTTGAATTTGACATCATCTGCATTTACGCCCTCTAGCCGCGAAATTGCACATCGTAAAAAAAAAAAAAAAACGAAATAAAAGATCACCATTCGCATATTTCAAGTTTCCCAATGCAAAAAGAATTTTTCAAATCGGACTAATAGTTGCAGAGATTTCGTGGGTACACACGGACGAACAAACCGATAACATAAGCACGATCTTTTTTTACAAAAGATGTGCTAAAAACAGTAGTGCAATTTAACAATGACTGCAAAGAAATTATGTTATGTACATATTCACTTTTTTGAGGTCAAACAAATGATGTAGGCCTACAATGAAATCAATTTTTCAGCTCCTTTTTTGCAACTACTGACATGGTTATTTCAGCCAATTCTTCATTTTTTTCCTTATTAATTTTTGAAAACTATTTGATTGAAGGAAGCAGTTCATATCTCTCATCAATTCCCCTTGGGCGGCAAGGTCATCTGCACGTTTCCTCTAATTCGGCAATATTTTTTTCTACTTTCAGTTTTTTCGTACTAAGCATTTGCAATTCCTCCTCAATCAATTTACGTTTCCTCCCAGATGTTGCTCGGCACATTTTTTTTTTTTTTTCGGTATCTAAATATTGAACATATTTCTGTCTAGACAGAAGCTCTAAGCTCTTTACTTAGTACAGTACAATTCCGAAAATCCGCACAACTTGGTTCCAGAGGTTGTGCAGATTTTAGAATTTTGCGGATTTTAGAGAACCTGTATGTGTTTACTAGTACATATGTACTGTAAACACACACAGGTTCTCTTAAACTATATAATACTAATTCAAATAGGATGGTATGTATGTATTATAGGCTTTCATTTGTTTAATAATTAGTAAAATTAATTAGTAATATGTATTTAATACTGTAATTAGTAGTATTTAGAATTTATGTAGATATATGTACAGTATTTAATAAGTAAAATATAGGGAACAAATTCATAATACAGTACTATATTAATTAATTGAATTTTTATTTACGAAATACTGTATATGTCAATCAAACATTCTGGCTGGCAAACATTCCATCAAAAAAAAAAAACTTATGCTAAGTAAGCTTGAAGTGATGAACACAATTGCACAATGAAAGTGCTGATCGCTTGTTAAATCTAGCAGACTGCCCATTTCTCTGTAGTTGAATTAATTTTATCATTGTTTTGACATTACAGTAAAGTAATTGCATCGCGGTAAACATTATACATATGTATATAACCCCCCCCCCTTTAATTTCATCAGCGTGCGGCACTGGGGTTTGAAGTGGGGGAATTATTTGACATTCATCAACCAGCACCCCCCGTCCCTGCATGACATTCTGTCCATTGTTCACACGCTGTACATTTTTCTTTTGAACTATCGCAATTTCTGTACTACTGTAAATGACAAAATACTGTATCATACTCAAATGTTTCACATTAAAAAAGCATATTTTTATTTATACAGTATTCAACAAGTATCCATAGTGTAGCATACAAAGGAAAGAGCAGCTTATCAACTTTGAAACAAAACTTGTTGTTGTCCGCTAAATTCAACAAGTCGGATGGTGGGGAAAGCAGGAGGGTTCCCCATCTCCCATAACTGCATTACGTAAGAGCAGGGTTATCTGTTTGCTACAAAGGTTTTGTCAGTAGACTGGATAAAAGAATAAGAAAACTCATCATTGTCAATTCTTTATGAAACTGACTGAAATTTTTACACACTTCATAATTAGCTAAGAGTAGTCAACCTCAAAATTTTGCTTTAATTGGTTAAAAACTTTTTTAATTAGCCATGAACATTTTTATTACGAGATTTACGAGGGACAGGCATACAGGAATGTTTAATTAAAATTTTCATGGCTAGTTTAAAAAGTTATTAAACAATTCAGGCGAAATTTTGCAGATCAATTCGTAACAAGGATTTATGGTGCTTATAGAAATTTCAGACAGCTGTCTGAAAAATTCGCGAAAATGCGTTTTTCATTTGAGGTCAGCAATCATGTGAGCTGAAGAGGAAGTTTTTCCCTCTTGCTCTTGTCACATTCTGCTGGCCCCACCCAATATCACCCTTCCCTTTTCTGCCATTTATTTCCCCCAGTTCACTAAAACACTTGAAAGCCGCCAACATACATACTCCCCCCCTCCCCTTATGTCGAACTCCTAGCAGTTAACAGAACTAAGTCATGGATTCTCAGTACGGAGACTGCGCGCGGGAGATGTAAATTAAATGTTTGATTTTTATCCACATAAAAATGAGCAAATTTCTTAATGGTAACAAGGATTAAAAAAACGAACAAAACACAATTTTTAGCATTCGTTTTTTGACGATTCAGGTGACCTTTTTTTTTGGCGTATTGTGCTTGTCGCGATTTGGTGAAAAAGTGATAGGCAGCTTAAGCACTGTCAGCTGGGCAGGCGCCCACCAAACAGTCTCTAGGGAGAACACTATTACGTATATCATTAGTAATATTTTTCAAATAGAGAAAACACAAAATATTTTAAAAACCTTTAAAAATATCTTAAACATTTTTTTTTTTTTTTTTGTCAGCTGGAAAATAAAAAATTTTGATTTCTGAAACCTTTTTTTTTTTTTACCCGTCTGTTAACTGTAAACTGTGACCGGTGTTCAAATCCACATGGATTTTAGGAGGGCGAATTTTCGGAATCGCACCACATTCTCTAATAAATAACAAGATAACGATCTGAACTGCACTGACCCCGCGCAAAGAAATCAAGAAGCCAACAATAAATCTAATCTAAACCAAAGGGATTTGAAGGTAGCTGGTTGGCAAACTGCCAAAAGCAATACAGAACATGGGTAAACTTTTGCGACATGCGATCTAGTGACGTAAAACCATCATCAGTATGCTAATCAATGAAACCAGCTGGCCCGCCTAACGCGCGCATTTCTTTGGTTAAAAAAAATGTACGACCTTTTTAACGACTGAATATAATATAATTACGGTGTTTTCAAGGACTTTTTAAGAGCCCTTAAAAACAGAACAGAAATTAAGGAGTTCTTAAGGGCCCTTAAAAAAGGTAAATGGAAATTAAGGAGTTCTTAAGGACTTATTAAGGGCCCTTAAAAGGGCAAATGGAAATTAAGGAGTTCTTAAGGACTTTTAAGGACCATACGAACCCTGAACTCACTAGTAACTGCTATTTCAAGAAATCTTATTATAAGCAATCAAACCATTCAAGCTGTAACAAGACCATTAAGTGGTGCTCTGTCTACTGAGCAGGCACACTTGTTTAGACATGTCCAAACAAGTCAAGTCATGTTTGTCATGTCTACACAAGTGAGCCTGATCAGCAGACAGAACCTGGCATCCACTAGTCAGTCAGTCACAGGCTATTGCCAGTGTAACATGCATGATTGGTGGTCAGTGGCGTGCTGTGAACTTCTAGGCAGGCATGCCAAAAAAAAAAAAAAAAAAAAAAGACCTACCTCATTTGTAGTGAAATTCCATTCTGCGATCCTTTTATATGAATTCTTCAGTTACTTCATAAAACATAGGCTTTGACATCAAAGTCTTCAGGAGAACCTTTTCAATTGTCATTAAAGACAGTCCAGATAATCTGTCTTATCCCTGTGTACTGCGGGAATATGTTTTTATTCTTTTAAGAGCGGAAAACGATCTCTCTGCGGAAGCCGTGGAATAAGGGATTGTTACAATTAAATGGCACACCTTATTTAGTTCCGTCAAGCATTTATCCAAACCAAGCTCGTGTAAAGATTTAAACAATCTGCAGACCGTTTTACTGCTTAATTCTGGGGAAGAGTAAAGAACACTTAATTCACTTTTTAACCTTGTGAAATCAAAGCGTGTAGGATACGTTTCTTTGAGTGAATTTAAGCTTTCTTCGGGAAACTTAAGCTGGAAGATCTTAGACTTTTCTGGATCAATAAGCTCCACGAACTTTATTTTATCGAATGATGAAAATCTGCTTTTCATCTGTTCGCTAATAGTGTCAATTATTTCTGCGAGTAAACGTTTCCAGGGATCCGCAGATGTCTTTTTGAAAGAAGTTAATCTAATCTTTTTCAACGGAGGATGAGAGAAAGTGGGGCACAGGGATTCACATTCTTCTAGATATTTTTTATAGGAAGCCCGCTTTTCTTTTTTTGAGATATATTCCACTGTGCTCTTGATATGCTGCACACAGAATCCAATATCAAGATTTCTTGACTGCAATAACAAAATTTCCGTTGAGCTGAAAACATCACGAAATACACAAAGGATGAAGATGAACTCTGGATCTTTTAACTTGTGCAAGTACCCTTCAGCAGATAAATATGTTTCCCCATTAAATTTTTCAGGGCTTTCAAGAATTATTTCAAAATATTTCACGAGAGAATGATATTGCTGCCTTACTGTGAACACGATTCTTGACTTGAAGTTCCACCTTACTGTAGATCCTGTGGGTAATCTGCGATTAACAATATTTCGCAAAAGTTCGCTTTGAGATGAAGATAAAAAAGGATGATAAACCATCAAGTGTCAGGGGAAAAATGCGACATTCTTTTATAATTTGAGCAGAGAATGATAACATGAGGTTCATATTATGCGCATAGCAGTGAACGAACATTGCATCTGGAAACAGCTGCCGTACTCTGGTTTGCAATCCTGTTAATTCCCCTGCCATAACAGCTGCCCCGTCGTAAGTTTAAGCTATTAATTTAGCACCACATTTGCGAGTCTCGACAAAGGATTTCACGTGAAAGAACAGTTCTTCCGCAGTTTTTCTACTGCTTACATCGGAAAAGCCGAGAAATCGTTTAACTACTTCGGCATCTTCGGTTGTATATCTCAGTACTGTAGATAACTGAGATTTCTTAGAAATGTTAAAAGTTTCATCCATCATGATAGCTCTAAAGTAAGAATTAGCAATTTCTTTGTAGATGTGGGTTAGCATTCTTTGCTGAACAGCATCGATTAAGTTGTTTTGAATTCTGTTGAATTGGCCTGAAAATACCGTAGAGGAATCTCAGTACTGTAGATAACTGAGATTTCTTAGAAATGTCAAAAGTTTCATCCATCATGATAGCTCTAAAGTAAGAATTAGCAATTTCTTTGTAGATGTGGGTTAGCATTCTTTGCTGAACAGCATCGATTAAGTTGTTTTGAATTCTGTTGAATTGGCCTGAAAATACTGTAGAGGAATCCAGGTGCTGCTTCAGTAAGGGATCAAATTCACTAATCAGATTCAAAGTTTCTACATAATTGCCTCGATTTAATGATGTTTCCGATTCGTCATGTCCACGAAAAGCCAGTTCTTGAATAGCTAAATGACACACGACACGAATAAGCCTTTGCAAAACATTGCGATTTTGTTGCACCTTTTCATTATGTTTTGTGACAGACATATTCTTCTGTTGATCCAATATAAGCAATCGATTCTCAAGGAGCTAAATGTCTTCAATTTTATGCAAGCCTGCAAGTGCTGCTCAGAACCTTCGTGGCGTTTCATGGCATTATGCAAATTATTTAAGTCCGCATAACCAGTTTTGTTCCAAACGATTTTCTCTTGGCAAAATAACAAACAAGGCCAACAGTACAGCTTTTGGTGTTTTGAACTACCACAAATCCATTCTGTTTCGTAAATGGAAGCGTTGAAATGTTGTTCGTATGTTTTATCTCCTTTCTTAAACGACGATGTTAAGCGACTCAATTTTGGTGTTGGCCTTCCGTTGCTAACACACTGATTTTCCCCAAAACTCAGGGAATCGAAAGACTTATTCATTAATTTTGCAACATTATCCTCCGCTTCATTTGCCATTGCTTTCCCTTTGTTCACTTAAACCAACGAATACGGAAAAAACAGCCTGAGAATGTTACAAACGTTACTACACGAAACACCTCTCGAAGCGATACACACAGTGAACAGCGAGTTACAGGCAAAAGAAATAATGCTTCTCATTGGTGGATGCAACAGCGGCATTCGCATTTTGACCAGTCGTATGACCGGTTTCCCACAGCAGTTGGCATTACGCCGAAGCCTCTACTGAAGTGGGAATTTGCAAGGTGAACAACATGAAGCCACCTTGAAAGCTGGTTTCCTTAACGAAAGAGCTGGCTGTCATTTGCTGTGTGAGGTCATAGGCAGATGCAACTCTGATTTTGCATTTCACGGTACTGTTCCGAACTTCCGAATGAAAAAAATAGTACATTTTGTTTTTGAATTAAACTCTTTCAAAACCATTGGCATATAGTTTACATTTTCGCACACAATTTTTTTTTCGTATAATTATTAGGGCATGCGTTGCATACAACGACCACACGCCACTGTTAGTGGTTATGTTTTACAGTTTTTTATCTGATTTAGTTTTTTACTGAACTGTGCAGGATTTTGTTGTGCTGTAACTGTTTGGTTAACAACTAAGTGTGTGCAATTTTGCTTAGTACCTAATATTAATGATATTTTGAAAATCTATTGCTAATAAGTATTTTTTGATTGTTGGAAAATGGAGAAGTGCAGTGTGAGGGAAGTTACTCACAGTGATTGTCATTTGTTAAACTATGTCAAGAAAAAAGCCATACAAACTATTAAAAAACTGTCTGAAACTGATTTAACTCTTTTAAAATTGAGAACGGAATCAAGTTATGAGTTAAAAACTATTTGACTTAATCATCAAAGTGTGTTTTTGAAAAAATATGAATTTTTACAAAAGGTATGTTGTGACCCTTTTAAAAAACATAAAACTTCAATTAAAAAACACTTTGTGTTGTAACTATAGAACAGAGTAGGATAGTTTTATCAAAGGGCTACAAAGTGAAACAGGACAAAAACTTTGTGCATTTTGCAGGAACAAGCTACTTAAAATCAAACAAATTGATGAGAGTAATGTTGAAAGTAGCTTAAATGCACAAGATGAGGAAGTTGATGATGTGGGATTAACTCCTGATGAACTACTCCAATTACAAAAAAGAAATGTGATTGATCAACTAAATTCTTCATTCCATGAAATTGGATGTTCCCCAATGAAATTACATGCACTTGGTGAACATAGCAGATCATCTTATGGTAAAGAAAAATTACAAAGAGTACATGAAAATGTAAAAAGAAAAATTCAAACCGTTCTTGAAGTTGATTTGCCTTTGGCAAAAAATGAGGAAAAAAATGACTTGGAAAAAAGTGTGATAAAAAAATCTGAAGATCTGGACAAGCTCGTAGATATAATTAAAAATGAATTAGGCGGCACATCAAGAAACAAACAGATTCAAATGCTGACAATTCCAGCTTCACTAATGTGGTCTAGAAGAAAAATAAAAGAGACTTTCAACACATCTGATTATTCTGTTTGTAAGGCTCAAAAACTGTTCAAAGACAAGGTTTTTTAGCAGAACTAGATCGTAGATGTGGGAAAAAGTTGAGTCCTGAAACTATTGAATTGGTAAAAAGGTTTTATCAGAGTGATGAACAGTCTAGAATTTTGCCAGGGATGAAGGATGTGGTGAGTATAGGAAAAAAAGTATACAAGAGAAAACGTTTGATTTTATGTAATCTTAGTTAGTGAGCTATACTCAAATTTTAAATGGGAATACCTTGACTTGAAAAATAGGTTTTTCAAAATTTTGTTCTCTGAGACCTAAGTGGTGTGTTTTGGCTGGTGCCAGTGGCACACACTTAGTGTGTGTATGCACAATACATCAAAATGTTATTTTATTGATTCATGGAGCAGTATTGAAGAGGATTACAAAGAAATTATGTCGTATATTGTTTGTGAGGGAGCAGAAAGAGAATGTATGCTGAGGCATTGTGACAAGTGCCCATCAAAAGATAACTTTGTCCAGTTTTTACAGTCCAAATTTGAGGACTACAATTATAAAAGACCCTGTCGAGTACAGTCAGTGGGTTTCGACTGATCGAACTGAAATGATACGTTGCTCAAGCTCAGTTGGTGAGTTTATTGATAAGTTAGTAGAAAAACTGAACAAGTTAATACCACATTCATACATTGCCAAATCACAAGCTTCATTTTTTTTTAATTTAAAGGGAACAGCTTCCTCAAATACAGCTGTTATCTCTATGGATTTTAGTGAAAACTATGCTTTCACAATACAACAAGAGGCTTAAGGTTACCACTTAAGCCTCTTGTTGTATTGTTGTATCTTGTTGTATCGATTCATGCACTATTCTCCTGTCATGATTCACTGCAAGGATGCAAGCAATGAAAAACTGATTTTACCTCTTTGTATCATATCTGACTACCGTAAACATGACGTGAATATGGTATATGAGATCCAAAAAACTGTAACTGCCTTTCTGAAAGAGAACTACCCACATATAACAAACATTCACTACTTCAGTGATGGATGTGCTGGGCAATATAAAAATAAATACAACTTCACGAATCTGTGCCTGCACGAGAAGGACTTTCAACTCAAAGCCCAGTGGTCTTTTTTTGCAACCAGTCACGGTAAAACAGAATGTGATGGAATACGGGTTACTGTAAAATGTTTAGCTAGGAAGGAAAGTCTTCAACAACATCTGGACAGACAAATTATAACAACTAATGAACTTTTCGAGTTTTGCAAAATGAACATTACAAATATTAACTTCCAACCTGACTTTGAAAAGTCGCATCAAAGATGTTTAAACTCTTCCAAGAACATGATCATTTCACAGCTTTCAGCCAATAGATGACTTGGGAATGATTCAGGCTAGAAGAATCAGCAGTGATGAAAAACCAGCTCTCCCTTTCAACTTATGTAACAAGCAGCAGACTTTATTTGTAAAAATAGAAGATTTGTATCCTGGATGTTTTATTTCTTGTATATATGACAACTTATGGTATTTTGGTATGGTGAGTGAGGTGAATGCAGATGAAGATGCCACTGTAAAGTTTTTACATCCTCATGGACCATCACTATAATTTTTCTGGACCAAGAGGGAAGATGCAATGTGCAGTACCCATCCCTCATGTCATTGCAATCGTGGAATCCCCAAAAACAATGACTGGAGGAACTTACCAATTCTCTCAAGAATGCATGATACATGTTAATCAAGTTTTGAAAACACTGGGGGAAATTAAATAAACAATGACCGACAATTTGAAATATTTTTAATGATGAGTTTTGTAACAATACATTTTCCATTCCAACAAACATTGTAAATATGTGTCTAACTTTGTAATGAAAATTTTTACTTTATTAGTTATTTGTTCTAAAATCCTGTTTCTTCAAGCCAAGTTTGTAGTCTTGGCTGCATTACACAATAGTGGTTACTTTTCATAGTTTTTAAAGCAAAATGGCTGTATTTAAACAAAAGGAAATTTTAATTTAACACACTGCAAGCAAACACATGAATTTTAAAATTATTTTTGTCTATGAAGTAAAAAATAATGGAGTGAAAAAACCATTCATTTTATTTTTTCATGTGGAAGAGCATATCTTTAAATAGAACAAGAATTAAAAAAAATTTTTTTTTTTTTGATTATCTTTTTCCCTTTCGATGATATTCCACTTAGTGTGGAACTCCATATTTCATTTCAAAAATTTTTCAAAATAACATTTCAGGATTTTTTTTTTTTTTGACCATGTGTAGGTACTTGATGGTTTAATTTTTTTTTCTGTATTCCTTACATATTAACGTATACTCATCAAAAATTTCATCAACATTGGTTGGTAAATAAGGAAGATATAATTTATTTTCTATAAAAGAACAAATTATGTTTCCTCCGCCCGATCGATAAAAAACGTGAAATTCCAAAAACTTTAACAGGCTGTAAAACCTAAACCATTTGACATACAGCAAAAATATTTTGTATGAATACCTAAATCCATAAAAAGAACAAACATGCCAAGTTTCATCAAAATCTGAGATCATGGGTGTCATGGTGTGGCTGAACTGACATGGAATGACCCCATCTTTTGCAAAGGCCATTTATTGACAGAAAGAACAAAGATCAATCAATGATATAACACGGTTCCCACTCAAAAGTAGAAAAAAATTCCCTGACTTTTCCAGGTTTTCCAGGTGGTCCTGAGAGTTTTTCCAGAGCGGCAAATCAAATCACATTGCGACAAATTGTTGCATTTCCTTACATTCTTGCGTTCCTTACGAAAGCATACATTTGTTAATTCTTTAAATAACTGTCCTTTATACAATTACCTGCTTTTTTTTAATAACAATTAAATGCATGAGGCATATTATTTTTGGTACCATTATTTATTTTTGGTACCGTTGGTTCAAATATTCTTTAAAACATGTAAACCATGTATTTACATGTTTTAAAGAATATTTGAACAAAGACTTAATTTAAATTCTACATATAATGAAATATTTCAGTCGATTAGGTGAAATTATACAACTGATATATCTGTATTTTAAGTGCACACAAGTATATAAATAACATTTTAAACAACTCACAACATTTAGAGTTCCAGTTAGGTTTAAAAATGCAAGCTGGGAGAATTGTGACTGAAGAGAATAAATTGCCCTTAAATGATACAATGCTGAATGAAGCTTTAAATCCTTTAAGTGCTTATTTTACATAAATATTAAACAACACAGAAACGTTTGCTGAAATTGAAGTCTAATGGGAATGATAAAATGGTGAGTGTCTGACAGTCTCTTAACATTTTGTTAGAGCGGTTCTATCAAATCGATCTACCAATTTGTATTTTCTATTGGAATTTACTTAGAATCTTTAAAGACAAAGCAAAGTAAAACAGTTATTAAAAAATAAAAAAAAGAAGAGAGAGAGAACAGAAATCGTGACAGCATTTCTGCGTCTGAGGAAAACGTGTGCCAGTACCATCCCAACAATTTCTAGCAATTAGGGAAAATACTGCTGACATTTAAAAATCAAAATTGTAATTATTTTAGCTAACGTTAGTTCTTGCACATGGCAATGAGAACATCGAATCTATGCTATTTCAGAGGGGCCAACCTCTAGCAGAACGCATCAGTAATCAATAGGGTATTTTACAGTAATGTTTCAGTAATCGAACACAAACTTTCAGTAATGTAACACGCCATTTTTTTTCAAAGTTAAGGACAATATTATAGTATTACTGTGTAACCTGTAATACTTGTATGAGGTGCCTATCGGTAATCACCATACGAAGCCTCATCGCTAACGCGTGGAATGGGTATTTCATGAGAAATTAATGCGTGAAATGTGTAATAACTTTATATGTTTACACTATCCTCACAAAAAAATATGAAATTAAATTATCAATATTGTACTTAACTCATGTCATTGCTGACATAAAAACTCCCTTGTTGCTTGTTTTGCAGTGGTATATTCTTTTTCAGAAAACTTTTTATAACACAGCTCACCTGAGGAAAATGCTTTACTTTTCTGTATAAGAAGGGCACATAATGTTTTGGTGCTCATTGTTGGGCAGAAGTATGTGAGGTTTTTCCTTACTATACTAAATATTCTCTACGTAAAGGAATTGCTGTGAGGGATAGTCAATATTACCAACATTAGTTTAGACAATGTGGAATACTTGAGAAGGCCAGATGAATCCTTTGTCTTAGATATTTCATTCCATGCCACATCTGCTCAAGGATATCCAGCTTCATCAATATCAGAGTCTGGGAACATAGCATGAAAGAAGCGACCAGCATGATCACAGCTTGCTATAGGTAGGTTATGCTCCACAACGATTGTAGTAAACAGCAATTCAGCGTTTATCACGCTATTTTCATTCTTTTTTGCAAAAAAATTATCCAAAGGCTTTGATCGAGTCTTTAATTTTACACAATCCTGGTGTTTGTTTTGACTGGATATGCCTTCGGCAATCATCTCATCTCATCTCGTCCTACATGGGCTACTGATTACTCTCATATTAGGAGGCACGCAAGGAAACCTTTATTTCAGCATTTTCCATTTCCTTGCTCAAGATTTGGGAGAAAGATTTGGATGTTCCTGGAAAAACCTCTTTGCATATTTATTTGTTTCAGAAACAATAATTCCAAGGATGAAATTGGTAAAAAACAAGTAAAAATATGCAATAGGTGGCACATCAGTTGCAGGAGCATGTTTGGGCCCCTGCATTTCATGACAATCAAAAGGATGCTGAGGTTGTTCATCACTTCCCTCTATTACATCCTCCCATTCACTTTCAGAACTTTCATGATCTGAAGATTCACTATGAAGATCTTCACCTTCTGAAGATATGGTGTGCATGGCACTGTGGCTAGTTTTCTGGCTTGATGTTGCTTGGCCAATATCACTCTCAGATGATTCAAATTCATCCCCATCACTTGGCAAACTTTCACTCTCACTACAAGCCATTTCAAATAACCTTAGAAAAAAATTTCACGCAGTAGGAAACAGCACGTCTCCTAGTCTGAGGAACAAGCTGTCAATAAAGTCATCCTCTGCTAACACGAGTTTGGAAAAAGAGGGGGATTCGTATTTCACGGAGTTTTGCGATTGTGTCTGTTTGTTTAGGAAAAAGAAATGAATACTGTGAAGAGCTTCTAGTAATAAAACAGTGCACTTCGTTCTCCCGCGCGGCGAAAGTCCGCAAGAAATATAAACATCCATCATTGCGGGACCACGCGTTGCGACGAGTTGATCGTTATTGCACTTCGAACGGGGCTCGAAAAAGTTATTTCTGACAGTACGACGTCTTATAATACACCAACAATTCCAAGTGAACAGCCCTGCCTCAACTGCAGTAGGAAACGTTTTGGCTAAAGTAACCTTTTTCCTGTCACACGGAGAAATTGCGTGGGGAACCGATAGCAAGCGCAAACTCTTTTACGGTGACACTTACGGCATATTACACGTAATTTTCGTCGTATTATCCGCAGACCGCAAAATTCACATAAAAAAAAATCATTCGTATAATCCGCAGACTGTGACATTTAGGAAAAAAAATCGCCGTATAATTCGCACATCATAAATGTTGAATCAGAAGTGGAATTTCCGACAGAAAAGTCGGTCACATAAACACATCGCTCTTTCCACATTCCAGAAACACATAGCAACGGAAAAATTGTTTTCAGCCGCCGCCGGGGAATTGAGCCACGGATCTCTCGATATCTAACCGAGCGCGTTAGCTTTACACCACGGTGGCCAACAATCCACGGTGCTATGTGTATTTTTAAGTCAGCTTCTGACATCTTAAATCCGTAAGATGGGCTCAGCTACTGAGACGTCTCCATCTGGTGGGTATTAAGGGCACTGGCTATATATATTATAGCAGTTAATTCCAAAGGGCGAGATCCAAGGTGAAAATCCTCCAAATACGTGGCGTCAGTAAATAAATAAATACGTCGCTCTTTCCACGTTCCAGAAACACATGAGTCCGAAGAATTAAGAGGAAAAAAAAACTATTTTATTAAATGACGAAATTCATTTTTAAAGGTTACTGTTTTATATTTTTATCTCCGAACAGATAAAGGGTGTGGCATCCATAGATCACGCCGATGTAGCTCCAGAGTATTGCATTACACTGCCAATGACGAAAGGCTGATACAGAACAAGTCGTAGAAATACCGTATGTACTCGCGTATAAGTCGAAAGTTTTTGGAGGAATTCCTGCTTTCAGAGTTGAGAGATCGTCTTATACGTGGGCCAATAAAAAACTTCCGTGAATTCTCCCGCGGAATTTACCAACGGACTTGTTTACGTTTTAGATCGCGACACAGAGGCTTTCCGTATGTTGCTGCACGATTGTGTTCTGACCTCAAAACTATCGCGCAGTGACATGATCATATCCTCAATTCTGTCCACCACTTCAAGTTTAAATTCGGCAGTGTAACTGAAACGTTTCCTTTTCAGAGACATCATGATTAGCAATGAAGGAAAACAGCAGCAGCGACGTTCGCCAAATACAAGGTCGCGCACATGAAATCCGAAAGGAGAAACGCATAGGTTCGTGCAGCAAGCGCTGTGCGTACTTCTTTGGCTTTTTGCCAAAAAACAGAGCCGGCACGACAGTGAGCTCTCCTCAACGATAACAAAATGACTCCTGCCGTCCCTCCCCACAATTATCCCTATCTTTCATTACGACATTCCTCCCCCTCCTCCCCGCTCCGTACAAACTCCTGAACTGAGGAAAATTCTTCCGAGGGAGTTCCTTTTCCAATTATTACACCTTTCCCTGCACAATCACGCTGCAGATTTTTTTAAATCGGAAGGTGTTATACATATATATATATATATATATATATATATATATATTTTAAATCGGCGTGTTAACCGCATCGGTGTATAATGCGCAAAACCTATAATTTTAACTTTTTTAGCAGATAATCCGCGGATTATACGACGAAAATTACGGTACCATTCTTCCGATAATATCGCTGTTTGACGATATGATTCATGGACATTCCATTTCAAAACGATAAGATTGATAAATGATATGATCATTGAGACACCGAAATCCGCAGTCTGATTCGGAAAATATGTGGATCAAAATCGAAGGCCGAGAAATCGGCAGCGTCGCACTAAAAGGGTTTAACAAAAAAGGATACAAAATTGAGATTCTCCTAAACACACTGAATTCCGTAATTCTTCCAACCTTTCCGTAATCTGACAGTCGAAACCGTAATAATCACGGACAATTCGTAATAGTTGGCACCTCTGCTATTTGCTTCTACATAACGCAGCATAGGATATTTAGACATTGTGCTGTTAAATTTCATAACCAATAAGCTGGCACACAGAGATCCTAATGCCATAACGGCAAAAAAAAAAAAAAAAAAATAAACCCAGGGATAAAGAAAAAATAATGGAAGCAACAAGTGGGGAAAACTAACAGTTAATACGGAATACCATTTTGCCTGAGAGGCTACAGTTCATATTAGTACTTCCAAAATCCGGAAGTCTTAAAATTGATTGGCTACGTTTGCGACGCAAACATTAGTACTGAACTTTTCTCGCAGGTCACAGTTCATTTCCACGCTACGTCAAATTACTTGTACGGGAAACAATTAGAGGAAGTTTTGTGTGCATGTGTGCTCATAAAATCCTCCTAACACTTTTTTGTGAACATAATTTATCATCCTGCGGCGAGTGGCATGTTTATACTTAACAATATCTTTACGAAGGGCAATACATTTGTGCGATGTTGATCAGGCAAAGTGCGAGAAAGGTCTGGAGCCCACTCAGGTCATTTGCAGTAACTCCCCACAAATAACGTCATCCAAAACGGAGACAGAGGCTTTAGCGCCTGCACTGACAAACCTGAAACCAATAGAGCACGCACGGCAAAGATTTTCATTAGTAGTAACTAGGTAGATTTTTTTTTTTTTTTTTTTTTTTTTCGGCAATGTGAGGGTAAAGATGTGAAATGAATAATTTAGGCAAATCTTGTGAGGTGCAGCAACGCAAGAAGAAGAATTTACGATTACAAGAAAATTTCTACCCCGTCTAACTTTTGTACTCGCATTTTTTTTTTTTTTTTTTCCTATGTATAAGCTGAAACCTTGGGAAAAATTACGAGAGAATGATGAATTTTATATTTCTTATTCTAAATAACGGAGATATTTGCGTTTTTACGGAAAACGGTTCTACTATGCACAAAAATTCAAAAAATAATATCTTCTAATCTATCAGAAACAAAAAAAAATTGAAACTTTCAGGGGTTTTTTTTATAACTTGGAGGCAGCTACCAGTAAAAAAAAAAATAAAAAAAATCGCACGAATCGGAGATGTGTTGGTGGAAAATTATTTCAATATCTGACGATTTCGCGTGGAATGACCCAGATGTGAAAATCTATGGTTCCGGGCGTCAGACTACCCCTATTTTTCGCAACCAGCCAGCTCTTGCAGTAATTGGAATATCGTCTTAAAATAGCTATAAATAAATTTCTTCATGCATTATGAAATAGAAATATGATAGAATAAAAAAAAATCTCTTTCCGGCCGTAAAACCGGAAGACAACGAATCTAGAAAACGGACGTGAAATCTGGGAAATATGGTAGGTATGCAATAGTACCAGCTTCATTGCATGGTATTTTTCATATATTTTTTGTCAAAATACTCGTAAGTACTATGAAAAAAATAAATCTTTCCCCCTCTTTGAAGAATCTTCCTATTTCATAATATTTTCCCTGTTCTAACATTTGAAGGTACATACTTTTCCAAGTATACCAATTCTGCTACAGAATTACGAAAGCGAAGCTTTAGTTCGTAAGTGATACGAACCTTTTTCAAAATAAATTAGGTGCCCTCAATTTGCAACATTCATCCACACTGCTGTTGAAGGGGAAGGGGGGGGATTTATTAGGATGACCAACATCCGGCAAAATAAAATGTTTTTGTACAGTTTGATAAAAGACACGTAGAACATGCAAAAGGAGAAAAATAAAAAAAAAAAAAGCTCAACTTCTAAAGTTTCCAATGAATTTCGGCGAAATTTAAAATGGAACGTTATTTTAATATATCTTGCCCACTGTAAAAATTTCAGTCGGTTATTTAAAAAATTGAGGAAATAGCTTCTTCATAATTTTTTTCCCAGTCTACGCAGAGAACCGGGGCAGCTACTCAGGAACAAATGACTGCCTCTCTTCGCGAACGCCAGCAGATAAGAGCCTGCGAAATGGGTGTGTGATTAATGGCTTTCTTTCACGCTTTGACATGTATGTTTGTTCGGTTGTAGTTTAGATCATCTGGAGACGGGGAAACCACAAACAGACGCACTCCCCTGCACAGCTGCACTTTAATCGGTGGGTGGGTTACGGAGTTGCCTCGAAGGATAAAACAACTCGGAATTATTTTAAAACTTAGCAATACAGAAATATATTTTACAAAAGTCTGAAACAAAATATTTTTCTGGCAAAATAAAAATTCCCTGCCTTTGTAGTTCCCTGATAAAAAATTCCCTGATTTTTACGGAAAAACACAATTTTCCCTGAGTTTTCCCTGATTTTTGGAACAATTTTCAAATTCCCTGAGAATTCCCGGTTTTCCAGGTTGCGTGGGAACCCTGTATAATGCCCGTTTCGTTCGATAACCTTTTGCCATCTTTCAGTGAGCTACAGAATGCCTCCTTCATAAAAGGACCTGTTTTTCGTGGTGAAAAACTGTACAAGGTGCTGATTTACAGCATCATCTGAATTGAATGTTATACCACGCAAGGACTGTTGAAGAGAGCGAATCAAGTGGAAGTCAGATGGCGCAAGGTCAGGCGAGTATGCTGGGTGTGGCAAAACATCCCACCCGAGCTCCAATAATTTTTGGCGGGTGATCAAACTTGTGTGTGGTCTCGCGTTGTCGTGATGGAACACAACACCTTTACGATGAACGAGCTCTGGACGTTTCTGGATAATGAATTTGTTCAAACTGTCCAATTGCCGACAGTACATATTCGAATTGATTGTTTGGTTCCGTGGTAGGAGCTCAAAAAACACGACATCTTTAAAACCCCACCGGACTGAATGTCTGCTTTGGATGTCGTTTGAGGCGAAGCAGCACGTTGGGACCAAGACCGTTTGTGCAGCACATTGTTGCACACAATCCACTTTTTGTCACCAGTTATCAGTCACTTCAAAAAAGGATCGTTTTCCTCACGTTTAATTAGCATATCGCAGATGTTTATATGTGCCGTCAATTGAGCTTCTTTGAGTTCACGAGGAACCAACACAACGAGCTTGCTTACGTATCCCAGCTTCTTCAGGTGATCATGAATGCTTGAATGATGGATGTGCAATGTGTCTGCAATCTCTCGTGTCTTGTAACGTGGGTTTGACTCGATCAATGCCTTGATTTGGTCGTCATCAACCTCGGTGGGCCTCCCCGACCGAGGAGCATCGTTGAGGTCAAAATCACCAGCACAAAATTTTGCGAACCACCGCTGGTACTGACGTTCTTGTAGAGCATTATCACCGTACACTTTACGCAACTTTTCACAAGCTTGACGCGCGTTCTTCCCTTAACGGAAGTAAAACAGTAAAATATGGCGAAAATGCACAGTTTGGTCTTCCATCTTCAACTTGATGTCAAATCAACCAAATCACTCACTATTCCTTTTAGACTGCAGCTAGAACTGGCATCTGTCGAAAGCCATGGCGATAACAGAGCTGTGCATGCCTCTAGTACTTCCAAAACCGCCCAACCGCCATCGGGTGCCAAAATACATCATGACTTTCCCGACAACCTAATAAATAGATGAATTGAAAGTACAAATTCAATTCCATGTAATTTAAAATATATTTCTTATAGTTACATGTTTTTGCCCATTTCTCTCAATGGAATCTTGAGATTGCAATGTTATAAAGTCATACAAATCCATTAATACCACTTCTTTCAACACAGAAATATGGGTATCGACTCACTTTTCACCACAAATTTGTACCATGACAGCCAACAATGAGGAAGCATATGATGACTTCTGCCTGTGAGGCTGGTGTATACTGCTCACACAACCAAACAAAGCCAAATATAGGCAATAGAGTGCATGGAAGTGAGCTCTTAGGAAGGTTGTCAGATGATATTGAGCCGCAGCGAGGGGCAGCAGGGGCGGTCGCCCTGGGCGCCGAGCTGGAGGGGGGCACCATCGAGACTTAGATTTTTTTTATATAAATGTAAAAAATGTGAAATTAATTTATACGCGTAATTAAAAAAATGTATAAAATTTAAACTTCTTTATGCTTTAAGAATAAAATGGCGACCAGATGAAACCTAAATTAAAGGAGAACTCCAATCGTCCGAACGCCAAATATTCGGATCAATTTGGCTTGGGTGTAACAGTACATTTTAGTTGCTATGTTTATGAAACATTTGAGATGCGCACGCAGAGGCTAGTGTAGGCCAGGACTTTAGAGGGGAAGGGCCAGTATGCCCCGTTGAAGTGCTGAACACGACCTGTGTCTGAAAGGTTGGGTAAAAAATGGGTAGTGTACTTGTTTCTACGTCATCACGCTGGCCTTCTGGCTCAGCTCAGTTTCCTCCAGGACAGAACTTCCCTCTGTTATGACGGTGTTTTACGCCAGCACTTTTTCTTGGTGTATCATATTTGTTTCACGTTGTATTTTATTTAAGTTGTACACTGAAAACCCAAACTGATGCTCTTAGCGAGAAGAAACAGATTTTAAAATGGACACCAGAAGACATATCAAGATGCATTGTAATTCCAGCACTTTACCTCAAATCATATGATTTTTGATTTTGAGATCAGAAAAGTATATTTGCTATATTAAGCAAAATACTTTTTAAAGAAAGAGCATGCATAACAGAAAATGTTCATTTAAAATTATCGAATTTATACTAAAACATCAATGTTTTCCGATTTTTAGGCCCCCAAAAATCATGAACTTTTGTTTTCCAAAAAGATAATTTTTAATATTTGAGTGCGCCTTGCAGTAGATGACACACTGTAATCGGGTAAATACGGAAGTAACTTTGACTGAAAGTGCCTTTCATGTGATGCTCTGACAGAAAGCTCCCAGGCTTTTGTGGCCAGTGCAGGTACGTTATCGACCATGGCTGCATGTCTCAGGGGGTGAAATGTAGGCGACGGGTGCTGTGACCTTCACGGCCTCCTCTGTCCATGATCCATCACTCCTTACGTGCATTGAGAACGAATGACGGATGGCGACAATTCGTCGACAGGGAAGCCTACAGTGCGCATGCACGGAACAAACATTACTCAGTTAAGGTTGCGACAGTTTAAATGCAATATTTGCTGTGACACTGTGACGACATTTGCTTGCTTAACGTTGTCTGTATATAGCTTGATTGATTGAGTAGCGCGCTGAATTAGTGCACTGTGCCACGTGACGTGCGTGTGTGTGTTGAAATGGGACCTACAAAGTTGTCTGGAGCACAAGACAGAAAACGAAGAAAAAAAAAAAAAAAAAAAAAAAAAAAAAAAAAAAAGATGCGGATAACGCAGTCCAAGCCAAGCAGTGGCAAAAACTGGGATGGGTAAAGAAGGTGGATCCCTCAACTGCTGCGCTCCCACAACAGCAAGTGATTGAAAGTAAGCCATCTACATCAACACTTTTAGAAAATGAAAACGTTACTGAAGTAACTGAGAATATAACTGGTAGTGCTAGTGTGCATTCAGATGATTCTACACCTTATTTTAACCCATCCTTTCCAACATTGAGTCCTTATGAAGGCGTACAGGAACAGGATTTGGAAGATGAACAAACCAAAATTCAACTTAATTTTAATGATACCACAACATGGCCTGATTTGAATGACCATATGAGAAGCTTGTTAGTTGAACACGGTCCAGAACAAAATAAAAATGGTAATTTTCTTTTATTAATTAATGCAGAAAAAAGGCATTTTACGGGAAATTGGTTCCACAAAAACTTTTGAATGGAGAAAATGTAGAGCGGGATTGGTTAATTTACAGTGAAGCAACAAAAGTTATTTATTGCTTCCCTTGCATGCTATTTGGAAAGCATTTGAAATCACGTTTGGCAAATCCAAAAGTGGGATTTTCTGAGTGGAAAAAATTACACCCTCGAATTCCAGAGCATGAAAATTCTGTAGAGCACCGTGAGTGCTATGTTTCCTGGAAAAGCTTTGGAAGAAGGATTAAAGAGGGCTGTGCAATTGATACTGAACTACAGCAAATGATTACAAAAGAAAAAGAGAAATGGCGGCACATTCTCAGAATCATTGTCGATTGCATTTTGTTTTGTTCAGTCAACAACTTGGCCTTTCGAGGTTCAAGTACAAAGATAGGTGAAGACAAATGTGGAATTTTTTTACATTTGCTAGAGTTTGTTTCTCATTATGATAAACAGCTAAAAGAGTATATTACCATAGCCAAAGAAAAACCAGGAATTCCAAATTACCTTTCCCCAACAATTCAAAACGAGTTCATCAATTTAATAGGTGACATTGTACGCCAAGAAATACTAAAAGACATAAGAGAGGCAATGGTAATATACTCTTTTAGCTGTTTATCATAATGAGAAACAAACTCTAGCAAATGTAAAAAAATTCCACATTTGTCTTGTAGCCACTTGTAGCCCATCAGGAACACCAGATGTAGCCCATCAGGAACAAATGTGCCAGATTATTAGGTACGTGAAAGTTTCAGAGGATGTTTGCTCTATTGAAGAAAGTTTCATTGATTTCATAAAAACTACTGAAACGACTGGGGCTGGTTTAACCGAAGAAATTCTACAAAAAATAGAAGCTGAAGGGCTTGACATTCGTAATTGACGAGGGCAAGCATACGATAATGGTTCAAACATGGCAAGGAAGTATTCAGGAGTCCAGGCCCGTATACAAGCAATTTGCAGCCATGCACGTTTTATGCCATGTGCTGCTCATTCATTGAACTTGGTTGGTGTTCACGCTGCTGGAGTCTCTTCAGATATTATCATATTTTTTGGCACAGAGCAAGAACTGTACAAAATATTTGCTCACAATGTCAAATTGTGGGAAATATTATCCAACAAACTTTTTACCACTCTCAAGCGTCACTGTGATACAAGATGGGCATCCAAATACTCTGCTGTTCATGCACTTTATTCACAGTTTGATAAAGTCCTCGAAGCCTTAGAGGAAATTTCTGACAACCCTCAATTCCATGATGACTGTTTATCAGTGGTTAAAAATCTTCTGAAACAAATGAATTATAAGTTTGTTTGTTACTCTGTTATGTGGGACAAATACTAAATCAGATCTCCCACGTGCATGAACAACTACAGCGCAAAGATGTGACCGTGGACTGTGCAGTTAGTCACTTGACAGGATTGAAAGCTGCTTTACAAGACATCCGGGATACAGGGATTGATGTTATACTGGGCGAAGCATCAGACATCTGTGCCGCAACATCTCTTGACGGCTTCTTCGAGGAGAAAAGGGCAAAGGAAGAGGAAACGACTGACATTGGAAGAAAGTGAGGACACTGTTTTGACAGGAAAACAAAGGTTCAGTATGGACTTTTATGCTGTTTTGGACTAAGTCTTAGAACAAATGAAATGGCATTATAAATGTTTGATTGAAGTGTTAGAGGACTTTAATTTCTTAACGGGCAAGTCTTTGCAATCTATGACCGTAGAAGAGTTAAAGGCTAGTGCAATGCACTTAGCAAATAAATATGATAAAGATCTGGATGCTACTGAAATAGAGGGGGAAATAGCGAGTTTTAAGTTTCAGGCCACTTCTTTATTTTAATAAAATCAGGATTTTTCAAAAGCAACCTCTCTTGACCTAATAAATTTAATCCACCAAATGTCTCTTGCTACATCTTATCCAAACTTAGTAATTGCTTTCAGATTATTCTTAACATTACCAATTACTAAAGTGTCTAGTGAACGAGGTTTTAGTAAGCTGAAAATAATAAAAAATTACTTAAGGTCATCAATGGGACAAGAGAGGTTAACGCACCTGGCAATTCTGTCAATAGAAAAAGATATTGCTAAAACTATTAATTATGATCAAATAATAAATGATTTTGCAGCTGTTAAAGCTTGAAAAGTACATTTGTAAATACAAAATCATTCTGTTAAGGCTTAAGCATAATTTTAAACAAATGCTTACTTGTACTTATTTTTTCAGTTGTTCATAAGCACTTGAGGTAGCAATTAATTATAAATAAAAAGTATTCTTCATTCAACTATGTTCAATGTTTTTTCTTTCTTCAACAATCCCTATTGAAGCTCACATAGTCACCACAGGCTATTGAATAGGATTACCAATATAAGTTATTATTATTTTTTAAATATTATATTATGAGCAATATTTTATACAAAAAAATTTACATTTTATTACTATTTCATACAATTAGCAAATTATATACGGGACAATAATTGTAAATAACAATAAAAATCGCAATATTTTTTTATACAGGTGTTGTACTATATCTGCAAACATGTATATAATAAAATCTGACACCATCGCCTGTTCCAGTTGGACTGGGGCAGGGGGACGCCAATTTTACGGCTTGCCCCGGGCGCCAATACCTCTAGCTACGGCCCTGCTCATGGTTGCTGTCATTCAGTCAATACCTGCCTATCTTACTCTGCAGAGTGAGATGTAATGGAAACTATGTTGCCTACACCCCAGCATTCCGCTTACATGTACGGAAGTGACAACATAGCAAGATGCACATCCAGAGCTACAATAATGGAAAGATGTGGTATAACCCCCTACCTATCTGTCTCTATTACCGACAAGGAGTAATCACTGTTGCTCCCCCCCCCCTTTTTTTTTTTGCTTGGGGACCAACAATTACTGAGTAACTTGATGAGCCATAAGCAGTTTCTAGTCTCTAATTTAAGGCCACTGGTTCGAGAGAAGGGAGAGAGCCAGTGCCGTAAGACAACACAACATCCATGCCTCACCAGGATTCAAAACCAGATCCATCTTGGATAAGTGGTGACAAGCCTGTGCTTAGACCACTGCCACCTGGGCAGAACTGAAGCCTTCAAGGGTAGAGTGTAACCCAATTAAACAGCAGAAGTGACACTTTCCCATCCAAAAATTAAAAACCCAAGACCATTACAGAATACTTAAAAAGTACATCCAAACACTTTCTAGGCTTAGAATACTGGAAAAAAATTTTCAAATACCCCAATAAGGCCTGTTCAAACCTGCTCCTTCATGTGCCATGTCCAAGGATAAAAGCAATTCATCACGATGAATTGTACAAAGACATAGGCGCAAATATCCAGGGCAATGGGGATTATGATAAGGTAGTTTACCACTGACCTCCTTACCAAGTGTTAAGCGGAAAGACTACCAAAAATGGTTCAATATGTCCTGGGCTGATTTTAGGATCCATCCAACTTTTAGCTTATATTCACAGAAACCTTGAAATATTGTGAACTGGACAGTTGGCAGTGGGATTAGACGGCTACCACTTAGACGAAAGACTGGCAATTAGCCAACTGCAATGCCATTCTAATGACAGAAGTATCCACCAAGTTGATAAAAACAACAAAACTCTAGCTTTCAGATTATTCACTATATTTACTTTAAATGTACTATGCATGGAAATTTTAATTAAAAAGCGATGTGCTTACCTCAGAGTTGGGGCAACAATAAGGCCTATTAGTACAATCCTTCCAATGCTGAGAGGATGATCTGGTGGAACTTCAAAAATATGTTTCAAGAAAAACGTATTCAGTTCAGTAATCTGAAATCAAGTAGAAATGAAAAATATGCATTTATATATTATGAAATCATTTACAAAAAAATTAACAGCAAGGGGGAAATAAGTGTTGAATTCGATGCAGATGAAGATAAGGCAAAATAACAGAGAAAAATACAAAACTGTGGCATAAAAATAAATCTTAGAATATCGTTTCAGAATTAAGTTGTTTATTCTTTAGATGATCAATTCCCATCTCGTAGCTGTTATACTTTGCAACACAATGTGCAGTGCTCTTTCCCTAGTCATGACAAAACAACATACATTATCAGGTATCAACATCAGAAAACCTATAATTACATACAATTTTTGTACTGAGTGAATAAAAGATAAAGCATAAACATTTATAAAAGCAACTGGTTTTTAACCAGCCTGTTTCAAAAGTGCGAAGACAATTTGCAAAGTGATGGTGAGAAATTCTGACAAAAGCTGAACTGCACAGAATGATGCAAATGCATAGGAACTTCTTACACTAATGAAAAGATAAAACCTTATTTCTTCCAGAACATAACCAGAAATTGGGGGAGGGGGGCAGCTTTAGTACTCTAAAACTGCTGAAAACATAGTTTTCCACAACACACATACGGAACATGCTTGGTAAGGAGTATGTCGCAATGAATGAAATGTTATCTATAATTCTATAAAATAGTACCCTGCCACATAAGTGATCAGAGATAAATAATACATTTTTTTATTACTCTCCTAAGATGCAGTGCAGCCCTGGATGGATGTCATTATACAATTTTTTTTATTTCAAATGTATAGATATGTATTCCAATTCATTTAGAATGCAACAAACTGATTACCAGAGTTATATAAAAATATAATGTATCTGCGTACACGACCACTGAAACAGAAAAACTTGCTGCAAACCCGCGAACCACAATAACAATAGAATAAGATAATTTTAAGAAAAATTAATGAAACAAATAATTATCAGAACATTATAGATTCCAATGAGGGCAGAATAAGTACATTACAACTGAATGTGAACCAGTGAGTGTGAAATGGGCCTTTATGGCAAAATGTTAAAATATTGGACTATGGACTTTATAAAAACGAAAGACTAATTAAAGAAAGTTTTTATATCCAGAAAAACAGTTCCATCAATGAACCTTCAAAAATTACAAATAGCATTTTCAACATCTTAATTCAAAAATAGTAGACTTCCAAAATGCATAACGAAAAGATTTTAATTTAATAACTGGCAATTCAAGAGGAACCTGGCAACAAATCTTTCTGTGTAAAAGAAACTTTTGATATAGTTACATGCAGTGAACAGGGAGGTCATTCCAGGATGGGAGCTTCTGTGGAATGTTCTCCTAGCCATGTTCTAGTCACCACTGCTCTGCGGGGAGGTGCATCATACTTTTGGAAGAGTCCATTGCCCTGTAGGTGCAGGATGACCATGAACAAATGCAGATGGTTTGCAATGATGGTCATGTAGCATGGACCATTCAGAGATGCATCTAGACATACCAGAGGTCCCAATGTATGCCACCTGAAAACATGTCCACAATCGAGCCTTCACCAGCTTGAGCAGTGTGTTGTTCATGTGCCAGCCCCATCATTTTGTGCAGTTATCACAAGATCCACATCCTCCCACCTGAGTGAAATAACTGGAAACAGGACTCCGCGAATCAGGAGACCTGTCTCCAATCATCCAATGTCCAGTGCTGATGTTTTTTGCCCAGTTGAGGCATACAGTCCTGTGAGGGACTCTGGTGGGTCAGCAGCTTTCATAACCTATTACGGCCAATGATCGCCTGATGATCTTGGTGAAAATAGCAACACTAAACTAGTGATCCGATTTATTGGCGTAGGAAATAAACACATAAGTGTTTCCAAGCTTTCATACATCAACCAGATGGCTTTTTCAAGGAAGTTAGACAGAAACTGCAAACTGAAAAATAAAACGCTAAACAATTTGAACGCGGGAACTTGAGAATAAATAGATGCGACGTTATACTCATTTAAAGATATGAGGCATCATGTTGGTTGCACGCGGGATCCTGGTAAGAAAAGGCGTTACTTGAAGAATTGGTTCCAAATTCATGGCAACTTGAGTGAGACACAATCATAGCAAGAATCGCTGTTGGTAATGATCTCCAAGGTTTCCCTAAATGGCTGTACATTTAGAGGCAGAGTAACTAGCTAATTTCTTTATATCATCCCACATAGGAGTAGTGGACTTGAATTTGACTTCTCTGGGTAGTGCCGTGGCTACTTTACTGTACTTTGTGTCCTTTTAATGTTCGTTGACTTTGAATCCAAACGAACGCTTGGTCATTCCAATGCAGTATCATTTAGAGCCGTTTGGATACTGTAAGGGGGATAGCATAAACGCCTGCTTTGCAAGAGAGAGGTGGTTTTTCACTATTTCTCTTTAGCATAGTATATAAAGATGCAGGAGACCTTATGCTGACACCGTAGTTCATCTTATTAAGGGCGTTTTTGAGTTTGTAAGACACACGTGGTATGTAGAAAATTGAGTCTAAATAGTGTAGCTGCGGCGCAGGAAGATTGAAATGTTTGATCCTGGCTTTTTAGATAAAGCTACGTATCTGATTCAATGAATATCCTGCATCAGTGGCCAACTTGAAGACGCTTTCAATTCCGTGCTGTCTAGAATGGGTTTTGGAAACATCATCATGAACATCACTGTGACAGAAGAAATGAAAAGAGCATTTGTGCTGTCAGCTCTCACTGCCAGAACCCCAGACCAGTTGTAGATGTGACAGAGGCATCACATCTTCCAACAGGACTGTGCCCTAGCCCACATGGCCAAAGCAACTCAGAAATGGCTTGAAGAGAATATGCCCTACCATTGGTCTCCAGACATTTGCCCCCCCCCCCCCAGCTACCCTGACTTAAATCCCTTCGATTACTATATATGGGGCACAGTTAAAAGAGAGATCAAGAAGCACTCCCATAACACCCTTGACTCTGTCAGGCATGCCATCCTAATCTCACGAACCACATAAACAAGGCACAGGTCACCAAGTCCTACTACCAATTCCACTCAAGGATCAAGGCCATCATCAGTGCAGACAGTGAGTTTATTGAATAATTATAAAGTGTGTTTGTACATCAACTATTGTACAAAATTTTGCTTCATAAAATGTATGTTTCAGTTAATGGTTTAATTATGTACACAAATTTTCCACATTTACCACGACAGCCCTGTACATAACTGCACAATGGGTGGAACTAGAGCAATTAGCACTTTTACATGCATATAATGTGGTTGATTGCAACTACAGATGGCTCATGTTGAATTGCAACTACAGATGGCTCATGTTGAATTGCAACTACAGATGGCTCATGTTGAATGTATGACACAAATCAAAGTGAGCACACATTCAAATAAGGCAGCACATATCACGTACTGTAATTCCTTGCATAATCAAAGCAGATTTTTATACCTTAATCTTGAGCAAAGCTCTTTAAGCTCTTACATTTTGTGTCTTATTCTTACTTTACACTTTATTATGTGAAAAAAGTCCTTGCATAAAAATCATTGAGGATTTTATGCCTTAATTTGTGCAAAAAAGTAGGGTGTGATCAGCATGAGAAGATTAAATTACAAATGGGAGAAAAATAAAAAAAATATAAAAAACAGTCACTTTTTTTTTTTTTGGAGGTATAACGACCACCGTGAGCAACTCAATGGGCTATAAGCAGTCACCCGTCCCTAATTTAGGGCCACTGGTTCCAGGAAAGGGAGAGAGCCAGTGCCGTAAGACAAACACAACATCCATGCCTCACCGGGATTCGAACCCGGACCCCTTTCGGACGAATGATCAGAGGCCAGCGCCTTAGACCACTGCGCCACCGGGGCGGCAAAACAGTCACTTTCAGCTGGAAGCCTGCAGAATAGCTTTTGCACATACCTTCAATCAGAGAGAAATGCTTTGAATCTCATTGTGTTAACAAAACAAGCTTGAATAGTATGACACATTCTGAATTGTGAACTTGTTGTACCAAGGAAGGACACATGGCAACAGAAAACAGCAAATCACAACACTAGATATACCCTGCAGCCAGTGGGCAAGGGCAAGGCATTAAGGTGTTGCCAGCCAGTTCATGGGGCCCCGTGCTGACAGACCATAATGGACAGTTCTGCCTGCAGTTGGCATGGGAGTGCCATGACCAGACATTGGACACAAAGCCATACACATGATCTTCTATACTTCATACTCACAATCTTTATCTCATGCAGACACTCCTGAATCTGATCCTCCCACAACTTCTTTGGCCTTCCTCTGCCTTTCCTTCCTGCCACTTGGGCTAAAAAGATTTTCTTAGTAAGCATCTCATCACTCATTCTTTCAACATGGCCTAACCACCAAAGCATATTAGTCTCCACCTTCCTAACATTTTGCTTCACAATACACAACTGCAACACATCTTCATTCCTCACACAATCAGAACGAGTCTTGCCACAAACCCCATGTAAGTAACGCATTTCTCCAGCACACAAACAACTTCTATGTTCCTTCTGTAGCATCCAGGTTTAACTGCCATACATCAGAGTAGGAACAATTACACGTTCATACACATCCATGTGGGACTCTCTTGAGAACCCATCATTCCTGTGCAAACCTCCCAAAGCAGCCATGACTTTCAATGAAGAATTCACTCACCTACTAATTTCACCATCCAATTTGTTTTCTCTGTCAAAAATGCTTCCTAAATACACAAACTCATTCACCTGGTCAATCACGGTGCCATTTAGACATATGCTACATTAAGTACTACCAGTTTCTCGCTCAAAAACCATAACTTTGGTTTTTCCTTATTTATACTCAGTTTGAATTTCATGCAAACTTCGTACATGTGAGACGACATACTCAAGGTTCGTACTCTTCCAAGCAAAATAAATTCAAGCACTTTTTAAACTCGAATTATCATATATGTGTACTGTCAGTTGGTCAGTTGGTAGGTATTTTATAAGTTCAGACCATTAATCTTAGCTGGGGTGGGTACAGCTTCAATGACCTGCCTGTGACCTCTTGCCCCCAGTTGGTTTATATTATTAACTTTGAATTGCCCCTGTGTTTTGGTGTTTTTCAAAATCATTTTATTTTGTGGAATATTTTGAAGGGGTACATTATTTTCTTAATCATCTGCTGGTACGACACTTATTGTTTGCTTTAACTTTTTAATTTTAATGCAGCCAGGAAACTAAGAGTCCACACGTGAAGCACACGCAATTCCTGGAAGTTCCACCCTCCTGCAAGAATGCATCGCGTCCCTAACTCCAGTAAAGAGAAGCCCATCACAATTTGCGAATACATCATTCCACTTACTTTACTTCCATGGCTGACACTTTACTCTGCAGTGATATCATTGCCACAGCACCAGCTGCCCACATACTCCTCTGGGTTGAACGCAAGTTCTGCACTATTTGATCAGCTTGGTGTTTTATCAGAACTACACAGAAATCTCCTATACTCATTTTAGCACAAACAATTATTTAACACATGCTCTTTCATATCATTACTTTAAAAAAAAAAATGTTCAAGTACTATTTACAGAGCCTTAAACTTTATCAAGTACTTTCAAAGACTTGCGCAATGAACTTTTTTTATTCAAGGACTTTTCAAGGAGCGTACGAACCATGATACTATGCAACTCACTTTTGCTCTCTGCAAACAGGCCAGTGTCATCAGCATACAGCAATCTGCACACACGGATATCACCAAGACATAAACCAGTATTATCTATTTTGGCATTACGCATGCACACATCCATAAATATATTAAACTTTAAGCCAGGGTGACATTACACAACTTTGTCTGACTCCTGCACCAGTAGATACTTAACAACGATTGTTATTGCACAAGCACAATTAAATGTGAAGACCAATGCGAAACACAAAATTCTTTTTATTGTAATACAGCAATATTCTCACTAACTGGCACATTTCACTAATTAGAATAAATTATGAAATAAACAACAGGAAGAACTTCCATTTACCAGGTTATATATTTCTAAAGGGATGTAAGGTCAGGTGATGCGTAACATCACAGCCTCTCCTTGACAAATGTCAACCCCGCCTTCTCGTGGTGCATCCTGTTCCCACTAAAGGGGCTCTGACGACCGCCAATAGCGGTATAACTATACCATCGGGATTAGAGGAAATTCTATCCCACACTCACCAACCCGATTGGCCAGCGTGGTGAGTTATGGCCAAACCCCTCCAAAATGATTCCACAACTTAAATCTTGGCCCTCAGTCTCCGGCAGCTGGAATGTACCTGGCCAAGGCAGCGGCCAGTGCGACATGAAGGCAGAGGGTGCTAAGAATCCCCGGAGGACCGGACTAGGCTGCCATCTGATGCTTGACCTTGGCTACATACAATGGACGCTCCCTATCTTCTGATTCAAGGCTTCTTGAATTGGAAGAGGAACTACAAAGGATCAAGTGGGACATCGTGGGGCTAAGTGAGGTAAGGAGAAAAGGAGAAGATCTCATCGAACTGAAAAGTGGACATCTCTTCTACTATCGTGGGACAGATACTGGCAGAACTAGTGGTGTTGGATTTATAATAAACAAGAAACTGAAGGATAAAGTTGTAGAAATTGAAAGTTCCTCTGACAGAGCTGCACGACTTGTTATCCAACTCTCGAAAAGATACCAGGCTCAGATTATTCAAACTTATGCACCCACCACAAGTCATCCTGAAGAAGAAATTGAAGAATTTTATGAGGAAATTTGTCATCTAAATAATAAAGGTAAGCAGCACTTGAAAATAATTATGGGAGATTTCAATGCAAAAATAGGGCAACAGCAACAGAATGAAACTTCAGTAGGTAAATTCGGTCACGGCAACAGAAACCAGCGTGGAAATACTCTCGTTGAGTTTGCAGAGGCAGAAGGGTTTTTCATTTTGAACTCCTTCTTCAAGAAAAAGCCACACAGGAAATGGACATGGAGACATCCAAATGGGACGACAAGTGAAATTGATTTTATTATGTGTAACAAAAAATTCGTCATAGAAGACTGCAGTGTGCTAAACAAGTTCAACACAGGTAGGGACCATAGATTGGTGAGATGTAAGATGCACCTCAACACTAAACTTGAACGTGGCAAGCTCATAAGACAAACAAAATCTATTGACATAACCAACCTTAAAAAACACCATAATACCTTCAAGTTGGAACTGAAGAACAGGTTCTCTGCTTTAGAAGGCCTAACATCGGAAGAAGTGGACATCTCTGAAGTTAACAGAAAAGTAACCAAAGCTCTTATGGAAACAGCAACAAAATTAGCTGGGTCTAAGAACAAGTTGCATGTAAATAAATTATCAGGAAAAACGAAAATGTTGATGCAAAAAAGAAGAGAGATGAGGACAACTAAAGAAGATGTGACTTCCAAAGTGGAATATATAGAGCTATGCAAGACAGTAAGAAAAAGTATCACTGAAGACGTAAGAAAATTCAACTGTGAACTAGTGAGGAAAGCAATTGAAAACAACCAAAGCCTAAAGATAGCAAAGGGACATCTCAGTAAGGGAAGAAAACAGATTATGGCACTGAGAAAAGAAGATGGTTCTGTAACAAGAAATAGAGGCGAAATTTTGACAAGAGTGAAAGATTTCTACTCCAAATTATATGAAAGGGATGATACATGCACTCCAGACATCATGAAAGATACCAGTACCAGAGTTCCTCCAGTCCTTCCAGCAGAAGTTGCACATGCGATCAAGAACATGAAGCGGGGAAAAGCTCCAGGAGAAGATGGAATTACTGTAGACATCATACAAGAAGCAAGTGGAGAAATCGAAACAGTACTCGCCCAAATTTTCACTCGATGCCTTAATGAAGGGAAGATTCCTGAAGATTGGAACACCGCTACAATGATCCTGCTACATAAGAAAGGTGACATTGAGGATCTCGGAAACTACAGACCTATCAGCCTCCTATCAGTAGTTTATAAAATCTTCACTAAAGTTCTTTCACACCGCTTGAAGGTAACACTGGACATGGCTCAACCGAGAGAACAAGCTGGATTCAAGAGTGGCTACAGCACAATAGATCATATCCACGTGCTGAGAGAACTAATTGAAAGAGCGAGGGAATATGAACTTCCATTGTGCATGGCTTTTATCGATTATGAAAAAGCCTTTGATTCGGTGAAACCATCAGCAGTTACAATGGCTCTGAAAACCTGCGGTATTGAAGATGCATACATTAATATTATTAATAACATCTATGAAAATGCAAGTGCAAAGATTAGGCTGTTTGAAAATACAACACACGTAAAAATTGGAAAGGGAGTGAGACAAGGTGACACCATATCTCCGAAGCTCTTTAATGCCACATTGGAGGGTGTTTTTCAGTCGCTGAGCTGGGAAAACAAGGGGATAAAGATTAATGGAGATTATCTAACCCACCTTTGTTTTGCTGATGACGTAGTCATTTTTGCAACTACCCCATCAGAGCTGCAGAGTATGATCCAGGAACTTGCTGACAAGAGTAAAGAAGTGGGATTAAAAATGAACTTTCAGAAGACAAAAGTGATGTTCAATGCTTTTACAAGAAATGAAGATTTATCGATTGATGGAGAAAAGCTGGAGATAACAGACACGTATGTTTATCTTGGACAGCAGATATCAAGTGAGGGTCACATTGAGGAAGAAATAAATCGGCGTACAAAACTTGCCTGGAGAGCTTTTGGAAGAAACAGCATAATTTTCAAGAGCAATATGCCATTATGTCTTAAAAGAAAAGTGTTTGATCAATGCATCCTTCCAGTGCTTACGTATGGTGCAGAGACGTGGACCTTAACTAAAAGAGACATACAAAGGCTACAGACAACTCAAAGCAGCATGGAGAGGTGCATGCTTGGTGTAACCAGGAGAGATAAGAAGAGGAACTCGTGGATCCGAAAAATGACAAGAGTGGAAGACATCATGATCAGAGTTAAATCCCTGAAATGGCAATGGGCTGGACATACTGCCAGAAGGACAGATCATCGATGGACAGCCGAAATTTTAGATTGGATTCCAAGGGACAGGAAAAGACCCAGAAGAAGACCACATGGAAGATGGGTGGATGAAATTCGAAAGTATGCAGGGGTGACATGGAGGAGACTGGCACAAGACAGACCGTTGTGGAGGAAACTTGGGGAGACCTTCGTCCAGCAGTGGATTGATAATGGTTGACAATGATGATGATGATGATGATATTTCTAAAAGTTACTGTGTTGAAATGACTGGTTACAGAAGAAAACAACCTGTTATTCAATTACTGCATTACAAAATTCATTTCTGAAATCATTAGCATGCTGACTAGTCTGGAACAGTAGGTATTTATTTCTTCCTGTTTTACTTCTTTTTATTTTCATAATGTAACTATATTACCTCTTGGTTTTTTAGTCTTCTGCAAATATTTAATTATTCTGTATTTAAAAGAAACTTGTGCCTCAAAGATATTTTTGTTCAACAAATTTAAACCAGTACTATCAAAAACGCTTTTCTGACAATAGATATCCTCCAAGTGATCTTTCTTTCATGTGCAACATCCGAAGTAACGAAGATTTTCAACTCGCAAAGCACTCTGGGAAGATTTAATCAAGCCGATTCCTTGAAACGTTAACTTCTGGCTTTGGCTACTATGTATGACAGAGCCAATCACACACAAGTGGGGCCGACCCCGGGTGCCATTTGTAACCTTTGCTTGCTCTCCATTGCAGTTCTAACAAAGCTTGCTGCTACTTAAAAATCATTGAATGAATTCATAAAATTTTGTAAAGGATTTCTACTTTTTGATTGGCTTAATGGGCTCATAATATGGGTCACATCTGTCTACAACAGATACATATATGAGACCCGGGGAGAGAGGGGGGGTGAACTTTTCGACTGGGTGAAAAATCAAAATGGAAGGCAAGAATGTGGACTACTTTCAGTTTTCTTTTGTTGACTCTGCAGCATTCATAGCTAAATTTTTCTTTCTGCTGATATCTTTCCCTATTTCTTCATTGTTGCTTTTCTTTTTCTTTATGCCCTCTGGTGACAATAATTTCATTCATCATACTGAAAGAACTTTCAGTATGACAGCCATTAGTGCATAATATCAAAGATTTAACTATTTTAGAAAAATGGCGAAACTGAGAACATTAATACTTTTGAACACTGTGCATAAGTTCTTACTTTTGAACACTGTGCATAAGTTCTTACAAATTTTACAACTTTGTCACTTCCATGCTCAGAAATTTCCCCCTCTTTCATTATTAAATACAAACACTTGAGGGGGTGGGTAACATTTAACAACAACGTAGGAAAGTGGGAACATTCCAGGAGAAAAAGTGCAATTACGGGAGAAATCTTTGTCCCGTCTGACTTCCAGTTTAGGAAATTTCCCACCCATTTTAAAACTGAAATACAAATATTTATGAAATAAAATGATATTGAACAACAGCACTGAGCTTAAGGAACATCGCAAGAAACAAAAATTACAATTACGGAAAATATCTTAATTCTGTCAACCTTTCGTTTTCGAACATTTCGTCCTCCTCCGACCCACCCCACCAGTCACCACAAACCAAACCCCCCCAAAAATTCTGTTCAGTTGGGCATCGATCTCGTGAAAGGCCAAAACAATAATGAAAATGGCGGAATTCCTAGTAAGAATAACGAAAAAGGCGGAATTTCTCAAATTTTCTAAAGAATCTCATGCCCGAAGATTACAGGGAAATTTTTGCACTGTCTAATTTCCAAGTTTTTGCAAATTGTTGACTACAGTTTCAAGCTGCAATACAAACATTTAACAACATTGGACAGACACACCACCACAAGAAAAAAAAAAAAAAAATTGTGATTACAGCAAAATTTTTCACTCCGTTTAGCTTCCATTTTCGAAAGTTTTTGAAGCATGAAACATTGTCCGCAGATGGAGCCCCCCCCTCCAAATCTCTTCAGTTTGCATCAATTTAGAGAACCTAAAAAAAAAAAAAAAAAAAAAAAAGAGCAGAATTCTGCAAAAGAATCTTATGTATGCAGATATTTTAAATCCAAAACATTTTTGGCAAGTGGTGGGTCCGATGAACACCTTCCCTGACTTTTACCTGATGCATGAAAATACCCAACTTTTCCCAGATTTCCCGGTCGCTGATCGCCCTTGTTTCAAATAAGTTATCACCCTTTGTTGAACAGATACTTAGATTTGCGGATTTCATATTAGCATAACCACCTTAAACTTTTCCATTCATAAAATAGCAAATTACAATTTTTTTCATTTTGTAACTCCCTACTATACTGTATGTTTAACAATTTCTGTGTAAACCAGATACTTAAATTTAAAAATAAAAGGAACAGTACTAAAGTTTTTTAGAAGCTATATACGGAGGCCAATTGTTCAGTGACTTTAAAAACAATACCCCCTTCTCCCTGGAAAGAAATAAAATCCTACATTTTAGAGCGCTCTCTCTCTCTCTCTCTCTCTCTCTCTCTCTCTCTCTCTCTCTCTCTCTCTCTCTCTCTCTCTCATCTTTATGATAGTTCTCATTTTTCACATAACTTTATTAAACTACAAGATTTATTTTCTAGGACCCTGCAATGAAATTTTGCCCTACATACATACATACATATCACTAAGCTGTTCTCCGAGATTCAGAGGTTATCTCCACAAAGAAAAGACAAACTACCAGATAATTTTTATCTGATTATTTACTTACTGTTACTAGTCTCCACCTTGCTAACAACATTTTTTTGCTTCACATTACACAACTGCAACACATCTTCATTCCTCACACGATCAGAACGTGTCTTGCCTCAAACCCCTCGTAAGTAACGCATTTCTTCAGCACACAAACAACTCCTATGTTTCTTCTGTAGTATCCAGGTTTCACTGCCATACAACAGAGTAGGAACAATTACACTTTCATAAACAGCCATGCGGGACTCCCTTGAGAACCCATCATTCCTGTGAAAACCTCCCAAGGCAGCTATGACTTTCAATGAAGAATTCATTCTCCTACTAATTTCACCATCCAATTTGTTCTCTCTGTGCAAACATGCTTCCTAAATACACAAACTCATTCACCTGGTCAATCACAGTGCCATTTAGACATATGCTACATTCAGTACTACCAGTTCCCCGCTCAAAAATCATAACTTTGGGTTTTTCCTTATTTATATACTCAGTTTGAATTCATGCAAACTTCGTACATTCGGGACAACATACTCTGCAACTCACTTTTGCTCTCTGCCAACAGGGCAGTGTCATCAGCATACAGCAATCTGCACACACGGATATCACCAAGACATAAACCAGTATTATCTATTTTGGCATCACGCATGCATGCATCCATAAATATATTAAACAGCCAGGGTGACATTACACAACCTTGCCTGGCTCTTGCACCAATAGAAAACCATTTTGATAAAACACCATTCACTTGTACACAAGCTCTACTACCAGCATACGAGGCTTTTACACTATTAAGTAGATTCCCAGTAACACCATATTCATTCAATACCTTCCACAGAAGTGTCCTATTTACTCGGTCGTAAGCTTTCTCTAAATCTATGAAGGCAGCAAAAACTTTCTTACCAACAGCTAGATACTTTTCAATCATCATGCGTAATGCAAAAATTTGGTTAGTGCAGCCTTTACCATGCATGAAACCACTCTGAACATTCCATACTTTCACTGATGTAAGACTTCGTACTTTTTCACTAATGACCTTACCAAACACTTTCCCCGGCACACTCAGTAGGCTAATACCACGATAGATCTTGCAGTCAGTCTGATCACCTTTTCCCTAATACAAGGGAACAATGATAGCATACTTCCAATCCCATGGGACCATTCCCAGCTCAACAGACAAATTTCAGTTAACCAGTCAATTACAGAGTCACCACCATATTTCCACATCTCAGCAGTTATGCCATCAACTCCTGGAGCCTTACCATTCTGAAGAGATTTTAGAGCTTTACACACCTCTTCTCTTGAGATCCCTCCTGTGCTTCCCCCTCCACTGTGACATCATCTGCTTCTGCCTCAGAATCACCTTTGCTTTCCTGATCTAATAACTCACAGAAGTATTCACCCCATATTTCACTTAACTCACTGGCTCCCATATCATTTCCCCAACCCTATTATTCACACAACTTACAACTTTGTTTCCCATATTTTTCCTAAGCCTCACGAACTTCCAGAAAGTCTTTCTATCTTTCCAAAAAGCCAATTCATGGTTTTCCACCTTCTCCTTCCTATCTTTTGCCTTACTCTGGCAAACCAGCTTAGCTGCTTCACGCTTCTTACAGCGCTATTCATCCACAGAAACTCTACCTTGCAACATCCCCAAATAGGCATCCTTCTTTCTCTTTACTGCCTCTTTAATCTCATTATTAGATGAAGAACAACTTGATCCATTATAGCTGCATTAGTGAGAGAATTCTTTGGATACGTCTGAAAGTGAAACTTCAGATAATATTAATTGTTGTAGTGTATGCTCCTTGTGTCTCAGAACCTTCTGATAGGAAGGAGGATTTCTGGAATGAGCTAAAAGCTGTTTTGAGCAAGTTTTGGTGCCAAAGAGAAAGTTATAATAGCAGGGGATTTCAATGCTCGAGTAGGTGTGAAGAATGCAATTTCTGACAATGTTCTGGGTAAGTTTAATGATCCTTGTGTAAATGATAATGGTGAAAGGTTAATTGAACTTTGCATTGAGAATGGTTCGTGTGTATCTCATATGTTTCTCAACCACAAGTATATCCACACAAATACTTGGGAAAATCGTACTCTTGGTCAAAAGAGTGTTATAGATTTTGTTGTTTATGATCAACGTCTGAAACACTTAGTTGTTGACACTTGTGTGATGAGAGATGTAGATGTTGGCTCTGTTCATTACTTGGTAGTGTCATGAGTGAAACTGAATGTTGGTTGGAGGAAAAGAAATTGGAAGAGGCCTAGGGTGGAAAGATAAAGATTGAAAGGCTTCCTGAGGATCATCAGCATTATGCTAACTTACTCAGAGAACAACTGAAGGAGCTGAAGTCATGTGAGAGGGATGTAGAAAAGAAGTGGGAATGTTTTAAGAACTGTGTTGTTACTGCTGCTGAGGAGGTCTGTGGTACCACAATAGGGGGTAACAATAGAGGTGATGGTTGGTGAAAATTTCGCCCTGGGCTCCACAAAAGTTACATCCGGCTCTGTATCAAAACAGTATTTTGAACCAAGTGCTGCCCTACACGGGGGACTGTGTATCTGGATAGCACTGCACTCTTTCAAGCAAGACAACCTCCCATGTCACAATTTCAACTATGCAGGAATGGTTTAATGACCAGGTCCAAGCAGTTTGTGTGATCCCTAAGCTGCAAAACATCCCAAAACTGAACTCCATCAAACATTTGTTGGATGCAATGAAACACATCATTCTCTGGTTCACTGAACTCCAGGACATCCCTCAGTCCACCTGGAACAGAATACCTGAGGACACCTTCTGCAACCTAGTGCAGTTGATGCCACATTCAATGCAAGCTATTTTTGCAGTGAAATGTTGCCTAGCATGCTTTTAGGTAGGTGGTCATTAACGCTCCTGGAATGTATCTCATAATTTTTACATTGTCAATAAAATATTTAAAAACTAAGTTTATAAACCACTACACAAAAATTTAGGAGTTGAATGTCACAGCAGTAGCAGATGCTGATTATACAACATGTGCTATCACATTAAAATGCTTCCACATCACTTCTAAACCCATACCAAATAAAGAACTGTTACTCTGGTAACTTTCATACATACGCATCACTCAGCTATTCTCCGAGATTCACAGGTTAGCTCCTGAAAGAAAGCTCATGAGCCAGATTAAAGTTTAAAACTGATGGAACTCGATTTTACTTACTGTTGATGAACCTGATTGTCTCCATTTACGGCGATCTCAGCACACAACTCAAGCATCACTGACATCCACCATATGCCTCACACAAGACCTTTTGTACTTTATTTCATTAACTTTTTCTCATGCAGACATTCCTGAATCTTTCTCTGCCTTAATCTACCTTTGTTTCCTGCCACTTGGGCTAAACTACCTCAGAATATTTGTCTCCACCTAACAACTAACATTTTGCTTCACTTAAATTATATCAGTTCATCAAATATTTCTATTTGTTGAATTCTTTATGTGGTTATAATTCATGTTATATATATGTCAAAAAATCTGTTGTTGCATAATTTACTGTTTCTCACGTTATCATTGAAATGCTCACAGGAAACGTCAATAATATAAATATATAATAAAATTTAAAAATGTTACTCACATTTCGTCATGAGGTTTTTAGGATATTGCAGAGTTTTCTGTAGTTGAAGTCTTCAAATGGATAGTTAAAAAGCTGCGTGAATGCGACAAAGTCTTCAAATGAGTAGGTAAAAAGCTGCAAATGATTATCACTATTTCTGGGTCGTTATTTAAAAGATGATTTATGAACGTTAAAAGAATTAAAAATTCAGAACTTTATGTTGAAGGTGAGTCGAATTGGTAATAAAATATCTTATGTCAATGACGGTTCAATCCTCGTTTCCCGTAGCACAAGTTCCCAAGCTAGTTTCAATTACCTTTTTGTAATCATCTTCGGAGGGTATAAATGAGTTATTTTTCATTCATGTTGTTTCTTGGCCACTCAACTCGAATCTACTGGCAGAGTCAGAAGTTCCACGTCTGCAGAACCACCGCGCATGCGGCTTTTGGTTTGATTGTGCACCTCACGTCGTGTGCGTTTCCAATTGGATCGTTCGAATTTGCTTCCGATTCCAATTCGTCAGGTGTAGCCATCTTTTGTTTGTTGATAGATTTATATTTTATCTTGTTTCTGTATTTTTTTATTTTTATTATGGTCAATTTCTTTTTCTTTTTCTATAAGGTATCTCCAAGCATATGGAAGATCCATTGGGTTATTATTACAATTTGTTTCCCTAATTTTTTCTATCATCACAGCTGCCGATGTTAAAATTTGATTCTTTGTTTTATGTGATGTTATTAATTTTGCTTCTGACCAATCTGGGATAGCCTCATTTTCTATGCAATGTTGAATTAAAGATGTTTTGTTCTCTTTTTTGTTCCAGTTGGATATGTGCTCACCCAATCTGTTCTTAAATCTTCTTTTAGTACTTCCGATGTATACTTTATTTTTTTCTGCATTTCCTTTAATTTCAGTAGAGTTTTTTGTTGGTATACAGTATACACCTGCTTTATCAAGTAGTGATCTTTTTTCGCTTCCAGTTGTCAATATGGTTTCGTTATCGATAACTGTTTCCGCTAGTATCTTTTTTTCTTTTGTGCATTCCTTCTTTAGTATATTCGCTAGTGGAGGAATGTAGGAAAATTTACTCACAAATTTCATTTCAGTCTTATGTTTAGTGTTACTTTTACTAATAGATTTTTTCGTATTTTCAAGTATTTCTTCAATAATCTTTTTTCTGTATCCAAATTTCATAGCAGTTTCGGTTATCCAGTTAATTTCTAAAATTTCTTTAGTGTTATTACATGAGTGGGTTAAAGCTCTTCTTACATAGAATTGAAGTGCTGATCTTTTATATTTCCATGGATGACTTGAATCGATTGGAATAATTGCCGGAATAAACGTTGGTTTTCTATAGACTTCATATTCAACCATATTGTTGTTTCTAAATAAACAATTTTTTTCAATTCTTTTAACGTTCATAAATCATCTTTTAAATAACGAATCAGAAATAGTGATAATCATTTGCAGCTTTTTACCTACTCATTTGAAGACTTCGTCACATTCACGCAGCTTTTTAACTATCCATTTGAAGACCTCAACTACAGAAAACTGCAATATCCTGAAAACCTCATGACGAAATGTGAGTAACATTTTGAAATTTTATTATATATTTATATTATTGACGTTTCCCGTGAGCATTTCAATGATAACGTGAGAAACAGTAAATTATGCAACAACAGATTTGTTGACATATATATAACATTTTGCTTCACATTACACATCTGCAACACATCTTCATTACTCACATGATCAGAACATGTCTTGCCACAAACCCCTGCAAGTAACGCATCTCTCCAGCATACAAACAACTCCCATGTCTTCTACAGTACCCAGGTTTCAATGCTGTACATCAGAGTAGGAATAATTACACTTTCATACACAGCCATTCAGGACCTTTATGAGAACTCATTATTCCTGTAAAATCTTCCTAAAGCAACTATGACTTTCAAAAATGAATTCACTTGTCTACTACTTTCACTATTAAATTTGTTTTCTCTGTCGAACATGCTTCTTAAATATACAAATCCATTCATCTGGTCTATCTCTGAGCCATTTAGGCTGATCTTGCATTACTAACAGTTCCTCGCACAAAAACAACCATAACTATGGTTTTTCCGTTATTTATACTGGGTTCAAACACAAACTTTGCACATCTGGGACAACACTCCACAACTCACTTTTGCTCTCTGCTAACATAACTGTGTCATCAGTACACAGCAATGTGCACACATGGATATCAAGACATAAACCATTATAGTTTATTTTGGCATCACACATGCATGCATCCATAAATATATTCAACAGCCATGGTGGTATTACAGAATCATGTCTGTCTCCTTCACTAACAGAAAATCATTTCGATAAAACACCTTTCACTCGTACACATGCTCTACTGCTAGCATACATAGCTTTCACACTATTCAGCAAACTTCCTAGGTATACCATATTTATCATGTTTATTAAAGACCTTCCACAGCAATATCCTGTTTACTTGGTCATAAGCTTTCTCTAAATCTAAATGTATAAAAGGCAGCAAAAACTTCCTTACCAACAGACAAACTTTTCAATCATCATGTGCAATGCCAAAATTTGGTTAGTGTGGCCCTTACCAGGCTTAAAACCACTATACACCTCTGATGTAAGGCATCATAATTTATTGATAATGACCATGCCAAACACTTTCTCTGGCACACTCAGAAGGCTGATACTATGGTAGTTCTTGCATTCAGTTTGATCACCTTTTCCATTATACAAAAGAACAATGATGACATCCCTCCAATTCTGAGAGGCCATTCCTAACGCCATCACAACTCGCAAATTTCAGTTAACCAGTCAATTACAGAGTTGCTATCTCAACAGTTATGCCATCTACTCCTGAAGTCCTACTATTCTGAAGAGATTTTAGAGCTTTACAAACCTATTCCCTTCCTTCTCTCTCTCTGTGGTACCATCTGCTTTTGCTTCAAAAACATCCTTGCTTTCATTTTCAAATAATTCATAGAAGTATTCTCTCACTCCATATTTCACTTAACTCATTAGGCTCTCATATTCTCTGATTCTATTCTTCACACAATTTAGAATTTTATTTATTTCCCCCTATTTTCCCTATGTCTTATATGTACTTTCAGAATGTTTTTTAGTCTTTCCAAAAAGCCAATTCATGCCTTTCCACCTTATCCTTCCTATCTTCTGCCTTACTCTGGAGCTTTGCTGTTTCACACTTCTAACAGTGATATACTCTCAAAAACTAATTTTTATTGTTTTCTCTCTGTTGAAATAGAAACAAAGATTCTTTTTGTGTTAAATTTTTGTCAAGGATACTTTTCCCATTTTACAGATATAAAATAATTCACATGCTTTGTCCAATCAAACAGATGTGGAACTATATCACAGCATGATGCTTGCTATGAACTGAACAGAACAGCTAAGCAAACATGCTCGACTTTTTAATTTTTTAAAAATTTAAATGTGTCAGTGCATGTGCATCAAAAAAAAAAAAAAAAAATCAGGTGCTTTTCAAACAAGAATATTTTCTACTGATCACAAAGAGTTTCCAGAATTATGTGAGCATCTCCTTCTACATGCAATGGAAATGTTTGAAGATGCAAAGGAAATTATAGCCTTTTATTTATTTACACTCATGGACAATGAAATTTGCTCACCTAGAAGAAAATATGCTACAATCGCGAAACTTTGCAAATAGCTAGAGTGCGTGCTGGTATTCAAATGATCCATGTTTGGTGTGAGTGAGCATGACCGCAAGCACGAACCGGCAGCCTTACAAACCAGTGTGTAGTCGATGCCCCATGAAAGCAAAAGCACCGGCTGACACAAGCAAGAGTACAGAGTGACAAGAATGCCTTGTAGATGCCAGAGATGTCAATTCATGCAACTTATGCACTTTGAGAGAGGCCTGATCATCGGGCTGAAAACTGCAGGGTAGTCGGCGTGCCGTATAGTCCGCCATGTGTATCGTTCTGACCTTACCATCCTGACTGGGTTGGGAGCAGTGGACACGTGACGGCACTGCCACATGGCGGAGCGGCTCTGGACGGACCAGGAGGACAACCGGTAGAGAGGATCGATGGATTGTGCGCCAGGCACGAACAGATCCTATGGGGACCTGGTCCACTATACAGGCAGATGTAGTGGCTCCTGTGTACTCACAAACCATTTCCCGACGCCTCACGAAAGCGTATCTGCGATCCCAGCGCCCCTTACGTGTGCTGCCATTAACACCGGAACATCACCAGCTCCATGTGAAGTGGTGCTAGGCCAGAGCGATGTGTGGTGTTTAGCAATGAGTGCCACTTTGTTTTGGGGACAGATGATCAACGATACAATCAGGTTATTGTGCTGGGTCAACGGTACAATCCCAACCTTGCTATCGAGCGCCACACCTACCCCACTGCAAGCATTATGGTCTGGGGAGCCATTGCCTACGATAGCCAATCAGCTCTAGTAGTGGTACATGGATCATTGATGGGCCAGCAGCATGTGGATCAGATCCTACGGGCCCCATGTACTCCCATTCCTGGCTGGGATTCCAGGTGTGCTATACCAGCAGAATAATGCCTGCCTGCACACGGCTCAGGTTGCCCAGGACTGCCTACGTCAAGTCCAGACACTTGGCCGGCCTGCCTGCCCGCTCCCCAGACATGTTCCCTATTGAGCATGTGTGGGACTAGTTGAAACACCAGCCGCCGCCATGCAGCACTATCCGGGATTTGGAACACAATGTCCAACACGTGTGGTGGGCCAGTCTGCCACAGGACAACATCAGGCATCTGTTCGCCTCCATGCTGAACCGTATTGCAGCATGTATGGCAGCACAAGGCTGTGCGACATGCTATTAAAGATGACCGGACTGCATGCCACAGATTTCTCTGTAATTATCCTGCAGCTATGTTTTGGACATCATGTGTGTCATTCATCTGTATAATTACATCCATAAAATTTCAGTTCAATCCGATGCTTCCTTCTTGGTGCAAAAATTTCATTGTCCACGAGTGTACTTCGTGTACTTCATAAACTTTTTGAATGATTTCATGTTTCCTTACTGATTTTGAATTGTTTTCACATAAATATGTAACATATGAGAAATTTAGCAAAAAAAAAAAAGCACATACATGCTAGGGTAAATAAGAGCCTAAGAAAAATTATACATTTGATGAATGTTTAAAGAAATAAGTGAACTAATTAAGAAGAAACTGATAATGGAAAAAATAGTTCTGCAAAATAAAGCTAACATTCTACAGAGAAAAATATTTCCAGCATTACAAGAGCCTTGCAGAAGAGTGATTATATAGGAACAAAAAATACCTGATTAGCAAGAACTAGAGGAATTAGCCTTCTGTTGCACTGTGTTACAACATGGAATAAAATACAGCAAAATGGATGAATGAAAAAAAAAACTACAAACAAAAATCACAAACATGATGCAATTTTTAATAACATGTAGTAAAGCAGATACAGAAGAAAAAAAGAAAAAAATACGAGAATTAGTAAATGGTGTTATACAACATGAACATACACTTAGCACCAACAGAAATTTGCAGTGAAGAAATAAAACCACACATTATCGATACAAAGGCTCTAACATATGAAAAACAAAAAGGCCATTGCAAAAACATGACATAAAAAAAAACTTAAAAGGTGCAAAGTAAAGGAGTGACAACAGATAACAGAATGAATACAAACAATGCAACACAAAGGTTAACAAACAATTCAAGCAGCTTTCGAGTTAAATGTAAAATTAACAAGAAATCCTTAATAAAACACTTTATTGTGTTTGAAAATATTACTTGTGCACAATATAAAATATACACATAAGAAAAAAGTAAGAGAAAAATTCTAAATTATGAACTAAAAAAAAATATATATATATATTATTTCCTGCGGTTCCATAACATTTTTGAGTTCTCTAAAGGGCCAATCACAGAAGTACACAGGTTTAAGTTACAAGCTGTGGCTAAATTGTTAAGTCCTAGAACATTCATTTAATTGCACTAAGAAGTGGCACACCATATGTTCACTGTGGGAGGAAGACTAGAACCACAATAAAATTCTGTAGCAATAATTTTATGCACATCAAGCTAATTTAACATTTACAAAGCAGCCATGACACACATTTGCAGGGTGAGACACAGTAGTGTTGTCAGCTCCCAAAGTAGGTTTAGAAGTACAATCAATTATTAAGGAGACAATAAAGTCACATAAATCAGGATTCATACCCTTTTCTATGGAAAAAAATAAGGACTTTCTAAGGACCTACACTACAATTGATATTTTGTGTCATTGGAATATCACCAGGTGTGTGTGTGTGTGTACATATGTAGGGGATTAAACAGCACTAGTGGCCATTTACCAGGTATTTTGCCCCAAATATAAACCACTTTGCCAGCAAAGAACAAAATTAAATACACGGCAAAAAAAAAAAAGGATGAGCAGGAGACACAGCGACAACGAAGCAAGGTGAGTTGAGTAGAGCAGTAGACACTAGATAGACCAGACCCCATGAGACAACTGACACCATAAATTGTGAGGAAGTCAAACAGACTCCCCACCCCACCTTTGACCTTTGCTTTGACCCTCTGACCCCTGAAAAGACACACAACACAGATGTTGATCCCACTGGTAAGGTCACGCAAGGTAAATCATGCAGGCTACAATGGAAAGGGGGGGTTGAAAAGAGATAATTTCTAAGAAGATTCCAGGGGATTATCTCCCTTCAATGAGCTAGAAGAAAGCTCACCTGGTGAATGGGTTAGCATATTTGCAGAAACACAAACAGAAATGGGGGCAGGGTTGTGATGCCCATTACTGCAGTGCAAGAACAAGACCGGAGAGGCTGGGGGATAAGCACTTGTTTTAAAAAATAAGGACTTTTTAACACGTTCGCTGCCGCCATACTATATCAGCAGCAAGCATGCGATGCCGGTATGAAACACATGCAAATCTCCCACGAAGCCACGGGGCACCACGATTGAGCTTTTATGCGTTTGGACCAACCAGCCATGTGTTCGCATCTCGTAGCTTTGCACGACTTAGCAATTCTAAAATACAAGAAAATTTATCCATAATTGATATTCGTAATTATAATTCTGCCAGCAATAAAATATTATTCAGATACTGAAGTAGACATTTACTGGATACATATTTCAAACATTGGTGCATTTAAAACAAGAGAAATAATACTTACAAATGCCAAAGAATTCCATAAATAGTGCCATGATGCATAACTGGATAAATACAAAATCCGTGCATTTTGATTTGGGTAGGGTAAAAAATCCCACACACACAAACATGCAGTTCGACTTGGAACATACTTTTTTTTTTTTAGCAAAATAGGAAGACTGAATATTTCCTTATCTACGATGATACAATTCAAAGCATGACTGAAAGCACAGTGCAGGATTTTCTGGGCACTGGGCGCAGTAATAGAGAGTGTCCCTGCGAATCCCTTTGGCAGAGCACATTTTGCATTGTCTCCTCAAAAAATGTCCCGTTTTGTTTTGTTTTGTTTTTTTTGACTGAAAGATGGCCACATACTTTTAATGATTTAGATGTCTTCACTCGGGAAGTTGATGGCTCTTGATTCAGAAGTTGACGTACAATGGACAGCCAAATATCACAGAGGCTTATCTTCTTCCCTGAGAATTTATTATACAAGTTGTGGGAAGTGATTATCATCATATGAAATATATGTATTCCTAGCTTCTTGTACCATCTTATGGTTTTCCTTTCACAAGGATAGTACGCTAGCATTTGATCTTGACGATCTACCCCTGACATAAGTTTATTATAGTTGATAATAGCCTTTGGTTTTTCTTTTATCTGTCCCCTTTTATTTACAGTTTGAACTAAATCGTCCTCAAACTCCATGGTAATGAAGAGAACATCCCTTTTATCTTTCCATTTGCACACTGCAACAGCAATGGAATATTGGCATTTCTGTTCCCCCTTCAGAAGTTTAGCTTTCGTGACATCCTTAGGAAGAACTCGTTGGTCTGCACGGAGAGTTCCAGTGCAATAACTGCCATTGTTCAACAACTGCAATGCAACATTGTAACTATTATAAAAATTATCCATATAAATAGCGTGAGCAACATTTAGCTTCCCTTCCATCAATTTTAAAACTACATTAGCAGCATGACCTTTTCCCCCAGGGAGTCCAGTTGTCCTGTGTAAGCCAAAGCTTTTAGAATTATACCATTTGGTTCCGTTAGCATATAAAGATTCATCCCATATTTATGACGTTTTCCTTTCATGTACTGTTTTGAAAATCAAACAACCTCTCCATAAAACCATTGATTCATCAATCGTAAGTTCTTTTCCAGGATAGTATATGCTCTCTATGGCATCATTAAATAAATCCCGTAAAGGCATTATTTTTGCAAAGCGGTTGGTTGTAATCGCTTCGCCAGGTTGAGGATTTCTTGAAAAATGAAAGCACTGCATGATCAGAAGGAAACGATTCCTACTCATATTTGAAGAAAAGCAGTCCATTTTGAATAATGGATTTATTTTCTAATAATCTTAGAGATGGGGGCATTTAAAATTGTACAATGCCCATATGAAACAGAAGGAATAGAAAAACTTTCATCTCATCTACTGACACATCCTTCCATTATGTCATTTCCATGTGAAATCAACCAGCAAAAATAGCATTTTCAACCTGACCATTTTTGATTTTTATGAAACTTTGAATATTTGTAGAATTCATCAATATAAACATATATGAATTTTTTTCAGAATTTTTAATGCATGCGTTTTTGAGTTATTGATTTTTGAAACTAAAAAAAAAAAACCTGAAATTTCATCATCTGAGCAAACTTTAACTGCCAATTACTCGGATTCTAGTAGAGCCAGGGTCATGAATTATGGCTCATTTTAAAGATCTTGAATTGGGCTTTCATTTGATATGCCACATGACGCCCTTAAAAAACCTTTTATGTCAATTTTAAAATTTTGAAATATTAAAAAACATGTTTTTTAAAAAATCAGAAAAAAATATATGTTTAACAAACATTATTTTTCTACATATCCTGAAAGTTTCATAATGGGATCGCTATGGGATCACTATAAAAAAATAACATAGAAAGACGTTATAAACGCACCATCAGTCACTGAGGAATTGTTTATTTTGTCTGTCTAAAATGTTATAATTAATCTTACAAGCACTGCAAATGTTAAAGAATTAATTATAACTAGTTAAAAAGTTAATATATATCCATAAGGGTAACAAATTGTGTTTCTTTCCTAGGTTTTAAAGTAAAAGCAAAGTAAAAGATGGATGCCAGCAGACCATCCACATCAAAAGTTTCAAGTGTGATTTAGTGTTGCAACCCCCTTTGGAAACCAAACCATAAACATAACAAAAAAATCTGAGACCAGTTTCCAAGAATCTATTGCTACAGAACAAGTTGCTCAAAACTGGAGACAAGATCTGCGACAGTTGTCGTAAAGCAATCCAGAAATTTCACTCTGAAGCTGCTGAACATTCTTCTTCACCTTCTGACAGCTATAATGAACAAGAAGCCGAAGGCCATGCTGTTCCATCTGAAAACATCTAAGTATAGACTCCTGAAAAAGAGCATGCTATAGAAGCATTTAACAGAAGTTTACAATGTCTGGATGAAACACCAATCAAGAAAAAATACCTGCAAGAAAAAAAATACCCTGAAGAGAAATATAAAAAAGCCCAAGAAGCATTTCGAGCAAAATTATTAAAGTTAAGTCCTGCGTCGGAACCAAAGGATATGTCATCTCCTGAACCAGAAATTATAAGACAGTTGAAAGAAAAATTTCATTCCACAGAAAATAAAAGCATAAGAATGCAGATATTGAGTACACTGCCTAAATCTTGGTCGCTGAAACGAATTGAAACAGAATTTAGAGTTTCAAATTTTATGGCCAGAAAGGCTAAAAAGCTAGTAAAAGAAAAAGGTAACATGTCTTCTTCTGATCCAAAGCCAGGAAAGACTTTAGACAAAGACACAGCAAATTGTATACAAGAATTTTATGAGAGTGACGATGTAAGCCGTCAAATGCCAGGAAAAAATTACTTTGTTTCTATTAAAATAGATAATAAGCGTCAACAGGTAAAAAAAAATTGCTTCTGAGTAATTTGCGTGAATTGTATACTCTTTTTAAAGAGAGATTTCAAGAGAAAAAGGTGGGGTTCTTCAAATTCTGTGAACTTCACCCTATGCACTGTGTTTTTGCAGGAGCAAGTGGCACACATTCTGTTTGTGTTTGTACAATGCATCAGAATGTTACACTGATGATGACACAATGCAAGTTACCTGAATTAACAGGAAACACTGTTCAGCCAATAAACTCCTATAAAGATGTCCTTGCAAACAATAATTTGTGGAAACCCTACACCTGCATGTTACTTCACTCAGTGCAACAACTGTCCAGGATTAGAACAGCACAATCAAAGATTTGAAGATTGTTTTGATCTAAATAGTATAGAAAATGTGACATTCAAGCAATGGATGCAATTAGAGAAGAGGACAGTACTTGAAGCATTATCAAAATCCACACAGGAGTTTGTGGACCTGTTGTTTGGAAAACTTCCAGCCCTGCTTCACCATTCTTTTATAGCAACTCAAGTCAAGTTACTTAAGACATCTTAAAGACACAACAACAGAAAATCAATACATAGTAATTTGTGACTTTGCTGAAAATTGTTCTTTTGTATTGCAAGATGCAGCTCAGGGTTTTCACTGGAACAATGCCCAAGCAACCCTGCATCCTATAGTTATATACTATTGAGATGAGAAAACTCAGAACCTAGGACATGTAAGTTTTGTGATTATATCCGACTGCCTAATTCACAACAGTATAGCTGTCCATCTGTTTCAGCGTTACCTAATTAATTTCATGCAGTCACATTTTTCTCAAAAACCTGAAAAGATATTTTATTTTTCGGATGGAGGAGCTTCACTATACAAAAGCAAGTCAAACTTCCTCAGCTTGTGCTACCACGAGACTGACTTAAATATAAAAGCAGAATGGAATTTTTTTGCAACAGCACATGGCAAAAATGCATGTGATGGGATAGGGGTACTGTGAAGCAATTAACTGCAAATGCAAGTTTACAACTTGTTTATAATAATCAAATTATGACCCCACGCCAACTCTTTGAATGGGCTACTACTAATATTGCCTCCATTCACTTTTGGTTTGTATCAACAGAAAATTACAAAGAGGAGGAAATTATCCTTAAAAGTAGAATAGCTTCTGCTAAGACAATAAGTGGTACTCAGAAACTCCATTGTTTCATTCCTGCAGGAAAACACAAATTACTAGTCAAAACTTACTCACTTTCTGAGCATTTTAAAGAAGAGATATGTGCAACGGATGAAGGGGAAGAGAACATTAGTTTTGAAAATATGGTGGTTTTGTGATTAGTAAGTACTCAGAGCACTGGTGGTTGGGATGTGTACTTGGTGTGAATGAGGACACAGAAGAGGTAAAAGTGAGCTTCCTGGAGCCGCATGGTCCATCTCCATCATACAAGTATCCTCAATCACCGGATATACTGTTGGTTCATAAATCTGATGTTTTGTTAAAAGTTGACCCAACAACAGCTACTGGAAGAGTATATAATTTAACAATGACTGAGACAAAGACGGCAAATCAAGCACTGGCATACAAGTGCGGCGAAATTTAAAAGAAAGAAAAAAAGCAGGATACATATAGAAGATAAAATAATTTTGTAAGTGTAAATATGCACACAGAACCTTATACTGAATTATTAAATGAATTACTTTGGGACAGTTTCAAATTACTTAGATGTTTATTTTCATTCTTTAACATTCATAATGTTTAAAAGAACAAGTATGACATTTTACACAAACAACATAAAGAATACCATTCTAGTCATGGGTGGAACCGGTAAGTACATCTGGCACATTTCAGTTGCATTGTTCTAAGTTATTTTTTTTTTTTATATAGTGATCCCATAGCGATCCCATTATGAAACTTTCAGGATAAGTAGAAAAATATTGTTTGTTAAACATATATTTTTTCCAGATTTTTAAAAAACACTTTTAATATTTCAATTTTAAAATTTTAAAATTGAGAATTAATTTTTTTTAATAGTGTCATGTGGCATATCAAATGAAATCCCAATTCAATATTTTTAAAATGAGCTATAATTCATGATCCTAGCTCTACTAGAACCCAAGTAATTGGCAGTTAAAGTTTGCTCAGATGAGGAAGTTTCAGGGTTTTTTTGAAATTTCAAAAATCAATAACTCACAAACGGATGCATTAAAAATTCTGAAAAAAATCATGTTTGTTTATATTGATGAATACTACAATTATACCAAGTTTCATAAAATCGAAAAATCTCGGGTTGTGAGCCTTGTTGATTTGACATGGAATGACCCCATTCATTTATTTGTGAACCTTCAGTAACTCCCGAGATAAACACTTCTACAGCATATGCATTACTTTCCCTAACTAATAGATCGTAAAATTCCTCATTTGCTAAAAGATTAAAAAAATCGATTGGCTCAGTTCCAGTCCTATCATATTAATTTTTAGTCCTGGTACACCAGTGAATCGAATTCTTCTCATGATGTCAGGATCATCACACCAATGTGTAGCCAAAATCCGTTTAGGTGGAGTATGAGGAAGAATGCGGCATTCTTCATTCTCACTTTCACTGCTGATTCTACTACAGCTAGAAAAAGAATACGTTTCTGTACTTGATGACAGATTATAGGCATCATCTCCTATTTTCATGGAAGAATGTGCCCTGCTGAGGAACTTTTGGTTGAGAGGGACCTGCGATAGCGTGTCCGAATATAGCCATTGTTTCCGCAAAACTATGTATTGAAGTGAATATGGGTTTCTTTGAAAAATCCCTTTAGCCTCCTCAATAAGCCTCCCTGTGACGTATAAACTATAAGTAGCAAATGCTTTTTATTGCCACTCAAGCATTTATTTATTGATACCTGCCTTCACCGCAAAACCAGTGACGTTCAAAGGAAAATAAACATCGCAGTGAAAAGTGCGCGCTGTGTTAAGTCTATGGGAAGTCAACTTACTTTCCCTTTCCTAAACCATGTGGGAAAAAATCCGCTATCCCAAAACTGTGGTCACTTTAGACAGTTCGAGACTCATTTTCAGTGCCAGTAACAAAATAGATAACTCTCTTCAAGTGCCGAAGGTTTTAGGAAGCAAAATATGAAGGCATAATGACGATGACGTTCAGCGGCGTCGGCACCTGGGCTAAGTGTGGTATGGCGTCGTTCGGCATCACACGGCAGTGAAAGTGTTAAGAACTTTTAAGGGACTTAAAAATGGAAATCAAAAATAAGGAGTTCTTAAGGACTTTTAAGGACCATACAAACCTTGTAAATCTGTGATTGGTGTAGCAACAAAAAGTATTTTAATCTGCCGAGCTTTTGCCTGCTAATGGTAGGCTTTGTCTAGGCAACTTACATTAAACAAACAATAATCTGTTTGGAGTTTAAAATTAAAAGCTTGGATAACTGAACGATATTTGAAATAATAAATATAACAATACAAATATGCACTGGTCATTACGTGGGTCCAATGTTCACGTAGTATAATAGGCAAAGATGGCAAGTCATAAGTTTGTTTGTCTCGAGTTCAGAGCCTGTGACGAAGGTCCACAACAATGGCAGTTCAATGGATACACCATCATTGCATACATCATCTCTTGTGATAATCTGATTGCAGTAGTCATGTAAGCTGTGAATGGGGCCAGCAGTTTCTTTTCATTCCATAGGGGAGCTCCTGCATTGTGAAGTACTTCTTTTACTAAAGCAATTGCTCTTCTTTCCCGTATGTCCCTCACATGCTCCTTATGTCGCACACATAAATATCTTTTCATCATGCCAATATAGTACTTTGAGGAATCCATGAATTTCAGAGGAATAGTATATACCTCTGCTAGATAGTCATCTGTTTTTTTGCTATCTGTAATTAATAGACAAACATAAACTATGACTTGATATTTTTGCCTATTACATGGCTTAGTGAACACTAGGCCCATGTAATGATCAGAGCATGTTTGTATTGCTATATTTATAATTTAAAACCTTGTTCTGTTCTCCGGGTTTTTAATTTTAAACTCCAAATGGAATATAGTTCGTCTAAAGTAAGTTGTTTTGACAAAGCTTCCCATTGGCAGGCATAAGCTCAGCAGATTATAATACTTTTTCTTACTACACCAATCATGGATTTATATGACTTTGTTTCCTTGGTTATTAGGGTGTATTTAGTATCTTTGGGACATATCCTTTAGATCTATCTGGTACAATCGTTTTTTGTTTTGTTTTTTCACAGACCTGAATGGTACATTTTCCCACACAATCACACATTACCTAATAATGAAAACGGATCACAAATAATTTTTCTGCCTTAGTTAACGACACGTGACATATCTGACAAACTGACGAGAAATTCAAGATCTGTTGACTCTATTTATTTGAAAAATTAACAATGATGAAAAACAGTGTTTAAAAATCTGTGTGTGTGTTCTAGCTGCAAAATATCAATGCTGAGACTAGGACTCTACTTTTTCATTTGCTAGCAGGTGATGGCAGAGCTGCTAACTTTTCAAAACAAAAGCCAGGACATCAATTCGCATTCAGCAGGGCAGGTATTTAAAATTTATAAATAATAAAATTACATGTTATAGGTTTAAGACCCCCCCCCCCAGCTTCTCTTTAGTATGCATTAGAGTTCGCGATAACGCCCCTACATGAGTATCTCACGCCTTAAAGATGCCAAAATAATGCTTTAAAATTTAGAAATGCGTATTTTTATGCATTATTTTTCCATATGAAATTTCCTTTTATAGTAGGTGATTACATCGCAATTTTGTCATAAAAATTTTCATTTTTTTTTATCAAGAAATGTGTTAACTTTTATGTCAGAGTTTATGAAAAAATCATGATTTGGTCCCCATTGCCAAGCTAGTCAGGTGGGGATCGGCTTTCGGCAATTATTCGGAAGAACCTTCAGAGCAGCTCAACCGATGGGCATGCACATTACAGGGAAGGAGAATTTAGCCATGTCGAGATTAAAAAGCTAGTGTATCGGTGCAGTGTGGTGCAGTTAAGGTGTGGAGGAAGTGAAAAGCGACTTGTTTTGAAGTTCGTTAAATTGCCATTTCAGGGCGGGATTCCCGCCGAAACAAAGCTGTTAAGCGGGAGTCTCCCGCTTTACAAAATTTTAAGAAAAAAATATATAAATATAAAATTTGGTCTGTTTTTGGATCGCTCGCAAAATTTGTGCGTTAAAAACGTATCCTTTGTAAAAATATGTGATTTAGAAACGGACCGTTCAGAGTTCTGAAAATTGCAATCGAACATAATCAGTTTATGGACCCATGAATCGGCTTCCATGAGTAGCCATAGGAACAGTTCATTTTGCATATCACAGACTGTTACGAATCAGGCATTAGATTGTCCTTCGGATTCGCGAAATTCCACATTTCAGTTATATTTGAGAGCGATGAAAAAAAAAAATACTGAAGATAATGTTTTATTTTCGGAGGATTTGTGGGGGTGGGAGTGGGGGGCTCGTTTTCCGCATGGGGAGCGGTATTCCGTTTTTCAGAGCTTCCAAAAACAAAAGCTAAACGGAGCGATATTTTTTTCCGCACTTGTATTTTCTTTTTCTTGTAAAGTTTTCTGTGTCCAGCATTGTTATTAAATATCAATTCATTGCATAAATGTTTGCATTTCAGCTTGAAAGTGTAGACAATAGTTTCCGATAACGGAAGTTAGACGGAGCTAAAATTTCCTTGTTAACTTTAGGCACGAGTTTCTTTCGCAGATTCGAAGAGTAACTTTGATGACTTTATTGTCATCAAAACTGAAGATAATTTTTTTGGGGGTGGTGTGTGTGTGAGTGTGTGGCGGCGATGGAAGGGGGTGGGGTCCGGGGGCGAAATTTCGTCTTTCAAAACTTTCGAAAACCGAAGTTAGCAAACTGCAGATTTAATCTGTAATCGAAATTTTTCTTTCCCCTCGCAATATTTCCTCTTCTCATTTTATTGTAAAATATAATTTTGTTTGATAACTGATTGTGTTTCAGCTAGAAAACGAAGGAAAAATTTCCAAAAACGGAAGTCGGACAGAGCGAAGATTTTTTCATAATCGTAATTTTTTTTTGCGATGTTTCCACTGTCCTGAATTATTGTTAAATGTTACTTTCCCTCTATAAATAGTTGCAAAGGGAGAAACTAGACATTCCTCATATCAGAAGAATGGTTGAATCAACCAAGTCTCAATTATGTGAACTGTAAACATCTCATACATAGTATTCAAGAAGATATTTTTTTCAGAGCTGAAGGAAAACATGTTGAAAAATGATAAATTAGTTGACCTTTGCAACACCAAACTTGCACATCACAATGTCCAATGAAAGTTTATTTTACATTTTGTAATTGAGATAGACTGTAGATTTCCTTCCTCCACAATAGAACTCTTTTTGAAGTTTGAGTGTGTAGAATCTGAATCTGTGAAGCAACACACACAAATTTTGGTAATTTTTTGCAGCCTCATGGATAAAAGAAGACAAGTAGGTAAGATTTTGATAAATTATGATTTACTTATTTTCTATAAAATAACTTCAATTACATGATAAATTCATGTTGACATATTTATATATAAATATAATTAGTTGTTTTCATATTAAATATTATTTAGCTAAAAATTTAATGCGGTAACTGTTCGTTCTCTAAAATTACTCCTTAGGAAAGAAAAATACTCCTTCAAAAAATGTGAAGGAGTATTTTTACTCTTTTGAAAAATCCTAGCATGATCTCCAATTGTGTTGATCTTGAGAATGACTCAAATGACGACAGAAAAAGCGGAATTCCGCGAATCCACAGTAGCATCTCATGTGTGAGTAAAAAGTGACTAAAAAATTGAAAAACACGAATTTTATGGAAAATTAAATGTGAAAAATCGATACTGTGTTGCTCACTCAACCATGAAACAATTTTGTGGGGCATAGAAGAAATGGCACGGTTTCCACCACGAACAGATTAAATACTGATTTAGAAATTTAATTTTGTTTAATAAAAGGGAAAGGGGTGAAAACGATTGCTCTCTATTGATTAGTTTTGAAAAAGTATGATTAGAAATACTGAAACATGCATTTCATTAAAAAAAATTCTTAAAAAATACGAAGTCGCTCCTTTACACTATTACTGAAGATATTAAAAGTGAGAACATGATATCTCTCTCTCTCACACACACACACAGGGGGGGGAGAGAGAGAGAGAGAGAGAGAGAGAGAGAGAGAGAGAGAGAGAGAGAGAGAGAGAGAGAGAGAGAGAGAAAGAGAGAGAGAGAGAGAGAGAGAGAGAGAGAGAGAGAGAGAGAGAGAGAGAGAGAGATAAAAATAAGAATTAATCAGGCAGAGAAAAAAAAAAGGAAAGTCAGAAAAATTTAATATGCGGAAATGGAAAAAGGTTGTGACATTCTCATCGTTGCTACAGCAGTAATTTTCGGTGATTAAGAACATTTATGAGATTTGTCAACTTCTTCTCAGTTTTTTCAATCGAAACTTCTTGAAAATACGAAAATAAACTTTACACAGATGTTTAATAATGTTATTTCACTGAGATTTTCGATTTCCATAGTAACTACGTAAAATCCGTAGTACTTGGAGTTTCTTAATCTTTCTTCCCACACCATAGTCTTACTCAGCATCAAATGGAATGGTGTACATGGAGAATTTACTGTGCTGAAGTACCGACGATGAGGCACGGTTGTTTTGGCTCAAAATCTGCCTTTTGTAGCAAGATAGCGCAAGATTTTTGTTTTTGCGCGCATTGGCGCAGAATTCCCATTCTTTGTACGAGGCACTGCACAAGTGCCATGAATATGTCATAAACTAGTACTTCAACTTTTCAAACCGCTGTCTTGCCACCATCATGAGCCTCATATGACCTTGGAGCTTGAAGTGCTGTGGATTAACAAAAAAAAAAAAAAAAAAAAAAAAAAGTATCTCCATTCGTTAGACTCCCACAGCCAACATTGACACTGGAAAAAAAAAAAAAAAAAAAAAAAAAACCATGCATAATAAATAAATAAAAGAAAAAAAAATAAGAAAACCACAAAACTGGATTTTTTGTAGAAAAATCGGATTTCTGAAAAATATTTTTGAAATCAGATGGAATCCAGACACTTTGCAACTCTGTGATGGCAATAATGGAAACCAGACAGTCTAAATTAGCATAATTTGTACTACCTGCACTTGATTTTATTTTTTCAACTATGAATGTCACTGGATGTAACATTCTTTTCAAATTATTTTTCTTAAAAATTTCCAACAAAGTTACAAAATCTATTGAAAAACACATTCCATCAGAAATTCAAACTGACTGGTTATCCTGTTAGTATCTGTTCAGCACAAATACAACACAAAAGTGAATGTAATTGTTCAGCACAGTGCAAAGGCTACACCTTGATACAGAAGTTAGAAAAATGATAAGAGTACGCTGGACATAAATAGCAGAGTTGCCAAGTTTTGTCAGGAGCAAGTCTTTTCGGTGTGAAGCTGATATTCAACACTGATGTCGAAATTCAGATTTACCATTATGTATGATATTAAGGATGATTTCACAAATGACACATGGTTTGTTCATTTTTGACTGCTTCAAAACAAGCCACAATGTCTCATATTTATTTTTGAGTTGTTGTCTACATTCCAGTTTTTGGTATGCTGTACATCACTGTGGAGATGGGTTAAGCCCAAAGCCTGGCCTGGGTTGGGCTCACTCAGGCTGCATAATATTTACCATGATTAGGGCTCAGGTACTGAGTTTTCTTGTTCTCTTTTTAAACTGTGATTTTATATGATTTAGCACACAAGTCTTTAATTAGACTTCCAAGTTCATAAAGAGAATTCTTCTACAGATGGGTCTGGGGCAGGGAACTGGGAAGAGCTATTTATTCTGGGCTTGGGGAGCAAATGCCATAGGCTATGCATTTGTGGATTTCTATGAAAAAGCTTCTTCAAGAACTGTAGATATCAGATAGACACCACACCACTGAAATTCCGTCCCCTACTCCCAACACAGTAGTTCCCTGCTAGTTTTATTGAGCAAATTCGTAGATTGCAGCGCAGGCCAATTTTGCTAGATACCCAACCATCGGGAAAGAAAATCGTGCAGCTATGCTACAGAAACAAATAGATGTCCCTTTCCCACTTTAGAAAGACATTGTTAACCAAAGAGAGAATAGATAGTGGAAGGCTGTAAGAAGAGATTATTTATTTTATTTTTTTACTAGCACTTAAAAAAGTCACAGTTTTGGGGCTCGTTCAGGACCAGGCTACATTTTGCCCTATAAAATTCAGGTTTGGGCTTGGGCTCCCTAAAACTAAGCCTGAACTTAGCACTGGTGTACATGTGCCAACATACTAACAGAACAAACCTCTCCCAAACAGACATTTACCACCTTTTTGCTCTCTATGCTCTGAGCAAAAAACGTGGTAAAAAAAGTAAAGCCGCCATTTACTGAAATTTAAAACCAAGTTTTTGTAATGCTGGTTCAAAAAGTACAGTTTAATTCTGCACCCACTGAATAATCCTAAACATTCATTCCTAAAATAGATGATTTAGGTACATGCTGAAAGATGAGCATCAATGCAACTTGCTTTGATGAGAATGAACCAATAATGAGCGCAACAATATCAAATCAACCAGGACAATGTTCTCCCCAGCACAACATTACAAGAATGATGCAGACTGGAAGCGATTTTTCAGTAGGAATAACTCAGTGAGCAAGAGCGGCTGCCACTTCTGTGCTCTCTAAGTCATTACTCTAGAAGTGACAGTAACATGCAGACTGCAAGTCACTGCATTAAAACAGCAAAGATCACATATCCATACTGATATATAAAACTTGTTTACCTAATAAAAAAACTAGCAATGGTAGAAAGAAAAAAAAACCCACTCAGATGAAAATCTCCCAAAGTACAATCCTTTCACTGGAGTTTATAGCATTTCACTGGAGCAGCATGAAATTACAACACTTTAGAAGCAACTCTGGAAAAATAAGAGCACTTGGCAACTCTGAAATAGATACAGAATTACCAGTACTATTAGAACAAGCATTACAATTAAAGCAATGCCAAAAAGATATGTTCCATTTAAAGGAGTGATGTGGCAACAAAGCAAGAGACAAACAATTTGACAGACATATGCAAGAATTGGTGGTGCACAATTGTACATATTCTTCAGTATTTGAGAATGAATGAATCTCCATCCAGACTTTAAGAACCAATCATTTCTCTCATTTCTTTCCATTTCAATGCTTAACACTATGCTGTTCCCAGATTTACTGTCACTACATAAAGCAGTTTTTAATTTAAAACATACAGCCATGTAACAAATGAAGATACCTAAATGCATAAAATCCACAGAATAACCAAAACAGCAGTGCAAAGATATATTTATTTATCATATATCGTTGTTCAATTTTCGCTAAGTTGCGATGAACATACTTTTTACGTGGCTGCGATATTCAAATTCGGTTGACATTAAATGTCTGTAAATACTGTTTCACACGTTATACAAGTTCCGCTATCGGGAGTTTGCAAAAGGACATTAACGTAGTATTGGCAATTGAAATCAAGTATAATAATAATAAGTATCTATACTTACAATATTTATAGTGGCTGTAGGTGCTTCATATGTGCGTCATCCAAGAATGTGAATTCTTTCAATTGTGAAAGAATATTTATTTATCACACATATGCTTGCAATAGCTGTCTTGTCTTGATGGCAAACTTTAGTTTTAACTATGTAAAATCCTTCTTGTATTTATTCCAGTTCCATGTGACAAAGACACCAAAAGGGAATTTACACCAGAAGATAATCACCAATGACAACATAGGTTGGTCAGTACAGGAAGAATGGTCCCAAGTGATTAAATTCTAACCATTACACTGATTAGAAAGAGCAATAGTAATGGCTGACAAACAGGAAACGTACTCCTTAAAATTTGCCAATAAAATATAACACTCTACTAAAAACACGCATACAAATTGTGGATATCGTGGCAATTAAACCTGTACTCGTCCTTTTAATTGCATGCCGGTTTCTATATTTTGATTACGAGGCCATGCATCTTAACTAAATGCTGACTATGCCTGCTGAAACACACATACTAATCACTATGCTCTTTGCTGAGTTCCAGAGATTATCTCCTAAAAAAAATAAGGCCCGTCAAAATAAAGTTATTGGCTTTAGATAAAATAAAGTTATTGATGGTTTAGAGATTGAGTCAAATGTCTCCATTTACAGCAAAATCTTGGTACACAACTCGAGCTTTGCTGACATCCATCACACGTTACACACGAGACCTTTTGGTATTTCACATTATCTTTCTCTTGCAGGCATTCCTGAATCTAGTCCTCCCATGATTCCCTTGGCTTCCTATAAATTGCCAGGTTCTCAAATACAACTTTCAAAGCTGAATTCACTCACTAATATTACAATTTAATCTATTTTCTGTCAAACATGCTTCCTAAATATGCAATACATTCACGTAAACTGGTCTTGTTATCAGTAACAAGTTCCTTGCTCAAAAATGAATTTGGTTTTAAAATTGCGTACTACAAAGTTTACTCCTAAACAAAAATTCACATTAATTCTCCTAAGCATGAGCTAAGAAGAAATATCCTACTCCTTCCAACTTTCAGTCATTTTTATTGGAAAACAGACATTTCTGGCCTCTTTAATGTTTTTCAAATGCCTGTTTTCAGAAACATCTCTCACATAAAACAACTTAGAGTAGGAGAGCATCGACGTTTTTTTTTTATATATAGAACAAATTTTGTAAAAGATTGGTACTTTTGATTCCTCTTTGTCATACTGAGACAGAAGGCACAGAAACATTGAATTTCATTTAGCTGGCACCCAAACAAAATTAAAGATGTAAGTATCCACAAACCCAACTGGAACTGTCAGCTGTGGGCTAATCCCCCACACTGGTGTACTTACCTGATTAAAGAGACACAAAGAAATAAATTAAAGGACTCTAGTGTGGGATAAGGTGGACCTACCACACTAGAGAAGGATGGTCCACCACAGAAACAATATGGAAATGGAAAAAGGCAAAGGAGAATGGCAACATTAAGTAAATAATCAGTTAAAAATTTATCTGGTAGTTTGTATTTCTTTGTGGAGCTAACCTCTGAATCTCAGAGAACAGCTTAGTGATATGTATGTATGCATGCATGATGTACCCACAAACCTTGTAATATGCTTGATCTCGTTCATACCACTGAGCATCTAAGCTAAAAATGTTAAGCGGTTTCAGCCCGCTTTCATGCCACTGAGTCTGTAAGCTACAAATGTTATGATGCAGTACCTTTGGGCTTATACAACAAATGACTTATTGATGCTTTTTTTACAACATATGGTATTCAAACCATATTCCGTTATCCAATATGACACATGACATTAGCAATCTGTCCAATGGAAAGGCATTAATTAGTTTATTCATGTGATTCAATAAAGGGGGAGAGAGTACGTGTAAGGCTCCCCAACGCAAAGTATTTCACAATTGGATATCAGTACCAACATCTCATCGAATTCAGCACTTACTAATGCCTGTTCTACATGTAAGCACAAACAAAAGTAGTTTGCAGACAAATGACCACAGGGTGCATTTGCTTAAACACAGAAATGCAGACATGCCAACCATCAAAATCTGAAAATCGGGAGATTCTTACAGCTCATAAAATCACACGAGCGCTATTTTTTATCAACATTTTTCAGATGCAGGAACAATTTTCTAGAAGTAGTATTATTGATCCACTAAAAGTTCTGGAGGGGAAAAAATCAATGCCCCCTTCCCCTACTCAAATTTGTTTTCAGGTATGTCGATTCCTCAAGATAATGAAAACGTAAAATGGTCCACATATTGTTTTTTATGAATAAAATAGCAGCCACCTGTTTTTTGTTTCTTCTTTAGGTTGTGCACAGAGGCAAAGATGACAAAAAGCATCGTACTAACATTGCCTTTCATTACAAGGAGAGGCCAACTGTAACTACTCCTTTTGTTGACAAGTTAATTTGCCACAACTCAACTGTTTATCATCACTTAGAATGTGAGTGGCTCTGTGGAGGTGAGAGGTTAAAAAAGTGAACTGCAAGGTAAAGGCAGGGCAGCTCTTATCTGTCAATTAATTGCTGACCCTCCCCAGCATTCTAGTGCCAGAGCGGGTGAGCTCTTCGCTGAAGGCGTCATATGACAATCGGACCGGGAGGGGGGAAAAAAAAGTCAATTTTTTCTGACCAATGTTGGATGATTGGTCAGAAGCCAGTGCTTAGAGCAATGGGCCACCAGAGCGACTTTCTTTTTGCAGATAGGAGAGAAAAAGTATGAAACTGATGACTATAATGCCACTTTGCATCGACACAGAAAGAAAAAGATTTCACAGGCACTTAGAAATCATGGTGGTTAATGGGATTTCACTCATCCTAAAGACTAATTCTCTGTGAAAGTCAGGAGAATTTGATATTCGTCCAGAAATGGGACTTACTGACCTCTTCTTGACCTGACAAACAAAATCCTGAAAATTAGAAGAAAAATATGCAAACATCACAGTTTTGTGTAAAACTGTCTCGGAACATAAAGGAAACAAATTCCTGCTCTGAACTTAAAATTTGGAACTTTCTTGATCCAATAAACACATTGAAAATGAGATAAAGTTACAGTAAGAATGGTGATTGTGGTCCTCCATTTTGTTCCCTTGCCAAGGCCATCATCATAGAGGAGACATAAGCTAGTGATGTTTTCCCAGAAAATTACAGCCTTTGTCCACTTAAACGGTAGATTTCCTATGTGGTTCATGAATAGCAGTTACTTAAAAGAGTTACTTAAATGAACAGCAGAAGGATTATCATAGTTTTAGTTACTTACAATAGAGAATTAAGTTCTTCAGGATAAAACTCCAGACAGTGTCAACACAGTTGATTACTAACATCCTTTCAATACGAGAGAGAGAGAGAGAGAGAGAGAGAGAGAGAGAGAGAGACGACAGAGTATGTACTACTCTCAACAAAATGAAGTTATCATCACAGTTATTGACGAAGAAATAATTTTCACGAGCACATATGAAACGAAGAAGTATATATAATTTTTCAGCAATATTTCGATACTGAATGGCCTTTAGCTCACCGTTTTACATGTAACATCATCTCAGAAAACTTGAAAATTGCATTGCTCTGGAGTGGGAATCGAGCCCACATCTCCCAATTTCTGTTTCAGCTTGCTACTGTTACAGAGGTGCCAACCTCTAGCAGAACATATCAGTAATCAATAGGGGATTTTTCAGTAAAGTTTCAGTAATGGAACACAAACTTTCAGTAATATTTTCAGTAATGTAACACGCCATTTTTTTTTCAAAGTTAAGGACAATATTATAGTATTACTGTGTAACCTGTAATACTTGTATGAGGTGACGACCTTCACTGAGGGGAGCCTATCAGTAATCACCATATGAAGCCTCATCGTTAACGTGCGGAAAGGGTATTTCATGAGAAATTAATGTGTGAAATGTGTAATAACCTTATATGTTTACACTATCCTGATAAAAATTTATGAAATTAAATTATCAATATTGTACTTATCTCATGTCATTGCTGACATAAAAGACTCCCTTGTTGCTTGTTTTGCAGAGGTATATTCTTTTTCAGAAAACTTCTTTTTATAACATGACTCACCTGAGGAAAATGCTTTACTTTTCTGTACAAGAAGGACACTTAATATGTTTTGGTGCTCATTGTTGGGCAGAAGAATGTGAGGTTTTTCCTTACTATACTAAATATTCTCTCTGTAGAGGAATTGCTGTGAGGGATAGTCAATATTGCCAACATTAGTTTAGGCAATGCAGAATACTTGGGAAGGCCAGAAATCCTTCATCTTAGATATTTCATTCCATGCCACATCTGCTCTAGGATATCCAGCTTCATCAATATCACAGTCTGAGAACATAGCATGAAACAAGGGACCAGCATGATCACAGCTTGCTATAGGTAGGTTATGCTCCACAACGAATGTAGTAAACAGCAATTCAGCATTTATCACGTTATTTTCATTCTTTTTTGCAAAAAAATTATCCAAAGGCTTTTATATTGAGTCTTTCATTTTACATAATCCTAGTGTTTTTTTGACTGGATATGCCTTCGGCAATCATCTCGTCCTACATGGGATACTGATTACTCCCATATTAGAAGGCACGCAAGGAAACCTTTATTTCAGCATTTGTAACATTTTTGCATTTCCTAGCTCGAGATTTGGGAAAAAGATTTGGATGTTCCTGGAGAAACCTCTTTACATATTTATTTGTTTCAGAAATGATAATTCCAAGGATGAAAATTAGTAAAAAACAAGTAAAAATATGCATTTCATGATAATCAAAAGGATGCTGAGATTGTTCATCACTTCCCTCTATTACATCCTCCCATTCGCTTTCATGACCTGAAGATTCACTATCAAGATCTTCACTTTCGGAAGATATTGTGTGTGTGGCACGGTGGCTAGTTTTCTGGGTTGATGTTGCTTGGCCAATATCACTCTCAGATGATTCAAAATCATCACTATCACTTGACAAACTTTCACTCTCACTACAATAAGCCATTTCAAATAACTTTACAAAAACATTTCGCACAGTAGGAAAAAGCACATCTGCTAGTCTGAGAAACAAGCTGTCAATAAAGTCATCCTCTGCTTGGAAAAAGAGGGGGATTTGTAATTCACGGAGTTTTGCGATTGTGTCTGTTTGTTTGGAAAAAAAAAGAAATTAATGATATGAAGAGCTTCTAGTAATAAAACACCGCATTTCATTCTCCCGCGAGGCAAAAGTCCGCAAAAAAAAAAAAAGTAAACACCCGCCATTGTTATGACCATGAGTTGCGACGAGTTGCGCTTCGAACGGGGCTTGAAAAAGTGATTTCAGATAGTATGATGTTTTATAATTCGCCAACAAGGCCAAGTGAACAGCCCTACCTCAACTGCAGTAGGAAAAGTTTTGGCTAAAGTAGCCTTTCTCCCGTCACACGGAGAAAGCGTGTGGGAAGCCCGATAGCAAGCGCAAACTATTTCACGATACGACTCTTACGGCATATTACAATTCTTTCGATAATATCGCTGTTTGACGATACGATTGATAAATGATGTGATCATCGACACTGATATCTGCCGTCTGATTTGGAAAATACTTGGATCAAAATCGAACGCTGATGAACCGGCCGTGTCGCACTAAGAGGGTTAACAAAAAAGGTTACAAAATTGAGATTCTCCAAAACTCACTGAAATCCGTTATTCTTCTAACCTGTCCGTAATTTCATAACCTGACAGTCGAAACCGTAATAATTACAGACAATCCGTAATAGCTGGCACCTCTGCTGTTACACCATCCATGGCAATGTAGTTCCTAACAATCGTAGCTTAGAAATCTGAATAACTTTAGAACTGCACTAGTTGAAGCACTCTGGTGCTTCCTCATAATGTTGCCAACCTTAACATTTTCTATTCTCAAGTGTTCTGAGGAGATGTTATGTGGAGAACACTGAATTAAAGAAACTTCAGTAACAAAATCTGATTATTGACAAAAAATATATACTTCATCAATTTCCATGTACTTGTAAAGACCATTTCTTCATCAATATCTGCGATGATATTTGATGCATCGGTAATTTGTGATCCACATCCATTCCTGGATTAAAGTTTGTTGAAGCTACAAAGAAACACTGAATTGCTGCGCCGATGGCGCAGTGGTCTAGGCGATGGCTTCTGATCATTTGTCCGGAAGGGGTCCGGGTTCAAATCCCGGTGACACATGGATGTTGTGTTTGTCTAACGGCACTGGCTCTCTCCCTTTCCTGGATCTAGTGGCCCTAAATAAGGGACAGGCGACTGCTTTTAGCCCATTGAGTTGCTCGCGGTGGTCGTTAAACCTTCAATCAAAAAAAAAAAAAAAAAAAAAAAAAAAAAAGGAGAAGCACTGAATTGCTGCAACTAGTGCAAATATGAAGTTGTTCAGAGTCATTAGCTACAACTGATTAGCTTCAGTTACTTGGAAGTCTGTTTTTATGGGTGGTACAAAGATAACCCACCAGAACGGAAATCAGAAGCGGGTTTGATTTTCACTGCAGGGCAATGCAATATTTAATTTTTATGAGATGTTACAACAGTGAACTTACGGCAATTAGGTAAATAAATTAGATTGATGGGACATATGGAAAATCATGTTATAATCTACAACACAAGATCATGCAGAGTCTACTACTCAGCTGACATAGACGGGAGACAAGAGTAAAACAACAGCAGTTTGGAAAATTCATACTTGAGCAACACACATTAACAGAAAATGCAAGCGGGAAGTACTACTGTCCATTAACCAAAATTTCTGTTTAACATTTTAAGTCAAACTGCAAATGCATTACTTAGGTTGGCTAGAATTATCTGGGGGAAGGGGAAGTCCCATGGTAGTGCGGAATACAGCACAGCATGCATCATAAGCAAAATATGCTAGAACAAGTGAGCAAACCCCAATATCACAAAAAGGAGTAATTGTCATGTGACCGAAGCCCATTAAAGACTTTCAGATGCCAGACTTAAAAAAAAAACATCCACTATTTGCATTTTGTTTAGTCCACTATGGCCCAGTGTAACTTCAGAATCGCAAACTGAACACAACTTTTTTTTTCCCTTTAACATTTTGAAGTCACATACTACAGCAATGGAAACCAAACCTAAGACTAAAATTACTAACTACTGACCATTTTGATTACAAAAACTGACTTTACTGATTTGGACATAAAAAAAAAAAAACAGACTAAATACTGACTCAAATTTCTCATTAGGAAAGAAGGGTCCAAAGCATTTTTTTTTTTTTTTAATCTGGCCTCCACCATCCCCATAGCCAGCCAACTCACACCTATTTATTGTTTTAATTGTAATCAACATATAAAACTATTACAAAATTACATATAATAATAATAATAAAAAAAAATCAGGAAAATCGTTGCACTTTATTATAATAATACTGACATGCTCCTATTCAGCACAAATATACCTAAAACTAGAAAAAGCTTTAAAGTGCAGCTGTACAGTACCATTTTCAGAATAATACAAACAAAATGCTTACAACTTTGAATTTTTAAATGTAATGTGGAAAATCATCTAGCTTTTTTACAAAATTAGGTCATTAAGTCTCACTTTGTTTTTGCTTCTTTGAAAAAATTGTTGTTATAACACTGCTTTTTTGGTTATCAACTGCTTTCTGTACCTTTTCTGTGTGTTTAATTTCCTTCACTTTTTGTTCCCTAACTTTCGTAGCACTCTCCAACATTGCTTGGGCCACACTAATTCCCACCAAGTCCTTTTTATTTATTGCTTCTTTTAAGCACTTGTTTGCATTATCCAGTAATCTGTCAACAGTCAATCTTTTCTCCCTCTTTCATTTTCTTCAGTGCCTGTTCACCGTGTTCAATATTTACTTTTTCTTTTTCAAACTTACTCTTCATACTTGCTTGCAACAGTTTTTCCTCAGCCAATCTCTTCTCATCTTTACAGTACTGCTTGTATCTGACATGAGCTGTGCGTGCCAATTGAAGAAGTTCCTGAGTGATAATTACAAAGTGAGCCTTTCCCTCAAACACATTCACCACAGCATCTCTTACAGTCAAATGAGCATCCAATGTTCTTTCACACATATTTGCGGTGTCTTCATTCAAGATGTTCCCCGACAATGAAAATCCCCTTTCTACATCCGCATTGCCATGCGAAAGTGCAAGTGTAGCCTTCGCAATTTTCGTAACAGTAGGGTATTTCTTTTCTCCAGAGGTATATGTCTTCTCAAAAAACTGACTCCAGTAAACGCCCACTGGGTTCTTGTCACTACCTGATTTTTCTTCTTCTAACGTCAATAGTTTCCATTCATCAACTAGTGCACGTTCACTGTACTCAATTGGAAGAACTGCAGCTAATTTCACTATGTTTTTGTATGATCCTTCTTTCACCCTCTTTGCAGGATGCAAACATCGAAGATACCACAACACAGGTTTATCCAAAGAAGACTTTTCCAAAATATGTGTACAAGCAGACACATAGTGCTTTCTAGCTTTCATGGAAATATAGCATCTTTCTTGTGCGCTTAGCTTCTCGAGATATTCACTTTCTCCAGTGTCGAACACTATGTTTTTCAATGGCAAGTAATACTTATCACAAAATGCTTCCAGACTCAATAGAGTAGCACTAACACAAAATCGATTCATGAGTGTTCTGACGAGGTTTGTGAGCTCATTATAGATTAGATGCATTAAAGGACCTCTCTTCTGAAGGAAACCAGTGAATCTTGAACATGTATGAGCACTTGCATAAGCAAACATAATTTCTGCTTTGGTAGTTTTGTCTTTTAATAGTTTAACAATATTCTTGTATTTCAAAGAACTCATCAACTTGCTTTTGTGCTGGGTATGAACTGAAGAAAGTATTTTCGTTCTAATGTCAGCCATCTAGAGATAAACCGATGACCCGGAAGTTTCATATCTGATTGTATTTTTTCAAAATCTTCCCAACGAGGTGTTTGGCCATCAAAAAAATTATAGAGAAACATGATCATGTCCAAAGCATTTTCACCAAAGTCTTGTAATCCTTTTTGGAATGCATTATGGATGATGTGTATGTGACATGTGCCAACATCAATCAACTGTTTTCTTCCTAACAGGATCAGAGAATCATTCATAAGATGATTCAGTTTTGTTAACATTGGGTCCATCACAACCTAGCATCAATAGCTTTGAACGAGAAAGCTGGGCATTATCCAAGGCTTCATTTAACTTGGAGTAAATATCACTAGCAGTGGCTTTACCAATGAAGAAAGTCTGTAGATGTCGTGTCATAATCATTTGCTTGGAATCAGACCAGTATTTAACTACAGTTTGAAGCTCTTTCTTTGAAGCTGCATTCACAGTTTCATCAAAACAAAGAGATAAATGTGCTCCTCCAATATCATCCACCAACTGCTTTTTAAAATATGGAGCTAAAGCATCATATACTAAATATCTTGCCTTTGTCCTTGAAAGGGTGAACTCAGAAGGAACACTTCCAGGAAACATTGCCTCAAAGGTTTCTGTGACATCTTCACAAGCTGGCTGGCTGAACAGCAAAGTTCCCTCCAATCATTTTCAAACACCAGATGAACTCTGCCCTTGAAGCAGCTTGTCTAGCAGAAAAAAGCTGAATTGATGGTGTAGCTCCGGGAGATCAAATTACACCATCACTGCTACATCCAGGACGGGCTGAAGACAAATGTAGTTGTGAAAAACTCAGTTTCACTTTACATTGTTATCTGTGCTTCCGAGAAGAAGCATGCTGCTCTATAGCACTAAAGCCCCAAGAAACTTAAAATGTTTGTGCGCACAACATACAAAAAACTTCACTGTCACTTTTCTTCTGTCCCCATTCAGAAACCATGAAACCATTGCTGCCCCTTTTTTTTTTTGGAACCATTCTGATTTTACAGTACATTTTCCCATACTTTTGTCTAAATTATCCAGTTAATCAAAAAACGTATGATTTTATAAAGACATCTGCATTACCTGAAACAACAAATAAAAAAAATTAGGATTACTATTCATTATAGTATGAAGTGAAGAAAAAACACATATGCACACACAACTATTCCCCTATATATATATATATATATTTTTAGCAGGGTGTCTCTATTAAAACACAGTGGTGAACTACCAGGACACTGCAATGTCCAAATTTCACCTCCGTATTATTATTTTCAGAGAAATTAAAAAAAAATCATCGCTGATTAGTTAAAAATAACTTCACAATTAACCAGATAATTATGTAGTTATGGTGGACACAAACTACAGACAGACTGACACACAGAAACCACTTCGAAAATAGTGAAATTGTATTTAGGGGGCCCCAAAACATGTATTTCCGTTGAAATCTCGAATTCGAATTTTTGCACGATTACAATACTTCCTCTAACTAATGTATGAGAAAGTAAAAAGAAAAATTATAGAAAATACAGTACAAAGGCTCAAAATATAGGAAATATAAGATGGGTACGAGCATTGTTTGCGTATATGCGCACACACAACTCTTCCCCAAACCAAAATAATACATCTGGCGAGGAAAGTAAACCGAAATTTACTTTTTTGCACTTAGATAACATTCCCAATATAGAGATCAAAAATCATTCTCTAGTGCACAAGGTTGTTAACAAAGTTATAACTCAGAGCCTTCTCAACAGCATTTTTTAATTTTTCAATCCAGCTGCCACATAAAAAATTACTTTACCGACCACAAACTTTTTTTCATATCACGTAAATCTTTTTTAAAGAAGCCGTGGTATAAAACTGACTTTACAGACCAATATTGAAAAATACAGACTAAAACTGACCAATCTGAAAAATACTGACTTTTACTGATTTTACTGAACATTTTCCATCCCTGTATACATGAAAAATCACTTTGATTTTTAGGAAACAATACAGACAACAAAATAAAGAAAAAAGTTTTTGGTTCTGAAGGAAAATGAATCAGGCCATGAGCAGTAAATATTTGTACAGTCATATGCAAAACATTACTAACTTAAAAACAACACCCATCATATTTTGATGAGAGTAATATAATTAAAAACCTGAGAAACTTCAAGATAAAAGAGCAACTTATAAATATTATCAGAAAAATAGTTGGCCCAATATGTGATGGTGGACTCTGGCAGAAATGCTACAATAAAGAATTATACATAATTTATAAAGACCCTATTTTTACTAACATGATTAGGTCATCAAAATTGAGGTGGGCTGGCCATGTAATGAGAATGGAGCTCCTAAGAAAGTAATGTTCAAACATCCTGGAGGGTGCAGGGGACGAGGCTGGCCAAAGACCAGGTGGATAGATGGTGTGGAGGAGGACACAAAAAGCCTGGGATGCCAGAACTGGAAAATAATGGCCCAAAATAGAGAACAATGGCAAAAACTTGTTGAGGGGGGCCAAGGTTCACACTGAACTGTAGAGCCAAGAAAGAAGAAATAGTATTAAAAATAGGATGGCTGCCCAGTATTCATTTATTTATCTACAGAGATCAGACTAAGCACTGGCAAATTTATCAACACTTGAGGAAGATATATCCTATGAAAAACAGCAACTGCAATGAATTACAGAAAATGTGTTATGCCATGCAAAGTTATAAAAAATCGTAATAAATAAAAAGTTAATCACAAATAATAGCTGGTTATGAATCAGCAAGCCCTACTGATAGGCAAATCTGAAAATTATAATGAATCTGCGATACATATAGCAAAATTTGAGAATTTTTTAACTTCACTACAGGAATTAATATTTGTAATTATGAAATAATAAATTCACATTCGCAGGGCCTCATCTTTAATAGCTTTTCCTTTCTTTAAGTTCATTCTTGAAAAAGGATGTAATTATGAAATAATAAATTCACATTGGGAAGGTCTCACCTTTAATTGATAGCTTTTCCTTTCTTTAAGTTCATTCTTGAAAAAGGGTGATTCAGTAAGAATACTGCTCTATCTCATGTGAATAATATTTGCCAAAATTCAGCTCATAATAATGGCAATCACATACATGCATAAATGAAAATTTGGCAAATAATTTTTAAATTTTGATTCAGGAAAAACCACTGCAGTACTATTTGTTCACAGTATCAATAAAAACAAATTAATATAAAAACACACACAAAAGGAAATGTTTTTCATTACCTGCCAGAAAACCACAAGCTGAGAAACTGCAAAAAATCTCATGTATGTACAATTGGGATCAAGCCACCTCACATGGGTCCAGCTGGAATGAGATCAGAAAATCTGTGTTACTTCAGCAAATTGTGTGAATAATTTCTGTAAAATGATTAAAAATGAGTTAAAATATAATTTTCATGGTGTATCTGAAGATAAGACAAAGCAACAGAAAACAAGCATGTGCTATATATGACAAAAGAAAAACCCCAAATACATACACTGTAGAAACAAAGGATAAAGGATAACCATATCTTTAAAAGGGAATAAAACCAGAAATGTAATAATGTTTGCACAAAATAAAATTTCTTATCAGTAAAAACAGAATTTTCAATTTACCTAGCAGGAGTAAATTGAAGAACTGCTCTCCTAATTTTCCCTGTGGTTGTCTGAATATCTCTACAGAAAGAAACATCACAATTGGTAAATGAATGATGAAAACAATGTCACTGTGATATGCATCATAAAATGCCTAAAAAATTAAGCTGAAAACAAAATGATAAAAACAGTGAACTTAAATTCCACCATAATTAAAACCATTATGCAAAACCAATAAGAACATTTAACTGCTACAGTTTGTCGATTTGATTGCATTTAAAATTCTCACCTAAAACTACATTTTGTAATCTGCTACTCAAATAATATCAGTAAATTTTTTTCCCAGACAATCTTTTTAATTCTTGCTCCATAGTTTAACATTTCTGAACTGGATAACTATGACAACCATTTTAAAGTATAACTTCCTCATATTCACTAAATCTGATTCAGCAGTTTTCTACATAAATATTTATACAGTGAAACCTCCATTAACAGAAACATCTGAACAAAGGTAGCCTCCAAACAACGGCAAGTTTTGGTTGGTACGGAACAGATCCAGTAGGTTTAACATTAGCGATAATTTCCGAACAACGGAACCTCCTCACAGCAGATGTGGCGCGCTGGTCTAAGCACTGGTTTCTAACCATTTGTCCGAGATGGATCAAAGTTTGAATCCCGTGAGGGCCGTGGATGTGGTGTTTTGTCTTACTGCACTGGGTCTCACCCTTTTCTGGCACCAATGGCCCTAAATTAGAGATGGGCAAATGCTTATAACCCATTGAGTTACTCACAGTGGTCGTTAATCCCCCTTAACGGTTTCCCCCTATAGGGTGCATTTATCATAATCACTTATCTTGCTATTTCTAAGGGATGTTAAATATTAGGGGAATAAGATATTGCCTTCCTAAAATTCCATATGATATAATTAATTCTTAAAGTTTAGCTGCAAGTTACACAGTTCTAGTGAACACTAGAATAACCCTTGCATTTAAATTGCTATTGCTGGTTCAAAATTTCTGGTGTAAACACAATAGCTGCATTTTCAGTTCTAAATCTGGAGATTTTCACTCTTGAACTAAGCTGTTTTCTGTAGGCTCATTTATGCAGTCCACATTCTGACCTTTGCATTGCTACAATCACTGACCATATCTAACAAAGAAAGGTGACTTGATCACGCTAGTTACGTTAACTAAAACTTTTACAAAAGTTCGTAAGTTGGAAGCTTTCGACCACATCTTAGGTCTTCATCACGCCAATGGAGTCCTCCATTGGCGTGATGAAGACCTAAGATGTGGTCGAAAGCTTCCAACTTACGAACTTTTTGTAAAAGTTTTAGTTAACGTAACTAGCGTGATCAAGTCACCTTTCTTTGTTAATATTGTTACGTGTTTTGCCCATAATCGTCACTGACCATATCTGTCTCTAATTCCACATTTACTTTCAGGATTTGCTCAGCCCAAATGCAAATGACAAACAACATCAATTTATGCCAAACCTTCAAATAACAGCAACCTTCCAACAATGGTCTGTCTTTTCTGGTCCAAGCACTGACCATTATTCAGAGGTTTCATTATACACGAATTTTTTTTTTTTTTTTTTTTTTACGTTATCACTTGAAATAAACCTAAGCAGTGTTTCAGAAGAATACAGGTTGGGATACCTATTTCACCCCATCTTCAAATTTTCTAAGTACATGAACACACAAGAAGATTAAAACCAGAACTTTGTCCTTATGCAAAAGATTTCATGTTTTGTTTTACCTGCTGTTCCTCTTGTAATAACAGGACATCAATAGTGCTACTTAACTTCTACACAAAACTTTCAACTATGAGCAAAGAAATTGTGGCTTTCACTTCTAAAATTTCCAAATCTTAATGGAAGAAAATCTTCCATTATATGCATAATGCAGATAAAACATTGCACTGGTAAATGTATCATGAATGTCTGTCCTCCACTCCACAAAATTTCATAAAACTAGGGTATTTACTTATCACATTCAACAGTAGCCAACTAATATTTCTGAAGCATGATCATGTATGGAGGCAAAAGTAAGTGAACTTCAGTGGAACCTGTTATCAGTGCACAGTACACATTTATACACTTCAAGAGGTCATCACTTAATATTATATCTTGTGGTTTATTTTGTATTATAATATGAATATGTGCAAAAGCAACACTATCTGCATATTTTGATATGAATGTAACCACAATTACAGAATACAGCAAAAAGTTTAAATTTCTAAACCAGAGTTCCAAGCTGAAGTCCACAGAATAACATCCCACATCCCAATTTTTATGCATATTCACTGCATAATGATAACACAATGATTGGTGTTGGGGTAAGTATAAAGCAAAATGCTTCTTTACAACATTTTTTTATCTTTTCCACAGCTTTCTTATGTGAAGTCTAAAATGTATTTTCATAGTACACAATTGCAACACTGCTCTCTGTTTGTTGTAATTCTTTGCTCTTTATTAAGGACACATTTTCAGTTTCAGGTCTCTTCAAGTCTAATCCTGTTCATGGTAGGTAAACACACTTTGAACAAGCCAACTGCATCTAGCATCTTCCAACAGTAAGAGCTATACACAATGGGTCCATAATGCCACGTGGCTGCCACTATGCTCCACGGTGTCTATCTATAGTAAACAATGCATAATACATCATTAAACCACATAGCAATCTTACTCTTAGCTACTAGTTTTCCATTCATATCACCATTGGAGCTACGCATACTGAAGAGATGAAAAGCTTTTATGTCATTACACGGTTTCCAAACTACAGGTTAGTTATCTGCCTGCAATTCTTTTTAGGTGGGTGCACCGAATCATTCAGCACGATCTACCAGTTGCTAAATTTCAGTACCCAGTGATTTGCTCCTGAGATATGCTCCTGGGGCAAAGCATCCCTAGATTTTTTTACTAAGTTCCATATCCTTTGTAATGGCAACAGCAGCCAATCTATCTCTAATAAATAATCAAACATCATTCAAATCTTTCAATTTACTTCCGATATTGGAGGTTAATTATTTAACGTGCATTAATGCATTTGCATTTTTGAACTTCACTTTTAGTTGGTAAAGTTCGATGAACACTTACCGCACGTGGGGCTTGGCTTTCAATCCATATTTCCGTTACGTGGATGCGGCACGGGATTTTTTCATTTGGCCACGGGTCCGCTTCTTCTTTTTTTTTTTTTTTTTTTCTCCGTTGGAATTTATTTTGTCTCATCACCAAATGAGTTTTCCTTTGCTGCATCCTCATTTACTTCAATATTTATTCATACCCCGAGTACTTTCGGTACTACTACTATACCGTCTTCGAGGGGACATTTTGCTCCAACTAGCACGGACCGTGTCAGCTGGGCATTTCGGTGGTTCTCGCGGGCTGCTTCTGTCATCTGCTATCGCTTCTTCTTGGGCGTTGTGGTGCCATCTCTTGTTGGTCAGTGATCTCCTTTTTCGAACTTTTCTCTTTTTTTGCTCAATTTTAATTAAATTTCTCCAGCTGTTTCTCAAATTATTAGGGTCATTGTGGTTGCAAACTTTTGTCCTATTTTTTTCAATCATTACCGACTCTGCTATTCTGAGGTGTTTTTCGGATTTACAGCTTTTAATGATTTTTATATTTTCGAATTTTGGATATTTTTGGTTATCCAGACAGTATTGAATCAGTGCTGTTTTTTCTTCTTTTTTCTGCCAGTTTTTTATGTGTTGTTTTAATCTGTGTTTAAGCTTATTTTTGGTACTTCCTATATAAGCCATTGGAGGATTTTCAGTAATAGGAATTGAATAAATACCTGCTTTTTCTAACATTCTTATTTTATCATTATTTTTTGTTACTATATTTTTGATGGTATTTACTTTTCCTCCAATTTGAATGTTATGCTTTTTACAAATATTATTAATTTCATTGGTAGTGCCTCACGGTTGAAATGGAAAAAAATAATGCAATAGCCTTTTTGGATGTACATGTTATCAAATCCACAGATAAGTTACTATACAGAGTTTATCGGAAAAGTTCATTTGTTCCAGTCCTAATCCCATACAATTCAGCACATCCATATCCTCAAAAAATGCAATAGTATAAAAACCTTAATTAAAAGAGCATATACGCATTCTGAAAATAGTCAGTTCATCAATGAAGAAATCAAATTCATAAAAAAAATTGCAAGCAGCTTTGGTTATCCTAACCATTTAATAAAAAAATGGGACACAGAAGTAATAAAGAAAATAAAAAAAAATAATGCTGTAGTAATTAAAAAAGAAATCAAATATTTAAATGGTTTTCCTTACATTAAAGGCACTACCAATGAAATTAATAATATTTGTAAAAAGCATAACATTCAAATTGGAGGAAAAGTAAATACCATCAAAAATATAGTAACAAAAAATAATGATAAAATAAGAATGTTAGAAAAAGCAGGTATTTATTCAATTCCTATTACTGAAAATCCTCCAATGGCTTATATAGGAAGTACCAAAAATAAGCTTAAACACAGATTAAAACAACACATAAAAAACTGGCAGAAAAAAAGAAGAAAAAACAGCACTGATTCAATACTGTCTGGATAACCAAAAATATCCAAAATTCGAAAATATAAAAATCATTAAAAGCTGTAAATCCGAAAAACACCTCAGAATAGCAGAGTCGGTAATGATTGAAAAAAATAGGACAAAAGTTTGCAACCACAATGACCCTAATAATTTGAGAAACAGCTGGAGAAATTTAATTAAAATTGAGCAAAAAAAAGAAAAAGTTCGAAAAAGGAGATCACTGACCAACAAGAGATGGCACCACAACGCCCAAGAAGAAGCGATAGCAGATGACAGAAGCAGCCCGCGAGAACCACCGAAATGCCCAGCTGACACGGTCCGTGCTAGTTGGAGCAAAATGTCCCCTCGAAGACGGTATAGTAGTAGTACCGAAAGTACTCGGGTATGAATAAATATTGAAGTAAATGAGGATGCAGCAAAGGAAAAACTCATTTGGTGATGAGACAAAATAAATTCCAACGGAGAAAAAAAAAAAAAAAAAAAGAAGAAGCGGACCCGTGGCCAAATGAAAAAATCCCGTGCCGCATCCACGTAACGGAAATATGGATTGAAAGCCAAGCCCCACGTGCGGTAAGTGTTCATCGAACTTTACCAACTAAAAGTGAAGTTCAAAAATGCAAATCATTCAAATCTTATTAGAATCCACCATTTGTACAGTTTTCACACCTGAGACACTGTCCATCCTGATTTATTACTGAATCCATATTCTTTATTATAGCAACCACAGCCAGTTTAGCTTCAATGATCAACATTCTAAAATAATCAGATCCATAATTTTTCTCCAACACTGCTATCATACAGCATTTACAGGGTGTACTTGGGTCAATTTTTCACATTTCCATATCCCAGGTACCAATGGTGCATTTCTTTTCAGTCAGGCATTTAAAATTAAATTGGCTATACAGCATATGTACACATATTTCATAAGCATGATTAAATTGAAAATTAAGATTTCAATTTTAGAATTCACTGTTAATGCAAATTCAGCAGTAGGAATAAGAACTAAATAAAAAAAAAAAATAAACAGTACTATTATAATGAAAATAATGTCCACACGGAACCACAAACTGAAAGAAATTATATAAATTATTTCTTTCAGTTTGTGGTAACATTATTTCCATGGTATTTCAAACACCAATAATGCATGAAAGCCCTCTCCCACTCCACCCCCTCCAAAAAATGGGAAGGGGGACACCACTTATGACAGTGAAGTAAGCTATTTTCAGTTATACAGATAGCTGGGTGATGGTCTAAACCACTACATCACATAATCTAAATGAAGGCATTTTCATTTAAAATAATAATGCTGATTCAGTGAGCAAAAATTTCCTTTGAAAAATTCACACAGAAAACTAAAATAACAATGAATTCTTTTTGTTTTAGACAAATCAGTTCTTTAAAAGTTCTTCCTTCATAATAGCATTCACGGTTAAGTTAATATTTGATGGAATTCAATGCTGTAATTGTAATACCTTCATGAGTCACAGAAATGATAAAATCCTTTTCATTTTCCAAACTACTAGTGAAAAATATTGTGGCAGTAAGAAGCAACCTCTCCCCACCAGAGTTCACCAAAATGTGTAATTACACGCCTAGTATGCATCAAAAAGTGTGTTTACACTTAGAAATTTTACCAAAACATAAAAATACGCATCAGGAACTTAAAAAAATTTGCATCGAAAAAACATGTAAAAATATGCTTTAAGAAATGCTTAAAATACACATCAACGTGTAAAAATACACATCCAGAAACGCGTAAAACTATGCATCGAAGAATTTTACCAACGCATAAATATAATGCATCAAGAAGATATGTCGTCTTTCAAAATGGAAGTAAACGAAAAGATTTTTTTCTGTAATCGTAATTTCGTTTTCTGGCGATGTTGCGTCTGTTCAGTATTGTTGTTATATATCATTTTATTCCATAAATATTTGCATTTCAGTTTGAAAATGGAGGGAAAATTTCCAGAAACGGAAATTCGACGGCACAAAAATTCCCCTGTACCATAATCTTTAGGCATGAGAGTGCCACGGCTTCAAGGAATTCTCCTTTTCCTTCATAATTTGGGTTACCCTAGAGATCGATGCATAACTAAACAGAAATTTTGGGGCAATTGGTAGTAGTGAAGGATGTTTTCCACATAAAACTTCAAAAACGGAAATTTCGTCTTTCAGAGCTTTCGAAAACAAAAGTTAGATGCAGTGAAGATTTCTCTTGTAATCGTGATTTTATTTTTCACACGATGTTTCCTCTGCCTAGTATTGTTGTCAAATATCATTTTATTGCATAAATATTTGTGTTTCACCTTAAAATGGAGGAGAAATGTCCGAAAACGGAAATCGGACGTAGCCAAGATTTCTCCCGTAACTGTAAACCCCCCCCCCCCCCCACCACCACCACCACAACGATGTTCCGAACATGTCTTGTGTTCTTAAATATTCCCCTCCAAAAAAGTTTGCATTTCAGCTTGATAATGGGGGGGGGGGGGAGGGTTCCGAGCCGAGAGTCCGAAAACGAAAGTAATGAAGCTGATTGTATGAATTGATGCATGGTGTTCAAAAGTATTCATATTCTCAAAGTTACACTATTTATCTTTTATCTAAAATAGTGAAAGCTATCATGCATTCATGGTCCTCAGACTGAAAGTTCTTTCAGCATGATGGATGAAACTGTCATCGATAGGGATAAAAAAAAAGCTATAATAAAGAAATGGGAAGGGAAACAATTATATCAGCAAAGTTAAAATTTAAGCACTGGATGCTGTGTAGCTGCAGAGTCAACAAAAGACAAATGTGGCTGTGGAACTTGCAAAGAAGTTTATTAGATATTTTTAGATATCTATAATAATATCAAAAGTGCAATGTATTCACTTCTTGAACACATTTGCTGTTGCATGTGGTCATTACAAAACATGATAAATTTAATGTTATGGCTTTTAAATATGAATATTATATTTATTACTAAAATAAGAAGCAAAACAAATCCAGATTCTAAATACATTGAGTGGTAGTGAAATATTTTTTAATATGAAAAAAAAATCTGGATTGATTTTTCATAACTGCCCACCATTTTTGTAGGGTTTTTTTTATTTCATCTGTTAATTTTTCTAAAATACTCCCTACATTTTTTCAAACAAGTAAAAATACTTCTTGATTTTTTTTTATTTATTTTTTTTTGGCGAACTTTGCTCCCCATTTTAACAGCCAATCTTCAAATTTTACAAGATTTGTAAGTATGACATTTACTGAAATAAAATAATAAATTTCTAAGGTAAAGTGAAATATGTAATTGTAAACCTTCAAAGTCTATTTTACATAATTTCAAAATAGTTTCCATTTAGGTTGCATTGCCAATATAAAAACCACTGTTGCAGTAATTATCATGGCTGCTTTCTTTTTATCTGAATTGAAGTTCAAATCAACTATACCTTGTTTTGCATCATTCTTGAGCATTTAGAATGCACTGCACAGGCAAAAAAAAAAAAATAATAATAAAAAAATAAAAAAATTTACTGTTACTTAAAACAATAGTGGCATCTAAATATGGCAACATACATCTCACGTAATTGTGGACAGGTTACTTCCTAAATACGTGTGAATAGACAAAACCATTGCTCTTTATAAGTTTTTCTTTAATTAACACACAGCAACAGAAAAATTGTTATCTGGACACTGCACAGATCATACCCCAGATCTCTCGATAACTAGCCGAGTGCGTTTGCCTTAGGCTACGGTGGCCAACAATCCACGAAGCTAATGTGTATTTATATGTCAGCATCTGACTTCACAAATCCGTAGAAATGGGCTCAGCAACTGAGACGTCTCAATCTGATGGGACTAGACCGTACAAGCTATGTCCCACCAGATGGAGACGTCTCAGTTGCTGAGCCCATTTCTACGGATTTGTGAAGTCAGATTGCTGACATATAAATACACATTAGCTGCGTGGATTGTTGGCCACCGTAGCCTAAGGCAAACGCACTCGGCTAGTTATCGAGAGATCTAGAGTACAATCCCAGGTGTCCAGATAATAATTTTTCAGTTGCTGTGTGTTAAAGAAAACGTGGAAAGAGCTATGACTTTGTCTATTCACATTGTCTCCACGTATTTGTAAGATTTTCCTAAATGTATGCATACGAACATGTGCAAGTTCGTTAATTTCTGTTTCTTGCATTGTTGTTAGCATTGCATACCATGGAGGAATTATAACGATGTTCACAAATAAGCATGAAGGTGGAGATAAAGGCATATCCAATGCAGCCTTCTGCTCATAGACAATGCTGAAAATTGCACTGTTTTGTCGACTCCTTTTCATGGGGGTCTTAGTTTTGTGACTGAATTTCATGAGGTCTTTCAGATGGTGACTCCTGAAAAAGCTTCTGTCAGCATTTTAGATAATTATCAGCAACTGATTTTCATAAGTTTGTGGGTAGAAAAGCCAATAAACTGTAGTGTAAGCGATTTAAATAATTACTGACATCCTGAACAAAAGTCTATAACTGCTCAGTTATTATTGTTTGTATGAAAACTTTTAATATTCAAGAAAAAGGTAAGGAGGTGACACATAGAGAACCACCACCTATTAACGATATGCAACACTACTCCAACAAGTGGAAATTTAATTTTAAAATGTTCCCTATAATTTTTTTCTCAAATCTGCAAGCCACTAACTATATAGTTTAGTGTCTTCTTTGTCTGTGTGCCAATTTTCACCATTGTAAGTATAGTAGCGCATTTTCGCTTGACGTCCACCTTAAAACAGTTGAAGTTAAAATTGAAAAGAAATGGCTTACCAGTTAAATTGCAAGCACCTCACTACTTTAAATGCGTAACAAAGTAATCAAAATGTCCACAGCAAATGAAAACTACAATAACAAAGTCGCGAGGTGAATTAAAATGCAGAATATGTACTGAAATTAGGGTAAAAAATGAAGGTTCACAAAAAGAACTGTTAACAGTAAAATCTCAAAGTTCATGACAAGAAATGCCAAATATTAAACACTTTTTGTTACAAACCTTGAGATTTTACTGTTAACAATTCCTTTTGTTGAACCTTCAATTTTAACCCTAATTTCAGTACATATTCTGCATTTTATTCACTTCACCTCTTGATGTTTGTTATTGTCATTTTCGTATGCTTTGTTCTTTTTGATTACTTTTTGTTACACATTTGAATCTGAGTGACAACATTGATAGAACATGAGTATGCATTTAAAGTAGACGAGGTGCTTGCAATTCAACTGGCAAGCCATTTTTTTAATTTTAACTTCAACTGTTTTAACATTTATTTGGGAACATTGTTATAATTCCTCCATTGTATGCAATGCTAACAACACGAGAAACAGAAATTAAGGAACTTACACATGTTCATATGCATATATTTACTAAAAAAAATGTGCATACTACTTAATATTTCATATTAGCAAAATATTGAAATATATTCATATTATATGGGTTACTTCCTTTCTTCAAATCATATGCTAGGTGAAAAAATATTCCACTTTAAATTTTTTGAATGGACTTCTTAACAAGAGATATTTCTTCCTTCCAAAATCAATTCTAAAAATTTTCAGCTTCTGCACATGTATACAAAGTGCATTAAAACAAATCTAATGACCCTGCATTATTTCAGTGTGAAACAGCAGCACAAAAAATCATTATAACGATATTTGAAAAAAAAAATATGAAAGGAGCAGGATTAGAAAACAAAAAACAAAAACAATACACAAAGTAGAAAATCTTCAACTGAAAATTTATGAAATCCAGGACAAAGACTGCTGAAGATAAGAGGTGCAAGCTAAATAGTCCATCATGATGCTGGGTTGTAGAACAAGCTGCAGCTCTGTGTCCCAGTTTGCCACACTTTCCGCATACTTTCATAACTCTGGTGTATGTAATCCTTGTTTAATAGCTACCTAATCCAGAAGAAGCTGAACGCTTCTATCATAAATTAGAAAATGTGCGTATTTTTCAAAATTCACTGATACACAGAACATAAGAAAATTCCATAATTTTTTTAATTTCTTTCAAAACAATTTAATGTTAAACTTTTACATCAGCATATATTACAAGTTACACACTAGGTGAAACAAAAACTAAATTTATTGTATATGACTTAAATTCCTTATTTAACTTTCTTGTCATAACAATTACACCCAAATATTTAAAAAATTGTAATCTATTCCAGCTCTGCCATGTGCTGCATAATTAATAATTGTTTGAGTTTAACTCTTAACTACTGATTTCTACTTCTGATGAACCACTGATGGAACATGAAAACTTGACAAGGAACTAGACAAAATCAGTAAAAACAAGGAAAGCCTCTTAGCAGCAATATTAAGAATATTTTCACTATGGAAGAGAATGGTCAAAGAATTCAACTTGTCTTATACAGTGCAATAATTACACCTGCTCTTTTTTATGACAGTAAAAGTTGTAAAATAAAGCATTCTACAAGTGATAAGAATCATAACAAAAATTGATCAGAAAAGTATTTGATCTCTCTCTCTCATCTACAATTGCTCCACAATATTCGAAACAAGCCCTTAAATTCCTACAGAGGAGCTCAGTGGGCTACAAATCATTATCTTGCATAAAGTAGTTTTATGCAGGAGGGTGAGAAACTTGGAATTGCCCTCTGCAGAGAACCAAAGTATGTTCAGTTTTTCTCACAGCTCACTCATTCTTAGCTGATCTCATACTCATACAGATCAAGGTATGTGCAGAGTTGTAAGCTATGGTGACTGGAAATGGCATCAATAGTGGATCCAGTGGCAAGAGACTGGGGTGACCTTCCCCCCACTAAAACAAGCTTTTCCTTCTTAAATGGTCAAGATTGTAAATAATTAATGCATTTATTTTTGTAAAATTATAGAAATAAATGCAGATTTTCATTAAAAAAATTAATTAAAATTTACTGTGAATTTGGAGATTAAATTATCTGTTCTAGCTTCAGAGGGAGGGAGGGAGGGAGGGAGGAGAGAGAACAGAAAGCAGAAAAACTAGTTTCAGAAACAGAGGAAGGGAAATGAGGTTTTGACTGATCACGAAAAGCAATGGGTGTGCTTTATTTAACACAATATTTCCACAAAATTCCAAGAGAAAATCGTCACTGAGGCAATGAATGGCATAGAAAGACTTGAAGTGAAATAAATGGAAGTTGCTTTTAAAAGAAATAGGAATTACGCATTGCAAAAGAATAGACACATTTTTAGGAATTCCCGGTCATATTGCTTGGGAATGATTCAAGCTGGAAAATTTTCTGTTCAAATAAGCCATCTGATAGAAAGGGTAAATTTCTTTTGGAAGATTCCATTAAGCCTTGACATGCCTGGAGATGTTTAACATAATTTTTATAATAGAAAACAACTTTTGAGAGTGAGAGTGAGAGAGTGAGAGAGAGAGAGAGAGAGAGAGAGAGAGAGACCCTTCCACAGTCTCTGTGACAATCTTTGTTTTTAGACCAGAGCGCGCGCCCCTCCAAAGCTAAGCCTCTGGATTTGCCCTCAATGGCATAAAATTTCGGCTGTATAGGTTGTGTTTCAAACCCTGAAAAATGCATTAAAGTGTCTGACATTCAGCAGTATGTTTAAATTTTTATTTGAAAAAACTTTAAAAAGAATATCTTAGAAATATGATGTTTTGACAATGCTTACTTTATACTTTCCCACTGATATTCTCTCATCTCCAATTTCTTGCAAATAAACATTCCAAACCATATGCCAAATCCATTGCATAGTAACACATCTAAAATTAGAGCATCCCACCAACATTCGACAAAATTTGGAAGCAGATGAGCAAATGCTACCTGGTAAAGAAAAAATGAACCTCAAAAACTAACTTTGATAATGTCTCATACAACCACATCATTATTTTTTATGTTGCATACTTTATAAACATGCAGAAACAACTTTTAATAAATGACAGCCAACAATACATGGACATTAAATCTTCACTTAGTTCATTCTAACCATAATTTTTACATTAAACCACACACTTACAAACAAACTTTTTAGATCATTTCAGTTATTTTTCTGTTTAACAAATCTTGAAAACACAGATTTTTGCACGTTTTCCTTTAGGTACAACATCTTTTGCAGAGTGCTGAAATATGCAGCCCTGCAAGACTTTGAGGAATCCAACATCAAATATTGAAAATACATTGTATGTTTCAGTCAAAGAATCCTTTTCTCTCTTTCTTTTTAACTTACCCTGTTTGTGAACTTATAGTTGAACAATTCACAAAATCATATAAATGAGAAAGACTTTCCAGAAAGGACAATTTCTCTTCAACTAAAATTCTTTGGTGTGTCACAAAACTTGAACTGTGGCACCCTCACACAGAGACTTCACAACTTCATAAGAGTTTCCAGTTAAAATTCAAAATTGCAGAATCTAAAAAATAGTGGTGTGAAATCACGATTTCTTTTTTTCCCCATCACATACGTGATATATCTCTAAGTGTTCACTTTCAAAAATATATTTATTACAGCTCCTAATTTTAAAAAATCACAAAATTTTGAATCGTTTCCAACAAGATAAGGGTTGGAAAAAATTGGTTTACCAAAATTTTTGTTCCAAAATTTGGAATTGAGAAACATACAAAACATCTGCAATGAATTACACTTTTGAAACAAGCATATGACTATTAAAAACAATCAAAACAAAAACTACATTAACAAACTGGAATTAAGAAACAAACATCTGCACTGAATTACACTTTTGGAACAAGCATATGACTACTTATTAAAAACAATCAAAACATGACTACATTAACAAAAGATACTTATTTTTAATTTAAAATACAATACTCAGTATATGAGAAACTCTCTATTGTTTATTTCTTAATTACATTCTACGACAAATTTTTTGTAATGCTTGTCTTAGGGTAGCCAGTGCAAATAATTTGTTTTACCATCTTGTTTAACTCTAAGATAATTTTATGCATTATTGTTTTATTCGGGACACAAAAGTCCCGAATGGATGTGTATGAAAGTGTAATGGAATGTTCCTATTCAGATGTATGGCAGTGAAACCTGGGTACTGCAAAAGATATAGGAGTCATTTGTGTGCTGGAGAGATGTGTTACTTACGGGGGATGCGACAAGACTTGCTCTGTTCATACGCAGAAAGAGATATGTAACTAATGTGAGGCAAAATAGTAGTAAGGTGGAGACAGATATTCTTAGGTGGTTCAGTCGTGTTGAAAGAATGAGTGCTAAGATGCTTACTATTTATTCAGCCCAAGTGACAGGAAAGAAAAGTAGAGGAAGGCCAAGGAAACTATGGGACGACCAGATTTAGGAATGTCTGCATGAGAAAAAAATTATGAGTATGAAGTACAAAAAGCCTTGTATTAGATGTGTGATGAATATCAGTGAAGTTCAAGCTGACTGCTGTAAATGATGACGTTTGACACATCAACAGTAAGTAAAATCTAGTTCCAACAGTTTTAGACTTTAATCTGGCAGATGAGCTTTATTTGGGAAGCTAACCTTTAAATCTCAGAGAACAGCTACGTGATATGTATGTATGTAGGTATGTTATTGATAAGACAGAAAACAATAAGACAACAGAAATGGCAAAGCATGAAAATTCTCTTGTATATTTCCCGAAAAAGAGACTGAACAAAGAAAAAACTAACTGTATATTTATGGTGTGTCTAGACATACTCTCCTTTATGGCAATGAGAGTGGATATGAAGAGGATTCTTCAAGAGCTTAGAGGTACTGATGTGAATGCCAATGCAGACTCAAGAATTGTGATGGGTACTTCTGCAGAAGTTAATGAAAATACATTTGAGTCCATATTAAACAAAGTCCCATCGTTCCACTTAAAAACTTAATTATATAAAGAAAATTCGTTTAATAGAAATGAACTTAAATTGTAAAAAACTTAATCAAATAAAACAAAAAATACTGTAAAATGTATTTGAATTTGGACAGTAAATTGAACTTTTGAGTAGAAACTTTTTGTAAACGAGTTTAAATCATTTTTTATACATATATTCGTAGAAGTAAAATACATTGTCTGAATAAACAAATTAATGAAGAGAAGGAAGAAAATTTTAAAGCTTACCTCTCTTCTCCTTTTCATTATCTTAATAATATACAGTCGTATCAGAATAATATGACCACCACTGGAATCACAGTGTACCCACCTAGGCGACGGAGATATAAGCGGCTGGCCAGGACAGATGAGCCATAGTGCATAACATGAGCACAATGGACAGAGGTAGCGATTTGATGAATGTTCAAAAAGGAAAGATTATCAGCTACCTACCATGCCAAGGGTGGAAGCACCTCGGAAACAGCAGACTTCGTGGGCTGTTCGCAAGGTGCTGTAGTAAACGTACCAAGAATGGACCGCCGTCACACAGAGTACCTACCAACATCGTAATTGTGGAGCCGCAAAGGCCATCGACCCCAGAGGAGAACTTCGCCTCTGTCGACTGGTAAAGGGAAATTGATGCTCAACAGTGCAGCAATTGACCACGCAAATAAACGCCGAGGCACCCAGGTACGTGTATCTGATGACAGTAGAGCAAACCCTGTTATGCATGGGTCTCTAGAGTCGATGCTGCATCAAGGTGCTCATATTAACCCAGGTCCATCGGCAATGGCGCCTGCAGTTCGCATGAGACTACCGTCATTGGACAGTGGGAAAAGGTTGCCTTCTCCGAAGAATAGATGTTTCTACTCCACAGAAGTGATGGGCGGTGGCAGATGCGGCGTCAGACACACGAGAACCAACACCCAGTACTGAACGCTAATGGCTACTTGTTTATCCTCACTGACCACATGCATCCCTTCATGTCTACCAACAGGACAATGCACCCTGCCATATTGCTAAGGGGGTGCGTGACTGGTTCCAGGAACAAGGTAGCGATGTCTTTGTACTCCTCTGGCTAGTGAAATTGCCCGACCTCAATCCCATAGAACACTTGTGGGACTATTTGGATCGACAGGTTCAATGTGCTAATCTACAACCAACCACGTCATTTCCGTGCCCTGCTGCAGTCTGAACGGGCACGTGTGCCTTGGGCAACCTGTTTTTTTTTTTTTTTTTTTTTTTTTTTTTTTTTTTTTTATTGGAGGTTTAACGACCACCGTGAGCAACTCAATGGACTATAAGCAGTTGCCCATTCCTAATTTAGGGCCACTGGTTCCAGGGAAGGGAGAGGACCAGTGCCGTAAGACAAACACAACATCTATGCCTCAGCGGGATTCGAACCCAGACTCATTTTGGACGAATGATCAGAAGCCATCGCTTAGACCACTGCGCCAGGGCAACCTTCCAGGGCCTCGTTGCATCCGGGCCAAGGTTGGCTATTCCCATTATTGGGTAAGTGGTTATATTATTCTAATACGACCATTTATGTACTTATTTTAAACTGTAAATAATTCCCGTAATTCTGCTCTGTACAAATTTTATATAAAAAGTGTTTCTTCATAAAATGTTTCACATTTTTGCAAACATTGGAATATTCCATTCTGTTGCTTACAAAAATGTTTCATTTCGACGTTCACAACACTTTTTTGAAACTGTAATCCTTGTGAATTGTATGAAATGCTTTTAGCATTTCTTCATGTGAGAATTTTTTGATAGCCTCTTCATCATTTACTGTAGTTCCTTCACTACATTTTAAAACACTTTCCAAGATGTCATTCTCTGTACGATAATCAGCCTTCTCAACGTTGAGAATATCAGAGAGCTCTGGCCTTCCTCAACACTTCGTGTTTCAGCAGCTGGCATTTTAATACTTTATTGCCACAGCTTTCTTCTTCATCTTCGATCAACATCATCTAAAAGTTTCACTTTATCTGCAAAAGACAGGCGAATCAAGCATGTACTGATTGAATGAGAATGAATACATAACTTCTATAGAGTCAGGCCCACACCAACACCAGTTTTTCTCTGTGAAATGCAGTTTTTACGATGGACTTTCTACCCAGATTTAGAAAAACAGCTGCTTTGTAAAGTCTCCATGGATACGACGCCCCAAACAGCATCCCTCTTCGAACAAGATTCTGTGCACCTCATGGAACCAAAAGTTTCAAGATAAGGAATTAAGAATTAAGGCTGCTTTGCTCTCATCTGCATGCTAAAAAATTGTAAAGCAAAATTTTTCAAACATTAAATGTTAATTTTTAGTTGAAAAAAACTTCCTTATATAGAAATTGAGTTTCGTAATATGGAGATTATTTTACATGTAAATGTCGTTCAAAAGTCAAGGTTCTGCGGAAAATTTCTTTAAATGGAAGTTTGTAATATATTGAGATCATTTTGATGTGTGTGTCACATAAAACAGAAGGAAAGGAGGATAGGTAAGAAATTAATTAGATAGGTATTACACTGAAGAGTAATTGAATTAGAGATACCTGTCTAGTAACGTGTAGCACCATCTTTCACCCTGAGGATGGTGGCGATTCGTCTCGGCATGGACTCGACAAGACACCGGAAGCGTTGGGAAGCCGTATGGATCCATGACACCTGAACAAGCTCCCACAGTTCACGAAGATTTGATGGAGGGGGGTCAGAGCCTCGAACACCTCTCTCGATGGCATCCTAGATGTGCTCGACGGGATTTAGGTCAGGTGACCTAGCTGGCCAAGGAAACGAGGTCACGTCGGTGGAGTGTTCATCCAACCATTCAGATACAATTCAGGAGCGATGGCACGGTGCATTGTCTTGATGCAGGATGAGGTCCCCAGTGGGATGTTGAAGACGCACAAACGGGAGCAAATGGTCGTCCAGGATATCTTGGTAACGTTGACCTGTGAGGGACGATGTCGCACGTACCAGGGGTCCTATTTCAGTCCACGTAAACAGTCCGCAGACGAGAATGCCACTCCCACCAGCTTGAAGAGTACCCTGCTGGCAAGAAGGATTCATCGCTTCATGTGGTTTGCGCCGTACTCACATCCTGCCATCCGCATGTACCAACGTGAATCTCGACTCATCAGTCCAGGCAACATTTTTCCACATGTCTAGGGTCCAGTGGCGATGTTCTTGCGCCCATGCTAATCTTTGCACCCTGTGATGTGCGGTCAGCAGCGGTACTCTCGTGTGACGATGGCTTCTGTACCCCATAAGCGAGGAGATGGTTCTGGATGGTGTGGCTGCTTACACGTTTTTGTGCACCAGCGTAAAATTGCCGAGGGATTTCTTGCACTGTGGCCCGTCTATCCGCTGTTACAATGCGAGCTAGCCGGCGATGACTCAGCTCATCCACACGCTGTTGTCCACGGCAGTTGGCCCTTGCAAGGATGGTTTTACCGGATTCGATGCACTCACGGTGCACCCGTGACACAGTGGCTCGTGAAAATCCCAGTGCCTGCACAACTTTCGAGATGGAGTGACCCATTCGTCAGACCCCAACAACTTGCCCACAATCAAATGCGCTTAGATCCTTCATCTTACCTATACTGCATCTGATTCTTACTGATTCTCGTCGGATCGCTGCATACGTCATGTCGTTTCCGTTTACAGGGCCACCCACAGCGCCACATTTGCATAACGCCAGCTTTTTCTAATTCAATTGCTCTTCAGTGTATATTGTATGATAAGAAGCAGCAGAAGTTGGATATGGATACAGAGATGCCAACATCTGAAGGACGTCATCAGTAGTCCATATATGTGGCACCTGTAGTTTCTCTGTAGTGAAGTCAAGTTCCTGCATTAAAATTTGCCGGGTAGAATGCTTATTTCCCATAGTACACTGCTACATTTTTAGCAACATTTTAATCTGGATGGGGGACAATACTTTTCCAATAAACCATAGTGTTTATGTTGTTTTTTTGAAATTACATGCCTTCAGCAATCACAGGGATGCCAACCTCTTACAGCATTCATGTGTAGTCCAAGCCATAAAAATGCATAGTTTTGAGCTTTCATGTGTAGACACAAGAAATATTACGAAAAAGTATTTTAAGATGTTTTAAATTTACTACAGACTAGACAGTTATAAAATAACCACAAAAAAATCAATATTGAGAACTGTATGCGCGGATTTAAGATTTTGATTTAAACAATTAGCGACTTATACACAAACGAATAACATCAGAATTTTATTTTCATGAAAGAGAAGAGCAGCTTAAAAAGGACCAACAGGCATGTGCCATTTGTCACTCGCACCCGAGACCTACGGGGGGGCACTGCGTGGGCGAAAATTACGCACTTTTCTTTTTTTATTATTAAGACGTTCAGAGAAAGAAAGATCAACTTCACGGGAAAGCGCAGATCACCGAGAAGTATGAGCTTGCAACTTTCATTTCTCTCCCCCTTTTACTCTGAACCCATTTGCCACTTGCTGTTGTTGTATTGCGTCTTTGCTTAACTGAGGATTAAAATGTAAAAAATTAATTTCCCGAATTTTCATTTTAAAAAGCTGATTTTTTATAGATGCCATAACTTGGTCTTATAAGATTACCCTGCACATTTCGCTTGAATCCATTGGAAACTTTTAAAATTATGCACTTCTCTTTTTTATTATTAAGACGTTCAAAGAAAGATCAACTTCACGGGAAAGTGCAGATGACCGAGAACTATGAGCTTGCAACATTCATTTCTCTCCCCCTTTTACTCTGAGCCCATTTGCCACCTGCAGGGATCATAGCATACTTCTGGAAAATTTTAGGTAGGAATTTTAGGAATTTTAGAATTTTTAGAAAAATTTTAGGAAAATTTTAGGAGTGTATTTCAATAAAAACTAGATGTATATTTGTATACATCTAGTAAAACAACTTTGTATACATTGTAAAGAGTTTGCTTCACACCCTTCAACCATATATACTGATAGACTGCGCATGACATCAAAATTTCTGGCTCCAACATAAAATCACATGACAACAGTCAAAAAGATGGGTTACACCTGCTGTGCTTATGGTTGCTCTGAGCGATATAGTAAAGAAAGTTCTATGATTTTTCATGGGTAAGAAACGAATTAAATACCTAAGTCAATAAAGTTCAATTACTTAACCAGAAACTTGCAGCTATTGATATAAAAATATAGTAACTTAAGAAAAAAAAAATGGAATGCATGTTCCAAATTCTTCGCAAATGTTCATCACATTATGAATCACAAAATGTAAACAACCCGATCATGCATGTATATAGCTCATAAGTAAACTTACCTGAAGAGTTTTCATTATATATGAGGCGCATTCACATAATACACCGAAAACACTGAAGTTCTGCAGCGTAAATTAGTAATCATAACAGCATTTTTACACGAAATTTGGAGTCTGATGATGACGTGCCCAATGTTTGAGCCATGGCGGCTTTGATGCAGCTATTGCCAATGTGCAGTCCATTAGTATATATGGTCGAAGTTAACACCCAAATTTTTTGCATAACGTCTAATGTCTAAAGTTTAAGTATGATTTACTTCTAATGTTCAGTTCTTATCTTTTCACGTGTTATTATCATATTCAAGTATATTTACCACATTCAAGTTTCACTTTGAACATTAATATGCTGTTGAACCAGAAGCAATTCACGATTTTCACAGTAAAGTTTTCAGGTTTCACATTAAATTATAATATCCTAAAAAGGTAATTGAAAACCAAGAACTATGTACAATTGTTCACTTGAATTACTTTTTTCATATTATTGTTTTAACCTTTTCCTGATTAGCCTATCTTTTTCTGCTTCTACCACAACTAATTTACTTTCAGTTTTCTTTATTTCAGCTGAACCTTCCTTGTATGATCAAGTTAGAGGCAACTGCTATTTCAACAGTATTTTGTTTTTCTACAGCTTTTCTCATTCTTTCTGTTCCCTCTTGAATTATTGCTAGGGAGGCTTCTTTATCGTTTTTAAGTCTATTTATTTCTGCATCATTTTCTTTTATTTTGTCATCAAACTCAGCTTTTCTTTTTCTCTAGCTGCTTTTCCTTATTTTCCCTCTCTTTCTGCTTCCTTTCTTTTACCTTTTTTGATTCTTCTTCCTTCAGCTTATCAACACACTCTTTATAAAATTTATGTGAATCACAAACACTATTTAACAAATTTCTTGTTATGGGAACTTTACTTACACATCCATAGTGTTTAATGGCCCCTTTAACTATTCTTAATGATGTTATAGTTGAGTCTTTTAAGTTAGCCTTGTCCTTCCTTAACAGAGCAGTGTTAACCGAAAATCCCCTTTCTGCATCAGCATTACCATGAGGTAAAACTAAAATTGACTTTATGAGTTTAGCAAGATTTGAGTATTTTTCTTTTCCGCTAGAGTCTTTAATACTAAATATATTACGCCAGTAATGATCAATCCCGCACTGGAATATGCCCTTCCTCTGAAAATTTCACTAGTTCATCTAGAGTTGGCTTATCGCAATTTAAAAGTTTCCACTCTTCTCTTACTCTATCAATTTGTTCCTCAGAAAGATGCAAAACACTTGAAATTCTGGTTATTTCCGAAAGTCCTTCAGTGACTGAAAGTTGAGTTGACTCTTTCTTTGGTTCTTTTACCTTTAAAACTTCTATGTCTCTTAGCTTTTGATTGCAGAATGGCAAATTTGACTTTAAATATTTTGTGGTTGCAATTAGTGATGATCTTACATCTAAGAGAAATAATTTCTGCCTGGTCTCCTGAACATTCCTGAGGAGATTTTTTGTCTTCATACTAACTTCTAACTCCCCTAGTTTTTTCCATGAATTTTTGTTTTCAAAATCTACATTCTTTAGGTCTTCTCCAAATTTCCCTGCTATAATATCATCTTGGATAAACTGAGCCATAACATTCCTCATTAAAGTATTTAAATCAGAATATAACTGGTGTATTTTTGGTTCTTCACTCTGATAACATAATGAAAACTTTTCAAAATTTTGGTGTGAAAATGAAATTAATGCTAAATAGCAAGGAGTAAGCTCATTTTTCAGGAAACAGTGAATTCTTTTATACCTTGCCGAATTGCGCAGTTGTTTTTCAAATATTTTTTGAGATGGCAAGAAGTTTAAAAAATATTCTGTAATATTTAGCCATTGATCCAAGAGCCTCTGGGCTACAGAACCAACAGTTAACCATCTGTTGCTGACATGACACAAAAGAAATTTGGCAGTGACCAATGTTATATCCTCGACAGATTTATAATCCTCTCGTCTTGCAGCACTACTCTTTAAAAAGTAATGCATATCAGTAGCAAATTCGTCAAAATCTATATTTAAGCTTGTCAAAAAATTTTAAATGCATTACTAACAACATGCAGGTTGCAAAAACCTAGTTCCAAAGATTTCTGGCCTGTTTCTTGTTTTACAACTTCATTGAATTTGCGTAAAAAAGCACTTATTTACATTTGGGCTGTCCATGGATACACAAATAATTCTGTTCAACGAAATATTGAAGGATGATAACACATCAAGAATTTCTTTTAGCAAAATATCTGCTGTTGCATGACCCAGAAAAACGCTTGTTAGGTATCGGCAAGAAACTGAATTTATTTCTGAAGACCAGTACCTGAGATACACATCCAACTGCCGTTTCACTTGTGTATTTGTAGTTTCATCAAATGCTATAGTAACCTTTCCTGGGCTACTAGATGCAATGTCTTTTTTCAAATCCTCTTCAAAATATTTTGACAATCCATGTGATATCACATAAGCAACTTTTTTTCTTTAAGTTGCACTTTGGCTGCAATAGCAGAATCAGGAAACATTTCTTTGAAAAGTTCAACTGTTTCAGTGCATGAAACAAAAGACATATTGTCCTTAGCAACTTTCATGGCCCATAATGCTTCGGCTTTAGCCAACTGTAAATCATGACTCAGTACTTCACTAATATTTGTTTTGGGCTGAAGATCCCGTCCTCCAAAGGCTTTCAGGATGGACTTATTTTGAAATTTACTTTGAAATTTCTGCAAATGTTTTTTTCCTTTATGATGCGCTTTTACTTGTGAAAAGCCACTATTAGAAATGTTGAAAATTTCTGAACACAATATACACTTAGCAGAAAATATTGTTTCAGTTGCAGAACACCATTCTTTCAACTTCACTCCGTCCAATTCTTTGGCGAGCCACGCATCTTGAAATTTCGTTTTGGATTTAGGCATCTTAAACACTTGTATTACTAACCAGAAAATGAAAGGGAAGTACAAAAACACGTTCCAATATTGCAAAACCAGACAACTTCCCGAAATTTGGCTGCGAGGATGTCAGAAGATATGAAAAAAAAAAAAAAGCAGGTCACCACTAGAGAACTGAACCTGCACACAGCACAGAGAACACCATAAAAGACGTAAAACCAGAAACTATCATACGCATCTCACGCAAGTTCAGTCAAAGCGAGTCGGAGCCGAGATATATTGCGCATCGAAGGTCGCTGTCGCCGACGCATGATCGAAGGTCAATGATCACGTGCTCTACTGCCTGCCAAGATAATACTCAGCTACCATCCCATCGTCATTACCGGAGGTTACGGAAGGAGACCACATGTTTCCTCTTTGCTTCCACCCACCTGCGGTTTACAATAACAAAACATCAGCAGAAAGAGGAGGTTCCACAAGGCATGTACAAAAATAAAGTACGATCTTCTGCGTGCCACGGAGTTCGTCTGCAAAGCGCAAAACCAGGGGTGAAAATGACCCCTCCCCTTTTCCCTTAGATCTCTTGTTACTCTCGAAAACTGTTCGAAGGCAAAAAAATGGAACGCCCGCCCCGAAGCAAGTGCATCTCGATGGCGTCATTTTTCCTCCTTCAGCAGCACAGCATATAGGCTGTGTTTCTACAATAACAGGTCTTTTTACCTTACCGTAATGGTAAATTTATTGGCGTTAATAACGGTTGTGTTTTTAATAAAAATAAGCTTACGAAAATTTTAGGATGAATAGCAAATTTTAGGTCTAATTTTAGGAATTTAAGGAGGGTCACAAAATATTAGGAATTTTAGGAATTTTAGGAGGAATGCGATCCCTGCACCTGCTGTTGTTGTATTGCGTCTTTGCTTAACTGAGGATTAAAATGTGAAAAATTAAGTTTCCGAATTTTCATTTTAAAAAGCTGGTTTTTCTATAGATGTCCTAACTTGGTCAAACAAAGTTACCCTGAAAATTCCGCCTAAATCCGGTGGAAACTTTTTAAATTACATACACACACAAAAAAAATTGCACACTTAGAGAAAGAGGGATTAATAAGAAAATTGCATTTCTAACTCAAAAAGTTTTTAAGTTATTGAAGTGAAATTTCCAGGATCACTTTGTTTTAATAAATGACGGCATGTGTAAACAGTTCTGTACATTTAACTGAAAATTCGGGAAAAAGATAATCCGCAATTTTGTTTCCCAGTATGTAAAAACATCACACTGCTTGCACTCGGCGAGGATCCCTCACTTCAGTACTTATCTTGAGTCATTCACCTACTACGGACATTGCAATGTGCTTTCAACAGCTTAAGCCGGCCGAGTGACGCAACTTAAACAAAACCATTACAAAGAATGCCCGCATGTAAAGCGCGATTTCCTTCTTTCTTTCCTTCTGGCCTTTTTTGTTTTTTTCTGGATTTTAACAGTTTTGGAGAAAAATGGTTGTGCCAACCCTTGAATTTTTTAACAATACAGAGCAATTATGAAATAAAATGCAGTAAACAATTATTTTTTATTTTATCATATCCAAGATTGGTCATTTTGTCCGAGGTAGGGAGTGGGGTTGTGACATCGCCGAGGATCAGCGTGGAATCTCCAGCCTCGGCGGCGAAGCGCCACCTATCGGCAGTTGCTTTGTTGTAGCAGACGACGCAGGCCAGATACCGAAGTATAGCTGGCAAAACATTGATGGAGATTCTGCATTGCGCTTTTTGATTACTCTTATATGCAACCTGTTATTGAGTTGTCTGAATACACTAAAGCCCTTGGGTCCATGACAAACGCTAAGGGGTTCCGCAAATAACACAAAAATTATGCTAAATAAAATTAGTGGGGTGGGGGAGGGGGAAATGCGGCGTCATAGCAACAAATGCGTAGTATTAGGCATGTGATGCGTAGTGCGTTGTAAAGCTGAAGAAATGCGTAGTTTCTACGCCAAATGCGTAGGGATTGGCATCCCTGCAATCATCCCGTTCACCATGAGCCACCAAAAAATTACAACTGCACATGCAGAAATTTTAACAAATAACATTTCTTGTACTGCTGCAAATTTTTTATTTTTTTCACACCACTGAAACTGGAAACCACTGAAGCATGCTTCATAGCATCACATAACAACGAATCGACTTTCAACTCAACAACAAGAAAGAAAAAACGTGGAATTCAGTCTACCTCCAACAGTTTACATTAGTTTAGGACTTAAGGTTTTTCCGAAAGTTAACAGACGTTGTGCGTCACAAACATAATTCCATGGCAAGCCAGGTACAAACTCACGTGATCACACAGAACGATCTCCGCAGCAACATTTCCACTTGCTTGTCGGTGGCAGCACCTCAAAAATCACTACCTTTGACTATGCTTGAAAAAAAAATACTCTTGAACTTAGCATTTTATTTTTTATGGCATATCCTTTAACTATGGGATAAAAAATTATCCATAACCTTCAATCCATAACCAGGTTAAGTTTGCACGGAGTATAATTGAGTGTTCTCAAAACATAGTGACCACGTGACTTCCTGCTCTTAAACAGAATAAAAAAAGTTTTACCCTTTAAATACATCTGCAGAAAAAAAAGTGGCAGGAAAATCGATTTATACATATGACATACAAAAAAATCAGATATTCACATAAAAAAAAAACAAAAAAAAAGGGAGTTGACTTATACACAAAATATACAAAAACTGCAAATATTCATATAAATATCAGGGGTCTACCTATAACACGAGTATATACGGTATAGTTTTTCAGAAAAATCATTTTTTTTTTTTTTTTAATTAAGATTTCCAGAAAAATCTGTAGTTTTTCACATCTTCTCCGTTAAGTTCGTAGTTTGAACATGATATCCGTAGAAACTATGGAAGGAGTCATTCATTCCATGTCAAGTCAACACAGTGATTTTACCCCACCATCTCAGATTTTGATGAAACTTGGCACAGAGGTAGCCTACATATAGATAAAGAAAAATACCCAATTTTATTAAAATATGTTGACCCATTTTGAAAATACGGCAATGTGAAGTTGTCAAAAATCGCCAAAAAACACCCCACTGCCGCATAATTTCAAATTGCTGTAGCAACTCTCCTAATTACGCTAAAACGATGGGAGAGGTGTCATTTTGCAGCATTTTTCAAGAGCTTTCCTATGATATGCAACACAATGGGTTTGAGAAGAAAATTGTTTTTCAAATTTAAATTTAAATTTTTAATTTATCAAAAAGTGTATCTTCAAAAATTTTCAAAAAATTATATACAACACTTCACATTATTGTTAACTAATTCCCTAAGTATGAAAGTGGGACTGTCATGGGTTCACACCTTTATAAAATTTCAAAAATGCATATTTCACTAAAAAAATGACTTTTGTAAAATTTATAGATTTAAGTTCGTAGTTTGGAACATATATATACATAACTTACCAGTAAATAAATCTTCACTCTTTATTCTTAATATATCAATGTACACATTCAAATTTACTGTTAACACATACATTCGAAATGTCACTTGCAAAACCTGATGCAAACAGTATGTGTTTTAAGATTTCACTCCTTTTTAAACGCTTCATTTGTTTTTACAATATCATCCCCAGGAATTTGATATATTCTTCCTGTTGGTGTTACTGGGTTTACTTTACAAAGAACATCATTTACAGATACCCATAGAATATCAGGTTTTGTAGGATATGTATAAGATAGTGATGGGCCAGCTGGGTGAAGGAAAGTAACTTTAACTTCATCAAGACCTTCATTCTTTTGTTAAAACATAAGCTAGCCACCATTTCTTGTCGTAGATGGCAGTAATGTATCCATGAATATCTCTCAAAGCCAGTTTTTCTTGAGATTTTGTGACTGTTTTAACAGTAGATTCTGTTGTATCTGAAAAAGTGTTTACCAATATTTTTGATGTACTTCATGCTATTGGTATAAAGGCATGTAACCTCTGTGTCCCTTTGATGGTAACAGATTGACTAAAATGCTCTTCTAGAAATGTTTCAGTTTCAGTGTACTCTTCTTGTGTTGAAAATTCAAAGTGTACAGATGTAATGTTTTTAACTGCCCAATCAAAAAATTGTTGTGGACTAAGAATTTGGTCATATGGCCTCTGCAGACTTGCTTTTGTTGCTAATCTCTTAACAGTGGCCACTGACACCATCGCAAGGTCCTTTTCCATGAGCAGAGGCAAAAAAATGCCATTCTGTTTCGACGCCAAAATCTTCTTTGTGGAAACATAAGTTTACAAAATTCTTTTTATTCTTGTATTGGGCTGCACTGCCATCCGAAAAGTAGTATATCTTCTGTATATCAGTTTGAAATTTGGCTTTTAAAAACTGAATTAGCTTTTTTTGAAAACAGTAGACTGCTATGGTGTTATGCTCTAGACAGTTAGAAATTATAACATAGCTCATATGCTCTTTTTTTTTTTTCTCCTTTGTAATACACTACAAAGGGGTGCACTGTTGCAATAACACTTGACCAATGATACTCTGGGCCTCATCTTGAATCACGAAAGTGTAATTCTCAAAGAAGTCACGTGTAACAACATATTCACCCTCATTCAAGTTTTCCTTGACTTCATTTATAAAAGAGCTTTGCTGCTTAGCTAGAAAATCATGGAGTATCAATGTGGTCAATTTTTCAGAAAATAATTCAATAAACTCCGATGAGGTCTTCTGCATTGTTTCTAAGTTACATCTGTCTACTGAAACCCACTGTCGAAAAGTGATATTTTCAACCATATTATTATCAATTGCATTTTGTAGTATACTTTTTATTGGGTCGCTTCCTGGGCAAGAACTAGTTTTTCAAAATGCAGTGAATTGATGCTGGGTTGCACAGCACTTTTGCCAAACAGTGTTTTATAAGAGGCCAATTCTCCATGGGTTAACACACTGAGCTTAGCATTTTCTATCATAAGTTTGACATTTTGATGTGTAGTGCAAACAACACATACTGAGTGTGTTCCACTATGTCCTGCTAAAATGCAGTGTTTTGGGCGCAGTTCTGCAAATTTAGAAAACCCAATCTTCATTTCTTGAAATTTATCTTTGAAAATTTTATATGCTTCTTTTAAATTGCACAAAATAAGTCTTTTAGATATTACTGTTTTATCTCCATTCTCCCCCTTCACAGTTACACAGTCTCTCTTCCCTGGCATTACTCTACTTATTTCATCATTTTCATAAAAAGAACGTACTGTTTGCACAACTTCTTGCGACTGATTCTTTCCCGGTTTTTGATCAGGACTTTCTAATATACATCTTTTCTTTCAAAAGCCAGCCTGGCGTACCATGTAGTTAAGAGCATTGAATTCATGCATTTTTCTTATACTCCACGATTCAGGCAAACAAGTTAGTAGCATTACTTTCGTTTCCCCTACTACTTGAAGAAAAGCTAGTTTTCAGATTACCTATGACAGATTGTTTCAGTGACTCACATTCATTTTCTGAGGAATCCTCTGCATTAGCAAATAGTTGTTTTTTAAGTGCTAATCCAATGTTTTTTTAATTTTTTGGTTGAATACTGCTTCATCTGAAGATTTGTACTATGTACAGGACTCTCCTAATTCCCGAAGACACATATTTAGTGTCTCCAGAACAGCTGAAGGTGGAGGATCATAGCTTGTTTCATCATCATCATCCGAACTGCAATCATTATTTCCTTGCATATTTTTCAATGAACCAATCTGCTTCCTACAATTATCACAAATGTTTGATATCTTTGGCATCATACCAGGAAACATCATACATCCATTCAGGCACATTTCTTAGTCTCTTTATGTTTTTCACAGAATGATTATGTTTTTTTAAAGGATTGCAACATTGTAGTGTCCGATATCTTTTTTTCTCCATTGTATAATATCACACAGATCTCAGTTAAAAGTTAGAAATGTTTCTGAAGAGAAAACACTAAGAAAATATACTGAAATAATGAGTAACAACTTTGAAAAAAAAAAAAAATTCACCAATACCAACACCTCACAAAATATTAACATTTAAAAAAGAAACTTATACCACCACATTAATCACCAACAACATACACATCCAACTGCCACTAAATCAGTATGAAGACTGATCAGTCTGCCTGTGGTTTAAACCAGTTAAGTCATAACAGCTCCAGACTCAGGCAGTTCCAGACATGTGGCTTGACCCTGAACTGGCATAGCTGGGTCTGAGCAGATCCAATAAAATTGCAATTTGCTATTCATGATAGTTGGAATAAACAATTAGATTTTTTTTTATCCCAATTTGTACTTTTTATATATACTCAAAACTTTTAATAATTATGGCTAACAGATTACAATTGTATTCATATAAAACTTATATTTTTAGTAGTTCTAATAGAATAATCACCCTGTCATAGTCACTAGTTACATTCTAAATATATTATAAATAAATTTATGAAAAAGTGAAGATTTATTTACGGGTAAGACATGTATATTTTTGCTTAAATCTATAAATTTTACAAAAATGTCATTTTTTTAGTGAAATATGTATTTTTGAAATTTTTATAAAGGTGTGAACCCATGACAGTCCCGCTTTCATACTTAGAAATTAGTTAACAATAATGTGAAGTGCTGTATATAATTTTTTGAATTTTTGAAGATGCACTTTTTGATAAAATAAAAATTTAAATTTGAAAAACAGTTTTCATCTCAAACCCATATTGTGTTGTATATCATAAGAAAGCTCTTGGAAAATGCTGCAAAATGACACCTCTCCCATCATTTTAGCTTAATTAGGAGAGTTCTTACAGCAATTTAAAATTATGGCAGTGGGGTGTTTTTTGGCGATTTTTGACAACTTCACATCGCCATATTTTCAAAATGGGTCGACATAATTTAATAAAATTGGGTATTTTTCTTCATCTATGTGTAGGCTACCTCTGTGCCAAGTTTCATCAAAATCTGAGATGGTGAGTTAAAATTCATATTAAAATTGTGTTGATTTGACACAGAATGAACCGAAGATCTGTAGTACTTGGCATCTCTGTGGGTAAAACAGTGCAGATAAAATGCATTGATTGGGTTGGTGCATATGTCTGAAATGAGAGAGCCACCCGTAAACTCTTAAAAATGGAAAGCACTTATATGGGGAATATGCAAAGTGCAGTATACCACCAGCTGGCACAGTGCATTGTTGACAACTATATCATCATCATTGTCAACCATTATCAATCCACTGCTGGACGAAGGTCTCCCCAAGTTTCCTCCACAACGGTCTGTCTTGTGCCAGTCTCCTCCATGTCACTCCCGCATATTTACGAATTTCATCCACCCATCTCCCATGTGGTCTTTTTCTGGGTCTTTTCCTGTCCCTTGGAATCCAATCTAAAATTTCGGCTGTCCATCTATGGTCTGTCCTTCTGGCAGTATGTCCAGCCCATTGCCATTTCAGGGATTTAACTCTGATCATGATGTCTTCCACTCTCGTCATTTTTCGGATCCACGAGTTCCTCTTCTTATCTCTCCTGGTTATACCAAGCATGCACCTCTCCATGCTTCTTTGAGTTGTCTGCAGCCTTTGTATGTCTCTTTTAGTTAAGGTCCACGTCTCTGCACCATACGTAAGCACTGGAAGGATGCATTGATCAAACACTTTTCTTTTAAGACATAATGGCATATTGCTCTTGAAAATTATGCTGTTTCTTCCAAAAGCTCTCCAGGCAAGTTTTGTACGCCGATTAATTTCTTCATCAATGTGACCCTCACTTGATACCTGCTGTCCAAGATAAACATACGTACCTGTTATCTCCAGTTTTTCTCCATCAATCGATAAATCTTCATTTCTTGTAAAAGCATTGAACATCACTTTTGTCTTCTGAAAGTTCATTTTTAATCCCACTTCTTTACTCTTGTCAGCAAGTTCCTGGATCATACTCTGCAGCTCTGATGGGGTAGTTGCAAAAATGACTACGTCATCAGCAAAACGAAGGTGGGTTAGATAATCTCCATTAATCTTTATCCCTTTGTTTTCCCAGTTCAGTGATTGAAAGATATTTTCCAATGTGGCATTAAAGAGCTTCGGAGATATGGTGTCACCTTGTCTCACTCCCTTTCCAATTTTTATGTGTGTTGTATTTTCAAACAGCCGAATCTTTGCACTTGCATTTTCATAGATGTTATTAATAATATTAATGTATGCATCTTCAATACCGCAGGATTTCAGAGCCGTGGTAACTGCTGATGGTTTCACCGAATCAAAGGCTTTTTCATAATCGATAAAAGCCATGCACAATGGAAGTTCATATTCCCTCGCTCTTTCAATTAGTTCTCTCAGTACGTGGATATGATCTATTGTGCTGTAGCCACTCCTGAATCCAGCTTGTTCTCTCTCGGTTGAGCCATGTCCAGTGTTACCTTCAAGCGGTGTGAAAGAACTTTAGTGAAGATTTTATAAACCACTGATAGGAGGCTGATAGGTCTGTAGTTCCAGAGATCCTCAATGTCCCCTTTTTTATGTAGCAGGATCATTGTAGCATTGTTCCAATCCTCAGGAATCTTCCCTTTATTAAGGCATCGAGTGAAAATTTGGGCGAGTACTGTTTCAATTTCTCCACTTGCTTCTTGTATGATGTCTATAGTAATTCCATCTTCTCCTGGAGCTTTCCCCCGCTTCATGTTCTTGATTGCATTTCTCTGTACTACAAATTAAAACTATATATTTAAGTTTTTATAGACAATGAGAAAATAATAGTTTCAGTTATAACTTCAGCATTACCACCATATATGGTGGTAGTTTTACAAAATATTAACCAGATTTGAGATCTCACTTCTGAAAGCAAAAACCAGCTATTGGCCAGACAAAGCATTTTTCAGAAATTTAGGATACACAGTAGAATTTGAAATACTTTCGTTTAAAAAGTGTTATTCCAAATTAATATTTCTCTTTACTACAAATTAAAACTGATCTTGAAGCTACCTGATTTAAGAACAGGAAGTCCTTTTTTCTCATAACAAGTTGGATTCTTGAAAGGCAACATCAATGGTAATACCAGGGGTGTTAGTGCCCCTGCCATGTTTCTGAGCAATTCTTGGAGCAGGAAAATATGCAATTTGGAGCAGAAACGTTGATTTTGGAGCGACAAAATTTGTATTTTGGAGCAGAACTCAGGTTTTGGAGCAGCTAATGATAGTATTTTTAATTGTTTTAAGTCCATGCTGTGCTTTAAAGTAAAGTTTATACATGTATACTGAATTACCATTATTTTATGAACTATGAAAAAATGTTATATTTCAGGTTTGTTGACATTTTATTGCTTCTCTTACGACTGTTAATCAGTATTTCTGTCGTTCCTACAGTGAGATAAATGGGAAAACAATTATACTACCCACGATTTATTGAAAACTACATGACATGCAATATTTTAAGCGTAACAGATTAATATCAGGGATTTTCTTATGAATGCTATTGTTTCACTGTAACACGAATAGGATGCTGCCACGTCCAAGAACTGTTGCTATTGTTACTGTACGCTTGCAAATATACACTTAGGAAGAATAAATAATATGTAATTACTGTTTGTTGTTTGGTTGGTTTTTAGCAGCATATTTTTTGAGATTCATGGCATTCAGATGAAAATACATTATTTCTGAAACCAACTGGCAAGCCACACATACGTGGTTTGGGTGTGCATCACAAACTCCTGAAGTTTTCTGAAGGAAAGCGTACCTTCGATATAAAAGGAAAACTAATGTAACATTTAATAATTGTAAAATCACTTTTCAGCAGTTGTGCCATGATAATCTTCATAAAGTGTTTTTCATCCAGTAATTATCAATGTCAAACTTTCGTTATTGATGTGAACAATTACAACTGGAACCAAAACTATAAGATAACAGCGAGATTTAGTAAAGTTGGTTAGATAAAAGTTGCTTCGATCGCTTAACACTTGCGCAGCGAGGTTTTGGTGTAGGACACCCCCTTCCCCTTCTTCAGTAGTAGTAGACTCAGTTTATGACTTTTTCGTTGTTGCTGTCTGAAAGAGCCACTGCTCTTGCATACAAGGGGTCCTGCCTGTATGGACATGGACATTAAGCAGATGATTGTGAGTTGGTAAGTGGTTCAACATACCTTCCATCTGGAAAAATAAAAGTGTGAGGGTGAAGATGTTCCCCAAGGTAGGTCAAAATGAGAAAAAGAAAACCTCCTAAAAATTCTGCTCCTTGAACGTACGGGGCAAAATTTAGACTTTAAGAACCAAAAGATCAGTATTCCTGATAATTGATTACAAGTTATGCGATATAAACAATCTTTTCATTTATCCACTGCGCTCATGAGCAATTTTAATTAACACACGAGACTGACGAAGAAAAACAATAAAGCTGCACTTTTTTCATTTGGCAAAAAATCAGACTGCGCGGTGAGAAAGTGTGAATATTACTCAGCATGAACAAAACTGAATCGGTCACTGCAATTTATTTATGAAAATATTTAACTAGATCACACCGCTGTATTCACAATTATAAAATTACTGAATTCCAAACAAAATAGGGTGGTTTTGAAAGACATAGCTTCAAACAGTTTTTTTTTTCCTGGTTTTGTTCTTGTACTTGCTTGAACATTAGCTCTGGTTTCTTCTAGCAAGCAAACCCACCTTTCTTCTCAGCAAGTTCCACAGCCATATTTGTCTTTTGACTCTGCCATGGCACAGCATCCACTGTTTACTTTTTTTCTGCTGATAGTTTCCCCCATTTTTTTTTTTTTTTTTTTTTTGTTACTTTTCTTTCTTTCTTTTTTTTTTTTTTTTATTCCCTCGGATGACAATTCTATCCATCATGCTTAAAGAACTTTTAGCCTGAGAACCATGAATTCTGATATCAGAGCTTTCACTACTTTAGATAAATGGTGTAATTTTCAGAGAATGAATACTTTTTTTGAACACCATGCATCAATTCTTACAAATTTCCAAACTTAGTCACTTCCATTTTTGGAAATTTCCCCCACTCTTATCAAGCTAAAATGCACACACATTTATGAGATTGATGACATTTAACAACTACATAGGAGTGGGAATATCGCTGGGGAAAAAATACAATTACGAAAGAAATCTTCGCTTCCGACCGACTTCCGTTTTCGAAAATTTATCCAACATTTTCGAGCTGAAATACAAATATTTATGGAATAAAATTATATCAAACAATACTGGGTAGAGGAATCGTCACAAGAATAAAAAATCACGATTACGAGAGAAATCTTACCTCCGTCTACTTTCCGTTTTCGAAGGATGAAATTCCGTCCTCCAATGGAGAAAACGACCCCCCCCCCCACACACACACACCACCACCACCAAATCCTTCCCAAATTTCAGTTCAGTTGTGTATTGATCTTGTGAATTGGTCCAAATGATAACAAAAAAGACGGAATTCTTCGAATCACCGCAAGAATCTTATGGCCGAAGATTACGTGGAAATTTTCGGGTGGTCTAACTTCCATTTTCGGAAATTGTTGTCATTGCCTACAATTTCAAGCTGAAAGTATGCAATGAAATTTATATTTAACAACAATACTGAACAAAAGCAACAGCGCGTGAGAAAAAAAAATATGATAACGGGAAAAATCTGCACTCCGTTTAACTTCAGTTTCCGAACATTTAAAAAGACAAAGCAGCGTCCCTAGACGGAATATCCCCCTTCCCAACTAATACAAAGAAAATTTTTTCACTTTTGCATCAACCTCAAAAATCACAAAAAAAAAAAAAAAAAAAAGGGAGGAGGAGAAGACCACGAATTCGCGGAAGAAGCTCACGCACGAGTTAACCGCTGAATCGATTTCGAATGTCGTAAGATTACACTAAAATACAATGACCGGCAAATTTTAACTTCTGGAGCAGATTTAGTCAAAATCGCGTTTTTTTTTTGTTTTTTTTTAGCAGAATGGCGCAAGACAAACGTTGTGGCGCAGGTCTGGCTGCCCTGTAATACCATGGTTTATGCACTTTAGTCCAATAAAAATTCAAGGACTTTTTAAGGACTTTTCAGGGATGAACAACTTTTTTTTCAAGGATGATATCAGTATGGGAGATACACAAATTATAAAATACTATTATTCTGAAATATAGGACATCCTGCATCCCTGATATGCAGAAATTATTTTTGAAAATCTATATGCAAGAAATGCTTTTGAAAAACATGGGTTTGCAACCAGACAAAATGCACATTCATGTGAAAATTCAGAGAAATTCTGTTGTTTAATTTCATATGGTGCTTCTAGGTGCAATATTTGCTGTAAATTGTTCGAAATCATTTACAACCTACATTGTTAGAAGTTTAATAAGGAGGAGGTGCTTCACTTCTGTTTTACACATCATTTTTAACCCTAATCTATCATAGCATTAGTCAATTTGGTCCATCTACACTTATAATATTGCATTGGTATGTTTTGGTAAATGAAGAGAAACAACTCTTAAATTGAAAAAAAAAAAAAATAGTCCCATGTTCGAAAAACAAACTTCAAGGTTTAAAAGTATGGTACACGGTGAGCTGGGCCCAGGGGCACAGATGAGGGTAGTGGGACCAGGTCCTTTCCCTTGGCTGCCTTTCCTTCCCAGAAAATTCAGTACCCATTTCAGCAGCCTGGATAGGCTGGCGATGCTCGGAAAACACAACTCCTGTCCCTAGCTGAAAATTAACCTGGGACCTCAGGCTTCGCAGCCTAGCGCCCTAATCACTATACTACTGCGGCAAACGAATCTTAGAGAAAGCACATCAGAAAAAAGTGAACCAAAAATTTTTGATCAAAGGAATAACTTCAGAAACATTGCCACCTCAGGGCCTTGTGGCTGACTGGCAGCAATTGGAACAGGAAAACATAGCAACACTAAGAAAATTGGGTTACTGAGTCCTCTCTAAAGCAAAAACTAAGCATCTCCTCAAAATTAAACTTTCAGCAATTTGGTTTAAAAAAAAAAAAAAAAAAAATACCCCTCCAAAGTCCCCTACGAAGTTAAGTTCAATAGTAAGAGTACTACCAAAACTGAACTTGGGCAGAATTTCAGTGCATTTCAGTTGACTAAGTGCAACTATTCAGGATTGAGAACATTTTGAGACCTTCAAAATAACACCAAATCAAAACTATATATACTGTTAATAACTCACCAAATATTCTATGAAAGCAGTCATCTGAAGTTCTAGTGAAATCATAAAAAAATTATACTGGATGTTCCCTATTTTGTCTTTTTTCATGTTTTGCTGCTATCATTAAAGAGGGTTACACATTTAGGTAAAACATGAAAAGTATATTAATAACAAACTATGTTTTGTTATACTAAGCATACAATGCTATCCTTCAATTTTCATACACAGATCCAACATCCTTATCGAATGTCAAATGCCAGTCACCTTGTTTTCATATACTCAGATCATAATGCCACAGGTCCACTATGGGTGAACATCGTACCAAAACTTCATCGCAATCTTGCTTTAATTTTATGCAAGTCATCAAGCAAAAGGGCAGAAGAATGAATTCTGATCTTATTTTGTGACCTTTGACCACTTTCAAATGGATTCGACGAATTAGTATGTACCCCAACATATTAATTTCGTCGAATCAAGCCAAGACATATTTATGCAAGTTATCGTACTTGCATAAAAATGTCAGGACAAAGCACGGTTGCAAAGCATAGAAAACTTTCTAATGGACCAGCAAAAAACATTGCTGGAGAAGCACTGGGTCGAATGAACATTAAACTTATTTTTTAACTTTGTTATAGTAGTATTCTTTTGTCAGGTCAAATTTATTGCCAGAGAAGAAGTTACAAAACCATGCCCCAAATGCATTTTTAATTTCACAAAAGTGGCAGCTTTTATTTAATTTCGTCATGTTAGGTATCGATCTGGGCTTAAAAATTCCACAGATTTAAAATCTGTTTGGATTTTTTTTCTACAATAACTACGTTCTGAGATAGCATTTCGAACTGGAAGTAATAAAGAGAAGAGAGGTGCTCCCATGCCGGCCTATTTGAGAAGTTGCTACACTTGGGGGACGAACAATGCATTAAGTTGGAGGGGGAAACACAGCGGAAGATAAATAAACAAGCTGAGCTGGGGCAGTTCAGTTCACGCCGCTGCGCAAGCTCTTTAGCGTTTGAAACAACAGAAAATTATAAACCTAAAACATGTGGGAAAGCTGCGGACATATGTTCCCACTTACACATGTAAGTGAAAAGTTGATTCGTAACTTACCTCGGCACTTTATTTTAAATATACTAAGTTAAAATAAAAAAAGTTTTAATGGTGGGTGCAAATCAATCAGAAAAAAAAAAAATTCAGAGAATCACCAAATCTGTAAAATTAACATTTTGCACGTAAAACCTGGTAGGTATGAAATCATGGCCTGAATCTTACCTTTGTGAAGTTCAGGGCTCGACAAATATGTTCTAGATTTAGAAGGCAGCTGCAAAATTTAGGCGCCAGGTGAAACAAAGTTAATAACGCAAGAATAAAAATATGTTTGACGCTGGAACAAAAAGTGGTAAACCATATTTGTTGTCATTTTCTTTTTCTTTTTTTTTACCCAAACCACTTGTTGCAAAATACAGATCCAATTTGCTTCATAATTTTTTTTTCCATTTTTACAGTAGATGATCTCAAAAAAATTTAAATTTCAGATTTAAATTTTATTAAAATGCTATTTGCGGATGTCATATTTTGTACATATTAATTCAAAGTACCATTTTTTTCTTCATGTAATCTGTAAACCATAAAATTCAGAAAAAATTTCCTTCATGAGATTCGTAAGGACGTATAACCAAAGGCCGTGAAAAAAAAAAAAAAAAAAAACACGTATGATCCGTAGATGTGAAATTCTGAGAAAAACAATTTTTTCCTTCGCATAATCTGCAGCAGCATGTCTCAGACCATGATATTTCAAAAAAAAAAAAAAAAAAAAAAACGGTAGTAGTCCATACATGCCAACAGCCTTGTTATTAATAACTAGTATTGTGTGGCATACGGACAATTTTACAAAATGATCCATCTCTTTGTAAAAAAAACAAATATGTGCCCCAACAAAACGTTACAACAAACAAGGACTCTAATGAAACAAATTTAGCACGTGAGAAACACAAAATTGATTCCCCAGCGAGGGCATGATTGCAAGATTTAAGTTCGAAACTTCCACCGGTAAAAATCAGTAAGATGTGTTCAGAATTCCACAATGCCTGACAGACAGGAAACGCAAGCAAGTGAATGCGCAGTGCACTGAACCTCCACTTACCATATGATTATACTGGTTCTAAATTTGCAGTTTAAGACAAGATGAGACCAAAGAAGGGGGAAAAAAGCTGAATATTTTAACTGGTGAAAAAACGAAACAGACAGCAAGAATGCGGACTACTGTCAGTTTGTCTTTTGTTGACTCTGCAACTTCACAGCACCACTGCTTAATTTTTCTTTCTGCTGATATCATTCTCTCCCTACTTCTTCATTGTCGCTTTTATTTCTTTGTTGCTCTCAGATAAAAAAAACATCAGCCTGGGGACCATGAGTGCATGATATCAAAGCTTCAACTATTTTAGATTAGATAAATGGTGTAACTTTGGGAACATTAATACTTTTGAACACCATACATCAATTTTTACAAATTTTCATCACTCCCGTTTTCAGGAATTTCCTTCTTCCTTTATCAAGATTAAACGCAAAAACTTATGGGGTGGGGGACATTTAACAGCGCCAGAGAGTGGAAATATCATGCATGCGCCCGGGTTTGGGGGCTGCGATTACGGGAAATCCCTCCAACTTGCAGTTTTGGAAATTTTTCTCCTATTTTCAAGCTGAAATACAAACATTTATGCAGTAAAATGGTACTTAAAAATACTGAACAGAAGCAACATAGGAAAGAAAAAAAAAAAAAGGAATTGCGATTATGGAAAAAATCTTAACTCCGTCAACTTTAACAACGAAAAAGGATTCTCAAATTCACGGCGTCTAACTTCCATTTCCACAAATTCTCGCCTACAGTTTCAAGCTAAAATACGAACATATATGCCATAAAATGATATTTAACAAAAATACTAGACACAAACGCAACATTGAGAGAGAAAAATTATGATTAGGGCAAATTCTTTTTACTTCATTTAACTACTGTTTTCGAAAGCTTTGAAACACGAAATACCATCCCCAGACGGAAAATGACAAAAAAAAAAAAAAAAAAAAAAAAAACCGGAGAATTTCCACGAAAATGTTTAAGAATCTTATATACAAGTATATCATAAAATAATAGCAAAATAATTTTTTTCAAGACAAAATGAAAATTCGTAGAATCCGTAGTTTTGAGAGTGAGTTCCATAGTCAGACAAAGAATTCCGTAGTAATTGGCATGTACGACAGTCATATATAATCCACACTTATCATGTTAATTGTGAGTCGTAATTTCCGACAGAAAACTGCGTTTCACAGGACTGATTAAGAAATCCAAAGATTTACGAAGGAAATGATCGTCTTATTAAAGAAGTAACTGTGATTTTGAAGTACGTCTATGTTACTTTTAAGTAAATAAAGAAATAAAATCGCTAGCTGTTTCAGCATTACAGTAGTTCATTAGTTACACTAAAATATCCGTTGAATTGCTGACAGTCCATAGCATTGTCTTATTTCTGAATATGTTTCAACTGAATACCGAAAGAAAAAAAAAATCTTTAACTAATACAATTAGCACACCAAAACTAGGCAATGCAATTCACAAAATGGTTACATGCTACGGAATAGCTTTGCAGGATTCCCGAAAGTAATGGATTCTCACACCACGTAGGCTTTTGCGTGCGTGAATAGTAACACCTTCCTTGCATCATATTTTCTGTCAAAATGCTTCTAATTAAAAAATATATATATATTTAAATTCTTACAATCTCTTCGTGGTTATGTTACATTTTTTCTGTTACCGCATTTTCGGTACTTTTCCAATAACACTACCTGTCCTGACAATTACCTCGCAGACTTTTTTAAACGCTGCATCATTTTTTTTAGCCGGTGTTCGCAGTACCTAAAATTTATAACTTGTTATTAGATAATAATCTATGGATTATACAACAGAAATTACAGTATTTACTGCAAATTACGAAATCACAAGTAAGAAGAAAATCAGATGCCACTGCCTGAATTTTAGGCGCCTGAGCAACTTGGCGCCCAGGATTCATCGGGCCCTGGACTGAAGTTACTCTGATTACTAAAAGTCAACGTTTATTTCTTTATAGACGAATACACAAATATCCTCGAAGGTACACTAGCACAGAAGCATTACAAATCATGAACATTTTGCTTACTTCGCATCTAGTGTCTAATGTCTATTCTTCCTTATTTCGCACTTCGTTCTTTTTCATGGGAGTCAAAATCAGAACCAGAGTTTGCTGCAAAAAAACTTTAAAGGAGTATTTTTACCCCTTTGAAAAAATTTAGGAGTAATTTTCAAAAGTCAGGAGTATTTTACAAAAATTAACAGATGAAATTAAATACTTACGAAAATGCAGGCAATTATGATAAATCAATCCAGATTTTTTCATATAAAAATATTTCACTATTGCTTAATGTATTTAGAATTTGGATCAGTTTTGTTTCTTGTTTTAGAAATTAATATAATATTCATATTTTAAAATAATACCACTGAATTTATCATATTTGTAATGACCATGGCGACACGGAACAGCAATGTGTTCAAGAAGTGAAAACATTACACTTTTGAGGTTCTTATAGGCATCTAAAAATATCTAATAAATTTCACAGCAAGTTCCACAGCCACATTTGTTTTTCTGTAGTTGCACAGCATCTAGTGCTTAAATTTTCATTTTGCTGATATCTTTGTTTCTCTTCCCATTTCTTTATTCTCGTTTTTTTTAATGCCCTTGGATGACAATTTTATTCATGAATGCATGATAGCTTTTACTATTTTACATAAAAGTTTAATAGTGTAACTTTGAAAATATAAATAAATACTTTTGAACACTATGCATCAATTTTTACAAATTTTTCAGCTTCGTCATTTTCGTTTCCGGACCCCCCCCATTTATCTAGCTGAAAAGCAAAACTTTTTTTTGGGGGGGGATTATTTAGGAATACAGGATACATATTCTGATCATTGTTGGGGGAAAAATTACAGTTACGGGGGAAAACTTTGCTACGTCCGATTTCCGTTTCCGGATATTTTCCCTCCATTTTCAAGTTGAAATACAAATATACAAATATTTATGAAATAAAATGATATTTAACAATAATACTAGGCAGAGGAAACATCACGTGAAAAATAAAATTACAATTACGGGAGAAATCTTCACGGCATCTAACTTCTGTTTTAGAAAGTTTTGAAAAACACTTCCGCTTTCGAAAGTTTCAGGCAGAAAATTTCCTCCACCACTACTAATTGCCCCCAAACTTTCTGTTCAGTTATGCATCGATCTCGAGGATAACCCAAATTATGAGGGAAAAGGAGAAATTCCTTGAAACCGCACTCTCATGCCTACAAATTACAGCGAAAAATGTTCGCTGTCGAATTTCTGTTTTCGGAAATTTTTCCTCCATTTTCAAACTGAAATACAAATATTTATGGAATAAAATTATAGGTAACAACAATACTGGATGCAGGCAACATCCCAGGAAAACATTTTGATCTTCTTGGTTTTCAGACTTTTCTAGGTATCCGGACCTTAAGTCCTATCATCAGCATGCCAATTTTCAGATCTCTAGGTCACTTAAATGTGGTCGAACAATTCGCGAGAAATTCAACCATAGTTGACATTTTCATTTTTCAGATTTTTGAACTTTTCTAGGTATTGAGACCTTAAAACCTATCAGCATTTTGAAGAATAAAGCTAAACCGACCCTTTGAATTTTTGGTTTTCAGACTTTTTTAGGTGTAGAAAAATTCAAGCAAACAATGTTCCAAAACCGCCACTTTGATTATTTTTTATATTCGGTCTTTTCTAGGTATCTGGACATTAAGGCCTATCAGCATGCCACTTTTCAGATTCCTAGGTCATTTAAAAGTGGTCAAACAATTCGTGAAAAATTCAAGCAGACAATGTACCAAAGCCAACATTTTTGGAAGGGGGGGGGGCTTTTCTAGGTATCCAGACCTTAAGACTTAATTGCCACTTTTTAGATCTCCAGGTCATTCAGCATACCAATTTTCAGATCTCTAGGTCTTTTAGAAGTGGTCGAACAATTCAAGAAAAAATTCCAGCAGGCAGTGTTCCAAAGCTGCCTTTTTTTTTTTTTTTTTTTTTTTTTTTTTTTTAAGGATACGGACAAGACCCATCGGCATACAAATTTTCAGATATGTAGGTCATTTAGAAGTTGTTGAACAGTTAGCGGACAGAAACACTCCCATTTAGCTTTGCATATATAGATAAACATATGTGCATATTATCAAAACTAAAGAGCTTGTAACATTTTCAGTTATCTGCAGCACAGAAAAATAATCAACAATACTCTGATAGTACAATACATGAAATGAAATCACACTTAAAAGTGGCATATGGGAGGAAGATTTCATAAAGACATTAATTACATTGCATTATAACTTACATTTCTTGCTGAAATAAACACTGTGCTGCTCAATTCTAAGAAGACAACACAAAATGTGAAAATCAAAACTTAATAGTGACTATTATGTTTAGAATTTTTTTTTTTTACTGGTTAGTCTATACACTTACTTCTGTGATTTCCCAAGTTACACTAATAGCCCAGCAAATACCAACATGCCTCACTAACATAGCTTTCATGGCCCAGCCAAAAAAATGGCCCACTGCAAACACATCAACATGATTCCATACTCGTTCAAACGTTATATCTGAGCAATTAACACCATATTCCTGCAAGAAAACAGGTAAAAACAATAATAAACATGACAGGTTTTAATACTAAAAATAAGTGGCATACAAAATCTTTTGTTTCCAGCACTTTAAAGCATATTATAAGCATAAACATTTTAACTCAGACATGCAATCATTAACATATTAATATAACTACGTAAACAAAAATTAAAATGCGCACAGACAGAACATTTACACGCATTCTGAAAACAAAACAATTTTAATACAAGGCATGTTCATATGAAACCTGTTTAGTGTTGCCAACGCATAAACGAATTGCAGCAAGCAAAAAAAAAAAAATCCCCACAGGAATTGATACAAGAGTCCCACTATTCCAAAAGTCCCACAATATCTCTGGCAAAGAATTCCTTGGCTAGCTGTTGAAACCACTGCAAAACTGTCGGCTGCATATCTTTGTTCAACATAAACCTGCAACTCTTTACCACTAATAGAGATATGAATGGGAAACAAATTCCCCTGAAGAAATCATTCTTCACAAATACATGACAGGTGAATACAAATGTTATTACATACCTACCAACATTGGCAAGAGCCTTATCAGTAGTAACTAATATTATTGCGTGGCATACATATATGCTTTTTTTACGAAACAATCCATCTCTTTGTGAAAAAGAAATATGCGCCACAACAAAGTGGTACAACAAACAAGGACTCTAATGAAACAAACTTAACAGGTGCAAAACACACCGTTGATTCCCCTGGCGTGGCGAGGGCATGATAGGTAACAAACATTGTGAGATTTAAGTTCAAAACTTGCACCAGTAAAAATCAGTCAGATGCCTTTAGAATTCCACAATGCTTGATAGACGGGAAATCCAAGCAAGCGCATGAACCTCCGCTTACCATATGTTCATCCTGCCTCTGAAATTGCAATTTATGACAAGATGTGACCAAAGAATGAAACAAAGCTGAGCACTTTAACTGGGTGAAAAATCAAACTACACAGCAAGAATGCAGACTTCTGTCAGTTTATTGCAGCTGCACAGAATCCATTGCTTAACTTTTCTTTCTGCTATCTTTATCTCCCTATTTCTTTATTGTCGCTTTCCTTTTTTGTTTATGCCCTCTGGTAACAATAATTCCATCCATCACGCTGAAATAGCTATCAGCCTGAGGACCATGAGGGCATGATATCAAAGCTATAACTATTTTAGATAAATGGTGTAACTTTGAAAATAGTAATACATTTGAACACCATGCATCAATGTTTACAAATTTTCAAACTTTGTCACTTCGATTTTTGGGAATTTTCCCCTTTCTTATCAGGCTTAAATGCAATGCAGAAGAACGGGAATATCGCAGGGTAGCAATTACGGGAAAAAATCTTTGTTTCGTCCAACTTCAGGGTTTTGCAAATTTTCCCCCTATTTTCAAGCTGAAACACAAATATTCATGCAGGAAAATTATATTTAACAATAATACTGGACAGAGGCAAAATTACAAGAAAAAAGAAATTACGACTCAGTCGACCTTCCGTTTTTGACAGTTTCATAAAGATGGACGAACATCCTCCTACCCACCTGTCACCACCAACCCTCCAAAAATTTCTGTTCACTGGTACATCGATCTCGTAAATGACCAAAACAATAATGAAAAAGGTGGAATTCTTCGAATTCGAGAAAGAATCTCATGCCTGAAGATTATGGGAAAATTTTCGCGGTGTCCAACTGTTTTCGCAAATTGTTGCTTACAGTTTCAAGCTGAAATATAAACATTAATGAAATAAAATTATATTTAACAAGAATACTGGGCACAAAGGCAACATCGCGAGAAAGGAAATTATGTTTATCGCAAATTTTTACTCCATTTAACTACTGTTTTCGAAAGTTTTGAAACACAAAATATCAGCCCGAGAGAGAAAATGACCCCCCTCCCCCCAATCTCTTCAGTTTAGCATCATTGTTGAGAACAATTTAAATTATCCCCCCCCCCCCCACTTAAAAATCTCGCATATAACATATAATAATAACAAAATAAAAAAAAATTTAACAAAATGAAAATTCGTAAAATCCGTAGTCTCGAGAGTGAGTTCCTTAGTCAGACAATTAGAATTGTAGAAACTACAGCCATTTCGTAGTAGTTGGCAGGTATGCTATTATTGGCAAAAACATGCTATATTTTTAGTTTCTTACATGCTGCCACCTCTTCAGAAAACTTGAAAATTGCATTGTACCAGAGGGGGAAGTGTTTCTGAAGTTGTCTTAATCACAGTGCCTCCTCCTATATCCAAGTCACTTATTTACAAAAGAGCTTTTTGTAATAACTCCTTACTCTCATTACAAACACATTATTTCTTATATAAAAAATCATTCTCACTTTCAAATGGGTTTCTATAACTCTTTTAATACTTAAGGTTCATCTGAACGTATAATGTGCAGTATCAGCATTTTGATCTTTAATGAACTTATTGGTACAGATGCGAATAACACTCTAATAAAAGTATTCCATACTGCCATGTACACAAATGCAATAATGAGAAAAAATGTGCATACGAGCATCTTCATTATTACACTATATGTGTAGAAAGGGAGGGAATAACAACATGTGCATTTTTTTACATTATGTACACAGCTTCGATTTTCATACAGCATTCGAATTAACAAGTGGTCCGCTGGCCACTGGCCAGTAAGTTTTTTTATTTTTCTAATTTGTCACAAGTAAAATAAAAACGAATTTCTCTTTCTTTTTACCTTGCTGTATGGTTTTCTTCTTAGGCTGCAAACTAATAATGGGTTTAAAAACAAATATTGGAGATAATTCCATTGAAATGATACATTATTTCTACATATACTGTAAATGTCTTTAACAGTTTTTATATTATTTCTTTTACAGACCAATGGGCATTTTGGTGAACCAGTGGTTTGCAAATTCTAGTGGTCCACTGGTCCAGTAGAAAATTTACCGTATTTTTCCATGTATAAGACAAACTCTAATTTTTCGAATAGAAAAATAAGAAATAAATGCTTTTATTACAAAATTACAAAAAAGGACACATTTGATATTTCTTAGAAATTAGGTAATATCACAGACTCTCTCTCTCTCTCTCTCTCTCTCTCTCTCTCTCTATATATATATATATATATATATATATATATATATATATACTTAAAGAGCAAAACTGAAGACTAAGGAAAAAAATTTTAGAATTTAAAACGAAGGGTGCAAAATAACCTGAAAATCAAAACGCGCAACGCAGCAGTTTTGAAAATTCAGAATTCACATTCTATAAAGAAGATACCTAAGCAAAAAAATACATATATAATTTTGACTCACACCTAGTACAACATAGAAAAGGTTATGTATCTACCTGTGTGAGTAAAAGGAGAAAAGATAAAAAAATAAAATAAAACAACTGAATGTAGAAGGTGTCGAGAATACTGAGCCTTGGCTTTATCAAGGACCAGCAAAAACTCTGCATTTTCTCACTTCCACAAAGACCTAGTTGGAAATGGGTTTCTGCAAGGCCATAGATGCAAGTAACATTCCCACCTAAAATAGTTTAAAAAATATATATATAAGTCATGTCCTCCGTAGAGTAGCATGACCTAGCACTAGTTAACAATTTCGCTTGCATCCATTAACCTTCATGGCCCGACCCATGCTCTTCATCTGTTACTATTAAACAGAGAGAAGAAGATTAAAGAGAACTCAAGCTGTGAGAGTGACATAATAAATAGAAATGATTTTCAGCTATAACGAAATTCCAAGTTCGTTTGAGAGAGAATTTAAACCTGAAAAACAATGCAAAAGAAATCCAAATTTTACATTGCAAATAAAAAAGGAAATGTTAATTTATAACGAACAGATTTTTGAAAGAAAACTTGAGTCTAAAACCCCCTACTCTACAACTTATGACAGCACGAAAACGAGAATAAGTTAAAGATAATAATTAACTAAAGAAAACTTTGTGAAAGTTATATACCTTAAACAGTTAGTTGCAATATGTACAAAGTATTTCAGCAGTGCTTTAAGTGCATAATTAATTAGTTATTAAGAACTTAACTACTTTGAAAAAACAGCGCATAGACAGCGCATAGAAAAGGAACGAGCTTAGCCATCTTCTGTTCCTAGGTACCCCAAAAGACGCTCAAAGTTACAAAGAAAAGTAAGAGTTAAAACCCTCATAAATGTTAACAGACAAACCAATGCTTAAAAGCTGAAAAGCTAAAAAACGACAGAGAAAAGGTACATAAAGTACAAACATTGAACTTATAAAACCTAGAACCCAAAAACAAGGAAGAGAGCTTACCTCTTGTGTGACAAAAACTTTTCTCCTCACAAGAGGAGAACATGGCTGACCTCTTCCGCCACTCCCTAGACGCTGGGGGGCAGTGAGGGTGGGGCTGATGGCCTCCTCATACAGCAAGAAACCAACGCGCAGAGATTTTAACCAGAGAAAAAAATATATAAACTTAAGACTGTGGATCTGTATGATCAGAATGAGCAGAATTAACTCTCCAGAATACATGAGAAATATTATAAAATACACGAGCAGTTTATTTAATAATCTTTGCATGTATTAAATCACCTTAGTGAGCTTCTATAGATTAATCAGAATCTTATTAATTTTAATGTTGGTTTTACTATTTTTAGTATAGCTATCCTAGTGATGAATAACTAGTTTTCTTTTTTATTTGTTTTTATTTTCTTTTATAAACAGATTTTTAAGCTTTTTTTGTGATTTTGTTTATATTATTTAATTTTTTGTTTTAATAGGACCGTCATATCCATAGCACTAAGGTTCCTTTAGGTAGTTAATAGGCATCCTCTAGCCAACTTCCTTACGGCTTTGATTGGTCAGAATCATATTATTAACTGTGTAGAAAATTAAAGCAGATCTGCCAACCTTACTCTATTATTCAGAATAATTTTTCTTAAAGTTCTTTTGATGAAAGAAGAAGGAATTTCGTTCTCTAGAAAACTTTCTAATAGTATATTAATGTGGTAATTGAAGTACAAATTGTTGCTGCAAATTCTTGAAATTCTTAGGACCTGAGAGTGGACGAAGGTCTCCCCAAGTTTCTCCCACAACGGTCTGTCTTGTGCCAGTCTCCTCCATGTCACTCCCGCATATTTTCGAATTTCATCCACCCATCTCACATGTGGTCTCCTTCTAGGTCTTTTTCTGTCCCTTGGAATCCAATCTAAAATTTTGGCTGTCCATCGATGGCCTGTCCTTCTGGCAATATGTCCAGCACATTGCCAATTCAGGGATTTAACTCTGATCATGATGTCTTCCACTCTCGTCATTTTTCAGATCCATGAGTTCCTCTCATCTCTCCTGGTTATACCAAGCATGCACCTTTCCATGCTTCTTTGAGTTGTCTGCAGCCTTTGTATGTCTCTTTTAGTTAAGGTCCACGTCTCTGCACCATACGTAAGCACTGGAAGGATGCATTGATCAAACACTTTTCTTTTAAGACATAATGCTCTTGAAAATTATGCTGTTTCTTCCAAAAGCTCTCCAGGCAAGTTTTGTACGCCGATTAATTTCTTTATCAATGTGACCCTCACTTGATATCTGCTGTCCAAGATAAACGTACGTCTGTTATCTCCAGTTTTTCTCCATCAATCGATAAATCTTCATTTCTTGTAAAAGCATTGAACATCACTTTTGTCTTCCGAAAGTTCATTTTTAATCCCACTTCTTTACTCTTGTCAGCAAGTTCCTGGATCATACTCTGCAGCTCTGGTGGGGTAGTTGCAAAAATGACTACATCATCAGCAAAACGAAGGTGGGTTAGATAATCTCCATTAATCTTTATCCCTTTGTTTTCCCAGTTCAGTGATTAAAAGACATTTTCTAATGTAGCATTAAAGAGCTTCGGAGATATGGTGTCACCATGTCTCACTCCCTTTCCAATTTTTATGTGTGTTGTATTTTCAAACAGCCGAATCTTTGCACTTGCATTTTCATAGATGTTATTAATAATATTAATGTATGCATCTTCAACACCGCAGGATTTCAGAGCCATTGCAACTGCTGATGGTTTCACCGAATCAAAGGCATTTTCATAATCGATAAAAGCCAGGCACAATGGAAGTTCATATTCCCTCGCTCTTTCAATTAGTTCTCTCAGTACGTGGATATGATCTATTGTGCTGTAGCCACTCCTGAATCCAGCTTGTTCTCTCGGTTGAGCCATGTCCAGCGTTACCTTCAAGCGGTGTGAAAGAACTTTAGTGAAGATTTTATAAACCACTGAGAGGAGGCTGATAGGTCTGTTGTTCCTGAGATCCTCAATGTCACCTTTTTTATGTAGCAGGATCATTGTAGCGTTGTTCCAATCCTCAGGAATCTTCCCTTCATTAAAGCATCGAGTGAAAATTTGGGCGAGTACTGTTTCGATTTCCCCACTTGCTTATTGTATGATGTCTACAGTAATTCCATCTTCTCCTGGAGCTTTCCCCCGCTTCATGTTCTTGATTGCATGTGCAATTTCTGCTGGGAGGACTGGAAGAACTCTGATACTGGTACCTTTCATGATGTCTAGAGTACATGTATTATCGCTTTCATATAATTTGGAGTAGAAATCTTTAACTCTTGTCAACATTTCGCTTCTATTTCTTGTTACAGAACCATCTTCTTTTCTCAGAGCAATAATCTGTTTTCTTCCCTTACTGAGATGTCCCTTTGCTATCCTTAGGCTTTGGTTGTTTTCAATTGCTTTCCTCACTAGCTCACAGTTGAATTTCCTTACATCTTCAGTGATACTTTTTCGTACTGTCTTGCATAGCTCTATATATTCCACTTTGGAAGTCACATCTTCTTTAGTTGTCTTCATCTCTCTTCTTTTTTGCATCAACATTTTGGTTTTTCCTGATAATTTGTTCACATGCAACTTGTTCTTAGACATAGTTAAATTTGCTGCTGTTTCCATAAGAGCTTTGGTTACTTTTCTGTTAACTTCCGAAATATCCACTTCTTCCGATGTTAGGCCTTCTAAAGCAGAGAATCTGTTCTTCAGTTCCAACTTGAAGGTATTATGGTGTTTTTTAAGGTTGGTTATGTCAATACATTTTGTTTGTCTTATGAGCTTGCCACGTTCGAGTTTAGTGTTGAGGTGCATCTTACATCTCACCAATCTATGGTCATTACCTGTGTTGAACTTGTTCAACACACTGCAGTCTTGGGTGACGAATTTTTTGTTACACATAATAAAATCAATTTCACTTGTCGTCCCAATTGGATGTCTCCATGTCCATTTCCTGTGTGGCTTTTTCTTGAAAAAGGAGTTCAAGATGAAAAACCCTTCTGCCTCTGCAAACTCTACGAGAGTATTTCCACGCTGGTTTCTGTTGCTGTGACCGAATTTACCTACTGAAGTTTCATTCTGTTGCCGTTGCCCTATTTTTGCATTGAAATCTCCCATAATTATCTTCAAGTGCTGCTTACCTTTATTATTTAGATGATGAATTTTCTCATAAAATTCTTCAATTTCTTCTTCAGGGTGACTTGTGGTGAGTGCATAAGTTTGAATAATCTGAGCCTGGTATCTTCTCGAGAGTTGGATAACGAGTCGTGCAGCTCTGTCAGAGGAACTTTCAACTTCTACAACTTTGTCCTTCAGTTTCTTGTTTATTATAAATCCAACACCACTAGTTCTGCCAGTATCTGTCCCACGATAGTAGAAGAGATGTCCACTTTTCAGTTCAATGAGGTCTTCTCCTTTTCTCCTTACCTCACTTAGCCCGACGATGTCCCACTTGATCTTTTGTAGTTCCTCTTCCAATTCAAGAAGCCTTGAATCAGAAGACAGGGAGCGTCCATTATGCGTAGCCAAGGTCAGCATCAGATGGCAGCCTAGTCCGGTCCTCCGGGGATTCTTAGCACCCTCTGCCCTGATATCGCACTGGCCGCTGCCTTGGCAAGGTACATTCCAGCTGCCGGAGACTGAGGGCCAAGATTTAAGTTGTACAGTCATTTTGGAGGTGTTTGGCCATAACTCACCACGCTGGCCAAGCGGGTTGGTGAGTGTGGGATAGCATTTCCTCTAATCCCGATGGTATAGTTACACCGCTATTGGCGGTCGTCAGAGCCCCTTTAGTGGGAACAGGATGCACCACGAGAAGGCGGAGTTGACATTTGTCAAGGAGAGGCTGTGATGTTACGCATCGCCTGATCTTACATCCCACTAGCAGTATACCCCTCACTAATTAAGAAACTTGAGTTATAAACAGAAAAAACTCACAGCAACGACTCACAACACACAAAACAAGCAGTACAAGCTCACTGTTTACACAACTACATTGCACGGCACCATCCACTGTCCACATACGATGAACAACAGACTAACGTGCACCAGCGGTTTTCTTAGGACTGTTGACTCACAAGTGACGCACTGCAGCAGGCAGCTTCAGGATTGCAGGAATAAACTGATGGGGGAGGGGGGTGAAGGGAGGGCATGACCAAGAATCCAGAAAGGAATGATTATGTTCAAACGGGTGGCTTGATAGGATATATCATTACAATAGAAGAATTTGATCAAAATGAATTTGAATTATTCCTTATCGAAAAAGCCAGACATGTAGGCTATTTTCCTTAATGCCAGGAGGACATAGTAAGAAAAGGAGGAAATGTTCTCCAAAAGCCAGACGTTTGGTCATCCTGCGCGTGACACCTCTTGAAGTCACAGGAGATTTGCTTGGTTTTTTTACCGGTACTGTGTGCTTGCTGTTAGAACAGCACAGTGGCAGTGAATGTGTTAACTGCATATTTTATTTTTCAAATCAAACATACATGCAATGAACTACAGTTAAATAATGAAGCACAACAGCAGTTCACCTTTTCATGATCAATCTTAAATTCTCTAAGGTCAGGATAAAACCAGTACATTATATTCTTTACAGATTGGTAGTTTTGGAACAGAAGGAACAGGAGGCCAAGAAGGTACAGCACACTTAAACCTGAAAAGAGAATTAAATTACTTAAATATGAAATCAATGTAAGTACAAAATTAATTTAGTAAATCTTAATATATGCACTCTTATAAGTATAAGAACTCAAAAAATGCACTTGCTGACCTGCCAACTTTCAAGAAAACCATAAAGAATTTTAGTGACTGCTTAATCAAGATTATCAATTGAATGACATAGAATGCACTGAAAAAAAAACTGACATAGAATGCACTAAATGTTTTGTACATATCAATTAAAAAAGCCCATTTATTATACAAATGCTTTGGCAATTTTAATCAATTTCATATACTATAATTATGATACTTGGCACTATTTCACACTTAGAGATTAAAACACAGTTGATATATAATCATCTCATTAGTATGCTGTCATTAGGTTCCATACACAGAAAAAAATTTCTTTTATAACTGCAAAATTATTGATATGTTGCAATAACTTTTTGTTTTAACCTTAAATTTGTGTGCCAACATGTAAGAATAACTCTAAGAAATGCAATTTTATATCTTATGTGAGGCTGATATTTTTCATTACTCTCTCTCTCTCTCTCTTTTAGCAGCTATCACCAATCCTAATACTACAGCACTTAGCAAGTTTTCCCACTAGGTTGCAGGCAGAGAGAATTGGGGATGCAAAAAGTGTGTGAAACTGTGATCAGTAAATCAAATCTGTAGGTGTCATGGATTTTGGGGCCACTTATTTCCCCCTCAAAATTATACTAACCTGGGGAAAGAAAAAAAACCATAAATCTGTCAAATATATTGTCCATAAAATAATTGCAATACAAGCAGAATTTCCTTTTAAGTTTTATGAGTAAACCATAAAACTTGGCAGGTATGAACTTATACAAAAAAATCAAGCCACATTGTATGAGTGTAAGCTGCTGATTCTGACGTAAGAATTCAGACTTTATTGCACTTTTATACATGACTAGAAAAAGAAATGTTAAAATAGCACCCAAGTATTTGCTAGTTTGTACCTAAAGTTTTGTTTGATGTTACTTCAGTTTAGAATACAGAAATGACATTCAGACCACCCCCTTTATCTCACTCACTCACTCACACACACTGACCTTACATTAATTTCAGTGGCACTTACACTGTTCCATCTTAAGTAGTGCTGCATTACTTTCCCGTATTTAATTTCTTGTGATACTGCACACAAGAATTGAAACATAGGTAATAGCTTAAAAGTGCTGATGAAACAAATTAACACAGCAATATTAGGGCAGTACAAGCTGTCAACATCTGAAACCTAAATTTCTCACAATATTTAGTTTCAAAATCTAATAATATTCCACTGATATCTGATTTTAAGGACTAACTTTGATATTTTATGTACATATTATGTTTATAGATAATATCTTAACAGTTTATGATTTTACTCTATGGATTTCCCATAGCTATGTTTCCAAAAATGTCAATCCCGAGAGATAATTATTACACAAGTTCATCCAACTAAGATTAACCAGATGTGCTGTTTTCGAGGCAAGCATTCCCGAGTTAAGCAAAGGTATACTGTTCTCCAATTTAAATGTTTATTCCACTTAATTCCAAAAAGAAAAAAAAATGTATGAAATGATTCTTTGAAAAATAATTAAAACTCAGGGTGACCATTAAAACAGGAAAGGCTGATATTTAGCAAAACTTATGTGAAAACACACACACACACAGGGCAAAGCAGAACATTATTTATTCAGATTTGACAAACATTTTAAATAACAATTTGTTGTAGCTCGCTGAGAATTTCTAGTACAAGGGCCACATGATTTGCAAAAGACCTCCGTAACACGTTTCACTGACACAAAGGTTGGCTTGGACTGTTAAGGCAATTACTATTTGAATACATTTTAATGTTGCTGGAATAAAATGCAACAAGTATAACTGATTAAACTTTTCTCAGTCACTGCTTTTTTTTTTTTGATTGGAGGTTTAACGACCACCATGAGCAACTCAATGGGCTATAAGCAGTCGCCCGTCCCTAATTTAGGGTCACTGGCTCCAGGGAAGGGAGAGAGCCAGTGCCGTAAGACAAAACACCAGTCACTGCTGCATCCCATACGTCCACGTGCAGTGATCGCTTTTTTGGATTTCATGTATGCAGATGAGCCACCCTCAGCCTAGATAAATGAGCATGCCTGGAGACTGAACGGTGACGCAGGTGATGATCACAGAGCAGTATATATACCGTATATACTCGTATAGGTAGACTTTTTTTAATGAAATATTTAGGTCGAAATTAGGGGTCGAACTATACACGGAAAATATTTCTGATAGGTTGAAAACCAAAATTTTGATGCCTTATGAAAATGAGCATACTTAGCCCTTTGCGCCATCAGTTCATTTACAGTTGTATTTTTAGTCATTTTCCAGGTGTTACTGGTACAGAAGAAAATTATTGCTAAGAATTTTCTTGATTTTATAATTTATATGTACGAGTTTTTTGGTATGAAGAAGGAAAAGAACAGACTATTGCAAAAGGAGACCGCTGCCCCTGCTTAGCGACGGTGGAGATGAGAGGCGTGACAATCTACAGAACAGCGGTAACTTTATCAACGCATCCCGAAAACAAAAGTGTTTCAACTTGGCCGATCGCTCAGAATAACATTGCCACAGATAGTAAAAAAGTGCATTAGTTTAACAGCCTACTTACATTTGTTATTAAATTGAGTGTGCCCCAGCTCTAAAAATCAAACAAACAGTAACCTTTTCTGAAGACTAAGAGCGAGCAAAAAGGATTGCATCTTTACTGAATGAGGCGAATGTTTGGTTTTGTCACTAAAGCCAATTGTTTGTCACAAACACGGTGGAGAGGGGGATGAAACTCGGGAGTAGATAAACAATCGCTCTGTCAATCATAGACTGGTCCAGCTCAGCAGTTGACTGACAGCAGCTACACTGCACAGGGTACTTGGGAGAAAATTTTATAGAACAAATTTTCTTCAATTTTTTGAATAGTTGCATGCAAATTTTACAGTGTCCACAATACATCAAAATAAAAATTAATTTTAAATTTTGACAAAATCCATTGAAAACTTAAAAAACTATCAGGTTGACATCAAGACCTATTTACGCTTTCCAAATATGTTTCAGGAAGTTTTTTTTTTCTTTTTAAATAATGATGTGCCTTACGACGTTTGGTAAATGCATCATGATTCGTTAGATGTGGGAGCAAATGCTTTACTCTCCATGAATGAACTGGTGAAAACTCGCTCGCAAAAATTGGGAGAAAGGTTGGGGGGGGGGGGGGCTATATGCAAAAGTGGGTTCATATATTGTTAAAGTGTGTAACCTTCCCCTGAAAACTCTCTAACCAGGGTGGTGAGCCCTATCATTTTCCCTGAATTGTGCCTGAATTCCACCCACGTTTTGCGGCAAACTGCCGCAAGCAACATTGCGAGAGCCAGCTACAACAATAAATAGTAGGTTCACATTTCCAAATGCTGGCGCTTCCTCGGAAAAGAAAAAACATTTTTTTTTTTTAATTTATACACAAGATAAGTATACAAAAACTGCAGATATTCACATAAAAATCGGGAAGGGGGGGTCAACTATACATGGGATATACAAAATCTGCAAATATTCAGATAAAAATCGGGGGTCGATCTATACACGAGTATATATGGTACAACTCGAAGACCGGCATTCGGTTAGTAGAGTGTTTGGAGTCAGAATGGGAAAAGCTGCCGATTTATCGAAGTTTGATGAAAGACAAATTGTGATGGCATGGTGCTTCGGAACTACGATCTCGGAAACGGTGCGGCTTGTGGGTTGTTTACGTGACGCTGTAGTGAGTATGTATTGAAAGTGGTGCACAGATGGCCAAACGATGAACCATCGTCCAGCCGTGTGTCGTCAGCAGCTCATTGATGCCAGAGAAAAGTGGAGACTGTTGTGCATTGTTCATGGCAACAGCAGGGCCACAGTGTGGCAAATCACCTGCAGCCCCAACAATGGTGATCAGAGCAATGTGTCACACCACACAGTTCATCACAGCTTTCTGTGCATGGGCTTGCGTAGCTGGAGACCCAGCCAGGTCCCCATGCTCACTGCACGGCATCGCCAACAACACGTGAAATGTGTCCAAGATCATCGAGATTGGACCGTGGATGATTGGAAGAAAGTGGCCTGGTCTGACGAATCAAGATTCCTGATGCATCACATAGATGGCCGAGCGCAGATATGCCAATTACCAACAGAGGCTATGGCACCTGGTTGCACTGTTGGGTGGAAACAGGCTGGTAGCGATGGTGTTATGCTGTGGGGGATGTTTTCTTGGAACACTTTAGGCCCCATTATCCCAATAACACAATCCTCGACAGCTGCCAGGTATCTAAACATTGTTGCAGACCAATTTTACCTATTCATGGCAACTGTGTTACCAACTGGTGAACATGCCACACTGCCAGAATCATCAAGGAGTGGTTCGAGGAACATGCCGGTGACTTTCTGTTAATGCCCTGGCCTCCAAATTCACCTGACATGAACCCCAATCGAACATTTGTGGTTCGACTTGGAAAAGCAGGTTCATGCTAAACCACCACCTCCTCAAAATGTACGGGAACTGGAGGACGTGCTATTGACATTATGGTACCAGATAACCCCCCCCCCACGCCACCTCATCGAATCGATGCCTCACCGAGTGGCTGCTGTTTTGCGGGATAAAGGGTGTCCCACAGCTTATCAGGTAGGTGGTCATAATGTAATAGCTCATCAGTGTATGTCATACATCAGGTTTGAAAAGTGCTCTAGAAATTTTTATTTCAATGTCTCGGATGCATTCGTTGTTGTTGCTTATTACACATTATGTCCAACACATGGCAGCACATTTCAACAAATAGTCATTTTTTCAGCGGAATAATCTAGTTTCATTCAGGTAGTAAATCACATGATGAATTATTGGGTGACATCATTGAGAATAAATAGTCAGAATCTTCAGATGATGAATGTGGTATTCAAGCAGCCAGGAGAGATGGGTTGAAGAAAAGACAGTAAATAATGCTTCTCCTCCCTTCGGTTACACTGAAACTCTTAGAATTCTTGTTAATCTTAGTATAGGTAATTCACTTGAATATTTTGAGTATGTTTTTGATGATCCTATGGTAGAAATTATTACTGAGGAAACTACTAAGTATGCTGAGCAGTGAATTCATTCTGAGGTTGCTAAAAATCACCAAGAAGTAACAAATAGTGAATAAGTAACAATTTGGGAAATTCATATCAGCAACTACTAACAAAGAAAGATCTGCAAGAAACAGTGCCATTTGATGTAGCAAACGTGATGCCAATGGAAGGAGCTTCACGTTCATGCAGCATTGGTCAGTATTGAGCTTTTGGTAGTTGTGCACGTGAGTTAGCGTCTTTATACAACTTGCCTGGAAAATATTGAGTGCCTTTATGCAGATCTAATTACAAAGCACATCCAAAAGCCACTGTTTTCAGCTTTCCTGAAGGTGAAAGCCTTTGAAGAAGATGGATTTCTTCCATACCAATAAAGAATTTTGAACCCACTGTGAAATTAAAAAGTTAGTTAAGTCAAATTGTTCTCATGATAGCATGTTCTGCTTTCGTTGTAAATACAACTATAATTTAGTGAATTGTTAGTCCTTATTTTGATTGACAGAGCAAAATTTAAAGGCTAGTCTCTCGATTATCAGCTCATTATTTGTTGTCGTTCAAATAATGATATTACTTGCCATTCAACATTTCATTTTTATGAAAAAATTTAATTTTTATTTACAAAATTCGTGGTCAGTAGTGTTCAAATTTAAAAAAAAAATGTACAGATATTATCAGCACATCAAGTATCGCTGATATTATCAGCACATCAAGTATTGCTGATATTATCAGTGCATTCAGGCAAAGAAACTGGCAATAAATAATTACATTATTTATTAATCAACATTTCATTTCCGTAAAACAAATGTCATTTTTCTTATCAAAATTGCTGTGTATCAGTGTCCCAATAAAAACAAGAATTCGCGTGAAATGTACAGAACTACTAGATGCGCTGATAAATCTGAAGGCTTGCCCAAAGAAAAGTTTATTGGAATGTCCAACAAATGTATCCGAAAGTTTGGAATATGTCCGAAAGAATTCACTTATATCGTTAAACTTCAGCATGATCCCTGAAATTTACTGTCTGACAAGTTAAAATGTATATATGCACATATATTCATGGGCTTACAATTTTTGTAAGTTAGTGAATGTACAATTTAATTTAAAATAAGTTGTGGTAGAGATTGAGGTTTGGATTAGAGAACTATGAACCTGAATTGTCTACATTGAAATCTTTTGCAAAGCAGCACTTTATTTCCTATTTAGGTTCATAGTTACATGTATAAGAATTAGTTTCAGAAATATTGGCAGTGAAACATTTCTCTCAGCAAAAAACACATCATGCAAAAAAGAAAGTACTTATGTGTAATGAAGGAACACATTTGTTGATGCATGTGTTTTCCACTTTTTAGGGAGTCTTTTAATGTGTTAATTGATATCTTCAATATCTTTACAGATATTGAAAAATGAAAAAAAAGTGACATTCAGATTTTCCAGCATACAATTTGCAATGATATGTGCATAAATTCGAAGATGTCCAAATTAATACATTCCATGTTCATTTGACAAGGAACTTTTTCCTAAATGATTCTAATTTATAATTTTTTTTTTTACCTTCTAGAAGTATTTGCAAGATTTGCGCACATATCTTACTGTATTTTCAGTAAATATACTCACTAAATCGGAAATTTTGCTTTCGCATTCGTTACGTAATTAAAGAAAAATCTTTTTCTTTTTCTTTCATTTTAGTATAAATCAAACGCGAAGGGAATTTCTAAAAGTTTTAAGTGAAATTATTATGTCCATACAGTCCTAGCAATTTGCCATTAACGCACTTAAAAAAAATCATAGTTGCAAAAGTACTTAACATAAAATACGGGGCTTTTCACATTATGCGTGAAAAAACTTATGTTTGTGCTCCTTTAGCCAAATTGAAAACTAAAGGAAAAATTTTCTGAAATATTTAGTTTTAAGACCCGTACATTAAATCATTTCCCAGCACAAGAGCGAAACTTTGAATTCCCGGATTTACAGATATTGCTAGAAACTGAGAAAAAAAAAAAAATGAAAGCTAAGAATGTAATCTTTTGATGTTATTTAAGGATAAAAAACATAGAGAAAAAACATGGTCGATTTATTGCTGTGTGCACAAATTGTCTACCTAGTATATCACACTCGAGAAACTATTTTCTGCTTAAACACAGTGGTACTTCGTCTGCATTTTCAGGAGCGGAGAGCTAGAGTCTGTGGGCTCGCTCCCTCTGGCACCACAGACCAGTTCGGAGGCTTTCTTAAACTTCAGAGGGTTTTGACTGTGCGCTGTTCCTTGTTTTGAAATCTACCAATATTCTTTAGAACTAAATGTAATTTTTAGTCCTAAAGAATATGGTTTTGCATCTGTAAATTTCAAATAAATATATTCTCTTGTATACAAAAATTCATACATCTTATTTCTAATTATTACTGAAAATAAATTATTTGCCAATAACTCTAAAACTGATTGCTATGCAGGGAAGCAGCAAATATAGGTGTAGTGAAACTCATAAAACATTAGTTTATTATTAAGGCAAAAACATGTGTAGGAGTTAATTCCTTGCATATTTTTCATCAGGATTAACTATGTATCAAATATCGGGGATAAAAAAAAACTGACACTTTCTAGACCATACACCCGACAAATATCTGACTGAGAAGATTTTTATTACCCCAGTGTGTTTACCTTTTCATCATTAAATTTCCAAGTAAACCAATTCAGAATTAAATCTCATTCTTGAATAAAAATTTGAAAAGAACAAAAATTTTATAATATACATACTAACTGCCACACTTTCATTTCTCACTTAGTGTAAGAACCAAGCATTTTCACATCTAGCTTTTACTACCATATGTAAAGATTACTTGTAAGAATGAACATTGTTCACAGGCTCTCTTACTGAAAACATATCAGTGAAGCTGACAAGGAATATCTTTGGTCAGCCCTGCTCTTAAAAAATTCTATACTATTCCAAATTCCTTAATATGTACACATGGTTCACACACTTTTTTATTCACAGAATTCCAGGACTTTTCCAGGACATTTCCAAGACTTTTTAGACTTTTTTCAAGGACATGCAATCCAAATGCTCCAACTTAAAATATAGTGAAACACCATAGGCCTGTTCAACCTGTAACCTACAACTCTCTACATGCTTGAGCAAACATAATGCAAAATGTTGAAAATGATGTCTGCTGTAGCTAATGAGAAACTCAGAATCACAAATAAGTACTGAAATACCAAAACAGTCACTGAAAATGCAACCAGGTTTAATTTACTACAAAACTTTTACATACATTTTTATACTAAACTGATTTTGGAAAAAAAAATCGACTTTGGCTTCAGTTCAATTATTGAGGCAAATTACAGAATAAAAAAAAACCCATAAAACCCAAAAATATTTAGATATAAAATCTATAGTCAGAACATAAATGTGGCATTACTCTTGAAATGCTTTCATATACCACACAATCAATGTACAAAATACTATTTATATTTAATTACTCTGAAATAATTGCTTACATTGGAAATTTAAGGTAAGGAAAGGTGAAATATTTGGAACCTTTTCAAAGGAACAAAGGGATTATTATTGCTTAAACAAATACTCATGGGAACAAGAATTTGTGTTACATTTTATTTAGGAAAAGAACTTTCAACATAATAATATGCATGCTCAAGCTTCTAACATTGATGCTCTAGCTATATTTTAAATTTGTACTCACTGGCAAACAAAGTATGCACAAAATTTTCTAAAATGAAATGAAAGAGAATAACTGGAAAACCTTAAATACAAGGGCTATGTGTGCAGCTGCATTCTGGGCATGATTAAAAAACTAATTATAGCAGATGGAAAGTGATTAGTTGGCTCAGAAAATATTAAAAAACAACTAGATTTAAGTTTCTCATACTAAAAAGCAATCTGATTTTACAGCAATTTTTTACATATTAAAGTATTCATTAGCAAATTTCAGTAAAGGTCAAAAGAAGCCATAAAAAAAATCAGCTGCTTACAAAACATCAGTTGTTTACTTCCACCAGTGGTTAAAAAGTATGTTATGAAAATCAACAAATGGTGCACAAAAAGTTTCTCATAGCAGAAGGATAGTATTGGAGACAAGATTTTTAAATCACACAGTTAAAAGAAGAGATATAGAAGGAAACATGATATTGCTCTATGCCTTCTAGTGGAAGAATTTTGCATAATGGAAAAATTGAAAACAGGCAAAAATTATTCTTCATAGCAAAAGCTATGCTAAAGAAAAAGAACGTTTCAAATACGTCTCCCAGAAGCAGAGATAGCAAGAAAATGGTTTTAACCTTTACACCTCCTTGGGGGAAAGTTGTGCATTATTTAAAGAGGATCTTCTAATTGTAGCAAAAATCTTATTTGCTGCTCCCCATCTTTATTGTAGTGAATGGCATACAGTAAAAAAAGAAATTTTTCAATAGGGGCTTTTAGAAGCAGAGATACAGCTGCAAACAGAAGCACACAAACACTACCTAGTGGCAGAACTGTGAACTACAAGCCTAAAATGTTCCATAAGGTAAATGGTACTCAGTGTTAAAATATTTTTTTTAAATTGGACATTTAGAAGTACAGATATTGACAAAAATATATTAAATATTTGTGCCCCTAGTGGCAAAATTGCGCATTATTTTGGGAAGAAAATACACACAAGGAGTTTTCATAGTTAGTGATCGAAAAATAATAAATTTTCAATTGGGTTTCTAGTCCCGCTGATATTGCTGCTGTAAATGGAAACGTGAACTTAAGCTCACTTGTGCATTATGAAAAAATTGAAATTATATGAGAAACGTTTTGCACCGAAAATGCTTGGCAACAAAGAAAGAATATTTTAAACTGGACTCATAGAAACATAGTTATCGACAAAAATAAGATATGTACATACGTCCCCTGGTGGGAAAACTATGCACTATTTTAAGCAGGAGATATTCTCAAAAGGTTATATGAGGTGAGTGGTATCAGTTCACGAAAGAATTTTTTTAATCAAGTTTCCAGAAGCTCAGATTTTGTTGCAAATACATCAGAAGCCGAAATAAGCACTTATGGTAGCCAAACCCTTCTTTACCAAAAATGAGAAACTATATGCAAAACATTTCCCATCAGGAGCTGTATCTGATGCAGGAAGTATTTTTCAATCATATCGGACTTTTAGAAGCGGAGATATCGGGAAAACCGCGATGTACCTTTACGTCACCTAGTGGAAAATCTATGTATTACTTCAAAATGAGACTGTAACTAAAATAGTCTTCGATATAAATGGCATCGAAAGGAAAAAGAATTTCTTCAATCAGATATTTAGAAGCAAATATATGAAAAAAATATTTTGAATTCAATAGGACCTACATTCACACTTTCTAGCAGCAAAGTTGTGCATCAGAAAAAAAAAAACGGAATTACAGGATCATTGTTCACACATTTCTATTTTTCCAATAGTGAATACAAAAAGAATTTTACAAATCAAACTAATAGTTGCAGAGATATGGTGTCCCCCGGCCGGACCGACAAAATGAAAACATACGAATGCACAACCTTTTTTTTTTTTTTTTTTTTTTTTTTTTTAAACAAAAGACACGAGTAATAACGCAGCTTCAGTACTGCTAACAGACAAGAAAACCAACAGCCCCACATTTTGCAAGGAGTAAGAAGGAAAATTTGTCAGACATAAGTTATATCAGCAGAAAAATTCTCAACTACAGAACATCGTGCAAGGACAAAAAGGCAGGAATGAATAACATTCCTGGACATGTAACAGAGTTTTAGGACTTTTCCAGGACACTTACGAACCATGCGTACATCAAAAGCGCTAATTTTACATAAGACAGTGTTAGAATTAGGAATAAATCTTCTACTGGCCCAGCAGACCACTAGAATTTGCAAACAACCCTGGTCCATCAAAATGTTCACTGGTCTGTAAAAAAATAATAAAAAAAAATTTAATGACATTTACAATATATGTAAAAAATAATGTATGATTTCAACGAAATTATCTCTAATATTTGTTTTTAAACCTATCATTAGTTTGCAGCCTAAAAAGAAAGTCATACAGCAAGGTAAAAGAAATGGAAATTCATTTTTTAACTTATGACAAATTAGAAAAAAAAAAACTCCCTGGCCATCTGGGCCAGTAAAATCAATAGTTCAGTGTCCGACAGAAGTTTTACTGGCCAATGGCCAGCGGACTACTGGGTATTTTGAATGCTGTAAGACTTATGTTACAGTACCTTCTTTGAATTATGAAGTTAAAACTCTATTTTATGCAACTCAGATCTATGTTTCATTCATTTTTAATCCAGTTTATTACTTCTGGTCAGCAGAAATTATTCAAAAATTAGCATTGAAGGCATATGTAAATGAGGAATTTGTGTAAAAATAGCTTTAAAAAATATGTACCTATATGCATGTCCATGCTTAAAACATAAAAATAATAAAATCTATGAAGAAAGAAACATTCTTCATAACACATGGAAACTTTTGCAGGAATTTTAGGATTTTTGCAGTAGAATTTCCCTCTTTTTCGGGATTTTTCCGGCGGTCTCTGTGCATACTCCTTTGTTCAGGAGACCACGTTTTAAGTTTGGTTTACAGCACATGCAACATGAGTTGGCCCTTACTTTTCAAATGTAGAACTCATTTACGAAATAATTTGTAAATACGTTAACTAATTCAAGTTACTCTTTCCATTTAATGAATTTACAAAAAAGGAAGTGCCTGTAGATAATTAATTATTCCATTGTAGTGTATTGGTTATATTTGTGTCTTTCATTGGTACTATTGGTACTTAGTTGTTTAATACTTCATTGGTATAAGAAATTTGGTTCTCAGAGCAGTATGAGTCGGGCTTGATAATCCAGACTGTAATTGGAATGGTTCTATCATTTTTATTAATTTGAACATTAATCAATATATCTCATGTGATTATATCATAAAGTTCACATACCATACGACTTACAGACGCTTTGACGTCTGTAAGTTTTCTGTTTTACCCGTTATATAAAGTGGTACAGTCTGCAGCGGTGTATTAAATTATTCAATTAAGATACAATGCAGTTAAAACTCCTAAAAATGTTACATACGGAAGTGCTTCCATAAGTAACATAAAAAAAAATACTTCCGTAAGTAACATTAAAAATTTTACTTATGGAAGTGCTTCCGTAAGTAACATTAAAAATTTTACTTATGGAAGTGCTTCCGTAAGTAACATTTTTAGGAGTTTTAACTGCATTGTATCTTAATTGAATAATTTAATACAACGCCGCAGACTGTACCACTTTGTATAACGTGTAAAACAGAAAACTTACAGATGTCAAAGCGTCTTTATGTTTAACATTTATTTTATTTATTTTTTTATTCTATTTTATTATTATTTTTTACTTGTTTCAGTTACTTTTTTTTTTTTTTTTTTTTTTCTGGAGAGCATCTTGCTTTTGTTTTTGGGTCGTAATAGTTGTGTGGACAGGTTTTTTAGTAATTGGGAAGGGTTGCAAACCTTCTGTTTAGTTATTATAATTATCTTGCAGACTGGATAATGCAGAACCCCACACTTTCTGGTCTATATAGAGGTATGAGAGGTGTTATCTATTCTAGCCCTTGATGAAGCCATGGATGACAGCTGCCATATGTTCTATAAACCTTCCTTTTTCTACTGGTTGATTCTTTTTTATCTCTTCTTTTGCTTTCCCAAATCAGAGTTTTCTCACGTTTTTAGAAATTTGCTATGATTGTTGTGTTATATATATATATACATATACACAGTTGAGTCACATTATTGTGCCCACCTCCTACTTTTGACATCAACAGCGTGTAGCCAATGGAAGAAGGCACGTGTTGTGAGCTGGCTGGGAGGGTATATAAGGTGAGCTGTACACATTCTGAAAACATATCACTTGTTGAACGGGATTCACACCTAAATAACACAGTAAACAAATCTATACAAACTCTGTTTATTGGTGTGAAAGTATAATTAAAGAAGGAATACAAGGGAAAATTGTATCTCCCGAGCTTTCGCTCTCCAACCGGGAGGCTTTCTCAAGGGTTGCAAACGTTACTAACAAGTCTGGCGAGTATAATCAAAAGATTTTGAAACACACACTGGTGTTCGGGAACGTCGTACTTTGAAAATTTGATGCTGGAGGCAAGAGGCGTACACGGGTTTCTTTCATGCGGAGAATCATCTCAGCATGTTCCTCCACGCGGACGGAATATCAACAGATTGGGTATCGTTGCATACGTAAAGATGTGTGGAGATTTCAGTACTCTCTCTGATCAGTGTACCTTTTTAGCCAGTATACGGCACAATTATTTTTACTTTATCCCATAACGGGACTGAGTTTTTCTGTGCTACTTCTTTAGACAAGGCTATTAAGGTCTTTCCCAATCTGATGTCTCTCATGTGCTCCTTAGACCTCACAGCAATCGACCTTTTTTTAACGTCTGCAACCCTTGAGAAAGCCTCCCGGTTGGAGAGCGAAAGCTCGGGAGATACAATTTGCCCTTGTATTCCTTCTTTAATTATACTTTCACACCAATAAACAGAATTTGTATAGATTTGTTTACTGTATTATTTAGGTGTGAATCTCGTTCAACAAGTACTTAACCGCTTTTCCGGGCGTTCACGGGAAAATGTTTAAGATCTACAGAAACGGCAGACTGAAACTGGCAAGAGAAAGTGCGCACCTAGACTTCCTCACTGAATGCAAGAAGCGGAACGTCTGCCCGAGGTTCCTGCGCATCAAGTCAGAGATAACAGACAGCTGGTTCCGTCGCAGGCTTGAGAATTTCCAGCGTAGCACATTAGCATCGTTGGTACGAAGAAAAAGAATGGAGGTTATGTCTCTCCACGCTAAAGTGTTTCGTTGGCACAATTAATATCATAGCAAAGAAACCATCATTGTTGACGAATGAATAACGAGAACACACATGCTAGTGGAAAGAGTCGAAGTGATCATGAGAGAGAAGCACCGCAGAAAACTGTGTGATTTATCGGATGGACATCTACAATTCCCTACGGAAAACAAGATTCCTGTTGTAAATGTGTCCGAAAAAGTACTCACTGCAGAGGAAACGAATATCTTAACACAAGGCCCAAAGTTTTGCCCCAGAACGAAACTCAACATCAAGGAAATAATCCCGCACCTGGAATCAGCCATTGAAAGACTACCCTCTTTTGAACAGGACACAGTGAGGCACTTAGCAGCCGAACAACTGAAGAGAAGTTTAGCCACACGAGTAAAACATGACATGCAAGCATGGTCAGTCATAAAGAACTTGCGAAAGAGGGAAAATCTGGCAATAACACTTCCTGATAAATCGAACCAGATTGCCATAATGAATAGGAAAGATTATGATGACGAGCTGAAGACCTTTATCATAGAGTCGGCATCGACCAAAGTTGCTACCGACCTGACAAATACCCTGGTATCCAAAGTACAAGGGATGAAAAAGTGGGCTAGCTTGCCAGAAAGCATCAAGAAAGCATCAAGAAAGTAGCCGTCACCCCACCGGGACCAGCGATACCACCGTTTGGTCGGCTTAAACACCACAAACCTGGGCACAAAGTGAGACCCGTTGTCTCTAAAATTAGAACCCCCACATATTACCTTGAGAAAGAGTTATCAGTTTTCCTCAAGAAATACCTTCCACCCTCTCAACACGCCCTTAGTTCAACACAAGACTTTATAAGTAGGACTAGAGGCGTAGTCTTGAACGAGCACAATATATTAGCAAGCCTCGACATAACATCCTTATACCTGTCAATACCGGTAGAGGAGGCCTGTGACAATCTCAAGATACGGTTATCCAGGGATGATGAATTTCTCCCAGAAGCGGTGGAAGATATAAGAAGAGCCCTAAACCTGACTGCGAACAACAATTTCTTTTGTTACCAAGGAACTATATACAAACAGACCAGAGGTGCTCCTATGGGTTCTCCGCTGTCAAGCATATTAGCAGAAGCAATATTACGCCCACTAGAAGAGAGAATTTTCTCCTGCACCATCAAAAAGTCACGTATATGGTTCCGATATGTTGACAACATATTTTTCATATGGCAGTATTCTGACGTGGACCTTCAAGAATTCTGGGGACAAATCAATACTCAAATTCACCTAGAAAGGGAAACTGAAGGAAAACTACCATTCCTAGATGTTATGTTGCATAAAAATCAGAATGGCCGACTTGACACGGCAGTTTACTACAAACCAATAACAATTCCCAACTTTATCGCACCTAAATCTGTATCTCCAAATTCATATAAAATGGCAGCATTTAGAACATATTTTGAAAGAGCTTTCAACGTCTGTTCCAGCATAGAAACAAGGAACAAAGAGATATTAGATATCATTAATAAAGGCATTGCAGCTGGTTTCCCTTAACATGATCTAAGAAAAGTCCTACAAAAAGTCCAGTCAAGGTATCGTACAACCCCCATGGCGAAAGGAGATAATTTACGTTACGCCGGATCTGTGCCGTAAATCCCAAAATTCTCTTACTCATTCAAAAGTCTAATGAGACGCCATGGCCTTCACATTGGCGTCAGATCCCCGAACAGCATACACAGAGCAGTGGCAAACACGTGCAGAAACCCAGACAAGAAATCGGAAGCAGGAGTGCACACGATACCTCTGATGTACCAAAACGGTTCATCGAAAGTCTACATCGGAATGACGAAAAGGTCGATTGCTGTAAGGTCTAAGGAGCACATGAGAGACATCAGTTGGGAAAGACCTTAACAGCCTTGTCTAAAGAAGTAGCACAGAAAAACGCAGTCCCGTTATGGGATAAAGTAAAGATAATTGTGCCGTATACTGGCTACAAAGGTACACTTATCAGAGAGAGTATTGAAATCTCCACACATCATTACGCATGCAACGATACCCAATCTGTTGATATTCGGTCCGTGTGGAGGAACATGCCGAGATGTTTCTCCGCATGAAAGAAACCCGTGTATCGCCTCTTGCCTCCAGCATCCAATTTTCAAAATACGACGTTTCCGAACACCAGTGTGTGTTTCAAAATCTTTTGATTATACTCACCAGACTTGTTAGTAACGTCTGCAACATTTGAGAAAGCCTCCCGGTTGGAGAGCGAAAGCTCGGGAGATACAATTTTCCCTTGTATTCCTTCTTTAATTATACTTTCACACCAATAAACGGAGTTTGTATAGATTGGTTTACTGTAACATATCACTTGTTGCTGTCATGGATAACGATTTATCAGATTTGCAAAATGGTATGAATATCGGCTTTCGGGCCAAGGGTGGTAGTATTTTTGAAACAGCACAGTTTGTGAACTGTTCGCGTGCTGCTGTGGTTGAAGTGTATTGTGATTGGAGAAATGGCACCATTACGCATAAGTGATGTGGAAACCGCAGAGCACCACCTGCCATTGATGTGAGAGATGAACATCAACTTCGAAGATGCGCAAGGGCTGATCAACACGTTAAAGTGAAGCAACACTGGCAGAATGAACCAGGGGCCTACCGGAACTAAAATTAAAGATTAAAATTGGTGATTTTTTCGAGTGGACATTGGCCAGTGGGTGAACAAAATCTAGTGGCCACTTTCCTTATGGCTATTTCGTGTTGTATATACATTTTATCACTGCACTGAATACCTTTCATTTATTTAGACATAGTTAAATTTAAGTTTAGTAGTTACAAGGGCACACTGTCTATTGTCCAGTGCAATTAAATGGATAAATATAATCTTAAAAGTTATATATTTCTTCAACCACATCAACCAAATTTTCAAGACAGTATTTATTGGAAAGATAATTTAATCATTTTTATTTGGTCTCTCGCTATGTTAAAAAAAAAAAATCTCTCAATCTCTCCACCATAAATTGATAGTGGATGGGTCAAATTTTCAAGGAGTACTTACTTTTGCTTACTTTATTTAATTTGCTGTATTTTCTAAAGTCATTCTTTGCATGACAGCATTGTCTGGTCATCAAGAACATTGCCCACAATGCTTGCATTCTCTTAACTTCTGCATTACTTGGCATAACAGTCAGCAATATTGAGTATTTCAACAATTTGTGCTATGACCTTCATGTACTAAAAATTGCTTGTTTTTAATTTCTCTAGCAGTTTTTAGTGAGTTATTGATGGTCAAAAATGTTCAGACATTATGTTTCGAAGCTGCTTCCATTCTGCTAAATTTTTCATTTCATTCCATTTATTTTTGGTTAGGTTCTTCTTGGTGTCAAAATGAAAACTGGCTGTATAGCTTTCAAAAATGAATTTCATATCTTATAGCAGAATCATTTTGTGGTACAGCTGAGATTGGGAGAAATTTGATACCAACCTGGTCACTTTATTTTACAGACTCGCAATGATTCCTGACCACTAACAGAAAATATTCAGTAATTTCCTGGGTTGTTCTAATGAATATTACATTAAAAACATTGATAAACCTTCACAGGTGTTGAAAAAATAGTCATGACAAAATAAGAACGCTTGCAGAGTATCCTGATCCCATCAGATTTTGTCCAGTTTTCAAACCCAGTGTCAGCTTGCTTTTTTTTTTTTTTTTTTTCTTTCGGAGAACGTTCAGTTTTGGTAGAATTTTAATGATTTGTCATTTTTCCTGTTTGCCCACCACAGACCTTCCAAATACTACGAATTCCCCATAGTCACTACGAAAATCGTCGATTGCTGGGGAGTTCGGGAAACATCGAATATACTACAGAAATAAAAAATCTGGTTGTCGAGTTTTTTTGTTCTTCAGAAAACGTTGTTTTGGTAGAATTTTAATGATTTGTCATTTTTTCTGTTTGCCCACCTCAGACCTTCCGAATTCTTCACAGTCACTACGGAAATCGTCAATCGCTGCGGAGTACGGGAAACATCAAATATACTACGGAAATAAAAAATCTGGTTGTCGGTCTTTTCTCCTTCAGAAAACGTTGTTTTGGTAGAATTTTAATGATTTGTCATTTTTTCCTGTTTGTCCACCTAAGATCTTCCAAATGCTACAAATTCACCATAGTCACTATGGAAATCGTCGATCGCTATACGGAAAACATCAAATATACTACAGAAATAAAAAATCTACGAAATAATGTTATTCAATCATTTGTTCAAAGTTTTATTTTCATGCTTTTAAAATTTTAACATTCATTAAACATTTTTGGGACTGTTTATTGGATGTTTTTAATGTTGTGACATTTGTCTGATATAATTTGAGCATCTTTCATGCCGTTCGTCGCCTGAAAATGATTATTTTAGCACAGATGAAAATGTTCCGTAATTTTCTAAATTTTGAATTTTTCTTACCCCAAGATGCACTTTCTTTTCACTTTCTGGTTACATTCTTATGTTATATTTTTTCTGATTATGTTTCTCGTTTTTAATAGCTTCAGTAATAGTGAAAAAGAACACTTTCGTATTTTAAAAGTTTTTTCTAGCGAAGCGCAGTTTTTTATTTTTAACCGCCTGTTCTTCGAAACCAATCAATACGGAAAGTGTTTTTTTCTTTTCTGCTTTTTTAAAGCTAAATTAAATTTCAAAATCGGTACTTATTCCTCCCCTGAATGGAAAAGGCCTTTTCCGTGACCCGTAAAAATGACTATCACGGCAAAGTGAACAATACAGTACTGATTTTTTATATATAATTTCGCTGAAAAACTTGTGTTTACCCATTCCTTTGTAACATTTTACAGACAAGAGTTGTTTTTTTTATTTTGTTTAAAGCCAACTTCACACGTGCAAAGGAAACGCGACTCTGCGTGGATTGAAAGACGGCGCGCGGCACGGAAAGTGAAGTCCCGATTTTCTACCTCTGATTTCTTTTTGTAAACAAAAGGGAAAATGCTTGCCCATTTTATTTGATGATAAGCAAGAAGGGCCTAAGCAATGGAAAAACGTGCATTTTCAGAGCAACCAAACTTTAAAAAACGAGCTGCTGAAGACGAGTTGTGATGGCCACAGTTCCATCTAAAGCAACAGGTGTCCAAAAACAAACAGCCGCCCCCGTTCTTGAAGAGTGAATCTATAAATAGTTCGTACCCACTTATTTGCGGAGGAAAGGGCTGTTTTTCACGGCGCGAGTTGGATGATTTGAAAATACATTTCCTATTACAGGAGCGTTTAAAAAATGCAAATTAATTTTTTAGCAATGGAAAAAAGGCAAATTTTCGAGCGTGGTGACTAAAATCACTTTTTCTACTGGACATTTTATTTTATCCAGTCACCACGTGGCGACCGCTAATTTTAATCTTTAACTAAAATGACAGTTTAGAGAACCCTGCTGCGTATGGGGCTCTGATGCAGACGGATGGTCACTGCACCTATCCTAGCGAAGGTGCATCGGCAGAAAAGACTTACATTTGCATGGCAGTATTAGAATTGGGAATTGGACCTCCACTGATTGGCAAAGGATTGCCTTCTCTGATAAGTCACGTTTTCTGCTTCATCGAACGAATGGACGTTGACATATAAGGCGAGAAACACCGGAGAACACACACTCTTCAACCATTGCTGGAAGAATCCAAGCTGGTGGAGGCAGCGTTATGGTCTGGGGAATGTTTTCGTGGCATTCTCTGGGTCCACTCATATCTGTGAAAGGCACTATAGACCGAATTCGTTATGAATCCATCCTTGCAGACCACGTACACCCATACATGCTGATGGTCTTCCCTGGGGCAGATGGAATCTTCCAGCACAACAATGCGACGTGTCACACAGCTAGAAATGTCCGAAAGTGGTTGGAAGAGAACGATGAAGACTTCAAAGTACTTCCCTGGCCCACTAATTCTCCAGACTTAAACCCAATTGAGCATCTGTGGGACCACCTCGATCGTGTTGTTTGCTCTATGGATCCTCCAGCAGCTGTCAGACGCACTGCAGTCAGCATGGCTCCACATACATGTGAACATTTTCCAGCACCTTATTGGGTCACTCCCAGCCCATCTAGCTACTGTCAGGACTGCACATGGCTGTTATTCTGGATATTAGTTGGTGGTCACAATAATGTGACTTGACCGTGTATTATATAATGACAGACAATGAATGTTTAGAAATAGTACACATGACATTCGCGTGGACAAAGAAACATTTTCAGAAAGTCAAGCATTTATGAACAACTGATCAAGAAGGGGTCAATATTGGCATTTTATAATCATAATTAAAATACAGATAATGAAATGTACAGATCTGCCAACTTTCAGGAATTGAAATCCGTAAAAAAAGTTCAGGAAACACTTAATCGGTATGATAGACTGACTAACGTATCGAACAGTGATGAAATGTATCGATTAAAAACTGATTCATTATGCAAATGATATTGATTTCATTGCTATACAAGCAGGATGTTTAGCATTAAGTATTTCACGCTTACAACGATTAAAATGCAATTGATATATAATTAAGTCATTAGTATGGTATCATTAAGTTACACATACAGAAAAAAATTTCATTTGCAACTGCAAAATTAAAGCTATATTGGATATACTGCAGTGACTTCATAATAAAATAGAAGAAATTTTCTGTTTCTTCATCAGTATATATGTTCTGATTCCCCTGATATACAATTTCATCCATTTCTGCCCAATCTTAATTCTATAGATTTCATTTCCGAGTTTCTCCTAATAGGTTGGATCAGAGAGGGCTGTGGAAGCAAAAATGGATGAAATTGTAATAAGGGGAAACATAACATACAGGTGCTTTTGGACTTTCTTTCTTTCTTTGAAAATTTTTAGGTAATAAAAGTATGACTAACATATCTGAAAAAAAAAATCGTAAAATACGTCACTCTGTAAAACGAGTACAATTTCCGTAAATTTCACGGGTAAATCATAAAACTTGGCAGGTATGAATGTATGTTAAGCAAATCTGAAATAGATTCTTATTAAAAAATATATGAACACATAAAATTGATAGTTACCAAACACCATCCTCCAAACTGCTGGATGTGGCCTCGTGAATGGTCCTGCAAAGTACATTATAAATACAGCATATTAAGTAAACATATCATAAAAGAACTACTTTTTCCATACCACTAATCACTATGCATTCACAATATTTGCATCTTTCACCTCAATTTCCTAAACTTCAAGTTATTCATACAGATACCTCTCCCCCCCCCCCAAAAAAAAAAAACCCACACACACACGTATACAAACACGCATTTTAGAGTTTTTCTTTAGTCTCATTAGAACAAATCCACATCATGTGTCCTACCATGGCAAACCTCTTTCCCCAAATTGTGATTGTGTTACAGTACAAGCATTTCAAAACAATGTATATTGTACTACATAATAATACCATTTACGCAATACTTTTGCTTCCATTTCAATCGTGGGGGAAAATTCATAAAACTATATCAGGAAGTTTATAAAACAAGAGGGAAGTTCAATTTCATTTCATAATCAATCAATTTATTTATTTTCATATTTCTTTGATATGAAGGAAATGAAAAGTAAAGTATTTTAGGAATTTCAGCAAGAATAAAGTACACACCTGTATTATCAAAGTGAACCCATATACAGTAAACTAAAATGTCACTGTCTTTAATTTCTTTTGTTGAATATTTTCCATACTTTTATTCCTCTGCAACAGGACAGTCAATTTTGCAGCATCATCATGTGATGTGAATAAAACTGAGTGAACATCACTTAATAAACTGAGTGAATATCTACTTTCTCTACCCTACCAAATCATCTCACTTCTGCCACAACGATTGTTGCGAAAACATGTGCAGTCAACATGAAATCCCACAATTCACAATCAACTACCTATTTAATAAACACATTTTGCAACTGCAATTACAAACCTAAAAACAAAGAAACAGAGTGAATAAAATGAAGGAGTAGGACATGTATTTCAGAAGAATTAGCACTTTATGCATCTCAAATCTGGGATATATGACCTGACGTGCTATGAATTTTTGTCTATGATATGGGTCACAACCAGGGCTCGATTTTGACCGATAGTTAGAAAATGGCTAGCAAGCAAATGCATTTTGCTAGTGATAAAAAGTGGTTCTAGCAAAAGTTACTAAAGGAAAATTTTTAAATGTTTTAGTATGAACTGCAAAGCGCCACTGCATTATGCGTGTGGAATATTTTAGACACATACAAAAAGGAACAACTGTTTTCTGGAAACGAATGTTTCTTGAAAAGTACACAGACACATTATAAAAACATTTTGGCACTAGTAGAAATATGCAGTATATTATCTACTTCTGCATGTGAGGTTGGGTTCAGTTTCATGAAGAGAATCCAGGAGGAGGGGCAGTTTAAACTTACAAACATCAAATGCTCTCATGAGTGTTGAGGTTGAAGGTCCTTCCGAAGACAAGTTTGACCCCAAGCCTGTTGTTTTAAAGTGGTATGATGAAAAGACCAGAAAACCAGATCATAAACCACATGGAAAATAACTTAAGATTTTGAATAGTGTTCTTGAATTTTCTGAATAAAGTTAAATAAAAAAAATGTTTTTTAGATATCTGCATTCGAATTAAATTGTTAGAATTAATCTGTCAGGTCATGAAAAGGTGAGTTATATCTAAATATTTGTAATCTTTTCAGCATTACAATGTGACAGTTACAGGGGTGAAATCAAAATTTGTGATGATTAACTGAGGGGATATTTTAAAGTTTCTTTTGTATAATGTTAATAAATTTTCCCTAGTAGATAATGCAATTTGCTAGTAAAAAATAAGGCCACTAGTAAGTGTTGCTACTGCTAAAAAAACGAAATCAAGGCCTGGTCACACCACTGAGAAAATATCACAAAACTACAAGAAAAATCCTTCAGCAATTAAAACTTCCAATTCATATGAACACCACCAGTGCTGAGAAAAAGACAAGCCACTCCAGACCTAAATCAGGCTCAGGCTCAGGCTGTATAATGTTTACTATGATTGGATTCTGGCTCTGCCCCCCCCCCAACTGTGATTTTGTATGATTTAGTACTCTCACACTATTGTTCTCAACACATTCTTTCAAGTTTTACAAGAACGTTTGTTTTGAAATAAGTTGCAATTTCATGTTACAAGTACATTCTTTTCTTTGAAGTTTTATTTTTAGGTTCACCATTTTTTATTTTTTAAGTTCACTATAACCAGAGTTGAGGGTTCACTATAAACAAAAGTTTTATTGTACATTTCCCATGTTGTGAGTCGGGACCAATGATTTAAGTTCACTATAGCCGAATGTTCACTATAACAGCTAGTTCACTGTATTTTCACTAACTGCATGCATCAGCAAATGATTTTTTTTTAAAGTTAGAAATGTAAAAGCCTATTTGTTTTTACTCCTGAATTCTATTTAAAGTACAAAATTTTATCTAGCCGGTGCATTGTTCTTTCTTGTATTTTCATACAAGCACAACACATTTTTTTTCTCTTGTAGCATATGGCAAAATATAGAACTATAAATTTGGCTAATCTGCATAGCATTTTGCTACAACTTTTGCTGACTAAATTAGCCAAATTGCTACAAAGAGAAAAAAATTCAGCTTATAAGCACTGCTCAGAATACATTCAACTAGTACACAGTTTCAGTCATCAATGGCCTGGTTAAGAGCTCCAACAATTTGTCCTCTTTGGAATTCAGACAGGGTGGTGGTCATTTTGTCTCAACTTTTTATCATATACAGTGATACCGCATTTTACACGGATTTATTTTAGGCGGATTCAATTACACGCAGTCAGCACCACTGCTAGATTCATATCACATGGGAAATGGAGAGCTCAAAAGAATCAATCAATGCGTGCTGGCAGCCCCTGTGGTATGACTGTGTCAATGATTTTATAGGTTTTCCTAAAATCAACGAGGAAGCAAAACATATTACTCAGATGGCCAAGCAGATTGGGGGTGAAGGCTTCGTTGATATTCTGAAGAAATGACAGATTTGATTGGACATCAAGAACCGTTAACTAATGAAGAGTTAGAACTTGTGAAAACTTCCTCGGACGAAGATGATTATGACGCAACCGACGAACAAGATGAAACTGCCAGCGGTAATCTGCACAAGCTTGCCGAAATTTTCCAAGCGGCAAAGCACTTGAAAGATTTAATTTCGAACTATAATCCCTCTATGGAACGTAGCCTTAAAATAAACCAAAGTATTGCGGACTCCTTAATGCTGTATTACAAGATTTTTCAGCAGCTAACGTCGCAGCAGCAACAGTTGCCGATAACAATGTTTTTCCAGAAAAAAACTCATTTTACTGGCTCCCCATTACCCCGCCCAGAGTCTCCAACTACTGCACCTAATAATGCATCAGCTTTGGACCTCAGCTTTGACGACCCTGCAGTGGTGTTACGTAGTGAAGGCAATAATTCGGTAGGTATGCATAAGGATTTGCATCATGCTATCTCATATTTTAACAGAAACTGTTACAGAAGTACATACAGATTGTTCCCTGTAAAATACACATTATACCGAATAATACTGTACATATATAACGAAAAAAAGCATATGAAGTGATTTATTGTATGTAATTTTATTATTGGTTTTGAATACACGCAGTTTCTGCTTTAAGTAACCACGTAAAATAACTTCTGAATAACAAACTGATTAACTTGTTTTGAGTAACTTCAGACGAGACCTCATTGGAACGTAACCCGTGCGTAAAATGTGGCACTACTGTATAAAGAAGCTTAGGCAGTTGTTTTGTCTCACAATCTTTTATCATGTACAAAGAAGTTTAGGATGGTCATTTTGTCTCAATTTTTTTTATCAAGTATAAAGAAGCTGGGTATGTTCATTTTGTCTCAATTTTTTTATTAGGTATAAAGAAGCTTAGGGCAGTCATTTTGTCTCAGAATTTTTTTTTATCATGTACAGGGTGTTTCATAAAGAATGTCCCGATTGGAAAAGTGGATATCTCGGCAACCACGAACTACCAATGAATGCGACTTGTATCATGTCTACAGGAGTGGCCCAGAGTTTGTTATGACTACCGCTAGATAGAAGCACGAGCATCCAAACAGCAGCTATGCTTAGTGAATGAGATGGTGTTGAGGCAACAGAAGGTGTTTTGTGTGCTCAAATTTAGCAAGACCAAGTCCGTGATTACAGTGCAGCGTGCGTTTGAACGGTGTTATGACAGTGCTCCACCAGTGGGCAAAAACATTCGTCGTTGGTATCAACAATTTGAAGAAACAGGGTGTTTATGTAAGGGAAAAAGTCCTGGACGACCAACCACCTCAGCGATGAACGTGCAACGAATTCACGGGGTGTTTCAGCGAAGCCCACGGAAGTCTACTCGTCGTGCGAGCCGCGAACTTGCCATCCCTCACGTGACTGTTTGGCGTGTTTTACGACGACGTTTGCTGCTGAAATTGTACAGATTGCAACTGGTGCAAGCTCTTCGTGGAGGTGACAAAACACAATGAAAAGATTTTTGTGCAACTCTGTTAGAGGCCATGGAGGACGACACTGGCGTACAAAGTTTGATTTTCAGCGATGAAACAACCTTTCATGTAAGCGGGAAAGTTTCGTGCCACAATGTTCGCATATGGGGACTGGAGAATCCACATTAAACTCTCCAACATGAACGTGATTCACCAAAATTTAATGTTTTTTTTTGTGCGGTTTCTGTTAGAAAGGTTTATGGCCCTTTCTTTTTTACGGGCACCTCCTATCTTGCAATGCTGAAGGACTGGCGGTTTCTGTTAGAAAGGTTTATGGCCCTTTCTTTTTTACGGGCACCTCCTACCTTGCAATGCTGAAGGACTGGCTACTTCCACAGCTGCAGGAAGACTCTGAAGATTACATTTTGCAGCAGGACGTTGCACCGCCACATTGGAACCTCCAAGTTCGTCGGTTTCTAAACGACCCATTGCCTCAGCGTGGATTGGACGCAGGGAACCCCATGACTTGGCATTACACGCTTGGCCTCCAAGATCTCCAGACATCACACCATGTGACTTTTTTTATGGGGATACGTAAAAGACCGTGTTTATGTTCCCCCTGTACCCACTGACTTGGATGAGCTCCGAACGAGAATCATGGCCGCGGTGAATTCTGTGACTGAAGACACCTTCCGACACGTTTTAGATGAATTTAGCTATCGGCTTGATGTTGTCCGTGCAGCAGGTGGAGGGCACATTGAGCATTTGTAATTGTGGTGAGTGAAACTTTAGACCTTCCTTCATACTTGGCTCTTTGTTTTGTAACTACCCCACATTTGCCTTATTAAATATACTACTTTGAAATCGGGCCATTCTTTTTGAAACACCTTGTATAAAGAAGTTACTGTTTGTATCCTCTGTCCTTGACAGCACTGCTCAAAAGAAACAGTAAAAAAAATTATATCTTACAAAAAGTGGTACTTTTTTTACAGCAGGTGTCACCATTTTATTTTTTTCCACCTCCTGTACCTACAAGAACAACTAATTTTCCTCCATTTAGAAATTTACACTGTGTCTGAAATGCACAGTGTGTGATTTCACAGATATAATAATTCACACCTACTCAAAAGCAGTAAAACATAACTTTCAGAAAACTGAGCAGCAACTGGAAACACACAGAAACAGGAGACAAATGTAACTCACTATAGGAAGCAAAAACCAACTGTCTCTTTCCTCTTGGTCATCAACTTAGTAGCTGCAACATTCATAAATAGCATGCCACAATCACAAACTTCATGACATAGATGTGTACAAAGACAGTGTTGTGCTCCTATGACAAAGGCATGCACTGATTATGCAAAGAAAGTGCATTTTTGAATATCTAAGACAGTCAAGACATTTGTTAGTGCATGCATGTTGATCAAGCTCTTGTGGTTCTTTATTGGCAAGGGCTCCAATTAAGAGGATAGCAATTCATATTGCCTAGAGCTCATTCAAAAGGAGACAGAAAACAATTGGAGGGTTAGTGTGTTAACAGCACTAGAATAGGCAACTACATGTGCCGGCCACTGAATTAGAAAATGTTATTCAATTTCGGGCTAGACCTCCTTTAACGCAAATTACAGCATGTATGTGATTTAGCTTAGATTCCACAAGTTGTTGGAGTGTATCTACGTCTACAGCATACCAGGCATTCACCAGTCAGTCCTTTAACTGGCTCAGAATTGACAGAAATGGACTTTGCTCCCTGATCTGTTTTTCTTAGGTGCCCCATACATTCTCAATGGGGTACGGATCCAGCCTTTATATATATGCCATGGAAGATGACATAAGTCGCTCATGTTTGCTGAACATATCTTGTACGATGGACAGTAACACTGTCGTTCAAAAACAGCAGTCACCTGCTGGGAAAAAAGTCAACATTGCAGGATGGACTTGATCAGCAACAATGTTCAGATAATCCTTGGAGAACACCCGATCTTCCAGCAATATCAAGAGTCCCAACACACCATGGCACCAAATCCAGAACATTGAGTTGTGTTTACATGGCAAGTTGGATCTATTGCTTCATGGGGCTTCCACCAAACTTTGCCTACCATCAGTACAGAACAAGCTGTACTGCAACTTCTCACATCATGTGACTTTTTTCCAGTATTCTAGTGTTCAGTTGCAGTGTTTCTGACACCACTGTACAGAAAATCTCCAGTTCACAGAAATCAGTGGGGTCATTCCACACCAAACTGTCAGATGCTATCTACCACACCATCTCCGATTTTTACAATTTTTTTCTATGAACAGATTACTCCAATGTATGAAAATCCTGAAAATTTCATTTTATTTCCAATAGATTAGAAGATATTAATTTTCGAATTTTGGTGCATGGGGGGGGGGGGGGCTCTTTTGCATAAAAATGCAAATATCTTTATTGTTTAGATTAAAAGTACCACCAAAATCACCACTTCTTCATAATTTCCCCCACGGAATCCATTGGTGAAATGCACAAACTTTTATCTTCTTTAGTTTTTGAGTTGCGTGCAATGAGAGGGCCTTTTTTCAAATCGTAAAACAGCCATGTAGTACAGCACTTAGAAAGTCGCAACTGTTTTCATATTTAAACAAAAGTTTAATCTAACAAATAAAGAAAAAATAAAACCTTGGGGTTTTGCATGCACGCTGAGAAAAGAATTTTTAAATGCAGCGCATAGCTCATATTTTGCCACTGTGAAAGAGTGAGCAGCAAATCGCGCCATGCCGCCAAATGGCAGTGGGAGTCAATGTAGGCATCCGGACATGCAGCACAGATAATATTTCATGTGGTGGTCAGATTTAACTTACCAGCCCACGATCATTTGATATGATATTTGAAGGAAGGAAGGTGCATTTATGTTACGTTTAAAGGCATTTCACATAATATAACTGTTAAATATTATTAAACTTAATTTGCATTTTCTCAAAAGAAAGTGCCGAATATTGGCATGCTCAGCTATTCGATAGCAAGGAAAACTAATATAAACTTTTTTCTCTCCATAAGCTTACCAATACATTAAATGCATAAAAATTTTGAAATGGATGTTGAATGCCATTTTTGGATTATTAATTAATGATATCTACAACTCACGCCTGCGATAGGATTTTTGGACATTAAACAGTTCTACTTCAGAGATTTAAATAAGATTTTCTATGCCCGACATAAGAAGAAATGATAGAGGAATAGCAATTTTAGAAACAAAGAAGTTGCTGGCACCTATTCTTGCGAGGGAGAGGAGATATTATGTTTTAGTTAATGTGAAATACCTGATGATAGCAGGAGATAACGACAGCAAGGCTAAGAGTGGAGTTAAAAAAAATGTCATTTGATTATTTTCAGGTAGAGATAGTGTTTAAATAAACGAGTTAATCTTTCAGTTCTCATCTTGTCTTTTTTTTATTATTTCTATTTAAACATTTATTTAAATTATTATATTTGCACTTTTAAGGTATTAAACCCCTGCAAAGTGCGCATAGTTCACGTGCAATTCATAAATGATATACTATTAAAAATCCCCAATCACTTACCCTAAAGATCATAATAATTTCCATCCACAACACACTTCAAACACGTCAATCAATTATTATAATGATCATAGTAATCCCGTATTTCTTTCATGATTTATCTGCTTCTCCGGGCAATCACGGGATAAGGATTATTAACCTCCAGATTCGCTAAACATGAATGCCGGTTGCTTCGACTAGCGAAACCTGTGATGGTTAAATTCAAATTGATCGGAAACTTGGTCGTTCTGGGTGGTGTAGTGGTTAGCATACCTAGGCGTTTTCTGGGAGACGCGAGTTCGAGTCCAGCTCCAGGACATGAAAATTTTCAAGTTTTCGGATATTATCTGACTTACCATCCTTGTCACAATTACGCCAAAAATCGGATTGTCATCTTCAAAATTTGTATTATATGGCGTAATCCCGTATTTCTTTCATGATTTATCTGCTTCTCCGGGCAATCACGAGATAAGGATTATTAACCTCCAGATTCGCTAAACATGAATGCCGGTTGCTTCGACTAGCGAAACCTGTGATGGTTAAATTCAAATTGATCGGAAACTTGGTCGTTCTGGGTGGTGTAGTGGTTAGCATAGCTACGCATTTTCTGGGAGACGCGGGTTCGAGTCCCGCTCCAGGACGATGAAATTTTCAAGTTTTCGGATATTATCTGACTTACCATCCTTGTCACATTAACGCCAAAAATCGGATTGTCATCTTCAAAATTTGTATCATAATGTTGTTGGCCTTCAAAGGTTTACAGACATCTTGCTTACGATTCCTTCTTCCAGGGATAAAACTTCGTATTTTTTTTTATTTGCAAGACAAACAACGCTGGTTTTTTTTAGCCATGTGAGATGTAACCATAGCTCGTCAATTCCATAAAAACCACACAAGCATACTACTCATTCATACATTCAATTAAAAAACTATGTACATATTTACACAACATTACATTCACAGGTGGTTAAACCTTTGTCGACTGTGAGTAACAAAAGGCTCCATCTGTTTCAAAACCCGTGCTACTCCCACTGCAAGTGTCACACTCATTCAAGCCCTTCACACACAATCCTCTAGCGCTTTCAACAGGCTACTGTCGTCCTCAGGAGGCAAGTGTGTCCCACCCGCCCACCACAGCTCAAGTGAGCAGAGCCATCGAGGCACTGACTCCAGTCGCAATCTCTGAATCTTTGTGTCTCTGGCGCCATCTATTGTCATTGCTGCTCTCTTTTCTATTTTTCTTTCTAAGCTGCTGTTAAATTTTTATTAATGCCTTCCATTGTTCGTTTAAGCTGCTAGGCTCATTAATGTTGCATAATCTTGATCTGTTTTTTTAATTAACACTGACTCTGCAATTCTTAACTGCCTTTCGTTTTTACAGCTCTTAATAATTTTAATATCCTCAAACCTTGGACATTGTTGATTTTCCATACAGTATTGGGTTAATGCTGTCTTAGCTTCTTTTTTATTCCAATTATTTATATGCTGGTTCAATCTATACTTTAATTTATTCTTGGTGCTGCCTATATATGACAAAGGTGGTTGCTGGTTTATAGGGATTTCATACATTCCTGCTCTATCTAATTGGCTGATTTTTTCATTTTTAATCACTAAATTTTTTACAATAAATACCTGATTTCCTACCTGTATGTCATACTTGCCACAAACTTTATTAATTTCAGCTGAAACATTTTCTACATATGGTATTGCCCCTACATATTTTACAAGTTTTTTATCAAACTTGGCTTTATTGTTAGCTTGAGTTACTTCATAAATCAATTTTTTAATACCTGTTTAGGGTAACCAAAATCATATGCAATTTTTTCAATATATTCAATTTCTTCTTTTTTATATTGTTCTATTGATGAGTGTGTTAAACTTCTTTTAATTAGTGTTTTAACACTATTTCTTTTATGTGTTAATGGATGTGATGACTGAAAAGGTATAAGTACTGGGATATATGAAGATTTTCTATGCACTCTGAATTGCATATTATCATTTGTTTTAATTATCAAAATATCCAAAAATGCCAAAGTATTGTCATGTTCTTGTTCTACTGTCAGTTCAATAGATGGATAAATTTCACTATACTTTTTTTGTCAAGTCTTCAAGTTCATCATTTTTATAGCATGGACAACAGAAAAATGTCATCAACATATCTGCAGTATATCAGTGGTGGATCCTCGAGTTTACTTATTATTTTTGTCTTTATGTCACTCATTATAATTTCAGCAAATGAAGTTGACAATGATGACCCCATAGGTCTACCATAATTTGGTTTGTACATCTTGTTGTTAAACTTAAAAATGTTATTTTCATATATGTACAATAAAATTTCTCTTAATTCCTCTATTTGTATTGCATTCATTGTCTGTAACACATATAATTTTTCTCATAATTATTTCAATTGCCTGAGGTACTGGTGTGTTAGAGAAAAGAGCTCTCACATCCATACTAGCCATATGATATTCACTTAAATCTTGTTTAATTACCTTAATTTTCTCAATGAATTCATATGTATTCTTCACAGTGAACCTTGTCTTCATGAACAAAGGTGCCAAATATTTGTAGATATTTTTTTCCAGCTTTATTAGTGGGGAATTCCTTTTTGATACAATCACTCTCCTAGGTGTATCAGGCTTATGAGTTTTTATTTTTGCAAACATTTTTGGTATTCCAGTACCTATTGGTGGGTACGCTTTCTTTATTTCTTCAGGCAAGGTGCTGTGATTTCTTATTCTAGCTAAGTACCTTACTTGAGATTCGGTTGGGTCTTTTGCCAGAATGCTGCAATTCAGTTCCTCTATAGCTCTATTCATTTTTAGATTATATTCAGTTGTGTTTAATATTACAATTTGCCCTGTTTTTATCAGCTTCACAAAATTTAATTGTTGGGTCATCTCTTAATTTAATCAGTTGTTCTTTCTCATACTGAATTTTATCTAAATGATATTTCTTTTTACTACTTTTTTCATTAAATTCTTTCAAAACAATTCTATACAATTTACTTCTAAATTTTTCACGTTCTTCTGCACGTACACTACTTGTCAGTTCCTCTAAGTTGGGAATTAATTCTTCAGTCTTCGGCAAGCCTCGTGGAAACGCAAATTTTTTACCTCTCTGCAAAACAGCTCTTTGCGTGAAGCTCAAGGTCAAGTTGGATTTATTCTGATATACCTCATACATATTTTCCCGTTGTTCATGTACTCGTTGTCTGTCAATCATCACGTGCAACTTTTTTTCCATGACTGTTTTTGAGCATTTCTTTTCGTATTCCACGATGTCAAAAATTTCCCTGAAGGTTACATCCAAAATCCCATCTTTCCAATTACCGTCAAAATTTCTATACTCTTTATAATATATCAAATCAATTAAATGCAAACATTTCACATTCAAATTAAAAATCAATTTCCTTTTATTGACAATTTCAGCTCTTTATTTATTTATTTTTTTTTTTTTTTTTGGCACTCCTGGATTATTTTATTATCTTTTAATAGTGACTGAGCAATTCCGTATTTTTAAATATTTTGGTGTTAGTTCTAGGTCACGACACGTCACCAAAAATTCTTCCTGTAGGCCAACAACATTACAATAATTGACGTGCTTGAAGTGTGTTGCGGATGGAAATTACCATGATCTTTAGGGTAAGTGATTGGTGATTTTTAATAGTATATCATTTATGAATTGCACGTAAACTATGTGCACTTTGCAGGGGTTTAATACCTTAAAAGTGCAAATATAATAATTGAGAATTACACGCAAAATTCTGAGCTGGGAGAGTTGAGGTGAGGGGTTTTCAGTCGCTATTGTACTCTGAAAATATGCGCTATAGAAATCAATTTCACAACTTCGAGATGCGAGATATTACAGCATTTAAGAAAGCTAAAATTAAATTAGTAAAGTCAGTAAATCAGGAAGAATTTTTGATAAATTTTTACACCCCTAATCACATCCCAGTGTCAGTGTGGTAGCAATTGGATTTGTTTTTTTTTTCATTAATTATTCTGGCAAATTTAAAAATAATGGGGAATATTAGCAGACCTCAGACCTGTGAATGTATTTCCGTTAATGTAGTAGTATTGCAATTATTGTCTACCAATATATGAAAAATAAGTATCGAACGTTACTACGTATTTAGCATGGTCATAATTTGTTCACTCTGTTTCATGTATTTCTCTCCTTATCTGTATCATCACAGTTTTCGTCCTCATACTGACAAGTTCTCTATTAAACTACATGTCTTTTTTTCTTTTTTTTCAGTGTATTTAAAGCATAATGCACAAAGATGCTGAAAAACTAGGTAGCAAGTTTCAAATCCCAAAGATAATTAAAAAGAGCTAAGAAAATACATTGCAGTGTTTTCCACTTGCGATGAGCTAGCTAGTTGTTTGCCGAGGTTGTAAGCAGGATCTGAGAGCAGCTTGACATCTAAGGCCATAATCGGTTGTCTAAGAAAAGTTGCAGAAGGATGTAGATCACACAGGCATCACCAAATATATTCACTGTTGATATTGGGTTGCTTTGATCCCCCCCCCCACACACGCACACCCGGGATGTTAAACCCACAACAACTACTGTTCCTGAAGGAGATTGGGGCAAAGTTATATAGCAGTCATTTATTTGCTTTCTCTTACTTTAATGGAACAAAATTTAGTATTCTGCTTGGAAAAAAAAAAAACTAAAAAAAGTATTTGCATTATCGTTAAATCCATGTTGAACACTTACCGCACGTGTTGGTTTCCGTATTTCCGTTGTGTAGATGCGGCATGGGGTTTTTTTTCATTCAATTGCTGTTTCTTTTTAATTGGCCTCGTCACTAAATGAATTTTTTTCCCTTTGCTGCTTCTACATTTCGATACGTTTTTACCCGAGTACTTTCGGTAACATTCCGTTACCGTCATCTAGGGGACGTTTTGCTCCGACCTGCACGGACCGCGTCGGCAGAGCATTAGGTGGTTCTCGTGGGCTGCATCTGTTCGCGGCTATCACTTCCTCTTGGGCGTTGTGGCGCCATCTCTTGTTGGCCAGCGATCTCATTTTTCGAACTTTTCCGTTTTTTTGCTCAATTTTAATTAAATTCCTCCAGCTGTTTCTTAAAATATTAGGGTCATTGTGGTTGCAAACTTTTGCTCTATTTTTTTCTATCATTACTGACTCTGCTATTCTGAGGTGTTTCTCGGATTTACAGCTTTTTATGACTTTTATATTTTCAAATTTAGGATATTTTTGGTTAGCCAGACAATATTGAATAAGTGCAGTTTTTTCTTCTTTTTTCTGCCAATTTTTTTACATGTTGTTTTAACTTGTGTTTAAGCTTATTTTTGGTACTTCCTATATATACCATTGGAGGGTTTTCTGTAATAGGGATTGAGTAAATACCTGCTTTTTATAACATTTTTATTTTTTCATTATTTTTTATTACTATATTTTTGATAGTATTTACTTTTCCTCCAATTTGAATGTTATGCTTTTTACAAATATTATTAATTTCATTAGTAGTACCTTTAATGTAAGGAAAACCATTTAGATATTTGATTTCATTTTTATTTATTTCTGCATTATTTTTTATTTTCTTTAGTACTTCTGTGTTCCATTTTTTTATTAAATGGTTTGGATAACCAAAACTACCTGCAATTTTTTTTTATGAATTTAATTTCTTCATTAATGAACTGAATATTTTCAGAGTGCGTATATGCTCTTTTAATTAATGTTTTCAGACTATTGCATTTTTGTGGATAAGGATGTGCCGAGTTGTACGGGATTAGAACAGGAACAAATGAACTTTTTCGATAAACTCTGTATTGCAACTTATTTGTGGATTTTATAACTTGTACGTCCAAAAAAGCTATTGTGTTGTTTTTTCCCATTTCTACTGTAAGTTCTATTGTTGGGTATAAAGAGCTGTAACATTTGGTTAATTTTCTTAACTCTTCTTCATTCAGTTTTGATAGAATGAAAATGTCATCCACGTATCGACAGTATATTTCTGGTTTTTCTTCCATACTCTGCATGACATTTTCTTCAGTCTCGTTCATCACAACAACCTCAGCATATAAAGTTGATAATGGTGAGCCCATTGGGCCTCCTGAATTTTGCTTGTAAATTTTGTTCTTGTATGTAAATACATTGTTTTCATATAAATAGTATAAAACTTTTTTGAATTCTTGAGTTTGTGCGTCATTTAATATTTTAAGAGTATGTAACTTCTTAATGACAATTTCAATAGCTTCTGGAACAGGAGTGCTTGGATATAATGCTTTAACGTCCATGCTTGCCATATGTAAGTCCTTTGGGTCTGTTTTTACATTTTTAATTTTCTCAATAAATTCATACGTGTTCTTGATGGTGAACCTATTGTACATGAAAATGGGTGCAAGGAACCTGTAAATGGTTTTCTCTGTTATCAATGGTGAGTTTTTTTTTTTTTTTTTTGAAACAATCAGTCTCATTGGAGCATCTTCTTTGTGTGTTTTTATCTTTGCTACAATACGTGGTATGCCTGCTCCCATTGATGGAAAAGAGCGCTTGATTTCATCAGGTAATGTGCTATGATTTCTTATACTCGCTAAGAATTTAATTTGGTTATCAGTTGGGTCTTTCTTTATTTCAGTACAGTTTAATTCTTCTATTACTACAGTCATTTTTTGTTTGTATTCGACTGTGTTGAGATGTCAAGCTGCTCTCAGATCCTGTTTACAACCTCGGCAAACAACTAGCTAGCTCATCGCAAGTGGAATGCAATTGCATTAATGCTTGTCAAAAAACGAATTAACTTTTCAATAGCGGACTTTTTCTTACGAAATCTAATATTGGAAGTACTTGAAAAAAAGTATGATAAGAGTAGTGGGGATGAAAAGAGTGAATTGTCTCTAAGAAAAATAGAAGGTTCTGCATCAGTCAAAAATGTGGTGTACTCAGATAACATGCACACTTTCTATTAGGCAGCAATGAACAACTTTCATGAACATTTAGAAATACCACTTCTGTTAGTAAACATTATACATGTAAAAAAACTTTCATGCACAATTCGTAAGGTTTATTTTGCACTATTGAATTCGCAATGCCAAAAGTAAAGAGATGAATAACTATGCAACTGTTAAACATACCATTTGGAAATGCTAAGACACTAACAATCAAGAAAAAGAAAGCCACGCAACATATTCCAGACCAGATGTTGTCTTCCAGACTCTCATCGTTCCTTTCAAAAAAAAAAAAAGAAAAAAAAAAAGAATTAACAAAAATATAATCACAATGCAGAAAAACACTTATCACTTATACATATAATTGGGAAATGAATCACTAAATACATGAAAGGCAATACAAATATGTAATTGTTGACACAAATGTGCTGTATTTTCACTGTTTCCATTTTGCCTTCCTTCACAAAACTTGAAAAAAATTGTATTGCCCTGGGGTGGGAATCTATTCTTGCTCCAGGGTAACGTCATTTAAGTTTTCTGAAGGAATGCAAAATGAAAACAGTGAGAATACAGCACAATTGTGCCAACAATCACACATATCACTTTTTATTATTTGATTTTCAATGTTTTCATTGGTTCAACATAACAGCTAAAAACTATGCACTATCAGGGGTTCGGGACTCCCGCCAAAATAAAGTTGTTAGGCGGGAGTCTCTCACCTTACGAAATTTTAAAAAAATATATATATAAATATAAAATCTTGGGTCCATTTTTGGATCACTTGCAAACTCCGCGCGTTAAAAACGTACCCTTTGCCAAAAAAATAATAATAAGTGCTTTAGAAACTGACCGTACAGAGTTTGGAAAATTGTAATCAAATACATCGTTCGTGTCCGAAACATAATCAGTTTATGGACCCGTGAATTCGCTTCCATCACGAGCACGAGCAGTTCATTTTGCATACTGTGGACTGTTACGAATCGGGTATGAGATTGTTCTTCGGATTCGCGGAATTCCGCTTTTTCACCACATTTCGGTTATACTTAAGATCGATGGAAAAAAAAACTGAAGATAATGTTTTATTTTTGGAGGATTAGTGTGGGGGGAGGGGGGCTTGTTTTCCGCCTGGGGAACGGTATTCCGTTTTTCAGAACTTCCAAAAACAAAAGTTAAGCGGAGTGAAAATTTTTCCCTTCCCGCAATCGTAATTTCTTTTTCTCACAAAGTTTCCTTGATCCAGTATTGTATATCAATTTATTGCATAAATCTTTGCATTTCAGCTTGAAAGTGTAGACAACAATTTCCAATAACGGAAGTTCCATGGAGTTCCTCGTAAACTTTAGGCCCTAGTTTCTTCCGCGGATTCGAGGAACTCTGACTTTGTTGTCATCATTTAAGTCGTTCTCCAGAACGATGCAATTGGGGGCATTTTCCAGCTAGGGACGGAATTTCGTTTTTCAAAACTTTCGAAAATGCAAGTAAGACGAACTGCAGATTTAATCTGTAATCGTAATTTGTTTTTCACAATATTACCTCTGCTTAGTATTATTGTAAAAAATAAATTTATTTGATAACTATGTTTCAGCTTGAAACGATGGAAAAATTTCCGAAAACGGAAGTTGGACGGAGCGAAGATTTTTTTAATTTTTTTTCGCGATGTTTCTACTGTCCTGAATTATTGTTAAATGTTATTTTCCCTCCATAAATAGTTGCATTCCTTTTATCAGAACAAGAGTGGTTGAATCAACCAAGTCTCAATTATGTGAACTGTAAACATCTCATACATAGTATTCAAGATATATATATTTTTTTCAGAGCTGAAGGGAAACATGTTCAAAAATAATAAATTAGTTGACCCTTGTTATACTAAACTTGCACATCACAATGTCCAGTGAAGGTTTATTTTACCTTTTGTGATTGAAATAGACTGTAGATTTCCTTCCTCCATAATGGAACTCTTTTTGAAGTTTGAGTGTGTAGAATCTGAATCTGTGAAGCACACACACACACACACACACACACACACACACACACACACACACACACACAGACGTTTTGGTATTTTGGTACAATCTTTCAAAAGTCTGGCAGACCATTGTTGTTTTTTTAAATTAATGAAGATACAGTTATAATATTCACTATTCAAACATAGTAGTAAAAAATTTTGGTATTTTGGTACAATCTTTCAAAAGCCTGGCAGACCATTGTTGTTGTTTTTTTAAATTAATGAAGATACAGTTATAATATTCACTATTCAAACATAGTAGTTTTTTTAAATTAATGAAGATACAGTTTTAATATTCACTATTCAAACATAGTAGTAAAAAATAAAGAGTATATGTGCCAATGTCCAAAGTTTTCTAAGAGTTTTATAAGCAACCATCTGCACACATTTCCATCAGTGTCAAAAGATTCTTCTGCAAGTAAGTCTTGTGTTATGTTTAACAAATGTACCATGTGAACAAAACTTTAGCACACACAAAACAAAATTCAGTCAAAATTTTAGAGTTTCACTGAGCAACAAAATTCTTAATGCATATTTCTGAATTTGGAACAGATAAACCCTCAGAAATAAACAACAGCTGATTAAAGCTTGCTAACTGTGGCGAGGAATGAAAGACAGACATATATACTTCATGATATCAACGTACTGCAAAACGAACAACTCTAGTTTTGTAAAATGAATCATGGTAATTTGTATTAGATTGAATGTAGTAAATTTGTTTTATTTAATTCACCTGTTTGTTTTAAGAACCAAGTATAGCTTATATTGTTTGAAAAATTACTACTGTTTTCCCAGTCTTTTAATGTAAGTCACATATTCAAAACTCCCCACCTGAAATTTTCAATCCCTTCCATTTACAAACACAAGTGGGGAAACTCCCTTCCATTTCAAATTAGAATTTTAACCCCTATGTTTTTAATGGCAAAAACTTTTTTTCAAAATTAATGTATTCCCAAGCAGGGCGCGATTTCACCGATTAGCAACTAGCAAATAGCTAGTGAAAAATCAAATTTGCTAGTGAAAAAAAATTGCAGTAGCAAATATTGCTAGTAAGGTAATTTCTTTATTTAAAGTAACCAAAAATCATTATTAATCCACGAAGTTTACATAACAGTTTCTATTATCACTTGTTAAAACAGCGACGATCAGCGATTTTCTTTCGCCAATTTCCTTTCGACACTTAATACCCATCCTCCCCATATCGTTCATCCCTTCCAGTGGAAACTGTCGTAGAAGCGCATTGAAACTCCTCTCCATTGTGCCCTCATTGGTCTATTACAGAAACTGAACGTGACGTCAGCAATGGTTGCTGTGGCAACCTAGAGCTCTGGGATGGATCGTTTGTTTGACCACCTGCTCTGCCACCCTCCCTTCTTTTCCCCACGAACTTTGTCCTCAACTCCTGTCGTACCCTAAGCGAAGCGATCGCCTACTTCCACAAGTCTTGATAGTCGTGCATACATCAAATACTGCGCTCTAATGATCAGTGATGAATAAGCAAGAATAATTCCACTTATTCGGATGGTAGACAAAACCGAAAGAAGCAAACCAAAATGTTACTGGAAAATAGCCTGCCAACACTGGCAAAAGTCTTATCCATAGTAACTAGCCTTATTGCACGGCATAGATAGACGCTTATTTACGAAACGTGTTCGTGGAGGGGGTAAACGATTACGGAAGAAACTTTTGCTTCGTCTGACTTCTAGTTTTGGAAATTTTCCTTGTATTTTCAAGCTGAAATACAAATATTTATCCAGTAAAATGTTAATGAGCAATAATACTTGACAGAGACAACATCGTGAGAAAAAAAAATTATGGTTACGGAAAAAATACGAATTCCGTCAACCTTTCGTTTTCTAGTTTCGTAAAGACGGAATTCCAATAATAATGAAAAAGCTGGAATTCCTTGAATTCGCTGAAGAATCTCATGCCTGAAGATTACAGAAAAATTTTGCAGCAGCCAACTTCCATTTTTGCAAATTGTTCTCCACAGTTTCAAGCTAAAATGCAAACATTTATGCAATAAAATGATATTTAACAAAAAAAGCGGACACAAAGACAACATTGGGAGAAAAATTTGTGATTACAGCAAAATTTTCTTACTCCGTTTCACTACTGTGTTTGAAAGTTTTGAAGCACGAAATTTTGTCTCCAGATGGAAAACGCCCCCTCTCCCCCAAATATCGATCTTCAGAATGATCTAACTGATGACAAAAATAAATAAATAAAGCGGTATTCCGCGAATCCCTGTAAGAATCTCGTGTATATCATAAAAATAATAGCAAAAGAAAAATTTGAAACAAAATGAAAATTTGTAGAATCCGTAGTTTTGATAGTGAGTTCCGTAGTCAGACAACTAATTCCGTAGAAACTACGGCATTGTGTGGTAGTTGGCAGATATGAAGTGTGTAGAAGTTTAGCAGAAATTTGTGCGATACTTCCACTTAGTACTACTGCATGTTGTGAGGTGGGATTCAGTTTTTTAAAAAGAATACAAGGGGATTGGAGGAACAATTTGTCTGTTGAAACTTTAAATGCTCTGATGACAATTGAAATAGAAGGGCCACAAGAAGAGATTTTTAATCCACGGTCAGCAGTTATAAAGTGGTATGATGACAAAGTCAGACACCCTGAGCGTAAACCATATGGGAAGAAATCTGAATTAGAATGTCAGTGAAATATATTCATGTGGTATGAGAATTTGTTAGAAATTAATAATAAAGATAGTCACTAAACTTATCTAAGATTCTATTCATTTTTCAAAAAGGTAGGTCAAACTATTTAAACACATATTTAAATTTTGGTGTAACTTTATTAGAAAATAAGTTACGATGTGATTTAGTTTTACTTGCTAGTCATGCAAATGTTTTGTTAGCAAACTATTTGGTCACTAGCAAAGAGCAAAAAAGATGAAATCTTGCCTTGTTCCCAAGGATGAAAATTTGCACATCAATAGAAAGAACTTTATATCATAGCCTAGTATACTTAATAATTTCTAAAACTTAACCATAATTATATTTAAAATCAATAACTTTTCCTTACAGTAGTGTTCAGAACTGCTAATAGATGGTGCAACCAGGGCTCAATTTCGACCAGTAGTTATAGTAGCAAATTGCTAGCAAGCAAATGCATTTTGCTAGTGATAAAAAGTGGTTCTAGCAAAAGTTGCTGGTGGAAAAATTTTGAATGTTTCAGTGTGAGCTGCACACCACTGACAAGTTTCTGCACTTTATCAACATCTAAGTGATTGGGAAGTATTGGCCAGACTAGTCCATAAGTAGAAAATATCATTTCTACTGGACATGAACTGGCTGGGAAAGCACATACTTTATTTACATGTAAGAGCAGAAATCTTTCAAGGTTCCAGCTTTGGTCACACTAACATGTCACTCCATCAGCTGCCATTTGGCAGCACTGAAGTTTTGCACATTTACAAACATAGACTTTGGATAGTACTCTTGGTATCACATATTTTAGAACTCATTACAAAATTATCCATTCAGGTTTCTTTTCTAACACCAAGTTATCAAAAATTTGTTCTTGCTCAGGGCTCATTCTCTTGCCCTGATATTTTGGATTCATTAAGTTTGCCAAGTAGTGGCAAAGATGAAATACTTGACCCATTATTATTATTATTTTTTTTTTTTTTATCACCAGTGTATACGGTTCAAGATCTGCATTTTCTACAAGATCTTGCCACAGTTCCACTGCTTCAGAAATGTTTGTTTGTTCAGCCTGGGAAATGTCTAGTACTCTCTACTAACCTCTTTTAGCTGTTTTAACATGTGTACTGCATCTTTGTAAATTATTACATTCTCCAGAATTTTATTTATGTTTGGGGGAATTTGCACATCATTTGAGTGCTCAGAGGTTTGCATTTCCACATACTTTTGACATAAACATTTATGCAATCCATTTGTGAATTCCAACGTGTTGCATTTGTGGCATAAATCCACCCATTTCGAATAAATAAATCCATCGCTCTTTCCACGTTAAGCAACGCACAGCAACTGAAAAATTGTTATTTCAGCCGCCGATGTGGAATCGAATCCCAAATCTCTCAATATCTAGCCGAGCGTGTTAGCCTTACACCACAGCGGCCACCAATTCACGGCACTATACACGTTTTTCTTTTTCAGTCAGCATCTGACATAAATCCGTAAGATGGGCTCAGCTACTGAGAAGTCTCCATCTGGTAGGCATTAACGGCACTGGCTATATATAAAATAATAGCAATAATCCAAAGGGCGAGATCCAAGGTGAAATGATTTTAAATGATTTTCAAATGATAAAAATGATTTTCACCTTGGATCTCGCTCTTTGGATTATTGCTATAATTATATATAGCCAGTGCCGTTAATGCCCACCAGATGGAGACGTCTCAGTAGCTGAGCCCATCTTATGGATTTATGATGTCAGATGCTGACTGAAAAAGATAAACACGCATAGCGCCAGGAATTGTTGGCCGCTGTGGTGCAAGGCTAACGCGCTCTGCTACATATCGAGAGATTTGGGATTCGATTCCCCGACGGCAGCCAAAATAACAGTTTTTCGGTTGCTGTGCGTTGCTTACCGTGGAAAGAGCGATGGATTTATTTATTCAACTGACGCCACGTATTTAGATGATTTCCACGCATTTCTTTCAACCATCCGTGGGGGGAGGGGGTGATGATTGCGGAAATACTTCTGCACCTCGACCATGTGCTTCAAAACAGCATTGTTCGTAATTTCCTCAGCTACAGCTAGCAGATTGACATAATGTGCAGAGCACCCATAAGTCACCAAGGTTTTCTATTCAACACAGTTCCAAGAGTTCTCTCATTTTTACCATCTTATTTTCATTATCAGTACATAAGGCCAACCCCCCCACCCCGCGAGGTGTAGTCTTGCAGTATTCAATTGCAGTCTTGGCAATTTTAGCATACTATACAGGTTTTTTTTTTATTGCTCTCACAATCTATAGCACTTAAAAAAATAAAGAGCTTGTACCAGTGTGAATGCTTGTTGCAATTATAGCATCATAATTACCATTTAACCACCCATCCAACATCAAAGTGATGCTACTGTTGTTGTACTCCAGATGTTTTTTAAATGTATCATCAACTTCACCAGATACTGTGTCCAACAGTTTTCCTCCTACATCAATACGACTAGGTTGGGCCACCATATCTTTGTATTCTGCAGTAGTTGCTGAATTAAAAGAAATGTTATTTGCATAAAAACAACCTGGAAATGTTTAAATCTAATGTAGATTTTTGATTATATCTGTTGTTTTTACAGTAAAATCTGTCATCAGTTTTTGCCTTTTGTGCATAATTTCTGCATCATTGAGTTTCTTCTTGAATCAAGTGGTGTGATAGTATTTCCAGGAGTTGCTGATGTGAAATTTGGATCTATTTCTGAAAATCTCTGATGTACCAGACATGGATCTTTTAAAACATTTGTTTAAAGTGGCCTTTAATTCTTTCAATCTTTGCATTCACTTCTGAACCACAGTTATCACAATTTACTTTGTTCTTGTCATCAAATCTGCTAACCTCCAACCATTCAGGGGCACACTTTTGACCACTTCCTGCTGGCATTGCACATAAAAGTATAACTGAATTGTTTTAAGTTTTTAAATTTCAAATAACACAGTATAACATATACTGCAGCTGAACTAAAGGGAAAAGAAGCTATGGTAGTATGCACAAGATAATGTAGATTTTTGATTATCTGTTGTTTTTACAGTAAAACCACAAGAGATAAATATGAGCAGAGTCGCAGAATATAAACATACATGCGTACGCCGTACGCGGATAGTTTCCAAATTATTAGCAAGATTTTGCAGATAGTTTTGGCTTGTAGATTAAAAATAAAAATGTTATTTACAGCAATTAAAACACTTACTCAAGGATTTACTCAGATTAACATATTTAATTCTATCTTAACATGAGAATGTTCAACTACTTTTCACATCTTTCGATAGTGAGTTCTTTTGTTTTTACAGACATTTCTTGCTCTTGATTTTATCAAGGCCTGTTCTCAATATATAGGAACTGTAACAAAAGTTCCGTTTACACAGAAAGAATTTAAATTTTATTGCCAGGTTTCTCTTGCAGTTGCCAGTTATAAAATTGAAATCTTTTCCTTTTGTATTTTATAAGTGCACTATTTTTGAATTAAGTTGTTGAAAATGCTATTTATAATTTTTGAAGGTTCGTTAACGGAACTGGTTTTCTAGATAGATATAAAAACTTTAATTATTATCTTGTTTTTATGAGGTTCATATTTCAATATTTTAAACTTTTGGCCTTAACCCACTAGGCGGCGAGGACGCATATATACGTTCACCAAAACTTGCTCAAAAGCGACGAGGACACAATATCCATCAAAAACCTACTCAAAAGCGGCGAGAACGCATATATACGCATCTTCACTCCCCTCCATTAGGAACTAAACCACGCCCGCTCGTTAGGATGAATTGGGGATAGATTAGCCGCGGGAAGGAAGGTCTTGCGGGGGATGAAAGGGAATGAAGTCTTCCTACAGAGGCCCATTGTTAGAATGAGGAAGATGCCCAGGGTCAAACAGAAGTGATTTGAAGATCTAGGCAATTCATCTTTGTACGTTTGCTTTATTTATTCCGTGCATTCCTTATTTCAGACATGAGCAAAAATCTCTAAAAACTGTGTGTATGTGGTTTCTTTTAATGTCCGAGTCTAAGTTTTTAAATTAAGTGATCAGAGTAAAATGTTCAGAATTTTAGTGCTTTCAATACATACTGGAAGTAGAACGAATAATTTCTGGTGTTTAGATCGCAATTAAGAGAAAGAAAATGAAAATTTCCGATTGCCGAAAGCTATTGTTTTTTCTCCATCCTGGATAACAAGCAAAAACGAAAAGTTTCAAAAATTTTTAAAAAAAAAAAAAGATAAATATAATTTAGTGAATTTACTTAATTAATTTTTTTTTTTTTTTTTTTTGTAGTCCAAGGAAAAAATCTTTTAGTAAATTAGCGAAAATACAGTTCTCTTGGTTGTCGCTCTTAAAATAACTCATAATGCAAAACAGAAAAAGATGCGTTACATTATTCATACACTTGACTGGGAAGAATAAATATATATATATATATATATATATATGGGATGTAAGGTCAGGTGATGCGTAACATCACAGCCTCTCCTTGACAAATGTCAACCCCGCCTTCTCGTGGTGCATCCTGTTCCCACTAAAGGACCTCTGACGACGGCCAATAGTGGTATAACTATAACATCGGGATTAGAGGAAATGCTATCCCACACTCACCAACCCGCTTGGCCAGCGTGGTGAGTTATGGCCAAACCCCTCCAAAATGACTCCACAACTTAAATCTTGGCCTTCAGTCTCCGGCAGCCGGAATGTAGCTGGCCAAGGCAGCGGCCAGTGCGACATGAAGGCAGAGGGTGCTAAGAATCCCCGGAGGACCGGACTAGGCTGCCATCTGATGCTGACCTTGGCTACGTATAATGGACGCTCCCTATCTTCTGATTCAAGGCTTCTTGAATTGGAAGAGGAACTACAAAGGATCGAGTGGGACATCGTTGGGCTAAGTGAGGTAAGGAGAAAAGGAGAAGATCTCATTGAACTGAAAAGTGGACATCTCTTCTATTATCGCGGGACAGATACTGGCAGAACTAGTGGTGTTGGATTTATAATAAACAAGAAACTGAAGGATAAAGTTGTAGAAGTTGAAAGTTCTTCTGACAGAGCTGCACGACTCGTTATCCAACTCTTGAGAAGATACCAGGCTCAGATCATTCAAACTTATGCACCCACCACAAGTCATCCTGAAGAAGAAATTGAAGAATTTTATGAGGAAATTTGTCATCTAAATAATAAAGGTAAGCAGCACTTGAAGATAATTATGGGAGATTTCAATGCAAAAATAGGGCAACGGCAACAGAATGAAACTTCAGTAGGTAAATTCGGTCACGGCAACAGAAACCAGCGTGGAAATACTCTCGTTGAGTTTGCAGAGGCAGAAGGGTTTTTCATCATGAACTCCTTTTTCAAGAAAAAGCCACACAGGAAATGGACATGTAGACATCCAAATGGGACGACAAGTGAAATTGATTTTATTATGTGTAACAAAAAATTTGTCATAGAAGACTGCAGTTTGCTAAACAAGTTCAACACAGGTAGTGACCATAGATTGGTGAGATGTAAGATGCACCTCAACACTAAACTCGAACATAGCAAGCTCATAAGACAAACAAAATGTATTGGCATAACCAACATTAAGAAACGCCATAATACCTTCAAGTTCGAACTGAAGAACATATTCTCTGCTTTAGAAGGCCTAGCATCGGAAGAAGTGGATATTTCTGAAGTTAACAGAAAAGTAACCAAAGCTCGTATGGAAACAGCAACAAAATTAGCTGGGTCTAAGAACAAGTTGCATGTGAAGAAATTATCAGGAAAAACCAAAATGTTGATGCAAAAAAGAAGAGAGATGAGGACAACTAAAGAAGATGTGACTTCCAAAGTGGAATATATAGAGCTATGCAAGACAGTACAAAAAAGTATCACTGAAGACGTAAGGAAATTCAACTGTGAACTAGTGAGGAAAGCAATTGAAAGCAACCAAAGCCTAAAAATAGCAAAGGGACATCTCAGTAAGGGAAGAAAACAGATTATGGCACTGAGTAAAGAAGATGGTTCTGTAACAAGAAATAGAGGCGAAATTTTGACAAAAGTGAAAGATTTCTACTCCAAATTATATGAAAGTGATGATGCATGTACTCCAGACATCATGAAAGGTACCAGTACCAGAGTTCTTCCAGTTCTCCCAGCAGAAGTTGCACATGCAATCAAGAACATGAAGTGGGGGAAAGCTCCAGGAGAAGATGGAATTACTGTAGACATCATACAAGAAGCAAGTGGAGAAATCGAAACAGTACTCGCCCAAATTTTCACTCGATGCCTTAATGAAGGGAAGATTCCTGAGGATTGGAACAACGCTACAATGATCCTGCTACATAAAAAAAGTGACATTGAGGATCTCAGGAACTACAGACCTATTAGCCTCCTATCAGTGGTTTATAAAATCTTCACTAAAGTTCTTTCACACCGTTTGAAGGTAACACTGGACATGGCTCAAACGAGAGAACAAGCTGGATTCAGGAGTGGCTACAGCACAATAGATCTTATCCACGTACTGAGAGAACTAATTGAAAGAGTGAGGGAATATGAACTTCCATTGTGCATGGCTTTTATCGATTATGAAAAAGCCTTTGATTCAGTGAAACCATCAGCAGTTACAATGGCTCTGAAATCCTACGGTATTGAAGATGCATACATTAATATTATTAATAACATCTATGAAAATGCAAGTGCAAAGATTCGGCTATTTGAAAATACAACACACATAAAAATTGGAAAGGGAGTGAGACAAGATGACACCATATCTCCGAAGCTCTTTAATGCCACATTGGAAAATGTCTTTCAATCACTGAACTGGGAAAACAAAAGGATAAAGATTAATGGAGATTATCTAACCCACCTTCGTTTTGCTGATGACGTAGTCATTTTTGCACCTACCCCATCAGAGCTGCAGAGTATGATCCAGGAACTTGCTGACAAGAGTAAAGAAGTGGGATTAAAAATGAACTTTCAGAAGACAAAAGTGATGTTCAATGCTTTTACAAGAAATGAAGATTTATCGATTGATGGAGAAAAGCTGGAGATAACAGACACGTACGTTTATCTTGGACAGCAGATATCAAGTGAAGGTCACATTGATGAAGAAATTAATCGGTGTACAAAACTTGCCTGGAGAGCTTTTGGAAGAAACAGCATAATTTTCAAGAGCAATATGCCATTATGTCTTAAAAGAAAAGTGTTTGATCAATGCATCTTTCCAGTGCTTACGTGCAGAGACGTGGACCTTAACTAAAAGAGACATACAAAGGCTGCAGACAACTCAAAGCAGCATGGAGAGGTGCATGCTTGGTGTAACCAGGAGAGATAAGAAGAGGAACTCGTGTATCAGAAAAATGACAAGAGTGGAAGAAATCATGATCAGAGTTAAATCCCTGAAATGGCAATGGGCTGGACATACTGCCAGAGGAACAGACCATCGATGGACAGTCAAAATTTTAGATTGGATTCCAAGGGACAGGAAAAGACCCAGAAGAAGACCACATGGGAGATGGGTGGATGAAATTCGAAAGTATGCGGGAGTGACATGGAGGAGACTGGCACGAGACAGACCGTTTTGGAGGAAACTTGGGGAGACCTTCGTCCAGCAGTGGATTGATAATGGTTGACAATGATGATGATATATATATATACTCGTGTAAGTATATATATATCATCATTGTCAACAATTATCATTATCAATCCACTGCTGGATGAAATGACCCAGAAGAAGATCACATGGGAGATGGTTGGGTGAAATTCGAAAGCTTGCTTCCTAAGTCCCAAGTTTCTTCCATAATTGTCTGTCTTGAGCTAGTTTCCTCCATGCCACTCCGCCAAGCTTTTCGATTTCTTCCATCCATCTCCCATGCGATTTTCTGAGTTATTTTCTGTCTTCTGTCTCTTGGTATCCAGTCTAATATTTCAGTTGCCCATGGGTAGTCCATTATTCTAGCAGTATGCCCAGCCCATTCCTTTATGTCACCCCGGTGGCGCAGGCTTGATCAAATGATCATATGAAGAGGATTTTAGGAAGGGAGTGTATGACCCCAGGTCTTAAACAACCCTTAGAAATAGGAAGCTAGGATATTTGGGCTAGAATGCCCGATAGGAAAGTGACACTGAAGCAAAGTAGAAAGGGGGAGGAAGACGCCTTTATTTTTTACCGGGGGGGCCAGTACCCGGGGCCCGACGGCTTAACGTGCCCATACGATGCAGGGCGGATATTTATTGGATTGAGCGTTCGTACCTGCCTGGGATCGAACCTAAGGTCCTTTCCGTGGCAGTAACGAGCGTTGCCCACTAGGCTACCCGCGGCCCGGTGGCACAGGCTTATGACCAATCGTTCAAGTGGGTCCAGATTCGAATCCCAGTGAGTTATGGATGTTGTGTTTTCCTTGAGAGGCAAGGCGAATCTTGCCTCCTCAATAATTTTACTGGAGGGGAAGTGCCCACCCAGAATTTTTATTCTGTTCAATTAAATAATCGCCTGGGTCTCATAAGGTAGGCCAAGCTCCACCTTATGAGGCCAAAGCTTTTATTTCCAAAAAAATAATAAATAGCGAAATAAGTAAAACCGGTTTTTTTTTACGTATTCAGTATTGCTCATTTGATAGGAAACTTGATTGCCATCCCCGTTTTGTGTTTGATATGCTCTCACGATGTGTGGAAACGTTTAAAACAATTATCATAAATAAAATAAATAAAAATATAGAAACGTATGACCTCTAACGCCTTTATTTATTTATTTATTATTTGTGCTTCTCGTTCTTTGTTCCAGTAACCTCGCTAATTTCTAAAATCGGATTGTCATCTTCAAAATTTGTATTACAATTGCGTTTTAAAATATATGTTGTTGTCGTAGTTTATCTTTTTTTTATTGTTCTCCTGAGAATAGAAGAAGAGTGTCCCTCCCACATTTGGTCTCTTCATGTCTGCCCCCCCCCCCCTCCCCAATAATTTGATGAAGTCGACGTTCCTGGTCTTACCAAACTAGCCCTCTCCCTTCCATGGAACCAGTGGCCTTAAAATTAGGGACGGACGATTTCTTATAACCCACTGAGTTTCTCACGGTGGTCGTTAAACTCTCAACAACAAAAAAAAATAAATAAATGCCTCATATGAGAAAGTGTAAGAGTTGTCTTGTATGGAATTTTCTCCGTATAGAAATTTTCCACCAAACGTCCAAAACCGCATCGTGTGAACTTTCAGTACCAATGTGCCCCTCTCCCCCAATCAGTTTAATACTGATATTTTTCATTTTTGCACTGATAAGGTTTTAGTATCATTTTTATTGTTTTATCAGCACAAGCAGTTAAATATTCTTTTTTAGAGATTCGGTTATTTAGACATAAAGAAAAAAGGAAACAGACATGTGTAAAAAAATTTTTCAAAAGTAAAGAAAAGTGTTCAATTTACACGAAAGAATTCCGAGTAGTGAACTACTTGGCATTCTTCGCTCCGTAATAAGAAAAAGACGAACAGTTAGCTCCCCATCTGTTCATATGTCTTTGATTTAGTATCGCAGCAGAAATGTTTAAATGAATTCTTGTTATATTAGACATGTGTGATCTTTGTGAACAACAGGAATTATGCTTTGTATTTCTTAGTGCCTAAGAGACCTAGATTAGCGCTTAGAATAGGGAGCGATCGGAACGCTCAAAGGAACAAAGCCACATCCTTTTTCAGTCCGTGAACAGCCGGACCATTAATGCCGTAAAGCAATGCAAGAAACCTACGCACAAGGTATGTTCCCACACACTTCCCCAAGAGGAGAGACATTTTGTTCCGCTGAAACGAAAACAGTAATCGACTGATAAGGAATACTAGAGGAAACTATTTCCACATGAGTATTTCAATTTGAATATCCTTTAGGGATATTCATCCAGAAAATATAAGATATAATGATTTTTTACTGCACGTGAGGGCAGATTTTCAGGGTTTACGAAAGGCCGCTTAAGAAATTTTCTGACTGCATCAAGAACCGTTGGAACCCTGGGTAGGTTAAGAACAGAAAAATTGGTCACATAAGCATTAAGAACATGTATATAAAATGCCTAATTTTTTTTCGGAGACTGGCTGAATAGTTTTGTACTTCAAAGAGATGAGACGGTAACTAAATGTTTAGTGGTGACGAGTTCTTGTCACAGTGTTAACGTTGTCTGCATTGAAAAAGTGAATATGACAGTCGTTATTCGCCCACACTACTTTTTACTCAGTGATTGGTTCTTCGACTATCTGTCAGTCCATCGCTGTTTTACCCAAACAAATCCTTTACTTTTTTTACATTTCATTCCATTTCTTCACGTTTAACTTTCTATTACTCCGTTTGTCAGTCCTTTCTCCAAATTATTTAGCTACCACACAGAACATCTGATTTTAAAACACACACACATACAGTCGAGTCACATTATTTTGATCACCTCCTAGTTTTAACAGCTCGTAGCCAATGAATGAACCCACGTGTCGTCAGCTGGCTTGCAGGGTATATAAGGTGTGCTGTAGGCATTCTGAAAACATATCACTCGTTGTTGTCATGGATAAAAGGAGCGATTTATCAGTTTTTCAAAAAGGGATGATTATCGGCTTTCGGACCAAGGATGGCAGTATTTGTGAAACAGCGCAGTTTGTGAACTGTTTGCGCGCGCTGCTGTGGTTAAAGTGTATTGGAGAAATTCACCATTGCGAATAAGCGAAGTGGAAACTGCGGAGCACCACGTGTCATTGATGTGAGAGGTGAATGCCGGCTTCGAAGGTGCTTGAAAGCCGATCGACACACAGTGGACCAACTCACTGGCCGAATGAACCAGGGGGCTACAGGAAGTGTGTCTAAAAGCACAGTTCAGCAAACCCTGCTGCGTATGGGGCCACGATTCAGACGGATAGTCACTGCACCTATGTTAACAAAGGTGCATCGGCAGAAAAGGCTTACATTGCGTAGCAGTATCGGAACCGGACCTCCGTTGATTGGCAAAGGATTGCCTTATCCGATGAGTCACATTTTCTGCTTCATTGAACGGATGGACGTTTGCGTATAAGGTGAGAACATCGGAGAACAGATTCACTTCAACCATTGCTGGCAGAACACAAGTTAGTGAGGGCAATGTTATGGTCTGGGGAATGGCATTCTCTGGGTCCACTCATACGTGTGGAAGACACTACGGACCGAATTCGTTGTGGACTGAAAAAAGACGCTGTATGGATATATATATATTTCAACTGTAATATACATTTATATCATCATCATCATCATCATTGTCAACCATTATCAATCCACTGCTGGACGAAGGTCTCCCCAAGTTTCCTCCACAACGGTCTGTCTTGTGCCAGTCTCCTCCATGTCACTCCCGCATATTTACGAATTTCATCCACCCATCTCCCATGTGGTCTTTTTCTGGGTCTTTTCCTGTCCCTTGGAATCCAATCTAAAATTTCGGCTGTCCATCTATGGTCTGTCCTTCTGGCAGTATGTCCAGCCCATTGCCATTTCAGGGATTTAACTCTGATCATGATGTCTTCCACTCTTGTCATTTTTCGGATCCACGAGTTCCTCTTCTTATCTCTCCTGGTTATACCAAGCATGCACCTCTCCATGCTTCTTTGAGTTGTCTGCAGCCTTTGTATGTCTCTTTTAGTTAAGGTCCACGTCTCTGCACCATACGTAAGCACTGGAAGGATGCATTGATCAAACACTTTTCTTTTAAGACATAATGGCATATTGCTCTTGAAAATTATGCTGTTTCTTCCAAAAGCTCTCCAGGCAAGTTTTGTACGCCGATTAATTTCTTCATCAATGTGACCCTCACTTGATATCTGCTGTCCAAGATAAACATACGTATCTGTTATCTCCAGTTTTTCTCCATCAATCGATAAATCTTCATTTCTTGTAAAAGCATTGAACATCACTTTTGTCTTCTGAAAGTTCATTTTTAATCCCACTTCTTTACTCTTGTCAGCAAGTTCCTGGATCATACTCTGCAGCTCTGATGGGGTAGTTGCAAAAATGACTACGTCATCAGCAAAACGAAGGTGGGTTAGATAATCTCCATTAATCTTTATCCCTTTGTTTTCCCAGTTCAGTGATTGAAAGACATTTTCCAATGTGGCATTAAAGAGCTTCGGAGATATGGTGTCACCTTGTCTCACTCCCTTTCCAATTTTTATGTGTGTTGTATTTTCAAACAGCCGAATCTTTGCGCTTGCATTTTCATAGATGTTATTAATAATATTAATGTATGCATCTTCAATACCGCAGGATTTCAGAGCCGTGGTAACTGCTGATGGTTTCACCGAATCAAAGGCTTTTTCATAATCGATAAAAGCCATGCACAATGGAAGTTCATATTCCCTCGCTCTTTCAATTAGTTCTCTCAGTACGTGGATATGATCTATTGTGCTGTAGCCACTCCTGAATCCAGCTTGTTCTCTCGGTTGAGCCATGTCCAGTGTTACCTTCAAGCGGTGTGAAAGAACTTTAGTGAAGATTTTATAAACTACTGATAGGAGGCTGATAGGTCTGTAGTTCCTGAGATCCTCAATGTCACCTTTTTTATGTAGCAGGATCATTGTAGCATTGTTCCAATCCTCAGGAATCTTCCCTTCATTAAGGCATCGAGTGAAAATTTGGGCGAGTACTGTTTCAATTTCTCCACTTGCTTCTTGTATGATGTCTATAGTAATTCCATCTTCTCCTGGAGCTTTCCCCCGCTTCATGTTCTTGATTGCATGAGCAACTTCTGCTGGGAGGACTGGAAGAACTCTGGTACCTTTCATGATGTCTGGAGTACATGTATCATCCCTTTCATATAATTTGGAGTAGAAATCTTTCACTCTTGTCAAAATTTCGCCTCTATTTCTTGTTATAGAACCATCTTCTTTTCTCAGAGCCATAATCTGTTTTCTTCCCTTACTGAGATGTCCCTTTGCTATCTTTAGGCTTTGGTTGTTTTCAATTGCTTTCCTCACTAGCTCACAGTTGAATTTCCTTACGTCTTCAGTGATACTTTTTCGTGCTGTCTTGCATAGCTCTATATATTCCACTTTGGAAGTCACATCTTCTTTAGTTGTCCTCATCTCTCTTCTTTTTTGCATCAACATTTTGGTTTTTCCTGATAATTTGTTTACATGCAACTTGTTCTTAGACCCAGCTAATTTTGTTGCTGTTTCCATAAGAGCTTTGGTTACTTTTCTGTTAACTTCCGAAATATCCACTTCTTCCGATGTTAGGCCTTCTAAAGCAGAGAATCTGTTCTTCAGTTCCAACTTGAAAGTATTATGGTGTTTTTTAAGGTTGGTTATGTCAATACATTTTGTTTGTCTTATGAGCTTGCCACGTTCCAGTTTAGTGTTGAGGTGCATCTTACATCTCACCAATCTATGGTCACTACCTGTGTTGAACTTGTTTAGCACACTGCAGTCTTCGATGACGAATTTTTTTGTTACACATAATAAAATCAATTTCACTTGTCGTCCCAATTGGATGTCTCCATGTCCATTTCCTGTGTGGCTTTTTCTTGAAAAAGGAATTCAAGATGAAAAATCCTTCTGCCTCTGCAAACTCAACGAGAGTATTTCCACGCTGGTTTCTGTTGCCGTGACCGAATTTACCTACTGAAGTTTCATTCTGTTGCCGGTGCCCTATTTTTGCATTGAAATCTCCCATAATTATCTTCACATTTATATATATCCCAGTAAAAACACAAGTGCTGGGAAACTGCTGGCCACCAGCTGGCAGTGATGGGTCACTGCTGGGTCAAACCAACCGCTCATGGCCCGGTAGCGGTCCGTTTGTGGCAGTGCCATCAGTTGGCGAGCCATTGATGGCCCTGCAGCATCGCCGTGAATTGTGGGCCTCCAAGCAAGTGGCCCGTAGCTGTCAACCGATGCAACCCCAACACCAGATGGAAGAAACGGGACTGCGCATGCGCAGAAGCAACACTTGCTGTTTCTATCATGGCACCAGTTAGTTGAAGACGACGCTATCGCCATCGTGTTATTTTAGTGGATGTTAAGAAGAAAAAAAAAACCTATATAGAGAGGCGAATTAATTTCCTAATGAAATGCCACATCGACGAAGATATCAGATTAAGCCATGAAATACTAAAATACAGCCGTGAAATACACCCACTCCATTCCCATGAATAACAAGAAATAATTTGAAACCGCTTGAAAGAGATGTCCTGGAAAAACATTAAAAAAATGTTTGTTGGAAAAAAAAAAAAAAAATTATATGCGTACTAAATTTATCAATTATTTGAAAGGAACAAAAAAAAAAAAAAAAAAGAAGAAGAAGAAGCAACGCTATGTGGATATAATGTACTCTCATCCATGGGTTGAATACACAAGCTGGGAGGAATTAGTTTCTAAAAATAACGAGAAGTAAATTAAAATATCTTTCCCTTTAGCTTTGGGAATCTACGGTTATCCTTGAATTTTTTTTTTTTTTTTTTATGGTTACTACTAGGAAATTGGCGAACCAGATTCGGCAAGCAATCAGTTACGTCACGTGGTTGCCGGCTGTCACTGCCGACAAACTAGCATACCACATTAGGCTAGCCATCATTTCTGGTAAGTGCTTGCAGGGCTGCTGAAGGGCCACTTGTGGCAGCTACTGCCTGTGATGGATAACTGATGGCCATGTTGTGGCATATGACAACTGATGGGGGTGCCAACTGTTGGCCTGAACTGCTGGCCCTTCTGTTGGCTGCCCGGACATTTTATTGACGGTTCGGCAGCGGCAACATGGTGCTGGGCCAGGAAGACTATTTTTGTTGGGATATATATATACATTCCAGTAGCAAAAGACCCAGAATGAAAACCACATACGAGATGATCGGATGAAATTCTAAAGCATGCCCGAGTAACATGGAGCAGAGTTGCTATGGACAGACAGTTGTGGAAGAAACTTGGGGAGACCTTCATCCAGCAGTGGATTGATAATGGTTGACAATGTTGTTGATGATGATATATATATAGTAGAAGCACAGACAGGGGCACAATGATTAACGGAAAAGTCCCGCTCAGTAAAACTCCCCGCATTCGGAAAAGTCCTCCACATTGGAAAAGTTTCCCATAGGAAAACTCCCCCACAGGAAAAGTCCCCCATCTTTTACCATTTTCATGTCAGGGACAGTGCACAAATTGCAGTTTACACAAAATATCGAATGTGGGGGAGTTTTCAGGAGTCACCATTTTCATTTTCACGCTGTTTAAAACAAGATGCAGCCGTTCAACGAGTACAAGTATGTGGGTGAATTTCCCGGGGTCATCATTTCAACTTTTACCGCCGTTTATAGTAAAAACAGTCTTACAATTAGCTGGACAGGGTGGGGGAAATTTGGCTCACTGTAAACCGCCACACAGGAAAACTGCCACACCGGAAAACTGTCGCATGCTTTTCATCCACGGGCCGGCCACAAATTAGTGTTCTTCCGAGGAACACTCTGAATGTGTGGCAGTTTTCCAAGTTTCCGAATTATGTGTGGCAAGGTGTCTAACGACAGGAAGGAGCTCTTTTGTTTGTCTGGATTTTCGTGTCGGTTCGTACGAGTTTGGGGCGACTGGCCACAAAAGTTCAAGGGGAAGGGGAGCTATAAAGATTGCCGTTTCTGGGCCTATATTGAGAACTTAATTGGGAACTTCAAACGAATGTCGAGAAAATATTCCGTGTAATCCAAGCAAGAATTGTACTTTAATTTGAAGAAATATATTGCCGCGGATCCGAGGTACACTTGGTTTGGGGGGGCTCTACCCCCAACTTCCGTAATATATTCTGGGCCGCTGGAGTCTGTCAGCGTATCTCGGATATTCCCCTCGAAGAGTCCGTGAACTTGGAGGGGGGCTTCCCCCAAAATGATAAAATGGGCGTAAACATTAGAACCATGTTTTATATAATGATTCTGTACACGACCAGGAATTTTCAGGAAGGTGGGGCGAATTCACCCTCTCCCAAGTTTCTAAGAGCGCAAACAAGTGTTAAAGGTAAGGGATTTGTGACGGATTTGCTCACAATTTCTACGCTTCATGTTGTGTTCTGTGGGAGACTATGTATGCCCTTCCCCCTTCTCCCAGAAATTTGGTGAAGTCTGTAAAAGGGATACGAGGTGCTTAGTTTGGAGGGCTCTATCCCCAACTTCCGTAATTTTATATTCTGGACCGCTAGAGTCAGTCAGTGTATCCTCGGTGTTACCCCTGAAGCGCTCTTATAGAAACTTGGGGGGGGGGGATGAATTCACTCCACACTCCTGAAAATTCGTGGTCGTCTACAGAATCATTATATAAAGCATGGTACTAATGTTTACAGCTCTACGTCCATTTTAAGATTTTGGGGAAGCCCCCCCAGCTCGCGGACGTTTCAAGGGGAACATCCTGTATACACTGAGTGACTCCAGCTGCCCAGAATATAATACTACGAAAGTTGGGGGTAGAGCCCCCCCACCACCACCACCAAGTATACCTCAGATCCTCAGCAATTTATTTCTTCAAATTAAAGTTCAATTCTCGCTTTGCTTACATGGAACGTTTTAATTTCAAGATCCCTCAAACAGATTTCTCAATTTAGACCTAGAAATGGCAATCTTTATAGTCCACCTCCCCTTGAACTTTTGTGGCCACTTGCCCTAAACTCATATAAACCGACATGAAAATTCATACAAACATAAGAGCTCCTTCCCGTCGTTAGGCACCTTGGAAAACTGTCACACAGTCAAAGTGTTCCTCTGAGGAACAGAAATTTGTGCTGGCCCCTTTATGAAAAAATATGTGGCAGTTTTCCCGTGTGGTGGTCTTCCGGCAACCGGAACTGGAAATTTCCGGGGTCGGCATTTCGATTTTTACGCAGTTTAAAACAAGATGAAGCGGTACAAGTAGCACAAATATGTGGGAGAAATTTCCGGGGTCGGCATTTTTAATTTCATCGTGCTCATGTTTATAACGTTTACGTAACATTTCAAATTATTAATATTGCTATACTACTCAGGCAGAAAGTATTAGATCTGACATCTAGTTTTCAATCCGTCATCCCTATATTCCTAAAATTTATATAACAAGTAATGTCAATAATATTGTGCTTCTACTTATGTAGCATACATTGATTAATAGGTCGTAGGCCTAGGCCTTTTAAACACTTTTTTCTTCGCCTATGTGATATTCGTAAAGTTTACAAAAAATCAAGTTAATAGCTTTGCGCATTTACTTAGGCATTCACAATTAATTACTAAACTTTAGGCATAGGCCCTTTTGACAGTTTTCATTCTACCGATGTCATATTAATAACATTTACATGACAAGTCAAGGTAATAATCTTCTGCATTCACTTAGACACTAAATATTAGTTCATAGGCCCTAGGCTTAAGGCCAAGGCCTTTTTAACAGTTTTTATTTTAACGATGCCATATTAATAATGTTTACATAACAAGTCAAGGTAATAATCTTCTGCTTTTACTTGGGCACTAAATATTAGTCCATAGGCCCTAGCTAGGCCTAGGACTTTTTAACAGTTTTTATCCTAACGATGTCATATTCATAGTGTTTATGCATTAACTCAAGTTAATCATATTGCACTTAATTTTACTTAGGCACTAATTATTAATTCATTGGCCCTAGGCCTCAGGTCTAGTGGTTAATATTGAATGCCTAAGTTAAAGCGCAAAGCTATTAACTTGACTTTTTTGTAAACTTTACCAATATCACATAAGCGAAGAAAAGGTGTTGAAAGCCGTAGGCTTACGGCTTATTAATTAAATTATGGTGCGTAAGTAGAAGTGCAGTATTACTGACATTACTTGTTATGTAAATTTTAGGAATATGAGAATGACGGAATGAGAACTTTTAGAAGGGCCTAGACATTCGGCCTAATAATATTTTCTGCTTGAGTAACATCGCAATATTAATAATTTGACTTGTTACGTAAACTTTATGAACATGAGAACGATGGAATAAAAAATGCCGACCCCGGAATTTCTCCCCACCCTGTCAACCTATTGATTGTAAGACAATTTTCCACTAAAAACCGCGGTAACAGTGCAAATACTAACCCGGAAAATTTCCCCACCTCATCCAGCTACTTGGAGTTTTTTTCACTATAAACTGCAATAAAATTTTTAAATGCCGACCCCCAGAAATTTCCCCCACAGATTTGAGCATGTTGTGGGGCTGCATCTTGCTGTAAACAGCCTAAAAATGGAAATGATGACCCAGGAAATCTTCCCCACGTCCGATATTTTTTGTCAAATGCAATTTGTGCACGGTCCCTGACTAAAAATTGTGGGGAACTTTTCATATGGGGGACTTTTCCGATTACAGGGCGGAATATCTGGAGTGTGCCCGGGAGGCATGCGGAAATGCCTAGTTACGCCTTTGGCGATGCTCATAGAATGTTTGTTAAAAATATAGCAGAGGTGGAAACTGCCTATATATATATATATATACATATATATTTCACTTATGGTTATGTATGTCTTAAATTGCTTCACATTTTATGTACCAGTTTTTCAGTTGTCAGGCCCTTCATCCCAGCAGTCAGCGCTTATTAGTTCCACCACAGCAGGGGTGTTAGAACTAACGATCTTTTCATTATATTTTGACTAATTTAGTCGAGTCCGTGAAGTACACACAAACAAAAGTTTTTAACGTTATTTTTTTTCTCTAATTAGTTTATTCTTCTCCCATAAAAAATTTGTAAGTAGATATTCTGTTTCCATTCCAACATGTAATCAAATGTGTGCTCGCCTGTTCTTGTGCTGTTACACATCACTCTCTTATAATTGAATCACGTTTCGCCTGTAAACCTACACAAAGTCACAGAATTACATTTACAATAAATATCAGCTATTATACATTAAATGTCGCCACCATTAAAACATGAAATTACGGAAACTATCTATAAGTCAGGTAACCAAACACTGGGTTGGAGGCCACAGAGCAATTCGAAGTTCAATTGTTATGTTACTATCTAATATTTCTGTAGAACTGTTTTTAAATATAACAAATTTTCATAATCTAGCGGATATTCCATTAGCCGTATCAATTTAAAAATCTTTCCGACCAGGGGAATAATTGCCTTTCCTTTTTTTATTCTGAGAATATATAGTTTTAAATTCCATCCATTACTTGAAGTCGGAAGGTCGAGAATTTAGGCACATCAGTCGTACGGACTATAACGTAATATAAAAAACCACATGGTTTTTATTCAAATATGTTCAAAATGTTCCTCAATAATTCGTTCGTTTATGAAAGAGAAACAGTAGAAGAGATATCATGTCCATATTATTTTCACGAAAACGTCATTCAAAGTGACAACAATTTAAAAATATATAATTCAGAATTGTTCGTAGAATATAATTCTACTTATCATTAGAAAAGGATTGCATTTACATGAGCATTAGTTTTATTAAATTCTTGTTATATAACTTCGTTTGTTTCCATGACCGTTCAGGACTAATTCAAAAGAAACTGAACTTTCAGAGTAAAACTAACGATAAAGTTTCCTGCACAAGTTTTCTGAATCAGTTAAAACCATTTAATGGTGGTTTAACTGTTTCAACTTTTACGTGTTATATTTCCTTTGTGTGAAATGCAATTTCTTAGTTGGAAGTTATTAATATTCACTGCGAACATATATCCCGGTAATCGAATGTAATTCAAGGAAAAATCTTTTACGTACCTCTCGGTTGCAAGTGGTCGATGTTCAAATATTTGCACAGTTGTTTTCGTCAGGTTCTTGAGTGTAGACTTTTTTTAGAAGTTAGTCCACACCTTTTCTTGACTAGGATATACGTTTTACTTGAACTACGGGAGGCACATGAAAGACAAAGGAGATGTGAAATTACGGTGGAAAACTTGAAAAACGGAAAAATGGATCAATCGAAAAAATATTTGCATGAGCAAATGCAATCACCAAAACACTTTGTCAGACTTCCTGGATGTATATAAAAAAAAAAATTTTTGGTGATTGCATTTTCTCATGCGAATATTTTTCGAGGGACCCATTTTTCCGTTTTTTCAAGTTTTCCAGCGTAATTTCACATCTCCTTTGTCTCAATGTGCCTCCCGTAGTTCAAGTAAAAAGTATATCCTAGTAAAGAAAATGTGCAGACTAACTAAAAAATCTACACTGAAGAACCTGATGAAAACAACTGCAAAGATTGAACATCGACCACTTACAACCGAGAGGTACGTAAAAGATTTTTCCTTGAATAACATTCGATTACCGAGATGTATGTTCGCAGTGAATATTAATAACTTCCAACTGAGAAAAACTGCATTTCACACAAAAAATAAATATAACACGTAAAAAGTTACAACAGTTAAACCACCATTAAATGGTTTTAACTGAAAAATAATGTGTTAAAACATGTTTTTAAATCTCGATACAACGAGAAATATTTCTGAAGAACAGCGGCGAGGATAAAAACAGCAAAGCAGCTCACTCTTCTAAGAGACTTTGGTTATTTATTATTCTCCTTTTCTGGAACGGACCTTAATCACCCCCTTATAGGGGGCCTTAAGGCGTAAACCACAAGCGATCGTGTCTTTGTGGAAAGCTGTCAATGTGATGACCGTAGGACCTGTCACTCCTCCTACTGGGGGAAAAAGCACAAGCCCAGAATGGCCGGCCACTTTCAGAGAGCAAAACGGTAAGAACGCAGGACGCCCAGGGAAGCTTTTTTGTGATAGATGCCGGCCGAATTTGTCATTGAATCTTCCAAATCTTACGCCGCCTAGAGGGTTAAGGTCCATTTTACACACATTTCTATGCATTCAGTCGTAATGTACTTTTGTCCTCTCTGGAATCTGAAATGTTCTAATAATTATTTATTGTTATATTAATTTTTCTTTAAATTATCTTATTCTATTGTTATCAAGATTTGCGGGTTTGCAGCAAGTTTTATGTTTTAATGGTTGTGTACGCAGATACATTTTATTTTTATACAACTCTGAGTATGAGATACAACAAAGTTGAGATGGGAATTAAAAGAGAACCTGTTCTTTTTCACCAGTTCCTCATACTGAACGGGAACAGCCTGTCTTGCATTGACAAAAAGACCTGCTCCCTGGAGTCTTTGCTCCATAGAGCGTGTGTGCGTGTGCATGTCAAAAAACTTATTCTTTCTTTCTCACCAGTTCCAGCAGCCAGAGTTCGCCAAAATGCATAATTACACATCCAGTACGCATCTAAAAGTGTGTTTACGCATCAAAATTTTACCAATGAGTAAAAATATGCATTGAGAATTTTTCTTGACGCATAGAAAAACACATCAAGAAAACGTAAAAATATGCATCACGATGGTATTTCGTCTTTCAAAAACGGAAGTAAACAAAATAAAGATTATTTCTATAATTTTAATTTTGTTTTCCTGTGATGTTGCCTGTCCAGTGTTGTTGTTATATATCATTTTATTCCATAAATATTTGTATTTTAGCTTGAAAATGGAGAAGTTTCCAAAAACAGAAATTCGACGGTGCAAAAATTCCCTTGTAACCTTCAGGCGTGAGAGTGCTACGGTTTTGAGAAATCTCTCCTTTTCTGTCATAATTTCAGTTATCTTCGAGATTGATACATAACTGAACAGAAATTTTGGGGGAATTGGTAGCGGTGGAGAATGTTTTTCACCCGAAACTTTCGAAAGGTGAAGTTTTGTCTTCCAAAATTTTTGAAAACGGAAGTTTGACGCAGTGTTCTTCTGTAATCGTAATTTTATTTTTCACATGATGTTTCCTCTGCCTAGTATTGTTGTTAAATATAACATTTGTATTTCAATGTAAAAAAGGAGGGAAAACATCCAAAAACGGACGTAGCCAAGATTTCTCTCGGAATTGTAATTTTTTCTTCAACAATGTTCCGAACATGCATCCTGTGTTCTTAAATATTCCCCCCAAAAAAGTTTTGCATTTCAGTTTGATAAGGAGGGATGTCCAAAAACAAAAGTGAAGAAGCTAAAAAATTTGTAAGAATTGATGCATAGTGTTCAAAAATATTCATATTCTCGAAGTTACACTATTTATCTTTTACCTAAAATAATGAAAGCTATCATGCATTCATGGTCCTGAGACTGAAAGCTCTTTCAGCATGATGGAGATAGAATTGTCATCCAAGGGCATAAAAGAAAGCAACAATAAAGGAATGAGAAGAGAAAGATATCAGCAAAATGAAAATTTAAGCACTGGATGCTGTGCAGCTGCAGTCAACAAAAGACAAATAAATGCGGCTGTGGAACTTACTGAGAAGAACGCAAGACTTGCTCACAAAGGAAACTTGAGTTGATATTCCAGTAAGTGTAAAAAAAGAAAAAGCAGTGTTTGAAGAGTGTCCTTTAAAACTTTTATTTTGTTTTGAATTGTAATTTTACACTGTGAATGCATTGATGTGTTCAGTTTGATATTTACATAAATAAATTACTTTGAACAATTCTGTCTTGCATGTGCTGTGTAATATTAACCACTTTTTTGCCATGCATTTTATTTTTCTCCTGGTTAAAAATTTTAGTTCAGCTGGGTTTTTTTTTTTACTTTTTTAGGCTCATGTATCATTAGAAAATGAAGAATGCTTTGATAAAAATGTTTTCTGGGTTGCATCGACGTCCAAGTTGGAAACTGGTTATCTTTTTTTACAAAAATGGCACAAATTTCCAAGGATTACTTTAGATGAAAAGATTAGGAAGGTATTCTGAAAACTCAAGAGAAAACAAACTGAAGGCGTAATGACAACTAAAGGATCACTTTGGTGATAAGCACGTAAAGGTTCAAACCAGACTTTCTACTGTAGTACCTGAGCTCTTTGAAAAAGATGGACAAGTTTCATGTAATACAAACTTTGCTGCAGTCATAAAAAAATGGAAAAAAGCAATAGATCCAATGTATGATTAAAACAAGCTCAGTTCATTAAATATTTTCAGATTTCTATAAGAATCTCAAAAGTGCAATATATTCACTCCTTGAATACATCGCTGCTGCATGCGGTCATTACAAAACATGCTAAATTTATTGTTTTTAAATATGAATATTATATTTATAACTAAAACAAGAAGCAAAATTGGATCAAAATTCTAAATAAGTTGAGTGTTAGTGAAACATTTTTTAATATGAAAAACATCTGGATTGATTTTTCATAATTGCCCAACATTTTTGCAATTTTTTTTATCTGTTAGTTTTTTTAACATACTTCCCGCTTTTAAGAATTACTACCTAAATTTTTTTAAAGGAGTAAAAATACTTCAATGTTTTTTTCTTTTTTTTTTTTTTAGCGAACTGCCTGCAACTGACGTCAGTGACGTGACCAATGTCAGTTGCAGGCAGAGTTCAGGAAGTTGGGAGGAACAGCCTGTTCTCTATAATACCTGCTTCCCTCCTCTGCTATGATCTGTATGCTTGGCCAGCTTGTTTGTCAGACATCAAGCTGTATTCATTTTATTTGGAGGGAAAGCAAGTTAAAGGGAGGTGGGTCCAGTGAGAACGCTGCTTCGTAAAGCGAGTTTTCAGTTATTGTTACTGCAGTGGTAACACCTATTGGGAGGGGGGATACTTCTTCTTTCCCTGTCACCCCTGCTTTAGGTGATTAAACCGATTCAGCTGGAAACAGCCTCAGACTGCCTTTCAGGAACAGGTTCAGTTTGACTATTCATTAGTATGTTCCTGTTCTCTGGTCTTCTATTCTGTTCTTTTGTGCACGGAACTGAATGCGACGTTGCTCACTTCTCTGGTGTCCTGAACATTGTTCTTTCTGAGCGGAGCTGGAAGTGTAGCCAACACTGCAATTCAGTTCTCTACTCTGAACATGCGGGGGAAACCATAGATAGGTGTTCTCATTCATGTTGTTTGTTCCGGCTCACCTGTTTCAGCACGTATTTTCCATACTATGGAGCGAGTCTTCAGTATGGACTTACTTTACTGTGAATGATTCGAACACATGCCGAGCATCATTTTTAACCAGGAGAAAAATCACACGTAAACAAGTAATATCATATAAATCTTCAATTTCAAATCTGAAGACATATCTAAAATAAGCATCCCACTGTCAAATTAAATGTTGGAAAATGGAATTTAGTTTCCAGTAATGAGGGTACAAATGCTGTAACCACATTGGCAAATGATGAAATAAAAGAGAGAACAGTCCATGACATGACATGTTTAGCTCCTACAAGTACACAATCTAATATCGGACAATTCATCAATAAAAAGATGACTTTAACTGCATGGAAGAAAACTGATGCAGCTTTAACGGAATTATTTACAAAAGATTTGCAGCTATTTTCTATTGTGGAAGAAAGTGTTTTTGAAATTACACTGCAGCTTTAAATTTGCAATATGCACTGCCAGACAGGAAAACAATTTCAAATTTAATGCTACCTGCTAGCTATGAAACTAAAAAATGTGACCAATGCGCTAAGAAGTGCCAAACATGTAACAATAACAACTGACTGTGGGATGTTGATAAATTGCGATAGCTTTTTAGGTTTACAGCTCGTGTTGTGGACGATAATTTTTAAATTGAATCTGTTTTTTGGAATGAGACTGCATGAATCAGTACCATACAAGCAAAAATTTAGCAGCGTCCCTGAGGCGAAGTTACAGAATGCGGTATTAAGAAAAAGATTATTCTGACAGTATCTGACAAAAAATCTAATATTAAAAAAGCAATATTAGAAGTTTTGCAGTGAAAGCATTTGAGTTGTATGACACATACTATCAACTTGATTGCAGAGGACAGACTAAAAAAAGTAAGCAGTTTGATTAAAAAAGTAAAATCACTTATAACATTTTTCAAACGTAGTTCAATTCTGCTATTGAATTAAAAAAATCTTGAGGGGAAATTGCGTCCAAAAAACTTATTCAGAATGTCCCGACTCAGTGGAATTCGACATATTTCATGTTAAAACAATTTATTGAGTTATAAAATGCCGTAAAAACATCCTTAGCACTGGTGAATTCTGAGACATCAAAAAATATACCCCTGCTTACAACAGTGGAGTGGAAGCAATGTGAAGACATTGTTGAGTACGTAACCATTAATACTAAGTATAAAAAACTTTAAGACACACTTAAGTTACATAACAAAATTTAATTAAAAAGGAAGCTTTCAACTTATAACTTCAGTCTTCGTCAGCTTTATTGACAGATGGAAATTATGATGATGGTAGTGCTTGCTAAAGCCATATATATATATATATATATATATATATATTAAAGCCATATCATCATCATCATCATTGTCAACCATTATCAATCCACTGCTGGACGAAGGTCTCCCCAAGTTTCCTCCACAACGGTCTGTCTTGTGCCAGTCTCCTCCATGTCACTCCCGCATACTTTCGAATTTCATCCACCCATCTTCCATGTGGTCTTCTTCTGGGTCTTTTCCTGTCCCTTGGAATCCAATCTAAAATTTCGGCTGTCCATCGATGGTCTGTTCTTCTGGCAGTATGTCCAGCCCATTGCCATTTCAGGGATTTAACTCTGATCATGATGTCTTCCACTCTTGTCATTTTTCGGATCCACGAGTTCCTCTTCTTATCTCTCCTGGTTACACCAAGTATGCACCTCTCCATGCTTCTTTGAGTTGTCTGCAGCCTTTGTATGTCTCTTTTAGTTAAGGTCCACGTCTCTGCACCATACGTAAGCACTGGAAGGATGCATTGATCAAACACTTTTCTTTTAAGACATAATGGCATATTGCTCTTGAAAATTATGCTGCTTCTTCCAAAAGCTCTCCAGGCAAGTTTTGTACGCCGATTAATTTCTTCACCAATGTGACCCTCACTTGATATCTGCTGTCCAAGATAAACGTACGTATCTGTTATCTCCAGCTTTTTTCCATCAATCGATAAATCTTCATTTCTTGTAAAAGCATTGAACATCACTTTTGTCTTCTGAAAGTTCATTTTTAATCCCACTTCTTTACTCTTGTCAGCAAGTTCCTGGATCATACTCTGCAGCTCTGATGGGCTAGTTGCAAAAATGACTACGTCATCAGCAAAGCGAAGGTGGGTTAGATAATCTCCATTAATCTTTATCCCCTTGTTTTCCCAGCTCAGTGACTGAAAAACACCCTCCAATGTGGCATTGAAGAGCTTCGGAGATATGGTGTCACCTTGTCTCACTCCCTTTCCAATTTTTATGTGTGTTGTATTTTCAAACAGCCGAATCTTTGCACTTGCATTTTCATAGATGTTATTAATAATATTAATGTATGCATCTTCAATACCGCAGGTTTTCAGAGCCATTGTAACTGCTGATGGTTTCACCGAATCAAAGGCTTTTTCATAATCGATAAAAGCCATGCACAATGGAAGTTCATATTCCCTCGCTCTTTCAATTAGTTCTCTCAGCACATGGATATGATCTATTGTGCTGTAGCCACTCCTGAATCCAGCTTGTTCTCTCGGTTGAGCCATGTCCAGTGTTACCTTCAAGCGGTGTGAAAGAATTTTAGTGAAGATTTTATAAACTACTGATAGGAGGCTGATAGGTCTGTAGTTTCCGAGATCCTCAATGTCACCTTTCTTATGTAGCAGGATCATTGTAGCGGTGTTCCAATCCTCAGGAATCTTTCCTTCATTAAGGCATCGAGTGAAAATTTGGGCGAGTACTGTTTCGATTTCTCCACTTGCTTCTTGTATGATGTCTACAGTAATTCCATCTTCTCCTGGAGCTTTTCCCCGCTTCATGTTCTTGATTGCATGTGCAACTTCTGCTGGAAGGACTGGAGGAACTTTGGTACGGCCATATATATATCATCATCATCATCATTGTCAACCATTATCAATCCACTGCTGGACGAAGGTCTCCCCAAGTTTCCTCCACAACGGTCTGTCTTGTGCCAGTCTCCTCCATGTCACCCCTGCATACTTTCGAATTTCATCCACCCATCTCCCATGTGGTTTTCTTCTGGGTCTTTTCCTGTCCCTTGGAATCCAATCTAAAATTTCGGCTGTCCATCGATGATCTGTCCTTCTGGCAGTATGTCCAGCCCATTGCCATTTCAGGGATTTAACTCTGATCATGATGTCTTCCACTCTTGTCATTTTTCGGATCCACGAGTTCCTCTTCTTATCTCTCCTGGTTACACCAAGTATGCACCTCTCCATGCTTCTTTGAGTTGTCTGCAGCCTTTGTATGTCTCTTTTAGTTAAGGTCCACGTCTCTGCACCATACGTAAGCACTGGAAGGATGCATTGATCAAACACTTTTCTTTTAAGACATAATGGCATATTGCTCTTGAAAATTATGCTGTTTCTTCCAAAAGCTCTCCAGGCAAGTTTTGTACGCCGATTAATTTCTTCATCAATGTGACCCTCACTTGATATCTGCTGTCCAAGATAAACGTACGTGTCTGTTATCTCCAGCTTTTCTCCATCAATCGATAAATCTTCATTTCTTGTAAAAGCATTGAACATCACTTTTGTCTTCTGAAAGTTCATTTTTAATCCCACTTCTTTACTCTTGTCAGCAAGTTCCTGGATCATACTCTGCAGCTCTGATGGGCTAGTTGCAAAAATGACTACGTCATCAGCAAAACGAAGGTGGGTTAGATAATCTCCATTAATCTTTATCCCCTTGTTTTCCCAGCTCAGCGACTGAAAAACACCCTCCAATGTGGCATTAAAGAGCTTCGGAGATATGGTGTCACCTTGTCTCACTCCCTTTCCAATTTTTATGTGTGTTGTATTTTCAAACAGCCTAATCTTTGCACTTGCATTTTCATAGATGTTATTAATAATATTAATGTATGCATCTTCAATACCGCAGGTTTTCAGAGCCATTGCAACTGCTGATGGTTTCACCGAATCAAAGGCTTTTTCATAATCGATAAAAGCCATGCACAATGGAAGTTCATATTCTTTCGCTCTTTCAATTAGTTCTCTCAGCACATGGATATGATCTATTGTGCTGTAGCCACTCCTGAATCCAGCTTGTTCTCTCGGTTGAGCCATGTCCAGTGTTACCTTCAAGCGGTGTGAAAGAACTTTAGTGAAGATTTTATAAACTACTGATAGGAGGCTGATAGGTCTGTAGTTTCCGAGATCCTCAATGTCACCTTTCTTATGTAGCAGGATCATTGTAGCGGTGTTCCAATCTTCAGGAATCTTTCCTTCATTAAGGCATCGAGTGAAAATTTGGGCGAGTACTGTTTCGATTTCTCCACTTGCTTCTTGTATGATGTCTACAGTAATTCCATCTTCTCCTGGAGCTTTTCCCCGCTTCATGTTCTTGATTGCATGTGCAACTTCTGCTGGAAGGACTGGCGGAACTCTGGTACTGGTATCTTTCATGATGTCTGGAGTGCATGTATCATCCCTTTCATATAATTTGGAGTAGAAATCTTTCACTCTTGTCAAAATTTCGCCTCTATTTCTTGTTACAGAACCATCTTCTTTTCTCAGTGCCATAATCTGTTTTCTTCCCTTACTGAGATGTCCCTTTGCTATCTTTAGGCTTTGGTTGTTTTCAATTGCTTTCCTCACTAGTTCACAGTTGAATTTTCTTACGTCTTCAGTGATACTTTTTCGTACTGTCTTGCATAGCTCTATATATTCCACTTTGGAAGTCACATCTTCTTTAGTTGTCCTCATCTCTCTTCTTTTTTGCATCAACATTTTCGTTTTTCCTGATAATTTATTTACATGCAACTTGTTCTTAGACCCAGCTAATTTTGTTGCTGTTTCCATAAGAGCTTTGGTTACTTTACTGTTAACTTCAGAGATGTCCACTTCTTCCGATGTTAGGCCTTCTAAAGCAGAGAACCTGTTCTTCAGTTCCAACTTGAAGGTATTATGGTGTTTTTTAAGGTTGGTTATGTCAATAGATTTTGTTTGTCTTATGAGCTTGCCACGTTCAAGTTTAGTGTTGAGGTGCATCTTACATCTCACCAATCTATGGTCACTACCTGTGTTGAACTTGTTTAGCACACTGCAGTCTTCTATGACGAATTTTTTGTTACACATAATAAAATCAATTTCACTTGTCATCCCATTTGGATGTCTCCATGTCCATTTCCTGTGTGGCTTTTTCTTGAAGAAGGAGTTCAAGATGAAAAACCCTTCTGCCTCTGCAAACTCAACGAGAGTATTTCCACGCTGGTTTCTGTTGCCGTGACCGAATTTACCTACTGAAGTTTCATTCTGTTGCCGTTGCCCTATTTTTGCATTGAAATCTCCCATAATTATTTTCAAGTGCTGCTTACCTTTATTATTTAGATGACAAATTTCCTCATAAAATTCTTCAATTTCTTCTTCAGGATGACTGGTGGTGGGTGCATAAGTTTGAATAATCTGAGCCTGGTATCTTCTCGATAGTTGGATAACAAGTCGTGCAGCTCTGTCAGAGGAACTTTCAACTTCTACCAACTTTATCCTTCAGTTTCTTGTTTATTATAAATCCAACACCACTAGTTCTGCCAGTATCTGTCCCACGATAGTAGAAGAGATGTCCACTTTTCAGTTCGATGAGATCTTCTCCTTTTCTCCTTACCTCACTTAGCCCCACAATGTCCCACTTGATCCTTTGTAGTTCCTCTTCCAATTCAAGAAGCCTTGAATCAGAAGATAGGGAGCGTCCATTGTACGTTGCCAAGGTCAGCATCAGATGGCAGCCTAGTCCGGTCCTCCGGGGATTCTTAGCACCCTCTGCCTTCATGTCGCACTGGCCGCTGCCTTGGCCAGGTACATTCCAGCTGCCGGAGACTGAGGGCCAAGATTTAAGTTGTGGAGTCATTTTGGAGGGGTTTGGCCATAACTCACCACGCTGGCCAAGCGGGTTGGTGAGTGTGGGATAGCATTTCCTCTGATCCCGATGGTATAGTTATACCGCTATTGGCGGTCGTCAGAGCCCCTTTAGTGGGAACAGGATGCACCACGAGAAGGCGGGGTTGACATTTGTCAAGGAGAGGCTGTGATGTTACGCATCACCTGACCTTACATCCCATACCTGACCTTACATTCTATATATATATATATATATATATACATTTCTTTTTTAAAATTGACTTCCATATTAACGGTATGACAAAAGGAGAATCAGTATTGCAGTTCTTGATAATATTGCAGTTCTTTGTTCCATGAAATATGGAAGTCAATTTTAAAAGAGAAATAACGTATATGGCTTTACGGATCTGGCAACCACTACCATTGTCATAGTTTCCATCCGTCAACAAGGCTGACGAAAAAAACTGAAGTTATCAGTTGAAAGCTTCCTTTTTAATTAAATTTTCTAATGTAACTTAAGCGTGTCTTAAAGTTTTTTTATACTTAACATTGTTGGAAATTTTGAAGCCGTTGGAAGCCATAACATTAAGTGGAGAAAAATGTTTCCTGTTAGTCCATTATTTTGTCAAAAGGGTTGCAAAATGTATATGAGGAAATGAAAAGAAAATATACATTACATGGTTATACCTTCAAAACATTGGTCTCTACTCTCCTGTTTTCAATTAGAGTGGCTGGGAAGTTTAGAAAAATCAAAACATTACGCTATACAATGTTTCTAGATCCAAGCATATAATTTTTGAAGAAAACACTCAGAGGCTTATAAAAAATATTTAAAAAATGGTTGCTCAACATATTAGATTAGAGCATAGCAATATGGATAGCATGCTACCACTTCCGTCTAGCAGCAAGGACCACATGTCTATCTGGAGTATTTCTGATAACAAGCCATCAGGAGCAGGGGAATCGAAAGCAATTATAGAGGTGCTAAGGTATATGGATGAGGCTTTACTACCATGAAGTGAGGACCCACTAAAATGGTGGAGCATAAATGGGAACATGCACTCCAATTTGAAAAAAAAATTGTTCAATCTCATTTTCCTGTTACAGCTACATCTGTCCCCCATAAAAGAATTTTTTTCTAAGTCGGAGCAGATATTGAATGACAGACGCTCTAGGTTGTCCATACAAAAAGTGAAGCACCTGTTATTTATTAATAGCAATCTTTCATGCACATAACTGCTTATGTGTAATGAATTCTTGTATTTGGATGATTATTTTCAGTGATTTTTTCAAGATCTTAGCCTATCTGTGTGTATTAATATCCCTGATGAAATGTCCAGTGTTTCATATGTTGTTGAGGGGTACAGGACTTGTGTGAATTGATATCAGCATTAAGTGCAATTATTGTAAAGAAATGTGATATTTTGCAACAAAATGTAACAAGAAAGGTGACACCGAATTTTCGGTTATAATGAGCACGTCTTTAGAATCCTTTCTGTCTTCCGATGTGAATAAAATATTTCAAAGTTATTCTTAGTTGATGGAACCCATTACAGTTCTGGATTTAGAAAGCTGTCAGACAAAGAATTTTTCAAATGGAATTGTTAAAAGCAGTTACTGAAGCAAGTTTCTTCCACAACTATCTGTCTTGAGTCAGTAGTTTCCACGTCACTCCCGGAGTTGTATAAAAATAAAATGTATCTGCGTACACAACCATTGAAACAGAAATTTGCTGCAAACCCGCGAATCACAATAACAATAGAATAAGATAATTTAAAGAAAGATTAATAAAACAATAAATAATTATTAGAATTAGATATTTCAGTGAGGACAGAATAAGTTCATTACAACTGAACATGCAGCAATATGTGTGAAATGGACCTTTCGGGCAAAATGTTAAAATAATGAACTATGAACCTCATAAAAACAAGAGATTAAACAAAGAAAGTTTTTATATCTAGAAAAACATTTTCATTAATGAACCCGCAAAAATTTGAAATACCATTCCAAAGATTCTCTTGCTTTAACCCTAATTACAAATACCATTCTCAACAACTTAATTCAAAAATAGTGGACTTACAAAATACATAAGCAAAAAATTCTAATTTAACAATTGACAACTGCAAGAGGAACCTGGCAATAAAATTTTAATTCTTTCTGTGTAAAAAATCTTTTGATACAGTTCTTATACATTGAGAAACAGGCCTTGATAAAATCTAGAGGCCAGAAACGTCTGTAAAAGCAAAACAACTCAGAAGATGTGAAAAATTAGTGATAGTTCAAGTTAAAATAGAAATAAATATATTTATCTGAGTAAAGCTTTGATTAAGTGTTTTAATTGTTGCAAATGACATTTTATTTTATATTAATCTACAAGCAAAAACTATCTGCAAAATCCGCTGATTATTTAGAAACTATTCGCGTACAGCGTACCGTCTATATTCTGCTACTCTGGTCATTCCGCCATGCTTTTAAATTCTATCCACCCATCTCCGTGGTCTTTTTATATAAATATGTACATATCTATCGTGAAAGATAGGTGGATCAAATTCGAAAGAACGCCGGAATAACATGGAAACATCTGGCTCAAGATACTGTTGTGGAAAAAACTTGGGGAAACCATCTGGCAGTGAATTGATAATGGTTGGCAATGATGATATTATCATGTATGCATTTATCTATGTCAGTCTTTTCTAGCAACTGTGTTATTATAAATAATAAATTATATTTTATTTATAATTTATTATATTTATAAATTATTATTATTATTTTTCACATCACATAGTATGTTACACTTTTATTCACATGAAGCAGTAAATTATAAAAACAGCTCAGCTGAACAACAGGTAAAAGAACAGCTCTTGGAAAAAGAACTGTTCAGTAGAAAGAACATTTGTCATCCCTAGTTCCCTACAACAAAGGAATCTTACGACCTGTATCTGAAAAAGGTTTCTGTCAAGACTCCAGCCTGAACCTGAAATGTTGATTTTAACTCTGAAGTCACCTGGAGAGTAGGGATGGGCAAAAAAAAAACATTGGTTTAAAACATTGATTTTTTCCACAGAACATTGAGTATTCAATACTCGATGTTTCCCTCAATATAGTATCGGTGAAACATCGATGTTTTGCGACTGATGTTTTCTGCCTTCGTTATGAAATCAACGACTACTAAACTAATAATTATTCATTTTGCTTCTTGCTGTCTGCCTTTGTTAGCAAGTTGCAAAGTAATACATAAATGCTCGTTTAGCAGTTGCTGATTTCATCGGTCAGGAAGCATCGAATATCGATGTTTCACTGATATTATCGATGATCGTAACGTGTACTAACTGTAAGCTAATGGGTATAACCAATTTTCGTCAAGGTATTACTTTGTTGCCATCAGAATTTTTACTTCATTTCTGTTTAGAGATGTTTGTCTAGCTTTGAAAGTTTTTGTAGAACAGCGTTGAAACTCCAGTTGTTTTCAGTCTGGGTGTTTCATTTTGAAAGTGGGTCTTAAAGGTTGTTTACAGGGCCAGATCAAACACATCTTTATTAACACAAAAACACACAACACAAACGAACAGCAGACAAACATTACAATATTTACAAAATTATATATATACATTATCATGTAATCGAAAATTTTGACCGACCTCGGATACCCGCTGCAGTTGCAATGAGTACTCAGTCACTAGTCCCAATGTTTTTCAGGAAAAATATATATAATCAATCTTAGTATAAAATTCACTAACCATACTTTCAAGCTGAGAAATTAATTTAATTAAGCAAAATGCCTTTATTTATAAAGACAGCAACCACATTTCCAGTAAATTGACATAAAAATGTTAACCACATTCCTTTTTCTGTTGAAAATTTGACTCCTTCACATCTGTTCTGTAATCAGGACCCAGCAAGCTTTTCATCTGGGAGGAGAGACTTGAAATTACAACCCATTGAGTTCCCCTCAAATAATAGGTGATTTTTACTTTCTCACACACCGACGTTATAGGAAAGTATAAAGAACATTCAAAAACTGCATTTTAGGTTTTTAACATAATTCAGGGATCATAGCATACTTCTGGAAAATTTTAGGTTGGAATTTTAGGAATTTTAGGAATTTTTAGAAAAATTTTAGGAAAATTTTAGGAGTGTATTTCAATAAAAACTAGATGTATATTTGTATACATCTAGTAAAACAACTTTGTATACATTGTAAAGAGTTTGCTTCACACCCTTCAACCATATATACTGATAGACTGCGCATGACATCAAAATTTCTGGCTCCAACATAAAATCACATGACAACAGTCAAAAAGATGGGTTACACCTGCTGTGCTTATGGTTGCTCTGAGCGATATAGTAAAGAAAGTTCTATGATTTTTCATGGGTAAGAAACGAATTAAATACCTAAGTCAATAAAGTTCAATTACTTAACCAGAAACTTGCAGCTATTGATATAAAAATATAGTAACTTAAGAAAAAAATGGAATGCAGGTTTCAAATTCTTCGCAAATGTTCATCACATTATAAATCACAAAATGTAAACAACCCGTTCATGCATGTATATAGCTCATAAGTAAACTTACCTGAAGAGTTTTCATTATATATGAGGCGCATTCACATAATACACCGAAAACACTGAAGTTCTGCAGCGTAAATTAGTAATCATAACAGCATTTTTACACGAAATTTGGAGTCTGATGATGACGTGCCCAATGTTTGAGCCATGGCGGCTTTGATGCAGCTATTGCCAATGCGCAGTCCATTAGTATATATGGTCGGAGTTCACACCCAAATTTTTTGCATAACGTCTAATGTCTAAAGTTTAAGTATGATTTACTTCTAATGTTCAGTTCTTATCTTTTCACGTGTTATTATCATATTCAAGTATATTTACCACATTCAAGTTTCACTTTGAACATTAATATGCTGTTTAACCAGAAGCAATTCACGATTTTCACAGAAAGTTTTCAGGTTTCACATTAAATTATAATATCCTAAAAAGGTAATTGAAAACCAAGAACTATGTACAATTGTTCACTGAATTACTTTTTTCATATTATTGTTTTAAAGGCTTTTCCTGATACGCCTATCTTTTTCTGCTTCTTTTTTTTTTTTTTTTTTTTTTGATTGGAGGTTTAACGACCACCGTGAGCAACTCAATGGGCTATAAGCAGTCGCCCATCCCTAATTTAGGGTCACTGGTTCCAGGGAAGGGAGAGAGCCAGTGCCGTAAGACAAACACAACATCCATGCCTGACGGGATTCGAACCCGGACCCCTTACGGACGAATGATCAGAGGCCAGCGCCTTAGACCACTGCGCCACCGGGGCGGCCTTTTTCTGCTTCCACCACAACTAATTTACTTTGTTTTCTTTATTTCAGCTGAACCTTGTATGATCAAGTTAGAGGCAACTGCTATTTCAACAGTATTTTGTTTTTCTACAGCTTTTCGCATTCTTTCTGTTCCCTCTTGAATTACTGCTAGGGAGGCTTCTTTATCTTTTTTAAGCCTATTTATTTCTGCATCATTTTCTTTTATTTTGTCATCAAACTCAGCTTTTCTTTTTTTCTCTAGCTGCTTTTCCTTATTTTCCCTCTCTTTCTGCTTCCTTTCTTTTACCTTTTTTGATTGTTCTTCCTTCAGCTTATCAACATACTCTTTATAAAATTTATGTGAATCACGAACACTATTTAACAAATTTATTGTTATGGGAATTTCTTGTTATGGGAACTTTTTTTTCTTTATGATGCGCTTTTACTTGTGAAAAGCCACTATTAGAAATATTGAAAATTTCTGAACACAATATACACTTAGCAGAAAATATTGTTTCAGTTGCAGAACACCATTCTTTCAACTTCACTCCGTCCAATTCTTTGGCGAGCCACGCATCTTGAAATTTCGTTTTGGATTTAGGCATCTTAAACACTTGCATTACTAACCAGAAAATGAAAGGGAAGTACAAAAACACGTTCCAATATTGCAAAACCAGACAACTTCCCGAAATTTGGCTGCGAGGATGTCAGAAGATATGAAAAAAAAAAAAAAAAAAAAAAAAAAAGCAGGTCACCACTAGAGAACTGAACCTGCACACAGCACAGAGAACACCATAAAAGACGTAAAACCAGAAACTATCATACGCATCTCACGCAAGTTCAGTCAAAGCGAGTCGGAGCCGAGATATATTGCGCATCGAAGGTCGCTGTCGCCGACGCATGATCGAAGGTCAATGATCACGTGCTCTACTGCCTGCCAAGATAACTCAGCTACCATCCCATCGTCATTACCGGAGGTTACGGAAGAAGACCACATGTTTCCTCTTTGCTTCCACCCACCTGCGGTTTACAATAACAAAACATCAGCAGAAAGAGGAGGTTCCACAAGGCATGTACAAAAATAAAGTACGATCTTCTGCGTGCCACGGAGTTCGTCTGCAAAGCGCAAACCAGGGGTGAAAATGACCCCTCCCCTTTTCCCTTAGATCTCTTGTTACTCTCGAAAACTGTTCGAAGGCAAAAAAATGGAACGCCCGCCCCGAAGCAAGTGCATCTCGATGGCGTCATTTTTCCCTCCCTTCAGCAGCACAGCATATAGGCTGTGTTTCTACAATAACAGGTCTTTTTACCTTATCGTAATGGTAAATTTATTGGCGTTAATAACGGTTGTTTTTAATAAAAATAAGCTTACGAAAATTTTAGGATGAATAGCAAATTTTAGGTCTAATTTTAGGAATTTAAGGAGGGTCACAAAATATTAGGAATTTTAGGAATTTTAGGACGAATGCGATCCCTGCATAATTTTATTAAAACTGGAAAAACTAGGTAATTACCAAAGAACCGCAAGTTGTAAATACCAAGAAAAACGTAAATGTTGTGTGAACGTGGACAACACAACTCTACAGAAATTCAGAATGAAAAACAAAACAGTGCAGAACGAATGAGTACAAGTATTGGATAATGAATGTAATAATAGAAAGAAGCTTTAGGGGTAGGGCTTCGAGAAATTCCAACTAAGGTTAAATGCTCACCGGACTTTCTGCGACAGAGCACAGATGATTAATTAACTCTTCATCCCAATGACATGTTCAAAAAAGTCATGGAGGTTTTCTATGCCGCCATTCACTGTTCTGGAAAATTCCTTTCATGTATATGACATGTTTACACTTCATACTGTATGTTACGCTATACTGTAACTGCATGGAATACTGCACGAGACTAACCAAAGTCTTGAAAAAGAAAATGCTGAAGGGTGCAACTTTCTTTTTCGCTACAATTTCTATTTTTACATCCCCAGAGCATGAATTTATGCCACTGGAATTACTATTCTGGGAGGGCAACCACCTTCCCTTGCCCTTCCGGTGGCTACAGTCCAGTGTTGCTAGATCATGCTATTTTATAGCAAAAAAATATGCTATTTTTTCTGCCATAGCACTATATTTTCCTGAATGCTATTTTCTGGGAAAATTGTGCTATTGTTTTGCTGAAAATTTTGTATTTTTCTTCAAATCCAACTTGTATGCCAACAATCTTTTGGCACTTTGTTGGCGACTTGGATACACAAAGTTCAAATGCAGAGTTTGTTGTTTAATCGTAACACGATAAAATTTAGTTTCCAGAACTATCTTGAGTAACTAACTCAGTGTATTTTTTTTTATTTTTTTTTTTTACCTCATTGGATATTTGGCATTGCCAGATTTCTTTCTACTTATGTATCCACATTTCTTCATCCATCCTACAAAATTGGTTGGTTTGTTTCTTTCCGTTCGCTATCTGTACTATTGAGCACTTCAAAAGATGACTGGGTGAATGGGTGCAATTACACAAGATTGTAAATAATTTCGATTATTTGAAACTTCTTGCAAACTGTTGCTAAGGAATATGCTTACCGCAAACAAGAGGTCCAGTGACCGATCTTCCACTTTAATTTTAAAGGCTAAAATAATCAAATATCCAAACTGGAAGCAGATTACAGGAATTTATTGTGTTTGGATTGGGCTAAGCACTTTAAGGGCAGCATATCGACTATCCAATTGAATTTGGGAGCGGTCTGTACCAAGATTGTATAAGAGGTAATCCATTTACAATTCTTTCTCTGTTTTAGCTGCATATTCTGTACCCATCAGCAATGTAGTTGTAAGAATATTTTCCAAAATGAATTTTCTGAAAAATGCAACTCGAAATTGCGTGAAAGTTGAAAGCTCCACACTGAAAATCAGGTGTAATTTGAATTTTGAAGCAAAGCGTTGCAAAAATTTATTCCGATTACTAATAAACTAAAAATAATTTTTAATTCTATGTGCGATAAATGCATGCATGTATTATAAGGTCAGAGATTATGATGGTATTGACATTATTGAAGAGTTTAATATCACAACCAATGCTTAATTATAATCCATTAAAACAAGAATCTTACTTTCATAGACATGACTTGCTTTATTTACTCTTACTCTCTGTCATTGCACCCTAAAATTATGTGCCCACATGTGATTAATTTTTATAGCAAAATGCCTTACTCTGATGAGGTATGGGATTTTTACAATTGAATGAATGGTATCAAAGTTCTTTGTACAACTTCAGTACTAAAGTATGTGAAATAAATAAAGTTCCTTGAAGTTCAATTTCATTTTCTTGAAATGCTATTTTTTAATCTATTATCGGAACTCTGTCAGGACTTTGCTATTTTTCTAACATCTGACCTGGCAACGCTGGTCCTGTATGTAACAAATGCACAACTACAGTAAATAAATACCGCGACCTCTAAAAAATCCTGGAAAATTTTCTGGTTACATATCCCCTCTGCAGACTTGCACCTGAATTTTTGCGCTACTGATAGTTCAAACAAAAGAACAAAAATTAATTACATGGGCGTGATACTAAGAAATTTTGACATTGCATCTCGAATTTTGTAATTTACTGATGTTTTAAATCTCCCTAATCAATAGATTCAACGAAGGCATTTTAGATTCAATCATAATACTGATACCACAATAAACCATTATAACTGTGCAATCATGCCGATGTTTGAAAGTACCTACCTAGTAAACACGGAGTACAACACAGCCACAACAGAAACAGTCAAAAGAGTAATAGTGTGAGGTTTGTAGAAAAACGCTAGAGAAATGTCATCGACTGGTCTTTCGTTTATTGTGTAAAAGTTGTCGGTAACAACTGAACAATCGAAATTTTTGTCTACTTTTGCCATCCTACTATCTAACACACACAAACACCGTCTCCATGAGTCTCCATGCCACTCAGAAATATTGTACATCCAGATCCCTAATCCAAAAGTTGAAATAGAAATATCAGCTGATCGAGGACAGCTAGAAAGAGCATAAATTAATTCCCAGGGTTAACTAACCACAATATTTCATTTCATGCACTGCATTGCTCATTTTTTATTGCAGAAAAAAGACTGCAATTATAGTGTAAAGACATTTACCTCGTGTAATGTTCTATGAACTACCATAATACGACACTTTCATTCAGTGGGAGTAGCCCAGGGGCCCGGGCCCTCTCCTCTGCATGAGTTATATTTTTGTTTGTTTGTTTGGTGCTTTAACGACCACCGTGAGTACCTCAATGGGCTATAAGCAGTCTTGCGTCCCTAATTTAGGGTCACTGATTTCAGGGAAGGGAAAGAAACAGTACCATAAGAAAAAAACACAACATCCATGCCTCACTGGGATTTGAACCCACACCCTCTCAGACGAGCTGTCATAATCCAGCTATTAGACCACTGCGCCACCGGGGTGGCCATCAGGTATTATTACATAATTCTTTGTTATTGGCTGCTTATTTTTTACTAATCTTGGATGCGCCAGTGCCTTCACTTTAGAACTGCAAATTACTATAATTGCGGCTCCGGTGGTCTAATCGACGGCTTATGATCATTCGTCTGAGATGGGTCTGGGTTTGAATCCCGGTGAGGCATGAATGTTGTTTTTGTCTTACGGCGCTGGCTCTCTCCCTTCCCTGGAGCCAGTGGCCTCAAATGAGAGACGGGCGACTACTTAAAGATTGATTCAAAGATTCCTAGCTTAGGTTGAGAGACCCGAACCCACAGCGCTATGCGCCTTTTGGCAGGTGAAAGAGAAACTAAAAGAGTTAGGAGCAGATTGCCCTGACAGAATAGCACGAAAGAAAAGTATGGAAAATCTAAGAGCAGAAGGAGCAAACGGTTTCCCGTTAAGTAGTGAAGCTGTAAGCTGCCCTACATACTTACCTGCAACAACAAGCCGTTCCGAGCGATATTTCTCTCCGCAGAGAAAAGCCCGGTACACCGCTACCACAGATGAGTACAGGGGGAAAGGAAGGGAAGGACACGGGAAAGGGGAAACCTGAAATAAAAAAAGACATCACACACAGAATAAGTTTCCCAGAGGAATATTGACGTTCAACACCGGATAAAACAAAACTGGTCGTTTGCTCAGTGTTCCTCTCGGAGTCGGCTATTTGCCCCGTCACTCCTCAGCCAATGAGAGAAGATATTTTTCCCCATTGGTTAACAAAAATTTTCTCAGGTTTACTTTTGCTGATTCTAGCCTGACATGGTGAGTGTAACTACAAAATTGGTTACTTTGCTTGTTATTACTACCGTTACCACTGTGTCATTCTGTGATTATAACAACGCTTTTCGTTATTTCGTAGAAGTTATTTTCGGCGGATAATTATTTCATCTTTTATATGTAGGAAATCTTTGTCTATTTTTTAACTGTTAAAAATCGATATAAGTAAAATTTATATCAGAGTAGAGCCCTTACTGTATTTTGTTTTTCGTAATTCCATTTGATCCTTCTGGCAGATGTTTACAGATGTTTGATTCGTGATGCAATTATGTCAGTTTGTTACTTTTTATTTGCCATTGCTTTGATATTTTTCCGTTGTTTATTTTCAAATTCCGGCAGTAGTATGTTGCGTTGACGAAGGTCTGCATTTTGAGAACGAAAGCTGCTACAGATTTATTAGTTTCTTTTAAGTCAGAGTTAGTACTTTATTTCTCAGTATAATTCCCGACTGCAAAGTGTTGTTCTTACGATTAAGAATATACGCCTAATTCCGTTACACCTACCGCAAAATTCCTCGGTCAATCACGCTACAGTGAACCTAACTAACTCGGGAAGTAAGGAAAATGGCGGCTCTCGCAGGGAAGGAAAGTCGAGAGAGACATTTGTAAACAAGTGGGAGGAGCGTAGTTGTGACATCACTTTTAGTTCTCATTAGCAGGCCGTGGGGCCGCCAACGTCTATGTGAGTTTAACATTATGCTGTTGCCATCGGACAAAGTGGAGAATTTCCTTTACGATCTTGTAGAGTGCACACTCTGTACCTCTCTTCTCTGTGGCAACCATAGCTGAGGTGGTAAAGTCGAGAGAGACATTTGTAAACAAGTGGGAGGAGCGTAGTTGTGACGTCACTTTTAGTTCTCATTAGCAGGCCGTGGGGCCGCCAACGTCTATGTGAGTTTAACATTATGCTGTTGCCATCGGACAAAGTGGAGAATTTCCTTTACGATCTTGTAGAGTGCACACTCTGTACCTCTCTTCTCTGTGGTAACCATAGCTGAGGTGGTGTGAACACAAGATTAAACCGATCGAAGTTTAAGTTACTCAATTTGCGTAAACAACAGAAAAACAAAAATATAAAAACGGCCACAAACAGGGTTATTAATTTTTATTTTTATTTTCCTTATTTAAGGAGCCGGTAGTATAAGGGCCAATCATTTTTTTTTTCACGCTACTTGTCTACTTGTTGCACATTTGTGTGCAACAGCGCAGAAACTTAAGTCCTGTTTTATTTATTTTTTTAGTCAGAACTAAGGCGTAAAAAACAAAATGTAATAATAAAGACAAGACAAACAACACCTTGTTTGTTAGGGGAAGAGATATTCAGTACAAAAAAGATAAATCTTTTTTGCAACATTTTGCTCGGCCCTTAAAAGGGCCTTTTTTTTTTTTTTTTTTCCAAAACTCCTGATATTCAATTCTCGCTTTCTTCATATGTGTGAAGAATACCTTCAATCTAGTCCCAGTTATTTCTAATTTTTTCGGAAGTATAACTGTGAACTGGTTTCTTTTCAGGAATTTTATTTAAAATAGCCTTCGGTCTTTTAAATTTGTCAGTATCATTGACAACATAATTAAGGGCCTTCCTGACAAGAGGATTGGGATGTTTCTTGGCTTTCTCGTAATGCCTTTGCGCTAGATTATATATAGTATAATGTATAGGGTTGATATTTAGCATACTACGGATAGCATTATTGGATGTTTTACCATCTAGTCCTACCATCATACGAAGAGTTTTATTTTGAAACGAGGTAATATTATTTTTTTTGCTGCTTTCTGCAGTTACCCCAGATAGGACAGCCATAGGTAATCACCGGGCTTAAGCATGCTTTCCATAACAAGGTTTTATTTTATTTTTTGCTAAGCCTTTTATTTTTAATTATGGGTTGGAGACATCCTCTTAATTTAAGAGCTTTAGCCTGGGTTTCCTTAATATGCTTGTTCCAGCTCATATTATGGTTCATAATGAGGCCTAAATATTTGACATCTTTTACCCAAGGTATTTTTTTGCCATACAATTTAATTTCAAAGTCAGGATTGTAATTGAATGTTTTACGGGAGAACATAATTGCTTGGGTCTTGTCAGTATTAATTTTAATTTTCCAGTCTATGAAGTAATTCTCCAGTTTTTCCACATAGTATTTGCAACATAAATGTTGCTTGATTTTTATTTATGAAAGTATAGGCAAGTGCAGTGTCGTCAGCATAAAGTGCTGTAGTCCGATTCTTGTTAAAATTTGGAAAATCTGACGTAAAAATATATTATAGCGTAGGAGCAAGTATACTTCCTTGTGGAACACCAGCTTCAATTTTTTTTTTAAAGATTTCTTTCCATTACTTTTTACACAAAGAGTTCTGTTTTCAAGATAAGACTTGATTATATGAGTAATCAAAGGTGGGAAGTCATGTGCTATTAGTTTGTAGATAGTTGCCTCGTGTGGATATTTATCAAAAGGCTTAGCTACATCCAGGAATATAGCCGCTTTGTGCTTCTTATTCATTATTCCTTCTCCAAATTTTTCAGTAACTCTCGAGAGCTGGTGCACTGTGGAGTGTTTGTGTCACGAAAACCTCCTTGAATAAATGGAATAACTGGGTATTCTTCACAGAACTCTTGCATCCTAACAAGTATAATTTTTTCAAAGATTTTTCCCATGGTTGGGAGCAACGAAATCGTTTGTGATTTTCAGGAATTGCAGGGTTTTTACCTGGCTTGGGTAATAATATTACCTTTGCTGTCTTCCAATCATCAGGGAAATCATTTAACTTAATGGCACAATTGTATGTTTTGGTAAGGGTTTGCACATACTCTTTCGGTAATATTTTCATAATTTTATTATTTATGCCATCTTTGCCCGGTGCCTTTTTATTTTTAAGATTATTAATTTGAGACCTAAATTTCCTTTCACTGATGGGTAGTGGTTTTTCAAAGTCTGGAGGAACAAAAAAATTTTTTTGCCCTTAAAAGGTGTCTTGTTGTTTCTTATTTTTTCAGTTTCTGGCGTTCCGGACGTAAGAGAGGTCGTAGCATCTTTAACTTGAGGTTGCTGTCTGACTTTTGCAGCTGAGCCGCGGATGGTTTAGTATTTAGCGAATCAGTATCGATGCAAGGTCCTCAGGTTCGAACCTGGGCTGATCTTTCAGAGATGGTGTGATTTACTAACAGTCGTTGAATATCCGCCGTGCATCGGACGAGCACGTTAAGTGACGGTCCCCAGGCTGGACCCACTGGTTAAATGCGTATCCATTCCTATGCTGTCACCCCCCCCCCCCTTGAAATTCTCTCACCCCTCTGTGTGCAACATCGTACTTGTACGATGGCGCCATCTACTGTACTCTAATCTCACTACAAACTGTTCGGTCAAAGTCGCTAGACTTGCTCACATTCCTTCCGTTTCTGTGTCCTGCCCAAAAGGCAATCTCGCTGTAGGTGGCTTGGACCTAAACTCTTTTTCTTTTTTTTTTTTTTTTTGATTGGAGGTTTAACGACCACCGTGAGCAACTCAATGGGCTATAAGCAGTCGCCCGTCCCTAATTTAGGGTCACTGGTTCCAGGGAAGGGAGAGAGCCAGTGCCTTAAGACAAACACAACATCCATGCCTCACCGGGATTCGAACCCGGACCCCTGACGGACGAATGATCAGAGGCCAGCGCCTTAGACCACTGCGCCACCGGGGCGGCGACCTAAACTCTACTCACCGTGGACGGAAGTCCCACAAGAAAATGACAAATACTGTGTGTGACTTTTGCTGCTTGCGCCATGTTACCGGACGTAAGAGAGGTCGTAGCATTTTCTACTTTTGGCTGCTGCTTTCTATGTCTTGTCCTTCGATTTTTTAATCAAACCTTTCTGTTTACTTTTAATTGGGGATGTTAACACAGTTTTTTTTACTAGTAAATTCTTCATAGAGTTGTGCACTTTGGGTGATGCCTCTATAATTTTCTACATCCTCCGCATGTTTAAAATAAGTATCCAGGGCCTTTTGCATTTTAATGGCTACATCAGTGTCGGGGATATCATTTATTTTAAACTGTTTTTCGAGTGAGTTTGCAGAGATTTCCGCTTTTTCTTCATCGGTTCTAACTACCGTCCCATCTACTTTCTGGAGGGGTGGGAGTAATCTGATATTTTTATTTTGCAAACTTGAAGTAAGGTTCCACAGGGTCATTTTAATTTTTTTATCCGAATTTTCGGAGTAGTCAATATGCGCTTCCTCTAATAACTGTCCCCATGAACCGTTTTCAAACTTTCTGATACCTCTTTTGATTTGCCTGTTTAGGGAGCAATAAAGGTCATAGAACGTTTTATTTCTGGTTCTTTGCAGTACCTATTTTTCTCCTTAATAAGATCCAAAGTTTATTTGGGTAAAAAGTACGGGTTTCTTTTTTCTTTGGCAGGAGTTTGACAATCTTCTATAACCTTTTTAATGGCAAGGTTAAAGGTTTCAATAGCATTGTCAATTTCGTCTTTGCTATTGCAATCTCCGATTTCTGGAGGTGGTATTAGCTTAATTTTTTTTCAAATTGTTTTAGGTTCGTGACCCTTTTGGGTGCTACAGTCACTCCAATATGTATCCGAACAAAATTAAAAATGATAGATTACGTGATACTAAAAGGGGAAGGCAACTCGTCTAATGTTAAGATCCCGTTATTCTGAAAATTTAAAGGTGAAGGCAACCCGTCTAACGTGAAAAATCCCGTTATTCTCAAAATTTAACGTTATATAAAAAATGAGGGCAACCCGTCTAACGTGAAAAGTCCCGTTATTCTCATAATTTAACATTATATAAAAGGTGAAGGCAACCCGTCTGAATGTTAAGATACCGTTATTCTCACAATATAAAGGAGAAGGCAACCCGTCTAACGTGAAAAGTCCAGTTATTCTCACAAGTTAAAGGGGAAGGCAACCCAGCTGACCATTTCCAATGGCGTTGTCACAATTATCCATCATTATATGACACCAAAGGCTGAGAATTTGATAAAAGACACTATGGTTATAGATAATATGACACCAAAGGCTGAGAGCCGCCCCGGTGGCGCAGTGGTCTAAGCGATGGCCTCTGATCATTCGTCCGAAAGGGGTCCGGGTTCGAATCCCGGTGAGGCATGGATGTTGTGTTTGTCTTACGGCACTGGCTCTCTCCCTTCCCTGGGACCAGTGACCCTAAATTAGGGACGGGCGACTGCTTATAGCCCATTGAGTTGCTGACGGTGGTCGTTAAACCTCCAATCAAAAAAAAAAAAAAAAAAAAAAAAAAAAAAAGGCTGAGAATGTGATAAAAGACACTATGGTTATAGATAATATGACACCAAAGGCTGAGAATGTGATAAAAGACACTATGGTTATAAATAATATGACACCAAAGGCTAAGAATGTATGAAAAGACACTATGATTACATAAAATATGGCACCAAAGGCTGAGAATGTGTGAAAAAACACTATGATTACATAATATATGACACCAAAGGCTGAAAATGTGATAAAAGACTCATAACGTTAATATATTTGCGAAAAGCATCATAATAGTCGAAAAAACTAACCCAAAACCCTTATTGTACATCACCAATGACTCGTAACTTGTAAAAACACCCTCATTACACATAATATGTCCCCAATGGTTAAAAGACTTATGTTAAAACTTCAAAATCAATGGTCAGATACTTGGACAAAAAAAAATGGGGAAAGAGGAACCAAGTCCTCTTTCCCCATTTTTTATTCTTATTTAAGAATAATAGTATGTACATATAATGAATGGATCATCATCATCATCATCATTGTCAACCATTATCAATCCACTGCTGGACGAAGGTCTCCCCAAGTTTTCTCCACAACGGTCTGTCTTGTGCCAGTCTCCTCCATGTCACTCCCGCATATTTACGAATTTCATCCACCCATCTCCCATGTGGTCTTTTTCTGGGTCTTTTCCTGTCCCTTGGAATCCAATCTAAAATTTCGGCTGTCCATCTATGGTCTGTCCTTCTGGCAGTATGTCCAGCCCATTGCCATTTCAGGGATTTAACTCTGATCATGATGTCTTCCACTCTCGTCATTTTTCGGATCCACGAGTTCCTTTTTCTTATCTCTCCTGGTTATACCAAGCATGCACCTCTCCATGCTTCTTTGAGTTGTTTGCAGCCTTTGTATGTCTCTTTTAGTTAAGGTCCACGTCTCTGCACCATACGTAAGCACTGGAAGGATGCATTGATCAAACACTTTTCTTTTAAGACATAATGGCATATTGCTCTTGAAAATTATGCTGTTTCTTCCAAAAGCTCTCCAGGCAAGTTTTGTACGCCGATTAATTTCTTCATCAATGTGACCCTCACTTGATATCTGCTGTCCAAGATAAACATATGTATCTGTTATCTCCAGTTTTCTCCATCAATCGATAAATCTTCGTTTCTTGTAAAAGCATTGAACATCACTTTTGTCTTCTGAAAGTTCATTTTTAATCCCACTTCTTTACTCTTGTCAGCAAGTTCCTGGATCATACTCTGCAGCTCTGATGGGGTAGTTGCAAAAATGACTACGTCATCAGCAAAACGAAGGTGGGTTAGATAATCTCCATTAATCTTTATCCCTTTGTTTTCCCAGTTCAGTGATTGAAAGACATTTTCCAATGTGGCATTAAAGAGCTTCGGAGATATGGTGTCACCTTGTCTCACTCCCTTTCCAATTTTTATGTGTGTTGTATTTTCAAACAGCCGAATCTTTGCACTTGCATTTTCATAGATGTTATTAATAATATTAATGTATGCATCCTCAATACCGCAGGATTTCAGAGCCGTGGTAACTGCTGATGGTTTCACCGAATCAAAGGCTTTTTCATAATCGATAAAAGCCATGCACAATGGAAGTTCATATTCCCTCGCTCTTTCAATTAGTTCTCTCAGTACGTGGATATGATCTATTGTGCTGTAGCCACTCCTGAATCCAGCTTGTTCTCTCGGTTGAGCCATGTCCAGTGTTACCTTCAAGCGGTGTGAAAGAACTTTAGTGAAGATTTTATAAACCACTGATAGGAGGCTGATAGGTCTGTAGTTCCTGAGATCCTCAATGTCACCTTTTTTATGTAGCAGGATCATTGTAGCGTTGTTCCAATCCTCAGGAATCTTCCCTTCATTAAGGCATCGAGTGAAAATTTGGGCGAGTACTGTTTCAATTTCTCCACTTGCTTCTTGTATGATGTCTATAGTAATTCCATCTTCTCCTGGAGCTTTCCCCCGCTTCATGTTCTTGATTGCATGAGCAACTTCTGCTGGGAGGACTGGAAGAACTCTGGTACCTTTCATGATGTCTGGAGTACATGTATCATCCCTTTCATATAATTTGGAGTAGAAATCTTTCACTCTTGTCAAAATTTCGCCTCTATTTCTTGTTATAGAACCATCTTCTTTTCTCAGAGCCATAATCTGTTTTCTTCCCTTACTGAGATGTCCCTTTGCTATCTTAAGGCTTTGGTTGTTTTCAATTGCTTTCCTCACTAGCTCACAGTTGAATTTCCTTACGTCTTCAGTGATACTTTTTCGTGTTGTCTTGCATAGCTCTATATATTCCACTTTGGAAGTCACATCTTCTTTAGTTGTCCTCATCTCTCTTCTTTTTGCATCAACATTTTGGTTTTTCCTGATAATTTGTTCACATGCAACTTGTTCTTAGACCCAGCTAATTTTGTTGCTGTTTCCATAAGAGCTTTGGTTACTTTTCTGTTAACTTCCGAAATATCCACTTCTTCCGATGTTAGGCCTTCTAAAGCAGAGAATCTGTTCTTCAGTTCCAACTTGAAAGTATTATGGTGTTTTTTAAGGTTGGTTATGTCAATACATTTTGTTTGTCTTATGAGCTTGCCACGTTCCAGTTTAGTGTTGAGGTGCATCTTACATCTCACCAATCTATGGTCACTACCTGTGTTGAACTTGTTCAGCACACTGCAGTCTTCTATGATGAATTTTTTGTTACACATAATAAAATCAATTTCACTTGTCGTCCCAATTGGATGTCTCCATGTCCATTTCCTGTGTGGCTTTTTCTTGAAAAAGGAGTTCAAGATGAAAAATCCTTCTGCCTCTGCAAACTCAACGAGAGTATTTCCACGCTGGTTTCTGTTGCCGTGACCGAATTTACCTACTGAAGTTTCATTCTGTTGCCGTTGCCCTATTTTTGCATTGAAATCTCCCATAATTATCTTCAAGTGCTGCTTACCTTTATTATTTAGATGACGAATTTCCTCATAAAATTCTTCAATTTCTTCTTCAGGATGACTTGTGGTGGGTGCATAAGTTTGAATAATCTGAGCCTGGTATCTTCTCGATAGTTGGATAACGAGTCGTGCAGCTCTGTCAGAGGAACTTTCAACTTCTACCACTTTATCCTTCAGTTTCTTGTTTATTATAAATCCAACACCACTAGTTCTGCCAGTATCTGTCCCACGATAATAGAAGAGATGTCCACTTTTCAGTTCAATGAGATCTTCTCCTTTTCTCCTTACCTCACTTAGCCCGACGATGTCCCACTTGATCCTTTGTAGTTCCTCTTCCAATTCAAGAAGCCTTGAATCAGAAGATAGGGAGCGTCCGTTATAGGTAGCCAAGGTCAGCATCAAATGGCAGCCTAGTCCGGTCCTCCGGGGATTCTTAGCACCCTCTGCCTTCATGTCGCACTGGCCGCTGCCTTGGCCAGGTACAGTCCAGCTGCCGGAGACTGAGGGCCAAGATTTAAGTTGTAGAGTCATTTTGGAGGTGTTTGGCCATAACTCACCACGCTGGCCAAGCGGGTTGGTGAGTGTGGGATAGCATTTCCTCTGATCCCGATGGTATAGTTATACCGCTATTTGCGGTCGTCAGAGCCCCTTTAGTTAGAACAGGATGCACCACAAGAAGGCGGGGTTGACATTTGTCAAGGAGAGGCTGTGATGTTACGCATCACCTGACCCTAAATTAAATAAAATATTTACAGGTGAGTATTTACAATGAAGGCTGTATTGTAAACGTTAATAAACCAATTTCAACTGCTAAATTGATTTTTCATTCTTTATCGTGTGATCTATTGACCCTCGATATATATACGTAGGGGTTTAAGTATTGACTTTACACTCTTGATGAATAAAATAGGAGGTGCTCGTTTTCTTTGGTACCCGAGATGGTAAACGTTAATAACGTTAAGAGAAACCATGTGACACCTTAAGAGAAAACACCAAATACTTATCCAGTCTCACGAAAGGAATCGAATAAACTATGTGAAAGGATACACGGCAAGGGATCTCACCAAAGTGACTTATGGTTTCACTAAATATAATTAATAGAATAACCTTTTCCCAAAGATGCATTGTTTCATTTTACTTTATGGATCAGAATCGAATCGTCCTTCACCTTTCGTTCTTTAAAAAAAAAAAAAAAAAAAAAAATTTATAGGAGCAAAGATTTGTTCGAAAGATTTCAGTAGAGGAACCTTAAAATTATATAGTTATACTTATCAAGTTCCAAATGATAAAATATGGTTTCAAGTTATGTAAGTATAATATCACAGAATAAAATAAACGAATCATATCACAAGAAAGGAAATCTCACATCCTTTAGAATAAAATAAAATAAACGTCGCATAACTATACATCCTTTAGAATAAAATAAAATAAACGTCGCATAACTATACATCCTTTCCAATAAAATAAAATGAACGTCGCATAACTACATCCTTTAGAATAAAATAAAACAAACGTCGCATAACTACATCCTTTAGAATAAAATAAAACAAACGTCGCATAACTACATCCTTTAGAATAAAGTAAAACAAACGTCGCATAACTACATCTTTTAGAATAAAATAAAACAAACGTCAAACAAACGTCGCATAACCATACATCCTTTAAAATAAAATAAACGTCAAACAAACGTCGCATAATCATATCACAAGAAAGGAAATATCACATCCTTTAGATTAAAATAAAACAAACGTCGCGTATTCATATCACAAGAAAGGAAATCTCACATCCTTTAGATTAAAATAAAACAAACGTCGCATATTCATATCACAAGAAAGGAAATCTCACATCCTTTAGATTAAAATAAAACAAACGTCGCATAACTACGTCCTTTAACATAAAATAAAATAAACGTCACGTAATCTCACATCCTTTAGAATAAAAATAAAATTAACGGAAATCTCACATCCTTTAGAATAAAATAAAATAAACGTCACATAACTACATGCTTTAACATAAAATAAAATAAACGTCACGTAATCATATCACAAGAAAGGAAATCTCACATCCTTTACATAAAATAAAACAAACGTCGCGTAATCATATCACAAGAAAGGAAATCTCACATAACCGTATCCTTTTATTGTTTACTATTACCAATAAGTGACAACCAAAAGTTCATTTTTCTGTTAGTAGCGCTTGGAATTGATCGATCGGAATTTGATTCTCCATTTACTTTACTCGAAACTCAACATCACGAACTCATTTGGCACAGTGCCAAGTTTTCTTTGACCATATTATAAGAACGGAAATCTCACATCCTTTAACTAGAAATAAAACAAATCTCACATCCTTTAACTTGAAATAAAGCAAATCTCACATCCTTTAACTTGAAATAAAACAAATCTCACATCCTTTAACTTGAAATAAAACAAATCTCACATCCCAAGAACGGAAATCTCCCATCTTGTAACATAAAATGACCCCATCAAGGGGTGAATAACAACTCATGGATAACCGTTTAGAATAACCAAGATACCGTGACATGTTGACTTTTTCAACAACGGGTCATCGTTCGCAGCGTACTATGAACACAAAGGTCCTTTCTAGCACTTTGGAAACACTCTCCATACTTGCAAGCTTGTGTACCCCGAATTGTTCTATGACCATACGATTGTTTAGCGAGCGTTTAAGTGAGTGTACACTAGCTGCTACCGTCTTACGACATGTAAAGAATGTATTCAACAACGGTATCTTTCTCTGAATGGGTTCAGAGTCTTGCGCGAATTAACCAAACGCACAATTATCTAAAAGGAATCCACGAGAGGTTATCACAGATTATGTCACATGTCACAAGAAAGGGAAATCTCACATCATCCTTTATAACTCTATTGTTGGAAATAAAATTATTTAAAATAAATTTAGTCCAACATGCACGTGCATAGATAGCCCCAGGGGATAGCGGGAGGCAATCTCAAGCCTTGTGACGATACTTAGGCCCCAGGGGATATCGGGGATAGCAAGGGTCGATGCGGTCAGTTCCCAAGAAGGGAGCGACGTGACCTTCACCTGGGGATTAGATGAACCCCTCAGAAGGTCAAGTGACATGGAAATCAGCGGACAAGGTGAGACAGTTGAGTTCGAGGAGCAGCAAGGGACAGACGTGGATAGAGGATCGTAGAGCGATGTGACGAGAGATGAGATGAAGTACTGCCAGCGCTGACAATTGGATAACGATTAGGATTGAAAACCTGAAAGACATATGGAGATACCAGATAAGTTATTTTCCTTTTCCCTGTTATTGCATGTACTTGCTTAAATTTATTCATAACCCTATTTCGAGCACGTGGCGTGTGTAATGGTCATGAACAAACAATGAAAACCCAGTTCGCTAGGTAAAACATTTAAGTAAAGCATAGGAGAAAAGGAACTAGAAATGAAATAAATCACTAAGCATTGCACTTATATATAAATATGTATACAGCATAATTTTCAAGAGCAATATGCCATTATGTCTTAAAAGAAAAGTGTTTGATCAATGCATCCTTCCAGTGCTTACGTATGGTGCAGAGACGTGGACCTTAACTAAAAGAGACATACAAAGGCTGCAGACAACTCAAAGCAGCATGGAGAGGTGCATGCTTGGTATAACCAGGAGAGATAAGAAGAGGAACTCGTGGATCCGAAAAATGACGAGAGTGGAAGACATCATGATCAGAGTTAAATCCCTGAAATGGCAATGGGCTGGACATACTGCCAGAAGGACAGACCATAGATGGACAGCCGAAATTTTAGATTGGATTCCAAGGGACAGGAAAAGACCCAGAAAAAGACCACATGGGAGATGGGTGGATGAAATTCGTAAATATGCGGGAGTGACATGGAGGAGACTGGCACAAGACAGACCGTTGTGGAGGAAACTTGGGGAGACCTTCGTCCAGCAGTGGATTGATAATGGTTGACAATGATGATGATGATGATGATGATGATGATGCAGAAATGATCGGAGACGTTATAGAGAAAAATCGTATTAATAGTAAATTTTATGTGTAAGGTATTGTTAACGGCTGCACCCACGCACGTGGTACCTCAGTGTTCCTAAATCTCACGTATTAAACCATTTTTATTACTTCCACATAAGATTCCTGTTTATTTTCCTCATAACCACACAAGATGTAACGTACCAGGACATGTGACGTACCTGCCAGAAGGACGCACACGACATAAAAGGCAGATAGGAATCAGAATAAAAAAAAACGTCCGCGTAGCTCAATTGGTAGAGTGACTTATTCCGGAATGAGGGGATCCGGGTTCGAATCCTGGCGTGGACAGAAATGACGGAGAAACTCACTTCGTTATAAAGACATAAGTTAAGGTATGTGTAAACTAAGATATGTGTTTATGTTTCTAATTTCTTTCACGAGCGGCACCTTTACTCCCCCACCATTCCAGTGACGGGATAAAGGTGAATCACAACGCCGTGCTTTATTATATGCCAGTACATATAAGGGGCACGTTTTTGTCCATATACGATCACTGTAGAACAAAAGTCCCATAGTTATAAAAAGGCACGATAAAGTAAATTTAATCGGTACATGATCTGTAATTGACGCACTTATAATTTGTTCATAATAAATATAACAATAAAATTAACACCTTGTATTTAACATTGATGACAGTAACACGTGTTCCATTGTTCATAACTTTAACACGTGTTTCGTATTAGAATGTAACGTTGGTACCGATTAACGTTTGAAGATAACAATGGTGAATTGGTTAAATATTTGTTTATAACATATGATTATAATATTAAAATATTTGTTTATAACACTATCCCATGAACGGAAATCGCACATTCTTTAGAAGGAAATGTTCAAATCACATTCTTTAAAATGTAAACAGACTTTTAAAAAAGCTTTCCAATATAGATTAACGTTTAGATTGTACTTTGATCTTAAAATGTGACAACAATTAATAAACAAGTTAGTAAAATCATGCAATGCATTGATAATAATCTCCATCTGGTAACTTTAAAGCTAAATAATACAAAACATGACACTTACCCAGTCTCACGAAACGTATCGTAGGATATATATATTTCCATGCCAACCAATAGTTCTCTCACCAAAGCGAATTGAGGTTTTACTTAATACATATTATATATCACAGATTACCCAGAGATGGATCGTTTCATTTTACTTGATGGGAAAGACCCAAGAGATAAAAATATATTTCAAGTTATGCATTTATGCGACATGCGTTAGTTTTATTTTAAGGGACGTGAGATTTTGACGTGACTACTCTATCCCAAGAGATAAAATATAGTTCAAGTTATGCATTTATGCGACATGCGTTAGTTTTATTTTAAAGGATCTGAGATTTGTGACTACTCTATCCCAAGAGTAGGGCCCGATTTACTACATGTGAGGCCCAGGGCACAAAACATTTTCGGGGCCCCCTCCTTATTCTCTATCGACCAAATAATAGTCACTGTGTGCAGAGTAGCAGAATGTAGACGTACCTGCGTACGCATGATAGTTTCCAAATCCTTAGCAGGTTTGCAGATAGTTTTTTCATGTAGATTAAAAATAAAAATGCTAGGCCTATATACAGCAATTAAAACACTTACTCAACACTTTACTCAGATTAATATACTTAATTCTATTTTAACTGAAGAAAATTATTTTTCACATCTTCTGAGTTCTTTTGTTTTTACAGACATTTCTGGCCTCTAGATTTTATCAAGGCCTGTTCTCAATGTATACGAACTGTATTAAAAGTTTTGTTTACACAGAATTTAAATTTTATTGCCAGGTTCCTCTTTCAGTTGCCAATTAAATAAAAATATTTCCTTATGCATTTTGTAAGTCCAGTATTTTTGAATGAACTTGTTGAAAATCATATTTATAATTTTTGAAGGTTCATTGATAGAACTGCTTTTCTGGATATAAAAACTTTCTTTAATTAATCTCTTGTTTTTATGAGGTAGGTAGTCCAATATTTTAATATTTTGCCATAAAAGTCCATTTTACACACATTGCTGCACATTCAATTAGAATGTACTATTTTGTCCTCATTGGAATCTGTAATGTTCTAATAATTATTTGTTTTATTAATTTTCCTTTAAATTATCTTATTCTATTATCATGGTATGCAGGTTGGCAGCGAGTCTTCTGTTTCAATAGCTGTGCACGCAGATGCATTTTATTTTTATACAACTCTGGCTGTGCGGGTACAACTAGTTGATCAGTAGTTTGTGGTGTTAATGACCCCCACAGACTCTAACTATAACAATATATTTATGACAAAATGGATGGACATCTTAATTTTAGTGAATATTGTGGTCTTGCAATGTACTGATTCTTGCGTCTAGAACATGAGAACAATGCATCCAACAAAAAATGTGAACTAAAACAAGAAAAAAATCCATGGTGACCTCCACTGGACTTCCTCATAAATAGAGATGTGAAACTGCATAAAAAATTGAAAAAGTGCTATGGGCTTCACGGTTTCTGCCAAGATCAAATCAGCGCATCATGATCAATATATCAGAAAACTGCAAAACATAAAATTTTGTGTTGATGAGGAAGAGTCTGAGTTACACAAAAAAAAAAAAAAAATAATAATAATAACAAAACAAAAAACAATAATCTGAAAAGCTGAGGGGAACACCTAGTCCGGTTCAATTTTTGGTAAATGTGTTGTACTTCGGCATCCTAAATTATTTGGTCAGAAAAGTTGTAAAATTAAAAAAAAAAAGCATATTAAAGATGTTTACCGAAACACTTACCTCCAAGTAGGATGAGTAAACACACGCTGCGGCGACAACCTGAAGCTTTGCTCCATTGAGAGCAAGGTTTGCTGCGGCTGGGAATTCATGGGCAGAAGAGTACAACAGGAATCAGGTACGCTCTTGTCAGGAAAGAGTAGCAGAATATACTGCTACGCTAAAGAATGAAGTTTGTAATTTCTGTCTCACTTTTTAAAAAAACATGCAGAGACTGTCTTCGTTCTTTGGTATGTAATTCCGTGATACGAAATAGTAAGTATGCACATGCCTTTCTTGTTTCTAGAAAAGCGTTAGAGTAGGTGTCGCATTCTCTCTAACGGAAGTTAGATGGCAAGTCTCAAAGTGAAAGTTTGATTACTAAAAAGAAAAGCTTTCGCGGAGAAATGAGTTCATACATTCAGCATCAAAGAATCCCATGTGAAAAAAACAAGAAACTGTCCGATTGCGATGTCAAGAACTGACACCGAAATTAACTATTTTCTGTAGCGTAGCACTACACTCTTTCCTGACAACAGCGTACCCGGATCCTGTTGTACTATTCCGCCCGTGAATGTCCTGGCTGCAGCGATCCTTCCTTTCAACGGAGCACAGCTTCATGTCAACGCCGCAGCGTTGTTTAAGGCCTCCCGCAGTGTCTGCTGACTCGTCATACTTGGAGTTCAAGTTTTTCGGTAAACATCTTTAATATTCATTCTAACGATGAAATTTTTTCACCATTTCCCCTTAAATTGCATATTTTAGAATCTGCACGTCACACTTTTTAGAAATTTTACAACTTTTCCGACCAAATAATTTACCACGCTAAACTACACATTTCCCCAATTTTTACCAAAATCTAATGAGCACATAATGCCATGAATGTATAAATTGTCCAATGTCAAACAAAACTGACAATACGATGACAAAGTGCTGTGTTTGGGCACCAGATCTTTTTATTTGTAATAACTCGTTTACTATTCTTTATTTTTAGGAATGAATAAAAACAATTGAAAATTTACCTCCTATATCAGGACGAAACAGTTGGGTTGAATATTTTTCTTCTACATTTCCTAGATGCAAAGTCATGTATCAGAGAATCATAATTTAAAGACTGTGTCACATCACTCTCCAAAGACAGCAGAGCTAATGATGCCAGTTTCGTTTGTCTCATGGTTGATCGTAAGGGATTTTTCAGTCTTTTCAGCAAAGAAAATGATCTCTCACTTGTACAATTTGAAATCGGTAATGTCATGAACATTCTAAGTGCAGTCTCAGTGTTCGGAAATGTGGCTTCTAAATTGTTTACCTTCAAAGTTTGCAACATCTGGGGAATGGTTGCATGCTCCCCAATCATTGAGGAGAATTGCAAAAACTCTTCTGCAAACTGGTCGTCAAGGTCATTGTTATAGTATTCCTGCAAATACTATAACAATGACCTTGATTCCATCATCACCATACATTGGCAACCCACGAACTGAGAGATACTTAACTGTTGCAACAACTCTATGCAAAACATCTTGCCAGTACTTGGATTCATTCCGATACTGCACAACTATCTCACAGTCAATGCGTGCAGAAGCATTCATGTGTGATGAATAGTCACATACTGCTTGCCTGTGTATGTGTGAATTTTCATGCTCTGTAAGACGTTCACTTGCATGCTTCCAGTCAGAAAAACCTGTGGATCCTAATGCTGTAGTGCTCCTACAATACAATTTGCATATCCAGCAGAATAGTAAACAAGTTGATGGGGATAAAAGAAGCCAGTAGCGTTTTACCTTCTCATTATTTTTTTTTATTCTGAAAAAATTACCTTCTGTTAGAAAACGTTTTTTACCACATATATCCTTCCCTGTGAATGCCAGCAACTTCAAATCTTGGACTGGTGGATCGCTCAAAAAGCATTCGCGCATTTCTTCTGTAATTTCTCCCCATAAGGCAGGATCCACTGCATTCATTGTGGAACTTGTGCTCTCTTCATTAGATGAATTCAAAAGATTTCCCAAATTAGGAGCACCTGTGATGTTAGATGATTCTGAAGTCAGATTACGCTCAAGAGACTCACCAGTACTAAAATTAGATGAATTTGTAGAACGTTTGGGACCAAGTGAAATATCCAATTTTTTAATGGCAAAACGTTCAATGCTACCATGCTGCAGGTCATCATCCTTCAGTTTCAATTGTTTGGCTTTCCGTTTAGCGCTGCCTGATAAGTATGTACGTTTTGACATAATTTAACTGTTAAATAATTCAACTTAAATATATTGTTACAACTAACTAAATTTGATTATATATAAATTTAACAAATATTCAACATTCCATCAGACTACAAGAAACGCAACGCAAAATACAACCAAACCTTCGTGGTTACAGTTACGACAACGACAAGCCATGTGCAGGAAGTTGAAGGATCAGTTGAGTTTAGGTGCGTTCGGAAACGCAAGAAAAGGCACGTGACTCAATGGAAGCGATCCTTCTTCTCACTGGCCACCTGAAGGCTATTAAACCACTGAAACTCATTAATGGCCACGTGTTTACGTGAAATTCGAACCTCAAACTCACTGTGTGTAAGTACCACATCTATAAACACATGACTCATGAGCATGCAAAAGTAAAAATAATAAATTTTGAATATACACACACAAAATTCCCATTAACTAAGTACACATTTAATTCAAATTTGGGGGCCCCCAAAAATCGGGGCCCTGGGCACGTGCCCCGTGTGCCCTCCCGTAAATCGGGGCCTGCCCAAGAGGTAAAATATAGTTCAAAGTTATGCATTTATGCGACATGCGTTAGTTTTATTTTAAAGGATGTGAGATTTGTGACGTGACTACCCTATCCCAAGAGATAAAATACAGTTCAAGTTAGGCCAGTCTTCACATTTATATGAACAAAATTCTTACCCGGTCTCATATCGGTTTGTCGCATAATTATGTCACAAAAATCTCCAACGTAAGTAGTTAATTTTATTAAATTCCAAATTGATAAAATACATTTTCAAGATAATAAATCATGATATCGCAGAATAAAATATACAATCAATGTCACAAGAACGGAAATCTTTGTAAATTAGGACCTGAAGTTTATTTTCCGTTTGTAACACTGGGAATTGGTCAATCAGAATTTGCTCCTGTATTTCATTAACTTAAAGCTCAGGACTCATTTGGCTCGGTGCCAAGTTTTATTTGCTCTTGTATTTCATTTACTTAAAGCTCAGGACCTTGGACTCATTTGGCGCAGTGCCAAGATAATAAATCATGATATCGCAGAATAAAATATACAATCAATGTCACAAGAACGGAAATCTCTATAAATGAGGACCGGAAGTTTATTTTCCGTTTGTAACATTTGGAATTGGTCGATCAGAATTTGCTCTTGTGTTTCATTTACTTAAAACTTGGACTCATTTGGCTCGGTGCCAAGTTTTTAAAGACGTAATGATTCGTTGCGTAGATTTTAGGAAAGGAACCTTAAATTTGTAATTTAATTTATGAAGTCCCAAATGGATATAAAATATAGTTCAAGTTATGTAATCATGATATCCTAGAATAAAATAAACAAGTTACGTCACAAGAATAGAAATCTCACATCCTTTAAAATAAAACAAACACATGTCGCATAACTCTATCCCAATGGATAAAATATAGCTTCAAGTTATGTAATCATGATATCGCAGAATAAAATAAACAAGTCACGTCACAAGAACGGAAATCTCTCTTCCTTTAAAATAAAACAAACCCATGTCGCGTCACTCTATCACAAGAGCCTTCAACATAAATATTTCAGAGTAAAATATAGTTTCAAATTATGAAATATAGTTTCAATTATGTAATCATGATGTAGAATAAAATAAACAAGAACGGAAATCTCCTATCTTGTAACATATAAAGACCCCATCAAGGGGTGAATAACAACTCATGGATAACCGTTTAGAAAACCTAGATACCGTGACATGTTGATTTTTTTCAACAACGGGTAATCGTTCGCAGCGTACTATGAACACAAAGGTCCTTTCTAGCACTTTGGAAACACTCACTTTACTTGCAAGCTTGTGTACCCCGAATTGTTCTATGACCATACGATTGTTTAGCGAGCGTTTAAGTGAGTGTACACTAGCTGCTACCGTCTTACGACATGTAAAGAATGTATTCAACAACGGTATCTTTCTCTGAATGGGTTCAGAATCTTGCGCGAATTAACCAAACGCACAATTATCTAAAAGGAATCCACGAGAGGTTATCACAGATTATGTCACATGTCACAAGAAAGGGAAATCTCACATCATCCTTTAAAATTTTAAAAATAAAATAAACAAATGTCGCATAACACTATCCCAAGAACGGAAATCAGACTTCCAATGCAGATTAACGTTTAGATTGTATCTTAAAACATGACATCATAAATCTTCCTTGTTGAAATTTTGAAAACATCTCCATCTGATAACTTTAAAGGTAAATGATACAATGCAATACAATACAAAACATTACACTTACCCAGTCTCACGAAACGTAGCGTGTGATATATATTTCCATGGCATGTTAACCGATGCTTCTCACCAAAGAGAATACTTGATACCATATTATGGATTACCTTTTCATATTATTATTATATACCATAGATTACATTTTATATTATTATAGATTATCTTTTCCCAGAGATGGATCATTGCATTTTACTTTATGGGAAAGAATTGTGTCCTAATATTTTTTCCTAAAAAAAAAAAATATATATATATATATATATATATATATATATATATATATATATATATATATATATATATATATATATATATATACTTAAGAGCAAAACTGAAGACTAAGGAAAAAACTTTAGAATTTAAAACGAAGGTTGCAAAATAACCTGAAAAACAAAACGCGCAACGCAGCAGTTTTGAAAATTCAGAATTCACATTCTATAAAGAAGATACCTAAGCAAAAAAATACATATATAATTTTGACTCACACCTAGTACAACATAGAAAAGGTTATGTATCTACCTGTGTGAGTAAAAGGAGAAAAAGATAAAAAAATAAAATAAAACAACTGAATGCAGAAGGTGTCGAGAATACTGAGCCTTGGCTTTATCAAGGACCAGCAAAAACTCTGCATTTTCTCACTTTCACAAAGACCTAGTTGGATGTACTACATATTATCCCTGACCTCTATGCTCGGCTAGAAACTGAATCCCTTGAAATTTTGCAGCATCAGTCTCTTTATCCCTATGGCCTTAATTCCACTCTATCTGACAATAAGCATAATCAGCATAAATTTTCAATTCGTGAACTCTTCTTTCTTGTTAATAATAAGAGCTGCTCTAGAGGTAATAGAGGACAGAGGTTATTTCGCACATCAAGCAAAGTTGATTTTGCTAACTTGCTAAAAACTCTGGAAAGCTTTAAAACTGGCACTAATTTTGTTAAAAATACTTACAAAATTCTCAAGTCTTTCAAGCACCCTGTGCTTAAAAGTTTTTTCAAATTCTGGAATGAAACTGCTGACCATGTTGATAAGCATGTTTTTGCTTTGGTTCTGGACATTCTTAAACATATTCTTAAAGATAAAATTTCTCTTAAAGAATTTTCCAGTAATTTTGTTACCATCAGGTTCCTAAATAAAGCCTACGATAATCTCAATGTAAGGAAGCTGTTCTACAATAATGCAATTTTTTTTCCCATCCACAGGCACCAGTCTATTGTAAGTTTTAAATATGTTAAGACCTTAGGGTCAATAGTTAAAAACTACAAACTTAACTCTTCGAGCTACATTCCTGTAATTACTACATGTTCTTGTGATGAACATAAAGAAACAGTTCACTATGATAAGAATTACAACCATATTATCACCGGAAACTTGAGTTTTGTTGAAAATGAAAAGCTTAGGAATTTATTAGAGTATGGCTCTAAATTCAGACCTTCCTTCACAATTTCCAAAGAAAGGATTCTTGAGAGCTTCACTCAAGATGTAAATAGGTACATCGTAAAAACCAGTTTAACGTACAATCAGCCTATTGAGGCCTTCGCAGAATGGAAATATAATATAATCAATAGCTTCACCGGTGAGTTGGCAGGTCTGGACTTTTGTTTCAACAGAAATCTCTTTTTCTCTGGAGAAGCTAAGAGGTCGCTCTCCAAACTACAAGACCAATTTATTTTTACCACTACGGATAAAGCTAGCAATAATTTTGCAATTATCTGTAAGAAGTTCTATTTTGAATTGTTAACTATGGAACTCAATAATAGAGTAACATACGAGCCCGTAAGTTATTCTACCAAGCAGTTAGAAAATCGGTTTAAGGCATTCTTCAAGAAACTTAAAATTCCACAAACTAGAAGATATGAGCCTGAATTTCCATTTCTTTTTGCAACGGTTAAGTTTCATAAGGATCCTGTGAAGTTCAGGTTCATAGCTAGTGGAGTAAGGAGTCATAAAAAGAAAATAGATCTTGCTTTTGAAGATGTCTTAAAGAAGGTTTTGAAACACATTAGAAACTGTTCTAACTTGATGTACAGAGATTTTTGGATAATTAATAATAATGCAGAAGTAATTTCTACTATACTCAAAGTTTGTCCCCTAGATATTAATAGTTATGATTTTGAAAACCTATATACTAATCTGCCTCTATCAGATATAATCACTACCTTTAAAGAGCTGTATGCAGAATTTAAACTTAACCAATTTGTTGATGTAGGAACTTGGAACTCTTATCTCAATTGCTGCATAAAAAATAACCATATCTTATATAATAATACTCTCTATAAGCAAGTGAACGGTATTCCAATGGGAACATCAACGTCCACGAATATCGCTAATCTATTCCTGTTCTTTAAGGAATATAAATTCATTAAAAATCACCCCACCTGCTCAGATAACTACCTTTACACTTTTAGATATATTGATGATCTGCTGTGTATCAATAATTCAGAAGTTATAGAGAGTGATTTTGATAATATCTATCCTAGCTCTCTTAACTTATGTAAAACCAACCACAGTAATCAGGAACTTGATTTCCTAGACTTAAGCATTAAGCTCAACAGAGGTAACCCATCTATTAGCCTCTTTGTTAAAAGAGTTAATTTTCCTTTCAAAGTAATTAAATATCTACACTGGAATAATAACATTTCAACCAAAGTAATTGAGAATGTACTAATTTCTCAGGTCCTAAGAATTTCAAGAATTTGCAGCAACAATTTGGACTTCAATTACCACATTAATATACTATTAGAAAGTTTTCTAGAGAACGAAATTCCTTCTTCTTTCATCAAAAGAACTTTAAGAAAAATTATTCTGAATAATAGAGTAAGGTTGGCAGATCTGCTTTAATTTTCTACACAGTTAATAATATGATTCTGACCAATCAAAGCCGTAAGGAAGTTGGCTAGAGGATGCCTATTAACTACCTAAAGGAACCTTAGTGCTATGGATATGACGGTCCTATTAAAACAAAAAAATTAAATAATATAAACAAAATCACAAAAAAGCTTAAAGATCTGTTTATAAAAGAAAATAAAAACAAATAAAAAAGAAAACTAGTTATTCATCACTAGGATAGCTATACTAAAAATAGTAAAACCAACATTAAAATTAATAAGATTCTGATTAATCTATAGAAGCTCACTAAGGTGATTTAATACATGCAAAGATTATTAAATAAACTGCTCGTGTATTTTATAATATTTCTCATGTATTCTGGAGAGTTAATTCTGCTCTTTCTGATCATACAGATCCACAGTCTTAAGTTTATATATTTTTTTTTCTCTGGTTAAAATCTCCGCGCGTTGGTTTCTTGCTATATGAGGAGGCCATCAGCCCCACCCTCACTGCCCCCCAGCGTCTAGGGAGTGGCGGAAGAGGTCAGCCATGTTCTTATCTTGTGAGGAGAAAAGTTTTTGTCACACAAGAGGTAAGCTCTCTTCCTTGTTTTTGGGTTCTAGGTTTTATAAGTTCAATGTTTGTACTTCATGTACTTTTTCTCTGTCGTTTTTTAGCTTTTCAGCTTTTAGGCATTGGTTTGTCTGTTAACATTTTTGCGGGTTTTAACTCTTTCTTTTCTTTGTAACTTTGAGCGTCTTTTGGGGTACCTAGGAACAGAATATGGCTAAGCTTGTTCCTTTTCTATGCGCTGTCTTTGCGCTGTTTTTTCAAAGTAGTTAAGTTCTTAATAACTAATTAATTATGCACTTAAAGCACTGCTGAAATACTTTGTACATATTGCAACTAACTGTTTAAGGTATATAACTTTCACAAAGTTTTCTTTAGTTAATTATTATCTTTAACTTATTCTCGTTTTCGTGCTGTCATAAGTTGTAGAGTAGGGGGTTTTAGACTCAAGTTTTCTTTCAAAAATCTGTTCGTTAAAAATTAACATTTCCTTTTTAATTGCAATGTAAAATTTGGATTTCTTTTGCATTGATTTTCAGGTTTAAATTCTCTCTCAAACGGACTTGGCATTTCGTTATGGCTGAAAATCATTTCTAATTATTATGTCACTCTCACAGCTTGAGTTCTCTTTAATCTTCTTCTCTCTGTTTAATAGTAACAGATGAAGAGCATGGGTCGGGCCATGAAGGTTAATGGATGCAAGCGAAATTGTTAACTAGTGCTAGGTCATGCTACTCTACGGAGGACATGACTTATATATATATATTTTTTAACTATTTTAGGTGGGAATGTTACTTGCATCTATAGCCTTGCAGAAACCCATTTCCAACTAGGTCTTTGTGGAAGTGAGAAAATGCAGAGTTTTTGCTGGTCCTTGATAAAGCCAAGGCTCAGTATTCTCGACACCTTCTGCATTCAGTTGTTTTATTTTATTTTTTTATCTTTTCTCCTTTTACTCACACAGGTAGATACATAACCTTTTCTATGTTGTACTAGGTGTGAGTCAAAATTATATATGTATTTTTTTGCTTAGGTATCTTCTTTATATATATATATATATATATATATATATATATATATATATATATATATATATATCATAGCTAGTGGAGTAAGGAGTCATAAAAAGAAAATAGATCTTGCTTTTGAAGATGTCTTAAAGAAGGTTTTGAAACACATTAGAAACTGTTCTAACCTGATGTACAGAGATTTTTGGATAATTAATAATAATGCAGAAGTAATTTCTACTATACTCAATGTCTGTCCCCTAGATATTAATAGTTATGATTTTGAAAACCTATATACTAATCTGCCTCTATCAGATATAATCACTACATTTAAGGAGCTGTATGCAGAATTTAAACTTAACCAATTTGTTGATGTAGGAACTTGGAACTCTTATCTCAATTGCTGCATAAAAAATAACCATATCTTATATAATAATACTCTCTATAAGCAAGTGAACGGTATTCCAATGGGAACATCAATGTCCACAAATATCGCTAATCTATTCCTGTTCTTTAAGGAATATAAATTCATTAAAAATCACCCCACCTGCTCAGATAACTACCTTTACACTTTTAGATATATTGATGATCTGCTGTGTATCAATAATTCAGAAGTTATAGAGAGTGATTTTGATAATATCTATCCTAGCTCTCTTAACTTATGTAAAACCAACCACAGTAATCAGGAACTTGAGTTCCTAGACTTAAGCATTAAGCTCAACAGAGGTAACCCATCTATTAGCCTCTTTGATAAAAGAGTTAATTTTCCTTTCAAAGTAATTAAATATCTACACTGGAATAATAACATTTCAACCAAAGTAATTGAGAATGTACTAATTTCTCAGGTCCTAAGAATTTCAAGAATTTGCAGCAACAATTTGGATTTCAATTACCACATTAATATACTATTAGAAAGTTTTCTAGAGAACGAAATTCCTTCTTCTTTCATCAAAAGAACTTTAAGAAAAATTATTCTGAATAATAGAGTAAGGTTGGCAGATCTGCTTTAATTTTCTACACAGTTAATAATATGATTCTGACCAATCAAAGCCGTAAGGAAGTTGGCTAGAGGATGCCTATTAACTACCTAAAGGAACCTTAGTGCTATGGATATGACGGTCCTATTAAAACAAAAAATTAAATAATATAAACAAAATCACAAAAAAAGCTTAAAAATCTGTTTATAAAAGAAAATAAAAACAAATAAAAAAGAAAACTAGTTATTCATCACTAGGATAGCTATACTAAAAATAGTAAAACCAACATTAAAATTAATAAGATTCTGATTAATCTATAGAAGCTCACTAAGGTGATTTAATACATGCAAAGATTATTAAATAAACTGCTCGTGTATTTTATAATATTTCTCATGTATTCTGGAGAGTTAATTCTGCTCATTCTGACCATACAGATCCACAGTCTTAAGTTTATATATTTTTTTTCTCTGGTTAAAATCTCCGCGCGTTGGTTTCTTGCTGTATGAGGAGGCCATCAGCCCCACCCACACTGCCCCCCAGCGTCTAGGAGTGGCGGAAGGGGTCAGCCATGTTCTCCTCTTGTGTGGAGAAAAGTTTTTGTCACACAAGAGGTAAGCTCTCTTCCTTGTTTTTGGGTTCTAGGTTTTATAAGTTCAATGTATGTACTTTATGTACCTTTTCTCTGTCGTTTTTTAGCTTTTCAGCTTTTAAGCATTGGTTTGTCTGTTAATATTTTTGCGGGTTATAACTCTTACTTTTCTTTGTAACTTTGAGCGTCTTTTGAGGTACCTAGGAACAGAAGAAGGCTAAGCCTGTTCCTTTTCTATGCGCTGTCTATGCGCTGCTTTTTCAAAGTAGTTAAGTTCTTAATAACTAATTAATTATGCACTTAAAGCACTGCTGAAATACTTTGTACATATTGCAACTAACTGTTTAAGGTATATAACTTTCACAAAGTTTTCTTTAGTTAATATTTATCTTTAACTTATTCTCGTTTTCGTGCTGTCATAAGTTGTAGAGTAGGGGGTTTTAGACTCAAGTTTTCTTTCAAAAATCTGTTCGTTATAAATTAACATTTCCTTTTTTTTAATTGCAATGTAAAATTTGGATTTCTTTTGCATTGTTTTTCAGGTTTAAATTCTCTCTCAAACGAACTTGGAATTTCGTTATAGCTGAAAATCATTTCCATTTATTATGTCACTCTCACAGCTTGAGTTCTCTTTAATCTTCTTCTCTCTGTTTAATAGTAACAGATGAAGAGCATGGGTCGGGCCATGAAGGTTAATGGATGCAAGCGAAATTGTTAACTAGTGCTAGGTCATGCTACTCTACGGAGGACATGACTTATATATATATATTTTTTAACTATTTTAGGTGGGAATGTTACTTGCATCTATGGCCTTGCAGAAACCCATTTCCAACTAGGTCTTTGTGGAAGTGAGAAAATGCAGAGTTTTTGCTGGTCCTTGATAAAGCCAAGGCTCAGTATTCTCGACACCTTCTACATTCAGTTGTTTTATTTTATTTTTTTATCTTTTCTCCTTTTACTCACACAGGTAGATACATAACCTTTTCTATGTTGTATTAGGTGTGAGTCAAAATTATATATGTATTTTTTTGCTTAGGTATCTTCTTTATATATATATATATATATATATATATATATATATATATATATTTTAGGACGTAAGATTTGTTAGATAGATTTTAGGAGAGGAACCTTAAACTTGTAATTTAATTTATCAAGTTCCAAATGGATATAAAATATAGTTAAAGTTATGTAATCACGATATCGCAGAATAAAATAAACAAGTTACGTCACAAGAATAGAAATCTCACATCCTTTAAAATAAAAACAAACGCATGTCGCATAACACTATCCCAATTATAAAATATAGTTCAAGTTATGTAATCATGTTTTCTTAGAATAAAATAAACAAGTTACGTCACAAGAATAGAAATCTCACAGCCTTTAAAATAAAACCGACGCATGTCGCATAACACTATCCCAATGGATATAAAATATAGTTCAAGTTATGTAATCATGATATCGTAGAATAAAACAAACAAGTTACGTCACAAGAATAGAAATCTTACATCCTTTAAAATAAAAACAAACGCATGTCTCATAACACTATCCCAGTTATAAAATATAGTTCAAGTTATGTAATCATGTTATCTTAGAATAAAATAAACAAGTTACCGCACAAGAATAGAAACCTTACATCCTTTAAAATAAAACAGACGCATGTCGCATAACACTATCCCAATGGATATAAAATATAGTTCAAGTTATGTAATCATGATATCTTAGAATAAAAATAAACACATATTTCGTATATCGTAAAACGTATGTCACGTTACCTATCCAACATATCGTTATTCCCAAAATGTGACACTGCTGTTCAAAACTGGGAAACAACCATCTGGTAAGTTTAAAGCTAAATGATACAAAACGTAATACTTACCCAATCTCACGAAACGAATCGAATGATACAGGCCAACCAATAGTTTTCACCAGTCTGGACGATATTACCTTTTCCCAAAGATGGATCTTTTCATTTTGCTACATAGGAAAGAATTATCTCCTACTATTTATTCCCTTAAAAAAAAAAAAAAAAAATTTTTAAGGACATACGATTTGTTGGATAGATTTTAGGAGAGGAACTATAAACTTATATATATTTAATTTATAAAGTCCCAATGGGAACAAAATATAGTTCACGTTATGTAATCATGATATCGTAGAATAAAATAAACAAGTTACTTCACAAGAATGGAAATCTCACATCCATTAAAATAAACAAACAAACGGCGCATAACTCAATCACAAGACGTAGATATTTAAACTTGTAAGTTCCAAATGGATATAAAAGTACGTTGGTTACCACGCTAATGGATAAAATGATAGTTCAAAAAGATATTTGGTTGATAAAAAATTCATTTAGCATAATTTAGTGGGTAAAAGGCGTCATTTAGCATAAAATATGAATGAAATTGCGTGAAATATTTTTTGGGGATCAATAAGGTTTCGAGACCTTATTGGTCCCTTTTTTCGCAAAATGCCGAAAAAGCAAATAATACAACAGATATTACGTTGGTAACCATGCTAGTGGATGAAATGATGGTTCAGAAAGAGATTTAGTTGATAAAAAATATCATTTATCATAATTTAGTGGGTAAAAGGCGACATTCATCGTAAAATTTGATTAAAATTGCGTGAAATAAAAAAAATGATATCAAGTATGTTCTCGAAAACATACTTAATATCATTTTTCACAAAATGCCAAAAAAGCAAATAATACAACAGATATTACGTTGGTAACCATGCTAATGGATGAAATGATGGTTCAGAAATAGATTTAGTAGATAAAAAACGTCATTTATCATAATTTAATAGGTAAAAGAAGTAATTCATCGTAAAATTTGAATAAAATTACGTGAAATAATTTTTGGGCTCAAGTAGGGTATCGAGACCCTAAGACCATACTCGATCCCTAAAAAAAAAATAATGCTAAAAAAGGAAATAATACAACAGATATTACGCAATTTCAGTCTAGACAATTTGAAACATACTATCATCGTCACTCGTCACATTCCAGGTAACTAAATATATACTATCGTCGTCACTTGTCACATTCCAGGTAACTAAATATATACTGTCGTCGTCACTTGTCACATTCCAGGTAATTAAATATATACTATCGTCGTCACTTGTCACATTCCAGGTAACTAAATATATACTATCGTCGTCACTTGTCACATTCCAGGTAACTAAATATATACTATCGTCGTCACTTGTCACATTCCAGGTAACGTTACGAATCTCACATTCTTTCAAATAAAACAAACTACTCTATCCCAACAGATAAAATATAGTTTCAAGTTATGTAATTATGCTACATGCGTTAGTTTTATTTTAAAGGATGTAAATTTGAGATTTGATTATTTTATTCTACGATATCATGATTGCATAACTTGAAACTATATTTTAAATCCATTGGCACTTGATAAATTAAATTACAAGTTCAAGGTTCCTCTCCTAAAATCTATCCAACTAATCTTACATCATAAAAAAAATTATAATATATATATATATTTTTTTAATGATGTAAGATTAGTTGGATAGATTTTAGGAGAGGAACCTTGAACTTGTAATTTAATTTATCAAGTTCCAAATGGATATAACATGTAGTTCAAGTCATGTAATTATGATATCTTAGAGTAAAATAAACAAGTTACGTCACAGGAATAGAAATCTCACATCCTTTAAAATAAAATAAAACAAATGTCGCATCCCAAGACCCTTCAACGTATATATTTAAACTTGAAAGTTTCAAATGGATATAAAATATAGTATATAAAATATAGTTTCCAGTTATGTAATCAAGATATCGTAGAATAAAATAAACAAATCATGTCACAAGAATTGAAATTTCGCATCCTTTAAAATAAAACAAATAAATGTCGCATAACTCTATCACAACAACCTTCAACGTAGATATTTAATTTTTTTTTACAATTTAAACCGTTCAAGTCTAGACGGAGCTAAAATTACATTATATTGTAAAAGATGTGACATAAGCGAATCATAACATAAGCAAAGGTACGTTTGCTGGAAAAAGCAATAATATTAACATAAGTAAAGGTACGTTTACTGGAAAATACGATAGTTATAATGAAAAATTAAATTTTATAACAAAAAAAAATAGTTGAAATCAAAAATTAAATTTTATAACAAAAAAAAATAGTTGAAATCAAAAATTAAATTTTATAACAAAAAAACAATATTTATAATGAAAAATTAAATTTTATAACGCAAAAGCAATATTTATAGTGAACAATAAAATTTTATAACAAAAAAGCAATATTTATAATGAAAAATTAAACTTTATAACATAAAAGCAATATTTATGATCAAAATTTAAACTTTATAACTCAAAAGCAATATTTATGATCAAAACTTTAATATTATGACATTGTATTTGAAGTGAAAGATTTATAAGAAGTATTTTTGAAGAATAGATCTTGGGAAAAGTAAAACATGGCGTCCAATGTCACTTAAAATAAAATATCCTCAACTGAAATCTTGACAGAATTGTACTCTTACGTAAGAAAACATGTCGGATATTATAAAACACGTTACATAAAAAAACAAGAACGAGATTTATTGACAACAAAGGTTTATTTTTACAACAGATTACATTATACGCATAAAAAATATCGTGTGATAACAGTAACAACAAAAATTTTACATAATATTCACGAAACGTAACCACGTATCAATAAAAACATATTTCAAGTCTCTCATCATCAATTATAATACACATGGCAATCGTATCTCAGTCCTCTCAAACAGTTGACCACATCATCTACCAAGACGACTCCCATACAATATTCCTTGGTATACTCTGGACAGGGAAATGTCACCATATACTCGGTCAGCAAGAATCTTCCAGACAATAAACCGTGGATGGCGTCTTCTCTACTGATCCTGACTTTAAAAATCAAATCAACAGTCTCTTCTCTATAATTGTCTGAAGGAATATCGTTCATCATCATGAAATCCACATAATCGCACGAAAAGAGAGATTCCAGGTAGTCACGATAGCTTTGGCCGTAGTAAGTGATGAAAAGTTTGCTGGGTGTCATATAATACTTTAAAATCATGTGATCTGCATTATAACTACAGTGGAATGTCGTCGTAACTCCACACGGATTAATCAACGTGAGACACATTATTTATCAATCTCCCCAAATCAAGTTATCTCCCAAACCAAGTCTTCTTTAACGAAAAAAGGACGTCTATTCTCAATGTTGCTCAGTTTTTGAAACGATAACATCACTGCTTCCCGTTTTTATACTCACCCAATTGCGCAACCCATCCGTTATCTTTTTTCTCTCTCTTTACTTCCGGTTATTTGTGGATTCGTGACGTAGGTAATAATGAATATCGTCATTTAAATTTATTCAGCTGCTAAATGAATATAAAATATAGTTTCAAGTTATGTAATCACGATATCGTAGAATAAAATAAACACATCATGTCTCAAGAGCAAAATCTCATATGCTTTAAAAAAAAAAGAAACATATATCTTCGTTCGGCCATTACAAAATAGATGGAAATGAATTCTAGCATGTTCTGGAAAGTTCCTTTCCTTCTTCGATATATCCGAACAACCTTCAACGTAGATATTAAAATTTATTCAGCTGCTAAATGAATATAAAATATAGTTTCAAGTTATGTAATCAAGATATCGTAGAATAAAATAAATATATCACGTCATAAGAGCAGATATATCATATTCTTTTTTTAAATAAAAAAACATATATCAAAATAAAATAACAGATATTACGTTGGTAACCGTGCTAATGGATATAATGATAGTTCAAAAAGATATTTGGTTGGTAGAAAAGTCGTTTATCATGATTTAGAGGGTAAAAGACGCTATTTAGCATAAAATATGAGTAAAATTACCTGAAATAATTTTTGGGATCGACAAGGTATCGATTATTAGGTAATCCCAAAAAATAAAATAATGTCCAAAAAACAAATAATACAACAGATATTACGTTGGTAACGATGCTAGTGGGTGAAATGATGGTTTAGAAATAGATTTAGTTGGCAAAATACGTCATTTATCATAATTTAGTTGGTAAAGGACGTCATTTATCGTAAAATTTGAATAAAATTACGTGAAATGAAAAATGATATTAACAATCTCTCGAGAGATTGTTAATATCATTTTTCGCAAAATGCCAAAAAAGCAAATAATACAACAAATATTACATTGGTAACCATTGTGGAATAACTCTTTTACGGGTCTTATAGAGGTTATTTTTCTTCAAAGTTGGTTGTCAAATTTTCGAACTAAAGCCTAGTTCGTCATCAGGACTATGTCACTGGAGTAGTTGCTGCCACTCAATTGGAAGAGTCCATCCGCAATTATCGTTAATTGTGGTACTTCTTCTTCTTGCTATTTCGATCCCTTCTTCTAGTTTCCTCTTTACTAAGTTTGACTGGTGGGCGATTATTTTCACTGAGTCCCAATTTATGGAGTGTCCACTTTGCTTGTATATGTCTGTCTAGTCCTGTTTTGTTCCCAATGTTCCTAATAGCTGCTTGGTGTTCTTTCATTCGGACCTTAATACTTCTCCCTGTTTCTCCTATATAGCTGAGTCCGCAGTTACAGTCGATGCAGTAAATTACTCCTTCCTGCAATTGGATGTCCAATTCTTTCTGCTTTAAAGCTGGCAGGAATTTCTTTATTTTGTTATTAAGATCTGGAGCTAGCCTGATATTATATTTTGCTCCGATCCTTTTCAGTTTCTCGAAAAGTCCCTTGTGGTACGTAATTTTGCTGGTGAATTTGAAGTTGGTTTTCTCCTGCTTCTTTTTTGGCACTTGTTTAAATATTTTTTCAACATATGGGGAGGGTAATTGTTTTCTGCCAATATTTCCTTTAATTCTTCTTTGTGAAGATCTTTCTGAGTAGCTGAAGAGACCAGGATTTCAATCTTTTCCAAAAATTGTCTCGCCGTATTCGATTTAATAAAATCAGGGTGGAATGAGCAGAAGTCTAACATCTTCCATGTGTTGGTGGGTTTTCTAAAAAGCTGAGTGAATATTTTCCCTCTCTTGAGGTCAAGGTTAAATCTAGGTAATTGATGCTATGGTCTCTTTCCTGTTCTAGGGTATACTGCAAGGTATTCTCTAGTAAGTTAAATTCTTCCAGAATCTGAGAGGGTAGAGATTGGTCCACAGTATCTACTATAATTAGGACATCATCCATGTACCTTACATAGAGAGCAAACAAGGAGGGTTGTATAAGGATTTTTGCCTCTAGTTTACTTATATAATAATTTGCTAGCAGAGGTGCTAGTGGAGAACCCATTGCAAGTCCTGAAGTTTGTCTGTAATATTTCTTTCCAAACTAGAAGAAATTATTCTTGAAGGAAAATAGGAGCAGTTCATATATGCCAAGTAGTATTTCTCTATTGTGATTATGGAATACTATTTTTTCCGCAAGGTCATCTGCAATGAATTCCAGGAGGAGGTCCAGGTTAATGTTGGTATACATAGAGACTATATCCAGGCTTGCCATTACTGGATGAATTAATTCTGGCAAGTTGTCCAGTTTTCCTTTTAGCTGCATGGAATTTTTTAGTAGGTAGGGAGGAGAAGGGAACATATCTCTGAGGTGACCAAGTAAATAATAATTAATGTTGGAGAGTGGCGAATTTCTAGTGTCTATTATAGGTCTTACTGGATGGCCTTCTTTGTGAACTTTTATCGTACCATAGATCTGTGGAATTCTTGACTGGATTTTGGAGAAGTTTTTGAAGAGCTCATTAAGCTGTTTTTTATTTTTAAAGAGCTGATTAATTTCTTAAGATTTTTGACAGTTTGATCTATAGGGTAACTATAATTACCCTATAGATAAAACTGTCAAAAATCTTAAGAAATTAATCAGCTCTTTAAGAAATAAAAAACAGCTTAATGAGCTCTTCAAAAACTTCTCCAAAATCCAGTCAAGAATTCCACAGATCTATGGTACGATAAAAGTTCACAAAGAAGGCCATCCAGTAAGACCTATAATAGACACTAGAAATTCGCCACTCTCCAACATTAATTATTATTTACTTGGTCACCTCAGAGATATGTTCCCTTCTCCTCCCTACCTACTAAAAAATTCCATGCAGCTAAAAGGAAAACTGGACAACTTGCCAGAATTAATTCATCCAGTAATGGCAAGCCTGGATATAGTCTCTATGTATACCAACATTAACCTGGACCTCCTCCTGGAATTCATTGCAGATGACCTTGCGGAAAAAATAGTATTCCATAATCACAATAGAGAAATACTACTTGGCATATATGAACTGCTCCTATTTTCCTTCAAGAATAATTTCTTCCAGTTTGGAAAGAAATATTACAGACAAACTTCAGGACTTGCAATGGGTTCTCCACTAGCACCTCTGCTAGCAAATTATTATATAAGTAAACTAGAGGCAAAAATCCTTATACAACCCTCCTTGTTTGCTCTCTATGTAAGGTACATGGATGATGTCCTAATTATAGTAGATACTGTGGACCAATCTCTACCCTCTCAGATTCTGGAAGAATTTAACTTACTAGAGAATACCTTGCAGTATACCCTAGAACAGGAAAGAGACCATAGCATCAATTACCTAGATTTAACCTTGACCTCAAGAGAGGGAAAATATTCACTCAGCTTTTTAGAAAACCCACCAACACAGGGAAGATGTTAGACTTCTGCTCATTCCACCCTGATTATATTAAATCGAATACGGTGAGACAATTTTTGGAAAAGATTGAAATCCTGGTCTCTTCAGCTACTCAGAAAGATCTTCACAAAGAAGAATTAAAGGAAATATTGGCAGAAAACAATTACCCCTCCCCATATGTTGAAAAAATATTTAAACAAGTGCCAAAAAAGAAGCAGGAGAAAACCAACTTCAAATTCACCAGCAAAATTACGTACCACAAGGGACTTTTCGAGAAACTGAAAAGGATCGGAGCAAAATATAATATCAGGCTAGCTCCAGATCTTAATAACAAAATAAAGAAATTCCTGCCAGCTTTAAAGCAGAAAGAATTGGACATCCAATTGCAGGAAGGAGTAATTTACTGCATCGACTGTAACTGCGGACTCAGCTATATAGGAGAAACAGGGAGAAGTATTAAGGTCCGAATGAAAGAACACCAAGCAGCTATTAGGAACATTGGGAACAAAACAGGGCTAGACAGACATATACAAGCAAGTGTACACTCCATAAATTGGGACTCAGTGAAAATAATCGCCCACCAGTCAAACTTAGTAAAGAGGAAACTAGAAGAAGGGATCGAAATAGCAAGAAGAAGAAGTACCACAATTAACGATAATTGCGGATGGACTCTTCCAATTGAGTGGCAGCAACTACTCCAGTGACATAGTCCTGATGACGAACTAGGCTTTAGTTCGAAAATTTGACAACCAACTTTGAAGAAAAATAACCTCTATAAGACCCGTAAAAGAGTTATTCCACAATCACTATGAATAGAGGTGCTATAAATGCATTTACAACTTGGTAACCATGTTAATGGATGAAATGATGATTCAAAAAATATTTGGTTGTTAGAAAAGTCATTTATCAAAATTTAGTTGGTAAAAGACGCTATTTATCGTAAAATTTGAATAAAATTACGTGAAATAATTTTAGGGATCAACAATCTCTCGAGAGATTGTTGGTTGATCCCCCCCAAAAAAATTTCATTCCCAGTAACTTGAACCATACTATCGTCACCACTTATCACATTCCCAGTAACTTGAACCATACAATCGTCGCCGCTTATCACATTCAAAGTAACTTGAACCATACAATCGACGCCGCTTATCACATTCAAAGTAACTTGAACCATACAATCGTCGCCGCTTATCATATTCCCAGTAACTTGAACCATACAATCGTCGCCACTCGTCACATTCCAAGTAACTTGAACCATACAATCGTCGCCACTTATCACATTCCAAGTAACTTGAACCATAACATAAATTGGACGCCAGATTATTTTCAAAATGCGGTTGCTGCGTCCAGCCTGTACTTGAAAATGTGTTTACTTTTAATAGAATGTATGTTGAAATCTCTTTTTTGAATGCTTGTAGTTTAAGAAAAGTATTAAAAATTGCTATTATATAGCCTAAACTATGCCACATAAGAATGAAATTAAAAAAATTAGAGAATAAAATCGGGATATCGTTTCACATTCTTTTGTTAGAACGTAAAAAGAAGAAACGATTCCTCATTGTGTACCCCACGGGGAATAAGAACGGGATGCATAACATCGTAGCCACTTTACGTATTCCAGGCAACTTAAAATATAATATATGTCACAACTTTAGGTTAAGCAACTTAAAACATAACATCGTAGTCGCTTTACGCATTCCAGGCAACTTAAAATATAATATACACTGAGGGGAAAAAAATTCCCAACACCAAGAAGGGGTTGTGTTAGATAAACGACAGTTGGTAGGCGGTGAGAGTACATCTGTAAGATGACGTCTATGCAAATTTCCCGCTCGGCGCATACATGTGGCGCTAGTAGCGCCCCTCGGAACATGCAAAGCAGGTTTGCTGTAAATACGCGCTGTAACGTTCGTGAGCGTTAGTTATCGTTAAGATTCGACGAAGTGTGTTGATGTTAGTCAAGAATGCCTTTAAGAAGACGAAGAAGCCATTATCGACAGCTCACGGAGTTTGAACGAGGTCGTGTAATAGGGCTACGAGAAGGTGGATTTTCTTTCCGCAATATTGCAGAACGACTTGGCAGGAATGTAGCCACTGTGCATGATTGTTGGCAGCGGTGGTCAAGGGAAGGTACTGCCTCAAGAAGACCGGGTTTCGGCCGGCCACGTGGTACTAATGAGAGGGAAGACCGCCGAGTACGGCGTATGGCCGTGGCGTATCGTACTGTATCTGCGGCAGCAATTCGAGCTGCAGTTGCCACCACAGTGACACAACGAACTATTACAAATCGGTTACTTGAAAGACAGCTCCGAGCCAGACGCCCTGTAGCGTGCATTCCACTTACTCCAAACCACTGCCGTTTGCGACGTCAGTGGTGTCAAGCTAGAGCTCATTGGAGGACGGAGTGGAGATCTGTTGTGCTTTCTGATGAAAGCCGGTTCTGCCTGGGTGCCAGTGATGGCCGTGTGTTGGTTAGAAGGAGGTCAGGTGAGCGCCTGCAACCAACCTGTCTGCGTCCGAGGCACACTGGACCTACACCTGAAGTTATGGTCTGGGGAGCAATTTCCTATGACAGCACAGTTGAACGACTCTCGTGGTTATCCCACGCACCCTGACAGCACAGTTGTACGTCGGTCTGGTGATTCAACCTGTTGTGCTGCCATTCATGAACAGCATTCCAGGGGGTGTTTTCCAACAGGATAACGCTCGCCCGCATACCGCTGTTGTAACCCAACATGCTCTACAGAGTGTCGACATGTTGCCGTGGCCTGCTAGATCACCACATCTTTCACCAATCGAGCACGTATTGGACATCATTGGACGACAACTCCAGCGTCACCCCAACCAGCATTAACCGTCCCTGTATTGATCGACCAAGTGCAACAGGCATGGAACTCCATCCTACAAACTGACATCCAGCACCTGTACGACACAATGCATGAACGTTTGCGTGCTTGCATTCAACATTCTGGCGGTTACACCGGTAATTAATGTACCAGCATTTCACATTTAAAATGGCTCTTCTCGCGCTTACAATAAGCTGTGATCTTGAAACCTTAATCGATTAAATATGTTATCTATACAAATGTATTGCCGCCATTTCATTCCTCTACAACTATTTTTTCGTGGTGTTGGGATTTTTTTCCGTCAGTGTATGTCACAACTTTAGGCTAAGCATATTAGAACATAACATCGCAGTCGCTTGTCGTATTCCAGACAACTTTAAATATAATATATGTCACTTATCACATTCCAAGTAACTAAATATATAATATAGTCGCCACTTTACACAACTCTTGACACTTTACGTATTCCAGGCAACTTAAAATATAATATATGTCACTTCTCATATTCCAAGTAACTAAATATATAATACAGTCGCCACTTTACACAAGTCTTGACACAATTTCAGATTTGGACAACCAAGATTTACTTATTTCGTGCTATGATGAAGCAAATCCAACCAAACCAGCTTTATAAGTATCCTTTGTCATAAATATAGAATATATGAATTATAATGAATACACTTTCTTGCTAATGGTTGTTGTGTTGTAGTAGTAATTAAGATGAACAAAGTCTTATGCTGGTTGTTAATAGTAACACTTAATGAAAGAGACCTAACAGCCAGACAGAGGTCTGACAAAACTATGAACTGAGAAAAACGTACTTACTAAGAAAACCTTTTATTAGGGAAACTCCTGGTATTATCCAACACACACTTCACAGGTCACACAACTACTCGATATCTGGCTCTCACATATAACGAAGTTGCTCTCACATAAACGAAGCTCTCTTTACATCAAACGAAGATCTCTTACACATAAAACAAAGCTCTCTACGCACATAAACAAAAAGCTCTCCTAGGTATCGTTGAACGCGCCTATTTATACTGCCTACCAATACGTCATGACTTACACTCATTGCCACATATCATTCAGCGGGAGAAATAACATCTCGTTAAGTAAGAAGATAATTTACATAGGAAATAAAATAACCAGAGATAGTAAAATCAAAAGGAAACTGAATCTAGAGTATACGTTACATCATCTCCCCCTTAATTTTTTATTTTTTGTTGTTGTCCGAAAAACCTATCAAATTTTGAGTGTAAGTCTTACACTTCGTTGACTGACGTTTATCGACATCTTTTTTGTTGTTGTTTTGGTGGCAGCAGTATGTACAATATCAAACTTGGCATGACAAAATCAAGAAATCTGTGACCGCAGCAATTGTCTGTGAAGCATGAAACACTTTTTATACTTGAACAAAACAAACCTGCATCGGCATACCTTACTTTTATTCTGCCTAGCAGGAATCACTTTTTTAATTTCAAATTACGTCACCATTTTATCGTTGATTACAAACCAACTGTATCAGTAGCAAAGATTGCCTGGAGCTGCCTAACAGTAACAATTTTTACTATTTTACCCCTAAGCACATAGATATATATATAAAAATTTGGATTAGTAGACGGACATGGAAGAAATATAAAAAAAAAACACATATATACACAAAAAGAATGCATAGGCCCACACGAAAAAAAATTCTGACACGCCAACTGGTCGTTCAGGAAAAACAACAGAACGAGAAAAGAACCTGTCCACGAGAACTTACTTATCTCGAGGACGCATAAAAACTCTAGTACGATAACGTTTTCCAGGCCTAATCAGACTGGTAAATTCAGGTGGCGTAGATCTTTTCAAAGACTTGAATGGATCTGGACCATCTGTAGTCTGTCGGTCAAGAAATCCCGGCAGCTGACAGGAACGGTCAGGAACGGCTGACGTCCGTCGGTCAGGAACGGCTAAAGTCTGTCGGTCAGGAAATCCCTGCGTCGGACAGGAACGGTCAGGAACGGCTGAAATCTGTCGGTACGGAAATCCCTGCGGCTGACAGGAACGGGCTCCCCAGGCTTTTGATATGTAGTCCCTTTGTGCTGGGGCCCGTATTGTCCGTCCAGCATTCTTTTGAAGGGACGTGGCTCCGGCCACATCGCTTGTTTTCGCTTTCTACCTCTGGGCATGAAAGTAGAAGCAGGCATCGGCCCTGTTTGCCCTGAGCGTAGGTTCCAGGGGCGAAACCCGGGCGGATGCAAGGATCTCTGCCTTCGGCGCTGTTGTGGCGAAGCAGATTGGGGAGACAAGTTACGTTTTCGACCAGATTTTGGTGTTGCTGGACGGTTTGTAATTTGTGTCCGACGTTTAGGAATCGACACCCTATTGTCTATATCTGATAAAGCAGAAATATTTGATGACTCTGAGTCGCTGCTGTAAGTTAGTGGTCGTGCAGGGTGATGTTTATTTCTGCCTATAGGAATACTTTCTGACGAGGTATTCAAGGAAGTAGGAGCTTGTGTCGGTGTAGAGTTATTAGGGAATGGTGCAGCAATAGTCTTGGCAATGGTTGGAGGGAAAGGAACGATACTAGCATTTGAAGAACTTGATTCGAGCCTTCGTCTTAGGGTTGAATCAGGTTGCGTTTTTTGGAAGCCCGTCTTGTGGAGGGGAGGGCGAAGAAAAATCACTGGAGATTCTTCAAAAAGGTTCGTCGGTTCGTCCAAAATTTCTGGAGGTTGATCGTTAGATGTAGACTCTTGAGTCTGTGGAACAGAAGGTTGAGTAGGGTTGATGATAAAATCTGTATTTCGTTCATGATACTTGCGACATTGAGCAACGTGTACGTATTGAAATTGATTGTCAGGTTTTTCAAGAATAATGTTATTTTCAAACACATTTGCTATCCGATATGGACCTTCGTAGCTGTGTGCAAATTTCTTTACTAAAGTATGAGAAACAGAAGACTGAAAGTGCGTTTCCACGAGAGTGAGATCTCCAACGACAAGATCTGGCTCCCTACGCCTAGTATTATAGTATCTTGCTTGAGCCGCTTGTGCTCCTAGCATTGCAACACGAGCTTTTTCTGCCATGATTCGTACTGATTGCGGAGTTGGTCGCTGGTTTAGTTCGTCGATAATCCCCGTTAAATTTTCAAAAGGGGTCTTAATTTTTCTACCCAAAAAAGTTCAGCAGGAGTAAATTTAGTAGATTCGTGAACAGACGAGCGGAGGGCGAACGAAAAAAGCTCAAGATGTTCATCCCACCGCTCGTGATGATCCATGACAAATGTAGCAATCATTTTAACAAGCGTGCGGTTTACCCGTTCCGCGGGATTACTCTGGGGATGATATGGGGAAATGAATTTATGATTAATGTGTAGTCTCGCACACATTCTTTCAAAAATGTCAGAAATAAATTGGGGACCATTATCCGAAACTACTTTATTAGGTGCACCATATCTAGAGAATACTTCATTAATTAATACATTACAAATAACTTCCGCCGTAGCGGCTTTAATGGGAAAAACTTCAACCCATTTAGAAAAATTATCAGTTAATACTAAAACGTAACGAGCTTTGTTTTTAACAGATAAAGGATAAGGTCCCAATAAATCTATTGAAATAATATCAAAAACATGAAAACTTGAACTAGATTTCAAGTGACCGGCCGGTCTTACATTACGGTAATTATGAATCTGACACAAGTGACATGATTGAATGTATGCGAGCACACTTTGGTACATGCCAGGCCAATAGGCAACATCCCGCAATTTACAACGGGTCTTGCGAATACCTAAATGGCCTGCAAGAGGTTTGTCATGAAATTCGTTTAAAAGGGCCATTCTAAGGGTTCGCGGAATACATGGGCGAAACTCTGCCCTAGTAGTCCTAGATTTCGTATAGTAAAGAAGACCTTCTATGACTTCAAAATGCTGTGACCTCCCAGCCAGAGAAGGATCACTTTGCTGTGGTGAACCCGCAAGCAAAAAAAATATAGATATCCCCAAAATCTGGATCATTTATTAATTCTGCCATTATCTGCTCTCTGGATGTTATATCAGCTATTAAAAGTAAAGGCTGACATCCAGGAGTACTTTCTGTGGGGACCCCACTAATCGGGACGCGAGACAATGCGCCCGGTAATTAATTCTTATGACCTGGTTGGTACGAAATTTTGATATTGCTCTCTTGTAACTTAAAAGCCCACTTCATAAGTCTTTCAGAGAGGTGCTCAGCAGAATTAAAATACTGAAGAGCAGAATGATACGTAATTATGTTAACTGTCAATTCGTTAAGATAACATTGAAATTTGTCAAGAGCATACACTACAGCAAGACATTCACGTTCCGTAGCTGAATAATTGCGTTCAGCTTTGGCTAAAGTACGAGACGCAAAAGCTATTGGATGCCCAGCTTGTGACAAAACGCAACCAATACCAACTCCGGATGCGTCAGTATAAATATCAAATTCCTTAGTATGATCCGGGAAAGCCAACACAGGAGGCTGAATCAACGCAGACTTCAGTGCTTCAAATGCAGCGTTAGCCTCAGGTGTCCAAACAAACTTCTTGTATTTACGTTTCAAAGCATACAATGGCTCACAAATTGTAGCATAAGCGGAGACGAACTGCTGATACCATCCGGTCATTCCCAGAAAGCGTGATAGTTCTTTTGCTGTTTTAGGCCGAGGAAAGTCAACAATAGGCCTAATTTTTTCATTATCCGTAAATAAGCCGTGGGGAGTGACTTTCAACCCCAGATATGCAATCTCGTCCCTCGCTATCTGGAATTTACTAGGTTTTAACGTCAAGCCAGCATTGTATATGAGTTGGAACACCTGTTTGAGCAGAGAAAGGTGCTCATCAAAAGTCTCGGATGTAATAATAATGTCATCCAAATATACATGCACATGGGGACCTAGAACAGGTCTGAGAACCGTATCCATAAGCTTTTGGAAAGTAGCAGGTGCAGAAGCTAGTCCAAAGGGCATACGCAGATATTCATAAGCCCCAAAAGGAGTCACAAAGCCTGTTTTATCGACGGAGTCTGGATGTACCGCCACCTGCCAATATCCACTCGCCAAATCCAAGGTTGACATCCATTTAGTTGACGACAGGTCATTTAAAATATGCGACATGACAGGTAGTGGATAATTGATCGTTTTCGTGACTTGGTTTAGCTTGCGGAAATCTGTCACGAAACGAAATTCATTGGGTTGTTTCTTTGGAACCAGAAAGGCAGGTGCAGCCCAGGCGCTTGTTGATTCCCTTATTATGCCCTGTTTAATCATCTCAAAAATTTGACGTTGCATTTCCTGTTTCTTATGGGGAGCACAAGGGTAAGGTTTCGTCGCTATCGGTTTCGAACCCTCAGTGTCAATGACATGATAAACCATCAGTGTGAAACCAGGTTGATCGGAAAATAAACCAGGGCTTTCCTGCAAAAGTAGAGAAAGCTGGTTTCGTTGCCTCTCATTCAATTGGTTACTCAGTAACAAACTCGTTATGTCTATAGGATCCGTAGGGAATCACTTCGACAGGTTCCGGAAAGGAAATAACATGTTGTACAAAATTCAGGGTAACTTGAAAAGTATTGATAAAGTCCATGCCCATTAGACATTTAACAGGTAGTTCGTCTATGAGCAGGAAAGAATGCGTAAAACGAGCCTTTCCCAGCGCTAGAGATAATGTGACAGTTCCTGTGATACTGAAGATTTCGTTATTTGCACCTCGCAAATACTGCGTCGCAGGCTGAACGTGTATTGCAGGAAAATTTTCAGTGCAAAACTTCGTATTTAGGGCTGATATTTCAGAACCAGTGTCGAACTTTGTCTCGACAATAATATCTTCAATTGTCAAGAACACATCAGGCAACTGAAGAGTTTGGACAGTCACTAATACTGTTTTAGGGTCAGAATGCTTGGTATCAGGAAGCAGTACTGACCATTGGTCTACTTCCTTTGGAAGTTTAAGGGATTCCTGGTTGTATTATCATGCGGTCTGAAACCTCGGCCCTGCCGGGTATCGGGAAAATTTTCACGATGAGGAAAACTGCGTGAAAACTGTTGCGGGAACTCCACATGTCTGTCGAAATTTTCATTTCTATTACTTCTTCACTCAGCACGGGCAGAAAAATCATCATTGCCCTGAGCATGAAAACGTTCCGAATTCTGCGGATTGGAACGGGGTCGAGCATACTGTGCATTTGTACTGTACCCAGAAAATTGTTCAGAAACAAGCGGTTGGTGTACCACTCTTCTATGCGGTGGGACGTATGAAGCTTGGGCATGCACCTGTGTACGCTCGCGTTGAAAGTCATTAGGCCTATTATGCCGCTGAGGATTTTCGTAATAAGCCTCGCAGGGTGCCCGAGCATGGTGAGTTGGACCATGTTTGCCGTGTCGCTCTTCATACGTTCGTATGAGGCGAAGGCATTCATGAATTGTAGCAGAGTGTCGGACCTCAAGAAAATCCTGTAGAAATGAATCGAGCTGTTGCAATAGGGTGTCCAACATGTCGACATGACTGGCATGGGGATCCCATAAGTTATACAAGCGTGTTGTTTCTAAAGCAAACACAACAGGGCTATCGTTGGGTCCTTGCTGACGAGAAAAAAGTTGTTGTGCAAGGCTAGCTCGACTGAGGCCGAAAGGAAAGACTTCCAAAAATTCCGCTCGGAAATTCTCATAATGAGAATCCGGGTTCGACACTCTCCACTGCCGATACCAGGTCTTAGCGGTATCTTTCAAGCAAGTGCCTGCTATTTGTACTTTGCAGTCTTGAGGAATATTGTATAGATCGAAATGATCTTCCAAATCCTCGAGAAATTTTAAGGACCCCTCCAAACTATTGAAATTAATTGTTCCTGCATGCGGCACGAAATGGGCAAGCATTTTGCTTCTGTGAGAGGATTGAAATCCCTCAGGTACGACCCGCGACTCAGAGTGATAGGAAGCTGGTGAATGACGAAATTGTGAAGAATGCCTGGGTACTTGGAAATCATTATCATTAAAGTGAGCCCCACAGGCTTCTTGCAGATGGTCGAAATTAATCCCATCACCACCGAAACTTGGCTTAGGATGAAATATTGAAGTTGTCTCAGGTAATGAAGACATGGGTAATAATTGTCAAGACCTCGTGTTCAGAAAAAGTTCGGGCGCCAATTATAATGAATAAAGTTTCCTACTGGTAGTTGTTGTAGTAGTTATTATATCATGAATAAGCTTAACTGCTAGTAATGTTGGAGTAGTAATTAAGATAAACAAAGTCTTATGCTGGTTGTTAATAGTAACACTTAATGAAAAAGACCTAACAGCCAGACAGAGGTCTTACAAAACTATGAACTGAGAAAAACGTACTTACTAAGAAAACCTTTTATTAGGGAAACTCCTGGTATTATCCAACACACACTTCACAGGTCACACAACTACTCGATATCTGGCTCTCACATACAACGAAGTTGCTCTCACATAAACGAAGCTCTCTTTACATCAAACGAAGATCTCTTACACATAAAACAAAGCTCTCTACGCACATAAACAAAAAGCTCTCCTAGGTATCGTTGAACGCGCCTATTTATACTGCCTACCACGTCATCACTTACACTCATTGCCACATATCATTCAGCGGGAGAAATAACATCTCGTTAAGTAAGAAGATAATTTACATAGGAAAATAAAATAACCAGAGATAGTAAAATCAAAAGGAAACTGAATCTAGAGTATACGTTACAGAATATAAGGTATAAGGACAATCTCAAGACATATTAATCTTTCCTCCTATAAATATATATATATATATCATCATCATCAACATTGTCAACCATTATCAATCCACTGCTGGACGAAGGTCTCCCCAAGTTTCCTCCACAACGGTCTGTCTTGTGCCAGTCTCCTCCATGTCACCCATGCATACTTTCGAATTTCATCCACCCATCTCCCATGTGGTCTTTTTCTGGGTCTTTTCCTGTCCCTTGGAATCCAATCTAAAATTTCGGCTATCCATCGATGGTCTGTTCTTCTGGCAGTATGTCCAGCCCATTGCCATTTCAGGGATTTAACTCTGATCATGATGTATTCCACTCTTGTCATTTTTCGGATCCACGTGTTCCTCTTCTTATCTCTCCTGGTTACACCAAGCATGCACCTCTCCATGCTCCTTTGAGTTGTCTGCAGCCTTTGTATGTCTCTTTTAGCTAAGGTCCACGTCTCTGCACCATACGTAAGCACTGGAAGGATGCATTGATCAAACACTTTTCTTTTAAGACGTAATGGCATATTGCTCTTGAAAATTATGCTGTTTCTTCCAAAAGCTCTCCAGGCAAGTTTTGTACGCCGATTAATTTCTTCATCAATGTGACCCTCACTTGATATCTGCTGTCCAAGATAAACGTACGTGTCTGTTATCTCCAGCTTTTCTCCATCAATCGATAAATCTTCATTTCTTGTAAAAGCATTGAACATCACTTTTGTCTTCTGAAAGTTCATTTTTAATCCCACTTCTTTAATCTTGTCAGCAAGTTCCTGGATCATACTCTGCAGCTCTAATGGGGTAGTTGCAAAAATGACTATGTCATCAGCAAAACGAAGGTGGGACAGATAATCTCCATTAATTTTTATCCCCTTGTTTTCGCAGCTCAGCGACTGAAAAACACCCTCCAATGTGGCATTAAAGAGCTTCGGAGATATGGTGTCACCTTGTCTCACTCCCTTTCCAATTTTTATGTGTGTTGTATTTTCAAACAGCAGAATCTTTGCACTTGCATTTTCGTAGATGTTATCAATAATATTAATGTATGCATCTTCAATACCGCAGGTTTTCAGAGCCATTGTAACTGCTGATGGTTTCACCGAATCAAAGGCTTTTTCATAATCGATAAAAGCCATGCACAATGGAAGTTCATATTCCCTCGCTCTTTCAATTAGTTCTCTCAGTACGTGGATATGATCTATTGTGCTGTAGCCACTCCTGAATCCAGCTTGTTCTCTCGGTTGAGCCATGTCCAGTTTTACATTCAAGCGGTGTGAAAGAACTTTAGTGAAGATTTTATAAACCACTGATAGGAGGCTGATAGGTCTGTAGTTCCCGAGATCCTCAATATCACCTTTTTTATGTAGTAGGATCATTGTAGCGGTGTTCCAATCCTCAGGAATCTTCCCTTCATTAAGGCATCGAGTAAAAATGTTTCGATTTCTCCACTTGCTTCTTGTATGATGTCTACAGTAATTCCATCTTCTCCTGGAGCTTTCCCCCGCTTCATGTTCTTGATTGCATGTGCAACTTCTGCTGGAAGGACTGGAGGAACTCTGGTACCTTTCATGATGCCTGGAGTGCATGCATGTATCATCCCTTTCATATAATTTGGAGTAGAAATCTTTCACTCTTGTCAAAATTTCGCCTCTATTTCTTGTTACAGAACCATCTTCTCTTCTCCGTGCCATAATCTGTTTTCTTCCCTTCCTGAGATGTCCCTTTGCTATCTTTAGGCTTTGGTTGTTTTCAATTGCTTTCCTCACTAGTTCACAGTTGAATTTTCTTACGTCTTCAGTGATACTGTTTCTTACTGTCTTGCATAGCTTATTTTTATTCTGTGTATTTTATTTATTAATTTTTTATTATTTTTTTATTTTTCGTGAATCCCGGCGAAGTGATCAATTTCCTCAAGATTTACGAAGATGGAAATTCTCGACAGGACAATACATACCCCCTACGAAAAAGACGAGAACACGAGTCGAAACACACAATACCAGAAAATTCAATTCTATTCACTACTACATGTGTTTCACGATGTCAACAAACCGATGGATGTAAACTAACTTGCAGCGCCACCTACCTCCGGTTGGCTGACTTCCGTCCAACATGGCTACCACTCAACGAGAAAAACAAATGTTTCGAAATGCAGCTGTCTACCACTCGCATCAACCAAAGAATTACAAGAAGAATTTTTACAAGCCAAAAATTTCACGGAACCAAGAAAATTTATCTCTGCGACGATTCAAAACATTAACCTATTATCTAGCTTGAGAAAATTAATTTAAAAAAATTTGACTGATTATTATCACATTCTTACTCAACTGACTATCACTCAAGTACCAATCTCATCTAACACTGACTTTACACTGTACTAGAAAATAAGCAATAGCCTAACCTTAAATAAACAGCGCTCTCTAGCACTAAATTATTCGAACTGAGGAGAGGAGAGAATTTACACTACTTACAATTATCGCTGTATGTTTTTTTACAAATTTTACATTACCACAAGCATGTTCGGATGTCAAAATTAACACTTTTCTAACCTCATTTTTAAATTATCAAATTTGCTTGAATGTAGCACATGAAAAATACACTTGAGATGATATGTAAACACAAAATTACTTATCTGTGACACAATGAAATGTAAGTACACTTAAGAAATTATTTGTAGAGAGTTATATGTAAAACCCAAAATTACTTGTATGTAAAGCACAAAATTACTTTTATGTGTAAGTATACTCATGAAATTATTGACATTATCCACCAAATGTAATATATACACCACACTCACACACTGAAATTATACATGATTCAATTAGCCAATGTTGCGTATGAAAATTGATCCAAAAATTATAAACGCCAAAGCACCAGAATTATCATCTGCACTTTCACTTATTAAACACTGAGAGTAAACCACAAATTAATTTTTAACTTTCACTATCTTAGCCACTGAGAGAAAATTCACCACCGACAAAAAATCACCTCTGAGAAAACACCACTTTTAACACTTTCACTATGTTATCATTGAGAGAGAGAGAGACGAGAAAAAAATTTCACTGACATACAAAATTCACTGACAAAACTGCATCCACTTTAGAATTTACATAAACTCAAAGTAAGTTATCATATAAACACATACATTTCTTTATTCATCAGCCTACTATTTGTCTCAAATCAACTTTAAGATTTTTCCTTAATTTTCAGTGCAGTGAAAGTTGAATTTCATCACAGGGTATGCATCCTGGTCACGGCACCAAATGTTATATGAATGATTTGGGGTATTAAAAATGACTTATGCTCATATTGCAATTCATAAGTAAATTAGAGAAAATTGAAATATCTGAGATGGGTAGATGCATTTCGAAACAAAACTGAAATTTTGGTTAAGGCCATGAAACATAAATAGGAAAATAAAATGCACCACTGAATTTAAAAACTCCCAAAAGTTACTATTGTGTTGTTTGCGTCAGATGAGCAGATACACCTGAAAGTGGAAGAAAAGTAACTATTGTTTATATGTGTACCAAATTTGTAAACACTAAAATTTAATGGTATACAATGTACACGTGTAATAACTTTTGGAGGCGGCGAAGTCAAATATAATGGTTAGGACAAAAACATTGATTTTTTTACCACAATTAAGTGACCCAGATTTTGTTCCTCACCTCAGTCACTGCTGAGGGGGATACATTTGAACCATGTGATGAAAATTCACACTGAAATATCTAAAACTTCACTGCACTAAGGGTTGGGTTTTTTGAAAGGCCACTTGGCCTATATTTATTTTGGTAAAACTCAACAAGTTCAATTTTGTTCACAAATTTTATACCTGGCCACTGGGCCCAATAAAAATAAACAGCTGACAGCTTAGTTGTTTTCTAAGAAAATTCAGCACCAGTCACCGTACTTATAAAAATAATAAACACCAGAATTTCACAACACAAACACCCGATTTAACATGGTGTGTAAATTAAGTATTTGAAATGAAAATATCTCTCACTCTCTCTCGTAGAAAAAAAAATTATAAGCATGTGTGTACACTATGTTGTTGTTCTAACTAACTCCCTCGAACCAACCTTCTCAGACCAGTCTTCTGAATCCACTTTTAATTTTAAACTACCATAACAACTGCCAAAATTTTATGTATAATGGAAAGTTACTTTACTACAAGATTCTACACTTCCAGGAAAATTTGTCTTAAAATCAACATAACCTTGTCTTAAATCAACATTTTTAGCATTACCGGATACTCAACCCATTATATACATCATACAAAACCTGATGCACTAGCTACCTTATTCAATTTATTAAAAATTTATCATTAAATTGCTACACTGACAAAAGAATCTTAATTCACCCTATCATCATGAAAATCAAACTTTTCAAAAATTCCATACCATAAGTTTTCCAATCTACAGGCAACCATGTAGTAACCAACGCGGGCATAAAGCCAAACAAACATCTCAACCACTGAGTCCCACTTCTTTAGAAGAAAAACACGACTTTTCTGGGAGAACAACAAAGTTTGAGTCTGAAGGCGAGAATGGGCCGTGAATCCATTCTCAGCCTATATAATGTAGTGGAGCAAAGTGCGACCTAACACTGTACTGTTTCTTCACTCTGATTTTGGGACAACTCACACCACTCTTTTTGTAGGAACCACCTCCTATGGGCCAACGAGCTTACTTGGGCAGAAAACAAATCCCCCAATTTGTTTCATGCACCCTTTCAGACCCGAGGCATGTCCACATAGGGAAAAGCATCCCACAAGAGTTCAGTTGCCCCCAAAATATCTCATTCCCCATTTTCCAGAAAGCTAATTCAACATCCATATTTCCAGAAAATTCAATACCTCAGCTTTTTTCCCAGAAAATCACTTCATATATTTCCAGAAAATCACTTCACATCTTTATTTTCCAGGAACGCACTGTACTAGTCATTTCCCAGAAAGCTTAATAACACCATACTAGACACACTATGCCAAACCCCTCTTTATTTCCATAAAACTCTATAATTCACCATATTTCCAAAATCCCCCTTTTCCTGAAAAATCATCACTTCTTGAAGAAACACAACAGCTATTCTGGTTCTTTTCGGTCACACTATACATATGCTCCTTTATTCTGCCTGTATGCTAATCCCTATATTCTTTCCCCCATACAAATCTGTTTTTCCAATCCACGGGCTGAAACTAGAAATTAGCCCTCACTACTACAAAATTTTTAAAGAGTAATTTTGCACTTAAATTTACCGAAACACTAAACCAAAATAATTACCAACCTACAAGAAAAATTCCCAACTAAATGGCACCTATACTATGCTCATAAATACGAATTCTACTTCACAAATACAAAAATCACTGAGCACAAAATGAGTTAAATTTCACTTAACGGAAATACTGGTCTGAGAGGTTGTTCATCAAAATAGCTTATAACACAATTATTAAATTCTATGACCCCTACTGCTACTACTTTTATAACATCTTCTTTTTCTCAATCTGCCCCCTCTGAGTATACAATTTAGTATGAAGGGTTTTTTTTGTTTTCTTTTTCACAAAAAAAATAATACTTAATCACTGAACTTCGTAACATTACACACAAAAGCTCCAAAAAAAAAAAAAAATTACAAGACATACCAAAGTACCGCTGGCTTAACCTAAGTAAAATTACACTTCCTTATAATTTAGCTCACAGAAAATACTGACAGGAAGTTTCCAGGCCAGCTATTACTTGACCACGCATACAAGACCTGACAAAATGATATTGACAACTTTTCCACACACAACTAGCCTCAAAAAGAAAATCATAGAAATATATTTAACATGTACTGCTCCACTGTAAAACCCACTCATTTAACAATTTCAAAGGAACCACCACATAATATTTAAAATGCCAAAAAGAAGAAAAACTATTTCGATTCAAACTTCATCGTTACAAAAATCTTATTATTTAAGAATAGTGATTTTAGCAAATTGAATAGGTTAAACAAACCGCTCACATAGGCGAGGGTGAGAATTCGAAGGTGTTCTAAATTTTGGAGGAAAAAAAAACTTTTCCAGTTCCTGATGACATTTCTAGGCGAATTTTGACGACCTGATATATCTGGCCTCTGAAGTGGAAAAATGAAACAAAACTTACCCCCAGTCCTTAGGGCAGGGTAAAGGAGTTTGGCAACCAACTGCCATTTCCCCTCCTATAATCACGGGTGGTTTTCAAAATAAATCACAGGAGAAAAAAAAATCAGGTTCTGATACTACGTCGTCCTGGTGGTCAGATGTACTTGAGGGCGGACGGCATCATCTTGAGAAGTTTCCATCATCTGCCAGGCAGTTTGCAGGCGCGGTCCCCAGCCAAAAAATATTCTTTGCCCCAGGTCTCACGAAAAGGATTAGGTGGGCATCGGTGGGTCATCCTTCTCCTGCAATGAGATCCTTGAAAATAATCATTTTAGCAGACCAATTTTAGAGTCACTGCTGAATACAGGAACACAGCTAGCTGTCAGTTATTCTTACTGCCGACCAGGCCTAAGAAAAAATTTTCTTCACACCGGGACAACAGACCCCAGTGCATTTCTTCAGATTTTCCCCTCCCCGCCTAAAAGGCGAGGAGAAAAATTCGACTTGTGCTTTCCCTGTCAGCCAGACAGCGCAAGGACAAAAGAGCGAGTGTCAATTTTCTCAACTGAAGCTCTGGTGTTCGACAATCCTTTGACCCCTCATTGGTCGAAACTTCTGCCTAGTAACCAACGGCCCTCCCAACGGAATTTCTCTCCCACGCCTGGAGAGTGACCTCTGACGCTTTTAATCCGCCGACTTCATATTCATAACGCTTACGTATCAAATCAAGTCAATAGCATTGCGCTTTTACTTAGGCACAAATTATTTAAGTCATAGGCCACAGACTTAGGACCGTTTACCAGTTTTTATTCTACCAATGCCATATTCATAACTTTTACACAGAAAATCAAGTTAATAATATTGGGCGTTTTCTTAGGCACGAAATATTAATTCATAGGCCCTAGGCCTTTTTTTAATAGTTTTTACTTTATCATTGTCATATTCACAACGTTTACACAACAAATAAATGTAATAATATTGTGCTTTCACTTAGGCAGGAAATATTAATTCATAGGCCCTATGCCTAGGCCTTTTTGACAGCGTTTATTCTACCAATGCCATATTCACAACGTTTACACAACAAATCAAGTTAATAATATTGGGGTTTACTTAGGCACGAAATATTAATTCATACCATAGGCCTTTTCAGTAATTTTTACTTTATCAATGCCATTTTCACAACGTTTACACAACAAATAAATGTAATAATATTACGCTTTTACTTAGGCCTGAAATATTCGTTTTTATGCCCTAGGTCTGGGCCTATGAATTAATATTTCGAGCCCAAGTAATATCGTAATATTATTAACTTGATTTGCTGTGTAAACGTTGTGAATATGGTTTTGATAGAGTAAAACTATTAAAAAGGCCTAGCCCTAGGGCCTATGAATTAATATTTCGTGCCTAAATAAACGCCCAATATTATTAACATGGTTCGCTGTGCAAACGTTGTGAATATGACATTGGTAGAATAAAAACTGGTAAAAGGGCCTAAGCCTAGGCCTGGGGCCTATGAATTAATATTTCGTGCCTAAGAAAACGCCCAATATTATGAACTTGTTTTTCTGTGTAAACGTTGTGAATATGGCATTGGTAGAATAAAAACTGGTAAACGGGCCTAAGCCTGTGGCCTATGACTTTAATAATTAGTGCCTAAGTAAAAGCGCAATGCTTTTACTTGATTTGATACGTAAGCGTTATGAATATGAAGTCGGCGGATTAAAAGCTGTTAAGAAAACCGAGGTGTAGGGCCTAGGAATTAATTAAGTAAAAGTAAAATATTACAAATTTAACAGGTTATGTAAAGATTTAGTGCCTAAGTAAAAGTGCAGCGGTGTTAAAATAATCCCAACTTATTGTCCTTTCCTGAACACAGCAATTTTCGCTTGGCTTACATAGAACGTTTTTTCGAAATTTGTTTGGAGTTCCCAATTCAATTCTCAATATTCAGCAGGAAACGGCAAATCTTTATACCCCCCCCCCATCCCCTACCTTCGAACTTCTGTGGCAGTTGCCCTAAGTATGAGCCGACATGAAAATTCAGACAAACAAAAGAGCTCCTTCCCATCTTTAGGCACCTTAGAAACTGCCACACATTCAAAGTGTTCCTCGGAGGAATAGCAATTTGCGCCCAGCCCCTTAATGAAAAGAGTGTGGCAGTTTTCCTGTGTGGCGGTTTTCCGATGTGTGGCAGTTTTCCTGTGTGGCGGTTTTCCGATGTGTGGCAGTTTTCCTGTGTGGCGGTTTTCCGATGTGTGGCAGTTTTCCTGTGTGGCGGTGTTCCGCCAACCGATATTTCACTTACAAAACACGGGACCTAGAAACGACAGCCACGGCCAGGAATAACAAGACGCTGAATGCGGTTCATTTCGTAGCATGAAACTGGTACCCTCTATGAAAATAGCGTCACAGACCACGTGATAATGTGCCTATATTATAGTTATTATTTTTTTATAATTTTACCAATTAACAAAACAACGGAAATAAAAAAATAAAATTTAAGTTTTCTTTTTGGTATTTTGAGGCCCCTGCGATTCCAAGACCCCAAGCACGTGCTTCCTGCGCCTGTGCGGTGATCTGCCCCTAGTAGGGGCTATTTAAAGTTTTGTACTTGAGTAAAAGCGCAACACAATAAACTTGACTTTCTGTGAAAATTTTATGCATATGAGCACGGGAGCACGGTTGGGGTTGATTGAAAACCGATAAAATGGCTTAAGGCCTGTTTATTAATGTTTGTGCCTCTGTCAAAACGCATTACCATAACCTTGGGATGTTATCGAAACATTATGAATACGTCGGACTAAACATTCCTAAAAAAAGGCTAGGCCTAAGGTCTTGCAATTAAGGTTTTATGAGAGAGTGAAAGTGCCACATTAATAACTTGACATGTTGTGTTAATGTTGTGAGTATAAGCACGACGGATTAAAAATTTCAAGAAATCGCCTTTGGGATTAATGTGTTGTAGCAGAGTAAAAATGTAACATTATCTTTATTTTCTATATAAACCATACTACGTGCTGAAATGGCCCAACTATATATACGTACACTTCAACCATATACCGAAGCGCGGACACGGTGAAACAAAAATGCGATTTTGTACGGTCCCTTAAAATTTTGTGGCCAGCCCACATGGAAGATAACACATTGATGTCAAAAACGTACTTTTCACACGGCTCCATAACAGATAGCAGTGGACACGTCGCAATCTTTTTTTCTTTTAGTTGGGATGTTTAACGACCACCGTGATCAATTCAGTGGGCTGTAAGCAGCCAGAAGTTCCTAATTTTGGGTCTCTGGTTCCAGGGAAGGGGAGAGCCAGTGCCAGAAGTCAAACACAACGTCCATGCCTCACTGGGATTCAAACCCGGACCTTTCTCGGACTAGTGATCAGAAGCCAGCGCATAGACCATTGCGCCACCGGAGCGGCTCACGCTGAAATCAACCATGTATCTTTCATACGGCCCCAAACACTCTTATGGACATACTAATGGAACTGGATGCAAAGAAATCATTAATGTAATTTGTGCTAGCAGGGTGGTATTTCCCGGGTAAATATTACTATCTGTGAAATCACCAATTTCAGCAGGTGAAAGTTAATGAATGAAAAAGCTTTTCCTGTAATTTTCCAGTAAACTTATCTTTATTTAGTTAATTTAATTTTATGAAACAAAAAAGAAAGGAAGAGGAATGGAGATACTTATCTCCGAGGAGATATCTATAGAACTGCCGTACATCTGGCGTGTGCTTCTGAGAAACCGCGACACTGAAATGCAATGCACCTGTGTGATGTCGCGTGCATGCGACTTGACATTGGCATTGATCATCTTTTTCTTACCGTTTTAAATTTTGAATATCTGGAACTCTCTATTTACATAACATTGTATTTCTGCCTGATAAGCCGCCCGTTGGTGGTGAAAGCTAACGTTTATTAATTCGTGATTTTATTACACCATTAACCAGATATTTTTGCACTTTATTGTTATCTACGGTCTCACACTTAGACCATAGGTCGGGTATTGGAGTGCTGAATTGTGTTGCACATCTTAAGAGTAAAAAATGGAACTTTTTACGAAAATTTTGTAGGGGGCCCCTAAAGCCCAGGCCCCCACCCATTCCAAAAACCGTCTACTGTCTAAGTTAAAGCCCCATGAGATAGTATACCAAATCTGGTAGTTCTAAATTGAAAACTGTAGATTTTACGAAAATTTTGTAGGAGGCCTCTGAAGCCCGGGCTCTGACCCGTTCCAAAAACCATCTACCGTCAAAGTTAGAGCACCATGAGATAGAATACTAAATATGGTTGGTGTATATTGAAAATTAGATTTTACGAAAATTTTGTAGGGGCCCCTTCGAACCGGGCCTCCACCCATGCCAAAAACCGTCACCTTCTAAGTTATAGCACCATGAGGTAGTACATCAAATTTGATGGTTCTAAATTGAAAACTGTAGATTTTACGAAAGTTTTGTAGGGGGCCCGACCTGTTCCAAAAACCGTCTACCGTCTAAGTTAGAGCACCATGAGATAAGATACTAAATATGGTGGTTTTAAATTGAAAACTGTATAATTTACGATAATTTTAAATAAGGGGCCCTGGATCCCGGGCCCCGACCCGTTCCAAAAACCGTCACCGTCTAAGTTAGAGCACCATGAGGTGGAACACCAAATTTGGTGGTTCTAAATTGAAAACTGTAGATTTTACGAAAATTTTGTAGGGGTCCCCTGAAGCCCGGGCTCCGACCCATTCCAAAAACCGTCTACCGTCTAAGTTAGAGCACCATGAGATAGGATACTAAATATGGTTGTTGTATATTGAAAACTGTAGATTTTAGGAAAATTTTGTTGGGGGCCTCTTCGGACCGGGCCTCCACCCGTGCCCAAAACCGTCACCTTCTAAGTTACAGCAACATGAGGTAGTATACCAAATTTGATGGTTCTAAATTGAAAACTGTAGATTTTACGAAAATTTTGTAGGGGGCCCCGACCCGTTCCAAAAGCCGTCTACCGTCTAAGTTAGAGCACCATGAGATAGGATACTAAATATGGTGGTTGTATATTGAAAACTGTAGATTTGACGAACATTGCGTATGGGGTCCCCTTGACCCTGGGCCCCCACCCATTCCAAAAACCGTCGACCGTCTAAGTTAAAGCACCATGAGATAGTATACCAAATCTGGTGGTTTTAAACTGAAAACTGTAGATTTTACGACAATTTTGAAGGAGTGGCCCTGGACCCCAAGCCTGGGCACTGTTGGAAAAGCGATACGGGGAACCCCGATTTCTACCAAAATTTAATCAGGACATCAATTTCTATGAAGTCCCCTTCCCCCTTAAATATACTTTTCTTTTTGCAGTTCATCAAAATCTATCTAAAGCAATTTATTTAGGGATTACTGCGATGTTATGGTGCAGCGATGTTTTGCCCTGCGATGTTATGGTGCCGCAATGTTTGGATCTGCGATGTCTTAGTACCGCGATGTTATGATACCGCGATGTCTTAGTACCGCGATGTTTTGACCTGGGATGTTATGTCGGCGATCATACGTCGTGCGATGTTTTACCTGCGATGTTATGTCGTAGACCCACCCGCTACAATGCTTCGATACCCGCCATTTGCAACACCACGTAAAGTTGTTTTCACGGCAGAGGAGGTGTTGTCTGCTACGAGGAACTTCCGGTTGCTATCCGATAAGCAGTGCATTGGTAAACTCTAATCTCTATGATGTCGTATTTCAGCGGAGCGGAAAAAACATTAAACTACCAAATGTCACGTGACACAGGAGAACGGATTGTGATGCTCCCAGTTGTAAATCTATATATTCCTTTTTTGTGTGTGTGACTCTCTGCTCGACTTTACAACTCACAGTGACGGATTCAGCATGGGGCGATTGCCACCCCCTCCGTTCTTTAAAAATGAACAGACCTGATATTTTTCTCCTTTTTTCAAAAAACATATAGGTAAAGAATTTGTTTTTTCCTGATGAAAATGAAGTGAAACAAGATTTTATTAATATAATATAAGAAACGGACAACGGAATTATGTTCTATAAATCCAAAACTATATACTCTGATATCCATAAATTAAGGGGAGAAGTCATATGCAAATTTACGGACTGTTTTTTTTTATTGTGGGTTTAACGACCACCTTGAGCAACTCAATGGGCTATAAGCAGTCTCTCGTCCCTAATGTAGGACCGTTCCAGGGATGGGGGAGAGCCAGTGCCGTAAGACAAACACAACATCCATGCCTCACCGGGATTCGAACCTGAACCCATCTGGGACGCACGATCAGAAGCCATCGCTAAGACCACTGCGATTTTACCTGTGGAAGAACTGTGGGGGAATTGGAAGCAGGAAGTTCAAAGCGAGATGTAGATAATGAATTCGGAGTCGGCAAAAGCATAGTCGCACTGCTGTGGAAAGCATTTTCCGAAAACGGAAGAGTTACTGGACGGTACAGCAGTGGTCGACCACGCAAAACAACCCCTGCTGATGATCGTTATAAAATTGTAACGGCGAAAAGACGTCGCCGCATAACTGCTGGCAGGTTAGCACGAGATCTTCAGGCACGCAAGGGGAATACAATATCGTGCGTGACTGTGTCTAGGCGATATGAATAGTGTTGGTTTCACACAAAGCACAGAGGTATCGATGGTGTCGCGAACACGCCATCTGGGCAGCAATGGGCCAATATCCTGTTCTCGGACGAAAGTAGATTTTGTTTGTCGTCCGATTCGAGGCGCCAATACATCTAGCGTGAACCGCGCACTGCCTGTTCTTTCACCAACATTGTGGAAGATGACCATTACAGAGGTGGTGGGGTGATGGTCTGGGGAGGTATCATTAGGAATGGATGTATCGAACTTTACGTGTTGCTAAGTGGAACCATGAATGCTCAGCGTTATTGTTAGGTTATCATTCCTCATGTACGCAGTTCTCGTGTTGCTGTTGGAAATTCCTTCATCTTTATGGATGAGAATGCCAGCTGCCATCGTTCGCCCTGTGTTGATGACCTGCTGAACAGTGAAGAAATGGACCGCATGGCGTGGCCTGCGTACTCCCCTGACCTTAATTCCGTAGAACATATGTGGGATGCTCTAGGGAGGAGCATGGCGGAACGCAATCCTTCCCCACCTACCAAAAATAACCTGGTTATGGCGCTGAAACAGGAGTGGCGTAACCTACCTCAAATTCTGCTAGATAATTTTGTCAAGAGCAGCCAATGTCATGCGTGCATTGCAATGAGGGGTGGACATATTCCCTATTAAACTTTGACAGGAGACAGTATTCCAAGTGTTATGGCTGGCCATTTTGCTTCTGCTTTGCCAAGGACCAAAAATGGTACGTTTTGTTCATGTACCCTATACTACCTTTACATTCATAAACGTATACCTTTTTTATGGGTATAAATTTCTGATGAATCTCTCGGTATGTCATATTAACATATTTATCATCATCCTGTCAGAATTTTTTTTTTAAATATAACTCTCCCTCAATTTATGGACATCAGTATATATATTCACTGAATGTACGAAACATTCGAGACACCTACCTAAAAATAGCGTGTTGTTCCTCTTCTAGCGAAAATAACAGTCTGTACAAGTCGAGGCATTAACTCCACTACGTGCCGGACGGTTGGGGGGGGGTAAAGCCCGCCATGCCAGTTGTACCATTACCCACAACTACGTCTGCGACGTCGGTCCAGGTTCATCGATCTGATGTTCCGCTCCACGGCGGCAACCCAGATGTCTTCCACGAGGTTTAAATGCTGGGACCTTGGGATTACTGGATGGTTCCATAGTCAGATACATAAGTGTTCGTCGAGCCATGCCTGGGTGGTTATGGTCCTGTAGGACGGCGCATTGTCTTTCTAAAATAGACCATCTGCTGCAGAATGCGCATAGGCCATGAAAGCGTGTAGTTCATAATCGGCTAAGGACCTCTCCATGTAGGCTAAGGAACCCAATGTGTCCCATGAGAACTCTCCAAACCAGTGATTTATTCAGGCACTTTCTCGGGGGTACTTTGCCCCATCACCCGAAAATCTATGAAGACCCTCCCGTAGGTTTTGGGGTGACTCCCCTTATGTTTAGTCTAATTGTGTTCGTTTATAACTGAATATTTAGAGAAATTAATTTAAAAAATTAAGAAAACGAAGAAAATATTATAATAAAAAAAAAAACCTCCACATGAACTTCAGTCTGAAATTTCTATCATTCTTCAACAAAACATTAAACAGCCCTAGCTGAAAGGGCATTTTTCAAGCACTGACAACTCGGACTACTTCCGCAATAAAAACCTAATTCCGCTGAATAGAGATTTTTGCACCACAATACATCATCATATCTTGGAAGCTGGCATTCAGCTTTATTTCAGTCTTCTGGATGCCGACTTTCCATGTACACGGTTAAGCCTCAGTGCAGCTAACGTGAGGTTAGTACTTCCAAGACAAGAAAATATCTCCTATCTAATTTTTTACAATAACAAATTATTAGAAATTGTCCCCATAATAAGCTTTTTTTGCGGTGGTTTACACTCTAGAACGAAAATAAAAATCGAGGCACCTCAAACTGACATCGAAACGTTTAGTTAGTTTTTGGTTTTTTTACTACCATGTGCTAACCTAAATAATCTAAAGGATCTGAAACCAAATGGCAGGGGAATGGCTTACACAATACGCGTTTTCAGGTAACACTGTAATGATTCCTTAATAATCAGAAGCACACTTGTTGTAAGGCGATGACATTTTTATCACTCCTAATGTCTTGGAGGAATTTTGTCCATCACAGCCTTACCTTTACTAGCGTCCTCAATATTTTACACCACCCCATGGTAAAATCCGCAGTCCATTACTGAATTAAAGCAAAGGTACAACATTTCTACAACTTTAATCATTTGTATGTGAAGATTTCTTGGAATTTGCTTGCGATATAAGAGTATAAGAAAATTTTTTGTACTCTATTTAAAATTTTTACATATACACTGGCGGAAAGTGAAAAAAGAACACCAAGAAGGAATTGGCGGACGATCATGAAATTTACATATGTTAATGGGGTCGAGTTTACGTAGGTGTGATGTTAATTTCGGGACCAACCGGTGAGCGCTTACGCCACAGCATGGCATAATATCCAAATTATCGTCGGTGGTATTTAAGGAGTACGGCGAAGTGAATGTAGTCAGTCGTCGGCGTACGGACACGTGCGAAGACATTGAAGAAGCGGCAATGTCTGGACATGGAAGACGTGTACGATTTCAGCAGTTATCGGACTTTGAGCGAGGTCGTCTAGTCGGACTCCGCGAGGCGGGGTGGTGGTATCGTCGTATTGCGGAGCGAATTGGACGGGAAGTATCGGTGGTGGTACGATGGTGGCTTAGATGGTCCGAGGAACATTCCCACACGAGAAGACGTTGAACCGGGAGTCACAGACGGACTGATGAGCGGACCGATCGACGCATAAGAAGAGCGGCGTTGTCAAGCAGAACATCCACTGCGACGCAAATCCGAGTTGCCGTTGCACCTGAGGTGACTGTACGAACAATCTGCAACCGTCTACTGGATGCAGGACTACGCGCACGTGTGCCTCTGGCATGTGTACCTCTGACTCCAGCCCACCGTCAGGAACGGCTGCAGTGGTGTGGCCAACGTTTGCACTGGAAAACGCAATGGCGATCTGTCGTGTTCAGCGATGGAAGCAGATTCTGCTTGGGAGCCTCCGATGGCCGTATGCGTGTTCACAGACGCACAGGGGAGCGTCTCCACCCTTCTTGCATCGCCAGCGACACACAGGGCCTACACCTGGTCTCCTGGTGTGGGGAGCGATCAGCTATCACTCCCGTACACAACTTGTGTTTGTACCGGGTACGTTAAACAGCACCTCCTACATCAACAACATCATTCAGCCCGTTGTTGTGCCATTTGTAAGGTCGGTCCATCGTGGTGTTTTCCAGCAAGATAACGCACGCCCACACAGTACACGTTCAACGCAACATGCACTTCAGGATGTGAGACAACTTCCATGTTTTATGTTTTCGGCACCAGAGAGGTGTAATGTCCGATGACGAGCAGTCGACAGTGGCACGCAAATAAGGAGTCGACTTCTGCAACCCAGAGTATGCATGCAGCGTGCGCCGCACTATTCACTCGCTGACACTGCTTGAGCCTCTGACATTTAACCTGGATGTGATTTGCGCTGCCCTTGCCAAGCGGTCGGTCTGCGCCAGCCTGGATAGCCTACGTCAACCACAGTCATCAATGGTGTGTGGTGGGGCACGGCTTGTTCTCTAGGCAGTGATTCGTGAGTGGATGGTATACTCGTTGTACACCTTTGGTACGGTTGCCTCCAGGAACCCTTGGGTTCTTATCACTTGGGCAACAGAATGCCCCATCTGATTTGTGCCGACAATGCGTCCACGATCAAAGTCGCTCATATCACCACGCTTACCCATGTTGATCCATTACGGTACACTGTTGGGAAGCCCTGCTGTCAGCCTGTTTATCTCCTGCGTGCGATTCGGGTTTGTTCCAATCTGAGCGGGGATGCCAATGTTAACTGTCCATCATCTGTATCTCTAATGTTTTGTCTGCTGACTGTACACAACACACACATACATATATACTGTATATACACACTTACACATACATATATGAGGGTTGTACGGAAAGTAATGCTGAAGTGTACATAATTTTTTTATTAACTGACAGAGGTCGTTCATTTTGCACATGTTGGTAGAGTAACTCTTTCTCTATACAAAGGTACTACTCAACATAGCCTCCATCGCAAGCGATACACTTTAGCCATCGTTGAACCCAACTCTCGAATCCTTTTTGAAAAAATTCACAGCCAACTTCACCTCGTTTCTGTCATCAAATTGTTGTCCCCAGAGACTGTCCTTCATTGGACCGAACATGTGGAAGTCGGAGGGCACCAGATTTTGGCAGTACGATGGATGGGTGACCACCGACCAGCCTAATTTCTGACCGCCTGATTTATTGCCAAAGATGTGGGTGGTCTCGCATTGTCATATTGAATGTGGATCCTTTTCAGATTCTTGTTCGGTCTCTTCCTCCTTATGGCTTCTCTAAGCTTCTTGAGTGTTTCAATGTACCGCTCGCTGGTTACGGTATGGCCACGTTCCAGGAAATCAAGGAGAATGACACCCCTGTCTTCCCAAAAAACAGTTACCCTGACTTTCTGTGCTGATCTCTGGCTGTTGAACTTCTTAAACTTTGGTGAATAGGTGTGACGCCATTCCATGGATTGATTCTTTGTTTCTGGATTGTGAAGATACGCTCATGTTTCATTCTCCCTTTCCAGATCGAAAATTATAAAACCTGTCTTCAGTGGCTTCAAACGCTTCCAGCAGATCAGAGCAGAATTCCACCTTTCTCTTCTTCAAATCGGATTTCAACTGCCGTGGTACCCACTTTGCGCACACCCTTTCCGATACCCTAAGTCTTCCGTCATCTTTATGACATTGTGACCACATTCCGGTTGTTCAGCAAACTCACGGATTGCGACTTGTCTCTCCGTGCGAATCAATTTATCCACTAGCTGACGAATCCTGTCAATCAGTGGTCGCAGATAATGGTCACCCACTGCGTGGTTTGTCTACAATGCTGGTTTCCCATTTTTTAAACTTCCTCATCCTTCTGTGCACATCGTGGTCAGTGTTCGTGACTGCCATGGAGATAACCTCAGGTTCGATCCTGGGCAGGTACCAACGTTCGAACCACTAAATACCCGCCGTGCGTCGGATGGGCACGTTAAGCCGTCGGACCCCGGGTACTAGCCCCTCGGTAATAAATAAGGGCGCATTCCTCCCCCTTTCTACCTCGCTTCCGTGTCACTTTCCTATCGGGCACTCTAGCCCAAATCTCCTAGCTTCTTATTTCTAAAGGTTGTCTAAGACCTGGGGTCAAACAACCCCTTCCTAAAATCCTCTACATATGATCTGATCTGATCTGTGCCCATTGCACTTGTCAATGGTGTCATCTCTGTAAACATTCTGTAGCCTTTTGTGGATGTCGGACAGACTTTTAAACTTCCTCATCCATCTGTGCACATTGCATTTATCAATGGTATCATATCTGTAAACATTCTGTAGCTTTTTGTGGATGTCAGGCAGACTGCACCCTTCCTTCGTCAAAAACTCAATGACGGCACATCGCTTCAGCATGAAATTCATTATTTATCTGCAATGAAGAAGAATGGTTACTATAGAGGAAAAAATACTCTACTAACATGTGCAATTTGAACGATCTCTGTCAGTTAATAAAAAAGTTATGACCACTTTTGCATTACGTCAACTGCACGATACTATAAATTTGAATGCAGTGCACGAGATTCTTCCGCGGATTCGCTGAATCCGGCGTTTTATTTTATTTAGTTATTTACTGTCATCATTTGGGAAATTCTCAAGGTCGATGCAAAAATGTAGAGAATTTTTAGGGGATTAAAAAAAATGGGAGAATAAGGGGTCTTTTTCCTATCTGGGACCGGTATTTCGTCTTCCAAAACTTTCGAAAACTGAAATTAGACGGAGTGAAGATTTTTCCCGTAATCGTAGTTGCTTTTTCTCCCCCTATGAGCTCTGACCAGTACTGTTCTTAAAGTAAGGTGACTATACGTCCTCATTTTTTGGGGAATCTTGAATTTCAATGCTTCGTCCTCAATTCCAAAAAAACTGATTTAGGACATCAAATGTCTTCAATTTCTTATTTTGGTCTTTAGTTTTTGAAATTTCACAAAAAAATTGAAATAGTAAAAATGTGCTGAACAAAAGTCGTAAACTCAACTGAATGTATCAAATGAGATCAAATGTAGTATCAATTATATATTTCATCGCAAGAAAATGGACTCGTAAAGATATGAAACTATTTTCTGAAGTGGATTAATTTTTTCTTGAATTAAGTTAGAAATTATGCGATATTAATGGGTGACATGCCGAAGCATCGAACAAAGTCATCTTGATAACCGTGTGGCGTTATTTCATTTCTGTTTTAACTGGATTTTACTAAAATATTTATATTATGGCAGTGGCGCCTATATGAGTACTTTTAAGGAGGGCTAAGAAAAATCCTTACCTCCTTCAAGGCTGTCAAACATTTTAGTAAATGTACAAGATACTAAAATACAACAAAAATAAAGAAGTTTGATAATTGCAATCATTCATTAATGTCTTATTATTATAAAAAACGCTTTCAAAAAAGGTTTCATCTATTTTACTGTTTTAAATTTATCAAAATTTGGCTACACCAACGGCTGAGGGAGGGAGGGCTCGAGCCCCGCTCCCCCTTATGGGCGCCCTTGTATGATGGGGAATAAGTCTCATCTTTTTCTGCATCTACTTTCTTGCTAAAAAATAATTGATGCCAATTTGGTTACATTTGGTAGATTCCATTGAGAGTTCTATAACTTTTGTTCAGCATATTTTTCACTAAACTGCTCTTCAAGGTAAGTTATTGGACTAGGAATACAAGTATTCCATGATTTTCTGTCTTCTCAATGTATAGTAATTTTCTAGCTTCAGATTTCTTTTTCTTGTACAGAGTCACAATAAAATTTCAGTACAAAATCAAAATGTAACTTTGTGCACATGCACTGTTCCATTCTGCATGGTAGTATTTTTTTGCAATTTTATACTTATTTCACATGAAAATCATCCTTCAGATTCATCATAAGTTTTTCCGTGAAATGGGACAGTTATGATACAGTTCGTAACATTCATTGCTAATCTTCAGTTTTACCATAATGTGTCAGATGTTGTCCTCAATCATATCGTCATTTTAAAACAAAATTGCTCTCAATTTTGCATTGAAATTTTGGACAACATGCCGTTTTATCCTCAATTTCATTCTCAAAAATTTGGTCACCTTATCTTAAATAACATTTTATTTCATGAATGTTCATACTTCAGCATCAAACTGTGGGCAAAGATTCCTGAACACAGAAGTTATGACAGCACAATGATTTCCCTGTAGTTTTCAAGCATGAGATTCTTCTGTCGATTTAAGGAATTTTGCAATTTACGTTTGTCATTTCGGGGCTTCCTCGAGATCAATGCACAAATGAACAGAAACGGGGGCGATTGGGTTGTGGTACGGGGATGATTCGTTTTCTGTTTGAGAATGGAATTCGATCTTCTGAAAACGGAAGTTAGATGTAGTGAAGATTTCGTCCGTAACAGTTATTTTTCTCACGATGTTCCTTCTGCCCATTATTGTTCTTAAATATCCTTTTATTCAATAAATATTTGCATTTCAGCTTAAAAATGGAGAAATCAGATGGTCGAAATAAAGATTTATCCGTTAATTGTAATTTTTCTTTTTGCAATGTTTTCACTGTCCTGTATTGTTGTTAAATATTACATGTGACTATATTTTGAAGATATTTTCACCAAAAAGTAAATTCTTGCCGCACGCAGAAGTTGCTGATATAGGAATTGGGAAGAAAGCTTCTTTTTCTTCAGTAATGTACTTTGCAAATACTTTTAGCCTCACCTGCGGCGCAGTGGTTTAAGCGCTGGCTTGTAATAATTCGTCCATGAAGTGGTTCGGGTTCGGATCCCGGTGAGGCATAGATGTTGTGTTTGTCTTACGGCACTGGTTCCTTTCCTTCCCTGGAACCAGTGACCCTCAATTAGGGATGGGTGACTTCTTATAACCCATTGAGTTGCTCACGGTGGTAATTAAACCTTCAATGAAAAAAAAACAAATACTTTTACAGCTGTTGTTAGTGATGGTGATCTGGATAAGTTGGAATTGGAAGTTTGCTTTATACCGAGCTGATGAATTGAAAGTTTGCTTTATACCAAGCTGATGAATTGGAAGATGTTTTGAATAGCCCTAGAATTGATACCACAAGGTCAAACATTTCAAAAATGACTGGTGCAAATGGTGCTAAAAAGTACGAAGTTCTGCCACGCCTGATGCATGCTATTCTTGTTGTGCCACACAGTAATACAACAGGAGAAAGGATTTTTAACATTACCCGTAAGAATCAAACACAGTTTAGGCCAAACCTAGCCACCGAAACTTTAGGGGCATTGTTAACCTTAACAGTCAAGATGGCATCATTTTACGAGTTTTGCTATTGGGCCACGTTTTGAGAAAAAGAATTCACTGCTGCAAATCACGCCACAGTTGCAGCACAAAAAGGAAACCAAACAGCCAACTATTTTAGAGAAGTTTGCTTTAAATGCTTGTAAATGTGTATAGAATTTCGAAAAAGAATGCGTAAATATGTACATAGGAAAAGTTGCCATATAGGAACAGTCAGTGTACAGGGACATAATTTGTTTTTAGTATTGAAGTGAAAGAAAGCATTTGTGTGGGTAATGCAAAGAGAAACTGAAGCTCCAGGCAAAACTGACAGGTAAACAATGATTATTTTTCAGTTTTCAGTTTCTTTTCCATCATACTTGTAACAACACATCAGTAGTGTGCCCAGAAAATTCTTTGGGGGTGAGGGGTTGAAACGTTTTGGAGGTGTTAAGAAATGTTTTTTGTTATACAACTAAATGTGTTATGAGTGCAATTTTAAAATGTATGCAACATCCACACAAAAATATTCAAATAAACATTGCAGGAAATTATCATTAATATTCTTATTACATATATTCTTATCACATATATTCGCTATACTGTATACATAGAAAACAAGGTGGGAAAAGTGACTGAAATTCCTGATAAGACTGATTTGTGTACGAGAAATCTCCTTTCCAAACCACTAATAAACATGTCTAAAAATGGTACATAAACTGAAATTCTGTAATAGTCTTCTGGGTTTTCTGTGTTTATGTTACAGAATTGTTTTTTTTTTTTTTTTTTTTTTTATGTGATTTTATTGCTTTTCTGCATGCTTCAGAGCAATATGAAGTAAGTCATAGAACTCAAATTTGACATTACCACAGTAATACAGAAGCTTTCGGTGTACCCATTGTCCTGGCTTTGAATTGCAATGGGACCAGTGGCGGCTCGTGGTGTAAAATGCTGGTGAGGCGAACGGTCTTGATGTAAATGTAAAACAGTAAAACGTATGTTATTGAAAAATATATAAATTCGTATAACGTTATACGAATATATATATATATATATATATATATATATATATATATATATATATCAGTGGCGTAGCAGGGGGGGGGGGGTCGTGGTTTGCACACCCCTTATTAGGCGAGACAGTTAGCTTTTTCTAAGTACGTTTTATAGATAATTTCCCTATTTAAATTCTTTGATTTTTATATAACTCGGAAAGCAATGTAATTTCTTGATAATAGAAGAGAAAGTAAAGCAAAGCGGCCAAAGAAGTTGCTTTATTAAATTTTTATTAAAACAACTATAATTTATTGCATTTTCTTCATTTTATTAAATTAGCTTCATTTTGTATTAATATTCAAGATGTGCGTACGTACCAATAGGAAAATATTTGTCGAAGCGCCCCCCCCCCCCAAATTGTTATATGTACTTATACACAGTTATACAGCAGAAGTGCAGAACACCCCCCCCCCCTTCAAAAAGTTTCATGTCAAAGGCAGTATCCCCCATTGGATATCTTTGAAGTCCTGGAGTTCGAGTCGGCTGAATCATTAAAATCCGCTGAGATTCGGAAGTCTCGTTAAGCCATTGGTCCAGGGTAAGCGGCGCCTTGTTATTAGCAGCTGTAAACCCCATCCCTTAGGGCTCCATCCCATGTCATTTAGCCCTTATATACAAATATTATTAAACAGTAATGGAATAAAATTATAGAAATATATGAAACACGGCGTGGGGAGTCTTTCTTCACGAAAAAATCCAAAAATTTTAGAGGAAAAATGTACATATACCTCTCTATATATGTGTGTGTGTGTAATATACGCTACTTTTGCAACAATATTTTTATGAAAACAATTATTCGATAATTTTACAACAAAGAAAGAAATATTTCACCAGTATTCTTTTTATGTAATACACTTGAGCGAAAATACGCAATTTGCGCGGTTTCTTTAGCTAGTCAATGCGTCACTCACATCCCAACGCCAATCGGAGATCCACTTCTTAAAAAATTCAAAGTAAATCATTTGAATATAATTTTTTTTTCTCACGAAGTGTTTCTTGAGCTTGAATAAAAGTCACAGTTCGATTGGCATATTAGTGAAGGTGCATTTAGCACGGGTCACAAACTGAAGTCCAGATAACTATGTACAGGAGAAGTCAAGCTAAGGAAGCACATTTCTATATAAAAAAAGTATAAAATAATTTAAACCTGGAATTAAAAACAGGGGAATACGATATTAATTTGCTTTGGTCTCGAACAGAATGCTTTCAGTTTATTTTTTATAAATAAGTTCAATTCTGCGATCCTTTTTGGCTGCAAATTTGTCTATGATCAGATCATAAAATGGTTGAATGGACATTAGATGGTTCAGCAATTCTTTCTCGATTGAAATTTTAGCGAGTGAAGACAAACGATCTTGTGCCGTTGTATTACGGAGGTAAGTCTTAATTCTCTTCAAACAAGAAAAAATTCCTTTCAGCAGAAGAACTTGTTGACGCCAGTGTCAATACAGAAAATAATTTGTAGGCTTCTGGTAACACCTCTTTCAGCTCGTTTTCTTTCATTGTTTTCAAGGTTTTCCGGAAACTGAGTTCCCTGAAGTTGTGATCATTATATAAAAAATCTAATTCGTTTTTTAGTCGTTGTGTGTCTGTAAAAATGTTTGGATAAATTTTTTTGAGAGTGTTAAGGGCACTGGATGGAAATGACTCTGAATAACTATGGTATTTTGAGCTGTCAACTAGCTGCAGAAACTCGAGCTTTCCCATATCTTCAAATCTGGTATTTATTTGGACTTTTATATATTCATGAATACACTCAATTAAATCATTCTGTATCGTTTTAGATTGTCCAGAAAATAAGCTTCGTATTTCTTCAAAATGTGCTTTTAATTCTGGGGTGCTCCTACGAAGTAACATTTGGAACATTTCCTTGAAATTACCTTTATTTAATGAGGAAATAGTTTCATCATGTCCTCGAAAAGGCAGTTCTTGCTTGCTTAGAACGACAACTAAATCAATTATATGTTCCATAAAAAGCCTATTTAGTCTGACCTTTTCATTAAACTTGACTTTATGAAGAGCAGCATTTTCTTTGAGCATATCAGAAATAGTGTTTGTTTTTTTCCATTCGTTTTAGACCTACGTGGTTAGTTCTATGCTCTTTAGAGCTTTCGTGCAATTTTGCACTACGAGAAAAGTTTTTTAGATCAAAATAACCCGTTGTATTCCACACATTTTTCTTATTGCTCAAAAGTAAACATGGCCAGCAAAAGAGAGTTTGCTTGTAATAGCATCAGAAAGCCAGGGGAAAATCTCGTACTATGATTTATTGAAAGACCTAAAAAACGATTTGCCGCACTTCTTATCTTTAGATATTGAACTTATTATAGGTGTCGGTCTTCCAGATATGAGAACATCCTTGTTATCATAATCTTTCCAGTGTTTAAAAGGAATTTCTTCCAGAACACAAATCACGTCGCTTGTTGGGCCATTCATATTTTCCAACCAAAATCAAAATATGCTGTTTAGTAACAATAACAAAAATGAAAAAAGAAAAACTCAACATTACTATGAACTAGCAAACACCCGCAGAAGAGAGGATTGAAAACACACTACAAAAAGTTAGATTCAAATACACTCTGACGAATAGTTAAAGCTACGTAGAAATCTTCGTACTCCAAAGCGTATAGAGGCGAACGGCGTCATCGCCTGTGAAACCACTTTTCACAAGGGTCATCTGCTCATTTTCCCGCGCCCATTGGATACACAATCCTTGGGTTCTCCAATAACAGCGGAGATGCGATTCCAGTTTAAGCGAAATGGAGGGTCGCCTCAGAAATTTCCTTTCTCTTACTGGAAGTCCGGCACCTCTTTAGGTAGACCTCGGACCGTGGGGGTGGGGTGGGGTTGGGGGTTCAGTCTGTAGGGCTCTTCTCTGATCCCCAGTTCCCAAAACCGGCTTCTCATCGAGACGATTCAGCCGGTCGCCTCTAAGCGCTTAAAACATGCAGCTGCTTTGCAAAAATAATGATTCATTCCTCTTCTCGAAAGCCTTTCTTTAACCATTCATGAATCACAATGTGAATTTCAGTGTTTCATTTATCCTGCAAAGTTCTTATATCTTTGTTACTGACAGAAGGTTTTTTTTTTCTTTCACTTCTCATTCTGCGGAATTTCAGGTGAGGCGGCGCCTCACTTGCCTCATCTGACGGGCCGCCACTGAATGGGACATCCTGCCACTTTGTCGTCTTCATGGAGGAAACACGTTCAATTGTTGCCATGAGACATAAAAACAATTTGAAATATTAAAAAAACTTTAAATTTGCATTTTTTTTTTTTTTTGATTGGAGGTTTAACGACCACCGTGAGCAACTCAATGGGCTATAAGCAGTCGCCCGTCCCTAATTTAGGGTCACTGGTTCCAGGGAAGGGAGAGAGCCAGTGCCGTAAGACAAACACAACATCCATGCCTCACCGGGATTCGAACCCGGACCCCTTACGGACGAATGATCAGAGGCCAACGCCTTAGACCACTGCGCCACCGGGGGCGGCTTTGAATTTTTGAAATATCGAAAGGTTCCACATTTTTGGGGAGGTTAACTACCCCTTGGGCACACTACTGCACCACATATTAATATAGGAGGAAAAGAGGGTTGTGTGAAGTTCAATTTTCTTTTTATTAGTATACATAATTTTTAACCACATCCATAATTTTGAAGAATTTTTCATGATACTAAAGGATTTTTTAAAATACCTTCTTGTAATTGCGCTGAAAGAAGAAATTCGTGTGATAGTAAAGGATTTGTTAAAATACACAGCCATGATACTTCTAGACTTATTGATTTAAAACTTCTGTATTAACATAATTTCTGTTTAACCGTATTCATCAAACTGTCAAATTTAGAAACAAGAAAGAAAAATTCATTAAATCAGGACTATAATGAAATATTTTATGATGGTGTCCTGTAATTCATGTGAAAGTTATGATAGTGTTCTGTAATTCATGTGAAAGTTATGATAGTATCCTGTAATTCATGTGAAAGTTATGATATTGTCCTGTAATTCATGTGAAATTTAAGATAGTGTCCTGTAATTCACGTGAAAGTAAGTTACTAAGATGTAGTATTACAGGTACACAGCAGTACTATAAATATAATACTGTTCTTATTTTTATTAACTTTGAAAAAAGTGGTATGCTACTTTATTGAAAATATTACTGGAGTTTGTGATCCATTACTAACACATTACTGAAAATTCTTCCATTGATTACTAATAAGTACTGCTAGGGGTTGGCATCTCTATGCAAGGCAAACACAAAGTATCTATGTCAGCAAATGAATTACATTCGAGATTCTTCTGATTTTCTAGCTTACGAAAAGACTGCAGTTATCTGAAAATCAAAGAAAAGTATGTTGGCAGCTGACTGTACTAATGCTTTTTCACGAAATGAGCTGTTTTAGGTTTTCTGATAGGAATGATGTCAGGTCTTTTGATCTTCTAGTGGGGTGGTGCATAGACCTTCGTAGAGTCTAGTACCTTTTCTGTGATTTTCATCTCTAATTCTGCAACATGACTATTGCGTGCTTACTGTTTATACTGACTAAAAACACTAGCAGCATTACATGAATTGAAATAATTTTGTTTATAATTATGTTGCTGCATTTATCTTAGTTCTGCTCAGCAAATATGAAGCTGTTCCAATAAACGTTAACACTGACAATTTCCCCATTAAAATTGAGTCTGGTAGTGTGGGCTGTGTCTGTGCTTTTCATAGTAGATAAACACATTGCTTTCTTTGTTAAAAAATGACATACTTGAATAATGTGGAGAAAAGCATTTTGTATTCCTGTTCCCAGCTACTTTGCAGCCCACACTCCCATGTGAGGTGCAGCTTTTACAGTACTAGCATAGCTTTCTTCCTCAAATGAACATTTCCAGCTTTACACAAGAAACATGATTCCAAGTGCTGTCACAACAACAAATACAACTATAGGAAAAATTCATGGTTCAAAAGTGACTATCTCTCCTAAAGCAAGGTGATGACAGCAAGAAGTTTATGTTGCTTGCATCAACATAAATTTACCACTGTTAACTTTTTTTTTTTTTTTTTTTTTGGCTGACATTTCCTAGCTCTTTCAACAAAAATGTTTTATTTCTAATTCCATTTTTCATGTAACAATACCAATAGTAAACAGTGTTGTGTTCTGGTGGTGACATAAATTATTCCAGAGACTTATGTTAATATTTTTTGTTGTTGCTGAAAGAAGCTATGGTTATATAAAAAAAATGAAATTATCTTGTAAATCAAAAGGGAGACCATAACACAGGGCAAGAACTGAAAGACTAAAATAGTGGCAAACAAGATTTATGTTTCTTGCTGAAATTATGATCTTGACAAATGTTAGCTTGTAACGTATACTCTCGATTCACTTTCCTTTTGATTTTTACTATCTCTGGTTATTTATTTTCCTATGTAAATTATCTTCTTACTGAACGAGATGTTATTTCTCCCGCTGAATGAGATCTGGCAATGAGTGTAAGTCATGGCGTGGTGGTAGCCAGTATAAATAGGCGCGTTCAACGATACCTAGGGAGAGCGTTTGTTTATATGAGGAGAGCGTTTGTTTATATGAAGAGAGCGTTTGTTTATGTGGAGGAGAGCTTTTTGTTGATGTGCGTAGGGTGAGCTGTTGTTTATGTGTCAGAGAGCTGTTGTTTATGTGAGTAGAGCTTCGTTCATGTGCAAGGAGCTACGTATTATTTGAGTAGCTGTGTGTGAAGTGTGTGTGATGATACCAGTAGAAGTTCATAATAAAAGGTTTTAAGTAAGTACGTTTTTTTCTCAGTTCATAGTACTGTCAGACCTCTGTCTGGCTGTTAGGTTTATGTCATTAGTTGATTATTATTAACAACCAGCGTTAAGACTTTATTCATCTTAATTACTACTACAACATTACTAGCAGTTAAAAGCTTGTTCATTATTATTACTACACTACTAGCAGGAAAGTTTATTCATGATTTAATTAACAAACAACAACCATTAGAAGAAGCATTATTAGTTAGCTTAGTACAAGCATTGAATTCATTATAATATTAGTGAAAGCTATATTCACTATAATTAGCTTAGTAGTTAAAAGCTATATACATCATAATTGGCGCCCGAACTTTTCTCGGGCATGAGATCTTGACAATTATTACCCATGTCTTCCTTACCTGAGACAACTTCAATTTTTCACCCTAAGGCAAGTTTCGATGGTGATGGTGTTTTTTTTTTTGACAATTTGCAAGAAGCCTGTGGGTCTCACTTTGATATGAATGATCTACACGTACCCAGGCATTCTTCACAATTTCGTAATGCACCAGCTTCCTATTACTCTGAGTCGCGGGTCGTACCTGAGGGAGTTCAATCCTCTCAGCGAAGCAGAATGCCTGCCCATTTCGTGCCGCATGCAGGAACAATTCATTTCAATGGGTTGGAGGGATCCTTAAAATTCCTCGAAGATTTGGAAGATCATTTTGATCTCTATAATATTCCTCAAGACTGCAAAGTACAAATCGCAGGCACTTGCTTGAAGGATACCGCTAAGACCTGGTATCGGCAGTGGAGAGTGTCGAACCCGGATTCTCATTATGAGAATTTCCGAGCAGAATTTTTGGCGGTCTTTCCTTTCGGCCTCAGTCGAGCTAGCCTTGCACAACAACTTTTTTCTCGTCAGCAAGGATCCAACGATAGCCCTGTTGCATTTGCGTTGGAAACAACAGGCTTATATAACTTATGGGATCCACATGCCAGTCATGTCGACATGTTGAATACCCGATTGCAGCAGCTCGACCCATTTCTACAAGATTTTCTTGAGGTTCGACACCCTGCTGCAATTCATGAATGCCTTCGCCTCATACGAACGTATGAAGAGCGACACGGCAAACATGGTTCAACTCACCATGCTCGGGCACCCCGCGAGGCTTATTACGAAAACCCTCAGCGGCATAAGAGGCATAATAACTTTCAGCGCGAGCATACACAAGTGCACGCCCAAGCTTCATACGTTCCATAACACAGAAGAGTGACAAACCAACCGCGAATTTCTGAACAATCTTCGGGATATCGTACAAATGCACAATATGCTCGACCCCGTTCCAATCCGCAGAATTCGGAACGTTTTCATGCTCAGGGCAATAATGACTTTTCTGCCCGTGCTGAGGGAAGAAGTAATAGATATGAAAATGTCAACAGACACGCGGAGTTCCCGACGCAGGTTTCACGCAGTTTTCCTCATCGTGAAAATTTTCCCGATACCCGGCAGGGTCGAGGTTTCAGACCGCATGATAATCCAACCAGGAATCCTTTAAACTTCCAAAGGAAGTAGACCAAGGGTCGGTCCTGCTTCCTGATACCAAGCATTCTGACCCTAAAACAGTATTAGTGACTGTCCAAACTCCTCAGTTGCCTGATGTGTTCTTGACAATTGAAGATATTATTGTCGAGACAAAGTTCGACACTGGTTCTGAAATATCAGCCCTAAATACGAAGTTTTGCACTGACAATTTTCCTGCAATACTCGTTCAGCCTGCGACGCAGTATTTGCGAGGTGCAAATAACGAAATCTTCAGTATCACAGGAACTGTCACATTATCTCTAGGGCTGGGAAAGGCTCGTTTTACGCATTCTTTCCTGCTTATAGACGAACTACCTGTTAAATGTCTAATGGGAATGGACTTTATTAATACGTTTCAAATAACTCTGAATTTCGAACAACATGTGATTTCCTTTCCGGAACCTGTCGAAATGATTCCTACGGTTCCTATGGATATAACGAGTTTGTTATTGAGTAACCAATTGAATGAGAGGCAACGAAACCAGCTTTCTCTACTTTTGCAGGAAAGCCTGGTTTATTTTCTGATCAACTTGGTTTCACACAGGTGGTTTATCATGTCATTGACACTGAGGGTTCGAAACCGATAGCGACGAAACCTTACCCTTGTGCTCCCCATAAGAAACAGGAAATGCAACGTCAAATTTCTGAAATGATTAAACAGGGTATAATAAGGGAATCAACTAGCGCCTGGTCTGCTCCTGCCTTTTTGGTTCCGAAGAAACAACCCAATGAATTTCGTTTCGTGACAGATTTCCGCAAGCTCAACCAAGTCACAAAAACGATCAATTATCCACAACCTGTCATGTCGCATATTTTGCATGACCTGTCATCAACTAAATGAATGTCAACTTTGGATTTGGCGAGTGGATATTGGCAGGTGGCGGTACATCCGAACTCCGTCGATAAAACAGGCTTTGTGACTCCTTTTGGGGCTTATGAATACCTACGTATGCCCTTTGGATTAGCTTCTGCACCTGTTTCTTTCCAAAAGCTTATGGATACGGTTCTCAGACCTGTTCTGGGTCCCCATGTGCATGTATATTTGGATGACATTATTATTACATCCGAGACTTTTGACGAGCACCTTTCTCTGCTCAACAGGTGTTCCAACTCATATACAATGCTGGCTTGACGTTAAAACCTAGTAAATGCCAGATAGCGAGGGACGAGATTGTATATCTGGGGTTGAAAATCACTCCCCACGGCTTATTTACGGATAATGAAAAAATTAGGCCTATTGTTGACTTTCCTCGGCCTAAAACAGCAAAAGAACTCTCACGCTTTCTGGGAATGACAGGATGGTATCAGCAGTTCGTCCCTGCTTATGCTACAATCTGTGAGCCATTGTATGCTTTGAAACGTAAATACAAGAAGTTTGTTTGGACACCTGAGGCTAACGCTGCTTTTGAAGCACTGAAGTCTGCGTTGACTCGGCCTCCTGTGTTGGCTTTCCCGGATCATACTAAGGAATTTGATATTTATACTGACGCATCCGGAGTTGGTCTTGGTTGCGTTTTGTCACAAGCTGGGCATCCAATAGCTTTTGCGTCACGTACTTTAGCCGAAGCTGAACGCAATTATTCAGCTACGGAACGTGAATGTCTTGCTGTAGTATATGCTCTTGATAAATTTCAATGTTATCTTAACGAATTGACAGTTAACATAATTACGGATCATTCTGCCCTTCAGTATTTGAATTCTGCTAAGCACCTAATAAATTAGTTTCGGATAATGGTCCTCAATTTATTTCTGACATTTTTGAAAGAATGTGTGCGAGACTACACATTAAGCATAAATTCATTTCCCCATATCATCCCCAGAGTAATCCTGCGGAACGCGTAAACCGCACGCTAGTTAAAATGATTGCTACATTTGTCATGGATCATCACGAACGATGGGATGATCATCTTGAGCTTTTTTCGTTCGCCCTCCGCTCGTCTGTTCACGAATCTACTAAAATTACTCCTGCAGAACTTTTTCTGGGTCGCAAAATTAAAACCCCTTTTGAAAATTTAACCGGGATTATCGACGAACTAAACCAGCGACCAACTCCGCAATCAGTACGAATCATGGCAGAAAAAGCTCGTGTTGCAATGCTAGGAGCACAAGCGGCTCAAGCAAGATACTATAATACTAGGCGTAGGGAACCAGATCTTGTCGTTGGAGATCTCACTCTCGTGGAAACGCACTTCCAGTCTTCTGTTTCTCATACTTTAGTGAAGAAATTTGCACCCAGCTACGAAGGTCCATATCGGGTGGCAAATGTGTTTGAAAATAACATTGTTCTTGAAAAACCTGACAATCAATTTCAATACGTACACGTTGCTCAGTGTCGCAAGTATCATGAACGAAATATCGATTTTTTAATCAACCCTACTCAACCTTCTGTTCCACAGACTCAAGAGTCTATATCTCACGATCAACCGCCAGAAATTTTGGACGAACCAACAAACATTTTTGAAGAATCTCCAGTGATTTTTTCTTCACCCTCCCCTTCTCAAGACGGGTTTCCAAACACGCAACCTGATTCTTCCATGAGACCAAGGCTCGAATCAAGTTCTTCAAATACTAGTATCGTTCCTTTCCCTCCAACCATTGCCAAGACTATTGCTGCACCATTTCCTGATAACTCTGCACCGACACAAGCTCCTACTTCCTTGAATACCTCGTCAGAAAGTATTCCTATAGGCAGAAATAAACATCGCCCTGCACGACCGCTAACTTACAGCAGCGACTCAGAGGCTTCATATATTTCTGATTTATCAGTTATGGACAATAATTTGACTATTACAAACCGTCCAGTAACACCAAAAGCTGGTCGAAAACGTAACTTGTCTCCCCAATCTGCTTCGCCGCAACAGCGACGAAGGCAGAGATCCTTGCATCTGCCCGGGTTTCGCCCCTGGAACCTACGCTCAGGGCAAACAGGGCCGATGCCTGCTTCTACTCTCATGCCACGAGGGAAAAAGCGAAAACAAACGATGTGGCCGGAGCCACGTCCGTCCAAAAGAATGCTGGAAGGACACCACGGGCCCCAGCACAAAGGGACTACATATCAAAAGCCTGGGGGAGCCCGTTCCTATCAGCCGCAGGGATTTCCGGTCCGCCAGACTTCGGCCGTTCCTGATCGACGGACTTCAGCCGTTCCTGTCAGTCGCAGGGATTTCCGGACCGCCAGACTTCAGCCGTTCCTGATCGACGGACTTCAGCCGTTCCTGTTAGTCGCAGGGATTTCCGGACCGCCAGACTTCAGCCGTTCCTGATCGACGGACTTCAGCCGTTCCTGATCGACGGACTTCAGCCGTTCCTGACCGTTCCTGTCAGCCGCAGGGATTTCCTGACCGCCAGACTTCAGCCGTTCCTGACCGACGGATTTCAGCCGTTCCTGACCGTTCCTGTCAGCCGCCGGGAGTTCTTGACCGACAGACTACCGATGTTCCAGATCCATTCAAGTCCTTGAAACGCACTAAGCCACCTGAATTTACCAGTCCGATTAGGCCTGGAAAACGTTATCGTACTAGAGTTTTTTATGCGTCCTCGAGATAAGTAAGTTCTCGTGGACAGGTTCTTTTCTCCGTTTGTTTTTTTCCTGCACGACCAGTTGGCGTGTCAGAATTTCTTTTTTTTTCGTGTGGGCCTATGCATTCTTTTTTGTGTATATATGTGTTTTTTTTTTATATTTCTTCTATGTCCATCTACTAATCCAAATTTATATATATATATCTATGTGCTTAGGGGTAAAATAATAAAATTGTTACTGTTAGGCAGCTCCAGGCAATCTTCGCTGCTGATACAGTTGGTGTGTATTCAACGAATAATGAGAACGTAATTTGAAATTAAAAAAGTGATTCCTGCTAGGCTGAATAAAAGGAAGGTATGCCGATGCAGGTTTGTTTTGTTCAAGTATATAAAGTGTTTCACAGACGAATACAGATTTCTTGATTTTGTCATGCCAAGTTTGAGATTTTACATACTGCTGCCACCAAAACAACAACAAAAACGAGGTCGATAAACGTCAATCAACGAAGTGTAAGACTTAAACTCCAAAATTGATAAGTTTTTCGAAAAACAAAAAACAAAACAAAAAAATTAAGGGGGAGATGATGTAACGTATACTCTCGATTCACTTTCCTTTTGATTTTTACTGTCTCTGCTTATTTTATTTTCCTATGTAAATTATCTTCTTACTTAACGAGATGTTATTTCTCCCGCTGAATGAGATCTGGCAATGAGTGTAAGTCATGACGTGATGGTAGCCAGTATAAATAGGCGCGTTCAACGATACCTAGGGAGAGCGTTTGTTTATATGAGGAGAGCGTTTGTTTATATGAAGAGAGCGTTTGTTTATGTGGAGGAGAGCTTTTTGTTGATGTGCGTAGGGTGAGCTGTTGTTTATGTGTCAGAGAGCTGTTGTTTATGTGAGTAGAGCTTCGTTCATGTGCAAGGAGCTACGTGTTATTTGAGTAGCTGTGTGTGAAGTGTGTGTGATGATACCAGTAGAAGTTCATAATAAAAGGTTTTAAGTAAGTACGTTTTTTTTTTCAGTTCATAGTACTGTCAGACCTCTGTCTGGCTGTTAGGTTTATGTCATTAGTTGATTATTATTAACAACCAGCGTTAAGACTTTATTCATCTTAATTACTATTACAACATTACTAGCAGTTAAAAAGCTTGTTCATTATTATTACTACACTACTAGCAGGAAAGTTTATTCATGATTTAATTAACAAACAACAACCATTAGAAGAAGCATTATTAGTTAGCTTAGTACAAGCATTGAATTCATTATAATATTAGTGAAAGCTATATTCATTATAATTAGCTTAGTAGAAGAAGCTTTATTCATTATAAGCTTTTATATGAACTGAAAGTTGATAAACTGAACTGAGTCCTGCAGGATCAAAATGGTGGATTGCCCTTTTCTTTTTGCAAATGAAGTTTAATAGTAAAATGAAAAATATTTTCCAGGTGTAAGTTGTTGACTGACAATATCCCATTATTTTAAACTACACCTTCACTGATGCGAGAAATGAACAAGTTTTTTACGATAAAAAAACATGTAAAACATAAAACAGAAGTATCATCAAGGGATGCCATGATGTCCCTTTGATTATATTTTTTTTATTATTTTCATGGTCAAATTTCCCTATTCTAAAAATTTAATCACTGTTATTTTAAAAAATATTCATAATGGAAAAATATTTCTAAATTGCAAATAACATTATGAAGAATATTTAATTTTATTAAATATTCTTCATAATGTTATTTACAGTTTAAGAATATTTTTATATGTGGAAATTCTTTATATACTGATTTAAGGAATTTTGTTTCTATATTCTTTCCTTGAGGCATACTGTGTTGTGGTATTTATTAAAAAAATTTCCTTCTGTCTTGATTGTTACACAAACACTGCCTGATGAGATCTTATTATTATAAAAGAACAAGTATCTGATTATTATAAAAGAACAAGTATCTGATTATTATAAAAGAACAAGTATCTTATTATTATAAAAGAACTTGCTGTAGTCTCTCTGCAAAAGCAGTTTTCAAGCATATTGAGGGGGACATCCAGTGAGATTTGAAAGAGATAGCTTTTTTTTTTTTGATTGAAGGTTTAACGACCACCGTGAGCAACTCAATGGGCTATAAGCAGTCGCCCGTCCCTAATTATTTAGGGCCACTGGTTCCAGGGAAGGGAAAGAACCATGGCTGTAAGACAAACACAACATCCATGCCTCACCAGGATTTGAACCCAGACCCTTCTTGGACGAACGGTCATAAGCCAGCGCTTAGACCACTGCACCACTGGGGCGGCTGATAGCTTCTACAGTTACTACAAACTATGCTATTTTGGATTTTGAATGTCACATAACCTGGATTATAAGCTAAGCAATTATCTTGATATGTCAATATTTAGTGATATCATTTTTATTGCAGCACAAAGTTTTATGGAATCAATTAACATGCTTTCTGAGAAATTCTTGAAATTCAGGTAGCAAAAAACTATCTTCTATGTTTGTATTCCAAGAAACTTCATGCTTCTTCCCGGTAGAAGAGATGCGAAGGAAGTCAAGGGAAAATGCTAGAGGACAGTCTTCTGAATAAGTGAAAATTGTATGTTTATGAACATGAAATCGATGCTAAAACACCCTTTAGGAGAAGTCACTTAAGAATGAAATTCTGAAGTGAAAAAAGAAGCTGATTCATAATCACACATTGTTCCAGAGGCAAGTTAAGATTGCTAGAATTGTGAAATATGCTTCCAGAAATTCAGAAAAAATTCCAGCTTTGCATGGCATTTGCAGCTGCATAAAAATGGCTAATCTTTTGAGTGTGATGATGTGTATTTCAATAAATTTGTTTACAAAAGAAGTCTTTTAAGGCATATAAAGGTCCACACTGGTGAACAATCTTACCAGTGTGATATGGATTCAAAGATATTAACACAAAAAATCTAAAATCTCAAGACATGTGCTCCCTTATACAGGTAAGAAGCATAATCGATGAATTGCATATTCCAATAGGTTATTCAGAAAGCTTACCTATCAAAACATAGGCTTCTTCACACACCTCAGAAATCTCAGAAGTCTTCTGTATGTTCCAATCAGTTCAGAAGAAGAGTGGTTGTCTTCCAAAATGTACGCTCCTTCACTTGGTGAAAAACCTTACCAATGTGATGTATGTTCCAAGCAATTCACATGGAAATTTGATGTTTCACATCATAACCACCTTGACAAAGGTGGAAAGCCTTATCAATGTGTTGTATGTTTTATGGAATTCATTCAGGAAGGTCAGTTTTCAAAACATATGCTTATTCACAGGTGAAAAATTCTTAGCAACGTAATGTGTGTTCCAAGCATTTCAGTCCGAAACGTATACTTTCATCTCTCCATCACACTGGTAATAACCCTCACTAACGTGTTTGTGTGCTATAAGATGTTCACTAACAGATATGATCTTGCACCACCAACCATGCCTCGTATGGAACTCAACCCAGTAGTTAAAGGCCCAAGTATTTTATTACTTGGCCACCAGGATAGTGTAGCAGAGCTTGTTAGCATATTAAAAATGATTTTTCTTGACCAAAAATATTCACAGCTCTCAGAAATCAGGTCTTGTAAAACAGTTTAGCAAGTAACGTGGATTAAAAACACATAATACTTACTTATCAATTTCTTCTGTTTCCTTTACATGTGAACAAAATTTTAAAATTGATTCATTTTCGTTCTTATTTTTCGTATTAGCACAAACAATTTAGCATTGGAAAATAATTCATTCTTTTAAGCATTGGAAAGCCATTCATATGAAATATGATTCACTTTTATATGTGAAACTTTATGGCAAAGATATAGGCCTCCATACCGAAAGTCTTCATTTAGAAAGCCTGCTCAGAAAGTTAAGAAAATATTCCTGAATAAAACCATATCTGTATCTTCTTTCACATCAACTCTGATAAATTCTTAAGGTAGGATTACCACTGTAGCAATACCCTTCAGGAACGGTTACAGACTCTGAGGCATGTTTTCATGAAAATAAGTAATTAAACAATAACTTAACATAAATATAAGTAATAAATAATTGTACTATTAATTTTGTATTCCCTCTTCATTTTTGTAAGATAGAAGTGCTCACTATTCATGGAACAAGAAATCTTTTTGGCTGCCAAGCATTTTTTCTCAATAAAAATTTATTAATACTTCTGTAATGTTCTCATAAAAATCATTACATTATGATTAACTTTTAACAGCATTCAGAAAACTCAAGTGGTTTACTAATTTGGATACAATCCTGAACACTGCTATGTAAGAGGAATGCAAACAGTCAGCAAAACACTAAATTTAAATTTTCTTTCAAAAGATATGCAAACACTCATACACTCTCCTCCACCTAAAATCTTTATCTATTTAAATGTTTTTCAAAACTTTCAGTTAAGAACTAACAACATCCTAATCTAATACAAGTATTTCCTATTTTTAATGAATGTGCAAGATATAAGGGTCATTTAAATGAAAACTAGCCAACGGACATAGAAAACTGCTGAATAGCAGTTGCTATCAGAGATTTTGGTTTTACTACCAGGAAAGGGAGAAATTGTCTTTTTTTTTCTCGAAGGAAATTAAATTATGGAAATACTACCCCCTTCCCCCAGCCGCAAAGAAAGAACAAAAACAGATAGGGGTGGATGTATAGTTTGCACATAAGGGTATCCTTGTCACTTATTTAATGACTATGAGTATGAGATGCTAAGTTACCACTAAGAAACTTCCATGTAGTTAATTGCTTAAAAATAAATAATGTGAAGAGGAGATATGTGGTTGCTAGAAAAATGTGTATCTTATTTTTCTACCTACAGGAAAATCCTTGTGCGAGAGAAAGAGCTTTTGAGTTATTCCTATGCATTGCTTTGGGTTCAGTAGGGGTGTTTTTATGATATGTGTACAGAGGGCGAGAAAAGAGGTTTGCTGGCATGAATCTGAGACCTTTTTGGCTTTGGGTGTGTGGAAGCAAGGAGGTTCGGCTGTTTATCACAGTAAGAAGAGGCTATCTCCAAGCACCAGCAAAGGAGAATGCATTATAAAAGATGGATAAAAAGTGAAATTAAGGAAGTGGAGTAGAAAGAGTCAAGATATGATGCCAATAACTCCTCGATGCTATTATGCGGATCCATACATAGACACCAGAATAGCAAATTAAAAAATTAAATACTTTATATCCAAAAATAGGTAAACTACAACTCAACCACAATCAAGTAAATTCAGGTAATGGGATTTTCTTTTTATATTTCAATAGAGTTCAGCTTTATTTCACCCCCTCATTTTTCATATTTTGTATTTATTTTATTGCTTTCACTTTTTTTGGTTAAGACAAATTATTTACTAGTGAATTACAGTAACAAAAATAACAGAAACACATAAAAAAACTTGCATCTGTATTCCTGGTAAAGTTAGTAAGTAGTAGAACAACAAGCCCCTCCCCCTTTCCCAATGACCTTTAGGCCTCACTGGGTCCAGGAACTAGCAAATCCTAAGAGTGTGGATATAATAAAATAAACCCAGTATTTGAAAACACATCATTGGTAACTCATTACAGAAACGTATCACTCCTTTTTGTAAAAGCTGTTTATCCTCTTAACTCTGGCAGTCACCACACAGTATTTTGGGGGGAAAGTTTCTTGGCTGCCCTGGTGGCGCAGTGGTGTAAATGCTGACTTATGACCATTTGTCTGAGATGGGTCCGGGTTCAAATCCCGGTGAGGCATGGATGTTGTGTTTGTCTTGCGGCATTGGTTCTCTCCTTTCCCTGGAACCAGTGGTCTTAAACTAGGGATGGGAGACTGCTTATAGCCCTTTGAGTTGCTCACGATGGTCGTTAAACCTGCAATAAAAAAGTTTCTTGGATCAGGAAGATAGCATTGTGCAATTACGAGTTGCTATAGCCCTGGAAACTGTAGACAAAACTTACTGAGGGATAACGGTTCATAAATAGATCAGAAATGACTTTGTTCAAATCTGAACATGCATTTCAAGCAATAACTTACAACACAACTGAACATTCATTATAAAATCAGTAGAAGATCAACATCAATGCAGCACAGCACACACAACACCATGAATTCCAATTACAAATAAGCACATGAATTCATCCAATGCCATTGCTTTAATTCCCAAGTGTATTTTTTTAAATATGCAAATGTAATGTAGCTTTTCCAGAAGGTCTGGGAAAAGGTATTCATGTTACGTCTAACCCTTTTTATTAAAATCTGTTGTGATTGTGAATTTTTTTTATTGGATGTATATGAGTCAATTATCTTTCTCATGGGATTGCTAGTTTGTCGCAACTTCAGCTGACTCTAAAAAAGCCACACGACTCCCTCATTGGCATAAAAAAAGTTTCTTTTGTGTTAGCATATTTTTTTTTGAAACACTTGAGCCCAGTGCTTTTACAGATGAGCACATTTATAATATACTCGCACGTGGTGTGATGTATAAATGTTATGAAATATATGAATAGTTCCTTAAAAACATAACCCTGAAAAGGGCCCTTTTCTACTTTTTTTTTGTCTGTTAGGCAACCTACCAAGGAGGACTGAGGTTGCCCATCTTTGTACAATTGATAATTTCCTTTTGAAGAATTTTTTTTGGTCCTGAAAAGGACCCTTTTTTAATGTTCTCATTCAGAATTGTCTATTGAGGTGGATAGCAGTCGGCCATCAAAAGGCAGAAGTTGTGGAGCCGGAGTCTGAAGTCTGGGACACTACTCTTGAACATGTATTCGGCTAAATACCCAGCGTAGTGTTTCTTAATTCCACCAAATCGTGGAATATTTCCTCTCACTTTCCGCCACTCTCGCTCAATGGTGTTGGTGTGAGCGCTAGATCTGGGGTCGACAAAGTTAAGGCTGCGATTGACTGTAAGATGGTCGAATCCAAGTTAAGGCTGTGATTGACTGTAAGATGGTTGATCCAGAGTGCTGTATGCCTTCCAGCAGTCACTGACGATAGTCGTTTGTGGCAAAACGAAGTTTTGAATTGCACTTATCAGTATTCCTGCCGTCCGGTCTTCGACTGGAACCAAAAACGTTTTCTTGCTTCCTCGCTCTATTCCACCAAAAACCCACTGGCCTTGAATGTATCTTCCTGAATTGAATTTCCTCTTGCCGATCTTACATTCATCAACTTCAACGATCTTTCCAGGGCCTCCCATCGTTTTACTTGTCTTGTCGGCCCACACCAGACAGATCTCACGGCAATAAGAGGACCAATCCATAATTGTTCTAGTGGACAAGTCCATCTGCTTCTGAATGAGTTTTGTCTTGGAAATCCGATGTGGAGCCAAAACATCAGGAATTCCATGGGTTGTACCAGACACACATGGGCTTTCTGAAAAACGGTGCCTTTTCTTGCAGACTGGCTGAAATTGCACTTTATCTTGCGTTCCCTGTGTTTATTCCTTGCAGAAATTACTTAAGAGGCTTGGCACCTAAACTCAAGCGTTTCAATGTTAAGGGTTAATATTCTCTGGCACTTAGGGCATTGCATTTGCTTTTTGATGCAGCCATGATAGGCTAAAAAGTTGATAAGCTCTTCCTTGTTGTCCCGGAGTTTGGTAATATCAAGGAATTTCCACGAACAACCTTGGCAAGAAGCCATAATGAAGCAGAATTTCCTACAGCTGAACACAAATTTTAGCTGAATATACAGCGCACAAAATACGAACTTTTTGGAGGGAAGCGAGGGTTATCCGATCGAAATGCACCTCGAGACAGCACGGAACAAAATACGCAAGGTTTGTTTCGTGCGATGATGTTATGCACAGCAACAGATCCGAGGCAATACTGAATGATTTTCGTAGTTGAATGCCTTTCGGTTCTCCTGTGTCACGTGACATTTGGTAGTTTAAAGCATTTTCCGCTCCGCTGAAATACAACATCATTAGAGATTGTTTACCAATGCACTGCTCATCGGATGGCAAGAGGAAGTTCCTCGTAGCAGACGACACCTCCTCTGCCATGAAAACAACTTTACGTGGTGTTGCAATATGGCGGGTGTCGAAGCCTTGTAGCGTGTAGGTACCGATTTTGAAATTTCATTTTGACCAATTTATACGCCAAAAGTGCGTGCTCCACAGACGGATTTCATAATATCAGACCACAAGTAACAGGAAAACATGAGTTTCATGAAGAAATTCGGGTAAATTGTATGAAGGGGCTAAAGTAAACTAGTACCATGACTCCTAGTGATGAAGAACATCAGAAATGAACACAACTTAAAATAAAAAATCTGCGTTCCAGTAACTACTGAATCCCAGTGCTCAAATATGCAGCCATTCAATCAGTTACCGCAGCACTGGAATGTATAAGACATTTTATATATTTGCACACATGTAGAATACATAAAACAACAGTACTAAAGATTTTCAGGAATTGCTGTACATGAAACTTCATGTTTGTCTTTTCTTTTGGCCCTGGAAAGTACATATAAAGAGAACTTTTGCAGATTCTGACAGCAACTGTTAGTCCAAATCTGACAAACTTCTTGAGAAACACCACACCATGTCCAAAGCTGGTTGAACATTCTGGCAACACAAAAAACTGAAGAAACATTCCTTCTGTATCAGAAAAAATGCCAGAATTTAGTCGATAACTTTAACAACACTACAACTTACGCTGAATGTGTTTAACTAGAGAAAATTAAGCAGGCATATATTTCTGTTGTTTGGTATTGATTCTTACTGTTCCCAAAAACCAATCTTTTTGACCCTTAGAACCAACCCTTCTGACCTTTTCTAGAACCCATCAGGTCTAAATTACAATCAGTATTATTAAAATTTGATATTCAAAGGAGTCATTACAGAACAGTTTAGTCACACAGTGTACTCAATCATGGTATCCGAGGATTCTAGGTTGGTGAAAAGATAATCACCGGATTTTAGAATAACCACAAGAGATAAATATAAACCTCCTAGTGTTTCAAAAATGCAAAGATGAAAGGTTATGCTCAAAATAATGTAACTATAGGCTACTAATGATCCGAATTTCTTGGCGCAGTAGAGAAATCAAAGTTTCCAAGCTTTCACGCATCAATCAGATGGCTTTTCAAGGAAGGTATAAAGCCATCTGGTTGATGTGCGAAAGCTTGGAAACTTTTATAACTATACTCCGCCAAGAAATTCGGATCATTGGTATTGTTATACTATTTTGAGCATAGTTGGTGTACAGTTACTATTAATTATTTACTTTATGAAAGGTTATGATTTATCATAGTAGTTTTGTACAGTTTTATAGTTTGAAGTTATCTCGAACGGTCTGCCAAGAAACACGCTTAATTTTTTTAGGAGCTCCACATGACAACGATGTAACCATACCACGTTATGATGTCTGAAAATTTAGTAATAGCCCAATTTCAATTACATTAACGGAGTTAGAAGTCTCATTTCAAACATAAATTATCAAATTAAAATTTTCATAAAGCATGTTTCCCTTAATAAAAGCACAAAGGTATGACTTCACCTGTAAAATGCTTCAACGTAATACTTACATGTGAACCTCACACATCATTCCCGCTGAAAAATATTTACTCAAGAGGCGTGAACAAATCGTTACGTTTATTTTTGATTAGATTATAGCTACTATCACGTTTGACAATATGAATAAGATGCGCTTCATTTTTCGAGAACTGTAACAAAATCTTGGAGAGCCAAAACACAGATGTGCCTTCACTTAAAAAAACATTATCACTGCAAGGGAAAATTATATTTTATATAACAACTTCCATAACACACATACGACATTTTTAAAGTGCACAAAACCCCTCAAACGTGACGTCACTACATCGTATATCGAGGCTGACGAAAAAGACAGGGTTCGGTGCGGAAGGGAATCTGTAAGATCACGTGACCAACTTAGTGCTGTTGCCTCTGCTTGGGCTGCCGAGAGCAAACGGTGACCGAGTAGAGAGCTATTTTTTCCAACACGCAGGGAATAAAAGGTGGCACATCTAATCATTGCATATTAATTTCAAACTATTAGAGAATAAAACGTTTAAAAGGAACATTATTGAAATGTGAGTTCTACTGAACTTAATCGTTTAACACTACTGAATTATTTTTTTCCTTTTCCGTGTAGTGTGGATTTTCGCGCTTAGCCGTTCCTTTAGCAAAGTCGTATCAAGAGACATATCCGAAAGTTTTGTTGCTCTTTTTAATGAAATTAACTATATTTTCTTCGTTGTCCGTGCAGTTCATTTTATTCTTCTTTCCTTCATAATTTTCTAGCAACACTGAAAAGCAAATTCGTTTGATAAATAGCGTACAGAATATTAATAGCAAACGGAAAACGTTAAGCGAAATCATATTGAGGTCGAAGAAAAAGTGTTCCCTCATGTACATATCTCTAGCTAAAAAGTTCCTTACCAATTAAAAAAAGATATATTTTTTTCTTGCTCTGGAAAAATTAAATTTTTGGATATTATTGCATGTATTTTGTTTAATGAAAGGGCTATTTCTAGGACAATGCTTCTGTACACTAAAAGTACATAATTTGAAAATAATTCCTTTAAAAAAATGCTTCGGATCCCTTTTAATACCAATCATCCATGCTTTGGAGTTTAATTTACTTATTTCTACTTGGGGGAAGCTAAAAAAATAAATTTTGAATCCTTAAATATATACAGATCTGTGTATATTTTAACACTTTAAAATTATGTGACAACACATTCTGGCACAAGCTATTTTCTTGGTAACTGAAAAAAAAGTCGAATGAAGGACACTATCACAAAAAATGTTTTCATTGTTTTGTGAAAAATTAATGCAAGAACTTTTTCTTATAAAATTATTCATTTTTGTCCCTATTAAATTTTCCTTTCATTTGTATTTGTAAATTTACAATTACTATAATTGAACACTGTTAGGTAAGCCAAATATCGAAAAAACTATTTCCATACTAAAATTTAATTCAAACTATAGCAGTAAACAGAGAATTCTTGCTCACCATTCACAGAAATTTAATTGCATTATGAGCCAATAAGCAATTTGAAATTGCAGATTTAGTGCTACTGACTAGCTCTTTCATACCAGAAAATTTGAAAAATTCATCAACCGTGGAGCAGGAAGCGAACCTGCATCTCCCGATTTCCATTCCAGAATGCTACCGTTACACCATCCAGGATGATTAACAGTGTAACTAACTTTTTGATCCACTCTCATTATATTAAAGCACTTTGCTGCAATTCAGAAATTAAATTTTTAGTTTGTTTTAAAAATTAGTATAAATACTACATTTGGAAAGAGTATCAACTTACCTATTGACTATCAATTTGTCTTGTATCTTCAAGCGGAACAAAGTAAAAAATACTATTAAAAATAAACAAATGGGTCCATTTTTTTACATAAATGTACCTCAAATGTCTGTTTCAAATAGTTTGAAAGAAGGAAGTCATCACAAACTGCAACGGTATTCAGATTGTTTCCCCCAACTTTCCTTATGTGATAGCATCTGCAACAAAGTTATATAGATACACACAGCAAAATAAATAAAGAATTCTTGCTAACTAATGGCAGAAAGTAAGACATCTGTTTCAAATAGTTTGAATCATCACAAGCTACAGCAAAATTATCTCTCCTCCAGTATGTGTTACCATCTGAATATTTTATGTATGAGTTGTGTCCATTATTTTCTTTACCTAAAATCTACTTTTGTAATGTTCATACCTAACTGCTATCTGTTTTTTATAAAACACATTTGATATCACTTTTTGGATTAGACAACATTTCAACAGTATAAAAAATTATTTCCCACACATTTCTAAAGAAATCTAAAGGAATTAAGCAGAATTGGTTAGCAGTTTTTCCTAACACTAGGGAATTTATACATTTTACTAACATTCTTTACTAGTAGCCAAATTTGCTCATTATGGTAAAATTAAATTTTTACTTTCAATATACGTACTATCAATGTCAAGCTAAGCACTAGTACGCACACACGCCAGTGCTGAGACGGGCCGAGCCCGAGCCCCGAACCGTGTAATACTGGAGTTCGAGCTTGGAGAGAAGGGGCGAATTTTCTTCCTTTTTCTTTTAATGTTATTTTATATGATTTAGTACACGAGGCTTATTCTTTACACTTTCTAGTTGTTGAAAAGAATTCTTCAGCAACTGGGTCTAGAATAGATGGGAAGTAGGAATTCTGCATGGGGGCATGGCTATCCATTCCGGGCTTGGATAACAAAAAAACTATAGGCCATGAATTACAGGATTTCTGCCAAGGAAAAGTTTCTTTTAGAAGTATAGATAGTAGTAGATAGCAAGCTAACGAAATTTTGCTCCCTACCTCCACGGGGCAGCTCCCTGCTAATTTTATAGAGCAACATACGACGTAGATTGTTGTGCCTCCCGATTTTTTCTGATACCCGCCGAAACATTTCAGGAAGAAATGAATGGTTAAAGAAACTATAGAAATAGATAAGACATCCCTTCCCCACTCCGCAGTTGAGAAAGACATCGGTAAATTGCACGGGTAGGAAAGAGTGGAAGTCTGGAATACGCTTTTTTTTGCCTATACAGGTTAATCATAGTTTTCGGGCTGACATACTTCAGGCTCGGGCTCTTAAAATTGAGCTCGAACTCAGCTCTGACTCACACACACAGTGACACTTCAGTTAACTTCTCACAGGTGTTTTTATCAAATTTTTGTGACAATGAAGTCACAGTGGCAAGTATGAATAAAAAATAAGAGAAATTTCCTGGAATTTTTTAGTACAGTATTGAAACGTAAACAAAGCCGCCCCGGTGGCGCAGTGGTCTAAGCGATGGCCTCTGATCATTCGTCCGAAAGGGGTCCGGGTTCGAATCCCGGTGAGGCATGGATGTTGTGTTTGTCTTACGGTACTGGCTCTCTCCCTTCCCTGGAACCAGTGACCCTAAATTAGGGACGGGCGACTGCTAATAGCCCATTGAGTTGCTCACGGTGGTCGTTAAATCTCCAATCAAAAAAAAAAAAAAAAAAAAACGTAAACAAAATGCTACAATATTACTGCTAACATTCATTCATCTGGGAATAAATGACATGGAACTCGTACGGGTATGGTGTCGTTGAGAGACTAGTCAGACCCCATGATGCGAAGGAGTCCAGCATCATCTTCCACGGAAAGAAAATAGTCCATAGATTTTCAATGAATTTTGACTGATGAAATCACAACTGCTACTAAATGAGGACCTCTGGTCCATTTTGCTGTGAAATGGCTTGACAAATTAAGATGCCGCCCCGGTGGCGCAGTGGTCTAAGCGATGGCCTCTGATCATTCGTCCGAACGGGGTCTGGGTTCGAATCCCGGTAAGGCATGGATGTTGTGTTTGTCTTACGGCACTGGCTCGCTCCCTTCCCTGGAACCAGTGACCCTAAATTAGGGACGGGCGACTGCTTTTTTTTTTTTTTTTTTTTTTTTTGGAGGTTTAACGACCACCGTGAGCAACTCAATGGGCTATAAGCAGTCGCCCGTCCCTAATTTAGGGTCACTGGTTCCAGGGAAGGGAGTGAGCCAGTGCCGTAAGACAAACACAACACCCATGCCTGACCGGGATTCGAACCCGGGCCCCTTACGGACGAATGATCATAGGCCAACGCCTTAGACCACTGCGCCACCGGGGCGGCGGGCGACTGCTTATAGCCCATTGAGTTGTTCACGGTGGTCGTTAAACCTCCAATCAAAAAAAAAAAAATTAAGATACATATCTTAGGGTAGGAGAATACAAAAAAGGTATATCACAGGCGCATTGTGTAAGACGGGCAACCACTTCACAAAACAGCATTAGTTCCTACTTAAAAAAAAAAAAAAAAGACACCACCAAAAATTAAATACAAATCTCCAGTACATAATGCCACAACCACTCAGCATCACTATGTGAATAATATGTGATGAAGCGGGAAAAAGACCAGCAATTTTACGAGACGCTAACTGAAGTACTGCTCCCTGGTATACAAGTTTCAAATGAAACCAAATATGACAGATCTTTACTTTCTAGTTTCAAAGATAACTTTTCAGAAATGTTATCTTCATTTACTACAGAAGAAAAATACAGTTCAATGCTTTAACGAACCTGGCTATACACTTTGCATGCATACAAAATACACTGGCAGAAAGTGAAAAAAGAACACCAAGAAGGAATTGGCGGACGATCATGAAATTTGCATATGTTAATGGGGTCGAGTTTACGTAGGTGTGATGTTAATTTTGGGACCAACCGGTGAGCGCTTACGCCACAGCACGGCATAATATGCAAATTATCGTCGGTGGTATTTAAGGAGTACGGCGAAGTGAATGTAATCAGTCGTCGGCGTACGGACTACGTGCGAAGACCCTGAAGAAGCTGCAATGCCTGGACATGGAAGACGTGTACGATTTCAGCAGTTATCGGACTTTGAGCGAGGTCGTCTAGTCGGACTCCGCGAGGCTGGGTGGTCGTATCGTCGTATTGCGGAGCGAACTGGACGGGAAGTATCGGTGGTGGTACGATGGTGGCGTAGACGGTCTGAAGAACATTCCCACACGAGAAGACGTGGAACCGGGAGTCACAGACGGACTGAAGAGCGGACCGATCGACGCATAAGAAGAGCGGCGTTGTCAAGCAGAACATCCACTGCGACGCAAATCCGAGCTGCCGTTACACCTGAGGTGACTGTGCGAACAATCTGCAACCGTCTACTGGATGCAGGACTACGTGCACGTGTGCTTCTGGCATGTGTACCTCTGACTCCAGCCCACCGTCAGGAACGGCTGCATTGGTGTCGCCGACATTTGCACTGGAGAACGCAATGGCGATCTGTCGTGTTCAGCGATGAAAGCAGATTCTGCTTGGGAGCCTCCGATGGCCGTATGCGTGTTCGCAGACGCACAGAGGAGCGTCTCCACCCTTCTTGCATCCGCCAGCGACACACAGGGCCTACACCTGGTCTCCTGGTGTGGGGAGCGATCAGCTATCACTCCCGTACACAACTAGTGCTTATATCGGGTACGTTAAACAGCACCTCCTACATCAACAACATCATTCAGCCCGTTGTTGTGCCATTTGTAAGGTCGGTCCATGGATTTGTTTTCCAGCAAGATAACGCACGCCCACACACGGCACGTTCAACGCAACATGCACTTCAGGGTGTGAGACAACTTCCATGGCCTGCACGTTCACCGGATTTGTCCCCCTTTGAGCACGTGTGGGATTTTATGGGACAACGACGTATCCGGTCTCCACGGCCAGCCACGATCATCCACGATTTACGCGTCCAGGTTGTGGATGCTTGGAACTCAATACCCCAAACTTACGTCCAACATCTGTACGACAGACTCCATGCCAGAATTGCACAGTGTGACGCAGTTCATGGCGGTTCAACCACGTACTAACCATGTTACATGGAAATGTTATTTTTCAGTTTACCAGCAAATACAGCTGTATTTTGCCATAATGTTTTGATCACGTTATCCTCTGTACCCCGTTATTGTGCTGTATAAATTTCGTTGGTGTCAGACGTCTCCTTCTTGGTGTTCTTTTTTCACTTTCCGCCAGTGTATTTGATAAGTTTGAACTCTTTTTCCTATCTCAGGACTTACTCTGTGCACAGTGCACACTATGCACTAAGGAGAGATACGCAAAACCAAGCGTTCAACCTTTCAACTTGTTAGTTAATTTGTTTTGCACATGATTTCAAATCATTTCGGTTATCATTTTTGGCTTTTACTAAGTTGTTCAAGAGTATTTTTCAGCTGAGGAGAGTTATGTTTTCCAATTTAGTTTTCAAGCTACTCATACACAAACATTCAACAGAAAATGAACAAGGAAATCTAAAATCAGAACTATGTCTGTTTAAATGTATGCAGCAGATTTTGTATAAGACAGACAGTTTTGTCTTATACAAAATCTGCTGCATACGTTACTTTGATATGGCAAAAGTTGTAAGTCTCCTTTTGACTTCTATAATTTGACTTGCAGCCACTAACACTGCAACACCGCGGCATGGCAAATTTTGGCAATTTCTGTAAAAATAATTATACCTTTTTTTAATACAAGTAAAGAACTATAGATATGAAATTTTCAATCGAAAGTAGTTCCCCATGTTTCGTACAGTTAGAATAAAGTTGATCATGCAGTTTTTCAACATAACCTGTCCACACTGTTCAGACAGCTTTAGTAAATTCAATCAGACAAATTCTATATCACAGTTGACATTAAGTTACGAAATTAAAAAATGTCCTCTTTAATTTAGAGACACATTACAATGCAACAGTTCAAGCATTAATTTCGCAAAGGGCTAACGATTGTTGAAGAGATGCAAATGTTATACAAATTACAAAGGCTAATTTCCTGAAAAGTTGCCCTGATTTCTGGTAATATTCAAGCTCTATGTGAATCCGCATTGGCAAAACATATTAATTCTATTTGAAATAAGAATTCAACACCACAGAATAACTCACTTCTTTATACTTCACTATTCATGCGACATGAACAGATTTCAACACGTGTGAAACTAATTATCGCAAAGATCTACTCATTAAACCTATAATTATCACTAACTTATTGCTAAAACTAAATAAAACGTTTACTAAGAATTAACCTTATCTTAGAAATATAAAAAGTACCTACCTCACAAAACTATACGTATATCCAAATGACAATAAACGGAACACTCACTCAATACAAATAAATGTGAACCATCAACCAACGATGCAATGGCTGTTCGCCACAGCACTAAGTTGTGCACGTGACTATTTCGCACTGTAGCCTGTCTTTTTCGTCAGCCTCGATCGTACATATTGCCAAACTGGTTACGTAAATCAATGACACCACCTGTTTCTAGTTGCTTCGCGTTTAGGCAAGATGACCACAGAGCAGACGAACTGTCGCAAAGACCTTTGTATCTTAAATGTCTTTGGTCTGTCGTACCCAAAGACCTTGGAGACTGGTCTTACCCATGGTTGTACCAACATACTGTACATGCAAGAAAATTTGTCTTCAGCTGTTACTCAGTCGGAAGCGTCTGCTATCTACGTAGTACATATTCTGTCCTCTTCCGTAAACGGAACACAACGTGTCGGTAAAATTTACGTCATAAGACTTGTCAGTCAGAATAACCACCTTGGTCTGGAGCAGGGTGTATTTTTTTTTTTTTTTTTTTTTTTTTTTGTAATGGAAGGTTTAACGACAACCGTGAGCAACTCAATGGACTTTAGGGCCACTGGTTCCAGGGAAGGGAGAGAGCCAGTGTCGTAAGACAAACATAACATCCATGCCTCACCGGGATTCGAACCTGTACCCCTTTCGGACGAATGATCAGAGGCCATCGCTTAGACCACTGCGCCACCGGGGCTGCCAAGTGTAATTAATTAAGGTTTGGCTACTATGTAGAAAACAGTAATTCGTGGAAATGAAAGATTAATACTATTACTACTACTTACTTACTACACTAGAACACTACTGCTACTAGTTCTATTATTACTATTATTATTATTAATTGATGCTGCTCTTGAAGAAGGTGTATATTAGTAATAACCCTTAGAAATAGGAAGCTAGGAGATTTGAGCTAGAGTGCCCAATAGGAAAGTTACACGGAAGCGATAGAAAGGGGAGGAAGACGCCCTTATTTATTACCGGGGAGCCAGTACCCGGGGCATGACGGCTTAACGTGCCCATCCGACGCACGGCGGATATTTAGTGGTTCGAGCGTTGGTACTTGTATGGGTTCGAACCTGAGGTCTTCTCGGCAGTCACTAACGTTGACCACAGTGTCGAGCAGGGCCACGCCAAGCCTTTTAAGTTCAGCACACACCACCATGAGAGGAACTCTGTTTGGGCGTACTACCTTACGGTTTGCTAGGTTTTCCGCTTTCACGTTATCGTTTTCCAATTCCAAATTTCCAATAAAATTGGGATATTAAATTAAACGCCCCAAACTCCATCTTTCCTTGTGGTCCATTTCTGTGAGTGTAAAAAACAGTAATAAATAAAATAAAATAAAGGGGAAAATAATTCTACAGGGGGTCAAGTGACCCCTGTGACCCCCCCCCCCCCCCGTCGACGCCCATGTTCATTCTAAAGAGAAAAAAAAAAAGCCCGACGAAATGGAAAATGTTTTCTTCATCGACCGAAATGGAACAAATTCTGTTTCGCCGTCATTTTTTAGCACGTGTTTAAAAGAATAAAAAGAGAGAACGAAAGAGCTAGCGCTGTCACTACGTCCGTCCATCCATTTGCCTTTGCGCCTGCCTGTTCAACAGGAACGTCGCTAAAGGGAGGCAAAGTTTCTTGTCCACCAGTCCCCCACTCAGTTCAAGATGTACCAGTGTTCTTTTTTTTTTTTAACTTTAAAATCTGGACTTTGACAAGTATTAATACAAGCAAGTCTCATGTTTTTCGTCGTGTAGCCCTACTTATTTTCCCCAGGGTAGTGCGTTACTTGTTTCTCCGTACAAAAGTCATCAAAATAGCATATACAGGGCCATAAATTTTTAATTGCTCCCCTCCCTTCCAATTAGTTTAAGCCTTTTTCCATGTTAATAGGGCCAGGGGCGAATGAGGTGAGTGGATAGGAATTCACAGAGAAGGTGATACTAATTGATATACTGTTTGTTTCCGCTGTTACCGCGGAATTTTCTATATCCCCGTAACATTTAAATTACATCCGTATAATTTTGATCATTTATTATTTTTTTTTATTTTTACTCTGAGGCGGTAGGAAATAAATATTTAAATTGCCAAAATAGAATATCAATGATAAAAATAACTTTCCGGTGAAGCTGAGCCAGGTTACCCGAAAGTTTAGGTTGATAATTAGGTCAGTCCTAATTGCACTCAAGCCAAACGAAAAGGGGAAAATTTTTTTTTTTTTTTTTTTTCTCACGGAAACCTGATGAAAATCCCAGATGGGAAGGAAGAGAAAGGAAGACATTCACAGTTCTTTTTCTCACGAAACTCAAAGAAACGAAGAGAATAGCAGGAGCGCAATAAATCCTCTTGGGGGCGTCACCCCTTTTCTCCAGCTACTATTGCGAGTGTCTCTGCATTGTCCAGAGTAGCGACTAAATTTGAGATAAGTCACGTCGCCGGAAATACCTACGTGACAATCTTCGCTTCTAAGTAGCTAGGCGAGGTCAATTAACCAAAAAGGTGCGAAGACAAGTTGACAGCTGAAAGAAGACATAATTTTTGGGAAAGTGACCCGAACTGAACGGATAGCCAGCGAATCGCATAGCAGGGCTATCTGTGAGGGCCAATGACATAACCCGACGCAATTCGGACGGCCGGGCCGTCACGCCCCAAGATGGACACCGGACACAGGAAAAAAAGAGAATTAAAAACGGAATGAAGACTGAGAGGACAGTCGACTACATACGATGAGAGATTCAAAAATAACTTAACAGAGGGAACACTAGAGAATTGCAGTCTGAGCATAAGAGAGGTCTCAGCTGTTTCGGAGGAGAGATGTTTCCAAGATAGAGAAATGAAGTAGCAAATATTTTAGAGCATAGTCGATGTAGGTTCACCGCCAACCAAGAAGAGAACGGACTCTACGACCAGCCGGCAACCCAGATTTGCGATCGGGGCTTCTCAAGGAAAAGAGGGTATGATGACATTTGTCTTACGCATTTCTGATTCATGCCTCATAGCTTTGCATGTGCTATGCAGGACCAGTTACCCGAAAGTCTCTCACAAAGTGCATTAACAATGTTTTTCCTCTGGCGTACCGCGCCGAGTTTAAACCAATAACTAAAGTTTAAAGTCAGTTATGTAATATTAAGTGCATTATATCCGTTCGAAATTAAAACTAAATTGTTTAGCTAAAGCAAGCAACCTCACCGGTACATTGTACCTAGCTTTAAGACCATATTTTAAAAAGAAATAAACAGTTAAATTTCTTTATTCACGTGTCACTCAGATCATTTCTACAAATCTCATTAGAGTTAAATTTGTGATTTCATTATTTTTATTCATGCGACTTTTTATTTTAACTTCTTTGCGGCATATTGAATGAGCATGGAAACCCCATGCTGATTCATATGAAACACAACGCGATGCATTTGTCGACCCTGAGCTTGGAGACCCTTAGTTAGGGAATCCAAATTCATTGTTGACACCACTAGGCGAAATTTAGAAAGTGAATTGATTAGTATGGAATTTTGACCTTTTTAACTTTTACCCACTACGGCGAATAAGACGTAGTAGTGGTTCGCTGATACCCGACAGGGAGCGGTAATACCGCTACTAAATAGGAGATTCCAACACGGAAAACGGAGTCTATCTGAAGCTACAAGACTGTCCCGGAACAGTGACGGAGCTGGACGTAGTTGACTACTGCTTTGAAAAAGAGGAGTGTAAGGCAAGGTTTCTGGCTCGAAGGAAGGGGTAAAAGAGAGGAGGAGGTATTTGTCTGCGTGTCACGACGTTCAAATTTGATTTAGGTAAACAAAATGAACATTTTTTTTTTCAAATAAACCGTTCAAGTGCCGTACTATGTTAATAAGAAAAAATGCAAAATTTTTAAAAGCAATTCCGATAATGCATTCACAACAAGAAAAGAGTTGAAGGCGACATTTTGCCCACACTTGTATCGAACACCAGTAACACACTCGTCATTATCATGTTATCTTGTTGGTTTACCAATCGCGTGACTAGTCAGATCCGTGTATGTGTGTCCAAGGAGAGACCGAACGAATTCCTTTGAAGCCGGTAGTAAACAGCATTAAAAATTTTCTTTCGATATTGCGTACATAAAGTTGCTGTAAAACCTTCCCCCAGCAAAAATAATACTCGCCCACGCTGATTTCAAAGTCTAGCTACGTCCCTGCTGTGGAAACCACATTTCTGCACTGATCAGTCCGATATGAAAAATGCATTTGCATTGAAAGCCTAGAATACATGAGAACGAGCCTGACCTTTTCATTTTTCTCTGGTGCTTGACTTCTCCTCTAAAGTCCGGATTATGTCATACTGCGGCAGTAAATTGCGGTCCCCTTCAGAAAATATTTCCTGTTTTTATAAGTTATTTTGCTATCCATTTTATGTTTGGTGAAATATGGTACAGTTATTTTTGTTAAAAAAGGCGGGGACTAACCAAAAAGAAACCATTATTATTTTTATTGCTAACACATATTCAGCTTTACCTAACTATAGCAACTCGTATACAAACTGTATTTTTACGCATTTTTATTTATTTTACGTTATAGCCGGACTATCCAAATCAATCGCTTTTAACTAAAAGTATTTTTAAAACATAAATTTAAAAGATGACAACAGTAAATTATATTCAGGAGTAGTTAAATACATTTTCTTAGTTAAAAAAATGTTTTCGTTAGTATGGTGTGACCCAAGCTTTCAACTTATAATATAAAGTATTCATATTTACCTTGAAGTGACAAAAATACCGGCGATTTCAGAACATTTTAAGTAATTTTTTCTTTCGCAATTTTGTGTTTGCGAATTCACTTAAAGTTTTCTCAAATGTCAATCTGTGCAGGACATCACTTTTTTTTTTTTTTTTTTTTTTTTTTTTTGAGGTTTAACGACCACCGTGAGCAACTCAATGGGCTATAAGCAGTCGCCCGTCCCTAATTTAGGGTCACTGGTTCCAGGGAAGGGAGAGAGCCAGTGCCGTAAGACAAACACAACATCCATGCCTCACCGGGATTCGAACCCGGACCCCTTTCGGACGAATGATCAGAGGCCATCGCTTAGACCACTGCGCCACCGGGGCGGCGACATCACTTTCAACGGTTATTAAAGTTCATGCGTGTAAACGTTCTTTGCAGATAGTTGAACGAACCCGTGATTTGCCGCCCCGGTGGCGCAGTGGTCTGAGCGATGGTTTCAGATCATTCATCAGAGATGGGTCCGGGTTCGAATCCCGATGAGACATAGATGTTGTGTTTGTCTTACGGCACTGGCTCTTTCCCTTCCCTGGAGTCAGAGGCTCTAAATTAGGGACCAGCGACTGTTTATAGCCCATTGAGCAGGGCCGTAGCTAGAGGTATTGGCGCCCGGGGCAAGCAGTAAAATTGGCGCCCCCTGCCCCAGTCCAACTGGAACAGGCGATGGTGTCAGATTTTATTATATACCTGTGTACAGATATAGTACAATACCTGTATAAAAAAAATATTGCGATATTTATTGTTATTTGCAATTATTGTCCCGTATATAATTTGCTAATTGTATGAAATAGTAATAAAATGTAAATTTTTTTGTATAAAATATTGCTCATAATACACTGACGGAAAAAAAAATCCCAACACCAAGAAGGGGTTGTGTTAGATAAACGACAGTTGGTAGGCGGTGAGAGTACATCTGTAAGATGACGTCTATGCAAATTTCGCGCTCGGCGCATACGTGTGGCGCTAGTAGCGCCCCTCGGAACATGCAAAGCAGGTTTGCTGTAAATACGTGCTGTAACGTTCGTGAGCGTTAGTTATCGTTGAGATTCGAAGTAGTGTGCTAATGTTAGTCAAGAATGCCTTTAAGAAGACGAAGAAGCCATTATCAACAGCTCACGGAGTTTGAACGAGGTCGTGTAATAGGGCTACGAGAAGGTGGATTTTCTTTCCTCAATATTGCAGAACGACTTAGCAGGAATGTAGCCACTGTGCATGATTGTTGGCAGCATTGGTCAAGGGAAAGTACTGCCTCAAGAAGACCGGGTTCCGGCCGGCCGCGTGACACTACTGAGAGGGAAGACCGCCGTGTACGGCGTATGGCCGTGGCGCATCGTACTGCGTCTGCGGCAGCAATTCGAGCTGCAGTTGCCACCACAGTAACACAACGAACTGTTACAAATCGGTTACTTGAAGGACAGCTCCGAGCCAGACGGCCTGTAGCGTGCATTCCACTTACTCAAAACCACTGCCGTTTGCAACGTCAGTGGTGTCAAGCTAGAGCTCATTGGAGGACGGGGTGGAGATCTGTTGTGTTTTCTGATGAAAGCCGGTTCTGTCTGGGTGCCAGTGATGGCCATGTGTTGGTTAGAAGGATGCCAGGTGAGCGCCTGCAACCAACCTGTCTGCGGCCGAGACACACTGGACCTACACCTGGAGATATGGTCTGGGGAACAATTTCATATGACAGCAGGAGCACTCTCGTGGTTATCCCACGCACCCTGATGGCACAGTTGTACGTCGGTCTGGGAATTCAACCTGTTGTGCTGCCATTCATGAACAGCATTCCAGGGGGTGTTTTCCAACAGGATAACGCTCGCCCGCATACCGCTGTTGTAACCGAACATGCTCTACAGAGTGTCGACATGTCGCCGTGGCCTGCTAGATCACCAGATCTTTCTCCAATCGAGCACGTATGAGGCATCATTGGACGACAACTCCAGCTTCACCCCCAACCAGCATTAACCGTCCCTGTATTGACCGACCAAGTGCAACAGGCATAGAACTCCATCCCACACACTGACATCCAGTACCTGTACGACACAAGGCATGAACGTTTGCATGCTTGCATTCAACATTCTGGCGGTTACACCGGTTATTAATGTACCAGCATTTCACATTTAAAATGGCTCTTCTCGCGCTTACATTAAGCTGTGATCTTGAAACCTTAATCGATTAAATATGTTACCTATACAAATGTATTGCCGCCATTTCATTCCTCTACAACTATTTTTTCGTGGTGTTGGGATTTTTTTCCCGTCAGTGTATATATATATATATATATATATGTATAAGTTGTGACTTCCAGAGTGGAATATATAGAGCTATGCAAGACAGAACGAAAAAAGTATAGGAAATTCAACTGTGAACTAGTGAGGAAAGCAATTGAAAACAACCAAAGCCTAAAGATAGCAAAGATACATCTCAGTAAGGGAAGAAAACAGATTATGGCACTGAGAAAAGAAGATGGTTCCGTAACAAGAAATAGAGGCAAAATTTTGACAAGAGTGAAAGATTTCTACTCCAAATTATATGAAAGGGATGATGCATGTACTCCATCATGAAAGGTACCAGTACCAGAGTTCTTCCAGTCCTCCCAGCAGAAGTTGCACATGCAATCAAGAACATGAAGCGGACAAAAGCTCCAGGAGAAAATGGAATTACTGTAGACATCGTACAAGAAGCAAGTGGAGAAATTGAAACAGTACTCGCCCAAGGTTTCACTCGATGCCTTAATGAACGGAAAATTCTTGAGGATTGGAACAACGCTACAATGATCCTGCTACATAAAAAAGGTGACATTGAGGATCTCAGGAACTACAGACCTATCAGCCTCCTATCAATGGTTTATAAAATCTTCACTAAAGTTATTTCACACCGCTTGAAGGTAACACTGGACATGGCTCAACCGAGAGAACAACGTACTGAGAGAACTAATTGAAAGAGAGAGGAAATATAAACTTCCATTATGCATGGCTTTTATCGATTATGAAAAAGCGTTTTATTTAGGGAAACCATCAGGCAGTTACAATGGCTTTGAAATCCTGCTGTTTTGAAGATGCATACATTAATATTATTAATAACATCTATGAAAATGCAAGTGCAAAGATTCGGCTGTTTGAGAATACAGCACACATAAAAATTAGAAAGGGAGTGAGACAAGGTGGCACCATATCTCCCAAGCTCTTTAATGCCACATTGGAAAATGCCTTTCAATCACTGCACTGGGAAAACAAAGGGATAAAGATTAATGGCGATTATTAAACTAACCTTCGTTTTGCTGATGACGTAATAATTTTTGCAGCTACCCCATCAGAGCTGCAGAGTATGATCCAGGAACTTGCTGAGAAGAGTAAAGAAGTGGGATTAAAAATGAACTTTCAGAAGACAAATGTGATGCACAATGCTTTTACAAGAAATGAAGATTTATCGATTGATGGAGATAACAGATACCTACATTTATCTTGGACAGCAGATATCAACTGAGGGTCAGATTCATGAAGAAATTAATCGGCGTATAAAACTTGCCTGCGGAGCTTTTGGAAGAAACAGCATAATTTTCAAGAGCAATATGCCATAATGTCTTAAAAGAAAAGTGTTTAATCAGTGCATCCTTCCAGTGCTTACGTACGGTGCAGAGACGTGGACCTTAACTAAAAGAGACATACAAAGGCTGCAGACAACTCAAAGAAGCATGGAGAGGAGCATGCTTGGTGTAACCAGGAGAGATAAGAAGAGGAACTCGTGGATCCGAAAAATGACAAGAGTGGAAGACATCATTATCAAAGTAAAATCTCTGAAATGGCAATGGGCTGGACATACTGCCAGAAGGACAGACCATCGATGGACAGTCGACATTTTAGATTTGATTCCAAGGGACAGGGAAAGACCCAGAAGAAGACCACATGGGCGATGGGTGGATGAAATTCGAAAGTATGAGGGAGTAACATGGAGGAGACTGGCACAAGACAGGCCGTTGTGGAAGAGGCTTGGAGAGACCTTCGTCCAGCAGTGGATTGATAATGGTTGACAATGATTATGATATATACACTATCTACCAACAAGTAATTGGACACCCCTGCAATCGACGATATCTGCGGTCCTGATACACGTCACGGCCGCCGCCGTTAAATATCGTGTGGGAAACAACAACGCAACCAGTCGCATGCAAGATGCCACCATTTCGGAGCTCTCTGATTCCGAGAAAGGTGTAATCGTCCGGTATCACAGAAATGGTCGATCCATACGTGATATATCCAGCGAGTTGAAGTACCCAAAATCGACAGTGGCCTACGTGATTGGCAAGTGGAAGATGAGAAGTGACTGTCGGTACGTGCCCCAACCCGACAGACCCACAAAACTGGGAGTTAGAGACCTACGGGTGCTAATCAGAGAAATTCGGAAGAACCGCACCAAATTGATGGGCCACATCCGCGAGGATTTTCAATAGGCATCCGGAAGTGTTCTTTCGATGAATACCATCCGTAAGGAAGCCCATCTGCTTTGTTATCATGGACGTGCTGCCGCCCACAAGCCTTTGATCATAAAGTCCAATAGCGCTGCACGGCTAACGTGGTGCAAAGAACGTCGACAGTGGACCGTTGAACAGTGGAAATAGGTTCTCTGGAACGACGAATCAAGGTTCACCCTCTACCGTTCGGATGGTAGGGTCTGGGTTTGGCGTCTGCCTGGAGAACGCCTCCTGCCGGAATGTATTGTGCCAAATGTGAAGTTCGGCGGCTGTGGAATTATGCTATGGGGGTGTTTCTCTTGGTATGGCACGGAACCCTTGGTCGCAATTCCTGGTAGACTCAACGCCGAGACATACTGCACCATTTTGGATGACCATGCGCTTCCTACGTTGTGGCAGTTTTACGGGGTGGACCCATGTTACTTTCAGGATGACAATGCCACCTGTCATGTTGCGAGGTCCACCATGGCTTGGTATGATGACAATGGGGTTAATCTAATGGACTGGCCTGCGCCGAGCCCGGACCTTAACCCTATCGAGAACCTCTGGGACGAGTTGGAGCGTCGACTTAAGGGGTGCCCCCACCGTCCGAAATCGGTGAAGGAACTGACCTGTCTTCTCCAAGCCGAGTGGAAGAAAATACCGCTAGCAGTCGTACAACGCCTGGTTGAAAGTATGCCCCGGAGGATCGCAGCTGTAATCGCCGCTCGTCGAGGCTCCACCAATTATTGAAGGTGAATAAACTTCGTTTTCCTTTGCTATCAGAGGTGTTCAATTACTTGTTGGTAGATAGTGTATATATATTAATTTCATTTTCCCTTATATTTCACTGAAAAACTGAAAAACCTATAAATTTCAGCATTAATAAGCTGGGAAAATTTCATGATGCCAGAGTTCGACGTTCGAGATTAATGTTCGAGAGTTTTTGAGTTCGGCGTTCGAGAGTTATTTAACATGCGTTAAAAGCATCTAAATACGTGGCGTCAGTGAATAAACAAAGACATCGCTCTTTCGACGTTTATCAACACATAGCAACCGAAAAATTGTTATCCGGCCACTGCTGGGATCGTATCCCATATCTCTCGATATCTAGCCAAGTGAGTTCGCCTTACGCTACGGTCTGACAGATAAACACACATAGCGCCGTTGATTGTTAGCCATTGTAGCGTAAGGCGAACGCACTCCTCTAGATATCGAGAGATCTGGGGAACGATCCCAGCAGTGGCCGGAAAACAATTTTTCGGTTGCTATATGTGTTGATAAACGTGGAAAGAGCGATGCCTTTGTTTATTCAAATATAATATTTAACACATATTGAGGATACACAACGTTTGAACACTTTTCCAATTATATAAGAATCTCTGACTGAACAAAATTCATTAACAATACTTGTCATTAATCACACGTGATGTAAAACACGCTATGACTTCTATGGTGTCTAATCACCTCAAAACTTAATTAACTCATAACTCGGGAAGCGAACGACCTAGAAATTGCAGCATTAATAAGCTGTGCAAATCTCATGATGCCAGAGTTCGGCGATCAAGAGGGGTTTTTTTGCTTCAGACAAACAACGAACAGACACAAGGATTTTCTGTTTTGTAGTTAAGATTAAAGCACTTTGCTACAATTCAGAAGCTAAATTTTTAGTTTGTGTTTTGAAAATTAACATAAATGCTGCATTTGGAAAGATTATCAACTTACCTATTGGTGACTATCAATTTGTCTTGCATCTTCAAGCGGAACGAAGTAAAAAATACCATTAAAAATAAACAAATGGGTACAATGTTTTTACATAAATGTACCTCAAATGTCATTTTCAAATGGCGTGGTACCGCCCCGGTAACACAGTGGTGTCAGCGATGGCGAGGCATGGATGTTGTGTGTTGGGCTCTCTCTCCCTTCCCGGGAACCAGTGGCCCTAAATTAAGGACGGGCGACTGCTTATAGCCCACTGAGCTGCTCACGGTGGTGGTTAAACCTCCAATCAAAAAGAAAAAAAAATGGTTTGAAAGAAGGCACTCATCACAAGCTACAACAGTATTCAGCTTCGGATTGTTTTCCCCAATTTTCCTTATGTAGTGGCATCTGCAACACAGTTATACATACACACAGCAAAATAAATAAAGAATTCTTGCTGACCAATGACACAAATTAAGACATCTCTTTGAAATAGTTTGAATCATCACAAGCTACAGGAAAATTATCTCAGCTTCAGATCCTCCAGTATGTATATTACCATCTGAATATTATTTTTCGTATGAGTTGTGTCCATTATTTTCTTCAGTGATGTAGAAGAGCCTTAGCGCGGTTTAGCGACGCTAAGAAACTTTTTCTGTAGGCTTAGTGACGCTAAGGCACTTCTCGTGGTTAGTTAAGAAAAAAAGCAAGGCAAAGAATTTTTTCAGACGATCATGTTAAAAGAACACTGATTTATATGGAACCATACTCGTAATTCACCAGAACATTCGTACTGCCAGTATGGTACTAAACTGTCGGATCACCCATGTAGACAGAGCGACAAGTAGCCGCTATAACGGTGGCGTAGGCTACTCACCGTTCGTCTAGGTGGGCCTGGGTTTGAGTCCCAGTCGATTCATAGGTAGTGTGCTTGTTTCACAGCACTGCTTTTTTTCCTTCCCTGGTGCCAGTTGCCCTAAACTAGGGACGAACTAGCTGCTTATTAGTCCATGAGCCAGTTTGAAGTTGAGTACCAAATAATGGGGAAAAATTCCAACAATGTTTTTTAGTTAGCTGTATGTGTGTAGTGTTAGAAAATGTGTGATGAAGTTTTTAAATGTGTAGCTAAATTATTTTTGGGGCCCCATTTGTAAAAAATGGCTGTCGTTTTAAAACGTAATTTATATTGGTCACAAAAGCAATTATAGCACAAAATCTAAGGATCGAAGGCAAAAATATGTAGACACAAATGTTAATCAGCATGAAATTCTACTTTTAATAGTGTATATTAGAATTATATAATGAAATGTATAACAAAAGCAGAAACACAGATAATGAGGCCACAAATGGGTATAGCTGACAGTATGAACACTGAATTCACTGATAACAACATTACATATTACTCATCTTCATCACTGTCACTCATAAAAGTATTCTATATGTTCATCATTTCTTTCGATATTTGAGCATGTCAGAAGCTTTCAGGCAGCATTGCACTTTAGCCCATTAAGAATACACGAACAGACAGATGGACGGCAAGTTCTTGCACGCCTGAAGGATATCAGAGTGAGTACAACATCTGGAGCTGGCAGGCCAGATAGCTGCTTGGTAATTTGCTCGTAACGAATGTTGGTTTAAAGTTTCCTCACAAGGTGATAACAATTGAGCGGATTCAATGCAATCCTTCTTTTCAATGAACATATAATGGCGCAGATCATTGACAGTAGTAATTTCGGTGTTTTTGCAATAGAGCTGACATGTAAATCTTTGAATGCTGTTGTATAGTTGCTCTGTTAGGTCCCAAGAAGTACCGAGAAAAACAAATATTTCTTGGCAATCTATACTAATCTGTTAAAGGTTTTTTTAATTTTTTATTTGTTGAAGTTTTAACTGCCACCGTGAACAACTCAATGCGCCATAAGCAGTCGCCCGTCCCTAATTTAGGGCCACTGGTTCTAGGGAAGGGAGAGAGCCAGGGCCGTAAGACAAGCACAACATTCAGGCCTCACCGGAATTAGAACCCGGACCCGTCACGGACAAATGGTCACAAGCCAGCGCTTAGACCACTGCGTTACTGGGGCGGCCTGTAAAAGTTTAAGTACTTTCGTCTTTCCCTGACTCGCCAAGACACTCACTGAATTACATCCAGTCCATCAATGTAACCCTAGCAGTACTTCAAAATTGACACAGCCACAAGTATTGTACAAAGCCTAGATGAGAATACCTGTCACGAAGCTATGGGTGCTAAAATGAATGATAATTCATTTTCAGGCCGCCCCGGTGGCGCAGTGGTCTAAGCGATGGCCTCTGATCATTGGTCCGAACGGGGTCCGGGTTCGAATCCCGGTGAGGCATGGATGTTGTGTTTGTCTTACGGCACTGGCTCTCTCCCTTCCCTGGAACCAGTGACCCTAAATTAGGGACGGGCGACTGCTTATAGCCCATTAAGTTGCTCACGGTGGTCGTTAAACCTCCAAAAAAAAAATCATTTTCAGATGTTTTGAACTTATTTCTACTGTATTTAGATGATTTCCGCCATAATAGTGGACCTTTGGTAAAATATTGGATGATATACAGTACATCAACATGGTTAAAATATTGCTAGGGTTAGTGCGAGCAGACGGGAGGGTGAGGGGCAGCTGTGGAATCTGCACGTGGCTTGTATTCGACAAGTTATTCCATATTGTTTTGCTTTATGGAAAGTTAACTATGCAAGGTACTTACCATTTTTTTTTTTTTTTTTTTTTTTTTGATTGAAGGTTTAACGACCACCGTGAGCAACTCAATGGGCTATAAGCAGTCGCCCGTCCCTAATTTAGGGTCACTGGTTCCAGGGAAGGGAGAGAGCCAGTGCCGTAAGACAAACACAACATCCATGCCTGACCGGGATTCGAACCCGGACCCCTTACGGACGAATGATCAGAGGCCAACGCCTTAGACCACTGCGCCACCGGGGCGGCAAACTTACCATTTTATTACGCACAAATTACACAAGTTAGAGATACATACTTTTCCTGAACTGTACCAGCATTTCCTAAAAGGATACTTCTCAGTGCAGCAGAAAAGCGGGAATCGTTTTGGTCGCATTGCGGTTGATCAAACAATTGAAGAAACAATAAGGACACTTAAACGTCAGGAGGGATACGAGGTTTCAGCCTTCGACCAGGAACTATATCAAAATATTATCTTAATGCTGAACAACGAGCAGTGGCAGTATGACAATTATGCGAGATAATTAGTCAATCAGAACCAATAAGCTTTAGGGATCCAGATCGTGAAAACATATGGATCAGAAAAGATGAAAGAGATGTTGCAGCAATTGTGGATTTGCTTGAGAATGATTGGACCAATCCATTTGCTTGAGAGTGATTGGACCAATCCATTTGCTGACAGTTCTGATCTTATTCGTTTATTGGCTGGAGTAGCTGCTTCTCAAGCAATTACTGATGATCTCCTATGTACACACGAAAAAGGTGCGACAGCATTCCAGGCATTTCAAACGGATTTTCTGCAAGTAGGTGTAGGCTTTTATGACAGAAAACAGAAACTTCATTTTAAAATGTTTGGTGATAAAAAGAAGAAAAGTGGACATAGCTCCAGCAATGAAGTTATTTTAACTGCTGATAGGCCGCCCCGGTGGCGCAGTGGTTTAAGCGATGGCCTCTGATTATTCGTCCGAAAGGGGTCCGGGTTCGAATCCCGGTGAGGCATGGGTGTTGTGTTTGTCTTACGGCATTGGCTCTCTCCCTTCCCTGGAACCAGTGACCCTAAATAAGGGACGGGCGACTGCTTATAGCCCATTGAGTTGTTCACGGTGGTCGTTAAACCTCCAATCAAAAAAAAAACTGCTGATAGAAGATTGTTCAGTACTATGATACTCATTGCAACTAATAGAAACCTGGACATGAAAGATGTTTTTCCCCCACCCTCTTGGGCCACTGCCATGGTCACTTGCAAATATTGATGGCACTGTGAAGAAAACTAATAAAGCACCCATGACACATCAATTGGAAGGTTTAGTAGATCCGTCAGATGACGTTTCAGAGCCTTGTGCAACTGTGATTGATGGTATTGCGCTTATACAGAAACTTCATGGAGATAACCATACTTTCAGTGAATTATTTTATTTTGGAAGCAGCCTTGCATGCTGATGAAGAAAGTGAGCATATTGATGTGATCTTTGATGTCTATAGGCATGAATCAATAAAATCTGCAGAGCGCATTAGCCGAGGGTTGCAAGAAGGAGTCCGATTTCATGAAATAAAGCAGGATCACAAAACAAAAAACTGGAAACGTTTGCTGGCTTGTAGCGAAACAAAAACCAAGCGTTGCCAATTCTTGGCCAATATGTGGAAATGTGAATCGAAAAGAAATATATTAGTCATAAATCAATGTATGTGACAAGTGATGAAAAATGTTACAAACTTACCTACAATCAAATCATTGAGATTGAGGCACTAAACATCAAACCACAAGGAAGCTGACACCAGACTCGTTTTACATGCAAAGCATGCTGCTGTAGCTTTCAACACTATAGACCTTTTTTTTTTTTTTTTGATTGGAGGTTTAACGACCACCGTGAGCAACTCAATGGGCTATAAGCAGTCGCCCGTCCCTAATTTAGGTCACTGGTTCCAGGGAAGAGAGCCAGTGCCGTAAGACAAACACAACATCCATGCCTCACCGGGATTCGAACCCGGACCCCTTACGGACGAATGATCAGAGGCCAACGCCTTAGACCACTGCGCCACCGGGGCGGCACACTATAGACCTCGCAGCTGATGATACTGAAGTTCTTAAAATTTATTTACATCTCAGCCAATTCAATCAGAAGCAAAATTCTAATCAGGCGTGGTACTAAATCTCGTGTGTGCCGCTCCGGTGGCGCAGTGGTCTAAGCGATGGACTCTGATCATTCGTCCGAAAGGGGTCCGGGTTCGAATCCCGGTCAGGCATGGATGTTGTGTTTGTCTTACGGCACTGGCTCTCTCCCTTCCCTGGAACCAGTGACCCTAAATTAGGGACGGGCGACTGCTTATAGCCCATTGAGTTGCTCACGGTGGTTGTTAAACCTTCAATCAAAAAAAAAAAAAAAAAAAAATCTCGTGTCAGGCTTATTGACGTCACAAAATTTACTTCAGCATTGGGAAAAGAAGTTTGTTCAGCACTGTTAGGGTTACATAGTTTAACTGAATGTGATTCAGTGAATGCCTTTTCGAGACAGGGAAATATTAAAGCACTTAAGCTTTTACAGAATAAAATAGATTACCGAAAAACATTTGCTTCTCTTGGTACTTCTTGGGAACAAACAGATGAACTATACAACATCATTCAGAGATTTACATGTCACCTCTATTGCAAAAACATCGAAATTACTACTGTCAATGAACTGCGCCATTATATGTTCATTGAAAAGAAGGGTTGCATTAAATCCGGTGAATTACCACTACACGTATATCCAAATGACAATAAACGGAACACTCACTCAATACATATATAACTAAGAACGATGTAGTGGCGGTTAAAGTGTTTGATATGGTCACAGCACTAAGTTGTGCACGTGACTTATACGCACCGTAGCCTGTCTTTTTCATCAGCCTCGTTGGAGCCCCAAAGGTCGTCAACCCCAGAGGAGAACGTTGCCTCCGTCGACTGGTAAAGGGAAATCGACGCGCGACAGTGCAGCAATTGACCACGCAAATGAACGCTGGGACATCCAGGTACGTGACCCCGGTAACAGTAGAGCGAACTCTGTTATATACGTATGGGTCTCCTGAGTCGACGCTGCGTCAAGGCGCCCATGTTAACCTAGGTCCATCGGCAACAACACCTGCAGTTCGCATGTCATTTGGCAGTGATGGACGAGTGGGAAAAAGTTGCCTTATCCGACGAATCGAGGTTTCTACTTCACAGAAGTGACGGGCGGTGGCGGATACGGCGTCAGACACACGAAAAGCGGGTAATGAGTTAATAAAGTGCCGTTTATTCAATAACATTCAAAAAATAATTCTTGCAATAATAAGAAAAGCGTAGAATCTCCGAAGCAGTAGAGACGCCAGTCGCTCAGAACTAGGTGGGCTATTATGGGGGCTAAGCATGTTGGGAGCGGGACAAAAATTTTGAAGTGTTTAGCAGAAATGTTGGCAAAAAGTTCCGTTCATTTGCATTTTACCCAACGCTGGTAATGTTATCTCTAGTAAAAAAAATAAAGTAAAAAAGTTTTCAAGCGAATACAATACGTAATATTTATTCACTGTAACATGGATACGAATCTCTATGGCAAGTTACTATGCCGCCCCGGTGGCGCAGTGGTCTAAGGCGCTGGCCTCTGATCATTCGTCCGTAAGGGGTCCGGGTTCGAATCCCGGTGAGGCATGGATGTTGTGTTTGTCTTACGGCACTGGCTCTCTCCCTTCCCTGGAACCAGTGACCCTAAATTAGGGACGGGCGACTGCTTATAGACCATTGAGTTGCTCACGGTGGTCGTTAAACCTCCAATCAAAAAAAAAAAAAAAAAAATGGCAAGTTACTATTTCTTCGCAGTTTTACCTTACTAGACTAGGCCATTTTTTATTCTTTTATGTTTTTGCTTTCAGCTTTCATAAGGCTGTTTTAGTTTGTAACCTGACTATTTCTCTCTCTCTCTCGTCGTTTTACACTGCTGTATAACTACAAAAACTGTGTTTTCCTGCTACTCTCTTAGATATTCTGTAACGTACCAGGAGATGTGACGTACCTGCCAGAAGGACGCACACGACATAAAGGCAGATAGGAATCAGAATAAAACGTCCGCGTAGCTCAATTTTTAGAGTGACTTATTCCGGAATGAGGGGATCCGGGTTCGAATCCTGGCGTGGACAGAAATGACGGAGAAAGTTACTTCGTTATAATGGCGCCCGAACTATCCGGATGACCCGACCGTTCAAAATCTCGCAATGGTGTGATGTTATTTCCACACCGCGAGATAGGAAAAATAAGAGAATCCCTTCTCCAGCACTTCAAATAAAAAAAAAAAAAAAAAAATAAGGGGGAGATGATGTGACGTACCAGGAGATGTGACGTACCTGCCAGAAGGACGCACACGACATAAAGGCAGATAGGAATCAGAATAAAACGTCCGCGTAGCTCAATTGGTAGAGTGACTTATACCGGAATGAGGGGATCCGGGTTCGAATCCTGGCGTGGACAGAAATGACGGAGAAATTTACTTCGTTATAATTCGTTCAGAGGACTCCTTCCATTTCCCACAAATTTAACATATTGGGTGTGTGCATAGGTTCTACCCGTTTTTCTATAGGCTACAAAGAAAGGAAGAGAACACAACAAATAACGTACCCAGGATTTCACATAATTTCCATCATTCTGTATGACCTCTTGCCATTTGTCTATGAGTATGTGAATCCCACGCCGGAAAAAATCCTGTGTTTTAGGGTCAAAAAAGTCATGTAATGCCATTTTTACATCGTCCACATCATTGAAGGTTTGGAGAGTGAAGGCGTTCTGTAACGATCGAAAAAGGTGTTAGTCCGTAGGTGCCAGGTCAGGCGAATACACCGGGTGAGGTAATACTTCCCAACCAAAGTCCAGTAATTTTTGCCGAGTGATTAAAGCAGCATGAGGTCTGGCGTTATCATGATGAAGGATCACGCCTTCGCGATTGACGAGTGCTAGCCGCTTCGATGTCAGTTCTTCTCGCAATCTGTACAACTGTTGGTATCAAAAGTCAGCATTTATCGTTCAGTTAGGTGCCAACACCTCCCAGTGGATTATTCCCTGGACATCCCACCAAACACTCAACAAAACCTTTTTGGGATGCAGTCCTCCTTTTGAAGTCGACGGAGCAGGCTCCGCACCTTGGCACACAGTCCGTTGACGCTTTACATTACGGTACAGAACCCATTTCTCATCACCCGTTGCAATTCGTCCCCAAAACGGTTCATTTCTGTGACGAGAAAGCAAAGAAACACAGGTAAGGATTCTGTCCTCTCCTTGCTTTTGCAGAAAACTGGTGCGGAATCCAGTTATAGAACTTAGTGATTAACCCAAGCGCATGCATCCGTCTTTCGACTGTTGTTCTGTGTACCGACAACGTTTCCGCTAATTCCTGAACGGTTGGATGTGGGTTATTCGTTATGGCTTTGGTCCACATCCTCGTCAGAAATTACGGATGGACGTCCAGGACGTGGTTGATCTTTACAGCTTCTGTCTCCGTCCCGGAATATCCGAAACCAATGGCGACATGTGCTATCATCAACTGCATCCTCCCCATACACTTGACATATGTTGCGGCAAACCGTGGCTGCAGTACTGCCTTTATCAAACTCGTACAGTAAACAATGTCCAATGTGCTCCTTATCGCATGCCATGTTATGATTTCCGTTACGAATGACATGCACGGACAAACCTGCCTCTATATGCTCTACTGCTCCACGCTTTATTGGCCACAAATTCGGCATCACAGCGTCGTCTGTGACGTAACTACTCCGATCGCAATTTGCATCTATTACAAAAACGGGTAGAACTTTTGGACACACCCAATATAACAAAATTTCAGTGAATTCGAGAAATTCACATAAATTTTTCAAAGTTCCCTAGAATCTTGGATGGTTGCACCCGCCATATGTTCTAACTGCTTAAATATATTTGGGGGAGGGGGCTCAAAGAAAAGTACAGCCCACCCGTTGCGTCGCTCTTGTTCCGCATGAGTAAAAAGTATCTTTGAACCATACTAAATACAGCTTTTCCTTTAAGCAAAATAATATTTTGTTTCGGGGTTAAACGACCACTATAAACAACTGTAAAGGCTATACTGTAAAAAATTCTGAAATTCACGGGCAACTTTCCGCCATTTCTTTCGTGAATTAACGAAGCATATTTCTGATACAACTCTTTTGTGAAATGACGGAAAGAAACCTGAATTTCACGGATTTTTTCGTACCACGGGAAAATTCTGAATTTTCAGAAACCTTTCCGCAATTCCTTTCATATATCAAACAGAAGTCGCCGCTATTTCCACGTTTATAAGTGAGTCACGGAAAAATTCTCATCGGCCGCCACCGGGAATCGAACCCAGGTCTTCCAGTTACGCGCCTGACATGCTACCACTGCACCACAGCGGCCTCTGATTCTCCAGACTCACATACGACTAACTGCCAAACCACAGTTAGTTGTATGTCTAACTACCAAACCACAGTTAGTCGTATGTGAGTCTGGAGAATCAGAGGCCGCTGTGGTGCAGTGGTAGCATGTCAGGCGCGTAACTGGAAGACCCTGGGTTCGATTCCCGGTGGCAGCCGATGAGAATTTTTCCGTGACTCACTTATAAACGTGGAAAGAGTGATGACTTCTGTTTGATGTTCCTGATGCACGTCAATTATGTGTATTAATTATCATTTCATATATTAACGGAAAAACTCCGTTCTCATTTTTTCCGTATCCGTATGACGAGAACTTACCGGTAATAGGAGCGATTGGTGAGAATACTTGAGGTTCTGTTAACTTTTAAATTTCAATCGTCTGTCGAATTTTGAATTTCCATAGCGAGATCGGATATTGTGGATAACTTAGCGCATGAATTTTGTTTGTGTGGCACAAGATATTTCTATTCCTCTCCCCTATTTTGTGCAGCAGCTATTTATTATATATTGCGTAAGAAACTGGGTACTTATGGTACAGATGATTATACGATGTCTATGTATTAGTCTTTGGACAACTTAAGACAAAAGCTATTATAGCTATCAAGAGTAAATTTTATATTTAGGAGGTTCTTTTTTGTGAAACAGTACTATAAAAGAGCACATTTCACCTTTTTTAAAGATAACTGAAAGTCATTGTCAATTTTAAAAAATCAAGTTGCAAAGCATTTTGTTGCTTCGAAAAATCACGATGAAAAATGCTTAATTTGTAAAAAGTCCTCCTAAAGAAAAGAAAAATATTATTACAAATCTATTCAGAAAAATATTAAGCTCCAACAGAAAATAAAATAACTAAGTCACTGGCATTTATGACAAAAATAAACAAACAAACAAACGAAAACATCGTCGCCCAATTTGTTTCATGCTGTACATGCCTCCGAATTCCGAGCGTCTGTAGCTCAGTGGTTAAAGGCGTGGGTTAGATCCTGACGCAGCGGAAGGATTATCTGGGTTGTAAGGGCTAAGAAATGCAGCGTCGTCGATTTTGCGGAATTTCAGTTTAAATACAGAAAAACCTGAAATGGATTTTTTTCTGAAATAAGCGGAATTTCTGACTACGGAAAAATCTGAGAAAAAATATACTGAAGTTAAAATAAACGGGTACTTTTAAAAACGGAAATTTCTGAAAAAAACGGATACCTACCGGCAACTTTGCTGCACGTTATTTTCAGAAATTTTCCGTGAATTACCACCACTTATTTTTTACAGGGTATCAGCAGTCGCCCTCCCTAATTTGGGGTCACAATCATCGACAAGAAAGATGACACCGAATTTTCGGGTGTAATAAGCACGTCTTTTGAATCCGTTCTGACGGAAATTAAATTTATCAAAGCTGTTCAAAGTCAATGGAACCGGTATGGAAAACAATAGTATCTGACGGAAGAAAGAAGTTTTTCAATCGGGTTTTTAATTCCTCAGATATTGCTGTAAACAGAATTGGGCCGCCCCGGTGCCGCAGTGGTCTAAGGCGTTGGCCTCTGATCATTCGTCCGAAGGGGTCCGGGTTCGAATCCCGGTGAGGCATGGATGTTGTGTTTGTCTTACGGCACTGGCTCTCTCCCTTCCCTGGAACCAGTGACCCTAAATTAGGGACGGGCGACTGCTTATAGCCCATTGAGTTGCTCACGGTGGTCGTTAAACCTCCAATCAAAAAAAAAAAAAAAAAAATAAACAGAATTGTGAGCTCACGCCCTTTGGTTGCAGACTTGTGCGTTAAGAAAAACATGAATTTATATGAGAAACATTTCGCACCGGAAACGCTCTCCAACACACAAAGAGTTTTTCAAATCGGACTCTTAGAAACAAATATATCGACAAAAATAAGATACCCCCTGGTGGGAAAACCATGCATTACTTTAGGAAAAAAGTATTCTCAAAAGGTTTTTCCATATAAGCGGTATCGGTCCAAGAAAAAAAAATTTTAGTCGAGTTTTCAGGAGCCCAGATTTTGCTACAAATACATCAGAAGCAGATATTAACACTTATGCCCCCTGGTGGCCAAGCCATTCCTTACCAAACATTAGAAATTATGTGAAAAATATTTTCGATCAGGTCTTGTAAGCGATACGGGAAGAATTTTTTTAAATCGGGGTCTTAAAACAGAAATAACGCAGAAAACGCAATTTACCTTTATGCCCCCTAGCGGAAAATCTATGAATTACTTGAAATTTTTTAATTTATAGGGAAAACATTTCGCATCGGAAACACTATCCAACAAAGAAGGAATTTTTCAAATCGGACTCCTAGAAGTAGAGATATTGACAAAAATAAGATATACATCTACGCCCCCTGGGGTAGAAACCATGCATTATTTCAAGAAGAAAATGTTCTTAAAAGGTTTGTTGACATGAGTAGTATCGGTCAACAAAAGACTTTTTTTGCAATCGATATTTTAGAAGCTCATATTTTGCTGCAAATACATCAGAAACGGAAATTAAGACGTACACCACCTGGTGGCCAAACCATTTTTTACAAAAATTAGAAATTATGTGCAAAGGATTTCCCATCAGGAGCTGTATCAGGTGCAGAAAGAATTTTTGAAATCGGAGATTTAGAAGCAGAGATATAGGGGGAAGAGCAATTCACCTTTACGCCTCATAGCGGAAAGTCTACGAATTACTTGAAAATTTTGAAATTATATGAAAAACATGTCACACTGGAAACACTATCCAACAAAGAAGAAATTTTTCAAATCGAACTCCTAAAAGTAGAGATATTGACAAAAATAAGATATACATCTACGCCTTCTGGCGGAGAAACTGTGGAATATTTTAAGAAGAAAATATTCCGAAAAGATTTATCGATATGAGTGGCATCAGTCCACGAAATAATTTTTTCAATCGATATTTTAGGAGCTCAGATTTTATGGCAAATGCATCAGAGGCAAAAATTAATGCTTACGCCCCCTGGTGGCCAAAGTATTCTTTACCAAAAATCTAAAATTATATGCAAAAGACTTTCATCCGGAGGTGTATCCGCTGAAGAAAATGTTTTTCAAATCGGAGTTTTACAAGAAGAGTTATCGAGGAAAATGTAATTTACTTTTACGCCCCCTAGCGGGAATTCTATGTGTAATTTGAAAAAGTAACTATATTTAAAATACTCTTCGACAAAAATGGAATCGAAAGATAAAAAAAAATTTCAATCGGATGTTTAGAAGCAAGTATGTGGAATAAAACGTATTTTTGAATTCGACATCATCTGTATTTACGCCCTCTAGCGGCGAAATTGTACGCCGTAAAAAAAAAACGAAATAAGGGATCATCATTCGCATATATCAAGCTTCCCAATGCAAAAAGAATTTTTCAAATCGGACTAATAGTTGCAGAGATATCGTGGGTACAGACGGACAGACAAACCGGTAACCTAAGCGCGATCTTTTTTTACAAAAGACGTGCTAAAAAATGAGGTGCAGCGCGTAAAACAATCTCGCCTTTCATGACTCAACCAGAGCTAACGCTGGGCAAGCGCTGTAACTATCATTACCATTAAGCGGGTTTAAGTGATGGTCAAGGGCTCGCGATGATAGGGAGCCCAAAGAGTACAACGAAAATGAAATTCTAACTCAAATCCACCAAAAAACAAGATAGATGACACCGAATTTTCGGGTGTAATAAGCACGTCTTTTGAATCCGTTCTGACGGAAATTAAATTTATCAAAGGTGTTCAAAGTCAATGGAACCGGTATGGAAAACAATAGTATCTGACGGAAGAAAGACGTTTTTCAATCTGGTTTTTAATCCCTCAGATATTGCTGTAAACGTAATCGTGAGCTTACGCCATCTGGTTGCAGACTTGGGCGTTAAGAAAAACATGAATTTATATGAGAAACATTTCGCACCGGAAACGCTCTCCAACACCGAAAGAATTTTTCAAATCGGACTTATAGAAACAGAGATATCGAAAAAAATAAGACGTGACTTTACGTCCCCTGGTGGGAAAACCATTCATTATTTTAGGAAAAAAGTATTCTCAAAAGGTTTTTCCATTTGAGCGGTATCGGCCCAAGAAAAAAAAAATTTAGTCGAGTTTTCAGGATCCCAGATTTTGCTACAAATACATCAATCAGAAGCAGAAATGAACCCTTATGCCTTTGTGTCCCCTAGCGGAAAGTCTACGAATTACTTGAAAATTTTGAAATTATATGAAAAACATGTCACACTGGAAACACTATCCAACAAAGAAGGAATTTTTCAAATCGAACTCCTAGAAGTCGAGATATTGACAAAAATAAAATATACATCTACGATACCCTTGCGTAGAAACCACGCATTATTTTAAAAAGAAAATGTTTCTAAAAGGTTTGTTGACATGAGCAGTATCGGTCAACAAACGACTTTTTTTGCAATCGAGATTTTAGAAGTTCATATTTTGCGGCAAATACATCAGAAGCGGAAATTAAGGTTTACTCTCACCCTGTCGGCCAAACCATTTTTTTTTTTTACAAAAATTAAAAATTATGTGCAAACGATTTCCCATCAGGAGCTGTATCAGGTGCAGAAAGCATTTTTCAAATCGGAGACTTAGAAGCAGAGATATAGGGAGAAACGCAATTTACCTTTACGCCCCCTAGCGGAAAGTCTATGAATTACTTGAAAATTTTGAAATTATATGAAAAACATGTCACACTGAAAACACTATCCAACAAAGAAGAAATTTTTTAAATCGGTCTCCTAGAAGTAGAGATATTGGCGAAAATAAGATATACATCTACGCCCCGTAGCGGAGAAACTGTGGAATATTTTAAGAAAATATTCCGAAAAAGTTTAGCGATGTGAATGGCATCAGTCCACAAAAGAATATTTTCAGTCGATATTTTAGTAGCTCAGATTTTACGGCAAATACATCAGAAGCAAAAATTACCACTTACGCCCCCTGGTGGCCAAAGTACTCTTTACCAAAAATTTGAAATTGTATGCAAAAGATTTTCCATCAGGAGGTGTATCCGCTGAAGAAAAATAATTTCAAATCTGAATTTTAGAAGAAGAGTTATCGGGAAAAATGTAATTTACTTTTACGCCCCCTAGCGGAAATTCTATGCGTAATTTGAAAAAGTAACTATATCTAAAATACTCTTCGACATAAATGGAATCGAAAGATAAAAGAATTTTTTCAATCGGATGTTTAGAAGCAAATATGTGAAATAAAACGTATTTTTGAATTCGACATCATCTGTGTTTGCGCCCTCTAGCGGCGAAATTGTACATCGTAAAAAAACGAAATGAAGGATCATCATTCGCATATTTCAAGCTTCCCAATGCAAAAAGAATTTTTGAAATAGGACTAATAGTTGCAGAGATATCGTGGGTACAGACGGATGAACCGGTATCATAAGCACGATCTTTTTTTACAAAAGACGTGCTAAAAAGAAAAGAGCGAGGGCGGCTGCAGCGAGCAAGATAGACTTGGGTGAGAAAAGATCTTTTTAGTTCTATCGTTTGCTCATTGCCGAGGACGTCATAGCCATGATGCCAAACATTGAATTACAGAGTTAAAAGAGCTGGCGAGTGGCGACGCATTCAATGTAAATGGGTTTTACGAAATTTTAGCGGTGGCGCAGCGGTCTAAGCGATGGCTTCTGATCATTCGTCTGAGTTGGGTCCGGTGCATCGACCATATATAGTATATACTGATAGACTGCGCATGGCATCAAAATCTCTGGCTCCAACATTGAAAGCCACGAAATCACGTGTCAAAAAGATGGGTCACACATGCTTGCTTATGGTTGCCCTGAGCGGTTTAGTAAAGGAAGTTCTACAACTTTTCATGGGTAAGAAACCAATTAAATACCTAAATAGATTCTTTGGATGCTTTATAATAATTTCACTATAGCACTTCGGTGTCATCAACTTAAAATTTAAGGCTAAACGCCTTTTTTAAAGTGACCAACAGGTGTGAGACACCGGATAGTTTTAGTTTTTGATGTATTTATAGCATGAATTTTGTGTTTTACTTTATGCATTCTGCTATAACAGTTTTTCTAAAGACGAGGCACGAAGAAAATCGTGGTAATTTTAAATTTCAGCTAAATATTTTTTTTTCTTTTTTCATTGGAGTTTAACGACCACATTGAGCAACTCAGTGAGCTATAAGCAGTCGCCTGTCCCTAATTTAGGGACACTGGTTCCAGAAAAGGGTGACAGCCAGCGCTGTAAGACAAAAACAATATCCATGTCTCACCGGGATTCGAACTCTGACCCATCTCGGACTTAAACAGGAAGCTTGTCCATAAAAACATGATAGTACTTATGACATGACATGCCAGTCCAAGCTCTTGTTGCCTTGCGGAACTTGACTTTTCTGCTAGGTATCATGTACATTGATTCTTAAATATGAAAATTATGGAATGGTGTTTACTTAACAAATATAGTATTTGGCACAACATTTCAGTAAGTATAATGTTTTTAGCTCATTAGAAAACTTGTCGGTTTGGTATATAGCCATTCAAAGTTTACATAAGTTTTCATTAGAGTAGCAGGTGCGTCCATTCCCCTTTTGGGGCCTGTTTTTCATATTTCCAATAATTATTACGGTGAGGCAGAAATAGTCAATAAGGTTCAATTACTTAACCAGAAAACTTATGCTATTGACATTAAAATATAGCAACTTAAGAAAAAAACCGGAATGCATGTTCCAACAAATTCTTCGCAAATGTTCATCACATTAGAAATAACGAAATGTAAACAACCCGATCTGTGCATGTATTTATCTCAAAAGTAAACTTACTTGAAGAGTTTTTTTTTTTTTTATTGTGGGTTTTTTTTTTTATTTTTTTTTTTTTTGCTTGAAGGTTTAACGACCACCGTGAGCAACTCATTGGGCTATAAGCAGTCGCCCGTCCCTAATTTAGGGTCACTGGTTCCAGGGAAGGGAGAGAACCAGTGCCGTAAGACAAGCACAACATCCATGCCTCACCGGGATTCGAACCCGGTCCCCGTTCGGACGAATGATCAGAGGCCATCGCTTAGACCATTGCGCCACCGGGGCGGCAAACGAGTATTTGCAAAATACGTGTCAGGTACGACCGAAATATGTTTCACTAATTGTTTTTGAAGCTGAGGCGGCAGATGAATTAAATACCAAAGTTTAATTAGACACTCTGCCAATGCAAAAATGTAGGTAGAAAGTCTTTTTATTTGAATATCTAAAATCTATCTATCTATAAAAAAAAATGGGAATTTCTTGTAATGAATAAATGTTTTTACAAGTTAAAATATTTGTTTGATTTGTGTGTGTGAAACTCAAATTTGCTGGTGGCGGAACTAGAACACACATTATTTTGCTCCATAGCCGAATGTTTTCCAGTTAAGATACGCCGGCAAGGGCTTATCACTGCCACTTGCCACCTTGACACGTGCTCTACCTCTGCATAGTGCGTCCCCTACCCTCCCCCTTCTCCTTGAGAAAAACGAGGACGCGAAATCGCTGATTACCGGTCCACCGTAAACGATGCTTGAAGTGTGACTATCTGTAGAAGAAGGAATTCTCAATAATTCCAGACGATGTGTAGAAGGAACATCACACATTTTTTCGAAGAACCTAATGGTCAGTAGATTCAGTTTTACGTTTGGGTGCCAATTTAAACCCAAACTAGACAAAGCCCGTCGGAAACGACGGTTAGTTTTTTTTTTTTTTTTTTTTTTTTGAAAAGAGTAAACTTATATGAAACAACAAATGTAAACTTTATTTGATTGACAAATTCATTCAACCACTTCAGTAAAGTCAATAGTCCAGGTTCGTGATTTTTTTTTTTTTTTTTGACTGAAATTTTAACGACCACCGTGAGCAACTCAATGTGCTATATGCAATCGCCCGTTACTAATTTAGGGTCACTGGTTCCAGGGAAAGGAGACAGCCAGTGCAGTAAGACAAACACAACAGCCATGCCTCACCGGTATTCGAACCCGAACCCTTCACGAACGAATCATCGTAAGCCAGCGCTTAGACCACTGCGCCACCGGGGCGGATGAGCATCACGACTGGACCCTTTTTCAGTAGTAAAATGTGAGGCGGAAGTCCACTGTTCTCGATCGTGTGCAAAAATTCAACTGGATAGCGCACTCTTTCACTCTCATCTTCAGTCACAACTGTGTTTGTAAATGTTGTGCAAATGAGACTCGCGTTGCGAATACTCTTTTTTTTTTTTTTTAAAGGATAAACTCGTATGAAATAACATATGTAAACTTTATATGATTGACAAATTCTTTCAACCATTTCAGTAAAGACAATAGTCCAGGTTCGTGATTTTTTTTTTTTTGACTGAAGGTTTGACGACCACAATAAGCAACTCAATATGGGCTATAAGCATGTCGCCCGTGATATTTTCACTAACAATGGTCAACGGAATGTTTATTTACATCTTTAAATAATGGGAAACGTCTTACCTACGTGAATAAACTGGATCGAATGAATATTAAATTGTATATATACATCACACAGTCCAACGGCATAACGCAATCAGGTCTTCGAGAGTGTTCGCTGTTTCGATGAGAAGAACTTTGATACGAATTCCTGCTATATAGCGTTGCTTTGCGCAACGGTTCGCCCAGAAGAGAGACGGCTTCGGACTTTGGACTATCTCAGTTCCTCCATGCTTTCACCTTGAACAGCTCGTGAGTCGACCGGGCGATCGAATGTCAACCGCACGCTTCTCCCATAGACTTTACATGGAAACTTTGCCGCCCCACAACGCCCGAACCGTTGTCCCAATCTCATTTTTCTCTTCGAGTGGCAGATCTACATAGTAAGACCTTTATTTTGATACCTCAACCATATATGTACGTTCAGCCGTTCTCTCAAAACAGGACTCACAGTAAAAAACCTTATAGAGTGAATATATAGATTTGCCGGTGGCGAACTCGAAACCACATCCATCTGCTCTGGAGTCGAATGCTTTAACAATTAAGCTAATCTCGCACAGCCTATTACTGCTGTTTGCCGTCTTAACATTTGCGTCACCTCTGCAGTACATCACATTTGTTTGTTTTGCAAATGAAGTATAGAAAGGATGGGGCTCAAATTATGCATAATTTGCCGTTTCGCAACTAACTTTGTCAGGGACCAGAGCATCAGAACACTGGGCCTCTGTTTTGCAGCGACTAAATAACAATTTAATTGCTGTAAGTCAACCGCGAAGCTCCTTTTGAATGAGGCATACACACTTGCGCAATCATTTAATTACCTATGAGATTCAATGGAATAGAGATAAAATTGAACTTTCCTCGTTGACCACATAACAAATTCATTTTCGTATCCCAGTTTCCTCAAACAGGACGGCCCAGTGTCGTATTATGACGTAGTTCTGTCCCTACGGGGATGTTCCTAGCTTCCTTCTAAAAGCAAGGGCATCCTCGTTCAAGGTGAACTGGTTAGAAAGTATGTAATAAACGCATAGGTGGACGACGGAGCACACTTGGGAAAAAAAAAAAAAAAAACCTAACGACAAACAAAACCCCAGCTAGAGTATGTATGCGAAGTGCTTCATCTCGGGAGGAGCAAATTTGAGAATTAGTACTGAAAAATAATCTCCTTTCAATGGACCATGAAACCGCTGGTGCAATGATTTTGCCGTCCTGAATCAGTTGTCAGAAACGTGTCACAAAACGATGCCTATTTTTTATTTTCTCAAGCAAGATCGTTAGAGGTAAGTGACGATTTGTTTCCACAATCTGTTCTCTTCGTAAGTCATGCAAAAAAAGGAAAAGCTCCAGAAGACAAATCGTTTGGTATTTTTTTTATTAAATTTTGTGTAGAAAAGTTCTAAACAAGAAGATAGATTAAGAGCCTAAAACTAGAGCAGTTCAATTTACATGAGCCGTGCTAGGAATTCCTTATTTGCAGCAACTAGCGCTAGTTACTCGCTCGTGGTTGACCCTCTAAGGAAAATTTAAAAGGATGGGGGTGGTCTTAAAAAAAATCTTGGGGCAAATTTTCTATGAGGATGCCATCCAAAAATTATCCGCTATCATTTTTTTTTTTTTTTTTTTTTTTTTTTGATTGGAGGTTTAACGACCACCGTGAGCAACTCAATGGGCTATAAGCAGTCGTTTTTTTTTTTTTTTCTGGCATGTTGATTATTATGAACATTCCAGAATAGACATGAAAAGAGAAAAAGAAAACCTTACTGTGCTTTAAATAATTTTTCCTGGCAACGCTTTACTTGCACTTTCAGCATTTCAAAATGGGGTGTCTTTTTTTTGTTTGTTGGGCGTTTAACGATCACCGTGAGCAACACATTTGGCTATAAGCAGTCGCGCCCGTCCCTTTAGGACCACTGACTCCAGATAAGGGAGAGAGCCAGTGCCGTAGGACAAACACAACATCCATGCCTCATTGGGATTCGAACCCGGACCCATCTTGGACGAATGATCAGAAACCATCGCTTAGAGCACTGCGTCACCGGGGACTGTGTGTTTTGTTCGTGTTTTCATAAAAGGAATGACTAAGTGTTGTGTTATTTTACTGAGGTTTCGATTGGTTTGTTGTTTTTTTTATTGGGAGGGGGAGGGGGATAACACCCACTGTGAACAACTCAATGTGATGTAAGCAGGGCCGGCTGGACCATAGGAACAACCGGGGCAAGCGCCCCGGGTCTCCGCCCTCAAGGGGCCCCGCAGTTTGAGAAAAAAGTAGAATTTTTTACAATTATTAATTTTTTTGTGTGTAAGTTTTGGGGCACGAGGCCTTAAAAGATATTTTTTTAAGGTTTTTTTTTTTCTTTTTTCTTTCCAAACCCCCATGTTGCATAAGGTTATCGCCCTTCGCCGTACAAATACTGAGGTTAGCAGGTTTCAAATGGTTATTGTAACTATAACGAAGTAAATTTCTCCGTCATTTTTGGTCTACGCCGGGATTCGAACCCGAGGCCGCTTATTCCGGAACAAGTCGCTCTACCAACTGAGCTACGCAGACGTTTATTCCGATTCCTATCTGCCTTTATGTCGTGTGCGTCCTGCTGGCAGGTATGTCACATAACCACCTTAATATTTTCCGCATTCATGAAATAGCAAATTAAATTTCGTCATTTTGTGGCCCGTACTTTTATATATTTAACAATCTGCGTTCAAACCGGATATATACAGAGGTTGCGCTGGCTTTTACAAAGTTTTCGCCAATTTAGTCGCCAAATTCAATTTGTTTTCGCCAAAATGTTATAACACTATGAGAAGGTAACCTCCAAAGCTTTTTTTTCCATCGCCAAAATGATTTCTTTTTCACAAATTGCGAAGACGGCGATCGGCAGCGTGACCCCTGTTTATATACAGTATATATATATATATATATGTGTGTGTGTGGGATGTAAGGTCAGGTGATGCGTAACATCACAGCCTCTCCTTGACAAATGTCAACCCCGCCTTCTCGTGGTACATCCTGTTCCCACTAAAGGGGCTCTGACGACCGCCAATAGCGGTATAACTATACCATCGGGATTAGAGGAAATTCTATCCCACACTCACCAACCCGCTTGTCCAGCGTGGTGAGTTATGGCCAAACCCCCCCAAAATGACTCCACAACTTAAATCTTGGCCCTCAGTCTCCGGCAGCTGGAATGTACCTGGCCAAGGCAGCGGCCAGTGCGACATGAAGGCAGAGGGTGCTAAGAATCCCCGGAGGACCGGACTAGGCTGCCATCTGATGCTGACCTTGGCTGCGTACAACGGACGCTCCCCTATCTTCTGATTCAAGGCTTCTTGAATTGGAAGAGGAACTACAAAGGATCAAGTGGGACATCGTCGGGCTAAGTGAGGTAAGGAGAAAAGGAAAAGATCTCATTGAACTGAAAAGTGGACATCTCTTCTACTATCGTGGGACAGATACTGGCAGAACTAGTGGTGTTGGATTTATAATAAACAAGAAACTGAAGGATAAAGTTGTAGAAGTTGAAAGTTCCTCTGACAGAGCTGCACGACTCGTTATCCAACTCTCGAGAAGATACCAGGCTCAGATTATTCAAACTTATGCACCCACCACAAGTCATGCTGAAGAAGAAATTGAAGAATTTTATGAGGAAATTCGTGATCTAAATAATAAAGGTAAGCAGCACTTGAAGATAATTATGGGAGATTTCAATGCAAAAATAGGGCAACGGCAACAGAATGAAACTTCAGTAGGTAAATTCGGTCACGGCAACAGCCACCAGCGTGGAAATACTCTCGTAGAGTTTGCAGAGGCAGAAGGGTTTTTCTATCTTGAACTCCTTTTTCAAGAAAAAGCCACACAGGAAATGGACATGGAGACATCCAAATGGGACGACAAGTGAAATTGATTTTATTATGTGTAACAAAAAATTCGTCATAGAAGACTGCAGTGTGCTAAACAAGTTCAACACAGGCAGTGACCATAGATTGGTGAGATGCAAGATGCACCTCAACACTAAACTCGAACGTAGCAAGCTCATAAGACAAACAAAATGTATTGACATAACCAACCTTAAAAAACACCATAATACCTTCAAATTGGAACTGATGAACAGATTCTCTGCTTTAGAAGGCCTAACATCGGAAGAAGTGGATATTTCTGAAGTTAACAGAAAAGTAACCAAAGCTCTTATGGAAACAGCAACAAAATTAGCTGGGTCTAAGAACAAATTGCATGTGAACAAATTATCAGGAAAAACCAAAATGTTGATGCAAAAAAGAAGAGTGATTAGGACAACTAAAGAAGATGTGACTTCCAAAGTGGAATATATAGAGCTATGCAAGACAGTACGAAAAAGTATCACTGAAGACGTAAGGAAATTCAACTGTGAACTAGTAAGGAAAGCAATTGAAAACAACCAAAGCCTAAAGATAGCAAAGGGACATCTCAGTAAGGGGAAAAAACAGATTATAGCACTGAGAAAAGAAGATGGTTCTGTAACAAGAAATAGAGGCGAAATTTTGACAAGAGTGAAAGATTTCTACTCCAAATTATATGAAAGGGATGATACATGTACTCCAAACATCATGAAAGGTACCAGTACCAGAGTTCTTCCAGTCCTTCCAGCAGAAGTTGCACATGCAATCAAGAACATGAAGCGGGGAAAAGCTCCAGGAGAAGATGGAATTACTGTAGACATCATACAAGAAGCAAGTGGAGAAATCGAAACAGTACTCGCCCAAATTTTCACTCGATGCCTTAATGAAGGGAAAATTCCTGAGGATTGGAACAACGCTACAATGATATTGCTACATAAAAAGGTGACATTGAGGATCTCAGGAACTACAGACCTATCAGTGGTTTATAAAATCTTCACTAAAGTTCTTTCACACCGCTTGAAGGTGACACTGGACATGGCTCAACCGAGAGAAGAAGCTGGATTCAGGAGTGGCTACAGCACAATAGATCATATCCACGTACTGAGAGAACTAATTGAAAGAGCGAGCGAATATGAGCTTCCATTGTGCATGGCTTTTATCGATTATGAAAAAGCCTTTGATTCGGTGAAACCATCAGCAGTTGCAATGGCTCTGAAATCCTGCGGTATTGAAGATGCATACATTAATATTATTAATAACATCTATGAAAATGCAAGTGCAAAGATTCGGCTGTTTGAAAATACAACACACATAAAAATTGGAAAAGGAGTGAGACAAGGTGACACCATATCTCCGAAGCTCTTTAATGCCACATTGGAAAATGTCTTTCAATCACTGAACTGGGAAAACAAAGGGATAAAGATTAATAGAGATTATCTAACCCACCTTCGTTTTGCTGATGACATAGTCATTTTTGCAACTACCCCATCAGAGCTACAGAGTATGATCCAGGAACTTGCTGACAAGAGTAAAGAAGTGGGATTAAAAATGAACTTTCAGAAGACAAAAGTGATGTACATTGCTTTTACAAGAAATGAAGATTTATCGATTGATGGAGAAAAGCTGGAGATAACAGACACGCACGTTTATCTTGGACAGCAGATATCAGGTGAGGGTCACATTGGTGAAGAAATTAATCGGCGTACAAAACTTGCCTGGAGAGCTTTTGGAAGAAACAGCATAATTTTCAAGAGCAATATGCCATTATGTCTTAAAAGAAAAGTGTTTGATCAATGCATCCTTCCAGTGCTTACGTGGACCTTAACTAAAAGAGACATACAAAGGCTGCAGACAACTCAAAAGCATGGAGAGGTGCATGCTTGGTGTAACCAGGAGAGATAAGAAGAGGAACACGTGGATCCGAAAAATGACAAGAGTGGAAGACATCATGATCAGAGTTAAATCCCTGAAATGGCAATGGGCTGGACATACTGCCAGAAGAACAGACCATCGATGGACAGCCGAAATTTTAGATTGGATTCCAAGGGACAGGAAAAGACCCAGAAGAAGACCACATGGAAGATGGGTGAATGAAATTCGAAAGTATGCGGGAGTGACATGGAGGAGACTGGCACAAGACAGACCGTTGTGGAGGAAACTTGGGGAGACCTTCGTCCAGCAGTGGATTAATAATGGTTAATAATGATGATGATGATGATGATATATATGTGTGTGTGTGTGTGTGTGTGTGTGTGTGTGTGTGTGTGTGTGTGTGTGTATAATTTTTTTTCTTTGATTGGGGGTTTAACGACCACAGTGAGCAACTCGTTCCTAATTTATGGGCACTGGTTCCAGGGAGGATGAACAGCCAGTGGCGTAAGACAAACACAGCACCCTTGCCTCAGCGGGATCTGAATCCGGACCGGACCCATCTCGGACGAACGGGCAGACCACTGCGGCACGTGGGCAGCGTGAAAATGTTTAAGTTTCTCGCCCCGGTGGTACAATAGTCTAAGCGCTGGATTCTGACCATCCGTCCTAGATGGGGCCGGGTTCGAATCCCGGTGAGGCATGGATATTGTTTGTGTTACGGTACTGGTTCTTCCCTTCCCTGGAACCAGTAGCTCTAAATTAAACGAAAAAAAGTGTTTGTTTCGTGACTGTCTGTTACTAAAAGTATCGTTTAAACCACTTTCTCTTGCCCCAGTGGCAAAGTGGTTTAAGCAATGACTGAAACCATTGCGCCACATTCGTCCGAAAAAGGTCCGGGTTCGAATCCCGGCGAGGCATGGATGTTGTGTTTGTCTTGCAGCACTGGCTCTCTCCCTTCCCTGGGACCAGTGGCCCTAAATTAGGGACGGGCGACTGCTTATAGGCTTTAGCCCATTGAGTTGCTCTCGGTGGTCATTAAACCTCCAATTAAAAAAAAAAAAAAAGAAAAAAAAATGCCGCTCTCTTTCTGCCCCGAAAATTTATTTTAAAAATTCACATCCTCTTTGCCATTAAGCAATAACAAAATAATAATAAGAATAAAATAAACAAATGAGATAAATCAGGCATATGTTTCATCATGGTTTTCAGAGACAGCTTTTTATTTTCTCGACCACTTCTGTAAACCAGTTCTTGTTCCCGAAAAATAAAAATAAATGACTTGCTGTGTTCAGATCCAAGGAACGATTGCTGTAAATCGTTACTTGTCCCAAGAAAGAAAATGTAACAACCGTAACTAAGTAGGAAAGTTACCGATGTTCTGACTCGTTACATTGTAACGGTTACGCATGTAGCGACTCATCACTATAGTAACCAGGTCCAAGGAACGACTGCTGTAAATTGGTACTTGTCCCGAAAAAGGAAAAGTAACGAGTAAACCACTGAAATACGAAAGCATCGATCTTCTGTACTCGTTACATTTGAGTACTCGTTACATTTGTAACGAGTACGGAAGTGCCGACCCATCACTACTACAGACACGGTACACCGTATCTTATTTCCTTATTCATTTATTTGATTAGAACAATACAATTTTCTGAAACTCACGAGTCATTTCCTTGATTTCTTTCGTGAATTAACGAAGTATATTATTAATTCAAACTCTTCCGTGAAAAGACGGAAAAAGCGTGAATTTTACAGAATTTTTATCAGTGCATTGACAGAAGCACTCCTGTTAATATTTCTGTTGTTGACGGAAAACTGCTGTTTTTAAAAGCACGGCTTTCGTAAACAAAGATCGTGCTTATGTTATCGGTTTGTCTGCCCGTCCGTCCGTCTGCAGACACTATTTCTCTGCAACTGTTAGCCCGATTTGAAAAATTCTTTTTGCATTGGGAAGCTTGTAATGCGCGAATGATGATCCTTCATTTCGTTTTCGTTTTTTTTTAATACGGTGCACAACTTCGTCGCTAGAGCTAGAGGGCATAAATGAAGATGATATCGAATTCAAAATACATTTTATTCCATATATTTACTATTTATCCGATTGAAAAAAATTATTTTACCTTTCGATTTCATTTTTGTCGAAGACTATTTTAGGAACAGTCACTTTTTCAAGTTACGCATAAATTTTCCACTAGGGGGAGTAAAAGTAAATTGTGTTTTACCCGATATCTCTACTTCTAAAACTCTGATTTGAAATTTTTTTTTCTTCAGCGGATGCAGTTCCTAATGGGAAATCTTTTGCATATAATTTCTGATTTTTGGTAAAGAATGGTTTGGACATCGGGGGTCGTAAGTATTAATTTCCGCTTCTGATGAATTTGCAACAAAATCAAAATCTGAGCTTCTAAAATCTTGATTGAAAAAAATTCGTTTGTGAACCGATACTACTCACGTCGATAAACCCTTTCGGAATATATTCTTCTTAAAATAATGCATGGTTTCTCCGCCAGGGGGGGCGTACATTTATATCTTATTTTTTGTCACTATTTCTACTTCTAAGAGTCTAATTTGAAAAATTTCTTTGTTGGATAGCATTTCCAGTGCGAAATGTTTCTTATATAATTTCAAAATTTTCAAGTAATTCATAGACTTTAGACTTTCCGCTAGGGGCCGTTAAGGTAAATTGCGTTTTCCTCGATATTTTTACTTCTAAAACTCCGATTTGAAAAATTCTTCCTGTATTGCATACAGCTCCTGATGGGTAGTTTTTTCATATAATTTCTAATATTTTGTAAAGAACGGTTTGGCCACCAGGGGGCATAAGTGCTATTATTGCTTCTGGTGTATTTGCAGCAAAATCTAAGCTCCTGAAAACTCGACTGAAAAAATTCTTTCCTGGACTGATACCGCGCACATCTAAAAACCTTTTGGTAATACTTTCTTCTTAAAATAATGCATGTTTTTCCCGCCAGGGGGGTAGATGCATATCTTATATTTGTCGATATCTCTGCTTCTAAGAGTCCGATTTGAAAAATTCTTTCTTTCTTGCAGAGCGTTTTCGCGTCGAAATGTTTCTCATATAATTTCAAAGTCTGCAACCAGAGGGCGTAAGTTCACGATGCCGTTTACAGCCATGTCTGGGGGATTAAAAACCCGATCGAAAAGCTTCTTTCTTTGGTAAGATGCTACTGTTTTCCATACCGGTTCCATTTACTTTGAATAGTTTCAAAAGACGTGCTCATTACACCCGAAAATTCGGTGCCATCTTTCTTGCTAAGAAGTGTTATTGGAAAGTCCTGAATTTTCAAAGAACCTTTGCGTGATTTCGTTGGCATATTAACGGAAAAAATCTGTTTTCACTTTTCCCGTATCCATATACGACGGTAAATTACCGGTAGTAAGAGCGGTTAGCGGAAATATTTGAGGTTTGGTTAACTATTAAATTTCAATCGTCTATTGGCGGACCTGATTTTGAGGTTCTGGAGCTACCGTATATTGTGGATATCGCATCGCATGATATTAAGGTTATTGTTCGCACGGATATTCAACTCCCCTCCTTCCCATTACAAATGGCGGGCCTTACCATAAATACTGTTACTAAGTATTCAATGAAATAACCAAAGAAATTTTAAGATATTTTGATGTACCTGTGACATGACGTAAGTAGTGCACTTGTGAATACATGGAACCAATCACTTTTCAAAATGGCATCCTTTTGCCTTCAGACTCTGTGGCCACTCATCAATAGCTTTACGCAGGGTCTTCACAGGGAAAGCTGTTACTGCCCGCACCAAAGAGCGCTTGAGACTGTCAATTCTGGGGTGTCTCTTTCTGCAGGCCATGTCCTCCAGTGTGGCCCACAACTTGTGTTCTAATGGGTTGGGGTCTGGGATGCTTGGAGAACAATGAGCTCGAGAACTGAAGTCTGGCAAATTCGCCTGAAGCCACTCCTGGGTTGACTTGGCCTTGCGCGAAGGTGCAGAATGAATGCTGCTGAAAGCTCCACTGTCGGTTTTGGAAGAGGGTGTGACTCACATTTTTGACCACTGGCTCCAAAACACTGTCTCGGTAGGCTTTGGCGGATGTTTTCACTCTTTTCTCACAGAAATGAAGTTCCGTAGTACCCTCGTAGGAGACTCCCCACCAAATCATGACAGATGCAGGATGATGGCCCCTCATGATCCTTGGAGCTTTCTCCTGAGCTTCTTGTGAGGTTAACGCATACATCCTGTCATTTTGGCTGTTGAAAGTCTCTTCAATAGTGAAACATTTTACATCAGAGAAAAGGATCTGTGTGTGGCGATTGTCTGCGTAATTCTGCAGCAAATGTTTCGCTTTTAGCACCCTCTGCTGCTTCAGTTGTAAGGTGAGGAAGTGCCCTGTACGCCGCCGGTAAGCTCGCACCCTTAGGTCACTTCGCAGCACGCGTGACATCGATATTCTTGAGATGTTCAGATCACGAGCCATCACTATGATTGTTTTCTGACAGGATTTCGTCGAATACGGGCTGCCACTGCTTCCGCCAGGCGAGAAGTCCTCACGGTGTGCAGCCGACTCTTTCTGTGGCGGTCAGCGACGGTCACAGTCTCAAGGAACCTTTTTCTGGTCCGGTAAACCAAAATTCGGCTGATTTTCAGCTTCTTCAGCATGTTGAAAATCTCGGAAGTTCATTTTCCAACTTCGTGCGGGGCTATTACAGCAAGACAATTCTCATAATCGCCCCACTCCATGGCAAGTACTTCACGAAACACGTTATCTCCTCTGTGACTCAACGCACAATGATTCACTAGCAACCAGCAACTTCGTGCCTCCTGACTGGTCAGTGACGTTGCACACCGGTTGCGCGCCATCTGTCGAACGTTTGTAACAGTATTTATGCCAAGACTGGGTGCATTGTATTATCGGCTATCTTGAAGTGTTGTACAGGCACTAGCGGATCCAGCTGAGGGGGCGACTAGGTCGATCGTCGCTCCCCTCCCCCTTCCCTAAAAAAGACTTTTCGTTTTTAAATGGCCAATACCGTAAGTAATTAATGTATTTATTTTTGTTAAATTATAGTAATAAATGCAGATTTCCGTAAAAATCTTTATAGCGATAAAAATTTGCTGAGAATTTTGAGATTAAATGTTCCATTCTACCTTCAGAGAGGAAGAGAGAGAACACAGAAAGAAACCAAAACAAAAACTGGAGTTTCAGAAACAGAAGCTGACAGCTGAAAGGAAAAGAGATTTTGGCTGATCACGAAAAGCAATGGGTGTGCTTTGTTTAATTAACATTGCCACAAACGTCAGAGCGAAAGTGGCCAGTAAGGCAATGAATGACACAGGAAGGACCAGTGACGGTTCTAGAAAAAACAAGAAAGATTACACCGAATTTTCGGGTGTAATAAGCACGTCTTTTGAATCCGTTCTGACGCAGATTAAATTTATCAAAGCTATTCAAAGGCAATAGAACCGGTATGGAAAACAATAGTATCTGACGGAAGAAAGAAGTTTTTCAATCGGGTCTTTAATCCCTCAGATATTGGTGTAAACGGAATCTTGAGCTTACGAACTCTTAGAAACAGAGTTATCGACAAAAATAAGATGTGACTTTACGTCCCCTGGTGAGAAAACCATGCATTATTTTAGAAAAAGTATTCTCAAAAGGTTTATTCATATGAGCGGTATCGGTCCAAGAAAAAAATTTAGTCGAGTTTTCAGGAGCCCAGATTTTGCTACAAATACATCAGAAGCAGAAGTTAACACTTATGACCCCTGGTGGCTAAACCATTCTTTACAAAACATTAGAAATTATGTGAAAAATATTTTCCATCAGGTCTTGCATGCGATAAAGGAAGAATTTTTCAAATCGGAGTTTTAGGAGCAGAAAATGCAATTTACCTTTATGCGCCCTAGGAGAAAGTCTTAAATGGTTTATGTGAAATTTTTGAATTTATTGGAAAAGCATTTCGCATCGGAAACACTATCCAACAACGAAGGAATTTTTCAAATTGGACTTATAGAAGTAGAGATATTGACAAAAATAAGATATACATCGACGCGCCCTGGCGTAGAAACCATGAATTATTTCAAGAAGAAAGTGTTCCTAAAAGGTTTGTCGACATGAGTAGCATCGGTCAACAAAAGACTTTTTTTTCAATCGAGATTTTAGAAGCTCATATTTTGCTGCAAATACATCAGAAGTGGAAATTAAGACTTACGCCACCTGGTGGCCATACCATTTTTTTTACAAAAATTAGAAATTATGTGCAAACGATTTCCCATCAGGAGCTGTATCCGGTGCAGAAAGAATTTCTCAAATCGAAGATTTAGAAGCAGAGATATAGGGAGAAACGCAAATTAGCTTTACGCCCCCTAGCGGAAAGTCTATGAATTACTTGAAAATTTTGAAATTATATGAAGCACATGTCATACTGGAAACACTATCCAACAAAAAAGGAATTTTTCAAATCGAACCCCTAGAAGTAGAGATATTGACAAAAATAAGATATACATCTACGCTCCCTGGGTGGCCAAACCATTTTTTTACAAAATTAGAAATGATGTGCAAACGATTTCCCATCAGGAGCTGTATCCGGTGCAGAAAGAATTTTTGAAATCGGAGATTTTTTTTTTAAATTGGAGGTTTAACGACCACCGTGAGCAACTCAATGGGCTATAAGCAGTCGCCCGTCCTTAATTTAGGGGTCACTGGTTCCAGGGAAGGGAGAGAGCCAGTGCCGTAAGACAAACACAACATCCATGCCTCACCGGGATTCGAACCCGGACCCCGTTCGAAGGAATCGTCAGAGGCCATCGCTTAGACCACTGCGCCACCGGGGCGGCATCGGAGATTTAGAAGCAGAGATATAGGGTGAAACGCAATTTACCTTTACGCCCCTAGCGGAAAGTCTATGAAATACTTGAAAATTTTGAAATTATATGAAAAACATGTCACACGGAAAACACTATCCAACAAAGAAGGAATTTTTCAAATCGGACTCCTAGAAGTAGAGATATTGACAAATAAAGATATGCATCTACGCCCCCTGGCGGAGAAACTGTGGGATATTTTAGGAAGAAAATATTCCGAAAAGGTTTATCGATGTGAGTGGCATCAGTCCACGAAAGAATTTTTTCAATCGATATTTTAGAAGCTCAGATTTTATGATAAATGCATCAGCAGCAAAAATTAACACTTACAGCCCCTGGTGGCCAAAGTATTCTTTACCAAAAATTCGAAATTATATACAAAATATTTTCCTTTAGAAGATGTATCCGCTGAAAAAAAGATTTTTCAAATCGGAGTTTTAGGAGAAGAGTTATCGGAAAAAAATGTAATTTACTTTTACACCCCCTAGCGGAAGATCTATGCGTAATTTGAAAAGGAAACTATATCTAAAACTCTTCGACATAAATGGAATCGAAAGACAAAAGAATTTTTTCAATCGGATGTTTAGAAGCAAATATGTGGATTAAAACGTAATTTTGAATTCGACATCATCTGCATTTACGCCCCCTAGCGGCAAAATTGTACATCGTAAAAAAACAAACGAAATGAAGGATCATCATTCGCATATTTCAAGCTTCCGAATCCAAAAACAATTTTTCAAATCAGATTAATAGTTGCAAAAATACCGTGGGTACAGACGGACGGACGGACAAACCGATAACAGAAGCACGATCTTTTTTTACAAAAGACGTGCTAAAAATGGGGGGAGGGGACAAATTCGTGCATGTGCATGTAATTTGTTAAAATTAATATGTAATTCCAAAGAGAAAAAAATCCGGTTATATTTGGAGGGGGCCGGGGGCTCTCGGGTCCCGGACTAGAACTGCCAATGGGAACAACTTGATGGCGTGAAATAAATGGAAGTTCTTTCCGAAAGAGGTGGGAATCATGCGTTGCGAAATAATAAACGAACATTTTAAAATGGAATTACCGATCACATTGCTCTGGAATGATTCAGTGATTCAAACGGGAAATTATTGCGTCAAATGTAGCCTCCCGAATAGAAGAGCTCAAATTTATTTTGAAAGATTCTATCCAGACTTTGTATTTAACAAGAACGGTGATCGTTTCCTCTCAGGGCAGGAAATTGAATTCCAGGAATACAGTGCTGGTTTTTCAGTTGTTTTTTCCCCACTTCGTAATTTAGAAATTCTGCACTTTTTTTTTTTTTCGACGGAAAATATTTAAAAAGCCGTGCAATGTCAGGGATGGGCAGCTCTGCCAGTTTGTGTGTGTGTGTGTGCGTGTGTGCACGCGCCTATAGGAATGAGACACAGAGAGAGAGAGAGACCATCACCGAAGGATGTCTTTCTCTGTCCCTTTTTTTAGGCCAGAGCAACCGTCCCCTCTAAGTTAAACATCTGGATTCCCCCCTGTGTACAGGAAATTGCATAATGTCTGTGTGGACCCCTTAACACTAAACAGATTATAGCTATCAAGATAAGTTGTATATTTAAGTGTTTTTGAAATAATACTATGACATAGGCGTAACTAGGTGTTCCTGCATCCGGGGCAAACCACAAAATATTGAGCCCCCGTCTGTCTCTCTACTTTATACATATACACTACATTGACAAAAATCACCGGGCACCTAGAAGAGAAACACAACATAGCATTTATTGACATACATTAGTACGGTGTCGGTCCACCTTTGGCCTTAATGCATGCACTGACCCTTTGAGACATGCTTTCGACAAGGTTTTCGACATCGATAGGTATGCGCTTCCATTTAGTACATAATGCTGCCGATAACTGTTGCTTAGTAGTAGGCCTTGGTTCCAAACTTCTTATGCGGCGCTCTAATTCATCCCATAGGGGCCCAATGGGATTAAGATCAGGGCTATGTGCTCGACAGTCCACACACGACACGGAATTATCGTCAAACCACGCCGTAAGAGTCCTTGCTTTATGGCTCGGTGCATTATCCTGCTGGTACCAACAGGGTTCGGTTCCATAGTATTGCCACAGAGTTGGTAGGGCATAATTCTCCAGAATATCAAGGTAAACGTGCTGGTTAACAGGTTTGTCCACGATAACCAATGTGCCGGGACCATACCACGAAAAACACCCCACACGAGTACACTGCCAACTCCAAACTTGACCGTAGGAACAGTACACTGTGGTAAATAGCGTTCCACCGGCTGCCGCCATACCCACACACGGCCATCAGACTCATGGATCGTGTATCTGGATTCATCAGTCCATGGGATCCGTTTCAATTGATTTACGGTCCATGATAAATGTTCTTTACACCATGCTAAACGACGAGTAGCATTCCGAGTGGAGATGAAAGGCAGCCGCACGACCACGGTAACCCATGGAATGAAATTCTCTGCGAATGATACATGATGTACATACCGAGGTTCCAGCATTTTTACTCACCTGTACAATGGGGTCTTGTGCCGTACTCCATAGATTAGCTGTAAGGACTCTCCTGAGGCGTCGACGTCCTCTATCACTGATTTTCTTTGGTGTGCCAGTTCGTTTCGCAACTTCAGGCACGCCATATGTCTTCCACTTATTCAGTACATCCAAAACAGTTGACTTGGGTATGTTTAAACGCCTCTGGGTTTCTCTTATGGACAACCCACTAATATAACACCCAGCAATCTTTCCTTTCTCAAAGTCAGTTTTCTCCCGCCGCGACATTTTCACTCAACCTCACAGTACGATATGAACGCGGTCAGTTGTAGGATACCGTTTGCAGTTGTATCGCGCATCTTGATAACTCAGCGGATCCGTTCATTGGCTTTTAAAGGGGTGTCCGATGACTTTTGTCAATATAGTGTATATAGAGAGAGGGAATTATCGTATTATATTTGTAACTGGGTGAAAGCCCGTCAGTAATGACGGGGGAAAATAAGGTATGTAGAGTAAAATTTTAACAACCAGGTATTCTTTTTGTTTGTAATGTCCAAACGTGAAAGTATTGTTTCAAGAACATTACAACAACAACAAAGTATACTGGTTGAAGCAGGGATTTGACAATTAAAACAGGCAAGCGCTCTTTCCACTGCCCCACCAAAGTGGGACAAACGTTCAGATAAAGGAAATTATTTTGTTTGTGATAATGTCAGGCTGTGCGATACATTCATCGACAAAACAAAATTAATGTCATACCCCAGCGTTACCTCTACGCGGGAGGCACAATCAAACCGTGACCGTTTGTGTAGCTTTTTGCAACTGCTTGGAAGTTCGGACCTTCGGTACCTCATCAAATGGACCGAACTTAGTTGGCAGTAGTGGCACGCAGCGAGAGAAATGATAGAATAGCCCCCAAAGAATCTTCATTCAACAATGCGAACAATATCCTTATCTTGCAATGTATATGTATAGTCCATCCAGTAAAACCACGGGCCAAATTGTTGTCGGCGAAAGCCGTAGTTCTTCTTTAGTTCGAAGGACCATATAACCGCTTCTCCATTCCTGAATGTATAAAACTACAATCCTCTTAACATTTTGAGAAATAAATTCAAATTTTAAGTGAACCAGAAACTGGTGAAAAAGTTTCAATTCCAATTTCAATCAGACTGCTAACAGTGACTTTTGCGCCCTCTCTCTTGAGCTGCGCCCGGGGCAGCTTCCCCGTCTGCCCCACCCTATAGACTATAAAACAATATTATTTCACCGTTTGTTAAACATAATTGAAAGGGATTTTCATTTTATAGCGCAAAAGCCATTTGCCAGTGGCGATTATCGAACACGCATCCTCTGCTCCCGAGCCGAATGCTTTCCCGATTAAGCAACACCGACGAAGTTTGTCGCTGCAACTTTGCCGACATCTGCGCGGCAATGCGTTATATCCCCCACCCCGATCCTTTGAGAAAGGGCTTGAAAGTAATCGTAGGTTTCCGAATCAGCCGGCAAACCACGCTTGAAGGAGCTCACTTCAGAAGAAGGAATTCTGACTAATTCCAGACGATGTGTAGAACGAACATCACACAGTTTTTCATTTTTCAATGGACGGGAGATTCTTTTACACTCGGGGACCAATATGAAAACCCAAATTTGCTCGTGAAGGAGCACGAAATCTCATTATTCTGCTCCGTAGCCGAAGGCTCTCCCAATTAAGCTACACCGGCAGGTGGTTATCACTGCTCTTGCCGTCTTGACATGCACACTGTTAAAAATTTTGTGGTAGATTGCACAGAAGAGCGGTGCTACACCAGCTGCACCGCTTTCTGAGAAAAGATACACCATTGTGTGGCGCAAACAAAACCCCAAAACATGGTGAAACTTTGCACCACAAAACCCCAAAACATGGTGAAACTTTGCACAAGGTTGTACCACATTGTAGTGCAATATTTCATCATGTTGTTTGGTTTTGTTTGTACTACACAGTGGAGTATCTTTTCTCAAAATGTGGTGCAGCTGGTGTAGCACCACTTTTTGGTACAACATATAACAACATTTTTAACAGTGAGTACGTCACACATATCTACCCCTCCTTGAGAAAGGAGGGGCACAACATCTCAGGTTTCAGATCCGCCGCAAACCATGTTTGAAATAACACTCGGTGGAAGAAGGAATTATCAGTAATTCCAGACGATGTGTGGAGGAAGCATCACACATTTTTCGAAGTGAATAAAGAATTCTCATTAATTCCAGACGATGTGTGGAAGAAACGTCACTTATTTTTTACGCTTTCTAACCGTAGGTTGAAGAAGCGTAAATGCTCCAGCTTTGTCCGTCAGTCTGTCCGTCCGCACCATAACTCGCGTAAAAATGGTTCGATTTCCATGAAATTTTAGTATGTGGTAGGGGACCACCTGGTGAGGAACCCTATTGAAAATGGGCGAAATGGGGTCAAAGGTCAGAACATAGGAGCGCGATCCATTTCATTGCCCTTATGCGTCATATTCCGTAAAAATGGCTCGATTTCGATGAAATTTTAGTATGTGGTAGGGGATCACCTGGGAATGAATCCTATTGAAAATAGGAGAAATGGGTTCAAAGGTCAGGACATAGGAGCGGGATCCATTCCATTGCTCTTATGCATCATAACTTACGTAAAAATGCTTGGATTGCGACAAAACTTCATCATATTGTTCCGGAAGTGTACTGAACCGATTCTGTTGAATATCATCGAAATGGGGTCAGAGGGCAGGACACAGGAGCGAGATTTATTCCACAGCCATTATCCTCATACCTTGACTAAAAATGCTTCTATTGCGACAAAACTTTAGTATGTTGTTCCGGAGGTATACTGAACCTAAACTGTTTAATACATGTATCATCGAAATTGGGTCAAAGGTCAGGGCACAGAAGCGAGATTTATTCCACAGCCATTATCCTCATAACTTGAGTAATAATTTGAGTAATGATTTCTGGTATGTTAGAAAACATATCATAATCAATGCATTGCAGGATTTTACTAACTTGTTTGAAGAACTCAACGGCCTGTAGGTCCATTTTTACGTTCGAGCAAAAATGTCAAAGCACAAATTTGCCGGTGGCGGAAATCGATCCCTCATCCTTCTGCTTCAGAGCCGAAGCTTTCCCAATTAAGCTACACCGACGAAGTTTGTCACTAGATCTTCGCCGTCTTGACATGTTCGTCACCTCTGAGGTAGGAGAACGTCACAAGTTTTAAAAATCTCGATTTTCAAAACATTCCGTTGCTTTGAAAAACCATGATGAAAAATTAACAGCTGGCTACATTACTCAAAGAGGCTGAAAAAAGAAGTGGAAACTGAATTCTGTACAGGGAGTGAAAAAGGCAAAATCGAAGTACTTAGAAACTCGGGAAATTTCTGTATAAAAACGGAAAAAAAAAAACGAAACTTACATTTTTGTAGAAAAACAGAGTTAGCGGCAACGGAAAATCTATCAAAGTACTCAAAATCTATCAAATACTCGTTATTAGAAATTTTTCGAAACGGAAAATTCGTTTAAACTCGGAGACGCACCTGCAACTTTGCTGAACATTATTTTCAGGAATTTTTCCGTTAATTCACACCGCTTATTTTTTACAGCGTACAGTATTTCGCATTTATGTATTTACCGTATGTTTCTTCATTTAATCTGCAGACCGTGAAATTCAGGTAGAGAAAAAAAAATCATTGTACAATGCGCAGCGGCTATTAATGCGCACGCCCCGAAATTCTGGGGGAAAAAAATTGCTGTTTACCGTTTAATCCGTACCCACGATGTTGATTCCGAATCATAATTTCCTACAGAAACGTTGTGACTCACGAGACGACTCAGCAATCCAACGAAAATGGGTAAAAAAAAAAAAAGGAAACATTCTTATTAAAAAAAAACTGAAAACCCTTTAATTTTAAAATGTTTTTCTGTTACTTTCAAGTGAATAAAGAACAAAAATTAGGAGCTTTTTCAATAACGCTACCATTGCGTGGTTTGACCTGTTAGCTCCGTAGTTAGATTCCGTGATATGCAGATCTGTAGTTATACCTGGAACGTGTGTAACTCTGAGCTTCCCACAGCAGGTGATCGTCCGCTAGAGCAAATAATAACTGGCCTTTTTGAGTTGCTTCCTATTTTGCATCAAAATGCTCGTAAGTACAAAAAAAAAAAACCTTCCTTCCAACTGTTCAGTTGTTTGCGGACCTCCATCTTCGTAATGCGTTAAGGTGGACGCCTAGTGATTTTGCTTCCTATACTTCCAATGGACAAACTTCTGTACACATTTTCTTCACAATTAATGCGTTCCCAAGGAAGAAAATTTGAACATCGATCAAAATAACTTTATATTATAACTTGTAATACTTAATATTTTCTAGAACATAACCATAATTATATTAAAAATTAATAACTTTTCCTTTGGTGTTGAGACCAGAAAAAAAATGGCGCGACCTGTACATTGATGATGTCAGTAGACAAACAAATGTTGGATTGCTTAATTATGGTTATGTTTTAGAAAATATTAAGTATTCCAAGTTATAATATGAAGTTCTTTTAATCGATGTTCAAATTTTCGTCCTAGGGAACGCATTAATTGTGAAGAAAATGTGTACAGAAGTTTGACCATTGGAAGTATAGGAAGCAAAATCACTACACGTCCACCTGAAGGCTGTCTTTGAATGAGTGTTAGGATTCATCTCAGGGGTGCCGACTTCTGCAAACAAAGTATTGGGGGAGGGGGCAGACGTGAAGAGATCAGACGTTGGAGGGGCACGTCTCTTCCATGGTCACGAGGAAGTTATAAAAGGGGGGGGCAAAAGATAAACTACGAAATTCGACGTATATTTTAAAATGCAATTGTAATTGCTCTTTAGCAAATGAACGAGGAAACAGAAATATTCTTTTGATGTATATTAATATTTTTAAAAAGAAAATTCCACCTGTGATTTCATAAAAATATCCAGAGATTTTATTTCCAAGGTTTTGTTAAAAATATGAGAAATTAGCTGGGTTACCTAAACAAAGAACAAGAAGCGCAAAACATGAATAGAAAAATAAAGGCGCTGGAGATTATACGTTTCTGTATTTTATTTTTGATAATTGTTTTAAGAATTTACCGCGTGTAACGAGAACATGTCAAACACTATTAATACGGGGGCAATCCAGTTTCTTATCAAATGAGCAATGCTAAGAATGGAAAAAAGTTTTTGTTTAGTCTGTTATTTATTAATTCCTGGAAATATATCGCTTAGGCCTCATAAGGTGGAGCATGATCCATCTTATGAGGCTAAAGCGATTATTTAATTAAACAGCACCAAAAAAAAAAAAAAAAAAAAAATTATGTGGGCACTGCCCCCCAAGAAAAATTATAGACAGGGCAATATTTATCTTGCCCCCTTAGTCGGCGCCTATGGTTCATCTTCTACCCTATATCTGCAATCCCAGTGGCGTACCTGGAAAACTTGGGGCCCCTCGCAAAAAATATTTTTGAGGCCCTTTTGTGAAAACGTGTTTGCATTTAATTATTGAAATTTTCAAAATTTCATATCATTAACTAGATTTCGCAGGCGTGTTTTGATGATTCAAATTCTTTGGAATTTATATATACTTTTTGTAAAACCAAAATTATTACACTTTATTGGGTGCAACACAAACGTACACGTTCTAATTAAAATGGTGGCCCTAGTACTATACCAATACAAAGTATTACGCCAAAGTTAATCACACCATGTAAATTTTATTCACACGCCCTTACGGCGGTTACGAAACACGTAACCGCCGTGAGGGCGTGAAATGTCTAACGACCTTTTCCGATTTATCCGAAAATGCAGAACATAAGTAAGCAAATCAAAAAGAATTGTGGCACGAAAAGAGTAAAATTACTTAAATTATTTACTCTGGAATATTAAAAAAAGCACTTAACATAATGTCACAATGTTTTGCACGTAGTAAAAGTGTTTGCTTTTGCCTCTCTTATAAAAACAAGTTAGTAAAATAATGCAATGCATTAATGATACGCTTTCCAACATACCAGAAATCATTACTCAACTTATGAGGATAAAGCTGTGGAATAAATCTCGCTCCTGTGTCCTGACCTTTGCCCCCATTTCGATTATATTCAACAGAACCGGTTCAATATACCTCAGGAACAACATTCTAAAGTAGTGCTGTAATAGAAGCATTTTTACGTAAGTTATGACGCATAAGGGCGATGGAATGGATCCCGCTCCTATGTCCTGACCTTTGACCCCATTTCGTCCATTTTCGATAGGGTTCGTCCCCAGGTGGTCCCCTACCACATACTAAAATTTCATCGAAATCGAAATATTTTTACGCGAGTTATCGTGCGGACGGGAAGACGGACAAAGCTGGAGCATAGACGCTTCTTCAACCTACTACTTGGAAAGCGCAAAAAATGACACAGGTCTCTGTTTTTATCGTTTCCTCGAAGAACGCCTTTTAGCTCATTATATTCTGAAGAATGCGTGGTTATGTACGAGGATAGATCCAAAAAAAAAAGGTTACAAGCAGCAGCATTGGAAAAGTAATTAGTGTGGAGGGTACATTTGTTGCCCAGAGTGGAGACAGATGGCGCTAGTTGTCTGACAGCGGTTGTTTGGGAAGTTAGTGCAAGTTCGCAGACGCGTGAGAGCGATTGAAATGGCAAGACGTTTAGAAAAGTGGTCCCGCTTGAAGGTGCGAGCCGTAATTCGGTTCTTATGGGCAAAGAATGTGTCCGCATCTGCAATTCGCAGTCAAATAGTGGAAGTTTATGGTGAAGAAGCAATCAGCCGACGACATGTAGCGAAATGGTGTCGCTCTTTTCAATCGGGCAGAGAGGATGTGGAAAACCGCAACAGGGAAGCGAGCGGCCGTCCAAGTTCGTCAACGACAGAAATCAACACGGCACGAGTTGACGAAATGATTCAAAATGATCGACGAGTAACTTTGCGTGCAATGGTGTCAGAGCTGGGACTCAGCTATGGTACCGTTCAGCGTATCGTTTCTGATGTTTTGGGATATTCCAAGGTTTGTGTCCGCTGAGTACCACGTGCGTTACCGAAGAGAAGAAAGCCACACGAATGATGCGCAGCCTCACGTTTCTGCAGCGTTACCATGCCGACGGCCAACCGGCAGTTCATTGATCACATCGTTACTGGGGACGAAACTTGGCTTCATCACTTCGTCCCCACAACCAAAAGAGCCAGTATGGAGTGGAAACACGCTGGATCCCCAACGAAAAAGAAGTTTAAGGTTACACCCTCTGCCGGTAAAGTTATGGCAACCATATTCTGGGATGCATGCGGTGTTATCCTTATCGAGTATCTGGAGCGTGGCTATACCGTTAATGCCGATCGTTATTGTGCCACTTTGAGATTACGTGAAGCCATCCGACGCAAACGGCCTGGCATGTTGAGTGATGGTGTCATCTTCCTGCATGACAATGCCAGGCCCCATACTGCACGCAAAACTCAAGAATTGCTGCAAAAGTTCAAGTGGGAAGTCTGGAGCCACCCCCATACAGCCCAGATTTGGCACCCAGTGACTACTTCCTTTTTCCGAAATTGAAGGAACACTTATCTGGAAGAAGGTTCTTTTCCGACAGTGATGTGAAAACAGCTCCCGAGAACTGGGTCAATGGGCAGGGACGTGATTTCTACCGAGCCGGGTTAAACAAGTTGGTCATGCGTTCCGATAAATGCCTGAACAGATTTGGTGATTATGTGGAAAAGTGATTGGCAAGTATGCCTCATAATTCCCTTTTGAATTTTCTGTCTATTGTTAATCAATCATTTTTATGACCCTTGTAATCTTTTTTTTTTTTTTTTGGATCTATCCTCGTATAAAGAAGTGTAATATACCTAGGTATAACGCCTTATTCTCATTGATATAAAAACTTAATTTATTCAACTGATATTTCATTCACTTTCTCTTATTATAATATACATGCATAGGAACTATTGCTATGACTGTGAAAAGGGGCCTCAAGTCTTCTGGAATAGCTGCTTACCCGTCACCCGGTTTTTATAAACTAAAGCAAAAATGAGTTCTAGAATATTTTACTTATTCACTGAAAAAAAAAAATACCAAATATTTCTTTTCTTTTTAATATTTTATTCAAAGCTGCCGTCAAAATTTCCTGGCTATATTTTTAACCAGATTCATATGGAGTTACCGCAAAATTAAAAAAAATAATCCTTCTTCTGAGGCTAGAGGCCCTCTTACCCATGAAGCCCCCAGCACTGGAATTGTGGGGACTATCAGTACACCCATGATCGATTTCAATTTTGCTCATATTGATGCGCATCCGAGCGGTTATTCTTAAAAAAAAAAAAAAAAAGGATTGAGTAGATTTTTTCGCGAAGACCACTGTAATGGGACGTGCATTTACTTAAACTTACTTTTACTATTACAAGACTATCCACAAATCAACTGCTAGTATTGCTGGCACATAAATACACTTTGATTTAGACATTCATATTTACATAATTTATATAAGATAATGAATTACCCCGAATCATGGTTATTGACAGGTCACTACGACCTGTCAATAACCATGATTACGAGCGATTACGAGCAACGAGCGATTTCGAGACTGTCACTCAAACAAACGTCTTGTTACGGGTCTACTGAATACGAGTATCTGTTTTTGTCTTTATAGACTGTACTTCTGAACAATAAACATCCGGCACTTAAAAATCAAAGGATGTTACTTACGGTCCTTTTTTACGCTTTCCAACCGTAGTTTGAAGAAGCGTATATGCTCCAGCTTTGTCCGTCCGTCCGCACGATAACTCACGTGAAAATGATTCGATTTCGACGAAATTTTAGTATGTGGTAGGGGACCACCTGGGGACGAACCCTATTGAAAATGGGCGAAGCAGGGTCAAAGGTCAGGACATAGGAGCGGAATCCATTCCATTGCTCTTATGCGTCATAACTTGCGTAAATATGGTTCGATTTCGATGAAATTTTAGTATGTGGTAGGGAACCACCTGGGCACGAACCCTATTGAAAATGGGAGAAATGGGGTCAAAGGTCAGGTAGGGCATAAGAGCGGGATATATTCCATTGCCCTTATGCGTCATAACTTGCGTAAAAATGGTTCGATTTCGATGAAATTTTAGTATGTGGTAGGGAACCACCTGGGCACGAACCCTATTGAAAATGGGAGAAATGGGGTCAAAGGTCAGGCAGGGCATAAGAACGGGATATATTCCATTGCCCTTATGCGTCATAACTTGCGTAAAAATGGTTCGATTTCGATGAAATTTTAGTATGTGGTAGGGAGGCACTGGGGACGAACCCTATTGAAAATGGGTGAAATGGGGTCAAAGATCAGGACACTGGAATGGGATCCATTCCATTGCCCTTGTGCATCATAACCTACCTAAAATGCTTGGATTGCGACAAAACTTTATCATGTTGTTCCGGAAGTATAGTGAACCGGTTCTGTTGAATATCATCGAAATGGAGTCAAAGGTCAGGACACAGGAGCGAGATTTATTCCACAGCCATTATCCACATAACTTGAGTAATAATTTCTGGTATGTTGGAAAGCTTATCATAATCAATGCATTGCATGATTTTACTAACTTGTTGCGATATATAATCCAACAACACCACCTCCGTGCCAGCTCGTTCAATATCCGACAACCAGTTCTGTAGTCGTAAAATCAGCAGAGTGTATTATACTATGTGCAAATCCTATAAAATCAGAGGTTATACTTCATGGATAAAAAAAAAAGAAAAAGAAAAAGGCACGGTATCCTCGTGGGGGTACCGTGCCTTTTTAACAATTATGACTATGAGCTCACTTACCGCTATGAATAAAGTATCTTCTCCTCTCTCCTGTCAATTATGACATGTTGAACAGCATGCACAAGATTATTTCAATTTTTATTGAAATGTAACCCATAAAGCAGTGGTCTGATCGATGGCCTCCGATCATTCGTCCAAAAGGGGTCCGGTTTCGAATCCTGGTGAGGCATGGATGTTGTGTTTGTCTTACGGAACTGGCTCTCTCCCTTCCCTGGAACAGTGATCCTAAATTAAGGACGGGCGATTGCTTATAGCCCATTGCGATACTCATGGTGGTCGTTAAACCTCCAATCAAAGAAAAAAAAGCCTGAGGAGAAGTCTTTACAGCACTGTTCTTCTCTATGGAAGAAACTGTTGAGGTACTATCAATTGCTGAACGATGATTCATTAACCGAGAACTTACATATTTTTTTGGATTACATCTTTCAATGGGCGGTCTATTTGAATTTATGAACATCAGGTTAGATACATTGGAGATTAACAAAGATGCTCTGAGGTCGGTTATAATTGTTATAGGGTGCAGCCGAACTTGTGGAAAATTTTATATTTCATTTATGCGGTAAATTTGTGTTTCGATGTAACTGCAAGGCGGCACTCATAGCTATAATTAATTACGGTAATTGATCCTCCAATTTGTTCATCACTGCCATTGTTAAAATTTGTTCATTTTTTGATAAGTGCATAATTCGCAGCCTTCTGGCAAACGAGAATTGTGAAAGGCCACATGGCGACAGACCATCTCTATTTCGAACTGATAGCAACAGTCTTGTGCATTTTCAACTCTAACGAACGTCTGCAAAACTCACCCCCAAAATTCCCTCTTGAAGCCAAGAGACATTCTGGTGGTTGCATTTTTCTCCGAACTGAACGGGATAAGTGGAGAACCGACTACCACATACAGTTGAAAACAAGGTGATAAATCCCTCTTCAAGTGGCTAAGAGAAGCCCTGTGACAGGACAAAGAGGAGAGAACCGAGGAAAAGAGAAAAACAAGCGGCGAGGCATTCGGAGGGCGGATTCGAAGGCAAAGACACGCACGAGAACAGCACCAGCGAGGTGCATGGAACCAAGGCCTGAGAGCTGACCGCTGGGAGAGCCTCGGAAAAAGAAGCAGAGAAGCAAGTAAGGAGGGCTATGAATGATCCCCTCTTAAAACGAGGACATCTCAGTCCTTTGGACTTCTCGACCGATACTAGGTCGACATTAGTGCATTTTTGCCTAGGATGTCTACACACGAAAACAGGCAGGATATTTCTTGCCACTTCTCTGCGCTGAGGACCTCAGACAACGGTTGCCAAGGTATGTGGTCTTTATATGTTCATTTGCTCATGACTTACAAGTGCCGTCGGACAGTGAACAGCGTATAGAACTCTGTCCCCTGTGAAAGGGAGTACGCACGACAGCGGAGGCCTCCAACACATTTTATTCGTGATTTTTATTTGTGTTATAGCCATAAGTCTTAAGAACTCTTCCCTGCTAATTTGGCATCAAGCCTACGCAGGTGTGTGTAATGGTATAGAGATATATATAGCTTATAATTAAACTGCGGCAGTCATGATAATTACTGTATCATTTTAATTGCTGGTACCCACGCTCGTACTCAATTATCGTTTTCTAAAGTGTGTATTTAAATGTTTTGGGTAATCTCTCACATATGTTTCCTTCGCTCTATTTGTTTATTGTGTATGCTAGAATTTCATCAGTGAACAGTGTTTGAATCAGTGTTAATTGTTAAATCAGAGTTAGATAAATCAGTGTTATCGTTTAATCAGTGATAAAGTGTTTAAATCACTGTGCATAATTAAGCTGCCGATAGAGCAGCCCACCATACATTCATCTCAGCAGATTTTTGTGCCACTTCATGGATCAAGGTGGCAGTGTATATAATATAACGTTGGATATTAAATGTCAAGCGTACGTGAAATGAGCGTTGGGTATCTTTTCGAGTGTGTGTGTGCGTTGCTGTGGTTTTCGGTAGATTGGGACGTGCTGGAGTTAAATCCAGGCATCCACGCCCAATCGCGGTACGGGTTTTGCGGGAAGTTAATAATTAATTTGTTATAATTAATTATGGGAGGTCATTATTAATTATTGGAATCAGATAATTAATTTGTTGTTGCATAATTTTCGGTTGTCAACGCAAGTAGGAAAACTTCTTGCTAGCCTCTAGCAGCAGAGGAGGAGAGCAAAATTTTTGACAAAATTTTCTTTAGTGTTTTTTTATTTTTATTTAGATATTTATTTTTTTCGGTGGAGATATCGGGTGCTTCACTGCAGGCGATACTTCACCCGGTGCCGCGGCCACATCAGCCTGTAAAGGTAAGATCGAACAATTGGTGCCGTGACCAGGATTCTTACTTGTTTGTACCTCCAAAGCAGAGCAACACACACAAACGTTCGGAATATTGCGAATTGACTGCCATATCAAATTTATTTCAGTACGAGCATATTTTAGCATATCATAAGTATTGTAAGCTTTAAGCATTTTTGTGTAAAAGACTGCCTTAGGTTAAGTGTATTTAAATATGGCAAAAAGGAGAGAAGCCGAACACCAAACCTACTGACTCAGATGATTCTGATCATCATGATGGGGAGGAACATAGCATTCCCACAGGAGAATCAACCGATCTGGTAACTAGTAATTCAGTAACAAGTATCGCAGGAGTGTCAGAGACTAGAATGACAGCTCCAGGTATGTTAATGTACAGCGGTGAACAGATAGCAGGATGCATTAATATGCTCAGATATTTTACAGGCACAGATCCTCTATATCGTGCCAAACATTTTTTTCAAGATGTAGAAAATGTAGCTACAGCAGGGAGATGGAGCGAACAAACAAAACTGGCAGTAGTAAAGTCGAAATTCAGGAAAAGGGCTGCAGAATTTTTGTCAGATAGTGATGAGCTGAGATTAGAAGGAATTTATGAAAATTTTAAACGTCTAGTGATCGATCGTTTCCAAGCGGAAGAACCTCTTGTTACTCGTATGAAACAATTCATGAGTTGTGTTCAAATGCCGGGACAAGATGTAAGACAGTATGCAACGCGACTCAAAAGTGCAGCGGCAAAATATTTTGGTCATACAACTGATATGTCAGAAGACATCAGGCAGCATAGGGATCAGACAGTGATGTGTCAGTTTGTGTCTGGTTTATCCGAATCTATCAGGCGCTGGGTTTTAACGAAGTGCCCAGAAACTCTAGAAGCTGCTATTCTCACAGCAATTCAGGAAGAAGATAATTTGGCGCTTATGAGTAAAAAGGCATCAGTAAATGCAGTAGAGAGATCGGAAACAAACCCAGGATCTGATTTATTAGCGCGTACTTTGGAAGAGATGGAAGCGACGGAAAGATCAGTGGGTCAGTTAGCCGTAAATTTTCAGGAAAGCGAAAATCGGAGACGAGAAAGAAACTCCAGAGAGGAAGAAAGTTTGCAGTTACTCAGGTTTCAGTCATCTGGGCTCGAACTCGTTCGACAGTATGGGGCAAATAATAATGAACGCAGAGGATCGGGTACTCGAAATCGCTCGCGCGCTGAGAACCAGCAAGCGCAGTACAGGGGCAACAGGATTGTGTGCTACGGATGCAGACAGGAAGGTCATGTGATCAGGCTATGCCCGAATAACGGTCGAAATAGGGATAGGGCAGAAACAACACCGAAACAGAGGTTTAGGAATAACAACGACAGAGATACTCATTATCAATCAACAGGAAAGTTTAGTGCTCAAGGACTCGAGCGTAAGAACAAACAGTTAAACTGAATCGGAGTCGAACTGTGAGAGGTAGTGCGGCTCAGAAATATTTAAAACCCTCTAAAGTGCGGTGCGTGTCTATGAAAAATGGGAATGATTTACCAATCATTAATGCGGATCTGGATGGGGATAAAATTAAAGTGCTAATTGACACAGGGTCATCAGTCACTTTATTAGCTAACGATGCTTATCGTAGATTAAAATTTCGCAGAAAGTTAAAATCTGTTGATTTAAATGTAAAAATCAAAAGCATCACAGGAGAAGTGATTCAAACGCTGGGTTGCTACGAGGTAAATCTGCGAATTAAGGGAAGAGACATATGGGTCAAGGCATTTGTGACAAAAAATCCCCTGAGTCAAAATTACTCAGCTTTGTTGGGAATAGATGCTTTACGAAACCACCGTCTTACGTTCGAAGCAGATACAAACCAGCTTCACTTCCCTGACCCCCATCTCAGCCACCCACCCCAGAGGAGCGGAGAGGTAATGATGTTTCCAGCAGACACCCCAGGATAGCAGCACTGACTCGTAAAACTTGCATTCCCCAACAGCGAAACTTTTCTCCAAGTGGCGCTTAGTAAACCCTCAGTGGGGAAAACAGAAGGAAGTATTATGTTCGAGCCATTACCGAGAGCACGCGGAAATAGGTTACTTTTAGTACGTTCAGTTAATAGTGTTTCGGCAAGCGGACTGTATGATGTAAGAGCGGCTAACCACAGTGATTCACCAATTTGGCTAAATAAACATACGAAACTCTTTCAGGCAGAACCAGTGGAAGTTAAGCGTTGTTCGCAAGGAACATCCCGAAAATCTCAACCAATCTCTGTGGAAGATTTTAAATTAGACCACCTGGAATTTAGCGAACGAGAGAAAATGCTAAATTTATTGCAGAAATATTCTGATGTTTTTGCACGGAATTCTTTAGACTTAGAAGGTACGGATCTTACACAGCATGAAATTCATCTCACGGATGATAAACTTATTAAGTTGCGTCAGTATACTGTACCACATGCCCTAAGACCCGAAGTAAAAGCTCAGGTAAACGAATTACTTGACGCAGGAATCATATCAAAATCAGATAGTCCCTACAGCTTTCCTATTGTTCTCGTGAGAAGCGGAAACTCTTATCGTTTCTGTATTGATTTTCGAAAATTAAATGAAATTACCCGAAAGGATAGCTATCCTCCCGAATCCAGCAAACTTTATCCTTACTGCATGGATGCAAGTATTTTTCAAAAATTGACCTTTTGGCTGGTTATCACCAAATTAAAGTTAGAGAACAGGATAGGCATAAAACTGCTTTCTCATACGAATTCGGACATTTCCAGTGGAATCGCTTGCCTTTTGGACTTTGCAACAGTCCGGCAACATTTGAAAGAGCACTTGATTCTCTATTTATGGACAAAAGAGATGATGGCATTTTGGTATATGTGGATGACATCTTGTGTGCCTCCAGGACATTGTCTGAACACCTTGAGAAATTGGAATTAATTTTCCAGAGATTAAGGAAGCACCATCTAAAAATTAAGCCCAGTAAGTGTGAATTTTTGGCGGAAGAAGTGACATAACTAGGGCACCTTTTAGATCGTCGGGGCATTAGACCTAACCCACAGAACGTGGAAGCTGTTCGGGAATTCCCTACTCCACGGGAAGTGAAACATGTTCGAGCATTCCTTGGAATGGCAGGATATTATAGGCGCCACATCAAAGATTTTTCGTCCATTGCCTTACCGCTAACAAACCTTACTAGGAGAAACGTGAAATTCATTTGGGGCGAACACTGCGAGAAATCTTTTCAAGAGCTGAAACATGCACTAGTGAGTGAGCCACTATTAATATTTCCTGATTTCAGCAAGAAATTTTTCGTCACCACAGACGCCTCCAAAGTAGCGATTGCCGGTATTCTCGAGCAGGAGGATGACTAAGGACACAGACATCCCATCGCTTACTTTAGCAGGAAACTTAATCCAGCTGAGAATAATTACAGCACGACAGAACAGGAAGCACTGGCAATAGTATCATCCATCACCCATTGGCGCGAATATTTGGTAGGTCAGCAGTTTACTGTTATTACCGACCATAGACCTCTAAAGTGGCTTATGAATTTGAAGACTCCTAATTCTAGACTGGTCAGATGGAATCTTAGTCTGTCGGAGTATAACTTCGATGTGCAATATCGACCAGGAAAGAAAAACACAAACGCCGACGTGCTATCTAGGCACATTGCGGCAGTGGAAGCCAATGATACAGTCGCAGTTGTACCACTTAATAACAAAACTCTGAAATCAGCACAAAGAACAGATCCTAAATTAGTTGAAGTAATTGATTGCCTTGAAGGGCGTGATTATTCAGCAGTCGACAAAATTACTGACACCTATTTTATGAGGGACGACCTTTTATTTCATTTTGCCTTACCAGCAAAAAACAGCCCACGGAAATTGATCGCAGAACAGTTAGTGATACCTGATAAGTTAAAATCAGAAGTGATGAAATCAGAACATGACGGACTATGCGCCGGTCACTTCGGTTTTGAAAAGACCCTTGGGAGAATTAAACAGAAATACTTTTGGATTAACATGTTCTCAGACATCAAGAACTACACGGCGAGTTGCGAACAATGCCTGAAACGTCGTGGTTTCAAAAAGAAGCAAAAAGCGGGTCTAATTACCCCGGAAATTGTATCTGTCCCATGGTCCAAAATTTCGATGGATATCGCTGGACCTCTTCCACTGACAGAGGATGGAAATAAATATTTATTGGTTGTCACCGATTCATTCACTAAGTACATCGAGCTGGTTCCATTAAAGACTATGCGATCTGCAGAAATTGCCGAAAAATTTGCTTCTAACGTGATAGCGCGTCACGGTGTCCCACATCTGTTACTCACGGACAGAGGAACAAATTTTTGTCCGATTTAATGACCGAGTTGTACCGTAAGTTTGGCATCAAAAAACTGAATACATCTCCATACCATGCACAGACAGACGGACAAGCCGAAAGACGAATTCAGACAATAATGCACTCTTTAGCAATTTATTGTTCCCCTAAGGGAAAGGATTGGGACAAGTATACAGAATTTGTGGCCATGTCCTACAGAAGCGCGACACACAGTGCTACTAAAGAAACAGCCAACTTTCTCATGTTTGGAAGAGATCTGAACATGCCAGGACAGTTGTTGAATGAGGAAATCTCTTTTAACTACGCTGAATCCCAGAGCTACGCCGAGAGCTTAGTCACGAGGATGCAAGAAGCGTATAAAATTGTCAAGGATAATCTGGAAGAGGCAGCCCAAACTTCCAGGGAATATCGAGCAAAGTCGGCTGTAGACAAACAGATCAAGATTGGGGACATAGTGTACCAGCACGACCCATCAGCATCCAAAACAAGGTCGCGAAAGTTGGCAAAACCTTCTATAGGACCTTTCAGAGTAATTGAGAAAACATCCCCAGTGAACTTTAAAATCGCCCCAGTAAATGATATGAGACGAACTCGACTCACACACGTAGACAGGATTTTCAAACCACCACAGAGAAGGGTGTTTGACACAGGGCAATTCCAAGATGAAAAGGGGGATGAGGAAATTTCGTCGAGCATAGGTATGCCAACCGCAGACGAAAGGCATCATGAAGCAGAGTTCTCAGAGCAGGATGATGACTGGGTGACGCCCGCTTGGCCGGTGATCGCAAGGGATATGCGCTGTTTTCAGCCGCATGAATCGGAAACACGTCAGGGGTTGGAAGAGACCGGGACGGCGGCCCAGCCTGCTCCCATGTTGGAGGACGCAGCAGCTCACGGAGGAGACGCAGAGGGGAGCAAAGAAAAGTCCCCCCCCCCCCCCATCATAACGAGAGCGTCGTTGAGACCCCGAGACGAGCACGGGAGAGTGGGGAAACCTCTCAGCTTTGGACATCAGGCTGAAGAGGAAAAATCCAGCGAAGAAATGGTTGCAGACGAGAAGGATACTGATAGCACAGAAATATACACTTGTGAGGAGGAAGATTTCGCGAGCCAAACTCAGGACCGCGCAGAAGTGCAGACCTAGATAAGAGGAAAGGTACGTTGAGTCCAAAAGGGTTTTCGTCGGACGCACATTGGCCCTCACCTGTGTAACTTATGTTTATATTCTTTTCTTGTTATGGGCAATGATGAATGGATCAGAGATGTTATCGAGACTTTCCCATTACCCTTGATATGTTTAAAATCCGGAATTAGACATGTCATGGAATATGGGAAAGAAAGAAAGAGGGAGATACCCATATTCTTCAATGAAAAAAAAATACATCCATTCTTCAATGAAAAAAAAAATACATTTTCCATTCTTATATGAAAAAAAATACATTCATATTTTTTTTTCTTTGGAAGGTAGAAGGATTGTTATAGGGTGCAGCCTAACTTGTGGAAAATTTTATATTTCATTTATGTTTTAAATTTGTGTTTCGATGTAACTGCAAGGCGGCACTCATAGCTATAATTAATTACGGTAATTGATCCTCCAATTCGTTCATCACTGCCATTGTTAAAATTTGTTCATTATTTGATAAGTGCATAATTCGCAGCCTTCTGGCAAACGAGAATTGTGAAAGGCCACATGGCGACAGACCATCTCTATTTCGGACTGATAGCAACAGTCTTGTGCATTTTCAACTCTAACGAACGCCTACAAAACTCACCCCCAAAATTCCCTCTTGAAGCCAAGAGACATTCTGGTGGTTGCATTTTTCTCCGAACTGAACGGGATAAGCGGAGAACCGACTACCACCCACAGTTGAAAACAAGGTGATAAATCCCTCTTCAAGTGGCTAAGAGAAGCCCTGTGACAGGACAAAGAGGAGATAACCGAGGAAAAGAGAAAAACAAGCGGCGAGGCATTCGGAGGGCGGATTCGAAGGCAAAGACACGCACGAGAACAGCACCAGCGAGGTGCATGGAACCAAGGCCTGAGAGCTGACCTCTGGGAGAGCCTCGGAAAAAGAAGCAGAGAAGCAAGTAAGGAGGGCTATGAATGATCCCCTCTTAAAACGAGGACATCTCAGTCCTTTGGACTTCTCGACCGATACTAGATCGACATTAGTGCACTTTTGCCTAGGATGTCTACACACGAAAACAGGCAGGATATTTCTTGCCACTTCTCTGCGCTGAGGACCTCAGACAACGGTTGCCAAGGTATGTGGTCTTTATATGAACATTTGCTCACGACTTACAAGTGCCGTCGGACAGTTAACAGCGTATAGAACTCTGTCCCCTGTGAAAGGGAGTACGCACGACAGCGGAGGCCTCCAACACATTTTATTCGTAATTTTTATTTGTGTTATGGCCGTAAGTCTTAAGAGCTCTTCCCTGCTAATTTGGCATCAAGCCTACGCAGGTGTGTGTAATGGTATAGAGATATATATAGCTTATAATAAAACTGCGGCAGTCATGATAATTACTGTATCATTTTAATTGCTGGTACCCACGCTCGTACTCAATTATCGTTTTCTAAAGTGTGTATTTAAATGTTTTGGGTAATCTCTCACATATGTTTCCTTCGCTCTATTTGTTTATTGTGCATGCTAGAATTTCATCAGTGAACAGTGTTTGAATCAGTGTTAATTGTTAAATCAGAGTTAGATAAATCAGTGTTATCGTTTAATCAGTGATAAAGTGTTTAAATCACTGTGCATAATTAAGCTGCCGATAGAGCAGCCCACCATACATTCATCTCAGCAGATTTTTGTGCCACTTCATGGATCAAGGTGGCAGTGTATATAATATAACGTTGGATATTAAATGTCAAGCGTACGTGAAATGAGCGTTGGGTATCTTTTCGAGTGTGTGTGTGCGTTGCTGTGATTTTCGGTAGATTGGGACGTGCTGGAGTTAAATCCAGGCATCCACGCCCAATCGCGGTACGGGTTTTGCGGGAAGTTAATAATTAATTTGTTATAATTAATTATGGGAGGTCATTATTAATTATTGGAATCAGATAATTAATTGTTTGTTGCATAATTTTCGGTTGTCAACGCAAGTAGGAAAACTCCTTGCTAGCTAGCCTCTAGCAGCAGAGGAGGAGAGCAAAATTTTTGACAAAATTTTCTTTAGTGTTTTTTTATTTTTATTTAGATATTTATTTTTTTTCGGTGGAGATATCGGGTGCTTCACTGCAGGCGATACTTCACCTGGTGCCGCGGCCACATCAGCCTGTAAAGGTAAGATCGAACATAATGTTCAATAAACTGAATCCTCGTTCGCATTCAGTTGTCGAACAAGGCAGAGTTGAAATCGTTCTTAAGAGGGGTTTTAAGTTTTGTGGTTCAACTTGGACGTTTTCAGTATATTCTCTCAGTCTCTGAATAGCTTGCATTTCATCAACATTAAAACGTCTACAGATTCGCCTTGTTTCTAGTTCTCCATATAGCGCACGTCGTCTGTTTTAATATTTATTCGCTCTAATGAAGAAATATCTTTAAGAAGTTGAACATTTTCACTGTTCGAATCTGAACACAGTCTTGATTTCATCCTGTCAACCGTGATTTGAATAAACTGGTTTGGTTTAGAGGTACAATTTTGTTGTTAGGAATCAATGGGATATTTAAAAAAAAAAATTCCTCGTTCGCTGCTAATGCTAATTGAGTTTTTCACCCAGGATTTTCTCCGAAGCTCTCTATAATTCGTATGGTTCTTTTTATTAGATGTTCAGCTCTTGGCAGCGATGTTGTTCGAGATTGAAGTTATGTTAATAATATGGAAACTGAAGGTATACGCTATTCTGTGAAAAAAAAAAAAAAAGCAGAGGATATACGGCGTATATCACCGTATACCCTCCACTACAGCCCTGCCGACACCACGTATTTGTTATCAAACTGAGTTAAGTAGTCTATAAACACACATAGACGCGCGCGCACTTTCACTGGTTTGGCTTCTGAAGCGTGGGTGTATCACTAAAGACACCCGTGCGATGTTCTTCGATGAAACGAAGCGTCGGCGTCGGCCAACAGCAGCGCAACCCCGAGTTTTTCGCTTAAAGATTTCGCCTTGCTCCTCGGATGATTAAAATTTTCGGATGCAACGGAGAACGTATTCAACCCCTAGATACTTGCCGCTCCGTCACGCTGGCGAATCGTTCTTACATCAGGCAAATTTCTTCTCCTCCGCTCTTTATTGGAGCCAAGCGTGCAGCTACTTTTTTCTTCCGTTGATTCCAACTATTCAGTAGAGCCCATGCACACTGGAACACAAGAATCTTAGGAGCACTCATACGCAGTGTTTATTTCAGGACTTTTTGGCCCTGAGGGGGGGCAAATGGAACCCTAGAGGAGGCGAGTTTTTCATTTGCTATATATATATAATTTTAACTACTATATTTATATATATAGAAGTAATTACTATATATCTACCACAGGGGCTCATTTAGAGAGGAACCCCCCCCCTCCGCGCCCTCCCCCTGAAAATGTGTCATTTTTTGGTTAAAATGCGACTTACATTACAAAAAAATGCCTTAATTTAATAAAAATGTATCGACTTCCATTGTAAAAAAAATGCTTTAACTTTTCTTCAATTTTTCATTAACTTTGGTTTTGTTCCAGATGGTGGATTTCAAAAATTTCCTATTTTCGTTCCTTCCCCTCCCCCCTCCCGAAGAAAAATTCTATATACATCTCTGATATAGTTATTACTTCTTCAAACATTTCAGGAATAACAAACTTTCTTCAGCTAAAGGAGGGAGTCGGGGAGGGGGATTCCGCAGGTTTGAAATTTTCATCTATTAAAATGCATTCAACGCACTCTTGATCCTGAATCACGATTCCCAGGCAATCAGGTATGATTAGTCTACTTATTATATTTTGAAGAATACCATGCGTCGTAATACAGTTTTCAATAAAATAAACTAAAACTAGTACCATTTGAACAAATATTAAAAAAAATATAATTGGAGAAATATTTGTAGCATAAAAAGAAACGAAACTTCCTTTTTCATCATAGCCTGAATTTATTAAAATTTAGCTCGGTATCCTAAAATGTCTCGGGGGGGGGTCTTTTCCGGGAGGGCTGCGCCCCCTGGATGTATGCCTGAAAGAAACACTGCTCATACGTTCGTTGGTCCCTCAGTATTACACGACTATTTCTTGACCCAAACCGCAACCTCTCCCATAAATCTGTCCTGCAAATGGCGTTCCCGACCTCCTTGTTTAGTCTACAACCCGGACATATCGGCTGAATCACGACTGTTTTCTTCGCCTTCGGGATTCCACACGACGGTAAAGCCTTTTGGGTGGTCCCTGCTTCACTTTGTTCAAAATCCAATGATAGGCAACGCATTAATTTATCAAATCATTAATGGCCGTCCCGGTGGCGCAGTGGTCTAAGCGATGGGTTATGACCTTTCGTCCGAGATGGGTCCGGGTTCGAATCCCGGTGAGGCATGGATGTTGTGTTTGTCTTACGGCACTGGCTCTTTCCCTTCCCTGGAACCAGTGGCCCTAAATTAGGAACAGGCGACTGCTTATAGCCCACTGAGTTGCTCAAGGTGGTCGTTTAAACCTTCAATAAAAAAATAATCATTAATGGGTCTGATTAGCCACGCCCATTGTATTTTAAATAATGAGGGAAAATTCGTAACAATATTGAAAGGAGTGATTTTTGTATTCGGGGCAGCCGCCTCCGCCTGTCCCACCCTACGCTTCTGAAGCGGACTACAACATGCTTTTCGGAGAAAAAATTTTAAGTAAAGTTTGGAATTTTTTTTTCTTTTTTTTTTTTTTTTTTTATTTTGTTGTGAAGAACAGCATCTTTAGATTCTAGCTTTTTTTTTTTTTTTTGATTGAGTATTTGATTTGGAAATCTCAACACAATTTTTTATTAACCAATATTTTACAATTTATACGACTTGAGAGTAGTTTTTTCTTGACAAAATATGGCCTGTGTTTGAACTGAACTAATACATCAAGAAACTAACGGATTCCGGGAAAATGGGTTTTAACTGAGGTAGATTATTTTCGCAGCTCAGAAAAGCGGCTTGTAGCCCTTTCAGTGAGGGAGAAGACTCAGCTTTAGCGGAAGTGACAGTACGGTGAGCGGAAGTGAAGACTGCGCCCTCTCGCGGAATGCCACAGCTCCTCTCCAAAGAGTCTGCTATGGCATGTAACAGATTTGAACCGCTTTTCTAAATGAAAGATGAGTGAAAGCAATCATTTTCTGTGGTTGAGTTGTTTCTCACTTGAATCGGATAATGCCCACGATCTAAAAGGAAGCCAAAATAGCCTTCAAGAACACCGAACCGACGAGATGCATCTCGGGAGCTGACCCACCACATCTCCAGCGTTTTCGAGGTTCCGAATGAACGTGCTTGGATCATTTCAAGGTAAATACTTACACACGAGGTCTGCAGCGTATCATTTATTTACCCAGGGCCGTAGCTATGGGTAAATTGTAGGGTAAGGTATTAATAGTAATGTAGGGGAGGCTAGAAAAATATTGCTTCGGTAAATTATTATTATTATATATATATATATATTCACGGGCGTTCTGATAGCCCCCGTTAAGAGGACAGCTAGCTGTGTGTAGAAAGATTTTCCATAATTTTTGCGGAGACTTCATATGAAACTGGTTAAAGAATTAGCCTGGAATCTTTGACAGCAGCTTTGAAGAGAAGCATTTATTTTAAGTAATAAAAAGAAAAGCAATTTTTTTCAGTAAGTAATTAAAATTTTCAAGAAATCATTAAATCATTTTCGCTTTAGTTTACAAAAACTGGGTGGCGGGCAAGCAGCAATTCCAGAAGACTTGAGGCTCTCCTTAACAGCCATAGTAATAGTTTCTAAACATGTATATTAACAAAAGAATGTGAATAAAGTATCAATTGAATGAGTGAAATTTTCATATCAAAGAATTGTGTATCCTTCAGAATATAATTAGCAAAAAGCTATTCTTTACGGGAACGAAAGAGCAGAGACCTGTGCTATTATTTTAAATAATAGTCAAAAGAAGACTTTTCCTATGTGCAAAACATTGTGACGTTATGTTAAGTGTGATTTTTTTTTTTTTTTTTTTTTTTTTATTGAAAAGTGAATAGTTTCAGTAATTTTACTGTTTCGTGTTTTGCGTGCGTGATGATGAGGCATTTCAAAGAGGCTGGCCTTAGTTTTCTAAAAGAATAAAATTTGCATGATAAATAACTTTGGCGCAAGTGTTTTGTAATAATATGAATTGGTATGAAACTTGGACAATCATTTTAATTACAACGTGTACATTTGTGTTACGCACAATATAATGTTAGAATTTTGGTTTTGCGCAGAGCCCAGTTAAGAAGGGGGTCTAGGTAAGCTGCAGCCCCAGTGCCAACATTTTCAAGGGGCCATAGAAGGGCGCTTGAAGAATTGACTGAATTCTACATTTCTTTTTTTTTTTTTTCTTTTTTTTTTTTTATTTGTGGCAAATAGAATATAATTAGAATATAATAGAATATATATTTTTTGTGGCAATAGAAAAAACAATAAGAAACTGCCTTGTGATTTTTTTTATTTTTTTTTATTTCTTTCTCCCCACCCCCCAAGGAGGAGTCCGCAAAAAGTATTGTCTCCCCAGTCCATCCTGAAATCTTTCAAAAGCATTACAGATGTTGTTTGGTTTATTTTTTATTTATTTTTTTGCGCATATATGTAATTGGGGGAAATTTTCATACATTAAGTATTCGCTTGAATCATGATATTTGGATCCAATTTATTTTTTCCACTACTTCGATATAATTTATAATTTCAAAGATTTGAACCCTCTTTCGGGGGGGGGGGATTAAAGCAGAACTGAACTGGTGTCCATTTTTCAACCATGCATTTTTTACATTTTCTTGCTGACACTGATTCATCAATGAATCATGGGATACACACTTCAATATGGTGGGGATATTTTTATGGCTCCCTCATATTTTTGGAGTGTTTTCTCCTGGGTATTTTTGTTCAGTGAAATCCTAGATGTGCCACTAATACTGGGCCCCAAAATACTGTCCAGCCCCCGAGCACACCCGTCTCTTTATATTGGCTCTGGTTTTACGAAAAATATCTGTAGGTTCCAAAGACTTCGAAATATTAAAACGCCCGTACAACCTAGTTAATAATATGGAATTTAAAACTTTCAGAAATTGAAAGCAAATAGATGTTCACAAAAGTGCCTGGAAGATAGTTTTTTGCGGGGGCCCGCTAGTTTTTCAGGTACGCTCTTTATATATTTATCCCGAGAGCACCTCCTCATTTGGAAGTCTTAATGGCGCCAAAGCAGGTGGTACACTCGGGATGCTTTGCTTTTTTTTTTTTTTTTTCTTTTTTTTTTATTTCAGAATGAAGTGACTCAAAACTGTTTAACCGAACAAGATGAAACTTCGAAGTTTGAGATTTCTCAGCTTTGTTTAAAAGACTGTTTATAGCCGATTTGGTTGAAATTTGACAAAAATGCCCTTTGTATAATTCGGCACAGTTGTTCGTTTCCTCCAGTCTAGGCGATTTAAAATAATAATAATAAAAAAAATCGGACGAAATATTTTTGTAAACTCCGAAGGAAAATCATTCAAGGAAGACTGAAGCCAGCATACTCATTAATTTTTGTACGATGAATAATGAATTGCCTGTTAAATTAAAATTGCATTGTAGCCGGAAACTACAGCATTTAATGTATTTCACGGAGAAACATGTTTTTGAACTAATACAGGTGTCTGGAAATATGTCTAATAATGGTCTCTTTTCCAACATGTTTTTGTCGTCTAAATATTTGAGACAAGTAAATTCTCAATCTTTGACGCCATAACTATTTATAATTATATCCATCACATGTACTGGTTTCCCATTACGTAGTGTGACACAGCTTGAAGTGTTTCACTTGCATTTCAGTGCTCGTGTTCCTTTGATTTAGCTTCAATATTTATTTGAGCCTAAGCTTTTGCGATGGACCTCACTAAATGCAAAGAAGCATTTCGAAAATGAGTAATCATAATATGTTGAAACAGTTGAACAACAGGCATTGCATAATTATATTACATTTAATTCAGAAAATAATGTTTATTAATGCAATTTTCACAATTTATATAGTCTATTATAGATTCGCCGAAAGCCATGGCTTAGCTCAGGGGCGCCGACTTCACCAAATTATTGAGGGGGCAGGCGTGAAGAGATCAGACGTGGGAGGAGCACGTCTGTTACTTTTTCAGGAGGAAAATAAAAATTAAAGGGGGGGGGGAGTAAAAAGATAAACTACGAGATTCGACGTATATTTTGAAACGCAATTGTAATTGCTCATCAGCAAATGATCAAGAAAGTAGAAATATTATTTTGCTGAATCTTAATATTTTTAAAAATTCAGCCTGCGATTTTGTAAAAATATCCCGAGAGATTTCGTTTCCAAACGTTTATCAAAAATACGAAAAATTAGCACTGTTACTCAAACAAAGAAGAAGCGCAAAAAATAAATAGATACATAAAGGTGCTAGAGATAATAACGTTTCTGTATTTTTATTTATTTTATTTTCCATAATTGCTTTAAACATCACGAGAACATGTCGAACAAAATACAGGGCTGACAGTTAAGTTTCTTATCAAATAAGCAATACTTTATATGGGAAAAAAACTTTACTTATTTTGTTATTTATAAATTTTTCGGAAATAAATCGCTTTGGCCTCATAAAATTGAGCTTGGTCCACTTTATGAGACCAAAGCGATTATTTAATTAAACAGGACCAAAAATATTGGGTGCGCATTGCCTTCTTAGTAAAATTATCATGGGGGCAAGACTCAGACCTGACAAAGCTGAACCATAGGCCCCGACTATAGAGTCGGCGCCTATGGTTCAGCTTCGTCGGGACTGAGCGTTTTCGTTTCTTCTTACTGACGGTGTTACCAGTTTCACGTGTCAACGTCTCGTGCGTCCATCAGATCGCAGAATGATGCATGCCTTCTAGGCGCTTGATAGGTATTGAGATGAAGATAAATCATTTACCAGGTTATTTCGGTTTTGTAATATATGAAAGGCTTTTAAAAAGTCAAGGTTAAATATTGATTCAGGTCTGTCTAACAGTTTGGCATTATTAATTAGAAATTGGTTATTATTTTCCCAACAGTGCTGGGCTATGGAATATTCTTTGATTTCAAATTTTTTAATATATGATTGGTGTTCTTTTAAACGGAATTTTATTAAATTGACGCACAGTTGATTCATCGGAAAAAAGAACTTGGCTCCAATTTTCAGCAGTCCACGATTGATGATGCCTCGCAAACTGCAGTCTCTTCTTTTTCATGATAGAGGTAGTCTAGGTTTATGTGCAGGTTTATAAGACTTTAATCCAAAATCTTTGCTAAGACGTCGGGAAACAGTGCTGATACTAATATCAAACCCTTTTGAATGTAGAAAGACCTTGATTTTCTTGCACGAACTCCTCGGACAACGCATATCTATTCATCCTATAGTATTGTCATCACGTGGGGTTGTTTTCCTTGGACGTCCACTTCTCTTTCGGTTGCTAAATTCACCTGTATCTCGATATTTCATGATAATATTATGAATAGCAGTCTTGCTCGAATTCACCTTTGTGCTTATGTCACGTTCGGAGTATCCTTCATCTTATAAAGTCACTATTTGTGCCCTCTGAATAACACTTAATGACGCTGTTTTGCCCATTTTTCGCTATATAGAAAATACGTACAAAATCTTGTGACGTGCCTGCCCCGCAGGACGCACACGACATAAAGGTAGATAGCAGCGAGAACGAACGTCTGCGTAGCTCAGTTGGTAGAGCGACTTGTTCCGGAATAAGTGGACTCGGGTTCGATCCCCGGCGTGGATCAAAATGACGGAGAAATTTACTTCGTTATAACCTCTCAGCAAGAAAACCAGGTGCAAACTGCCGCTCGCACGCTTCCCCCAACTCTATCAACAACTGCCGCTGTAGGATCAAAGAATATCTAACGCTTAAAGAAGGTCAACTCTCATAGACGTAACGTAAAACAGGCGGTAACAGCGCCACCACATCTTAAGAGATAATATGCTCTGCGGGAAAGTTAACATTCAGGAGCAAAACACGTTATGGGGGACTACGGCAGCAAAGCTTTTCTTTGATCCACGATGGTTTCCTTCGATCTGATGACTATTTAATAGAGCAGTTTTTTGTTGTTGTTTTCTGATATTTCGCCCATCCCTTATTTTCGTGAGAAAACTATGCAATAACATTAGTATTACTATTTAAATTAAATCTCAGCAGATATTACAGTTAAGCCTAAGGATCCGTACAAAATGCAGACATTCTCTAGTATTTGGCATTACTGAAAATATTTCTGAAAAACTGAAGAACAAACAAAAGCCTTAACTAACCCGGTTGGCGCAACAAAACTAACATATCCGATTTGCGAAGTGATTATGCTACTGAGAAGGTTACAATCACGTGCTGTGAGTCTGAGTAGCTCCGCTGACGGCTGACTGTTCTTCACCCAAAGAATTGAAGTCAACAGAAATACGCATGCGCAGTCTGCTCCGGCATCAGCCGATCAGCCTGTACACTGAAGAGCAATTGAATTAGAGACAGCAGGCGTTATGCAAATATGGCGCTGTGGGCGGCCCTGTAAACGGAAACGAAATGACGTATGCAGCGATCCGACAATATAAGGAGTGGTGCGACGAGAATCAGTAAGAGTCGGACGCAGTATGGTTAAGACTAAGGATCTAAGCGCATTTGATCGTGGGCAAATTGTCGGGGCCCGACCAATGGGTCACTCCATCTTGGAAGTCGTGCAGGAACTGGGATTTTCACGAGCCACTGTGTCACGGGTGCACCGTGCGTACATAGAATCCGGTAAAACCATCCCTGCAAGGGCCTACTGCCGTGGACAACAGCGTGTGGATGAGCGGGGTCATCGTCTGCTAGCTCGCATTGTAACAGCGGATAGACGGGCCACAGTGCAAGAAATCACTCGGCCATTTAACGCTGGTGCACAAAAACGTGTAAGCAGCCACACCATCCAGAACCATCTCCTCGCTATGGCGTACAGAAGTCATTGTCCCACGAGGGTGCTGCTGCTGACCGCACATCACAGGGTGCAAAGATTAGCATGGGCGTGGGAACATCGCCACTGGACCCTAGACATGTGGAAAAATGTTGCCTGGACTGATGAATCGAGATTCACGTTGGTACATGCGGATAGCAGGTTACGAGTACGGCGCAAACAACATGAAGCGATGGATCCTTCTTGCCAGCAGGGTACTCTTCAAGCTGGTGGGTGTGGCATTCTCGTCTGGGGACTGTTTACGTGGACTGAAATGAGACCTCTGGTACGTGTGACATCGTCCCTCATAGGTCAACGTTACCGGGATATCCTGGACGACCATTTGCTCCCGTTTGTGCGTCTTCGACATCCCACTGGGGACCTCATCCTGCAACAAGACAATGCAGCTCCCGAATTGTATCCGAATGGTTGGATGAACCCTCCACCGACGTGACCTTGCTTTCTTGGCCAGCTAGGTCACCTGACCTCAATCCCATCGAGCACATCTGGGGTGCCATCGGAAGAGATGTTCGAGGCTCTGACACCCTCCATCAAATCTTCGTGAACTGTGGGAGCTTGTTCAGGGGTCGTGGATCCGTATGGCCTTCGAACGCTTCCGGTGTCTTGTCGAGTCCATGCCGAGACGAATCGCCGCCATCATGAGGGCGAAAGGTGGTGCTACCCGTTACTAGACAGGTATCTCTAATTCAATTGTTTTTCAGTGTATGTTCGCTTCTGTGCACTGCATGTTTTCCCTGAAGATACGGTTGCGCTAGTTACGTCTCGCTGAGCCTTACAGATAGTAGCTGACGCAATCGGCAGAAATCTCCTAATTCCAACAGGTGGTCTTAAACTTTTGTAAATAACTGCAGGGGTCAAGCTGGCTTTTTTAAAGTTTTCGCCAATTTATTCGCTAAATTCAATTTTTGTATTGCCAAAGTGTTATAACAGTACAAAAAGGTAATCGCCAAAGTTCTTTTTCCATCGGCAAAACGATATTTTTTTTTTTTTTTTCGCAAATTGCGAAGATGGCGATCGACAGCGCGACCCCTATATATATATATATATATATATATATATATATATATATATATATAAAAAGGAAAAACTTTAGAATTTAAAACGAAAGTTGCAAAATAACCTGAAGATCAAAACGCGCAACGCAGCAGTTTTGAAAATTCAGAATTCACATTCTATTAAGAAGATACCTAAGCAAAAAAATACATATATAATTTTGACTCACACCAAGTACAACATAGAAAAGGTTATGTATCTACCTGTGTGAGTAAAAGGAGAAAAGATAAAAAAATAAAATAAAACAACTGAATGCAGAAGGTGTCGAGAATACTGAGCCTTGGCTTTATCAAGGACCAGCAAAAACTCTGCATTTTCTCACTTCCACAAAGACCTAGTTGGAAATGGGTTTCTGCAAGGCCATAGATGCAAGTAACATTCCCACCTAAAATTGTTTTAAAAAATATATATATGTCATGTCCTCCGCAGAGTTGTATGACCTAGCACTAGTTAACAATTTCGCGGCCAGGAAGGTTAATGGATGCAAGCGAAATTGTTAACTAGTGCTAGGTCATACAACTCTGCGGAGGACATGACATATATATATTTTTTAAAACAATTTTAGGTGGGAATGTTACTTGCATCTATGGCCTTGCAGAAACCCATTTCCAACTAGGTCTTTGTGGAAGTGAGAAAATGCAGAGTTTTTGCTGGTCCTTGATAAAGCCAAGGCTCAGTATTCTCGACACCTTCTACATTCAGTTGTTTTATTTTATTTTTTTATCTTTTCTCCTTTTACTCACACAGGTAGATACATAACCTTTTCTATGTTGTACTTGGTGTGAGTCAAAATTATATATGTATTTTTTGCTTAGGTATCTTCTTAATAGAATATATATATATATATATATATATATATACAGGGATGTAAGGTCAGGTGATGCGTAACATCACAGCCTCTCCTTGACAAATGTCAACCCCGCCTTCTCGTGGTGCATCCTGTTCCCACTAAAGGGGCTCTGACGACCGCAAATAGCGGTATAACAATACCATCGGGATCAGAGGAAATGCTATCCCACACTCACCAACCCGCTTGGCCAGCGTGGTGAGTTATGGCCAAACACCTCCAAAATAACTCTACAACTTAAATCTTGGCCCTCAGTCTCCGGCAGCTGGAATGTACCTGGCCAAGGCAGCGGCCAGTGCGACATGAAGGCAGAGGGTGCTAAGAATCCCCGGAGGACCGGACTAGGCCGCCATTTGATGCTGACCTTGGCTACCTACAACGGACGCTCCCTATCTTCTGATTCAAGGCTTCTTGAATTGGAAGAGGAACTACAAAGGATCAAGTGGGACATCGTCGGGCTGAGTGAGGTAAGGAGAAAAGGAGAAGATCTCATTGAACTGAAAAGTGGACATCTCTTCTATTATCGTGGGACAGATACTGGCAGAACTAGTGGTGTTGGATTTATAATAAACAAGAAACTGAAGGATAAAGTGGTAGAAGTTGAAAGTTCCTCTGACAGAGCTGCACGACTCGTTATCCAACTATCGAGAAGATACCAGGCTCAGATTATTCAAACTTATGCACCCACCACAAGTCATCCTGAAGAAGAAATTGAAGAATTTTATGAGGAAATTTGTCATCTAAATAATAAAGGTAAGCAGCACTTGAAGATAATTATGGGAGATTTCAATGCAAAAATAGGGCACCGGCAACAGAATGAAACTTCAGTAGGTAAATTCGGTCACGGCAACAGAAACCAGCGTGGAAATACTCTCGTAGAGTTTGCAGAGGCAGAAGGATTTTTCATCTTGAATTCCTTTTTCAAGAAAAAGCCACACAGGAAATGGACATGGAGACATCCAATTGGGACGACAAGTGAAATTGATTTTATTATGTGTAACAAAAAATTCGTCATCGAAGACTGCAGTGTGCTAAACAAGTTCAACACAGGTAGTGACCATAGATTGGTGAGATGTAAGATGCACCTCAACACTAAACTGGAACGTGGCAAGCTCATAAGACAAACAAAATGTATTGACATAACCAACCTTAAAAAACACCATAATACTTTCAAGTTGGAACTGAAGAACAGATTCTCTGCTTTAGAAGGCCTAACATCGGAAGAAGTGGATATTTCTGAAGTTAACAGAAAAGTAACCAAAGCTCTTATGGAAACAGCAACAAAATTAGCTGGGTCTAAGAACAAGTTGCATGTAAACAAATTATCAGGAAAAACCAAAATGTTGATGCAAAAAAGAAGAGAGATGAGGACAACTAAAGAAGATGTGACTTCCAAAGTGGAATATATAGAGCTATGCAAGACAACACGAAAAAGTATCACTGAAGACGTAAGGAAATTCAACTGTGAGCTAGTGAGGAAAGCAATTGAAAACAACCAAAGCCTAAAGATAGCAAAGGGACATCTCAGTAAGGGAAGAAAACAGATTATGGCTCTGAGAAAAGAAGATGGTTCTATAACAAGAAATAGAGGCAGAAATTTTGACAAAAGTGAAAGATTTCTACTCCAAACTATATGAAAGGGATGATACATGTACTCCAGACATCATGAAAGGTACCAGAGTTCTTCCAGTCCTCCCAGCAGAAGTTGCTCATGCAATCAAGAACATGAAGCGGGGGAAAGCTCCAGGAGAAGATGGAATTACTATAGACATCATACAAGAAGCAAGTGGAGAAATTGAAACAGTACTCGCCCAAATTTTCACTCGATGCCTTAATGAAGGGAAGATTCCTGAGGATTGGAACAATGCTACAATGATCCTGCTACATAAAAAAGGTGACATTGAGGATCTCAGGAACTACAGACCTATCAGCCTCCTATCAGTGGTCTATAAAATCTTCACTAAAGTTCTTTCACACCGCTTGAAGGTAACACTGGACATGGCTCAACCGAGAGAACAAGCTGGATTCAGGAGTGGCTACAGCACAATAGATCATATCCACGTACTGAGAGAACTAATTGAAAGAGCGAGGGAATATGAACTTCCATTGTGCATGGCTTTTATCGATTATGAAAAAGCCTTTGATTCGGTGAAACCATCAGCAGTTACCACGGCTCTGAAATCCTGCGGTATTGAAGATGCATACATTAATATTATTAATAACATCTATGAAAATGCAAGTGCAAAGATTCGGCTGTTTGAAAATACAACACACATAAAAATTGGAAAGGGAGTGAGACAAGGTGACACCATATCTCCGAAGCTCTTTAATGCCACATTGGAGGGTGTTTTTCAGTCGCTGAGCTGGGAAAACAAGGGGATAAAGATTAATGGAGATTATCTAACCCACCTTCGTTTTGCTGATGACGTAGTCATTTTTGCAACTACCCCATCAGAGCTGCAGAGTATGATCCAGGAACTTGCTGACAAGAGTAAAGAAGTGGGATTAAAAATGAACTTTCAGAAGACAAAAGTGATGTTCAATGCTTTTACAAGAAATGAAGATTTATCGATTGATGGAGAAAAACTGGAGATAACAGATACGTATGTTTATCTTGGACAGCAGATATCAAGTGAGGGTCACATTGATGAAGAAATTAATCGGCGTACAAAACTTGCCTGGAGAGCTTTTGGAAGAAACAGCATAATTTTCAAGAGCAATATGCCATTATGTCTTAAAAGAAAAGTGTTTGATCAATGCATCCTTCCAGTGCTTACGTATGGTGCAGAGACGTGGACCTTAACTAAAAGAGACATACAAAGGCTGCAGACAACTCAAAAAAGCATGGAGAGGTGCATGCTTGGGGTAACCAGGAGAGATAAGAAGAGGAACTCGTGGATCCGAAAAATGACGAGAGTGGAAGACATCATGATCAGAGTTAAATCCCTGAAATGGCAATGGGCTGGACATACTGCCAGAAGGACAGACCATAGATGGACAGCCGAAATTTTAGATTGGATTCCAAGGGACAGGAAAAGACCCAGAAAAAGACCACATGGGAGATGGGTGGATGAAATTCGTAAATATGTGGGAGTGACATGGAGGAGACTGGCACAAGACAGACCGTTGTGGAGGAAACTTGGGGAGACCTTCGTCCAGCAGTGGATTGATAATGGTTGACAATGATGATGATGATGATGATATATATACATAATAATTATGTCACTCTCACAGCTTGAGTTCTCTTTAATCTTCTTCTCTCTGTTTAATAGTAACAGATGAAGAGCATGGGTCGGGCCAGGAGGGTTATGGATGCAAGCGAAATTGTTAACTAGTGCTAGGTCATACAACTCTGCGGAGGACATGACATATATATATTTTTTAAAACAATTTTAGGTGGGCATGTTACTTGCATCTATGGCCTTGCAGAAACCCATTTCCAACTAGGTCTTTGTGGAAGTGAGAAAATGCAGAGTTTTTGCTGGTCCTTGATAAAGCCAAGGCTCAGTATTCTCGACACCTTCTACATTCAGTTGTTTTTATTTTATTTTTTTATCTTTTCTTCCTTTTACTCACACCGGTAGATACATAACCTTTTCTATGTTGTACTTGGTGTGAGTCAAAATTATATATGTATTTTTTGCTTAGGTCTCTTCTTAATAGAATGTGAATTCTGAATTTTCAAAACTGCTGCGTTGCGCGTTTTGATCTTCAGGTTATTTTGCAACTTTCGTTTTAAATTCTAAAGTTTTTCCTTAGATTTCAGTTTTGCTCTTCAGTATATATATATATATATATATATATATTTTAATATATAGGTAACATAAAGTGCTATTTGGTGGGTCCCTAATAGCTGAAGATCTTATCTACATACACAGTTTTGCATCTTGTCAATTCACACATTTTTTGGCTTACCACGTAGTTGTTTAACCGTGACCACCTTTCTTATCAGTGTATATATTTGGGTTCTTGTGGGTGCTCTGTTCAGTCTTGTTTGACTCTTTGTCATGGCGGTTTTGTTCTGCCGGTAAGCTTTTAATTTTTTCTTTTTTTAGTTTTATAAATTTGATTTTTGTAATTTTTGTGCTTATTAGAATTTGGTTTTGTGGCCTAGGGAGCATGACCAACCGACAATTTTGGCTTGCCTTGTCGTTTTGTTGGTACTAGAAAGGCCACTCCCACAGGTTGATGCTCTCCCGATGACGGCAACCTGTTCCAGGTTTTTACTTGTTTTGAAACTTTATATTTCTGTTCTGTAATATTTTCATTCATTCTATACATATATCATCATCATCATCATCATTGTCAACCATTATCAATCCACTGCTGGACGAAGGTCTCCCCAAGTTTCCTCCACAACAGTCTGTCTTGTGCCAGTCTCCTCCATGTCACCCCTGCATACTTTCGAATTTCATCCACCCATCTCCCATGTGGTCTTCTTCTGGGTCTTTTCCTGTCCCTTGGAATCCAATCTAAAATTTCGGCTGTCCATCGATAATCTGTCCTTCTGGCAGTATGTCCAGCCCATTGCCATTTCAGGGATTTAACTCTGATCATGATGTCTTCCACTCTTGTCATTTTTCGGATCCACGAGTTCCTCTTCTTATCTCTCCTGGTTACACCAAGTATGCACCTCTCCATGCTTCTTTGAGTTGTCTGCAGCCTTTGTATGTCTCTTTTAGTTAAGGTCCACGTCTCTGCACCATACGTAAGCACTGGAAGGATGCATTGATCAAACACTTTTCTTTTAAGACATAATGGCATATTGCTCTTGAAAATTATGCTGTTTCTTCCAAAAGCTCTCCAGGCAAGTTTTGTACGCCGATTAATTTCTTCATCAATGTGACCCTCACTAGATATCTGCTGTCCAAGATAAACGTACGTGTCTGTTATCTCCAGCTTTTCTCCATCAATCGATAAATCTTCATTTCTTGTAAAAGCATTGAACATCACTTTTGTCTTCTGAAAGTTCATTTTTAATCCCACTTCTTTACTCTTGTCAGCAAGTTCCTGGATCATACTCTGCAGCTCTGATGGGGTAGTTGCAAAAATGACTACGTCATCAGCAAAACGAAGGTGGGTTAGATAATCTCCATTAATCTTTATCCCCTTGTTTTCCCAGCTCAGCGACTGAAAAACACCCTCCAATGTGGCATTAAAGAGCTTCGGAGATATGGTGTCACCTTGTCTCACTCCCTTTCCAATTTTTACGTGTGTTGTATTTTCAAACAGCCTAATCTTTGCACTTGCATTTTCATAGATGTTATTAATGATATTAATGTATGCATCTTCAATACCGCAGGTTTTCAGAGCCATTGTAACTGCTGATGGTTTCACCGAATCAAAGGCTTTTTCATAATCGATAAAAGCCATGCACAATGGAAGTTCATATTCCCTCGCTCTTTCAATTAGTTCTCTCAGTACGTGGATATGATCTATTGTGCTGTAGCCACTCCTGAATCCAGCTTGTTCTCGCGGTTGAGCCATGTCCAGTGATACCTTCAAGCGGTGTGAAAGAACTTTAGTGAAGATTTTATAAACTACTGATAGGAGGCTGATAGGTCTGTAGTTTCCGAGATCCTCAATGTCACCTTTCTTATGTAGCAGGATCATTGTAGCGGTGTTCCAATCCTCAGGAATCTTTCCTTCATTAAGGCATCGAGTGAAAATTTGGGCGAGTACTGTTTCGATTTCTCCACTTGCTTCTTGTATGATGTCTACAGTAATTCCATCTTCTCCTGGAGCTTTTCCCCGCTTCATGTTCTTGATTGCATGTGCAACTTCTGCTGGAAGGACTGGAGGAACTCTGGTACTGGTATCTTTCATGATGTCTGGAGTGCATGTATCATCCCTTTCATATAATTTGGAGTAGAAATCTTTCACTCTTGTCAAAATTTCGCCTCTATTTCTTGTTACAGAACCATCTTCTTTTCTCAGTGCCATAATCTGTTTTCTTCCCTTACTGAGATGTCCCTTTGCTATCTTTAGGCTTTGGTTGTTTTCAATTGCTTTCCTCACTAGTTCACAGTTGAATTTTCTTACGTCTTCAGTGATACTTTTTCGTACTGTCTTGCATAGCTCTATATATTCCACTTTGGAAGTCACATCTTCTTTAGTTGTCCTCATCTCTCTTCTTTTTTGCATCAACATTTTCGTTTTTCCTGATAATTTATTTACATGCAACTTGTTCTTAGACCCAGCTAATTTTGTTGCTGTTTCCATAAGAGCTTTGGTTACTTTTCTGTTAACTTCAGAGATGTCCACTTCTTCCGATGTTAGGCCTTCTAAAGCAGAGAACCTGTTCTTCAGTTCCAACTTGAAGGTATTATGGTGTTTTTTAAGGTTGGTTATGTCAATAGATTTTGTTTGTCTTATGAGCTTGCCACGTTCAAGTTTAGTGTTGAGGTGCATCTTACATCTCACCAATCTATGGTCACTACCTGTGTTGAACTTGTTTAGCACACTGCAGTCTTCTATGACGAATTTTTTGTTACACATAATAAAATCAATTTCACTTGTTGTCCCATTTGGATGTCTCCATGTCCATTTCCTGTGTGGCTTTTTCTTGAAGAAGGAGTTCAAGATGAAAAACCCTTCTGCCTCTGCAAACTCAACGAGAGTATTTCCACGCTGGTTTCTGTTGCCGTGACCGAATTTACCTACTGAAGTTTCATTCTGTTGCCGTTGCCCTATTTTTGCATTGAAATCTCCCATAATTATTTTCAAGTGCTGCTTACCTTTATTATTTAGATGACAAATTTCCTCATAAAATTCTTCAATTTCTTCTTCAGGATGACTTGTGGTGGGTGCATAAGTTTGAATAATCTGAGCCTGGTATCTTTTCGAGAGTTGGATAACAAGTCGTGCAGCTCTGTCAGAGGAACTTTCAACTTCTACAACTTTATCCTTCAGTTTCTTGTTTATTATAAATCCAACACCACTAGTTCTGCCAGTATCTGTCCCACGATAGTAGAAGAGATGTCCACTTTTCAGTTCAATGAGATCTCCTTTTCTCCTTACCTCACTTAGCCCCACGATGTCCCACTTGATCCTTTGTAGTTCCTCTTCCAATTCAAGAAGCCTTGAATCAGAAGTTAGGGAGCGTCCATTGTACGTAGCCAAGGTCAGTATATATATATGTACAGTATATATATAACTTAAAACAAAACTAGAGGGAAAAAACAAATTTTAATATAGAAAATAAAAGTTTTTACATACTTAAATTCTGGAGACCAAAACGCGCAAAAGCAGCGGTGAAGAACACTCAGAAATATCAACCAACAAAGCAGAAAAAAGAAAAAACCAAAGAGACTTAAAAGAAAAATGAATAAAAAAATACAACTCAAAGCCAACAGGCAAGGAGAAAAAAATAATAAAACCGAGATGCAGAAAGTGTCGAAAATGCCGAGCCTTGGCTTTCTCAAGGACCAGCAAAACTCTGCATTTACTAACTTCCACAAAGACCTAGTTGAAAATGGGTTTCTGCTGAGTCATAGATGTAAAATTAAGTTCCCTAAAAATACCAAATTAACTTACCCGCTCACAAGGGTGCGGAAACATTATAATTAAGCATATAAATTAAAAAAAAAAAGTTTTTTTGCTTACATGTATTTACTCAACTGGCCCAACCCATACTCATCATCTCCACAAAAACCAGAAATATTTTTGCACAGAGTTCACAAACATTGTGGAAAAGGCTTAGACATTCCCATGAAACGTGGGAACACCACTACAAAAATTTTAATCATTATTTTAGGGAGTAACACTTAATGTCAAAAATACCCTACTTGTAAGACAACAAAAAGAAACAGATTAACCAAAAAACCACACAATACAAGGATTAAAATTGAAGACAAAAGTACCAAAAATACCCAATGCGTTACGGCAAGGCCTACACGTGGCCACTATCCAAACTAAGTTCCATACTAGGAACCAAAACAAAAAACAAAAACGCGACAGTGCCCGTGTAAAATACCTACCAAAAAAGGATGAAAAAAACATATTAAAAAACAGAGAGCACAGGAGCAAATAATAGCTCACTTTACAACAGTTCCCACGAAGCACGGAATGCCATAAGACAAAAACACGTAATATAAAGCATTGGTACATACATATATATGTAGGTACACTGAAGAGCAATTGAATTAGGGATACCCCAGCAAAAACAGTCTTGCTGGGCCAGCAATGGCCCAGCACTATGTTGCCGCTGCCGAACCGTCAATAAAATGTCCGGGCGGCCAACAGAAGGGCCAGCAGTTCAGGCCAACAGTTGGCACCCCATCAGTTGTCATATGCCAAAACAGGGCCATCAGTTGTCCATCACAGGCAGTAGCTGCCACAAGTGGCCGTTCAGTGGCCCAGCAAGCACGTGCCAGAAATGATGGCTAGCCTAATGTGGTCCGCTAGTGTGCCGGTAGTGGCAGCCGACAACCACGTGACGTAACTGGTAGCTTGCCGAATCTTGTCCGCCAATTTCCCAGTAGTAGTCACAGTACAAAAAAAAAAAAAAAATCAATGATAACCGCAGTTTCCCAAAGCTACAATTTTTTTTCTACCCTTACGAAACTTGTGAATTAACGCACTGCGCTGGGGAAATTTTCTCAACAGACCGGAAAACCGCCCGTTTGCATCTGAAACAGGGCCGTTGGTGTGTTAGCTGAGCTCTCTACCGACCAGACTAATTTGCCACGTCCGAGAATGCTTAAAGCGGTCTGTTTCGTATGCAATGTGTAATCGAATGCTTCCCTCTTTAATTTTACAATATTGCGAGGTATTTTTCATAAAAGTCAGTTTCATATAATTCATAAATTAATTTTTTCAACGTAATGATAGTTTTTTTTTTTTTTACCTTAAGGGAACTTCACTCATTTTCAAGGCGTGTACATACTTAGAGTCGCTTTCCAAAGTTTTGTACTGTCCTTGTCGTCTTGAAAAGAGATTGTTGAATAAATATATATTTACCCGGGTTCATGTCACATTCTGTTACATTTTTAACTTTGTGTCTTTCCTTTCCGTTGTCCGAAGCTACATTTGTTATAAAGAGTAAAGATATTTTATTTTACTACTCGTTATTTTCAGAAGCGAATTCCTCCCATTCTTGTGTATTCAACCCATGGATGGGTACACAACATAGCGTTGCTTTTTTTCTTTCAAATAATTAGTAAATTTTGTACGCGTATAATTCTTTTTTTTTTTTTTTTCCAACAAACGTTGTTTTAATGGTTTTCCAGGACATTTGTTTCAAGCGGTTTAAAATGTTTTTTTTTCTTGTTATTCATCCACTCCATTCCATGAATTGTTTTTCATAGGAATGGACTCTGTGTATTTCATGGCTGTAATCTAGTATTTCACGGCCTAATCTGATATCTTCGTCGACGTAAAATTTCATTAGGAAATTAATTCGCCTCTCCACATATGGATTTTTTCTTAACATCCACTAAAATAACACGCTGGCGACAGCGTCATCTTCAACTAACTGGTACCATGAGAGACACAGCAAGTGTTGCTTCTGCGCATGCGCAGTCCCGTTGCTTCCACCTGCTGTTGGGGTTGCATTGGTTGCCGGCAACGGGCCACTAGTGGCACTTGCTTAGAAGCCTAAAATGCACGGCGATGCTGCAGGGCCATCAATGGCTCGCCAACTGATAGCGCTGCCACCAACGGACCACTACCGGGCCGTGAGCGGCAGATTTCAGCTAGCAGTGACCCATCACTGCCAGCTGGTGGCCAGCAGTTTCCCAGCACTTGTGTTTTTTCTGGGACCTGTCTAGTAACGTGTAGCACCACCACCTTTCACCCTGATGACGGTGGTGATTCGTCTCTGCATGGACTCGACAAGACACCGGAAGCGTTCGGAAGCCATACGGATCCACGACCCCTGAACAAGCTCCCACAGTTCACGAAGATTTGATGGAGGGGGTCAGAGCCTAGAACATCTCTCTCGATGGCATCCCAGATGTGCTCGATGGGATTGAGGTCAGGTGACCTAGCTGGCCAAGGAAACAAGGTCACGTCGGTAGAGGGTTCATCTAACCATTCGGATACAATTCTGGAGCTGCATTGTCTTGTTGCAGGATGAGGTCCCCAGTGGGATGTCGAAGACGCACGAACGGGAGCAAATGGTCGTCCAGGATATCCCGGTAACGTTGACCTATGAGGGACGATGTCACACGTACCAGAGGTCCCATTTCAGTCCACGTAAACAGTCCCCAGACGAGAATGCCACCCCCACCAGCTTGAAGAGTACGCTGCTGGCAAGAAGGATCCATCGCTTCATGTGGTTTGCGCCGTACTCGTATCCTGCCATCCGCGTGTACCAACGTGAATCTGGATTCATCAGTCCAGGCAACATTTTCTCACATGTCTAGGGTCCAGTGGCGATGTTCCCGCTCCCATGCTAATCTTTGCACCCTGTGATGTGCGGTCAGCAGCAGTACCCTCGTGGAACGATGGCTTCTGTGCCCCATAGCGAGGAGATGGTTCTGGATGGTGTGGCTGCTTACACGTTTTTGTGCACCAGCGTTAAATGGCCGAGTGATTTCTTGCACTGTGGCCCGTCTATCAGCTGTTACAATGCGAGCTAGCCGACGACAACTCCGCTCATCCACACGCTGTTGTCCACGGCAGTAGGCCCTTGCAGGGATGGTTTTCCCGGATTCGATGTATACTCACGGTGCACCCGTGACACAGTGGCTCGTGAAAATCCCAGTTCCTGCACGACTTCCGAGATGGAGTGACCGCTGCATACGCAATGTCGTTTCCGTTTACAGGGCCGCCCACAGCGCCACAATGTGCATAACGCCAGCAGTCTCTAATTCAATCGCTCTTCAGTGTATAACCACAAGCAAAAACCTCTGAAACATGCACAATACAGCCAGTGTACACAAACCATATAGGATATACTACTCACTTTTGGTTTCCAGCTGCATTGCGCGGTATCAGAGTGATCTGTCTGGGTACGTATCTAAGGCATATTTTTATTATTCTGATATATATACAGTATATATTATATATATATATATATATATATTAAAATTTTACACTGGATTCCAAGGAACATGAAAAAGACCCAAAAGAAAAACACATGGGAGATGGGTGGATGTAATTCGAAAGCATTCGGGAGTGGCATGGAAGGGACGGAATCAAAACAGACCGTTGCGGAAGAAACATGGGGATACCTTCATTCAGCAGTGGATTTATAATGGTTGACGATGATGATGGTGATGATATTTGTGCATAAGCAAAAGAAGCGTTTTATTTAAATGATAAACCAGCTTTTAATATTTTTAATTTCCCTTTATTTTCTTCAGGGGGGAGGGGGATTTCTAACTTTCAGTGAATTTTGTTATTAATATTTTAATTATGTGTTAACTACCTTATATTCGATCAAAAAAATTTTGTTTTTGAAATCGAGCAACGTACAGCGCAAAAAAGAAGTGGTGTGAATTCACGGGGAATTCCTGAAAATAGCGTGCAGCATAGCTGCTGGTATGTGTCCGTCTTCTAAAACAAATTCCGTTTCAAACCAGTGTTTTGACAAATTTTAAATGGAATCATATACAGCCACTTTTTTTTTCTTTTTTTTTTTTACGCTGGGATGTTAGTGAACTTTGTTGGATTTTAGTATTAAAGGAGTCGCTCACCCTTAACCAAACCCATTAATACGAGGCACCAAAAAAACGCATCGTAAACATTCCGTCTACCGGTAAACAAAGAGCCATTAAAGAAACGACAGGGTATTATTCCCTACATGGGCGGCTTGTCAACTGAGGCACCGGAAATTTTACGTCCATCAAAAATGTTTTTACTTATGTAAGATATAATATGCCTTTAATTACAAAGGCTAAACAAAACTCTGAAATTCTCACTGGGATTCGTAAATTTTGTTAAAAATGGCTTCAACCAGAGAATGAATCCTGAATTCATGAACATTAAATTTATAAAGTTTAAATACAATTTTTGCTAAGAGGTTGAAATGAGCACATTCTGAGCGCCTAGAGAGGCGATCATCTGAGTCCTCTCTGTTACAACCAAGGTTACAACAGACAGGAGACAGCCCGGAGATCGGGTAAAAAACCGTTTTGAGGCGAAAATCGAACGCCGCTTAAAATTGACCGGCGTCTGGGTTTCTATTGGAGGAAGGTAGGGATTTTGTCCAATGGGAGCGGGCAGACTAGACCAGAGCTGATGCTCCTGGCAAAGTAGTTACTGTGGCGGCAATCCATTTCGCCTCAGCTCAGTAAGAGCACGCCTGTTTCTATACACACAGCTTTTTCTGCAAAGTGTACACTGTATTCTACATTTGAGTGGTGAATTTTTTAATGTTTCTTCAGTAATTTCTGGTTAGGTGAGAAATGTGCTGAGTTTTTAGAACGTCTTTTGTAAAAAAAAGATCGTACTTATATTACCGGTTCATCCCTCCGACAGCCCGTCTGTCCCTCAGTCCGTCCGTCCGTCCGTCTGTACCCACGATATCTCTGCAACTATTAGTCCTATTTGAAAAATTCTTTTTGCATTGGGAAGCTTTAAATATTCAAATGATGATCCTTCATATCGGTTTTTTTTACGATGTACAATTTCGCCGCTAGAGGGCGTAAATGCAGATGTCGAATTCAAAAATACGTTTTATTCCACATATTTGCTTCTATACATCCGATCAAAACGATCCTTTTATCTTTCGATTCCATTTATGTCGAAGATTATTTTAGATATGCACATGTGTAGTTACTTTTTCAAATTACGCATAGATTTTCCGCTAGGGGCGTAAAAGTAAATTACATTTTCCCGGATAACTCTTCTTCTAAAACTCCGATTTGAAATTTTTTTCTTCAGCGGATACAACTCCTGATGGAAAATCTTTTGCATATAACATCTAATTTTTGTTAAAGAATACTTTGGCCACCAGGGGGCGTAAGGGTTAATTTTTGCTTCCCGTGTATTTGCCATAAAATCTGAGCTTCTAAAATCGAGATTGAAAAAATTCTTTCGTGGACCCATGCCACTCACGTCGATATACCTTTTCGGAGTATTTTCTTCTTAAAATATTACATGGTTTCTACGCCAGGGGGCGTAGATGTATATCTTATTTTTGTCAATATCTCTACTTCTAGGAGTCCGATTTGAAAAATTCCTTCTTTGTTGGATAGTGTTTCAGGTGTGACATGTTTTTTATATAATTTCAAAATTTTCAAGTAATTCATAGACTTTCCGCTAGGGGGCGTAAAGGTAAATAGCCCCCCCCCCTTCTATATATATGCTCCTAAATCTCCGATTTGAAAAATTCTTTCTGCAGCGGATACAGCTCCTGATGGGAAATCCTTTGCACATAATTTCAATTTTTTCTAAAAAATGGTTTGGCCACCAGGTGGCATAAGTTTTAATTTCCGGTTCTGATGCATTTGCAGCAAAATATGAGCTTCTAAAATCTCGATTGAAAAAAACGTCGTTTGTAGACCGATACTACTCATGTCGACAAACCTTTTAGAAACATTTTCTTCTTAAAATAATTCATGGTTTCTACGCCAGGGGGCGTAGATGTATATCTTATTTTTTTTGATATCTCTACTTCTAGGAGCCCGATTTGAAAAATTCCTTTTTTGTTGGATAGTGTTTCCGATGCGAAATGTTTTTCCTATAAATTAAAAATTTTCAAGTAAATCATAGACTTTCCGCTAGGGGGCATAAAGGTGAATTGCCTTTTCTGCGTTATTTCTGCTTCTAAAACTCCGATTTGAAAAATTCTTCCTGTATCGCTTACAAGACCTGATGGGAAATATTTTTCACATAATTTCTAATGTTTGGTAAAAAATGGTTTGGCCACCAGGGGGCATAAGTGGTCATTTCTGCTTCTGATGTATTTGTAGCAAAATCTGGGCTCCTGAAAACTCGACTAAATTTCATTTCTTGGACCGATACCGCTCATATGGAAAAACCTTTTGAGAATACTTTCTTCCTAAAATAATACATGGTTTTCCCACCACGGGACGTAAAGTCACATCTTATTTTTGTCGATATCTCTGTTTCTAAGAGTCCGATTTGAAAAATTATTTCTGTGTTGGAGAGCGTTTCCGGTGCGAAATTGTTCTCATAAAAGTTAATGTTTTTCTTAACGCACAATTCTGCAACCAGAGGGCGTAAGCTCACGATTCCGTTTACAGCAATATCTGAGGGATTAAAAACCCGATTGCAAAACTTCTTTCTTCCGTCAGATACTATTGTTTTCCATACCGGTTCCATTGACTTTGAATAGCTTTGATAAATTTAATTTGCGTCAGAACGGATTCAAAAGACGTGCTTATTACACCCGAAAATTCGGTGTCATCTTTCTTGTTAAGTATTATTGCTCATAAATTTTTATTTATTAGTGACAATAAAATTAATTATTTTTAGATTTGAACGCATTCATAAGAAGTAAATTGAATGCATTCTATTGAGGCGAAAAACAAATTTTACAGATAAACATCTGTTCTGATTTCTACAATGTTTAAATTACCTGACCTGTTTTGATAAGATATATGCTTCCTGCTTGATTTCTGCTAGACACCGTTCCCACGGGTCAGCGCCTTAATTTGTGGCCCGTGGGCCTTAATTGTGATCTACTCGCAGGATTCGCTTTTCTTTTTTGTTGTTTGAAGGTTTAACTGAGCAACTCAATGGGCTATAAGCAGTCACCCGTCCCTAATTTAGGGTCACTGGTTCCACGGAAGGGAGAGAGCCAGTGCCGTAAGACAAACACAACACCCATGCCTCACCGGGATTCAAACCCGGACCCCTTTCGGTCGAACGATCAGAAGCCATTGCTTAGACCACTGCGCCCCCAGGGCTGCAGGATTCACTTTCGCAAACAGTCATGATGCTTTTATTCTGGACTAAGAAGCATCTTTTGAGAAAAGTAGTTATTCTATTAAAATTATTTACTTTGAATTTTTGGAGGAGTGGACGTTCGACTGGTGTTTTGCGTGATGCAATGACCACTCATTAACTATCGCAAGATAAAGAAATTGGGAGCAAAATGTGCGCGTGCGCCCAGGAAGGATGATATAAAGTAAAATGGGTTAATCGTTTTTCCTCTATTTATTCTTTTTTCAAAAAATATATACCTCCCCCTCCCCTCCGAAACTGTTTCCAATGGTTGAAGTCTATATCCCACCCCTCCGCCGTGCTTGATGTTTTCCTGTGATTTTGTTGAACAATTGTCGAATAATATATATATATATATATATATATATATATTAAGGGATGTAAGGTCAGGTGATGCGTAACATCACAGCCTCTCCTTGACAAATGTCAACCCCGCCTTCTCGTGGTGCATCCTGTTCCCACTAAAGGGGCTCTGACGACCGCCCATAGCGGTATAACTATACCATCGGGATTAGAGGAAATTCTATCCCACACTCACCAACCCGCTTGGCCAGCGTGGTGAGTTATGGCCAAACCCCTCCAAAATGATTCCACAACTTAAATCTTGGCCCTCAGTCTCCGGCAGCTGGAATGTACCTGGCCAAGGCAGCGGCCAGTGCGACATGAAGGCAGAGGGTGCTAAGAATCCCCGGAGGACCGGACTAGGCTGCCATCTGATGCTGACCTTGGCTACTTACAATGGACGCTCCCTATCTTCTGATTCAAGGCTTCTTGAATTGGAAGAGGAACTACAAAGGATCAAGTGGGACATCGTGGGGCTAAGTGAGGTAAGGAGAAAAGGAGATCTCATCGAACTGAAAAGTGGACATCTCTTCTACTATCGTGGGACAGATACTGGCAGAACTAGTGGTGTTGGATTTATAATAAACAAGAAACTGAAGGATAAAGTTGTAGAAGTTGAAAGTTCCTCTGACAGAGCTGCACGACTTGTTATCCAACTCTCGAAAAGATACCAGGCTCAGATTATTCAAACTTATGCACCCACCACAAGTCATCCTGAAGAAGAAATTGAAGAATTTTATGAGGAAATTTGTCATCTAAATAATAAAGGTAAGCAGCACTTGAAAATAATTATGGGAGATTTCAATGCAAAAATAGGGCAACGGCAACAGAATGAAACTTCAGTAGGTAAATTCGGTCACGGCAACAGAAACCAGCGTGGAAATACTCTCGTTGAGTTTGCAGAGGCAGAAGGGTTTTTCATCTTGAACTCCTTCTTCAAGAAAAAGCCACACAGGAAGTGGACATGGAGACATCCAAATGGGACGACAAGTGAAATTGATTTTATTATGTGTAACAAAAAATTCGTCATAGAAGACTGCAGTGTGCTAAACAAGTTCAACACAGGTAGTGACCACAGATTGGTGAGATGTAAGATGCACCTCAACACTAAACTTGAACGTGGCAAGCTCATAAGACAAACAAAATCTATTGACATAACCAACCTTAAAAAACACTATAATACCTTCAAGTTAGAACTGAAGAACAGGTTCTCTGCTTTAGAAGACCTAACATCGGAAGAAGTGGACATCTCTGAAGTTAACAGAAAAGTAACCAAAGCTCTTATGGAAACAGCAACAAAATTAGCTGGGTCTAAGAACAAGTTGCATATGAACAAATTATCAGGAAAAACCAAAATGTTGATGCAAAAAAGAAGAGAGATGAGGACAACTAAAGAAGATGTGACTTCCAAAGTGGAATATATAGAGCTATGCAAGACAGTAAGAAAAAGTATCACTGAAGACGTAAGGAAATTCAACTGTGAACTAGTGAGGAAAGCAATTGAAAACAACCAAAGCCTAAAGATAGCAAAGGGACATCTCAGTAAGGGAAGAAAACAGATTATGGCACTGAGAAAAGAAGATGGTTCTGTAACAAGAAATAGAGGCGAAATTTTGACAAGAGTGAAAGATTTCTACTCCAAATTATATGAAAGGGATGATATATGCACTCCAGACATCATGAAAGATACCAGTACCAGAGTTCCTCCAGTCCTTCCAGCAGAAGTTGCACATGAAATCAAGAACATGAAGCGATGAAAAGCTCCAGGAGAAGATGGAATTACTGTAGACATCATACAAGAAGCAAGTGGAGAAATCGAAACAGTACTCGCCCAAATTTTCACTCGATGCCTTAATGAAGGAAAGATTCCTGAGGATTGGAACACCGCTACAATGATCCTGCTACATAAGAAAGGTGATATTGAAGATCTCGGAAACTACAGACCTATCAGCCTCCTATCAGTAGTTTATAAAATCTTCACTAAAGTTCTTTCACACCGCTTGAAGGTAACACTGGACATGGCTCAACCGAGAGAACAAGCTGGATTCAGGAGTGGCTACAGCACAATAGATCATATCCACGTGCTGAGAGAACTAATTGAAAGAGCGAGGGAATATGAACTTCCATTGTGCATGGCTTTTATCGATTATGAAAAAGCCTTTGATTCGGTGAAACCATCAGCAGTTACAATGGCTCTGAAAACCTGCGGTATTGAAGATGCATACATTAATATTATTAATAACATCTATGAAAATGCAAGTGCAAAGATTCGGCTGTTTGAAAATACAACACACGTAAAAATTGGAAAGGGAGTGAGACAAGGTGACACCATATCTCCGAAGCTCTTTAATGCCACATTGGAGGGTGTTTTTCAGTCGCTGAGCTGGGAAAACAAGGGGATAAAGATTAATGGAGATTATCTAACCCACCTTCGTTTTGCTGATGACGTAGTCATTTTTGCAACTACCCCATCAGAGCTACAGAGTATGATCCAGGAACTTGCTGACAAGAGTAAAGAAGTGGGATTAAAAATGAACTTTCAGAAGACAAAAGTGATGTTCAATGCTTTTACTAGAAATGAAGATTTATCGATTGATGGAGAAAAGCTGGAGATAACAGACACGTACGTTTATCTTGGACAGCAGATATCAAGTGAGGGTCACATTGATGAAGAAATTAATCGGCGTACAAAACTTGCCTGGAGAGCTTTTGGAAGAAACAGCATAATTTTCAAGAGCAATATGCCATTATGTCTTAAAAGAAAAGTGTTTGATCAATGCATCCTTCCAGTGCTTACGTATGGTGCAGAGACGTGGACCTTAACTAAAAGAGACATACAAAGGCTGCAGACAACTCAAAGAAGCATGGAGAGGTACATGCTTGGTGCTTGGTGTAACCAGGAGAGATAAGAAGAGGAACTCATGGATCCGAAAAATGACAAGAGTGGAAGACATCATGATCAGAGTTAAATCCCTGAAATGGCAATGGGCTGGACATACTGCCAGAAGGACAGATCATCGATGGACAGCCGAAATTTTAGATTGGATTCCAAGGGACAGGAAAAGGCCCAGAAGAAGACCACATGGGAGATGGGTGGATGAAATTCGAAAGTATGCAGGGGTGACATAGAGGAGACTGGCACAAGACAGACCGTTGTGGAGGAAACTTGGGGAGACCTTCGTCCAGCAGTGGATTGATAATGGTTGACAATGATGATGATGATGATGATGATATATATTAAATCGCTTCTCTACAAAATTTGATGTAGTTATATTTCATAACTTATATATATGTTATGGGCTGGGTCCTCACCTCATCAACATTTTACCCCACGAGCCTCCACTGATTCCCTATCCTGAAATTTGAACGTATGTGTAGTCGAAAAAGCATAGACAGAAAACAAATAAAAAAAAAAGAGCCTGTCCCGAGTTTCTTTTTCCTTACAAACTGTTATGAGGAAGTTTCGGTACATTTTCTAAACCCTCACGGCCATTCTGTACCTGAGCTCAAGGTTTCTTGTTTAGTAACAGAAATAGTTGTTTTCGGGTGCTCAGAAATTAATTTCGCAAGAGGAACCGGGAAGTATTTGCTTACATGTCACGCTGGTGTTTCAAATTTATTTGAGTAAATTACACTGGTCAACGGTGATTTTATTGCCGACAATATTTCAGCGGTTGTAGGCTGACTTTGTGGCGCTGCTTACGAATATGGCATCGGTTTTGCTAGATTGGCTGTACTTTTTGAGATAATGGAGGCCCCATTGAAAAACATAAAATATGCAAAAAATGTAATATGGAGGCGTAACCTACCCACAAATCACATTGAAACTGTCTCAAATCACACAGAAGTAAATACACTGGTGGAAAGTGAAAAAAGAACACCAAGAAGGAATTGGCGGACGATCATGAAATTTACATATGTTAATGGGGTCGAGTTTATGTAGGTGTGATGTTAATTTCGGGACCAACCGGTGAGCGCTTACGCCACAGCACGGCATAATATGCAAATTATCGTCGGTGGTATTTAAGGAGTACGGCGAAGTGAATGTAATCAGTCGTCGGCATACGGACACGTGCGAAGACCCTGAAGAATCTGCAATGCCTGGACATGGAAGACGTGTACGATTTCAGCAGTTATCGGACTCCGCGAGGCCGGGTGGTCGTATCGTCGTATTGCGGAGCGAATTGGACGGGAAGTATCATTGGTGGTACGATGGTGGCTTAGATGGTCCGAGGAACATTCCCACACGAGAAGACGTTGAACCGGGAGTCACAGACGGACTGATGAGCGGACCGATCGACGCATAAGAAGAGCGGCGTTGTCAAGCAGAGCATCCACTGCGGCGCAAATCCGAGCTGCCGTTGCACCTGAGGTGACTGTGCGAACAATCCGCAACCGTCTACTAGATGCAGGACTACGTGCACGTGTGCCTCTGGCATGTGTACCTCTGACTCCAGCCCACCGTCAGGAACGGCTGCAGTGGTGTCGCCAACGTCTGCACTGGAGAACGCAATGGCGATCTGTCGTGTTCAGCGACGAAAGTAGATTCTGCTTGGGAGCCTCCGATGGCCGTATGCGTGTTCGCAGACGCACAGGAGAGCGTCTCCACCCTTTCTTGCATCCGCCAGCGACACATAGGGCCTACACCTGGTCTCCTGCTGTGGGGAGCGATCAGCTATCACTCCCGTACACAACTAGTGTTTGTACCGGGTACGTTAAACAGCACCTTCTACATCAACAACATCATTCAGCCCGTTGTTGTGCCATTTGTAAAGTAGGTCCATCGTGGTGTTTTCCAGCAAGATAACTCACGCCCACACACGATACGTGCAACGCAACATGCACTTCAGGCTGTGAGACAAGTTCCATGGCCTGCACGTTCACCGGATTTGTCCCCCATTGGGCACGTGTGGAATTTTATGGGACAACGACTTATCCGGTCTCCACGGCCAGCCACGACCATCCCCGATTTACGCGTCCAGGTTGAGGATGCTTGGAACTCAATACCCCAAACTTACATCCAACATCTGTACGACAGACTCCATGCCAGAATTGCACAGTGTGACGCAGTTCATGACGGTTCAACCTCGTACTAACCATGTTACATGGAAGCAAATACAGATGTATTTTGCCATAATGTTTTGATCATGTTATCCTCTGTATTCCGTTATTATGCTGTATCAATTTCGTTGGTATCAGACGTCTCATTCTAGGTGTTCTTTTTTCACTTTCCGGCAATGTATATGAAATACCTTATGACGTTGTCTTCAGTACAATAACATACACACACACAAAGTAAGATGATTCAGATATTTACAAAGAATGCATAGAAAAACGTTTTTTTGTGCGATTTTCTCTTTTGTGGGTCATCAAGACAATCACGTTGGAGGCTCCAGCAATAGTCTGCCATCATGTGTATGACCCATCTGCCTTGATACCTTTTCTCCATCACCTTGATATCCTGATGGAACTTCTCCACCTTCTTCCTCACTGAAATCACCAAGATTCCGGAAATCTGTCTAAGTGGCTATGAAGAAAGTGTACCTTTATGCTTTATGCTCATATTAGTACCCAAATTGTTAAAGTTAGCGAGCATGCTTTGCATCAATTTTTCATAATTGTCTGCTTTGTGGTTAGCCAAGAAGTTCTTGACTACTAAGACATAATTGCACCAGGCAGATTTTTCAACATCATTCATAAATTTGGTGAAATTCAAATCGTTGATGAGTTTACGAATTTGAAGACCATCGAAGATCTCTGCTTTAAGTTTCTCAGAACTCAGCCCCAAAACAATCTACAAATGTATGTGATGCAATCTCCATCTTTGTCCAAGGCCTCAACAAATTGCTTCATCAATCCAAGCTTGATATGGAGTGGTGAGAGAATGATTTTTTCTCTGTCAATCATGACTGCACCTACAGTCATGATTTCCCTTGAAGGCCATGTCACTTTTTTCCAATGATCTTTCTTTGCCCTATACTACCCCACAAGCAGATGAAACAAGGGTACTTTGTGTATCCACTTTGCTGTCCAAGCAAGAAGTTAACCATCTTTAGATCAACACAAATAAACCACTGGTGCTCATGATAACAGAGCTTCTGCAAGACCTTTTTGAAGTTTTCATATTCTTCTTTAAGTTTTGTTGAGTGAGCAATTGGAAGAGATGCATAGCGGTTACCATTGTGCAATAAAACACATTTTAAGCTTTTGGTGGAACTGTCTATAAATAGCCGCCAATCTTCTAGTCGATATTCCGGTAGCCCCATTTGGAGAATAAGTTCAGGAATGTTATTGCAGTATACAAGTTCTTCATCCTGGCTGAAGTAACGAAGAATTTCTTCCTCTCTTGTCCGATAAGCTGTTATTTTAACTTCCGGTTTTAGACAGTTCTTTTCTTTCAGCCTGGATCCTAAAAGTTCAGATGCTTGCTTTAATAGATTGAGTCCTCGTATCAGATCATTGAGTTCTTTTGGAGAGAACTGCTGAGGTGTTGAAAAGTTTCCTTCATATTCACTTTCACTGCTACGACTTGTGGTACACAAGTCCTGCATTGCTTCAACATTTGACAATGGAAGGTCAGGAAACACTGGCATGGGAACGTCTTTGCAGTGTGGCAAGGTCGCCTTGCTGGTTCCAAATCAGGATGCTTCCTTATGTTTCTTGTAGCGATTGAAGCCTTTCACATTCACAACACAAATATAACAATAATCGTGGTCACGTGGTGGTTTTCTGGCTCTCTCCACACCATAGACACACCAAAGTGTAAGCATTTCCTTTCTCCAGCAGCAAGTATAAACATTTCCTTACGCTCAACTGTTCAGAATTATTAACTTTAAAATGTAACAGCAAGAATAATAGATGAAATGAAACGAAAAAAAAAAAATTATGCACAGTTTTTCCGCAGGTGGTGTAAGTGTATTCTCCTTTTTGGTGAATTTTTAGATTTTCTAAAGATCTGCTCTGAAATATTTTTTTCGTATCAGAAAGGATTCAAAAGACTTGCTCATTACAACCAAAAGTTCGGTGTCATCCTTTTTGTTTTAGTTTTCTGTCATTGTGGGCGGAAAAAAATGTTACTCGAATCTGACTGGAAATTGATATTTTAACGTTTTAATAACAATGCACTTTTTTCAGTCAAAAAAATTATTAAGGACCGCCAGGTCAATCTGTCTTTTGCCGCCGAGTTGCTAAATCCTAGTTGACCGCACGTGCATCTTTTGGCGATGAGGAAAATTGACAGAAAAGTTCGTTTTGTAAGAACAACGCTATACATAATAGGAGTGTTTACCAGTCAGAAACTGGAATGAGTTTTTGGTGTTGAAAGAGAACTATATCTGCTTTGTCGAAAGCCATTGTTTCAGACAAAGAACTTGCGCCAACCATTGTTTCCTTCTTTTCTTCGCAAGGAATGAAGAATTATCTGACATGACCGGAAGTGTAATCATTATTTCGATTGAAAGAAGACTCTCTTTTTTATTTTTAGCCTGTTCTTTTCCTTAATCGGGTCACTATGGAACCTCAGCTGATATCCGATGCACTATCGCGTCTCAGTGGTTCAGATTTCGATGCCCACAGTAGGTGGAAGACGTGAAACATTCACCGCGAACTGCGGTGAGCTGTTACTATAACACCGGCTTCGTTTCAAAGAATAACCATTCTTGTGAATGCATCAGTTGTTACATTTCATTGAAGTTTCGGTAAGTGTCTTGTTTGAGATCTTATTTGCAGTAAAACTTCCGAATAGCGGACATCGAAGGGGAAAGAAAAACTGTCTGTTATTTAGAAGTTACCGCTATTGGGAAAATCCGGTTTTACGACAGTATACATGTACTATGTTTATAACGTAAAAGCACTTTAAAAGATAAGTAAATATAAGTATGCAAATACAATACATGGAGCAAACTTGTATTAACCTTTATTAAAAAATATCGATCAAAACCTAAGAAGCAAATTTATCAAGTATTGTTGTTTGTCTATTACATTCTTGGGAAATTTTGTCTTCTAAATGAATTTCTAGCTCAGATGTTAATTTCACCCCACAGGATCTTTTTTTTTTTTTTTTTTTTTTTGCGAAAGATATAGTTCTTTAAATTGTTTTTTGCACATTCAACTGCATCCTTGTTTTTCAAAGAAAATTTGTTGCAACATTATCTTCATCAATTCCTGCAGTCTCGGTGATTATATTTTCTTATGCTACTTTATCGGCTTTTTTTGTTTTTTTTTAATTGAAGTTTTAACGACCATCGTGAGCAACTCAGCAGTCGCCCGTCCCTAATTTAGGGTCACTGGTTCCAGGGAAGGGAGAGAGCCAGTGCCGTAAGACAAACACAACATCCATGCATCAGCGGGATTCGAACCCGGACCCCTTTTGGACGAATGATCAGAGGCCGTCGCTTAGACCACTGCGCCACCGGGGCGGCCTTTATCGTTTTTAACGTAATCGATTAAGTCAGAGATTTCAGCAGATTAATTTTCTGTTGTTAGGGCTTCATCAATTAATGTGTACTCTTCGTACGAACTGAGAATTTCTTGAAGTTGAGGTTCATCAGTCGTTGCTCCATCATACATAGGCTCCGACTTGAAAAATTATTGGGGGTTCCGGAAATTTTTAATCGAATTACCCATGCATTTTTCAAAGTATTTAAGTCTAATTTAAATTTCATTCAGTCAGATTATCTGGCACAATAAGACGCCTGAAATGCTAAAATGAAGCAAATTATAGTTAATTACAGGATTTATTTTCTCTAGATAATTATTTATTTCATTTATTTTGCTTAAATTCACACAGTATCTGTGTGTTATTATATACAATACACAGATACTGTGTGAATTTCCAACTCAACTGTCTTATAAAAGTAACAAAAACATATAAAATTTATTTTAAGATTTTTTTACCAATTTTAAAAATGCCAACAATTTTTTTTTCTTCAAATGATTTCTGAGTTAAAATAGGAGGTTATAAGGGAGAGAACATGGCATCAGCCGCACGTTCTGCGTTTTCCGTGGGCCCTACTTCGTATCAGCTGTGTATGCCCAACTTGGGCTGCTTCTGTACTTTTCTATGGGGAAATTGTTGACTTTGAAGAAGTTTTAGAGACGCTTCTGCAGCATGTACAGTCATAAAAAAAATTAGACCGAAATATACATGCACATAACTAAAAACTTGCAAAAAGTTACAGAAATACTGTTTAGTATTTTCTAAAAAAATTAAACAAAATTATGCTTCGTCGACCGGAAGTGCATATTGCGTATTAACCAATCACGGCCTTGTTAAAGCTGTGGGAGCCTTGTTGACCTTCAGCACTGCTACAGAGAGTAAGAAACGGCCGCTATCAACATGTGCAGGTCACAGGTCTTCAGTAAGTGACGTCACGTCACTGAACGCTCCCCGCCCGAGGAGCTCAAGAAACCAGATGATCAGATTTGGCTTTACCAGCGGCTCCTGATGCCATCTTCTCCCTCTTCTAACCTACTTGGTCCCCGACTGCCTGAAGATAGGGTGGGTCAACTGACTGTACAACGTATTTCCACCTTTATCAATATGATCTCGAATAGGTTCTCGTCTCCGAATGTAAATCTACACTTTTTTATTTTGTGGGAACCCAGACAAACCGAAGAATTTTCAATTTTCTTTTACAAAGGAGGCAGCTTTAAATGCTCTTAAAAACTACACTTGAGGTATTGTCTGTCGCGTTAAATTTGATGAGCACGAGCAAACACTAATCCCTTTTTGAGGTATAATAAACTGTCTGAGGGGTAAATTTCTATACACACTTTCAATATATTATAAACGGGGAATGAATAATAAAAAAACTTGAAGAATTGATAACTAAAAACAAAATTTATGCACATATGCGTGCGTGTATTTTCCCCACGAAATACGAGCAAAAATATTAGGGGTTCGAGGAGCCCACAACAAAATCATTGGGGGTTCAAAAATTGTCTCGAACCCACGAAGTCGGCGCCTATGCTCCACTACCTGATACTGGCGTAATCTCTTCAAAAATCCAGCTTTCTTAAAACAGTTACGAACGGTTACTGAGTTAATTTTCTTAATGGCAGATGTAATCAAGAGTATAGCGTCTAAGACAGTGAAACTACCAGAAAGAGCACTTGCAGATGAAGTACGTTCCATCTTCGCCAAAAGATGTCTTACCACACGTTACGGTAGAATTTTTTGAAGCATTTTATTATGCCTTGATCTAAAGGCTGACAGACAAAGGTAGTGTTTTGTGGGAAAAAAAACTATTTCGCATTTCCCAACATGGCATCTGGATACGATGCTGTATTATCCAAAAATAAAATCACTTGTCTTTTTTGACTCTGCATTTTTCTATCAAATGCTGATAACCATTCAACCGTCAGATCTCTTGTCATACAGGATTTGATGTTTGCACGGTAATCCACATCTAAAGCATTAACATCAACACCTTTTAAAGCAGCGTGCTTTTTATATTTTCCTATGATTAAAGAAGGCTTCTCAAACTCATTTATCATATTCACGCACATGACAGTTAATCTTTCTTTAGCAATCAACCTACCGCTGCATCTCTTGCCTTTAAAGCACATTGTTTTGTCTGGGAGAGCTTTGAAAAACAGTCCTGTTTCATCACAGTTGAAGACTTCTTTTCCCTCATGATCTTCACAAAAATCGTTAAGCTTTAGCTTTCAGCCTAACACAACATCAGTTTGTAACTACACTGACGGAAAAAAAAAATCCCAACACCAAGAAGGGGTTGTGTTAGATAAACGACAGTTGGTAGGCGGTGAGAGTACATCTGTAACATAACGTCTATGCAAATTTCGCGCTCGGCGCATACGTGTGGCGCTAGTAGCGCCTCGGAACATGCAAAGCAGGTTTGCTGTAAATACGCGCTGTAACGGTCGTGAGTGTTAGTTATCGTTGAGATTCGACGTAGTGTGTTGATGTTAGTCAAGAATGCCTTTAAGAAGACGAAGAAGCCATTATCAACAGCTCACGGAGTTTGAACGAGGTCGTGTAATAGGGCTACGAGAAGGTGGATTTTCTTTTCCGCAATATTGCCAAACGACTTGGCAGGAATGTAGCCACTGTGCATGATTGTTGGCAGCGGTGGTCAAGGGAAGGTACTGCCTCAAGAAGACCGGGTTCCGGCCGGCCACGTGGCACTACTGAGAGGGAAGACCGCCGTGTACGGCGTATGGCCGTGGCGCATCGTACCGCGTCTGCGGCAGCAATTCGAGCTGCAGTTGCCACCAGAGTGACACAACAAACTGTTACAAATCGGTTACTTGAATGACAGCTGCGAGCCAGACGCCCTGTAGCATGCATTCCACTTACTCCAAACCACTGCCGTTTGCGACGTCAGTGGTGTCAAGCTAGAGCTCATTGGAGGACGGAGTGGAGATCTGTTGTGTTTTCTGGAGAAAGCCGGTTCTGCCTGGGTGCCAGTGATGGCCGTGTGTTGGTTAGCAGGAGGCCAGGTGAGCGCCTGCAACCAACCTGTCTGCGGCCGAGACACACTGGACCTATACCTGGAGTTATGGTCTGGGGAGCAATTTCCTATGACAGCAGGAGCGCTCTCGTGGTTATCCCACGCACCCTGACGGCACAGTTGTACGTCGGTCTGGTGATTCAACCTGTTGTGCTGCCATTCATGAACAGCATTCCAGGGGGTGTTTTCCAACAAGATAACGCTCGCCCGCATACCGCTGTTGTAACCCAACATGCTCTACAGAGTGTCGACATGTTGCCGTGGCCTGCTAGATCACCAGATCTTTAACCAATCGAGCACGTATGGGACATCATTGGACGACAACTCCAGCGTCACCCCCAACCAGCATTAACCGTCCCTGTATTGACCGACCAAGTGCAACAGGCATGGAACTCCATCCGACAAACTGACATCCAGAACCTGTACGACACAATGCATGAACGTTTGCGTGCTTGCATTCAACATTCTGGCGGTTACACCGGTTATTAATGTACCAGCATTTCACATTTAAAATGGCTCTTCTCGCGCTTACAATAAGCTGTGATCTTGAAACCTTAATCGATTAAATATGTTACCTATGCAAATGTATTGCCGCCATTTCATTCCTCTACAACTATTTTTTCGTGGTGTTGGGATTTTTTTTTTTTCCGTCAGTGTGTATACGAACTTTCGCCTCAGATATCCCTGCAAGAGATTTTGTAACGAGCTTTGAAGTTATCCAGCCAACCAGCTGATGCTTTGAATTCTGTAAATCATAATTCTTTTGCGATTTCTAAACCCTTTTGACGAATTACAGTTCCTGATAAAGGAATGTTGTTGGCTCTAGCGTGGCTAAACTATTCATAGGAAAAAGTGTCCACAACTAAACCATCAGTTTTAGGAAAAGCTCTCTTAATTTTCTGGTTGCCATTACAATCCTGCCAAGACTTCAAGATTTCACTCACTTCTGCTTTTCCAATGCTCTGTTTATCTTCCAAAACGCGCACACACAATCTTTCCTTTTCACTCAGCTTCACTATTTCAACTTTTTCTTTCAGAGTCAAGCGCTTATACGTTTGTGCGCCACTTTAAAGTCGATGTTTGAGAAATCTTTGCTTCACAGCTCACTTGATGAGAAAAACCTACTCGATTATTGCAAACAAATGTGATTTCTAGTAATCTGGACTTGAAATTGATCCCTGTGCACTGACCTTGACCTTACCAAACAACAAAAGGTGAGTCCCTCCCACCCACACCTGAAATGTGTTTGCATGCATTTTAATCCAATTACCGTTCCCGAATTAGCCGGCCTTGGCTCTGGTCCCCGTTTCTGAGGCCTCACCAGGGCACGACTTAGGTCAGTCGAGGCCCTGTGCACGTCCTATATCTGTGGCCCCCTCGATTAAAATGTTCAGTCAAACAGACGAAAAGAATATTTATCGGTAAATATTTTTTTGCAAGCAGTTTTTCTAGCAGTAGAAACATTAAAACACATCCCACATACTAGTCAACTTTATAGCCAATGTGGCTTGTAATAGATGAGCATTCACGCCGCTTGTACTTCCCCACACCTGCAGAGCTTACAGCTGTAACATTAATCTCCCTGGAATTCTTTTTTTGTTTTATAGTATCATTTACGGAAACAAATAACTATCCTCCCAGAGATATAATTTCAAACACCTAATTTACCATAAATGTAATGGAAATGATGAACCAATGGTAGTTTAAGCTGTAAGAAGTAATCCCTCACAAAGTCTTACAGCTGACCACACACATTGTGGGATAAATTATTGCAACACTCCATGTAAATTATTACAACAGTCTTTAAATAAAGTTGTGTGAATTGAACTTTTTTTGTATTTTTATTTATGTAAAAATAAACCCTACATAATTATGAATATTGATTCACAATTTTTGTTCTCACAAGACTAACATTAATAAGAAAAAGATAGTTTAGTAAAGTCTACATGTTTGCTGAAATGCTTTTCATGTATACTATAACCGTATTGCTCCGAATATAGGCTGTTCCCCATTGCATTTTAATTGTTACAAATAAGGGTGAGATTAAGATGTTACACTGGCCGATCACAGCTCAGCGCAGCGCAACGCTTTAGCTTTATTATACGAAATAATAATAATTTGGTTCTCAAAATCTCATCCTAAATTTTGAAACCAAAACTTATAATAATTTCGTGCTACAACGGAAAATATATTTTGGTTCTGGAAATTTATATTTCCAGAACCAGTTTGGAGGTAGTTTGGAGGCCCCTTCAAATTCTGAGGCCCTGTGCACGTGCAGAAATCAGGCCCTGGCCCTCACCCAATTGGGAGCACTTGAGGAGCTAGAACAAAGCCCTCTGATGGCTTTGGCTAGAAGGCAGTTTCTCCTGGTCAGATGCACGTATGCAAGGAAAAGGTCGGACAGTCCTGGTGAACACAACGCTAATCCTTTTTCCAGCGATTTTGGCCGCTTACTCAGGGTACATAGAGCACTTAGCACCTTAAAATTTACTTGGCCTCGGGAAAGAATGGTTAAGAAGAGAATGAGGAAGGCAAAATGACAAAAAAAAAAAAAAAAAAAAATGCGAGTTTGGGCGAATCACACCCCTAGGAATTCCTAGAATCGAAAGCAAATTGTATGTTATATTGTACTTTAAGTGTGTCCGCGTCCGCTATTAAGAAGGGAATGCCCCATAAGAAGCCATGCATTTCTGTAGGGGAATAAATAATTGTCCGTTATAGAGAGGTGTCCGCTATTAAGAAGTGTCCGTTAATGGAAGTTTCAGTGTATACAGGGTGATTCTATAATACAGTAGCAGTTGAAGACACGGACCACAACCAAAGAAGTTAAGGCTCAGAGAGACGTAACTAGCGCAGCCATATCTTCAGGGAAAACATGCAGTGCATAGAAGCCAACATTCAGGCTGATCGGCTGATGCCGGAGCAGACTGCGCATGCGTATTTTTGTTGACTTCAATTCTTTGGGTAAAGAACAGTCAGCTGAGCTGCTCACAGCACGTGATTGTTCCCTTCTCGGTAGCATAAACACTTCGCAAATCGGATACGTTAGTTTTGTTACGCTAACCGGGTTAGTAAAGGCTCTTGTTTGTTCTTCAGTTTTTCAGAAATATTTTCAGTAATGCAAAATAGTAGGGAATGTCTGCGTTTTGTACGGATCCTTAGGCCTAAATTTGCTGAAATTTAATTTAAATAGTAATACTAATGTTATTGCATATTTTTCTCACCAAAATAAGGGATGGGCGGGATATCAGAAAACAGCAACAACAACAAAACTGCTGTAAGCAAATTGTCATCAGATCGAAGGAAACCATCGTGGGTCAAAGAAAAGCTTCACTGCCGTAGTCCCCCCTAACGTGTTTTGCTCCTGAACGTTAACTTTCCCGCAGAGCATATTTCTTAAAATGTGGTGGCGCTGTTGCCGCCTGTTTTACGTTATCTCTATGAGAGTTGACCTTCTTTAAGCGTTAGATATTCTTTGCCACAACTGCGAACCGTTAGGTAAATGTACTCATAAAGTTTGTGTCCCGCTACTGAGGGAAGTGACGTAGGCGACAGCGTGCGTGTCACGTGTCTAGTCAGTCAAAATTGCACCGTCTGTCCGATGGATTGGACGATCCGCGGACTACAACATGGCACTGATGACCCAATGGTCAATCAGAAGTCCTGACTTAACACCTTGTGACGTTTTCCTGTGGGGGTACGTAAAGGACAAGGTATTCGCCCCTCCCCTTCCTGTTGATCTAGCGGAGCTGAAACAACGTATCACAGCCACTATCACTGCACTTGATTCAGATATCTTACCTCGCGTTTGGGCGGAAATGGATTACCGGTTCGATGCGTGTCGTGTGAATAAGGGTGCACACATAGAACATCTGTGACTGTCTTTAAAAAAAACTTGAAACATTTCCCTACAATTCTGTTACAGGTAACATAAAATATCTTACATTGTTCTTGTTTTATAGTGCATTGAAACTGTATACTTATTTATGAATCACCCTGTATATATATATATAGGTACAGCAAAATATATGCTATTCTTTCTCAAAGTATCTTCTCTCGGATGATATGCAACGGTCACATCGTTCAGTTCACTTTCAAAGCATGTGGCGAAGGTATTTTGTGGAAGCTGCTTTAGCGGCCCCTGTACTGATATGTTGAATGGCGCCACGGAACTTCTCCTGCATTGTTGGAAACAACCAGAAATCGCACGGGACGAGGTCAGGACTGTAGGCAGGCTGTGGCATGATTTCAATACTTCATTTCGTAAGAAATCGTTGAACACAAGCAGCCACATGTGGGCGGGCGTTATCATGGTGTAGGGTCCACTTGCCCACCAGTTCCGGTAGCTCAATCGATATGTGTCATCGCAGACGCTTCAAGACTGAAATGTAATACGCAGCATTGACAGTAATTTGTGGAGGAACGGCATGCTGGTGGACGACACCTTTATGATCAAAGAAAATTTTCATCATCACCTTCCAGCTGATTTGGTTTGGCGGATTTTTTCGGAGGAGGTGAGTCGGTGCATTTCCAGACATTCGTTGCGCGCTTCGTGAGGGGGTCGAAATAGTGAACCCATGTTTCATCGGCAGTTATTACTGTGATTAGAATGACTCATAACACACCTGAACTCTGGCTAACAAATGTTCTCTCGTCAGGTGATGAATTACCCATCTCGAACACACACGATGCAGCAGTAATTTGTCGCATAGAATGCGGAATGGCGACGTATCTGAAAAATTAGCTGACGGCGCTATGTCTTCATACGTCATTCGTCGATCTTCTTGCAGGACTGCCCAAACAGTGTTAGCAATATGCTTCGTAACAGCACTTTCAGGTCGACTAAGCCTAGGAGCGAGTTCTACTGACAAATGCCCCTTTTTAAAATCATGGTGCCATCTAAAAATCGTTGACTCACCCAGATATTTATCTTTGTAAGCTTTTTCCATTAAATGAACTGTTTCTGGAGCCGTTTTACCCAAACGATAGCAAAATTTTATTGCATATAACGCATTTCACTTCTTAACTCTGAATCACTCACCTCCATAGCTGTATGGCAAAATGCAGACGTACCTTAAACAACTGCACAATAACAAAATCAGAATCATCTGCCACGGTTAATAACTGTTGCCATAGGTACTTCCTTAATTCAGTTAGTCGTTTGTGTGGTTATATATATATTTATATATATTAGTGAAACCTCGGTTGTACGTTTTTGTATAGTGAATGACCTCAAAACACTTCTAAAACGTATAGTCAAAATTTCAAAATGTTAAGTAAATGTATGCCTTTAAAGGAGCAAAAAATGTCCCTTCATAATAATTTATTTCAAGTCGAATTGACGGCGGAAAAAAAAAGAGCGTTACAAATGATAATATATTTTATCGCATTGCAAAAATCTCAAGCAATCAAACTTCTCTTTTGGCGACTCTGTAAATCTTGATTCCAGATTAAGTGAAATATAACTAAAGATCTGAGACCAGTGCTTCAGTGTTGTACACATGAATTAACAGCGTTTCTTTCTCAGCGGATCCTAAAAAATTTTGAATATTGATGAAACATTTGGGATTCTGTTCTACTATACGCCAGGAAATAGTGGAGCTGCAAACAGAACCCATTTAACTGGAAAGCTAGAGGGGGATGCAGCCCCGGGCCCCGCATTTCCAAGGGGCCCCAGTATTATGCAGGATGCTTGAAGAATTGACAGTTGTACAGTTGTTTTTGTTTTGTGTTTTTTGCAGATAGCACATCAAAAACTATAAAAAACTGCCTTCTGGAAAAAAATAAGTATATTTCTTTCCGCTTTTTTTTAGGACGATTCAGCAAAAAATATAGTCTCCCCTGTCCATCCTCAAATCTTTCAAAAGCATTACAGAAGTTTTTTTGTACACATCTGAAATTGGGGGAAATTTTCATACATTAAGAATTCGTTTCAATCATGTTATTTGGATCATATTATTTTGCCCACTACTTTGATATAATTTCAACAAGCTGAACCCAACCTTGGGGGAAGGGGTGGGGAGGATTAAAGCAGAACTGAACCGGTATCGTATCCATTTTTCAACAATGCATTTTTACATTTTCTTGCTACCACTGATTCGTCCATGAATCATGGGATATACACTTCAATACGGCAGGGATGTTTTCTCCCGGGTATTTTTATTCATCCACCGATAGTGAAATCCTAGATGTGCCACTAACACTGGGGCCCCAAAATACTATCCAGCCCGCGGAACCCCTGTCTCCTTAAATATGCTCTGGCCACAAATTACATCCCACACTGTAAAAACATTTCTGAAATTCACGAGCCACTTTCCGTCATTTCTTTCGTGAATTAACGAAGCATATTTCTCATACAACCTTTTCCGTGAAATGACTGAAATTACTTTACCCGAATTACACGGATTTTTCGTACCACAGAAAAATTCTGAATTTTCAGAAACCTTTCCTCAGTTTCTTTCTTATATTGACGGTAAAGTACCGTTTTAGAGATGTGTTAACGGAAAATTCTGAATTTTCAGAAACCTTTCCGCAGTTTTTTTCTTATATTGATAGTAAAGTACCGTTTTAGATATACACTGAAGAGCAATTCAATTAGAGATACCTGTCTAGTAACGTGTAGCACCACCTTTCGCCCTGATGACGGTGGCGATTCGTCTCTGCATGGACTCGACAAGACACCGGAAGCGTTGGGAAGCCATACGGATCCACGACCCCTGAACAAGCTCCCACAGTTCACGAAGATTTGACGGAGGGGGAGTCAGAGCCTCGAACATCACTCTCGATGGCATCCCAGATGTGCTCGATGGGATTGAGGTCAGGTGGCCTAGCTGGCCAAGGAAGCGAAGTCACGTCGGTGGAGTGTTCATCCAACCTTTCGGATACAACTTGGGAGCGATGGCACGGTGCATTGTCTTGTTGTAGGATGAGGTCCCCAGTGAGATGTTGAAGACGCACAAACAGGAGCAAATGATCGTCCAGGATATCCCGGTAACGTTGACCTGTGAGGGACGATGTCACACGTACCAGAGGTCCCATTTCAGTCCACGTAAACAGTCCCCAGACGAGAATGCCACCCCCACCAGCTTGAAGAGTATCCTGTTGGCGAAAAGGTTCCATTGCTTCATGTGGTTTGCGCTGTACTCGTATCCTGCCATCCGCATGCACCAACGTGAATCTGGACTCATCAGTCCAGGCAACATTTTCCCACGTGTCTAGGGTCCAGTGGTGATGTTCCCGCTCCCATGCTAATCTTTGCACCCTGTGATGTGCGGTCAGCAGCGGTGCCCTCGTGGGACGATGGCTTCTGTACCCCATAGCGAGGAGATGGTTCTGGATGGTGTGGCTGCTATAACGAAGTAAATTTCTCCGTCATTTTTATCCGCGCCAGGATTCGAACCCGGGTCCCCTCATTCCGGAATACGTTGCTCTACCAATTGAGCTACGCGGACGTTTTATTGTGATTCCTATCTGCCTTTATGTCGTGTGCGTCCTTCTGGCAGGTACATCACATCTCCTAGTACGTTACATCATCTCCCCTTCATTTTTTTTTTTTTTCGAAGTGCTGGAGAAGGGATTCTCTTATTTTTCCTATCTCGCGGTGTGGAAATAACATCACACCAATGCGAGATTTTGAACGGTCGGGTCATCCGGATAGTTCGGGCGCCATTATAACGAAGTAAATTTCTCCGTCATTTTTATCCGCGCCAGGATTCGAACCCGGGTCCCCTCATTCCGGAATAAGTTGCTCTACCAATTGAGCTACGCGGACGTTTTATTCTGATTCCTATATCTGCCTTTATGTCGTGTGCGTCCTTCTGGCAGGTACATCACATCTCCTAGTACGTTACACTGCTTACACGTTTTTGTGCACCAGCGTTAAATTGCCGAGTGATTTCTTGCACTGTGGCCCGTCTATCCGCTGTTACAATACGAGCTAGCCGACGATGACCCCGCTCATCCACACGCTGTTGTCCACGGCAGTTGGCTCTTGCAGGGATGGTTTTACCGGATTCGATGTACTCACGGTGCACCCGTGACACAGTGGTTTGTGAAAATCCCTGTGCCTGCACGACTTCCGAGATGAAGTGACCCATTCGTCGGGCCCCAACAATTTGCCCACGATCAAATGCGCTGAGATCCTTCGTCTTACCCATACTGCGTCCGACTCTTACTGATTCCCGCCGCATCACTCCTTATATTGTCGGATCGCTGCATACGTCATGTCGTTTCCGTTTACAGGGCCGCCCATAGCGCCACATTTGCATAACGCCAGCTGTCTCTAATTCATTTGCTCTTCAGTGTATGTGTTAACGGAAAATTCTGAATTTTCAGAAACCTATCCGCAATTCCTTTCGTATATTAACGGAAAAACTACGTTGTAACTTTTTCCGTATCCGTATGTGGAGAAATTACTGGTAATAGGAGTGATTGGTGAGAATACTTGCGGTTTGATTAACTTTTAAATTTCAATTGTCTGTCGAATTTTGAAGTTCCGTAGAGAGATCGGATATTGTGGATAATTTATCGCATGAATTTTGTTTGTGTGGCACAGGATATTTCTCCTCCTCTTCCCTATATTTTGTGCACCAGCTATTTAATATATTTATTGTGTTACTGTATAAGAAACCGGGTACTTAAGTTATTGCGCAGATGGTTATACGATGTCTATGTATCAGTCTTTGGACAACTTAAGACAAAAGCTATTATAGCTATCAAGAGTAAATTTTTTATTTAGTAGGTTCTTTTTTTGTGAAATAATACTATAAAAGAGTACATTTCAGCTTGTTTTAAGCATAACTGTAAGTCATTGTCAATTAAAAATAAAGTTGCAAAGCAGTTTGTTGTTTCGAAAAATCACGATGAAAAATGCTTAATTTGTAAAGTCCTCCTACAGAAAAAAAATATTAAAAATCTATTCAGAAAATTAATAAGCCCCAACAGAAAATAAAATGACTAAATCCCTTGCACTAATGACAAAAAAAAAAAAAAAAAAAATCATCGTCGTCCAATTTGTTTTAAGCTGTAAGTAATTTAGATTCCCGAGTGTGTGTGGCGCATTGGTTAAAAGCCTGGCTAACCAATCCAAGCAACTGTGGGGGTTAGATCCTGACGCAGCGAAGTGTTATCTGAGGTAAAGGCTGAGAAATGCAGGGTCGTTGGTTTTGCGGAATTTCAGTTTAAATACGAAAAAACCTGAAATGATTTTTTCTGAAATAAACGGAATTTCTGACTACCGGAATTCTGTGAAAATACAGAAGCGGCCGCTTTTTGAAAACGAAAATTTCTTATATAAACGGACGCTTTTAAAAACGTAAATTTTTGAAAAAGACGGACACCTACCTGCAACTTTGCTGCACGTTATTTTCAGAAATTTTCCGTGAATTTACACCACTTATTTTTTACAATTCGGAGATTTATCAACTTTTAAATAGCGCATATGTGTATGAGTCGTGAAATGCGCAACCAGTTTTTTTTTATTCTCTTCATCCAAAACGAAAGTAAACAACATACCCTTCGTTGATGGGGTCGAAGTTCAACCAAAGAAGGGTACAACCGCTTAAAAAAAGTGCGATAGAAACTACAGTAAAATATCGGGACCAAGGCAAAATTGCGTATAAAAGTGAACGTATAACTGAGAAATATACAGGGTGATCCATTTAAACCAGTACCCTGAAAAAACCTTACAATTTTGCAAGGAATCGCCTAAGGAACTTCTTCTTTTTTTAATAGAAGCAACAACTCCTGGAGAATGAAAACCGCCACCGTGAAGAAGATTGTTAACCGTAACTGTAACTCAGCTCATGATTTGTTTGTTGTTGCGTTGTCATTCACTTGAATGCATTCGGAAACATGCAGTACTCTGTTTCAGAGCGTGTTTTTTAGTGAAATCGTATTGGGTAACCAATTCTGTCACCAAAACGCAACGAGCATTTCGAAGAGAGTTTGGAGTTTGAAAAGTGCCAAGCAAGTCAACAATTCTGTCGATGCCAAAAAAACTGGAGTAAACCGGTTGTCTTCTCAGCGGTAGCGGTAGACATCACCCTCTGATGCCCCAAACGCGTGTGGGCGATGTTCGGTAACGTTTACTTCAATCTCCGACGAAATCGTTGCGCAGATTAAGCCAACAGACAGGATATTCATACGGAACTTGTCAAAGGGCAGCAAAAAAAGCGAATATTCGACCATTTAAAGTGCACGTAATCCATCAGCTGCAGGAACCGGACAAGGGAAAGAGAGTAAGTTACTACAAATGGTTTCAAAATTTTCTTAATTTGCGATCTGATATTCTCTCCATCACATAGTTTACGGATGAAGCCTGGTTTCATCTGTCAGGCTACGTCAATTCGCAAAACAGCAGATACTGGGCTGCCGAAAACCCACACGTTATGTGTGAAACACCGATGCATTCACAAAAGGTTGGTGTGTTATGTGCGGTTTCGTCTACGAAAATTATTGACCCCATTTTTTTCTCTGAGACTGTCAACACTAACGTTTATTGCCGTATATTCAATGAATTTGTGGAACAACTTGTTGACATTGAATTGACAGAGGGCTACTTTCAGCAGGATGGCGCTACGTGTCACACATCGAAAGTCTCAATGGAACTCACAACCAGCTTCTTTGATGACAGATTAATTTCAAAAACCATATGGCCTCCCCGATCTCCGGTCTTAACTTCCCCTGCCTTTTTTTATGGGGCTACTTAAAGCATCGAGTTTAAAAAACCCATCCAAAAACATTGAATGCTTTGTGTGAAACAATCACGACTAAAATTGGCAATGTTACTGCTCGTACTCCACATGAGACATCACTGAATATGGTGCGGCGTGTTCAACTGTGTTTACAAGAAAATGGAGGACAATTCCAACATTTGCTTTGAGAAAATGATTCTCCAATACCACATGTATAATTCTCAACTTACTGTATGATTTTGTTGTTATTTATAAAAAAGTTATAAGTAAATCACATGGTACTGGTTTAAATGGATCACCCTGATATAACAGAGGTTCCACTGTGTATATAAATATAGTTTTGTTCGTGCGTCTACCACATTAATTACGTATTACGTGTTGTCATCAGTAAGCTGGATTTGTAACAACGCATGTCTCTAACATTGAAGATTCTGATGAGTGAGCTTTCAAATTTGTGTGATGCAAAGTTTTCCGGCTATATTACGTGAAAGTAGCTTTACGTTTCACATTATATACATCTACAGTTCTAGAAGTGCAACCGGGAAAATCCTTCTCTTCGAAGCAATGCGAATAAGTTTTCGTGCAGCTCTTTTTCTTTCTTTTTTTTTTTTTTGATATATATACACTGACGGAAAAAAATCCCAACACCACGAAAAAATAGTTGTAGAGAAATATAATGGCGGCAATACATTTGTATAGGTAACATATTTAATCGATTAAGATTTAAAGATCACAGCTTAATGTAAGCGCGAGAAGAGCCATTTTAAATGTGAAATGCTGGTACATTAATAACCGGTGCAACCGCCAGAATGTTGAATGCAAGCACGCAAACGTTCATGCATTGTGTCGTACAGGTTCTGGATGTCAGTTTGTCGGATGGAGTTCCATGCCTGTTGCACTTGGTCGGTCAATACAGGGACGGTTAATGCTGGTTGGGGGTGGCGCTGGAGTTGTCGTCCAATGATGTCCCATACGTGCTCGATTGGTTAAAGATCTGGTGATCTAGCAGGCCACGGCAACATGTCGACACTCTGTAGAGCATGTTGGGTTACAACAGCGGTGTGCGGGCGAGCGTTATCCTGTTGGAAAACATCCCCTGGAATGCTGTTCATGAATGGCAGCACAACAGGTTGAATCACCAGACCAACGTACAACTGTGCCGTCAGGGTACGTGGGATAACCACGAGAGTGCTCCTGCTGTCATAGGAAATTGCTCCCCAAACCATAACTCCAGGTGTAGGTCCAGTGTGTCTCGGCCGCAGACAGGTTGGTTGCAGGCGCTCACCTGGCCTCCTGCTAACCAACACACGGCCATCACTGGCACCCAGGCAGAACCGGCTTTCTTCAGAAAACACAACAGATCTCCACTCCGTCCTCCAATGAGCTCTAGCGTGACACCACTGACGTCGTAAATGGCAGTGGTTTGGAGTAAGTGGAATGCACGCTACAGGGCGTCTGGCTCGCAGCTGTCATTCAAGTAACCGGTTTGTAACAGTTCGTTGTATCACTGTGGTGGCAACTGCAGCTCGAATTGCTGCCGCAGACGCGGTACGATGTGCCACGGCCATACGCCGTACACGGCGGTCTTCCCTCTCAGTAGTGCCACGTGGCCGGCCGGAACCCGGTCTTCTTGAGGCAGTACCTTCCCTTGACCACCGCTGCCAACAATCATGCACATTGGCTACATTCCTGCCAAGTCGTTCTGCAATATTGCGGAAAGAAAATACACCTTCTCGTAGCCCTATTACACGACCTCGTTCAAACTCCGTGAGCTGTTGATAATGGCTTCTTCGTCTTCTTAAAGGCATTCTTGACTAACATCAACACACTACGTCGAATCTCAACGATAACTAACGCTCACGAACGTTACAGCGCGTATTTACAGCAAACCTGCTTTGCATGTTCCGAGGGGCGCTACTAGCGCCACACGTATGCGCCGAGCGCGAAATTTGCATAGACGTCATCTTACAGATGTACTCTTGTTGCAGCACTCGTGAGCGAGCGCGCATCTTTTCCCTGTATTGAGAATTGAGAAGTAATCGGAGAAGCGAAAAAGAAATGGGATTTAAAAAAATTAATCAAATGAATGGGAGAGATTTTGGGGAGCTGGTGTAAGAATTAATAAAATTAGGATTTTATAAACTTCACGCTCTTCAGGCGCTCTGCATTTCGCAATTTAATTTCCCCCTTAGATTTTCTTCCGTGGTTTCGCGCCTAGGAAGGTCGGGAAAGTACCGCTCTTCCCTCTCTCTCTCTCTCTCTCTCTCTCTCTCTCTCTCTCTCTCTCCGAGTCAAAGGGCTTCCAGTCGGCCGCTTGCTGTGGCATGGGACCGCGGGGCATCCTTTCCCTAACTGCTACGAGCCAGCAATATTGGGTAAGGTGAAGTAATTCTACAAGAGTATGGCGGGTAGACATTTTATTGGAGCTCGGCGCCGGTCGTCTTGAGAATTGCTGCACCAAGTCTGGTAGAAAAGAATAGCCTGACGCCAGGCAAAAGGAAAACCATAGCAGTTTTATGGTAGGAAAATTTACGACCCAGGAGATCCGCGGGCACGGAATTTCCTAGAATTCAGGGGCGGACGCAGCGAAGGATGGCAAGTCAGAGAAATGGCGGGAAACCCAGAGCAAATCAGATCGAGAAATGATAATTGTTTGACCAATCTGTAAATTGGTGGGAGGATCCGGGAAGAACAATTTTTCGTAGGACTGGAAGAGGAGCGAAAAAAAAAAAATAAGAGATAGCATGGTGAAAAAAGTTGAGGAAGAACTACCGATACGAGGATCGGGGCATTAAGAAAAAAAGGACGAGTGACACGGGAGGTCGTATCCAGCCTCGCGCTCACTAGCGGGAGATAGAACTATCCCCGAGGATCGAGCATGTGCCCAACAGGGAGAAGAGAATGGAATGCCAGCCCTTATCGTGGGATAGAAGGTGGGACATTTCCGACCTTAACGGTTTTCTCTTGTTTATATAATTAGTATGTTGAACCGAAAGTTAAAGAAGAGCATAGTAGACTAAGTCAAGGTTGAAAATAAAACCTGCTCTAAATTAATGCTGAGAAAAGTAGGGCAGAAATAGAAGAAATGAAATGGTTGAGTAAAGTAAATAAATTGATCAGAGCAGGAAATTGTGTAGGATAGGGAATCATTTTAAGTAAATTATGTTTCGAAATTTTTCAGATTTATATTAAATTAAAATAAGAAATTAAAGTTAACCTTTAAATCAATAGTTGATAAAAGGGTCTTCAAGCATATTCATATGACTGAGTGTATTTTTCTAAATTTCAAGCCTTCATCAGGCAAAATAAACATATTTTATTTTCACGTTATTATGAGTCGGCTAAATTTCATTTGAGTGTACAATTTTGTAAAGTAGAAATGTTAATCACGATTGAGAGTTGGATGTGTGAGTAAATGATTTGGAATGAATGTTCAGAAAAAGTCCTCCAGTGCAATACTGAGTAACTTACACATCAGTGCTAGTAAAAGAATCAAAATTTGTAAATTAACGAAATATTCGCGGGAAATGAAAAGCTAGACGATTACTTTTTAAACTTTGCGGCATTCAGCGGACCCAGATACACGGAACGTCGGCTGGGTGAAACACAACGCCCATCCTCGAATAGCGAGCCTGTGTTTTCTCTAATACTGGGAAAACATAGTTTTTGAAATTCGAGTGATTACCCTTAATGCCAATAGTTATCGCCAGTGCACACAAGAGCAGGCAGGCATTGGAGCGGATATCACTCTCACCGCCTACCAACTGTCGTTTATCTAACACAACCCCTTCTTGGTGTTGGGATTTTTATTTTCCGTCAGTGTATATATATATATATATATATATAATGCTCAATTTGACCATTAGGTTGAGTAAATGTTTATTGGAAACTAGCGTATAGCCCGTCCTAGGACGGTTGTTTTTAAGCTTTAAATAAATATTAATATATAGGGGATGTTGCCCGTCGTATGATGAAGGGAAATTTTAATTGAAGCAGATTGAAAACAAATCAAATAGACGCCGGATTTCTGTAAGGGAATATAGTAAAACCTAAAATATAGTAAAAATAGTAAGAACTCATTTCGTGAAATCTTAAGATGTCAAAGTGAGCAAGATTGCATCTAAAAGACATCTGCTTTTAGATGCAATCTTGCTCACTTTGACATCTCAAGATTTCATTTTTTATTGTAGGTCAGAGCGCTTAGATAGATCAATATTTCGCAAAATGTTTAGTAAAATCAGCACTAAACTCTGAAAGTTAGTTAAATTAAAAAATAATTACAGCGTAGAAATTAATATTCGAGTTGTGCTAAATTAATGAATATACAAACGCAACTTGCCGTGATATTAAGATTTCCATTCGAATTTTGTAGAACGGGTTAATACACTGCCGGACAATTGCTAAGGACGGATGACAATAGCAACGATAGCAACCATAAAGTGGAAGGCAGGAAAATGTGGAAATTAGCATAAGTGCGGGATACAGTAAGACGTGTTGTGCGTATGCAAATTTTGGATTGCCGAACTTGTTCGTGACGTCATAGCGCTGATAAGAGATATAAAGGATTTGACGCGTATTGACCGTTGTTGTTCAAACGCAAAGTTGAAAGGGAAAGAATCAATTGACGAACTTGCAATTTTCAGTATGTCTTCCCGACGTCACCTAGATGATTTTACGCGTGGCCATATTATTGGCAAGATTGAAGAAGGGCGAAAAATAACAGATGTTGCCAGGGAGTTCGACGTCAGCCACAGTGTTGTTTCAAGGCTTTGGAAATCATTTCAAACAAATGGAGAGTGTAGCAAACGTCACGGGGAGGTCGTGTTCGCAGTACGACACCTGCAGAAGATCGGTACATAGTGCTATCAACAAAAAGACACCGGCGCAGCACAGCTAGTGAGGTAGCAAATCAGTTTATGGCTGCTACTGGCAAGCGGATCTCCCGAAAAACTGTCGCCAGACGTTTGCATGAAGGAGGACTATACGCATGCCGTCCTGTTGTGTGCATCCCATTGTCCAGTCGTCACCGTACCACCCGTTTGCAATGGGGCCATCCACAACGCAATTGGACTGATAACGACTGGTCTGCTGTCCTCTTCTCAGATGAGAGTAGATACAGTCTATCGTCTAATTGTCGACGACAACTGATCTGGCGTGATAGTGGTACTGCATATTGTCCAGCAAACATACAGGAAAGGAAGGGACCGATATCCGACATGTAGTGTCATGGTATGGGCTGGCATCATGATCAATGGCCGTACGTCCCTCTATGTGCTTCCAACTGGGACTATGACTGGCCAAAGATACATTAATGATGTTCTGCTACCTCATGTTCGCATGTTCCATGGTGCTGTCGGTGATAGATTCATTTTCATGGACGACAACGCAACATGTCATCGAACAGTCGCTGTCCAGGAGTGTCTTGAGCGCGATAATATTCAACGCCTCGTATGGCCAGCACGTTCTCCAGATCTGAATCCAATTGAAAATGTGTGGAATGCTTTGGGGAGGAGTCTTGCTGGTCGCCAATGCCCTCCAATAAACAAGGACACCCTCATCCGTGCACTGACAGAGGAATGTGATAAATTACCCCAACAGCTGCTTGATAATATTGTGCAAAGCATGACACGACGTGTGGAATCTTGCATCGCCCTCCATGGTGGCCAAATCCCGTATTGACATCTTACGCCGGAACGCCTGCGGACGGTAATTGCATTTTTTTCACGTTTACGTATTCTGCACAAAATGGCCTGTTTGTCCCTTGAACACGTTCCAAAGCCTTCTGGATTTCAGAGCACAATAAATTGCCTTTCTTGTAATGTCCTGGCATTTTGACATTATTTTATTTCACTTGGCATCCAACCACACTTACTTTTTTATGCGCTATATAGCCGTTTATGATCCGTCCTTAGCAATTGTCCAGCAGTGTAGAACTCGAGTCATGATAAAATCCAATGTTTTAAAATTAGCACATGATCACCTTGACATCTGAAAGTTATCTCGTGCTATTATAAAGCTGGCAATCATTTTGACATTGCAAGAGCACCCACGAATTGATCGTTAAGTGATGACGCAAAGTGCAGACGTTGGTGTGACGTCAAGCGTTTCAGAGAGACGGATTTGGGTGTTTATATTATTAATTCATCTCCGCTTCTACTGACCAGTGCTACAGGGCTGCTCACTGAGTTTCTTCCAGTTCCCTGTAGCCAGTGGCGTATCTAGAATTAACAGCGCCTAGGGCAGGCGCGGAATTTGCGCCTCCAACCCTACATGCATGTTATTTCCGCCCTTCAGTTCCACTTTCCTTCTTAGGTTGCATTGTTTTTTTACCCAAGTTTCAAAATTTAAAATAGAATCCTATATAATTTAACAAGCATCACTTCACTTTCAAAAACTTTACAACGTTTACTTAACGCTAAACGATCACTAAATACAAAACAATAGAAATAGCAGACCTCCTTCTTTGTCTGTTTTAAATCGTTAACTGACGAGACCGAACTTGGTAAAAGTATTTTTATATTACAATGGAAGCTACCAAAACATTCGCACACACACAAAAGAACTGCAACCAAAGAAAAATATATCAGTGTTCTTGAAGCTACTAGGAAGCAAAGGTGCTGAGCCGACAAGGCACTTGCAGCCGCGGCACTGCCACGTGTCGCCTATTTCTCGAAGAGCTGAGTACACAGATACGCCGCTGCACTAGTCGGTTGGTTTGGTGTGGCGTCTCTGTGTACTCCACGCACGCCACTGCATTCACCGCGGCAGCTGACTGTGGACAGCCATTCAGAACGAACGTTTCTTTTCTTTTTTATTACGACTTTGGGTTTCTCAAATTCGTTTCTTATCAAGTTTTCTCAAAATTAATTTTCTTCAACAAACAAACAGCAAATACACACTATTTCTTTCTGCTTTTTTGCGCCCCCATAACATTGGCGTCCAGGGCACGTGCCCTACCCTAGGTACGCCACTGCCTGTAGCGTGGGTTCGTTAAACTTTCGCTTGTAAGGAAATGTAGAAATGTTTGGGTTTTTTATTTTCTCCCGATGATGAAACAAATAAATTACCAGCTAAAGTGAAGACATGCTCTTACGTAGTCAAAAGTAGCTTTATCGGAATCCGGATCTATCCCGTCTAATCCAGGACAATGGACCAGAGCTGTCCTTAAAGGTGTGCGACTGCGACAGGTGCGGTCGCGCAGGGCCCCGCGCTCACATCCTAAGAAAAAAGAGGAAAAGAAATGAGGGAGGGAGCGAATTTCTTATTTTCATTTATTCTAATTTTATTTTTTAAACTCCCTCGATCGTTTAATTTTTTTTTTCAATATCGATTGCTGAATTAATATTATACCCAAATATCGGCAGCAAACTAAAATATTATGTCTAGCGAAGCATTAGCATTGAAGCCATATCTTTCAACGTGCTCAGTACACTGATAGCTATCGAAACAGTTGTGCTACGTGAGTTACTTCCATCTGATGTCAAAACTGCAGCCGGTGTCTTTCAATGAGTGCAAGCGAAATTCTATCCTATATCTACAATGTTAATTCCTTTGTACACATTTTCTCGAAGACTATTGCTCTGTAGTTTTTGAAATGTTGAGCACAAATAAAAACGACTTATAGTTAATACGTTCCATAGTTATTATTCCAGAAAAATTGTTTTTTAAATTCAATTTATCTGACTCGAAAGTATTCCAATTTGGGCGCTAGATAGCGCGATAAGTTAGCTTAGCAGTATTTCTTTCTGGACGAAACGAAACCTCTCATTTCTGTCTAATTCTTTTTAATTATCTAGGCCAAATAGGAATAATTAAATGGGGCCAAAAGGGAGACTGGAATCTTGTCTCCTATAAATCATCTTAAATCCTACTGTATGTTCATTTTTTGAAAAGAAAATGTGTACACTCGCAGAGAACCCCTGAATTTGAGCAAAAGAAACTCCGCCTACCTAATAAGCTCCACCCCCAAGTAGAGTCATTGGTTAAAACGCAACAGCGCCTATTTAGTGTTTTCATTGTGTAGCCAACAAGAGACCGCTTCCATTCTGAATATGGCAAGGTCTGCAGTTATTCGCTGACGCCACGTTCTGGGACAGTCCCTCAAGACGTAAAAGCCACGCTCAAAGAGTGCTTTTTTGCGCCATCTATTGCAGAAGAGGAACTTTAACACTCATTCAAAGACAGCCTTAAGATACGTGAATAAATTTCGGAATCCTTTCCCTAATGCTTTCATCGCCTACAGGATATTACTTACTGTCAGGGGCGCCGACTTCACCGTATTATTGAGGGACAGGCGTGAAGAGATCAGACGTGGGAGGAGCACGTCTGTTCCTTTGTCAGGAGGAAAATAAAAATTAAAGAAGGGGGTGGGAGGAGCAAAATGATAATTTACGAGATTCGACGTATATTTTGAAACGCAACTGTAATTACTCATCAACTAACGAACAAGGAAATATAAATATTCTTTAGCTGAATATTATTATTTTTAAAACTGAAATTCAGCCTGCGATTTTATAAAAATATCCCGAGAGATTTTGTTTCCAAACGTTTATGAAAAATTAGCACTGGTACTCAAACAAAGAACGAGAAGCGCAAAAAAAAAAAAATAAAAAAAATACACTGGCGTGCAAAAATTAAGGACGAGACGGTCTTTCGAATGTAACGTCGTGCAGAAGTGCTCCACATCGACTCAAATCATACCATAAGATCCCCAAGATGTAAGAATATGGGACAAGTGAACAAAACTGTCCAAACAAGGAATCCAAAGGCACTTTATTGAAAAGGTAGCTTCGAGCACAACTGGACAGAAGACAGAAACGTCCATATGACAGGCCGCTGCCAAGAAAAATCCAGTCTTTAGTAGGGGATATGATCACCCCTGACTGCGTTGCAGGATTTGCAACGTCTGTCCATGATGAGGACGAGGTTGTCAAGGAGCTGTTGAGGCATCGCGGCCCATTCCTCATGAGGCGACAATCGCAGCTGCGGAATCGTTGCTGACGGCTGATGACGTGCTGCCAAGCGTCTCCCGAGAAGGTCCCACACGTGTTCAACTGGATTTAGGTCCGGGGACCTTGCGGGCCAATTCATGAGTTGAATATCTTCATTCTCCAACAGCTGTGCGACAGCCACTGTACGATGAGGTGTAGCATTGTCGTCCATGAAGAGGAACTCAGGACCCACAGCACCTCTAAGCAGACGCACGTGAGGCAGGAGAACCTTGGTACAATAGCGGACACCAGTGACTGAACCTCCTTAGAAGATGTGGAGGTCAGTACGGCTACCAAGCATGATACCTCCCCAAACTAGAACTCCACCACCTCCAAACTGGTCCCGTTCGATGATGTTGGAGGTGTGATTGCGTGTTCCCTGCTCTCTCCAGATGTGTATACGTCCAGAATCGCTCATCCGTAAAGAGAACTCGACCCCATTGCTGATGTGTCCAGTTCTTTTGTTCCTGGCACCACGGAAACCGCCGTCTCCGATGAGCAGGAGTTAATGGCACACACCATACCGGTCGTCGTGCAAATAGACCACCTTTGTGCAGCCTCCTGGCCACGGTAAGGCGCGATAACGGACGTCCAGTTGTCTGTTGCATGTGCCTTGCGATTTCTCCCGCTGTCTGACGTCAGTCTCTTCTCACCTGTAGGACAATATACCGGTCGTCCGCCGCCGTGGTTGCTCGTGGACGACCACTGCTAAACTCTCGGACAGCTCTTCCTGTCATTTAAAATGCTCTCCAAGCTCGTGAAACGATGCTGTGAGCGATCCCGAACTCCTCGGTCACACTTCGACCTTCTTCCAACTTCCCAATGACGCGACCTCGGGTAAAGTCATCCAGATGTCGTCTAATGGATTGCCTGTTGGCCATATCACACGGTGGCAGCAACTCGACGTCGTTGAAACCGATGTAAACCGTGCAATAGCTTTCACCGAGTTGCTGAGCGTATACCGCCCGTGTGCTATATCCCTTCCGACCCCCCCCTTCCCTACGACATGCTGCATATATGCGCATGCCCTACCGCACCCTAGTCTATCTCCTGAGGGGTCTTTCGGTCCGTTCTGCCTGCTCGTTCTGCAGTTATGCTATTTTCTCCTCTTCGTCCTTAATTTTTGCACACCAGTGTAATAGATATCATGATAGATAGATAAAGGCGCTAGAGATTATACGTGTCTGTATTTTTTTTATATAATTGTTTTAAACATCACGTCGAACAAAATGCGGGGCTGACAATCAAGTTTCTTATCAAATAATAAGCAATGCTTTATATGGGAAAAAGTTTACTTATTTTGTTATTTATATATTTTTCCGAAATAAATCGCTTTGGCCTCACAAGGTGGAGCTTCGTCCACTTTATGAACCCAAATCGATTATTTAATTAAACAGGTCCAAAAAAAAAAAAAAAATTGGTGGGCACTGCCCCCCTAGTAAAAGTATTAGGGGGGGGGAGATTCAGCTTGCCCCCCTACAGTCGGTGCCTGTGCTTACTGTCCCAGTAACGGTGGCAAGTGCATAAAGAAGTGGATCGGTAAATTACGAATTAAGTTCTACGTTCTTTCCCCGAAAAACGAAACAAACGTATCTATAATTTTTCTTTTATTTGATGGTACGCATTCTTTTAATTTTTAAGCAGATTGCCTAACGTGCGAACCCTAGTTTGTTTCCATATTACGTATTTGTCTGGTGCTTTTAAATGTTTGGTTGCCACCCCTGTGGCGCAGTGGTCTAAGCTATGGCCTTTGATCATTCGTCCGAAAGGGGTCAGGGTTTGAATCCCGGTGAGGCATGGATCTTGTGTTTGTCTTACGGCACTGGCTCTCTCCCTTCCCCGGAACCAGTGGCCCTAAATTAGGAACGGGCGACTGCTGATAGCCTATTGAGTTGCTCACGGTGGTCGTTAAACCTCCAACAAAAAAAAAGTGTTTTGTTTTTGCAAAAAAAAAATTCCAATTTTTCATTTCAGATGTTTTGCCAATGTCTCACAATAAGAACATAAAAATTTAATATACCGTGTATGAGAAATGCTTCATTAAAAACTTCATGATGACCAATGGCGATGTGTTCGATGTTTATTTCTCATGCGAAAAAACATCCAACACAAAATTGTTTTGCTATATTTTTGCAACATTGGTTTGTTCTTCTAAGAAATTAATTTCTTCTTCTTCGCCCTATACCTGTATTAATTCGTTGGCGTACCCCATGACATTAAGATTGTAAAAATTGCCCAACAGTAAGGGGTTATCAAATAGCGACAAAAATTGAATCAGCAGCCATATTGGTCCGCTGAAATCCATTTCTGACGTCACGTGAAGCGGATTGAAACACACTGTAATATAAGGTCCATTGGTTGGTTGAATTAAAGTGTATTCAGAAGTTCCCATATCCCAAACAATATATCTCATACAAATAAGGTAATATTCTCTTGGTTGTGTAGGTCATTCACAATTGTTTTGTTTTATTCCGCATGCTTCATTTTTATCATAACTATCTTTGTTCCTGTGATGAGCGGAGTCCTTCAAAAAAGCGGTATTCTCCCAATTCCGGACAACTCCCTAGTTCCCCAAGTCGCTGATTTAAAAGTCGTTTTTTTTTTTTAACAACTTTCCTTCACACTTTCTCCAGGCTTAGGACTGGCAGTGGTGACATTCCAAGCTAGAAATGCATCGACACTAGCGTATTTAAAAGTCGTTTTTTTTTTTTTGTCTTCTTTTTTAATTTTTTACGTATTGTGATTTTTTTATTTATTTTTTTTTTGTGATTTTTTTAATACTTCTTTCCACATGACTTACTTTGCAAACAGACGATTCTCCTTTCACTCAAATTTCTGAACATAAGCCAATGTGCACAGAAACTTCCTTATGTCTCCATTTGCGTCATACTCTGTTGTCGCTCTTCTGATTCTTTCAAGTTTAATTGTTTTGATTTTCCTTTTCATGCCTGCTAAAGAGATGCAAGACCTGTCGTAAATAAAGTCACTGTGGCTGGCTTTGGCTTTTCACGTAATTAACTAGCTTGAGGAAGCCAGACTGCCTCTTACGTGTGAAAGTGTTCAGTCTGTCGTTCCATCCATCGACTATATTATTCGTTCTGTGAAGTTTGCCGTTGCAATTTCACATTTTTCTGCTAATTGCAGAATTTTCTAACCATTGACGAACAAAATAGTCGTAAAACTCCTGCAATCTCGCATGACTTGGGCTTTCCTCTTGAATGCACAGCCAACCATCATCCCTATTTTCTATCGGGAGATATGCTAGCCCTGCACACATACGCAGATGAAGCCGAATCTCTTCATTGCTCTTGTAATCGATGACCAACCCTATTTCTTGAATTTTCCGCCAAAGACACTGATTGAAATGAAAATTACACCCCCTAATGAAAGCCGAAGGAAAAAGACTGTACAGAGGTACTATTACAGCTACTTCGAAATCCATGACAGTTACTTCAGGATTCCAGTCGGCAATATGTCTTTTCAGGAGGGAAGCAGAGCAAACACCACTGGGATGGCGTAGGTTTCTTCTGGGGTACTTCCGATATCAGCGTGAATTGTGTATAATTCAGTAAATTGCTTCCTGCAGCTTTTAAATGTGCCGTCCATGAAGAACACTTCGTTTTTTTTTTATAACTTCCTATCCTTTTGTAGTGGAAAACGCAAGCATTCTCTTTTCTTCCCTTTCGTCGGAAAGCAGAAAATTTTCACCTTCATTCGTTCTTATTTAACTTCATCCGGAAAAACAATATCTTCAGCATTTTCCGGCTCTTTAGCATAGTTAGGTTGTCCATTTCTAGCTCGATATAAGGAACTCTTCGTTGACTCAAACAGTGGAATTTCTGTAACCAAATCATATCCACGGTTGAATAACGGAGTAAGCTCTTCCCGATATATATCTGAGATGGACTGTTCCTCTTCACAGGCTCATTTCTTTGCTTGAGAAACTGGCTTTTTCACCTCAGTACAAGCGATATCAGGCTTGCACACGTGGTTCGACACTCGTAAAACAATACCATCTTTCGTGGCCATGCGGCCTGAACACTTTTCAGTTCTCTCATTGATACATGCCCAATTAACGATGTTCTCTTTGTTCTTCCAATGAATCCTGTATTGATATCCGTTAAAAGTAGTAGCAGAAGGCTTCCTTTTTCAGTCTCGATAATTTCTAAAACTTCCATGATAAATCCTTTGGACAAGCTGTTCGAGTTCTTTTCTTCCTGAAATTCTTCTTACAACTGAACAAGAAAAGACTGAATTCGAAGAGCTCACGTGATGTCGCCCCACATCGAAGCAGACGGGTGTGCTTTTCTCTGAGGCACCAGCTCCCTTGAGGATAAACAATACGTGGATTAGACGAAAAGGAAGCGTCTAATCCACGTATTGTTTCCCTGGTTGTCCGGGATTGGCACGGATTCCTTCAAAGCGTAGGGCCTCCTCAACATTGGCGCACCCACGGAGGGGCTTAAGCCCCCAAGGAGATTAAGAGCGACGTACGTCACAAATTGAACATTCAAAAATATTATTTTACATGTTCAAAAAATTACATGGTGTCTTCTATTACATAGTGTGTTCTTCCCAAAGCCCCAAATAGATTAAGAGCGACGTACGTCACAAATCGAACATTGAAAAATATTATTTTACATGTTCAAACATAGTGTCTTCTATTACATAGTGTGTTCTTCCCAAAGCCCCAAATAGATTAAGAGCGATGTACGTCACAAATTGAACATTCAAAAATATTATTTTACATGTTCAAAAAATTTCATAGTGTCTTCTTCCCAAAGAGATTAAGAGCGACGTACGTCACAAGTTGAACATTCAAAAATATTATTTTACATGTTCAAAAAATTATATAGTGTCTTCTTCCCAAAGCCCCAAAGAGATTAAGAGCGACGTACGTTAAACTATAAGTGTACACTATATATATATATATATATATATATATATATATATATATATATATATATATATGTACACACATAACTGCATTTGTCTTTTTCTTGTAGGACTTCCGTCCACAGTGAGTAGAGTTTAGGTCAGTGAAATCGCCTTTTGGGCAGGACACAGAAACGGAAGGAATGAGAGCAAGTCTAGCGACTTTGACAGAACAGTTTGTAGTGAGATTAGAGTACAGTAGATGGCGCCCCCGTACAAGTACGATGTTGCACATAGGGGGTGCGAGAATTTCAGGCGGGGGGTGCATAGGAAAGGATACCCATTTAACCAGTGGGTCCAGCCTGGGGGCCGTCACTTAACGTGCTCGTCCGATGCACGGCGGATATTCAGCGATTGTTAGTAAATCACACCATCTCTGAAAGATCAGCCAGGCTCGAACCTGAGGACCTTGCATCGACGGATATTCAGCGATTTTTAGTAAATCACACCATCTCTGAAAGACCAGCCCAGGTTCGAACCTGAGGACCTCTGACTCGCTAACCACTAGGCCATCCGCGGCTTATATGTACACACATTGTGTACGTATACTATATACATAGCCCCCTCCAACAAGGATTCCTGGGTGCGCCACTGCTCCTGAGTCGCGGGGCCCGAGCAGTCCTGGTTGCATTTGCGCTTAAGCCCCCTCCAAGGAGATTAAGGACGACGTACGTCACAAATTAAACATTCAAAAACACAATATTATTTTACATGTTAAAAAAAATTACATAGTGTCTTCTATTACATGTTGTTTTCTTCCCAAAGCCCCAAAGGATTAACAGCGACGTACGTCACAAATTAAACATTCAAAAATATTATTTTACATGTTCAAAAAATTACACAGTGTCTTCTTCCCAAAGCCCCAAAGAAATTGAGAGCGACGTACGTCACAACTGTATATAAACTATAGGCGTATATATATATATATATATATCCCCCTCCAACAAAAATTCGTGGGTGCGCCACTGGTCTATACCCAGAGTTATGTCCTTATCTACACACATTATCACGAGTGAGCTCTCTATCACAACATTATCACAACTTTTTTTCTCCCGATAAAGTCCTTTTTTTTTTTTTTATTCTTGAGATTGCTGAAAATTATCTTTCGGCAGAACAGTTCGTGACTGGTGTGGTTAAAAACATTCTCAAAGCTATTTCTAAGTTTAGAAATGTACTCTGAAGATTGTTATCAATTATGAAAGTGTACATTCATATATGACTGGAAATGTAGACATTCGTTATACTGAGAAAGTTTTCCGTCTCCTTGGTATCTATGAACAAGTTTATTTGATGTAGCCTCTATGTCACGAGCACTGGTCTCTCTCCTTCAGATCCCTGAAAAAATTCAAACCTTTCCAGAAAAACTTCGTATGATTTCCTCCTGTTTGTTAAATTACTGATTAAAGAATTCATAATCTTAAAAAACGTGTTTACTCTTAAAAAAAACAAAAAAATAAATAAATAGAACGATTGCTCTCTTTCTTCGTGTTTCTCTCTAAAACTCTCCGTCCACGCATATAGGAGTACCGACTACAAATGATATAAGTTTTAAAAATTAATAAATTTTGTAAAATTAAGTAAAAATTTTCTTGGGCGGTGGTGTTAAAATATTCATAAAAGAAAAAAAAACTCTTCAAGCTCTGCGCCGCCCTGCCCGTTGGTTAAACCTGCCCTGAACTATACTGTACATATTTTAAAGGAAAGAATTTTTGCCATTGATGTCTGTTTGATGAATCTAATACATACTTAAAAATTACATAATTCTGCCCAATCACTTCTCACTAAAACCTATGCAAAATATTTTAAGCTAACTGTAATAATTTTTCGAAGAAAAACAACAACCGTTCTTTCGTATAAAAAATTCGTGTTTTCATACAGCATTTAAATTATTATTGTTATTCAAATATGAAATCAAACTCCGCATGAAATATAGCTGTGGAGCTAGTTTCTTTGACCAAGCGCAGTGACACGCGGAACTACTTGAAGAACTGACAATCGGAAGTTAACCCCTTTTATTTTCTAAAGGCATGCGAAAAACAGGAGAGAAATTCAATTTATAAATTAAAAAATAGATTATTATTATTAGATGGGACTGTTTATTATGTGGTAGCGTGGCCGAGCGGTCTAAGGCGCTGGTTTAAGGCACCAGTCTCCTCGGAGGCGTGGGTTCGAATCCCACCGCTGCCAAGAAGTTTAAGATTTTTTTTTTTTATTCTATCCAAGGGCGGATTTCCCAACAGGCGCGCCTAGGGCCATGGAGCTTGAGGGGCCCCGAAAACTTATAATTAGATTGCCACTTTTGTTTTGGTTTTCACGGACCGAAACAAAGCGATCACTTTATTTGTATTATCAATTGATATTTTACTTTCTCATATTAGTAACAAATATATATTTTCTTCTTCTTGCTGATACTCCACATTTTCGAGTTCTTATCGATGTACTTCTTTTGAAAGGAAAGATTATAAAATAATGTAGCCTCCCTTTAGGGTAGCTAAAAGAAGGATTCATGCTTCCCACAATTTTCATTGTTTAAAGCGAATACTTAACTGGTCTGCTGTGCTATAAATTACTTTCGTGCTACTTCCAGCCAAGGAAAAACATTTGTGTTGGAATCTTTCTCCCTGAATTCCAATGAGGAGTGCTTGTGAAAACAGCCCTGATGAAGGGAGATTTTGCTGTTTATTGCCTTTTCCCTTTGGGGTAGGGTATTCCTCAGCTCTAATACCCTTTAACCAGGAAACCTATGAATTAGTAGTGAAATTTAAAATGGTCAAAATTTAATGAATTTTTATGCCCTGTCATTCGCAAACTTTTTTGAAAAATCTGTTAAAACCATATCTTTTGGCCTTCAGCGCCTCTAGCAGTAAACTAACGAACTAATTGGAAGATTTAAATATTCGAGAAGGAACAGTTAAGCTTAGTCTGAGAGGCCCAAAAGTATTTTTTTGTTTTTTTCTAAGTTGAATACTTTCTTCACAACAGAAGTTAATTTTTTTAATTTTCGACTTTAATAGTCCTTAACGGTGAATTCATGAAGTACGAGTATATAGGACATTTAGAGTGTCGAACTTAATATATTTTGATTTCCTATTAACTGCAAAAATAATTTTTGAAATATCGCTAAAAAGAAAAAAAGATCGATATGCACAGACAGATAGGGTGACTACATTAGTACTGTTTCTTACAAAATGTTCTAAAAATAAGAAGAAAGAATGGCATTTTAAAACAATGAAAAACTTATTTTCTTGGCTTCACTTTTTTTTTTTTTAATCTGCCGGATGAAAATTTTTGAGGTGATAGGAAGGAGGGGAGGGCCCTGAATCTTTTAGCGCCTAGGGCCCCAAAAGATCTAAAGACGCCTTTGATTCTATCGACGTATTAGTTTCCTGAACATTTTTCCCTAAAGAAAATGAAAAATAATAGAGAGCAAATACATACGATACGAAAATGAATTGTTTGCCGAAAGTAATTTTTTCCTTCCCTTTAATATTTCAAAACGTTTTCTAAAATACTATTTTTTTTATTGTGGGTTTAACGACCACCGTGAGCAACTAAGTGGGCTACAGGCAGTCGCCCGTCCTCTAATGTATGGACACTGGTTCCAGGGAAGGGAGAGAGCCAGTGCCGTAAAACATTCACAACATCCATGCCTCACAGGATTCGAACCCGGGCTCATCTCAGACGAATAGTCATAAGCTATCGCTTAGACCACTACGCCACCGGGCAGCGAAATGGGCCATTTGTAAATGATTGATCTTGAAAACACAATTCACTGCCCCGGTGGCAGAGTGGTCTGAGACGCTGGCCTCTGACCATTCCAAGCTGCGCACGGGTGGTGCGCTGGTGTAGGTAAATTGCTGCTAAATAATCTGCTTGAATCCTTAGAGGCTCGCTAGGTCATTGCAACCCCACAAGGGAATAGCGGCGAAAAGCTGTAGAAGATATTTCTGAACGTCCTTCAAAGATAATAAACGCTGCTGTGGAGGAAAACTCTGACGCTTTGGAGACTCACAGAAAAAGATATTTTTTGCGTTAAAAAAAATGCTGAATGCGAGGCATCGACAATACACGCGGCAAATGGATGTTAGTCTTTTCGTGCTCGGTTTAATACTCACTTTTATCATCCCCACCCAAGCTTATATACAGAAGTTCTGAAACATTTTTCAAACTCAAACATATATTAAAATCCAAAGCTCAGGTGATGCGTTGGGTGATGTCACTCGGAGAAGGAAATCTAAAATTGCCATGCAAAGATAAGAAATGCTGTCTAAGAAAGCGATTATAGAGGAGGATGTATAACCAGACTTGAAATGGTAAAATTTGCATCATATTTTTCAAAATATTAATTTTTGAGTAAGCTGAGGCTGACTACTGAAAGAGAAATGAAATTATCTATGTTCTACTTTCCTCAAAAGCATAATAAAAGCATCCTCTTCTGAACATTCTGTTGCTTTTCAATCTTTTCAATTGCTATTTCAATCTTCTTTAGTATGTTCAGAAGAGGATGCATATTCAAGTTTTGTATATGTGATGACAGTGTTACTTCATGTTTCTCTCTTCAGTATCGGTAACGCAAAAGATTTTTCTTATTTCTCCTATAGCAACCATATAAACAGATATTTAACTTAGAAATATTAGTTGATTTTAATTACTACAGTATAAAGATGTAGGTTATTGTGTTTTGTGTTGTCCTCCCTTCCCGTAAGCTTTAGCCCCCAATTTACCTATGGAATTGCGGGTAAATCCTAAGCCGTTGTTATCTAGCATTCCCTTAGGCTATAGCCGCAATTTACCTATGGAGTTGCGGGTAAATTCTACGCCGTTGTTATCTACCATTCCCTTAGGCTATAGCCGCAATTTACCTATGGGATTGGAGACCACCTGTGGCTGTCGCCGCAATTCACTAACACCGGTGGTGCGCTTGTTCAATTTGTCCCTTCCCAGGAACCAGTGGCCCCAAATTAGGAATGGGTGCAAGACAGTCACAAGCTTTTCTTATCTGGGAGGGCAAAACTTGTAATTACGCCCCTTCGAGTTCAAAATTACGCTCCCTTTGAGTTCCGCTTAATTATTACGTGGTTTTTACTTCCTCACACACCGCCGTTATAGGAAAGTATTATGATCGTTAAGAAATCGCACTTGAGGTTTTTGACATAATTTTATTAAAAATGTAAATCTATATATTCATTCTATAAGGTTTTTTTACTGTGAGTCCTATTTTGAAAGAACGGCTGAACGTAAACATGTGGTTGAGGTAACAAAATAAAGGTCTTACCTTGTAGATGTGCCAGTCGAAGAGAACAATAAGATTGGGGCAACGGTTCGGGCGTTGTGGGACGGCAAAGTTTCCATGTAAAGTCTATGGGAGAAGCGTGCGGCTGACATTCGATGTCCTGCGGTTGACTCACGCGCTGTGGAAAGCAGAAGCATGGAGGGACTGAGACAGTCCGAAGTCTTCTCTTAGCGAACCGTTGCGCAAAGCAACGCTAGAAGGCATTTGTATCAAAGTTCTTCTCATCGGAGCTCCGAACACTCTCGAAGACCTGCTTGCGTTATGCCGTTGGACTGTGTGATGTATATATAAAATTTAATATTCATTCGATCCAGTTTATTCACGTAGGTAAGACGTTTCCCATTATGTAAAGACGTAAATAAACTAGAACTAATTATTTTACTCGTGCACAGAATGTATCTAGGACGCAATAAATATCTGTCTTAAGCACGATTACAAAGACACTCTACAACTGCACATACCCGTCCTCAATGAACACACTTTTATTCGAAATTAAAAACATCTATGTACAGCTAAGAGCATATTAAAAAGTTAAAAGGCCGAGCACTTTCGGTCCCCCCAAGGGGCCATTATCAAGCCAACAAGTGAGCTCAGATTTCCTGTGAGTGGGACTATATACGTACAGGGTTAGTCACGTGTACTTACCATAGCAACGCAAAGTAGCAATAACAACGTGGTAAAACATATATAGTTTTTTTTATATCTTAAAGTATTTAGGTTAAGTTAAGTGTTCTTAGGTGGTCTAAGTGTGTTCGAATGTATTGTCGCCATGGGTTTGGTACAAAACATGGTAAATCTTCGTTACAGCATGAATTATCGTACTATAGAATAAATAAGGCCTCATTGAAAAAGGTATCAGTCTTGTTTCCAGTATATGCCAAATGTCTCATTTGTTCCTAAGCTGGAACAAAATTTTTCACTTTAACTTTACTGGCTAAGGAGGTCGACATCGCCTTTCTAGGAATATCGTATTTATGTTCAGACGTTCTCAAACCCAACGTCCTGAGGGTGGTGGAGCCTATATAATAACAAGGTTGAACTTCATGTTTAGGAGACTGAAGCGGTATACAGTATATTCCATATGTCATTTATTTTTACTTGATCACGAGCACAACGAACCATATTAAAAACATTTTTTGTTCGTAGTCCAAATTGTACCCGGTGTTTATTACAGAAACGCTGCAGAGCATTTTTAATGTTAGGGTTATAATCTAACGATCCAACAAATGTTTTATTTACTATTTCTCTTATCAGCGTAGTATGTTGCAAGCGTTGTTGTTTCCCAATCAGTTGTGAGATATATGTTTCTGGGTACCCGAACTGTTTCGTGGTCCGTAGAATATAATTAAGTTATTTTTGTCTTGACTGTATGGATGAGGAATGTGTAAACGCTCTTGCGATATGTGACCGCACTCCTGCTAGTTTGTGTTGTAATGGGTGGTTGGATGCAAAAGGAATATAAGTCGGAATATGTGTAGGTTTACGATAAACTTCACATTAAATTATCATTAGTTTTTGAGTGCCTAGACAGAAGGACAGCCAAAAAAGGTAGTGATAAATGTTCTTCAAATTCTATTGTAAAATTAATGGTTGGGAATACTGATGACAATTCCAAGGTAAAATTCAATGGTGTGCGGCCAGAAGACCAGAACGTCGTCGACATATCTCATACATAACAGAGGTTTGTACGTACATTGATCAAGTACTGTGTTCTCTACTTTCTGTATGACCACCTCTGCCAAAAGTGGAGAGAGGGGTGATCCCATAGGGGTTCCATCTAACTGTCGGTAGATATTGTCAAAAGTGAAAAAAGTTCCCCGTGCAATGAGCTGTAATGCTTTGACAATAGCCAAAACTTCAGAGTGTTGGACATCAGGTATTGAAGTCAATTTCTCTTCTATAATAATATGAGCCTCATGAACAGGGACATTTAGAAAGAGTGTTGTTACGTCCAAGGATGCCATTATGAACTTCTGGCCACGGGCGCCAACGTCACGAATTCTATGTTAGGCTTGTGAAGCACTTTGAATTGAATACTTTGAGTATTGAAAGTGAGGTGCCAGGTAAGAGGCAAGTACTTTTTCCAATGTTCTAGTGGGATTATGAAGTCCTGAGACCAGTGGTCGAACAGGATTATCTAGTTTATGTAATTTTACCTTTCCAAATGCTAGTGGCAATGTTGGTCCATTTGGGGGGTGCATTTGTAAAGAGATAGTGGTAGGCAGAAAACTTTCTTTTCTCAGGTCATTCAGACGGGAGATTGTAGCAGCGGTGGGATCTTTTTTAATAACTTTGTGTGGAATAACTTTAAAGGCATCCTTCATCTTACCAATATACTCGGTCTTGTCCATAATTACAATTTGACGTGTCTTATCTGCACTCAGAATGGCCGATTCTGTATTCTTTTTTAATGCCATTAATTGTTCTCTTTCATATTGAAGTATCCGTAGTTCGGGTTCTTTTGTTCTAATTTAAGGGCTTTAGCCAGAGATAGACGCACTAAATCATGTTCTGTAGGTGGGAGTGACTTAACAATTTTCTCAACCTGAGAGATAGCCCTAATTGGATGCACTGGCAATGGAGGGTAGTTAAATTTTAAACCTTTTTGTAGTGCCTTTTCCTGAGTGTTAGGTAAGATAAATGAGTTCAGGTTCAAAAAGGCGTCAGGAGATGGTAACCTAGGTGTAGGTCGATATTTTCTTCGTTCTTCGGTACTTCTCCGTTCAACTATATCTGCCACTAAGTTTCTAAGTTTTTTGATATGGCGTTTTTGTACTTTTTCAATTTCGTTTTGTAATAATGTGTTCAATGTAAGTAAGAACTTACCCCATAAAATCGGGAGAAGTTGTTGAACTATCCATGAGTATGCAAGGTATGACTTCCTATGTAAATAGTCCAGAAAAGCACGTTTTCGTCGAATTTCAATGTGCAGTCTTTCACCCTCTGAGATTGCTAGGCATCTTGCGTCTTGAGCTGACAATGGTTTGTTTGTGATTCTCAGAAACTGTGGTCACTTCGAGATCTCTGCACATAATTAAAAAATTCAAGTGCATTGTTTGATGCTTCATTCGTCTTCGGAATTTTCGAAACAGTCCTACAGCACGTTCCATCGGTAGTATCGCCGCTAATTTAATAAAGTCTTTTACAGTCGGAAAAATAGTTTTTAAGATTCCTTGGGAGCACTTATGAAATCACAAGGGTAGTCACATCTTTTTATCCATGTTATTTTCCTCATATGAACCTCTCTACTGAACTTTGACGGTATCCAATGAACTATTTTGGGAGAGGATACATCCCGATATCTGCCCCCACCCCCTCCCTGTTTACTACGCCCCTAGACAACAGCTGATGTTGTGAAACTATCTCCGCGACCAGGAGAGTACTGGAAATTAAAAGGAAAAAGCAATTTTCATGTACGAGCACAATGCTCGTATAAGAAAATTGAAAGAGTCACTGATATACTAATAAAAGTTAAGTCACTAATTTGTCAGTTACTCTGTCTTGCAACAAATATTAATCACTAAAACCTGTATGAGAGGAAAAAAAATCAAATTTATTTTAAAGTTATTCTTATTTGTTCTACGCGAGTTTAGGACATTTGGGCACCGGACTTTTGGGCACCCGGACATTTGGGCACCCGCAGACTAGTTGAAGTTATCTTTGTTAATTTCTATTGTAAGTTGAAAGCTTGCACGCAATTATGCATTTTTTCTAATGTAAGTCGCATTCTAACAAAGAAATGAACCACCTTAGGGGAGCAAGGCCCCCTTGGTCCCCCTTCTAAATACGCCCCTGCGTTGCAGTCACAAGGCATAAATTCAAAACCAAGCCTGACGCAATTATAACCGACAACGAAGGAGAATTTGTTGGTTCAGAATTTTAAAACTATCTTGCAGAAAATGGAATTGAACTACAAATGAGTGTACCATATTCACCACTGTGATATTCAGCGCAGTGAAATGGCGTGGTATAACGAAGTAAATTTCTCCGTCATTTTTATCCGCGCCAGGATTCGAACCCGGATCCCCTCATTCCGGAATAAGTCACTCTACCAATTGAGCTACGCGGACGTTTGTTCTGACTACTATCTGCCTTTATGTCGTGTGCGTCCTGCTGGCAGGTACGTCACATATCACCCCCCCGAAAGAGGGCCTGGGGGCATGGCCCACGAGTCAGCCGTGACCATGAATCGTTGCAGGCAGCCATCCGCTGTAGAACGTGCACTTGAGAACTCCCAGTCAATCTGGTGTGTGGAATGCAACGTCACACACATTTATTTTTCGAAGCGTTGGAGAAGGGATTCTCTATTTTTCCTATCTCGCGGTGTGGAAAGAACATCACACCATTGCGAGATTTTGAACGGTCGGGTCATCCGGATAGTTCGGGCGCCATTATAACGAAGTAAATTTCTCCGTCATTTTTATCCGCGCCGGGGCTCGAATCCGGGTCCCCTCATTCCGGAATAAGTCGCTCTACCAATAGAGCTACGCGGACGTTTGTTCTGACTACTATCTGCCTTTATGTGGTGTGCGTCCTGCTGGCAGGTACGTCACAGTGGCTGAAAGAAAAAACCGATATCTCGTTGAAATGGCGAAAACAATGCTCTGGATTCAAAAATGAAAAACAAATGTCAGAAAAATAAAACATAAGTACATCTCGCAGCAGTCGCTAAACATTGTTTCCACGTGCGGAGAAAACGTTTATTATTTCTCCCTGCGTAAAGTGGTAAAAGTGTCACGTGATCACCTCGTGAGAAAACACCTGACGGAGAAAAATTACTAGCTTCTGTTTACAAGCTTTCGCACGCTTTGTGGCGATCCTTCTGTTAACAATGGTGGTCCTTTCTGCTGCAGTGTTTTCAAGTGGTGGGCAAAATTGCATCATTTCCAGTGGCACCCATATGAGTACTTTTCGGGGGGGGTAAGAAAAATCCTTGCCTCCTTTAAGGCTGTCAAACATTTTAGTAAATGTACAAAACACACTAAAATACAACAAAAATAATTAATACAATCAATCATTAGTATCTTATTATTTTTAAATATGCTTTAAAAAAAGGGTTCATCTATTTTAGTGTTTTAAATATTTCATAAATTTGACTATACCAACGGCTGCCCCCCCCCCATGGGCGCCCTTGATCATTTCGCAATGTATCAGACTTTATTGAACTAAATTCTGTTGTTGACACTGCAGATATTGAAACTGCCATCAAAAATCACTTGGAAAAATTGCATACCGAGTTTGCGTCGTATTTTCCATTCGTGTCAAGAGGATATGATATTGGAATTCGTTGGGTTGCATCGGCCTTCAACTCTGACCTTTCCTCTCAAGACCAGGAAGCGCTTCTGGAATTGACATCAGACCTCAATATGAAGGAACTTTTTAATGAAATAACACTGACCGGGTTCTGGAGCCAAGTTGCAAAACTGTTCCCGGAAGGGGGGAAAGCTATTGTAGCGTTACTGCCATTTTGGTTCCACATACTTGTGCGAGAAGACGTTTTCTTCATTGACGTATATAAAAACTGAGGAAAGGAATTGTCTTCAGCTGGAATCTGACTTATTCTATCAGTAAGCACTCTCCAGCCACGAGTGCAAAGATTAATGTCAGAGAAACTGGCACAAGTTTCCCATTAAAAGTGTGGTAAGTGGGCGTACTTTATCACTTGTTTTCCTTTTTTTTTTTTGGTCATCAAGTTTTTGACACCTTGCTAAGCCACTGGTGGTAATGGAATATTGCCGCCGCCCCGATGGCACAGTGGTCTAAGCGATGGCCTCTGATCATTCGTCCGAACGGGGTTCGGGTTCGAATCCCATGAGGCATGGATGTTGTGTTTGTCTTACAGCACTGGCTCTCTCCCTTCCCTGGAACCAGTGTCCCTAAATTAGGGACGGGCGACTGCTTATAGCCCATTGAGTTGCTCACGGTGGTCGTTAAACCTCCAAAAAAAAAAAAAAAAAAAAAAGAAATATTGCCATGTCCTAAAAGTGGTACAATCTTTGAAAAGATTAAAAAGCACTGGTTTAAGTTATGGTTTCTAATCATTCGTCCGAAATGAATCCGGGTTCGAAACCCAGTGAGGCATGAATGTTGTGTTTGTCTTACGGCACTGGCCCTCTCCCTTCCCTGGAATCAGTAACCGGTGGCGCAGTGGTCTAAGCGATGGCTTCTGATCATTCGTCCGGAAGGGATCCGGGTTCGAATCCCGGTGAGGCATGGATGTTGTGTTTGTCTTACGGCACTGGCTCTCTCCCTACACTGGAACCAGTGGCCTAAATTAGGGACGGGCGACTGCTTATAGCCCACTGAGTTGCGCACGGTGGTCGTTAAACCTCCAATCACATCATAATCACATTGTAACGCTTACGCATGTACTGACTCATCACTACACTGAAGAGCATTTGAATTAGAGACAGCTGGCGTTATGCAAATGTGGCGCTGTGGTCGGCCCTGTGAACGGAAACGACATGACGTATGCAGCGATCCGGCAATATAAGGAGTGATGCGACGGGAATCAGTAAGAGTCGGACGCAGTATGGGTAAGACGAAGGTTCTAAGCGCATTTGATCGTGGGCAAATTGTCGGGGCCCGACGAATGGGTCACTCCATCTCGGATTTTCACGTGCCACTGTGTCACGGGTGCACCGTGAGTACATTGAATCCTGTAAAACCATCCCTGCAGGGGCCAACTGCCGTGGGTGGCCCTTTCGAAGGCTGGCAAATACAGCATCTATGCCTTAATGGGATTCGAACCCGGACCCAACTCGGATGAATGATCAGAATCTGAACGACTGGTGATGTGCTTAACAACGCTATAGATGGCAGCACAGTTTGCTTCGATTAAGAATGCGGTCGGAGGATATTCCGATGCTCTTAATACTCAGATACCTGGGACTTCTTCGTCCTGGGTGGTGTAACGGTTAGCATACTCGAACTGTAATCGGGAGATGCGGGTTCGATTTCCGCTCCAGGGCGAGAAAATTTTCAAATTTTCTGAGTGATTGATATTACGCGAGAACAGTAAAAATACAGTAAATTCAAATATGTCTGATTGCTGTGTTAATTATCATGACGTATTTTCCACGTATTATGAGAAGAATATTTCTTCCGCACTATATACCTGAACGACTGGTGATATGCTTAACAACACTAGATGGCAGCACAGTTTGCTTCGATTAAGAATGCGGTCCGGTGCTCTTAATACTCAGATACTTGGGACCTCTTCGTCCTGAGTGGTCTAACGGTTAGCATGCTCGAACGGTAATCGGAAGATGCGTGTTTGATTTCCGCTTCAGGGTGGTGAAATTTTCAAGTTTTCTGAGTGATTGATATTACGTGCGAACAGTAAACATATAGTCAATTCAGCACTCTTTATAGTTTGTGTTACACAGCCTTACTGTTCTTATATCAACTCTGTGTGTTACTTGAGTCAGATGCATGCTTCCTTCATGTCATGCAATATCCCTGACTCTTGGTGACCAGTGTACTTTCCTTCTCATCTAACGAACGTAAAATGCTTTTGAGAACAAAATGAATGTACCAGATCATTTGGACGCAAATTTAAATTATTCCATTTTCTACCCAAAAACTAAATTAACTTTAAATATAAAATTATAGTATTGAGAATGACTGGCCTACAGTCAAGCTGTAGGTTTGTAACATTCTACAGAGGTAAAGTACGTGTCAAGACGACAGATCTGCAGCGATACATTCCGTCCGGATACCTTAGTACGAACAAATTTGTGTTTTCACATTGGCGCCCAAACGTAAAAATGGATGTACTGGCCGTTGGATTCTTCGAAAAATCTTCGAAAAAAACTGGCCTGTGGGTTCTTCGACAAATTTGTGTTTTCACATTGGCGCCCAAACGTAAAAATGGATGTACTGGCCGTTGGGCTCTTCGAAAAATGTGTGTACTGGTCGTTGGGTTCTTCGACAAATTTGTGTTTTCACATTGGCGTCCAAACGTAAAAATGGTTGTACTGGCCGTTGGATTCTTCGAAAAATGTGTAATGATTGTTCCACACATTGTCTGGAATTGATGAAAATTCGCTCTTCGCTTCAAAAAAGAAATATATATATATATATATATCATCATCATCATCATTGTCAACCATTATCAATCCACTGCTGGACGAAGGTCTCCCCAAGTTTCCTCCACAACGGTCTGTCTTGTGCCAGTCTCCTCCATGTCACCCCTGCATACTTTCGAATTTCATCAACCCACCTCCCATGTGGTCTTCTTCTGGGTCTTTTCCTGTCCCTTGGAATCCAATCTAAAATTTCGGCTGTCCATCGATGATCTGTCCTTCTGGCAGTATGTCCAGCCCATTGCCATTTCAGGGATTTAACTCTGATCATGATGTCTTCCACTCTTGTCATTTTTCGGATCCACGAGTTCCTCTTCTTATCTCTCCTGGTTACACCAAGTATGCACCTCTCCATGCTTCTTTGAGTTGTCTGCAGCCTTTGTATGTCTCTTTTAGTTAAGGTCCACGTCTCTGCACCATACGTAAGCACTGGAAGGATGCATTGATCAAACACTTTTCTTTTAAGACATAATGGCATATTGCTCTTGAAAATTATGCTGTTTCTTCCAAAAAGCTCTCCAGGCAAGTTTTGTACGCCGATTAATTTCTTCATCAATGTGACCCTCACTTGATATCTGCTGTCCAAGATAAACGTACGTGTCTGTTATCTCCAGCTTTTCTCCATCAATCGATAAATCTTCATTTCTTGTAAAAGCATTGAACATCACTTTTGTCTTCTGAAAGTTCATTTTTAATCCCACTTCTTTACTCTTGTCAGCAAGTTCCTGGATCATACTCTGCAGCTCTGATGGGGTAGTTGCAAAAATGACTACGTCATCAGCAAAACAAAGGTGGGTTAGATAATCTCCATTAATCTTTATCCCCTTGTTTTCCCAGCTCAGCGACTGAAAAACACCCTCCAATGTGGCATTAAAGAGCTTCGGAGATATGGTGTCACCTTGTCTCACTCCCTTTCCAATTTTTACGTGTGTTGTATTTTCAAACAGCCTAATCTTTGCACTTGCATTTTCATAGATGTTACTAATAATATTAATGTATGCATCTTCAATACCGCAGGTTTTCAGAGCCATTGTAACTGCTGATGGTTTCACCGAATCAAAGGCTTTTTCATAATCGATAAAAGCCATGCACAATGGAAGTTCATATTCCCTCGCTCTTTCAATTAGTTCTCTCAGTACTTGGATATGATCTATTGTGCTGTAGCCACTCCTGAATCCAGCTTGTTCTCTCGGTTGAGCCATGTCCAGTGTTACCTTCAAGCGGTGTGAAAGAACTTTAGTGAAGATTTTATAAACTACTGATAGGAGGCTGATAGGTCTGTAGTTTCCGAGATCCTCAATGTCACCTTTCTTATGTAGCAGGATCATTGTAGCGGTGTTCCAATCCTCAGGAATCTTTCCTTCATTAAGGCATCGAGTGAAAATTTGGGCGAGTACTGTTTCGATTTCTCCACTTGCTTCTTGTATGATGTCTACAGTAATTCCATCTTCTCCTGGAGCTTTTCCTCGCTTCATGTTCTTGATTGCATGTGCAACTTCTGCTGGAAGGACTGGAGGAACTCTGGTACTGGTATCTTTCATGATGTCTGGAGTGCATATATCATCCCTTCCATATAATTTGGAGTAGAAATCTTTCACTCTTGTCAAAATTTCGCCTCTATTTCTTGTTACAGAACCATCTTCTTTTCTCAGTGCCATAATCTGTTTTCTTCCCTTACTGAGATGTCCCTTTGCTATCTTTAGGCTTTGGTTGTTTTCAATTGCTTTCCTCACTAGTTCACAGTTGAATTTTCTTACGTCTTCAGTGATACTTTTTCTTACTGTCTTGCATAGCTCTATATATTCCACTTTGGAAGTCACATCTTCTTTAGTTGTCCTCATCTCTCTTCTTTTTTGCATCAACATTTTGGTTTTTCCTGATAATTTGTTCACATGCAACTTGTTCTTAGACCCAGCTAATTTTGTTGCTGTTTCCATAAGAGCTTTGGTTATTTTTCTGTTAACTTCAGAGATGTCCACTTCTTCCGATGTTAGGCCTTCTAAAGCAGAGAACCTGTTCTTCAGTTCTAACTTGAAGGTATTATGGTGTTTTTTAAGGTTGGTTATGTCAATAGATTTTTGTTTGTCTTATGAGCTTGCCACGTTCAAGTTTAGTGTTGAGGTGCATCTTACATCTCACCAATCTATGGTCACTACCTGTGTTGAACTTGTTTAGCACACTGCAGTCTTCTATGACGAATTTTTTGTTACACATAATAAAATCAATTTCACTTGTCGTCCCATTTGGATGTCTCCATGTCCATTTCCTGTGTGGCTTTTTCTTGAAGAAGGAGTTCAAGATGAAAAACCCTTCTGCCTCTGCAAACTCAACGAGAGTATTTCCACGCTGGTTTCTGTTGCCGTGACCGAATTTACCTACTGAAGTTTCATTCTGTTGCCGTTGCCCTATTTTTGCATTGAAATCTCCCATAATTATTTTCAAGTGCTGCTTACCTTTATTATTTAGATGACAAATTTCCTCATAAAATTCTTCAATTTCTTCTTCAGGATGACTTGTGGTGGGTGCATAAGTTTGAATAATCTGAGCCTGGTATCTTTTCGAGAGTTGGATAACAAGTCGTGCAGCTCTGTCAGAGGAACTTTCAACTTCTACAACTTTATCCTTCAGTTTCTTGTTTATTATAAATCCAACACCACTAGTTCTGCCAGTATCTGTCCCACGATAGTAGAAGAGATGTCCACTTTTCAGTTCGATGAGATCTTCTCCTTTTCTCCTTACCTCACTTAGCCCCACGATGTCCCACTTGATCCTTTGTAGTTCCTCTTCCAATTCAAGAAGCCTTGAATCAGAAGATAGGGAGCGTCCATTGTAAGTAGCCAAGGTCAGCATCAGATGGCAGCCTAGTCCGGTCCTCCGGGGATTCTTAGCACCCTCTGCCTTCATGTCGCACTGGCCGCTGCCTTGGCCAGGTACATTCCAGCTGCCGGAGACTGAGGGCCAAGATTTAAGTTGTGGAATCATTTTGGAGGGGTTTGGCCATAACTCACCACGCTGGCCAAGCGGGTTGGTGAGTGTGGGATAGAATTTCCTCTTATCCCGATGGTATAGTTATACCGCTATGGGCGGTCGTCAGAGTCCCTTTAGTGGGAACAGGATGCACCACGAGAAGGCGGGGTTGACATTTGTCAAGGAGAGGCTGTGATGTTACGCATCACCTGACCTTACATCCCTATATATATATATATAAGGGAGATAATGTGACGTACTACAGAGGTAAAGCACGTGTCAAGACGACAAATCTGCAGCGTTATATTCCGTCCGTGTAGCTTAGTTGGGAGAGCAACTTACTCCGAACTGAGGGGACGAGGGTTCGATCCCCATCACGGACAAATTTGTGTTTTCACATTGGCGCACGAACGTAAAAATGGATGTACTGGCCTTTGGGTTCTTCGAAAAATGTGTAATTTTTGTTCCACACATCGACATCGTCTAGTAATAAAAATTCGTACCTCGCTCCAAAAAAAAAAAAAAAAAAAAAAAATAAGAGGGAGATGATGTGACGTACTACAGAGGTAAAGCACGTGTCAAGACTTCAAATCTGCAGTGATACATTCCGTCCGTGTAGCTTAGTTGGGAGAGCAACTTATTCCAGGGTGAAGGGGCGCGTTTTCGATCCTCGTCACGAACAAATTTGTGTTTTCGCAGGTTCACTTATGTATTTACTGATGTTGTCATCTTTCCTTTTGCTAGCGTCTCAAGACAGCTGCCGTTGTTACGCGTACTGCACGTGCTCATTCATGGGTCTTCTTACCATCTAAAGTCGCGCGTGTGGCGCGGCGGCCTAAGCGGTGGCTTCTGGCTAGTCCGACATGGGACCGGGTTCGAATCAGAGTTGGAAATGGGTCAACAATTTTGCACCCGGACGTCGCACGATTGGACCCGACCCAGACACGGACGTCACATGATTCTATCCGACCCGGACAAATCTGCTTTGAACTATAAATTCGAAACTCGATTTATAATTCCGTATAAACACACACGCACACACACAGGGTGTTCAAAAAGTCTCTCCGCAGTGGATATCGTAGGTTATATAGAAATCATGCAAATGTATTACACACACACACACACACACACACACGGCGTTCAAAAAGTATCTCCGCAGTCCGCAATGGGTATCGTAGGTTATATAGGAATCATACGTATAAATGCTGCATACGGTACGTATAATTTACTTACTTACAGAAAGTGTTGAAACTGTCGTCTTTCACATAACATAATTATTTTACACATGTTTTCAAACACACCTGAGAAAGTCAAAAAGTCCCTCCGCAGTAATGTTAAGGCTGTTCCACTTAATTTTGATGGTGCTACAATCAAAATTTTTGAGTTAAGTAACTTGTTATTTGTTTAATTTCAGTTTTTGCTGTTTTCTTGATAACATATCAAGCTTCGTAATATGTTTCACAGCAACACCAATTTTGAAAAGCTTATGATGAGTTGAAAGTTTCCAAAATATGGATGTTCATTTCATCATTGCCCCTCAGAAGGAAAGAAGAACACTCATGAAATCAACGTTAACGTTTCGGAAACTTTCAACTCATCACAAACTTGTGAAAATTGGTATTGCTGTGAAACATATTCTGGTTACTTAATGAGATAATGAGACGAAACAACTTCCAGCATTCACTCTTCCCCTTTTTGTTTTCAGCAAGAATATGTTTGTTGGCCTCGAAGCCTTTTTCAATCTCCTTCATATTAAATTCATCCATATTAACAAATAAGGCATTAATTCCGACACGACATGCAATGGAACGGGATGTTAGCACGTCAAACGGAAACCTCTGAACGCTCAGTGCAAAAGATGCGATTTGCAAAGTAACTCTCAGTCTTACAATGTGACACGCAGGGTGTGCGACAGTGAATCAACAGAGAAGCAGGTGACAGACGTTTGCCTGTATCTTGCTCTGGGCAATAGCAAACAAACGCAAAGGAAGTATCATTTTACGACATGGTATCGTCGGTTGGTGGAAATCTTTGCTTTACGAAAGGGACCACAATATTGTATGACAATTCATTTTTCACTCCGTTGGCACCAGCATCGAGAACAAAATTTCACAGTACGCATTTTTCTCTGAAATATTTTTTTTTTCTTTTCAAAAATGAAACTGAAATAAAACCGGGTCAGAAGCACCCACCCGTTTGACCCGTAAGAAATTGTCGACCTGTTGACCCGTGACCCGTTCCATCTCTGGTTCGCATCCCTGGTGTCGTGTTGTGGCTGTCTCCTTTCCCTGGAATCAGTAACCCTAAATTAGGTACGGGCCACTGCTGATAGCTCATTGAGTTGCTTTCAGTGGTCGTTAAACGACAGTTCCATAAAAGTAATATGTTATTCTTTCTCAAAGTATCTTCCCTCGATTGATATGCAACGGTCCCATCGTTCAGTCCACTTTTCAAAGCATGTAGCGAAGGGTGGAAGCTGCATTAGCGACCCCTGTATAACTTGAATAACGTCAGCATCTGTGTTGAATGTTGCGCCACGGAATTTCTCCTTCATTGTCGGAAACAACTAGAAATCGCACGGGGCGAGGTCATTACTGTAGGCAGGCTGTGGCATGAATATATATATATATATATATATATATATATATATATATATATATATATATATATATATATATATATATATATATATCTGATTTGGTTTAGCGGACTTTTTCCGGAGCAGGCGACACTCGTCACGCGCTTCCTGAGAGGTCTGAATAGTGGACCCATGTTTCATCGGCAGTTATTACTGTGTTTAGAAAGTTTGGATCTTTTGCAATCATTTGTTTACACTCATGACATACAGCTCAACTCTGGCTAACAATTGTTCTCTCGTCAGGTGATGAGGTACCCATCTGGAACACATACAATGCAGCAGTAATTTGTAACGTAGAATGCGGAATGCCGACGTTTTTGAAATATTAGTTGACGCCACTATGTCTTCACACGTCATTCGTCTATCTTCTTGCAGGATTATCCAAACAGTGTTAACAAGACGTTCTGTAACAACACTTTTAGGTCGACCAGGAGTAGGAGCGAGTTCTGCCGACAAACGCCCTTTTTGAAATCATGGTGCCATAAAAAAATTGCTGACTCACCCAAACATTTATCTTTGTAAGCTTTTTCCATTAAATCAACTGTTTTCGAAGCCGTTTTATCCTATTGATTGAAAATTTTTTTATCACACAACGCATTTCACTTCTTATCTCTGAATCACTCACCTCCATGGCGGTATGGCGAAATGCGGACGTACCTTAAACAATAACAAAACCAGAATCGTCTGCCTCGGCTAATAACTGTTGCCATAGATACTTTCTTAATTCAGTTAGTCGTCTACGTGGTTATTCTCCACATTCGCACTGTTACTAACGCAAAAAAAAAAAAAAAAAAAAAAAAAAAAAATTCTCTCGGTTTTGATGGAAAGGCTTTTGTAACAATAAAAATAGCTCTCTTAAGGTGGACCTCAAGTAATTTTGCTTCCTATACTTCCAATGGGGCAAACTTCTGTACATATTTTATTCACAATTAATGCGTTCCCAAGGATGAAAATTGAACATCGATTAAAATAGCTTCATTTTATATCTTGGAATACTTAATATTTTCTAAAACATAACCATAATTATGCAATCCAACATTTGTTTGTCCACTGACGTCATCAAATTACAGGTCGCGCCATCTTTTTTCTGGTTTCAACACCACCAAAAGGAAAAGTTATTGATTTTTAATGTAATTATCTTTACGTTTTAGAAAATATTAAGTATTCCAAGTTATAATATGAAGTTATTTCAATCGATGTTAAGATTTTCATCCTTGGGAACGCATTAATTGTGAAGAAAATGTGTACAAAAGTTTTTCCATTGGAAGTATAGGAAGCAAAATTATATACTTGACGTCCACCTTAACAGGAAAACATGTACATACACTCTAAATCGGCAATCACAAAACCAATTATTTTAGCCATGGATGACAGAGTGCGGCTACCGAAATCGGCAGTTCTCGCTCTCTCTCTCTCGCTCTCTCTCTCAGTATCTTATCATCAAACAATGGAGAGGATATTTTTTTCTTTCCTTTTTTTTTAGTTTACACGCTGCATATGCAGAGTTTGTCTGCCAGTCGGTCAACATAAGCATTGCTTCTTCGAGGAAAGAAGACATATGACAGAAACTGGTTCTTCGGCTATATAAGCTCCACTTATTTTTAGCGTGAGTGAAATAAAGTGGTCAAAGATGTAAGATAGCTTTTCTTAGCAATGACGTGACTTATAAAATATCATTTTTTTTTTTTTTTTTTTTTTTTACATTTCTCATAATTTTACGTGTTTCTGTTATTTCTTATAGCTCCGTAAACGAACCACACAATGACTAAGGAATTTGATGTGATAATATTTGGGGCCAGCGGCTTCACCGGCCAGCTCGTAGTAGAAGAAATGGCTAAGAATGCATCCAAGGAAAACATCAAATGGGCAGTGGCAGGAAGAAATCTCCTCAAGGTGCAGCAGACATTGATCGATGCCCAAAAAAGTGTCTCAGGTAAATAAGATAAATTACATACTAAAAATTATGTTATTTCTTTAAATAGTAAAAAAAAAAAAAAATGATTTTTGGGAATTTAATATTACTTCTGATGTACAGAGGCGTAACTAGGGCAGGGCAGCTGCCCCGGACGCAGCTCAAAAAAAGGGCGCAAAAATCACTGCTTGCAATCTGATTAAAACTGTAATTGAAACTTTCGCACCAGTTTCTGGTACATTTTTAGCACCATACGTTGTCATTTTTTTATTTATAGAATTTGTTCATAGTATGGTTCACCAGTTTCGGTAGCCGTTGCAGCATAAAATCCGCATTTCTTCAAAATATTTAGGCGATGTTATTTGCTTACATTAAGGAATGAAGGTGCAGTTGTGTATAGTCCGTTCAACCAAAGAAGAACCACGGCCTTCGTCTACAACAATGCGGTTTTTCTTTAGTTGGGTACATCGCAAGATAATGATGTAGTTCACATTGTTGAAGATTCTCTGGGGGCTATTTGATGCTTTGAGCCTCGACTGCTAGCTGCATAAGATTTGTTTGATGTGGTACAGAAGGTCTGAACTCCAAGGCATTTAGCGTAAGCTCTTTGATATGCCGTCAATGTGATTAGAGTTTGATATGATGTCAATTTTGATTTGAGAGAAAGAGTTTCATATATGACGTCAATTTGATTTGAGTTTGAGAAGACGTCAATTTTGATTTGAGTTTGATATGACGTAAATTTTGGTTTGAGAGAAAGAGTTTGATATGACGTCAATTTTGATATGAAAGAGTCTGATATGGCGTCAATTTTTATTTGAGAGAAAGAGTTTGATATGACGTCAATTTTTATATATATGAGTTTGATATGGCGTCAATTTCGATTTGAGAGAAAGAGTTTGAATTGACATCAATTTTGATTTTTGAGAGAGAGAGAGAGAGAGAGAGAGAGAGAGAGAGAGAGAGAGAGAGAACTGTTAAATTGTTAATATATTTACATAAGACGGAAATGCAGATGGGGGCACAATATTTTATGGTTTCCCCGAGCGTAGAAATGCCTAGTTACGCCTCTGCTTCTATAATAAAAATTTATTTGACTCCACGATGCTTCTTGAATCCTTGTGGGCGTCAAATAACATCCTGCGTTCACCTCTGTCGTCGACCAGCCGTTGACGACCACTGACCGTGCGCTTTCTACCGTTTTCTTTTTTTTTTTGCTGCGTCAACTACTGTACGTATTACTGCGGATGCTGTTCCGCATTCCAAAAGTGCAATAGTTTTGCTGATATTCGCACAACTCCTCAGAGCACCCGCTATCATCCTGAAAAACCGTTAGATCACGTGATATTCTCATTGCCCCTCCAATAACGTTTTTCGAATTAATTACTGTCAGGGTTGGAAAGGTGATTTATTCGTTACAAGTTTTATGTAAATTACATGTAATTTACGTGAAGTAGATCACCAGTTTTTTAAGCAGGCGTAAATAACTAATTTTCTTTCGTGTATTAATAGTACAAAAACTACTTTGATTCTATTACGCGTACACTTTAAACTTAAAATTTCTAATATATTTCATTACAGAATCATTATTTTGTCAAGATTGTTTATACAGCCACCTATCACCATAATTTTTAAAAATTATAAGCGTTCTTTCACTCATATTTAAAAAAAAATAGAGAAAATAACTGATGGTATCCACTTTTTGCAGTAGTATAGCAATAATAATAAAAGTGACAATTTATATGGAATAGAAGTCAAGATTTTATTAACAGCTTTAAATTCCTGGAGTGTATTTTTATATCTATGTAACTTTAGAAAAGAAACAATTTTATGTTCACCAAGCTGAAAATAATTGAGAGAAATTTTGACACAACTTTGGCTGAGACGCGTCTCATACCCAAATTGGTCGTTTTCGTCGGATGATCTCGTTTAGTTTGTTTTTCTTTTGTTTTTTTAGCGTGACAGTACCTATCAGCGTTGATGGTGTGTCCAAAATGTCCATGCTTTAAGAAGTCCACCAAAAACACACCCAAGGAGTCCCAGAAAACGGATGCCATGGGGCATGGTTTTCCAGCAGACATTGTGAGTTTATTTTGGTTTAAATTTCCCGCGGTGAAGAAGCGTATTTCCAATTTTCATTGCACGGAAGCTCTTTTACTGGGGTAATGCTTTGCGATCGGTTTAATGTTATGCGATTGTGAGACACTACTTGGTAAACGCATATACGGTCCCTTATGTGACGTCTCCCATTCGACCAATGGGAAGCGTTGTTAGAAAAGAAATCTCCTTCCACTGTGATTTCTTGTATGCTGACGAGAAAGTGGTCGTTTGTTGACAATTTTACAGCTTTATTCAGTGTTTTATCTCCGAATGTCTTCTTATTTTCGGTGATTACTGTTAGGAATTCAGATTCAACAATTTCTCAGTGTTGTTTATACCAGAAAATGCTTGTTATTGCATGGCTTATAGCATCATTCATCAATATTTTCTGTAATTGTGCTTTATTTCCCGGGTTTGTCATCAGCTTTTCGCACTAGGCAGATATCCGAACATTTCCATTGGTGGATGAAAACATCTTCATAAAAATTTACCATGAATGCCTAAAATGTGTGTGATTTTGTACATCGTTATTAATGGAATTCTCACGAAAGACAAGCATCAAATCGGCTGGGGAAAAATCCGTTTAAAATTTCTTTTAGTTGGATTTCTGCTGTAATTTTTTTTTTTTTTTTTTTTTTTGAACTTTGCTTTTACTGCACGAGTAGTCATGATCTTGGATTACTTTCAACTTACTTTTGTTCAATGAACGACATTGATTGATGACACTCTAATGTACAGTGATCAATGGAAATAAATGGCATGCCATCAAATGGTATCCTGTTTTCAACATTGGAATTTTTTTCCCCTTCGAAGAACATTACATTCTTCTTCATATCTTTAATATCACTTAACTGGATTTGCCCAAGATTGTGAACTGCACCACGTTTTTGAATATAATGTGTATTAGTAGAAATCTCGAAGTTTCGGATAATGTTTCATGCATCTTCTAACGAAAAAACGTATCCAAAATAATCATTAATAGAATGACGAAAACCAAAATTCATTTTAACTGTTATTTTTAATAGTTAAATTGAGCTAATCATCAACTCAAACCACGCACGCACTAACTGACAACAAAAAGAGAACTTCAGAAGTAAAGCGCACAAGAAATCACAGTGAAAGGAGATAATTTTCTAACAACGCTTCTCATTGGTTGAATGGCAGACGTCACATAAGGGACCGTATATGCGATTACCAAGTAGCGCCACACAATCGTAAAACATTATATACATGACCTTTCACTGGTGAGAGCGAAGTGGTGGAGCCACGTCTCGTCCGCAGTCACAATACGGTCAAGAAAGCTCTGTCCGTCGTCAGCGTAACGCCGCTGCACGAACGCCAAACATGTCATCATTCGTGCTGCTTTGTGATCGACGGATAATGGATGTGGCAACCATCTGGTACAACCCTGGAGTACTGCAAAACATTCACCACAAGATGTTGAACAACGCCGTAGTTCAATCCCAGCTCGGACGCAATATGAGCAAAGTTACCCTTCGGTCGTCTTGAATCATTTCGTCCACACGTGCAGTGTTGAATTCTGTAATTCTGTCGTTGACGAACTTGGATGTCAGGGGCGCATTTAGAAAGTAGGGGGGGGGGAAGGGAGCCTTGGACATCCCCAAAGGTGTTTCGTATTTTTTATGCTTTTGGTTCAAATGCGACTTACATTAATTAGAAAAACGATGTTTTAATTTAAAAAAACTGCATCAACTTACATTTCAAAAATGCGTCAGTTTTTTCTTCTATTTTTCTTCACTTTTATTTTGTTCTGGTGGATTTCAAAAATTTCCATCTTTCGTCGCCCCCCCCCCCCCCCATTTTTTTTTTTTTATATGCGCCACTGTTGGACGTCCACTGTTTCTGCGATGTCGGTTCCAACATCATCCCTGCAGGATTGAAACGAACTGCACCATTTGGCCACCTTTTGTCGACATAAACTTCGACGAGCTGCCGATGAATTTCGGCTACGGCCACGTTCTGGGCCCATAAAAAATCTTATCATTGCTCTCACTTCGACCTGAGATCACGTTTCCAACCGCGTCGCCATTTTGAAATACCACTGCGTAATGCGTCATCTCTCGAACGTACATGCCAGGGCTGTTATAGAATACAAGCTTGATGAATAGCACTTTCCAGGAGTGTGAGATTGTAGATCCAGCTGTCTGATAGCTCGTTCAACTTCATCCCACAAATTCTCAATGGAGTTGAGATCTGGAGATTGTGGGGGCCACCTAAGCAAAGTAAACTCACCGGCATGTTCCTGAAATCAATCCTGTACAATACGAGCACTATAGCAGGACTCATTTATCTTGTTGAAAGTAGCCATCGCCATTGGGATAAACCATCCACATGACAGGATGTACATGGTCCGCAACGATGTTTAGATATGATGTGTCAGTCAGACGTTGATCAACACGAATTAAAGGGCCCAAAGCATGCCAGGAAAACATTCCCCAAACCATAACGTTGCCTCCACCAGCTTGAAGGGTTGTAGCAATGCATTTGGGGTCCATGCTTTCGTGCTGTTTCAGCCAAATTCTCACTCGGCCATCGGCATGGTGCAACTGTAACGTACCAGGAGATGTGACGTACCTGCCAGAAGGACGCACACGACATAAAGGCAGATAGGAATCAGAATAAAATGTCCGCGTAGCTTAATTGGTAGAGCAACTTATTCCGGAATGAGTGGACCCGGGTTCGAATCCTGGCGCGGATAAAAATGACGGAGAAATTCACTTCGTTATACAACTGAAAACGTGATTCATCGGACCACAATTTGTTTCCAATTATTGACTGACCAATCCTTGTACTCCTGTGCGAACTGGAGACGTTTTCTCTTGTTAACTGCAGACAGCAAAGGTGTTCGAACAGGCCTTCAGCTGCCATATCCCATCCGATGCAGTGTACGGCGAACAGTGCGTGCAGAGATCATTTGAGGGGATCCTTGATTAAGATGGTCTGTAATTTGCTGCACTGGTGCCCTTCTGTTGTGTGTTACCAGTCTGGACCCGCCCAAGCAGTCACTAGTCGATGACGACCACACATTGCACGTAGAGACCCAGTTTTTTGGCTGACAGTCCAGTCTTTAAACACTTTAACAACAGCTGCTCTGGAACATATCACGAATGCGGCGGTACTCGCTCCATGGCTCCTACAATCATCCCACGTTGAAAGTCCGTCAAATCGCATTTTTTACCCATCTCGTCACCCAAAAATCACTTCTACGACTGTCGCAAGCACTAAGCTTTCCCTTTTTATACTAGCCTTGCTCTCTGGCGGCAACAGCGTACAGCCATAGCTCATTTGCTTAAAACTGTAAGGTGGTCATAATAAAGTGGCCACTCAGTGTATAACCCGAGGACCGGTTTTCGGTTAGTAGAGTGTTCGGAGTCAGAATGGGAAAAGCTGCCGATTTATCGGAGTTTGATAAAGGACAAATTGTGATGGCACGGTGCCTTGGAACTACGATCTCGGAAACGGCACGGCTTGTTCACATGCCACTGTAATGAGTACGTATCAAAAGTGGTGCACATGTGGTTAAACGACGAACCTTCGTCCATCCGTGTGTCGTCCGCAGCTCATTGATGCCCGAGGGGAGCGGAGACTGTCGCGCATTGTTCACAGCTACCGCAGTGCGACAAATCCCCCGCAGCTACAACAGTGGTAATCACTGCAATGTATCACAGTACACAGTTCATTGCAGCCTTCTGCGCAGACTCAGCCGGGTCCCCATGCTCACTGCATGTCATCGCCAACAACGCATGAAATAGGCCCAAGATTGGAAGAAAGTGGCCTGGTCTGACGAATCAAGATTCCTGGTGCATCACGTAGATGGCCGAGCGCGGATACGCCGATTACCAATAGAGGCTATGACACCTGGATGCACTGTTGGGTGGAAACAGGCCGGCGGCGGTGTTATGCTGTGTGCTATGTTTTCTTGGTACACTTTGGCTAGCCCTAAGTAAAGGTTTTCCTGCTTCACCGCTCACGCTCAGTTGCTTTGAACTGCAGTGACGTCACTGTCTTGGCGGAGAGGGGTGCAACAGCCGGTTTGTTTTCAACCATTGGTGTACCTTTTCCCTACTTACCTTGCCACAAGCGCTAATTCCGTGCGTGCACTGTCAGACATCCATCAGTTTGTGGGAACATCATGATATTATTTGTAGGACTGGAAAAACTCATTTTGTATTGCTGAGGTGTGCAGTTTCATCTTTTCCTGATAAAATAGATGCTAAACATGTATTTCGGATCAGAAAAATCCTTTTTTCGCGTCGGCCTATGAGAAAAATCAAACAAGCATTTTTCCGAAACGAAACGACGAATTCCTAAGCAAGGTTCAGAATCCATTCAGCCTGCCCTCTGCTTCTCTTAGTAGGACTGAAAATTTAGAAAAATGGGAACAGGAACAGTGTGTCCTGATAAGAAAGATATTAAAGAAAAAGTTCAGAAGAAAGTTAGAAGTTTAGGAGTATACGGTTTCCCGTTAAGAATAGAAGTTGTAAGCTGCCTTGTCTTCAGAGGCGCCAACTTTTGAAAAATATTGGGTGGGCTCAAAGACCTGCGTTATGATTTTATAAAAAAATCTCATAAACCCTCCTTTACATAGATCCTGATATTTACTTTCATACCATCGATATGACTACGGATAATATATAATGTAGAAAGCTAAAAATAACAAATTGTGGAATGTTGGTAATAACAATCACCTAAAATATATACAGTTAGTAATTAACCGTACAATGCATACTTTTTCCCTACAATTATTTTTCACGTAAATAAAAATAAAAATAAATAAGATTACGTATTTGTATAAAAATATATTTATACTGATAATTAAAAAAAATACAAGAATATAAATACCAAATAATACTTTGAAAACGTTTTTTGAAAATAAAATTCATGCATTTTTTTTAAAAATAAATTCATTGATTAAATCATCACAAAGGTGTTGTTTAGCATAATTAACATAAATTCTTGAAAGTTTATAATTATGTAAACATTTTCTAAACTTGGGTACTTGACGTCTTTCTAAAATAAAATAGAGCATGGACTCATCAATCACCATTATTTAGCATGGCGTGTTGCAAATGTGTTTCCCCTGACTGCACTTCTCCCTATAAATTCATCACAAACATCTTCTAAATCCAACTTTTTACCGCTCTACACTTAAAACAGCAATGTGATCAAGTCTTTTCTGGGACATCGTGGAACGCAAAAATGTCTTTAGTCTTTTCAAAGTGGAAAAAGATATTTCGGCTATGGCTGTGGAAATTGTCTTTGTCAGGGTTAGACATAGAAATTTCATGAATTCAGGCACAATGTAACGAATAACATTCGACTTCAGAAATTTTACTACATCACCAAAAGCTTTTAATTCTATACACAACATTGCAACACTGTCACGCACCATGTTCCTCTGCGACCGTAAAATATCATAGTCGTGAATGTCATCATTGTAAACACACGTGACATCGTCTACTTTTCCGTTAACAAAATTTTCCACTGTGTCTAGAATTTCACTCTCCTAGAAACGTTCTTTAAGGGATACATTCACACAATTTATAAATTCGTAGAATTTGCACTCAAAATACTTTTTCACATCAGCAAATTCATGCCGTGTGTGTTTACGATCGTTTAAGCGGCGAGACAGCTTCCTTTGTTTGAGGACCCTTGGTATGACAGTACAAGCTCACACGCTCTTCTTGTAGTTTTCTCCCAGAACCTTTCAGAATTATCACGAATGGCATGAAATGTCTGTATATAATCCTGAATAAGACAATTTTCTTTATGAAACTCAAGGTTCACACTTTGTATTTTTAAATTTGTTGCATTTAGGGGTTAAAACATATGACAGCATATACAGGGTGATTCCTAAAGTCCTAAGTCATCTCAATAACTTGGGAACAAAGACAGCTAGAACTATGGAAGTAAAGTATGGTATAGTAAAACAACCATGCGCTATCGGATGAGAGTGACTGCAGTGCCCCTAGTGGCAAAATGTGAAAGTTAGTACTGCTATCTCGGAAACCATGAGAGACACGAGAAAGAGATCAATTAGAAACTTGTAGAGCTTCAACGAATTAGTAGGAAATGACATATGGTAGAAACGGCTGGGGTAAGTAGAAGGCTGGAAACGTGAGGGAAACACAAGGTTTATTATACTCAGGCATGAATACAAATGGAGTACAGTGGTCGTATTTAATGCAACAGCGGTACTTACATAACGTTGCGTTTAACGTAAATAGGGTTCAATATGGCCACCATCTGCCACAATACACATTTGAATGCGAGACAGAACTTCCCGTTGTACGTTCGCCAGCATAACAGGTGTCACGCTCTCACACGCGGCGACGATACGCAGTCGGAGAACGTGGAGACTCGTCAGTTCCACCCTGTACACGTGATTCTTTAGGTAACCCCAGAGGAAGAAATCCATGAGAGTTAGATCCGGGGATCGTGGAGGCTATGCTACGGGACCACCATAACCGATGATCTGTTTGCCCAAAAGTGTCGGACAGGAAGTGCTGTACCGCTGTTGGTTGATGTGCCGGAGCGCCGTCATGCTAAATCCATAATGAGTGTGCATCTTGCAGAGGCAGATAATTTAATCACTCAGGTAATGTGCTTTGTAACAGCTGCAGGTATCTTCCTCCATTTTATGTGCCCTCATAGAACAACAAGTCGGTCCTTCCAGATGCCACACCAGACATTGATCGACCAGCGCATCTGATGCCTCATTTCCCGTGTAAAAAATGGATTATGAACTGCCCAGTAATGGGTGTTTTGTTTGTTCAGCACCCCGGCGCGTGTGAACTGCGCCTCGTCAGTCCAAAGGATGTTTCACAGAAAGGCCGCATTTTCTTCTACGGTGTTCATTACAAAATTGCACCAATCTAGACGTCGTTAGTTATCCCCTGGCATCAGTACGTGCAGCGGTACTGTACGGTACGGGTGGGCACCATGCTGATGCAAAATGTTCCACACACGGGATTGTGATAAGCCACATGCCATACTGACCACTTCCCTCGTACTAGTGTGTGGGTTGGCCAAAACGTATGCCAGAACATCGACTGGCTGCACATCCTTACCCATTCCGGTGGGTCGGCCCGAACGGGGATGCGCTGCAATACTGCCTGTCTCTCGTAGCCGTCGAACCGCGCGACTGATGGTCCACGCTGTCGGCGATAGATGAGTCGGAAATCTTAATCCATACTGGCGTGACGCTTCGCTCGCGTTGCGTCCAAATTCTCCATATAGCAGTACCAATACTGTTCATTCGAATAGCCTGCCATGCTATTTCTTTACCCGATACTCACGTTACGAATGACATAGCTCCTGACCGACGATCCTTTATACATTTCCACGCCGCGCCTGATACGGCAGGTGAGGCGTTAAGTCACACCAGAATTTGCATACGTACGACACTCACAGGCGTGCGGTCGCATACGTCATACATTTCTCTCTGCTAGATTGTTACCGCGACAGCGATACGAACCGGCTTCACACAAGTTCGCGTTTCCAGCCTTCTACTTACCCCAGTTGTTTCTACCATATGTCGTTTCCTACTAATTCGTTGATGCTCTACAAGTTTCTAATTGATCTCTTTCCCGTGTCTCTCATGGTTTCCGAGATAGGAGTGCTAACTTCCACATTTTGCCACTAGGGGCGCTGCAGCCACTCTCATCCGATAGCTCATGGTTGTTTTACTATACCATACCTTACTTCCATAGTTCTAGCTGTCTTTGTTCCCAAGTTATTGAGGTGACTTAGGACTTTAGGAATCACCCTGTATAAATAAGCAAATGTTCAAATGACTTTAGTAGTGATAAGTAACCGGAGGTAGCAGCATCACTTTTATCGTTTTAAGAAATATCTGAAAGAAACGAAATAACATCTTGATAGTTGTCTATCAGGGATTTTAAACTAAGGGCCATGACAGCGAATCTTGTTGGACAAAAGGGTCTTAAATTTTCTCCTGAATCATGTGTGTTAGGGTCTCTTATAGCATTAAACCAGTTCAACCTTTTCGGGGACTCTTTTACCATGGTGATCAAATCTTTAGTTATTTTTAACACATTTCTGCAAGTTGTAATGTGCCTCACGCTATCTTGCGCCACTAAATTTAATGAGTGCATAAAACAATGCAAATACCTTGCTTTTTCATTAACTTGTAAAATCCTTGCCTGTATCCCCTCGTATTTCCTGCTTAAATTCGAAGCCCCGTCATGACACTCTCCGCGACGATTCTGGATATTTGGTCCTAATCTTCATAAAACGTCACTCACAATATTGAAGAGACTGATTGCATCTGTTGCTAACGTTTCGTAGAACCCGATGAAGTGCTCTTTGTCTCAAGTTCTTTTGAAACGACACGCAAACATATTGACACTTATTCTTTCTTTGCCACATCAGTAGTTTCATCCATAAGAAGGCGAAAATTACCCGCTTCTTGGATTTCATTAGCCAACGAAAGAAGCAGTTTCATTGCCATGATTTCAAGCATTTCATTTTCCGCGTCGTGTGACAGTGACATCCACTTATAGGATTCTCTTTCAATATATCGCTTAAGTTCTGGAGAATCTTCACATCGGAGTTTCAGAAGTTGGTGAAAATTACTTGTTTTGTCCTTGTGTCCCTGGATTGCCAGTCCCTGCTTTGATAAGTATAACTATGATGAAAATAACCCAAGAGCAGAGTCAAAGACAAAATTTTACACCTAATTTAAGCGATACGGGAACTTTGAAAGTCTTGCAAGTTTGAAAAATTCAAACTAGATGCAACATTCACTCCACATTGCACTTCCGCAACTTTGGAACACGATTCTTTGTGACAGTGGGAAGTTTCACGAGAACAGAATTTTCTTAAAGCATGTTTCCAATTAGAAAAGCAGAAGAAATGAAGCAAGGATCCGCTTTGGTGGAAAAACTTAAGATTTCTATCATGAGTTTCCTTGCATGCTTTACATAATACTACCTTTTTCTTTTCATCGTAAAAAATCCACGGATGTTTGCCCTGCCATGAATTTTGAAAAGTTCTACCAGCACCCTTGCATACACTTGATATTATAGAATCACAAACTCCGGAATTATTTGAAGACGAACTTGATAAATTAGTAATAGCCGGTTTCCGAACCGAAATTAAATCTATAATAACGGAACTCTGGGCTGTATTGTCCAGCCGGAGCCGCTTGATTACAAATTTGTCCATGATCAATCTTATATCTTATAATCTTAACGTGATTGACAATCACATTAAGAAACCAAACTCCACCAATGCAAAATTAGCGCAAATACTAATTAACTTCAACTGATTCTTTCTGTGTGATTATACGGAAATTATATACCTGGAAAATACAAATCATTACATCCAGTGAGCCGCGAACTGTCCGCACCTGCACTCACCTGAACCAAAGAATATATAACGCGTGAAGAAGGTCAACTCTCATACAGATAACGTAAAACAGGCGACAGCAGCGCCACCACATCTTAAGAGATAACATGCTCTGCGGGAAAGTTAACATTCAGGAGCAAAACACGTTAGGGGATCTTGAGGAGGACTACGGCAGTGAAGCTTTTCTTTGATCCACAATGGTTTCCTTCGGTTTGATGACTATTTACTTAGAGCATTTTTTTTTTTTTTTTTTTTTTTTTGGTTTCTGTTTTCTGATATCCCGCCCATCCCTTATTTTGGTGAGAAAAATACGCAATAACATTAGTATTACTATTTAAATTAAATTTTAGCAAATATTACAGTTAGGCCTAAAGATCCGTACAAAATGCAGACATTCCCTAGTATTTGGCATTACTGAAAATGTTTCTGAAAAACAAACAAAAGCCTTAACTAACCCGATTGGCGTAACAAAACTAACATATCCGATTTGCGAAGTGATTATGCTACCGAAAGGTAACAATCACGTGCTGTGAGTAGCTCGGCTGACTGTCCTTTACCCAAAGAATTGAAGTCAACAGAAATACACATGCGCAGTCTGCTCCGGCTTCAGCCAGTGTGTTGGCTTCTGTGCACTGCATTTTAATTCTTAAGATATGGCGGCGCTAGTTACTTCTCGCCGAGCCTTAACTTCTTCTCAGTTAGATATTCTTTTCCAGAACTCAGTGTTTCCAAATGACCCTTCCTTGTCTTCAATTTCCACGTGTGAATCCCGGCACTGGGACTGGAATTTTCTACCCCAAGGCCTTACCCCATTCACTGCCAGACGAGATGTCAGACTGCCTGGCGGCTGAAGCAGCCCCATGTGCGACCGGGGTTGAAATGGTAGTAAATGCGACCGGCTTAACGCAGAGGGATGGGGAAAGAAAGAAGGGGGTCAGATGGAGGGGGAGGGGAATTGCTGACGATGCGGTGTGATGAAACGGGTAGTATTTTGGACCGTCACGTGAACTACGGAAATGCGTTTTCTCTACACCGTAAAAAGTTGCTTTGTACCAAAGTACGTACTTCAGTTTGAACGCGACAAAACTTCAGTGTTTTAAACGCGTGTCTGGGGACTCGCGGTTTCTCCCACATGAATTTTAGATCGCCAGAAAATATTAAATATTAATATGGCTTTGATTCATTTGTCATTTTTTTTAAGAATAGCTTATTTATGCTCTGATTTTATTACAACCACATAACAGTTGGCTAGAAAATGTAGAAAATATCATTCCCCATAAACATTCCTACCTTCATGTATTGCTCTTTTAATTCCTCATAGATTATTTTATACGTACCCTGAGTTATAATTCCTAAAAAATCTGCTGACATAGCTGTTGTAAATTTCAGATCTCCGTACGAACGCTCAGTATCGGACTGGCGATCCATAAACAGCCCTGGAAGCAGATTTTTTTGCGGCTCACTGTTTACAAAAAATGTTCAAGCGTCCCAAACCTAAATTTAGCGGTATGCTGACATCACAATTTCCTGTTCAATAGTCTCTTTTAGCAAAAGCCTGATAATTATTGTATTGTTTGTATTTACAAAATAAGGTTTTACTCGTGTTTCTGGATTGCAGCTGAAGATATCCCTAGTAAAACTTGATCAGTATATAAAAAATAAAACACTTCCTTTTCCCAAGCAATAGCCATAGTACTTTCTCTACGACAAACTGCCGGAGATTTTATTTCATTCGTGTGCGAATTTTATTGTGATAGCTGCATTCATAATTAATGGCCAGTTTCTTTGCTTTTAGTAAGAAAGGAAATCCAAATGTTCCCAAATTCAATTTTTTTTTTTTTTTCAAGACTGTGATAAACGAATTACGAAAGCATCAAAAGATCTATGACAAAATTTAAAATTTCTGTCACTGCAAGAATTTCAATGGTAATTCATGTATAAAGTGAGAGAAATTAAAGAGTGCGAAAATTGTTTATTCAATTAATTCCTGCAAACGTGATCTGCTCGGCCCTGAACCCACTTACCATCTGACCTTTCAACCCGGGTAGCATTGACCGTTGAAAGACCCCAGGTGGTTAACACCTAATCTTCCCACCCTGCCTCCCTCCTTTCATCCCCATTCCCCTTTGCCCCTGCCTGTCGCATATGCTACCATTTCAACTCCGGTCGCAAATGCGACGAGCGATTAGAAATGATATTGCTAGTATTTCTCACAACGCTGACACAAAACGAAGCACCATGTGTAAAAATAAGAGATTTTTTTTAGACTTCGTTTGAGAACTCAAAGAAGGAGGTTGGGTTTCGAACGAGGAGAACCGACAATGGTTCGTGTTGCTTCGAATCACCTAAGTGTTGTAAATTATTTGTAAAGAATTATATTTCAACTCGAAAAGGAGAAAATAGATATTTGAAACTCGGTTAGCCTTTTTACTTGAAACATGCATTCTATACTTATGTTTTCCATAACACAAAATTAAAATTTTTCATAAAGTCATTTCTCTAAAAATTCTAGTATAGTCGTACGTAATATAGTTGTAATCGTAATAAAACACGGCAAATTATTGGGTGGGCTCGGCCCCCACAGGCCCATATAAGTTGGCGCCTATGCCTGTCTTTACCGATAGAAGAGAACATAGGCCCCAGGAAGTAGAAAAGGGACAAGAAAAGGAGGAGCCTATCCGCTTTCCGGCTACGTATATGTAGCAGAGCATCAGACCATCACCTCCTAATAGCTAAGCTATTAGGGGGTGATGATCAGACCCGATTATTCTGAGTGATCTGGCAACGTATTTGATTTCGAAGAATCGGATATTTGATCAAGGTAAAAATCAAGAACCTTGGGTAAAAATGAGGAAACCTCGGTAGAGGAAAATTCGAAAAAATTATGCAATAGTATACCATAAAAAAAAAAATATATATATATATATATATATATATATATTATGCATTAGTATTAAATTAAGTACACTAAAAATAAAGCACAACAAAATTTTAAATCAGCGTTTTTCAGAAACTTTAAGACAGTCTCATCACATAAAACTTAGGAGCTCCTATCAAGAGACGTTCTTATAGGTAGCACAACAGAAAATTCTTAGAGGTTGGGTTGACTTTTTACATAAAAAGCGTTATTTTCATCGTTTAGTTTTCCATACTGCGTTCTCGTAAGGCAAACGACCACTCAAGTCATAAAGTTCTCACAATGTTCAGCAGTCGGGCACAAACAGTGAAACTTCAAAGTTTCTCTCAGCATTCATTGTGTAGTTTTTTCTTAGTTATTACCTCTAGACGTTGTCTGCGTGGCCTAATGGATAAGGCGTCTGACTTCGAATCAGAAGATTGCAGGATCGAGTCCTGTCGCGGACGTTACGTTCTCTGATAATTTTTTTACACCAAGATAACCTAAGTTGGCAATTTTTGAAATGTTAGCAACAAACATCAGCATCAGACATGATTTACGTATTTAAATTACACTTTTACACTTCTACAACGTCGGATCTTCTGCCAAGAGGCGTTTATATAGCACAAATGAGAATTAGCTATCATCTTAATTGTTTATCAAAACGAATGAGTTTATTATTTTTACTGTTCGGAAAACGAAAGACTTTATTTTTTATTGCTGTTCTGAAAACGAATGAGCTTATTTTTTTTATTGTTATTCTGAAAATTAATGAGTTGTTTTTTTATTGTTCTGAAAACGAATGTTTATTTATTTATTTATTTTTTGTTCTGAAAACGAATGAGCTTATTTTTGTTGTTGTTGTTCTGAAAACGAATGAGATTTTTTTTATTCTTGTTTTGTAAGCGAATGAGTTTAGTTTTTATTGTTGTTCTAAAAACGTAAAAACGGATGAATTTATTTTTTTATTATTGTTCTGAAAACGAATGAGCTTATTTTTGTTGTTGTTGTTCTGAAAACGAATGAGATTTTTAATTGTTCTAAAAACGGTTGTTTTTTTATTGTTGTTCTGTAAACGAATGAGTTTTTTTTTATTCTTGTTTTGTAAGCGAATGAGTTTAGTTTTTATTGTTGTTCTAAAAACGTAAAAACGGATGAATTTATTTTTTTGTTATTGTTCTGAAAACGAATGACTATTTTTTTTATTTCCTGGAAACCAAAATCTTTATTATTTCCTGAATATGGCTGTTAATGCCTTTACCAATTTTATGAAACCACTGATTTATGCGCAGAAAAAAAAAAGAATGAAAAATTCACAGGCTTATTCTTATGTAGGTCGCCACCTTTTACGTGTCGTCGTTAAATGGCAACTTCGCCACCAACAAGCATGGTGGAATCTCTAAGGTTCTGAAATAATTCCTCCGTGTTTAGTTTACTCCATTCCTTCCTCTTCCTCTTTCAGTCTCATGATCTTTTTCCATTAATATCTTATCCCCAACAATGATATTGTCGCATATTCTTCCTCACGAAGGGTCTGCAATGATCCCCTTTTGTGCAGTACAGTTTTTTCATAATGACGTTCACAAACATTTTTGTGCAGAATTGTTTCATTGGATGTTACAACAGTCTAGCTAATTTTTAAGTTCCTCCGAAGGCAACATATTTTTCATTGAATCCTGTGTTGAATGCCCATACCTTAAATTCACATAGAAGAATACTGCAGGTTTAATAATTCGAAGCCGGGACGATTGCTAAGTGGTCTGAGGCTCTTAATTTCTGACCATTCGTCTCAGGTAGACCTAATTGCTATTTGCGGAAGCGAGTGAGATCCAGGAAATCAGACTTTTAATGTTTAAAAGTCCGGGAGATAGGGATGCATGAAAAGTAGTGTGTGTTTGGCTCACAAAATGTTCTTTACGCTGTTTTTTTTTTGTTTTTTTTTTTCTTCTTCAACAAAAGCTTTGCGTTTTCGACATAATTTGATTTTCTTCTGTCATATAAGCGTAATGATAATTTTATATTTGTATATCTATACATTAGTTGACATAAGGACTACCGGCGGAGTCCCGACGTGGCTCAGCCACTACTACCGACGGTAGCGGCGCAGCCCACCCCCGTATATATTTGTGTACTGCTTTTAAAAAATGAAATTACGAACACTCGAGTACTGTTTTTCAAGAAGTCTTGGAAACAATTGGCTGTACTAATATACATGTATATATATATATATATATATATATATAAATTGATTTTATTATGTGTAACAAAAAAATTCGTCATAAAAGACTGCAGTGTGCTAAACAAGTTCAACACAGGCAGTGACCGTAGATTGGTGAGATGTAAGATGCACCTCAACACTAAACTCGAACGTAGCAAGCTCATAAGACAAACAAAATGTATTGACATAACCAACCTTAAAAAACACCATAATACCTTCAAATTGGAACTGAAGAACAGATTCTCTGCTTTAGAAGGCCTAACATTGGAAGAAGTGGATATTTCTGAAGTTAACAGAAAAGTAACCAAAGCTCTTATGGAAACAGCAACAAAATTAGCTGGGTCTAAGAACAAATTGTATGTGAACAAATTATCAGGAAAAACAAAAATGTTGATGCAAAAAAGAAGAGAGATGAGGACAACTAAAGAAGATGTGACTTCCAAAGTGGAATATATAGAGCTATGCAAGACAGTACGAAAAAGTATCACTGAAGACGTAAGGAAATTCAACTGTGAAATAGTAAGGAAAGCAATTGAAAACAACCAAAGCCTAAAGATAGCAAAGGGACATCTCAGTAAGGGAAAAAAACAGATTATGGCACTGAGAAAAGAAGATGGTTCTGTAACAAGAAATAGAGGCGAAATTTTGACAAGAGTGAAAGATTTTTACTAAAAATTATATGAAAGGGATGATACATGTACTCCAGACATCATGAAAGGTACCAGTACCAGAGTTCTTCCAGTCCTTCCAGCAGAAGTTGCACATGCAATCAAAAACATGAAGCGGGGAAAAGCTCCAGGAGAAGATGGAATTACTGTAGACATCATACAAGAAGCAAGTGGAGAAATCGAAACAGTACCCGCCCACATCTTCACTGGATGCCTTAATGAAGGGAAAATTCCTGAGGATTGGAACAACGCTACAATGATCTTGATACATAAAAAAGGTGACATTGAGGATCTCAGGAACTACAGACCTATCAGCCTCCTATCAGTGGTTTATAAAATCTTCACTAAAGTTCTTTCACACCGCTTGAAGGTGACACTGGACATGGCTCAACCGAGAGAACAAGCTGGATTCAGGAGTGGCTACAGCACAATAGATCATATCCACGTACTGAGAGAACTAATTGAAAGAGCGAGGGAATATGAACTTCCATTGTGCATGGCTTTTTTCGATTATGAAAAAGCCTTTGATTCGGTGAAACCATCAGCAGTTGCAATGGCTCTGAAATCCTGCGGTATTGAAGATGCGCACATTAATATTATTAATAACATCTATGAAAATGCAAGTGCAAAGATTCGGCTGTTTGAAAATACAACACACATAAAAATTGGAAAAGGAGTGAGACAAGGTGACACCATATCTCCGAAGCTCTTTAATGCCACATTGGAAAATGTCTTTCAATCACTGAACTGGGACAACAAAGGGATAAAGATTAATGGAGATTATCTAACCCACCTTCGTTTTGCTGATGACATAGTCATTTTTGCAACTACCCCACCAGAGCTACAGAGTATGACCCAGGAACTTGCTGACAAGAGTAAAGAAGTGGGATTAAAAATGAACTTTCAGAAGACAAAAGTGATGTTCAATGCTTTTACAAGAAATGAAGATTTATCGATTGATGGAGAAAAGCTGGAGATAACAGACACATACGTTTATCTTGGACAGCAGATTTCAAGTGAGGGTCACATTGGTGAAGAAATTAATCGGCGTACAAAACTTGCCTGGAGAGCTTTTGGAAGAAACGCGGGATATATATATATATCTATATATATATATATATATATATCATCATCATCATCATTGTCAACCATTATCAATCCACTGCTGGACGAAGGTCTCCCCAAGTTTCCTTCACAGCGGTCTGCCTTGTGCCAGTCTCCCCCATGTCACTCCCGCATACTTTCGAATTTCATCCACCCATCTCCCATGTGGTCTTCTTCCGGGTCTTTTCCTGTCCCTTGGAATCCAATCTAAAATTTCGGCTGTCCATCGATGGTCTGTCCTTCTGGCAGTATGTCCAACCCATTGCCATTTCAGGGATTTAACTCTGATCATGATGTCTTCCACTCCTGTCATTTTTCGGATCCACGACTTCCTCTTCTTATCTCTCCTGGTTACACCAAGCATGAACCTCTCCATGCTGCTTTGAGTTGTCTACAGCCTTTGTATGTCTCTTTTAGTTAAGGTCCACGTCTCTGCACCATACGTAAGCACTGGAAGGATGCATTAATCAAACACTTTTCTTTTAAGACATAATGGAATATTGCTCTTGAAAATTATGCTGTTTATTCCAAAAGCTCTCCAGGCAAGTTTTGTACGCCGATTAATTTCTTCATCAGTGTGACTCTCACTTGATATCTGCTGTCCAAGATAAACGTACATATTTGTTATCTCCAGCTTTTCTCCATCAATCGATAAATCTTCATTTCGTGTAAAAGCATTGAACATCACTTTTGTCTTCTGAAAGTTCATTTTTAATCCCACTTCTTTACTCTTGTCAGCAAGTTCTTGGATCATACTCTGCAGCTCTGATGGGGTAGTTGCAAAAATGACTATGTCATCAGCAAAACAAAGGTGGGTTAGATAATCTCCATTAATCTTTATCCCTTTGTTTTCCCAGTTCAGTGATTGAACGACATTTTCCAATGTGGCGTTAAAGAGCTTCGGAGATATAGTGTCACCTTGTCGCACTCCCTTTCCAATTTTTATGTGTGTTGTATTTTCAAACTGCCGAATCTTTGCACTTGCATTTTCATAGATGTTATTAATAATATTAATGTATGCATCTTCAATACCGCAGGATTTCAGAGCCATTGCAACTGCTGATGGTTTCACCGAATCAAAGGCTTTTTCATAATCGAAAAAAGCCATGCACAATGGAAGTTCATATTCCCTCACTCTTTCAATTAGTTCTCTCAGTACGTGGATATGATCTATTGTGCTGTAGCCACTCCTGAATCCAGCTTGTTCTCTCGGTTGAGCCATGTCCAGTGTTACCTTCAAACGGTATGAAAGAATTTTAGTGAAGATTTTATAAACCACTGATAGGAGGCTGATAGGTCTGTAGTTCCTGAGATCCTCAATGTCACCTTTTTTATGTAGCAGGATCATTATAGCGTTGTTCCAATCCTCAGGAATCTTCCTTTCATTAAGGCATGGAGTGAAAATTTGTGCGAGTACTGTTTCGATTTCTCCACTTGCTTCTTGTATGATGTCTACAGTAATTCCTACTTCTCCTGGAGCTTTCCCCGCTTCATGTTCTTGATTGCATGTGCAACTTCTCCTGGGAGGACTGGAAGAACTCTGGTACTGGTACCTTCCATGATGTGTGGAGTACATGCACCATTCCTTTCATATAACTTGGTGTAGAAATCTTTCACTCTTGTCAAAATCTCGCCTCTATTTCTTGTTACAGAACCATCTTCTTTTCTCAGTGCCATAATCTGTTTTCTTCCCTTACTGAGATGTCCCTTTGCTATCTTTAGGGTTTGGTTGTTTTCAATTGCTTTCCTCACAAGTTCACAGTTGAATTTCCTTACGTCTTCAGTGATACTTTTTCGTAGTGTCTTGCATAGCTCTATGTATTCCACTTTGGAAGTCACATCTTTAGTTGTCCTCATCTCTCTTCTTTTTTGCATCAACATTTTGGTTTTTCCTGATAATTTGTTCACATGCAACTTGTTCTTAGACCCAGTTAATTTTGTTGCTGTTTCCATAAGAGCTTTGGTTACTTTTCTGTTAACTTCAGAAATATCCACTTCTTCCAATGTTAGGCCTTCTAAAGCAGAGAATCTGTTCTTCAGTTCCAACTTGAAGGTATTACGGTGTTTTTTAAGGTTGGTTATGTTAATACATTTTGTTTGTCTTATGAGCTTGCCACGTTCGAGTTTAGTGTTGAGGTGCATCTTACATCTCACCAATCTATGGTCAGTACCTGTGTTGAACTTGTTCAGCACACTGCAGTCTTCTATGACGAATTCTTTGTTACACATGATAAAATCAATTTCACTTGTCGTCCCATTTGGATGTCTCCATGTCCATTTCCTGTGCGGCTTTTTCTTGAAAAAGGAGTTCAAGATGAAAAATCCTTCTGCCTCTGCAAACTCAACGAGAGTATTTCCTCGCTGGTTTCTGTTGCCGTGACCGAATTTACCTACTGAAGTTTCATTCTGTTGCCGTTGCCCTATTTTTGCATTGAAATCTCCCATAATTATCTTCAAGTGCTGCTTACCTTTATTATTTAGATCACGAATTTCCTCATAAAATTCTTCAATTTCTTCTTCAGCATGACTTGTGGTGGGTGCATAAGTTTGAATAATCTGAGCCTGGTATCTTCTCGATAGTTGGATAACGAGTCGTGCAGCTCTGTCAGAGGAACTTTCAACTTCTACAACTTTATCCTTCAGTTTCTTGTTTATTATAAATCCAACACCACTAGTTCTGCCAGTATCTGTCCCACGATAGTAGAAGAGATGTCCACTTTTCAGTTCAATGAGATCTTCTCCTTTTCTCCTTACCTCACTTAGCCCAACGATGTCCCACTTGATCTTTTGTAGTTCCTCTTCCAATTCAAGGAGCCTTGAATCAGAAAATTGGGAGCGTCCATTATACGTAGCCAAGGTCAGCATCAGATGGCAGCCTAGTCCGGTCCTCCGGGGATTCTTAGCACCCTCTGCCTTCATGTCGCACTGGCCACTGCCTTGGCCAGGTACATTCCAGCTGCCGGAGACTGAGGGCCAAGATTTAAGTTGTGGAGTCATTTTGGAGGGGTTTGACCATAACTCACCTCGCTGGCGAAGCGGGTTGATGAGTGTGGGATAGCATTTCCTCTAATCTCGATGGTATAGTTATACCGCTATTGGCGGTCGTCAGAGCCCCTTTGTGGGAACAGGATGCACCACGAGAAGGCGGGGTTGACATTTGTCAAGGACAGGCTGTGATGTTACGCATCACCTATCCTTACATCCCTATATATATACAGCATACAGGGTCGGATGGAGCTTTTCCCGGGGCAAAATTTCATTGCGGGGCCCGGAGCAAAATTTCACTGTAGGCACTAGGATATAAGTCTCGTATTTTAATAAAACCGTTACGTGAAAACTTTCTTTCGTAAAGAATACACAAACGAAAACTTTCATAAAGGCAAAATTATTATCTCACGGAAGTATTTGATTTGAACTTAAGAAAAATACCATAGTATAGATTGAAAGTTCAGAGAGAGAGAGAGTAAAAAGTGTTAAAAATCTAGGATTTTCTTTCAGGAGAGAGCGGGGTTGAGGTTGTATTGTTGCTCTTATAAAAACTTCTTCACGAAATGATGAAAAGTTACACCCATAGTGAATATTTTTACATTGCAAATATTTGTGTGCAGGAAATAATAAGGATTTTTCTCAGGGCCGGATTAGCGGTGGGGGGGGGGGGGGCTATCGGAGCTTTAGCCTTGGGGTCCACCATTACCAAGGGCCCAGGAGAGATGCCGCTACACCGCAAATAATACACAACTTATATATATATAGAGAGAGAGAGAAATAAAATAGTTTGTTTTTTGTCACCTATGATTTCCACTTGATCACAAATAGTGGCTAAAAGACTGATTTCAAGGGATTGACTCACTAAGGGTACAGATTTCAGACTCACTAAGAGTAAACTTTCCATGTCGCTTTGTAGCAGCCTGGCTATGTACAACGTGGTCGGCGAGGCAGTTTCAGCTTTTTCACTACCATTCACCCCTGTTTGCACTTGGAACCGTTAATGGGCGAAATCTACTGTGGCTAAACTTTGCATAACAAAAAAAAAAAAAACCGCACCATGAAAAGTATAGAATGCTAAATTGTTAAAAATTCCAAAAGTCATGTTTTAAAACAAAAGTCAGTGTTTTTAAGTCATGTTCTTTTGAGGACAGTGGAAAATACAGCTACTTTTTTTATGAAAATTGTGCAGGTATTTTATTAGTTTAGAGAATGCAATACATATTTATTATCACAAGAATATTGCTAGAGTTTCGTGTTTTAACGGACCTCAATAATGGTTTTCTGCCATAATTTCTTTGAGGGGCCCACTGAGATACTTTAGCCTTGGTAGCCCACTGGGACCACTGAGATGAATTAGCCTAGGGGCCCAGTCAGGCCTTAATCTGGCCCTGATCCGTCTAAAATAAATTCGTGTAAACAGTTTTTTTCCCCTGATACATGTTTAGTGATAGATTTTTAATACAAAGTCGACAAATTAGTGAATTTTTAAACTTTTATACGCGCTCATATATGGAGAAATCGTTTTTCTTTCTTTTTTTTTTTTTTTTTCTAACAATGCTTTTTTAAGTCAGTGAATAACTGCCCTCCACATGTTGCCCGAAACCAACTTTGATATTGTTTTTTTTTATATTTCTTTAAATTTAAGTATCTGGTTTACACACAAATTGTTGAATATATAAAAGTAGAGGCCACAAAATGCTAAAATTTAATTTGCTATTCCATGAATGCAAAAAATATTAAGATGGCTACAATAATCATTTGAGATCTACAAATCTCAGTACCTGTATACGGCGATGGGCTATAACTAATTCGGAAACTGGAGAGGGGTGGGGGTGGGGGTGGAAACCGAAAAAAAAGAGAAACTTAAGAAATATCTGTTTAAGGAATTCGCTCCCCAAAACTTACTAAAAAAATAATTAATATAAAAAATTCTGCCGAAAATGGTTTTATTCTGTTTTTTTCCAAACTGCAGGACCCCTTGAAGGCGTGGAGACCGGGTCGACGGCCCCGGTTGCCCCTATGGTCCAGCCGGCCCTGTATATATATATATATAATGTATGTGTGTATGAGTTCTGTGGTGTTTTTTTTTTTTTTCGTTGTTGTTTTTTTGACGTGAAAAATATACATGTTAAGGAGTTAGAACACTTAGCTGAACACCATTATATCAACGGAAATAGGTTTTGTGTTGCAGGGGCGTCGACTTCACCAAATTATTGGGGGGGGGCAGACATGAAGAGATCAGAGGTGAGAGGGGAACGTCTCATCCATTGTCAGGAGAGAAAAAAAAGGACAAAAAATAAACTACAAGATCAACGGATATTTTAAAATGCAATTATAATTGTTCATCAGCAAAGAAACAGAAATATCCTTTTATTTAAAAATGAAATTCAGCCTGTTATTTTATAAAATATTGACTCACTAAGGGTACAGATTTCAGACTCACTAAGAGTAAACTTTCCATGTCGCTGTGTAGCAGCCTGGCTATGTACAACGTGGTCGGGGAGGCAGTTTCAGCTTTTTTACTATCATTCACCCATTCTTCCAAGTATTTAGTGTGCTCATTCTCGAATTGCCCCCTTAAAAATCAAACTGCGCAGGGGCGTGCGCCCCACTTTGGGAAACACTGATATAGAGAGAAGTAAAAGAGTTTCAGTTTTTTGTCTCCTATGATTTCCACTTGTTCACAAACAGTGGCTAAAAGACTGATTTCAAGGGATCGACTCACTAAGAGTGAACTTTTCATGTCGCTTTGTACACGTGGTCGGCGAGGCAGTTTCAGCTTTTTAACTACCATTCACCCATTATTCCCTGTTAATGGGCGAAGCCCACTGTGGCTAAGCTTTGCATAACAAAAAAGACGCACCACGAAAAGTATAGAATGCCAAATTGTTAAAAATTCCAAAAGTCCTGTTTTAAAACTAAAGTCAGTGTTTTTAAGTCATGTCCCCCCCCCCCCCCGGTCGGCGTATTTTTTGTGTTGAATACCAGACTGTCTCGTTCAGATTCGATTGAAATTTTTCTGCAATGATTTGTGTGTGTGTGCTTTCTTATCTTTTTAACAACGCTAACTAGTTAGTACGCTAGGAAAATTGAACGAACACGGGAGAGTTGTTAAGAAACCTGTTTGACAGGATTGTGTTATGTTAATCTCGTGTCACGGTTCAGTGATTTGCAACAAAGATAGAAATTTGCTTTTTAATTTAAATCTCAGAATTCAATTTAACACGAGATAACACAAAATCTTTTCATACATTTATACCTTTTGTACTTAGTATTAACATATTACTTGCATAGATCCAATCAAAATTTGAAAAAAAGAAAAAAATAAGAGCAGATGCGAGTGCATTTCAGTTATGATACATTAAAGCTAACGGCATGTGGCTCGTTGGTCTAGGGGTATGATTCTCGCTTTGGGTGCGAGAGGTCCCGGGTTCAAATCCCGGACGAGCCCGCCTTTTTTTTTTTTTACTCTGCTCTGCCTCAAAAAAAAAAAAAAAAATATATATATATTTTAAAGACTAAAATTTTTGTCATTCCTATGCAGAGATGATAGCGCTTTCTAAATGCATCTAGCGTCAATGAATAAATGAATGGAGTACAACTTCTACAATTCGAATTACCAAAGGAAAGGTCGAATCATAGAACATTCTAATCACAGACAGGGCCTGATTTACGCCTAGGCACGCAAGGCACATGCCTAGGGCCCTCAAATTAAAAGGGCCCCAAAATCTTGGTTGAAAAAAAAAAAAAAAACTTTCCCTTTTTCAAAATATTTATACGTAGGTAGATGTGATGTGGAGTAACTATATATAAATCGCTGGCAAAATACAAGCAAGTACTGGCAATATAATATGTGATATTTCTAGTTAATATCAGTAACATTTTCCAGATAATTTGGGGAGGGTTTTTGTGTGAGATTAAGCAAAAAAATGTCGTGTTGTGTAATAAAAACTAGCAGTATGTGTATGTTTGTAATTATGGCTTACTAAGATCAACTATATACTTCAATTTCAAATACTGCATGGTTCTGAAGCAATTTTTAAACATTTTGACATTTTAGCTCTCAAAAGTTATATTTGAAAAATCTTTGGACTTAATTCGGGCAGGGTTTGAATCCCCCAAAACCTCTCGCTTAAATACACCCCTGGTTAATATGGTAATAGTATAGTTTAGACACACCTGGCAAAAAACCCAATGTCCAATTGAATTTTACCCGTCATATGGCTTTGTCACACACAACTGTTTCATCGATGAAGGTTCAAGTCTTTTCAGATGTAAATCAGTAGGACAGCATAAAAATCTAGGAGAAAACAATATTTTTCCCAGGTACTACCGTAATTTAATGTCAGTCTTATAAATGTATTGTGTTTATTAAATTATTACGCTGGATTGTAATACAGTCGCCCAAAATGGTCACACTACCTACTCGACTCCGTAAAGTAAATGTCGAGTGGAGGGGGCCTAGTTTTGGGTTGTGCCTAGGGCCCAATTCTGTGTAAGTCGGGTCCTGATCACAGAATAAAATAAATATCTTTGTGTATTTCAAAAATGTGAAATTTTTCTAAACCAACAATTTTCTGTAGTTCCCCGATAATATGGTAATTTTTTTATGCACCCAAAGTGCTACACGCATCCAACTCCTTGCACGCATCACTAAACTCCTAATCTGTCCTAAAATACCCTTTTTTTTTTAATTCCTGTTTCAGTAAATACACATGTACAACTTAAAAATTTGCAACTGTCTTTAAACGGAATTACATTGTATTCGTAAATTATCAATGGACAAACCTTCAGTATTTGTTGAAAGAATCTGTTAAGTTGACTTGACTTTCGATTTGCTTTTAATACGAAAGAATGTAAATGTGCAATAGCTTGAAAAATGCTATGATCGACGTTTTCTCTATCACCTTGATATGATTAAACTACAAGTGCATTACCAATGTTAACGAAATAGTCGAAAGTAACATCTTTGGAAACAAATGACAGATCGCTTTTGAAAAAAAAATCGTCGTGTTTACGTGTTTCTTTATGATCGTCTGCCATTGAATGACTGAAACCAACTTTTTGAAAACAGTGCGCAATAGTTTGAGTCTTCACGCTTTTCCATGCTTCATGAACTCTTCTCTAATTAGCATTTGAAAAGGCTTATTTCCGGTAACTTTTTCTCATCAATCAAAGAAATTAACTTTGCTACCATGCGCTCCCTGTAAAACTGCCTTAGGTATTTTATTACTCTCTGGTCCCCATGGAAATTAGATTGAAAAAATGCAACTTTAAGTTCATTCGTAAAAACATTGGACATGCTATATTCCTAGGGGATAGGTAACTACAGATCTCAAAAAAACGTACCCAACTGTTCTGTCCAATATTCGCTCTAAGGTAAGGTAGAGTTCACTTGAAATAGCGATGACATCAGCTTGTTTCAAAGAGATTGGGAGTTTTTCTCGAAATTTGAGTCGTAGAGTGAAAATTGTACAACAGAACATTTAATGCTACTTCGATTTGTAAAATTCGACTGATGGAGTTCGAGTTAAAGAAGTTTTACACTATTTAAAGTTTTTCCTAACCATAAGGCATAGAATTGATCAACATACGGCTCGTTAGTCTTGAATTTCTGGCTTAAAAAAATAGTTTTTGGAAAATAAAAATGGCGATAATATTAAGAATTCACACACAAAAAAAAAAAAAAAAAAAAGGAAGAAATAAAAGAAGAAGAAAAAGAGCTCATGGGAAGCACAAATGGTTGACATTTGTTGTCACTGCCGTTGTTGCCACCGGGGTCTACGTTCCAATTCTCGTCTTGACTGTTATAGAGAACTTACATTCTTGTTTCATTTTCTACGACACGGGGTAAAATTGTCACATATTCATGTGAAACTTTTAAACTGCGTGAAGAGGAGTGTTGGCACACAGGAGGCACTTATCCGGTCTCCTGCGACCTCAGCCGCCAGACATCCCATTTCCGCCTCACGGGTCTCCGCACGCGGCAAACATGCAGGTAGGTCTAGCACCCAAACCAGTTAAAAGGAGAAAAGAAATCCAAAGAAGACAAATCCTGGAAGGGAACCTAAACGGAATCTCAGCAACCTACGAACTGAGCGGTTAATATAAAACAGTTAGTGGTGGAGGGTAACAAAACCACAAGACCGGGGTGTTAGTACATAACGTGGTAGCGATTAGGTAAAGTATACAACACGGGCAACTAGCCAGTGGAGAAAATAAATAAAAACGAAAAAGCGAGACACAAGACCAGCTCGGGATCGCGGGGCCGCGACTCCCCAACAGCTGGATGAACAGCCGTCCCTGCAAACACCAACAGCACCAAAACAAAAAACAGGCGGTGGCATGACAACAGATGTTGACCAGTCACAAGGTCAGCTCGGGCCGTGGGGGCGCCGCTCCCCAAATAACTGGAAAACCAGTTATCCCCGTGCGGGAAAAACTGTCTTAGGTATTACTCTATTACTCTAAAACGTACCCTACTTGGGAAGGGGGGGGTAAGAAAAATCCTAACCTCCTTCCAGCCTGTCAAACGTTTTAGTAAATGTACAAGGTACTAAAATACAACAAAAATAATTGTTACAGTCAATCATCAATATCTTATTATTTTTACAAATGCTTTAAAAAAAGGTTTCGTCTATTTTAGTGTTTTAAATTCATCAAAAATTTGGCTATAGAAATGGCGGGGGGTCAAGCGCCCCCTACCCCACAGCTAATGGGCGCCTTTTCTCTAAGGTAAGGTAGAGTCAACTTGAAATAGCTATGACATCAGCTTGTTCCAAAGAGCTTGGGAGTTTTTGTGGAAATTTGAGTCGTAGAGTGAAAATTGTACGACAGAACATTTAATGCTACTTCGATTTGTATAATTCGACTGATGGAGTTCGAGTTACAGAAGTTTTACACTATTTAAAGTTTTTCCTAACCATAAGGCATAGAATTGATCAACATACGACTCGTTAGTCTTGAATTTCTGGCTTAAAAAAATAGTTTTTGGAAAATAAAAATGGCGATAATATTAAGAATTCACAAAAAAAAAAAAAAAAAAAAAAAGGAAGAAATAAAAGAAGAAGAAAAAGAGCTCATGGGAAGCACAAATGGTTGACATTTGTTGTCACTGCCGTTGTTGCCACCGGGGTCTACGTTCCAATTCTCATCTTGATTGTTATAGAGAACTTACATTCTGGTTTCATTTACTACGACACGGGATAAATTTAAACTGCGTTTTTATAGAGAATAAAAGAATATTACCCCATGGGCCATTGAATTAGGCAGGCGTATGATTCTGTTTGAATTGTTAACAAGAAAGATGACACCTAATTTTCGGGTGTAATAAGCACGTCTTTTGAATCCGTTCGGACTCAAATTAAATTTATCAAAGCTATTCAAAGTCAATGGAACCGGTATGGAAAACAATAGTATCTGACGGAAGAAAGAAGTGTTTCAATCGGGTTTTTAATCCCTCAGATATTGCTGTAAACGGAATCGTTAGCTTACGCCCTCTGGTTGCAGACTTGTGCGTTAAGAAAAACATTAACTTTTATGAGAAACATTTCGCACCGGAAACGCTCTCCAACACAGAAATAATTTTTTTCAAATCGGACTCTTAGAAACAGAGATATCGACAAAAATAAGGTGTGACTTCACGTCCCCTGGTGGGAAACCATGCATTCTTTTAGGAAGAAAGTATTCGCAAAAGTTTTATCCATAGGAGCCGTATCGCTCCAAGAAAAAAAATTTAGTCAAATTTTCAGGATCCCAGATTTTGCTACAAATACGTCAGAATCAGATATTAACACTTATGCCCCCTAGTGGCTAAACCATTCTTTGCCAAACATTAGAAATTATGTGAAAAATATTTTCCATCAGATCTTGTAAGCGACACAAGAAGAATTTTTCAAATCGGAGTTTAAGAGCAGAAATAACGCAGAAAACGTAATTTACCTTTGTGCCCCCTAGCGGAAAGTCTATGATTTACTTAAAAATTTTGAATTTATAGGAAAAACATTTCGCATCGAAAACACTATCCAGCAAAGAAGGAATTTTTCAAAGCGGACTACTAAAAGTAGAGATATTGACAAAAATAAAATATACATCTACGCCCCCGGGCGTCGAAACCATGCATTATTTCAAGAAGAAAATATTTCTAAAAGATTTGTCGACATGAGTAGTGTCGGTCAACAAAATACTTTTTTTTAAATCTATATTTTAGAAGCTCATATTTTGTTGAAAATACATCAGAAGCGGAAATTAAAACTTACGCCACCTGGTAGCCAAACCATTTTTTACAAAATTAGAAATTACGTGCAAAGGATTTCCCATCAGGAGCTGTATCCGGTGCAGTAAGAATTTTTCAAATCGGAGATTTAGAAACAGAGATATAGGGGGAAAGCAATTTACCTTTATGCCCCCTAGCGGAAAGTCTATGAATTACTTGAAAATTTTGAAATTATATGAAAAACATGTCACACTGGAGAAACTGTCCAACAAAGAATGAATTTTTCAAATCGGGCTCCTAGAAGTAGAGATATTGACAAAAATAAGATATACATCTATGCCCCCTGGCGTAGAAACCATGCATTATTTTCAGAAGAAAATGTTTCTAAAAGGTTTGTTGACATGAGTAGTATCGGTCTACAAACGACGCTTTTTTCAATCGAGAATTTAGAAGCTCATATTTTGCTACAAATACATCAGAAGCGGAAATTAAGATTTATGCCCCTGGTGGCCAAACCATTTTTTTACAAAAATTAGAAATTAAGTGCAAAGGATTTCTTATTGGGAGCTGTATCCTGTATATAGGGGAAAGCAATTTACCTCTACGCCCCCTAGCAGAAAGTCTATGAATTACTTGAAAATTTTGAAATTATATGAAAAACATGTCACACTGAAAACACTATCCAACAAAGAAAGAATTTTTCAAATCGGACTCCTAGAAGTAGAGATATTGACAAAAACAGTTTCTCCGCCACCTGGCGGTGAAACTGTGGAATATTTTAAGAATAAAATATTCCGAAAAGGTTTATCGATGCGAGTGGCATGAATCCACGAAAGAATTTTTTCAATCGATATTTTAGAAGCTCAGACTTTATGGCAAACACATCAGAAGCAAAAATTAACACTTACGCCCCCTGGTGGCTAAAGTATTTTTTACCAAAAATTAGAAATTATATGCAAAAGATTTTCCATCAGGAGGTGTATCCGCTGAAGAATTTTTTTCAAATCGGAGCTTTAGAAGATGAGTTATCGAGGAAAGTGTAATTTACTTTTACGCCCCCTAGCGAGAAATATATGCGTAATTTGAAAAAGTAACTATATCTAAAATACTCTTCGATATAAATGGAATCGAAAGATAAAAGAATTTTTTAAATCGGATGTTTAGAAGTAAATATGTGGAATAAAACGTATTTTTGAATTCGACATCATCTGCATTTACCTGTTGCGGCGAAATTGTACATCGCAAAAAAAACAAAAACAAAAAAACGAAATGAAGGATCCTCATTCTCATATTTCAAGCTTCCCAATGCCAAAAGAATTTTTCAAATCGGACTAATAGTTGCACGATATCTTGGGTACGGACGGACTGACGGACGGACAAACCGATAACATAAGCACGATCGTTTTTTACAAAAGACGTGCTCAAATCCCAACGAGCCCTGCATCTTTCTTGGGAATTTTTATTTCCGTTTCTTTGGCAGTAGTAATGATTATTGAAGATGATTCGACCTGTGTTTTAATTTCTTCGAAATTCATTTTGGTTTATGACATTTACAATAAAACTTCTGTCTCACGAGAATAATTTCCCTAATGCGGACGCAATGTACCGGTACGCACGTGGCTTTTTTATTCAGTCAGCCATGGTGTGGTGATAGCACAGATGTTTCCAAACTTTTAATCCCGTCGATCAGGATGTGACATCAGGGGCGTCACTGAGTATTATTTTGCTGGAAAAAGTTCGATAGTGTCATGGCGAAAATTTTAACCTCTGGTGAATTTCAGAGAGACCTGATCAATCTTTCTGTTGGTTTATCAGAGATTAATTAATGCAAAAATTTTCTCCCATGACATACGTTAGAAGAAAATTCCTGGTTGAAAGGCAGGGGAATTCGTACATACGTTAGAAGAAAATTCCTGGTTGAAAGGCAGGGGAATTCGTGCGCAAAATTCGCTTGTCTTAATCACAACCAGGAAAACAAAATTTCATGTTAATGAAAAAAGAGAATAATATTTGATTTAACTGACTTTGGGGTTTTGGAAATAATTATTTTATCTGTTCTTTTATCGCGATAGGAAAAGGCGAGTAGGTGTGCAGCTCAGAGAATCAAAATTAATTTTACTTTCACATCACGGAATGAAGGGAAGAAAAAAAAAAAAAGAAAGTTGTGAGAAAAGGGAATCTTCTTTCAGATCAGCCATTTTAAGGGTTCGGTCTTAGTTGTCGATCAGAAAATGTTGCAGAAAATGCTCTTAGTGGGGTTGGCGCTGTTCTATTTTTTGAAACTAGGTCGCAGCTGCACATGGGAAATCACTTAATCCCTACGTGTTGAAGGTCAAGTTCATCTTTCCCTGGCCGACCAGAGGATGCACGTCCCTGGTGGCATTTTTTTCGTGGAGAGTGTTGGATGCTGCAACGATGCCTGAGTCAGAGGTCAGTCGAGGCGTGGGAGAGAATTGCTGTTACTAGGGAAAAGGTCAGCCAATCAGGGGTCAGCATTTTTTTTTCAACACGCGAGACTACTTTGAGACGCTTGTCTCAGTCACTTTTGTTCTTGTCCTCTTGCTGGCCGGGAGAAAGAGGGGACAGCCGAGTCTCTCCTCGCCTTTTGGTGGGGAGAGCATTTGCTGACCACCATGATTTGACATCGAGGTAAAAAATAAAAAAGCTTAAAGGAACCTAGTAGCGACGGTCTTCTAGCTTGGGGACTTGTCAGGTTCATGGTTAGTTACAAACAAAAAAAAAAGGAGAGGAAAAAAAGGAGCTCAGGGCTTGCGATGAATTGCTCACTGATTCCACCAAATGAAAAGAGGTGGAAGAAATTATGAAGAAAGGACAGGACCACCGTAGGACGAGACCTCCTCGGGGCGCAGCGAAAGATGATCACCGATGCACTCCTAAGCATTCTCGTGAGAGCTGATGGATAAAGATAGGGGAACCTCCGTGGATGATGCCGTTCACCTTCCAATGCAGCCGACCAAATTCCTACCAGGGTAGAGCCATGGGCATCGAAAAGGACAAGGGAGAATTACTCCCTCTGAGAGGGTCCATCATCACCAGCCTCGGGATGTCTTTTGTTTTCCCTGTGTTCAGGTGAAGTGCTCGGGCACATTGTGTCCAAAAGGAAAGAAAAAGACATTGTTGGAGGCGAAGAGAGGATCAACAGTGACAGTGTGACGAGAAGATTTTTTATTTATTTGAAACAAGAGTTGTTCATGCCCAGCCCAGAAGGTAAATTCTTTCTCGATTTTTTTTTTTTGTATAATGTTGTGACCGCTGCGGAATTGTTGAACGAGTGGGTCAGCAGTGTGAAATCAAATTTATAGTTCTGCGAAAAAAAAAAAAAGAAGAAATTTTCTGTTTTTTTTTTTTAGGTTAGCTGGATGTGGGACAGATGTCCCCATATTGTTGTCTTTCAGTTTTCAAAATTAAGATTTATTAGTTCCTCAGGTATGAGTTCAGGAAAAAAAGAGAGGGGAGTTGAAAATGCTTTCATTTATGGTTTTTTTTGTGTTGTCATGTCTGGTATTTTAGCAACTCCCCAGGCCAGTAAATTTTAATGTATCGGAAAAATTTAGTTTAATGTTTGGGCACAGTGAATTTTGGTGCATCGATAATAGTTTAGTTGGGCATGTGATAATTGAAAAGCAGTGTTAGTGTGATGTCGTCTGTGATAAAATAATAGTAAACATTTCTCTCTAGTCTTTTACAGCGTTGAGTTATTTTTTTTTTTTTTTTTGAGTGAAGATAAATTATGGGATGATTTATATTGGGATTTTGGGAACATGTTATAGTGTGATGAAATTGGAAACCTAAAGTGTTGTTTACATTCTTGGAGTGTTGAGTGTCGAAATTGAGATGGTAGGAGTGTTAATTGAGGACCAGTATTTTACATGCTCCAGATGAGTGTTAATCTCCCATTGGAAAGGGGTGATCTTAGGGCAAGCCGGGAACTTGTCCTAGGGCAGAGGGCTCTGAGTAGGGAATTTTCACCAGGATGCGATATGTGCAAATTAGAAGTTGAGGTATTTGGGTTCTCAAGTTTTGTATTTCACAAAAAGAATGAACATCATGGGTAGAGAAGACACACTTTTGCTCACCAGTTCCAGTATTAATTGTTCCTTTCTTTGGCCTAAATTTTCTTGTTTTTTACAAAAAGAGTCTAAATTGTAATTTTAATTTTCAATAAGGTGAAAATATTTAGTGGGTTATGTAAATGGTCAGTGTTATTGTCTGAAGTGGACCTGCGCATTGCCATGGTACAGAGAAATTTCCTTGCTAGTGATTTTTCCTGGGATATATGTGGACATAGAGATAAGTGAATTTTCCTGGGATATATGTGGAGAGAGATAAGTGAATTTTCCTGGGATATATGTGGACATAGTGATTTTGGATTTCTTGGGATATAGAGAGATAAGTGAATTTTCCTGGGATATAGTTGTGTTAGTTCTGGGCCGGATGTGCCTTGAGTATTTAGGGTTGAAGTACGACAGGCTCTTGCAGGCATGGTTTATCAAGGTGGGATCATGCATTGGTTCGAAAAGGGGGAGCCCTGAGGACGTGGTTTTTGGGGGAAAACTTGTCTTCAAACCCCCCAGTAGTTTCGCTGCTCACGGAGATATGTACTGCTGGCGAGGGTCGGTCGGGCGTTGCTTCAATAATTGGCGAGATCATGTTAGAGGAAATTCTGTACCTGATGATGATGTGTCACACTTGAGGATTTCTTCCTTTCCCTTTGCCTAGGCTGAAATTGGATTCACGACCCAATTTCACGCCTTCAGCCTGACTGGTATTTTCTTCCTGTGTTGGTTCTCAAAAACCCAGGGTAGTGTCTGAACTGAGAGTATTTGCCTCACCGCTACCTCAGTAATTCACTGCAGGTGTTAAATTTAAGTTTGTTTGGTGATTTAAAGTATCTAAATTTATTTGTTTATGATTTGCTGTAGTGCTAGGGATGTAAATTCTAAATTCTGGTTGTTGGTGTTAGTGAACTTGATATTTAGTTTGGAAATTTAGTTAATTGGTATTTTGAGCTTTTGTTTACAGTATAGAGTTATTAAGTATCTTGAGCTATTATGTGAAGTGCAGAGTGAGGTGATTTTTATGAGCAAGCTAGTGCAAGAAGATTGTTTGAATTTCTGAATTATGGTGATGTTATGAGTAGTCATAATTTTTAAGTTAATTAGTGAGGTTTCTTTATAAGTGAAGTAGGTTCATTCAGGATAGTTCTATAGGTTATGTAATGTTAATTAATGCTTGTGCTCAGTGTAAATTCTGTTTTGAGGAGATTGCAGAGTTTGTTTGCTGGTCTGGGAGATTGCAGAGTTTGCTAAGATTGTTTAGGTGCAGTAAATTTAAATCAATAAGTGTAAAATTGTAAATTTGTCATTGAGCTAACTAGGTGAGAGAGAAGAGAGTACGTTTCAAAAGAACAGAACTTGTCCACCTTGTGGAATTAAAAATAATCCAGTATCTTTTTTTGTGTAAGCTATGTGAATCATGGTATAATTTTGGATGCATAAAGTCAATGCCTAGTGTTCAAACCAACTGTGTTGAAATATGTAAAGTTGTGCTGTTCATAAGGCCAGTGGCCAAAGAGAAATAGAAAAGAAATTGAGATTCTGTTTTTATACTGCTGTGTTTTAGCAAACAACAAAAAGGAAATGCCATCTGCTTGTCCACTAAATGACCTTATTAAGTTTTTAAAGAAAAATAATAAATACAGGCAAGTAGCCTTTCAAAAAAGTCCAAAATTAGTGCAGTGTGAAAAATTTTGTGTGCTGTTGTCTTCCATGACTTGGTCCCATGTATCCCACCTTAGCTTGACTAAGGCTATCGATCCGAATCCTGGTATTATAAGGTATTTCATAACTGCAATTTTTGTCCTATCCTTTTAAATTGACTTTCACCGCCTCCACAAGTTGTTATTGAACGAGTACATTTTATCCTATGACTTATAGTGACACCTTTTCATACACATGCAACAATATTCACTTATTTTTGCACTTTCAGGTGACTCTACTCTGCGTGAACACAAACAACGCAAACTTTCCAATAACTTCTTGTGGAATGTAAATTTTCAGATGCATTTTTGTTTAGGATGTTCATGGCCTTCTAATACTTAGAAAATATTTTTGTTTCGAAATGCATCCACAGATCTCCCAAATTTAAATTTTCTATAATTTCCATATCAATTTCAATACCAGCATAAATATAGTCTCTTTTGATAAATAACTCAACCTTCAAAATTTTTTCACCATAACAATAGCAACTTCATGTACGAAACATCGAAAGAAGACATTTTTAATGCTTTTTTAAGGTGACCAGACGTCCTCATTTTCTGAGGACAGTCCTCAATTTCGTGAAAACTGACAGAGGGCGTCAAATGTCCTCACTTTCGTATTTTTTGTCTTCAATTTTTGAAATTTCCCCAAAAAATTGAAATAGGAAAAAAATGTGCTAAATAAAAGTCATAGAACTCAATTGAATCTAACAAATGCAACCAAATTTAGCATAAATTATTTATTTAATTTTAAGAAAATGGACTCATAAAGATATGGAACTATTTTCTGAAGCTGAAGAATTTTTCCTTGAATTAAGTTAGAAATCAGGCAATATTAATTGGAAACATGCCGAAGCATCGAACAAATTCATCTCGATAATCGGGGTATTATTTCGCTTTTATATTAACTGGATTTAAATAAAATATTTCTAGGACGGGGGATAATTCTCACGTTTTTCAGCATTCACTTCCTTGCAATTACATAAGTAATTCATGCCAAATTTGGTTGCATTTGGTAGATTCCACTGAGAGTTCTACAACTTTTGTTCAGTACATTTTGCCATTCAACGGTTTCTTCAAGTGAAGTTATTAGACTTGTAATACTCCTTCTCACAGAGATAACATACACGTATTCCATGATTTCTGTCCGCTCAGGGTATAGCAATTTTCTGGCTTCAGATATTTTTTCTTGTACAGAATCACAATGAAATTTCAGTACAAAATCAAAATGTAGCTTTGTTGCATGTGCTGCCCTCTATGAGTAACATTAAAAATATATCAGAAGTAAAATTCTGCATGATAGTATTTTATTCCTATTTCATATTTATTTCACATGAAAATAAGTATTCAGATTCATCGTATGTTTTCCCATGAAACTGGAAAATTATAGGACAGTTTATGACATTCTTCACTAATCTTCCGCTTTATCATAATGTGTCAGACGTTGTCCTGTCCTCAATCATTTCCGTATCTCGAAACGAAATTGTCCTCAATTTTGCATTGAAATTGAGGACATTTTGTCCTCTCATTTTTATTAGGTCATTTTGTCCTCAGTTTCATTTTCAAAAATCTGGTCACCTTATGCTTTTTACTAACAGCTGCAAAAGAATTCATGCAATCTCCCATATTCACCCCCACTCGTGGGGCGGGGGATCCAGACATAAGAGCTCTGGTATAGCTTTAGGCATTTCTTTCGGTGTTGGAATCTTCTACTTAGTCAAGCAAGTAGTAGAGCAATTATTATATGTAGTACTGACCAAAGGAGGATCCAGGGCAGGGACGGCGCCAGAAAAAAAAATTCAACGGAAGGGAGGTGGGGCTCCAAAATCTGGGTAGGGGGGGGGTATGCTTCATATATATACATATTATTAAAGTCAATAATTTTAAAAAACCGCCATGGCTTGCCCTATAAACAAAGCTTTTCCTTGACTTCCGCTGCTTTTGCAGCATTTTGAAGTGTGGCAACTGATGAATCTGCCCTTCTTGATTTCAGTTTCGTATAAGAGATACACGACACCAAGTAAGTTTGTGGATCAAGCTGTTTTGGTGTTTTTTAAAACCCGAATCCTTTTCAAGTGCTGTTTTCCAATTATTGTGACCTCGCTGAGCGAAGGTGACCTCATGTTTTTCGTCGTCCGATGAAAACATTCTACACGGAAAACAAAAGGCGGAATCTCTCTTTATACTACATGCAAGCCATGGAAACATGTTATACTAATATGTATGGAAGCTCCTTTGTTCTTTACCGTATTTTTTGTGGGAACTGTTTTAAGCCTGGGGTCCTATGTGTAGGACGTTTTCAAAACGCTCGTCAACTTAAACACCAGACATCAAAAATATTATAGATGGCCCCGAATATAACCATACGGTTGTTCCCCAGGAGAAGCAAACCAGATGCGCCCATTGTCATCAGAAAGGCACAACTGGGTGCGAAAAGTGTGACAAAGGACTTCACGTGAAATGTTTCAAAGATTATCACGCTGTATAAACGTAGTAGAAAACGTGTTATGAATTCCTGGCGTCCTACATATAGGACACACCAATAATGTTGTTCAAAATTTTGAAAAAAAAATATCATTTTTTTATTACCTTTAAGAAGGTGCAATAAGTATAATTCATGGTGATTTCCACAAAAAATTCAATATTACCACTTTAGGCATAAATGGGTTAATACTGTATAAGCTGTTTGGGTTGATCCGAAAGTGAAGTTGCTGTATCAAGCTCTCCGAGTTGAACATTTTTTGTATTGTGACCATGTGGTCCTTCCAGTGTTTTATTTTCACAAGCATTGCGTTCATAAAAAATTTCCATTGAATCACTATACAAGCACTTAAAGAATCCTCGTTGATTCCTAATGATTCACCACACGCTGTTGATGAAGTTGAAGCCGTCTGATAATCATTATCCGCTTTGTAGGCACTATCGCATAATTTACTGTTCTTCTGATTAACGCTTGTTCGAAAAAATCATGGATTGACAGTTTTGCGGAAATGTTATTTCAAACTTTGGTTTTGAAAGAAATACCTCACTTTCATGTAACACGCACAATACGTGCAGAAAAATTAATCAAGCAGGAAAAATTAGATTTTCCACCAGAACGAGAAAGAAAACGAAAGTAACTAACTGGCCAAGAGAAATTTCGCTCACTCTCTGGTAGTGACTGACGCCGATAACTGTCTGCTATTTTCGACAATCGTGATAACGCCCACTACTTGTCATAGACTGCGAGGGCACCAGGGCGGTGATGGGATTGGCAGAGTGAGGCTTATTCAACTTTTCAACCCACTAGCATGAGCCGCGGCATCGGACTGACGATGTTCTTTGAACTTCCGGCCGGTCTTCGACATCTGTGCGCCAAAGCAGAAGCCCAACATGCAAGTTAGGTTTCCCGTCTGAGTCATGGATCTTGGTTGGAGGAACATAATTGCATAATGCTACCCTTCTCCCAATACCACAGAACATGCAGCTCCGATAATAAAGTGTACTACATTTTCTTCATTTATCCAAAAATTCTGGGGGAGGCTCACCAAAATTTTGGTTACGCTCGCGCCCATTCCAGCCCCTCGCGGTGACGCCGTTCCTGATCCAGGGCAACAGCGGACGGGGGTGGGGGTGGAGCATTTGATCCATAATAAGTATACACACAAACACACACCATGTACTAAAATACTGTATATATATAATGTATTTAAGTGTGTGTATGAACTGAAAAGTGGACATCTCTTCTGCTATCGTGGGACTGATACTGGCAGAACTAGTGGTGTTGGATTTATAATAAACAAGAAACTGAAGGATAAAGTTGTAGAAGTTGAAAGTTCTTCTGACAAAGCTGCACGACTCGTTATCCAACTCTCGAGAAGATACCAGGCTCAGATTATTCAAACTTATGCACCCACCACAAGTCATCCTGAAGAAGAAATTTAAGAATTTTATGAGGAAATTCGTCATCTAAATAGTAAAGGTAAGCAGCACTTGAAGATAATTATGGGAGATTTCAATGCAAAAATAGAGCAACGGCAACAGAATGAAACTTCAGTAGGTAAATTCCGTCACGGCAACAGAAGCCAGCGTGGAAATACTCTCGTATAGAGTTTGCAGAGGCAGCCGGATTTTTCCATCTTGAACTCCCTTTTCAAGAAAAAGCCACACAGGAAATGGACATGGAGACATCCAAATGGGACGACAAGTGAAATTGATTTTATTATGTGTAAAAAAAAATTCGTCATAGAAGACTGCAGTGTGCTAAACAAGTTCAACACAGGTAGTGACCGTAGATCGGTGAGATGTAAGATAAACACTAAACTCGAACGTGGCAAGCTCATAAGACAAACAAAATGTATTGACATAACCAACCTTAAAAAACCCCGTAATACCTTCAAGTTGGAACTGAAGAACAGATTCTCTGCTTTAGAAGGCCTAACATCGGAAGAAGTGGATATTTCTGAAGTTAACAGAAAAGTAACCAAAGCTCTTATGGAAACAGCAACAAAATTAGCTGGGTCTAAGAACAAGTTGCATGTGAGCAAATTATGAGGGAAAACCAAAATGTTGATGCAAAAAAGAAGAGAAATGAGGACAACTAAAGAAGATGTGACTTCCGAAGTGGAATATATAGAGCTATGCAAGACAGTACAAAAAAGTATCACTGAAGACATAAGGAAATTCAACTGTGAACTAGTAAGGAAAGCAATTGAAAACAACCAAAGCCTAAAGATAGAAAAAGGACATCTCAGTAAGGGAAGAAAACAGAATATCGCACTGAGAAAAGAAGATGGTTCCGTAACAAGAAATAGAGGTGAAATTTTGACAAGAGTGAAAGATTTCTACTCCAAATTATATGAAAGGGATGATACATGTACTCCAGACATAATGAAAGGTACCAGTACCAGAGTTCTTCCAGTCCTCCCAGCAGAAGTTGCATATGCAATCAAGAATATGAAGCGGGGAAAAGCTCCAGGAGAAGATGGAATTACTGTGGACATCATACAAGAAGCAAGTGGAGAAATCGAAACAGTACTCGCACAAATTTTCACTCGATGCCTTAATGAAGGGAAGATTCCTGAGGATTGGAACAACGCTACAATGATCCTGCTACATAAAAAAAGGTGACATTGAAGATCTCAGGAACTACAGACCTATCAGCCTCCTATCAGTGGTTTATAAAATCTTTACTAAAGTTATTTCACACCGCTTGAAAGTGACGCTGTACATGGCTCAACCGAGAGAACAAGCTGGATTCAGGAGTGGCTACAGCACAATAGATCATATCCACGTACTGAGAGAACTAATTGAAAGAGCGAGGGAATATGAACTTCCATTGTGCATGGCTTTTATCGATTATGAAAAAGCCTTTGATTCGGTGAAACCATCAGCAGTTACAATGGCTCTGAAATCCTGCGGTATTGAAGATGCGTACATTAATATTATTAATAACATCTATGAAAATAGAAGTGCAAAGATTTGGCTGTTTGAAAATACAACACACATAAAAATTGGAAAAGGAGTGAGACAAGGTGACACCATATCTCCGAAGCTCTTTAATGCCACATTGGAAAATGTCTTTCAATCACTGAACTGGGAAAACAAAGGGATAAAGATTAATGGAGATTATCTAACCCACCTTCGTTTTGCTGATGACGTAGTCATTTTTGCAACTACCCCATCAGAGCTGCAGAGTATGATCCAGGAACTTGCTGACAAGAGTAAAGAAGTGGGATTAAAAATGAACTTTCAGAAGACAAAAGTGATGTTCAATGCTTTTACAAGAAATGAAGATTTATCGATTGATGGAGAAAAGTTGGAGGTAACAGACACGTACGTTTATCTTGGACAGCAGATATCAAGTGAAGGTCACATTGATGAAGAAATTAATCGGCGTACAAAACTTGCCTGGAGAACTTTTGGAAGAAACAGCGTAATTTTCAAGAGCAATATGCCATTATGTCTTAAAAGAAAAGTGTTTGATCAATGCATCTTTCCAGTGCTTACGTGCAGAGACGTGGACCTTAACTAAAAGAGACATACAAAGGCTGCAGACAACTCAAAGCAGCATAGAGAGGTGCATGCTTGGTGTAACCAGGAGAGATAAGAAGTGGAACTCGTGGATTCGAAAAATGACAAGAGTGGAAGACATCATGATCAGAGTAAATCCCTGAAATGGCAATGGGCTGGACATACTGCCAGAAGGACAGACCATAAATGGACAGCCGAAATTTTAGATTGGATTCCAAGGGACAGGAAAAGACCCAGAAGAAGACCACATGGTAGATGGGTGGATGAAATTCGAAAGTATGTGGGAGTGACATGGAGGAGACTGGCACAAGGCAGACCGTTGTGGAGGAAACTTGGGGAGACCTTCGTCCAGCAGTGGATTGGTAATGGTTGACAATGATGATGATGATGATGATACATATATATTTAGTATATATACACGTGTGTGTTTAAATATATACATATATGTATGTATTGTATATGCACGTATATAATATAGTATACAGTTTTGCTATATATAGGACACCATTCCGTCCGTTTTCTTTTTTTAATATATTGTTAATAAACTTCTCTTTTTGAGTTAATTTTTCTCAGGGAAAGTAAAAACATCGTACCTACATACTTTTCTGAAGAAAATTTCAGGTCTGTTTATTTTTAAGGAACGGGGGAGGGGCGATCCCCCGATTGCCCCATGTTGGATCCGCCACTGGTACTGGCCTTCCTCAGTGAATTCCTATTCACCCTCCTTATTCGGGAGCCGGCGAATTCATCGAAAACGAATTCGTCGAATGTAAATTCATCGAAAACGAATTCGTCGAATGTAAATTCACCGAAAACGAATTCGTCGAAAACAAATTCATCGGCGAGCAATTTACCGAAAGACGACTTCTTCGTAAAAAATGGAACGACTTCATTGAAATGGAGTTTAGGACAAATGGGCACACATTCTTTTTAGGGGCCGTATAAAAATTCCGGTTTCTAGGCCATTTCACCTACATAACGGAAATATATTGTTGTGAAAATCTGGCATGCACAACAAATATTATTGTCACTTGTAAAATGAGAATTGGGTTGGAAACTCCATCGACATGAATTATATTTATACCAAGAGAAATGTGCTTTGTTGAACTGTATTATGGAGTCAAGTGAAAACTGCGCTTTTATTTGAGGAAATGGATAGCCATGACTAGTATATTTTTAAATTTATGGTGTTAAGTGAAACAAACGAATTATAGCATGACTCATGCTACAGTTCCGTTGGAGGATATTATTTTGGGGGATATTTGTAGGAAACTTTTTATTTTATTTTATTCGGAAATGAGAAACTGCAGAGACTTTTGTCAGTGCTAAATAATTGCTTTGGCAACATGCACCCTACTTCACTCCGTCTAAGAACAGTCAGATCATAAAGAGTTTGATGTCGCACTTTTACTATAGTGGCTAGAAGAGACTGTACTTCTATGTAGCCACTATACCTTTTCTGAGGTACAAAACTAATTATAAGACTCTAGGGCCGGGCAGTGTTTCTTTCAGGAATTTTTGACCGAGGGGGGCGGGGGGCAAATGGAACCTTAGAAGGGGGCAAGTTTTCCATTTGCTATATCATCATCATCATCATCATCATTGTCAACCATTATCAATCCACTGCTGAACGAAGGTCTCCCCAAGTTTCCTCCACAACGGTCTGTCTTGTGCCAGTCTCCTCCATGTCACTCCCGCATACTTTCGAATTTCATCCACCCATCTTCCATGTGGTCTTCTTCTGGGTCTTTTCCTGTCCCTTGGAATCCAATCTAAAATTTCGGCTGTCCATCGATGGTCTGTCCTTCTGGCAGTATGTCCAACCCATTGCCATTTCAGGGATTTAACTCTGATCATGATGTCTTCCACTCTTGTCATTTTTCGGATCCACGTGTTCCTCTTCTTATCTCTCCTGGTTACACCAAGCATGCACTTCTCCATGCGTCTTTGAGTTGTCTGCAGCCTTTGTATGTCTCTTTTAGCTAAGGTCCACGTCTCTGCACCATACGTAAGCACTGGAAGGATGCATTGATCAAACACTTTTCTTTTAAGGCATAATGGTATATTGCTCTTGAAAATTATGCTGTTTCTTCCAAAAGCTCTCCAGGCAAGTTTTGTACGCCGATTAATTTCTTCATCAATGTGACCCTCACTTGATATCTGCTGTCCAAGATAAACGTACGTGTCTGTTATCTCCAGCTTTTCTCCATCAATCGATAAATCTTCATTTCTTGTAAAAGCATTGTACATCACTTTTGTCTTCTGAAAGTTCATTTTTAATCCCACTTCTTTACTCTTGTCAGCAAGTTCCTGGATCATACTCTGTAGCTCTGATGGGGTAGTTGCAAAAATGACTATGTCATCAGCAAAACGAAGGTGGGTTAGATAATCTCCATTAATCTTTATCCCTTTGTTTTCCCAGTTCAGTGATTGAAAGACATTTTCCAATGTGGCATTAAAGAGCTTCGGAGGTATGGTGTCACCTTGTCTCACTTCTTTTCCAATTTTTATGTGTGTTGTATTTTCAAACAGCCGAATCTTTGCACTTGCATTTTCATAGATGTTATTAATAATATTAATGTATGCATCATCAATACCGCAGGATTTCAGAGCCATTGCAACTGCTGATGGTTTCACCGAATCAAAGGCTTTTTCATAATCGATAAAAGCCATGCACAATGGAAGTTCATATTCCCTCGCTCTTTCAATTAGTTCTCTCAGTACGTGGATATGATCTATTGTGCTGTAGCCACTCCTGAATCCAGCTTGTTCTCTCGGTTGAGCCATGTCCAGTGTCACCTTCAAGCGGTGTGAAAGAACTTTAGTGAGGATTTTATAAACCACTGATAGGAGGCTGATAGGTCTGTAGTTCCTGAGATCCTCAATGTCACCTTTTTTATGTAGCAAGATCATTGTAGCGTTGTTCCAATCCTCAGGAATTTTCCCTTCATTAAGGCATCGAGTGAAAATTTGGGCGAGTACTGTTTCGATTTCTCCACTTGCTTCTTGTATGATGTCTACAGTAATTCCATCTTCTCCTGGAGCTTTTCCCCGTTTCATGTTCTTGATTGCATGTGCAACTTCTGCTGGAAGGACTGGAGGAACTCTGGTACTGGTACCTTTCATGATGTCTGGAGTACATGTATCATCCCTTTCATATAATTTGGAGTAGAAATCTTTCACTCTTGTCAAAATTTCGCCTCTATTTCTTGTTACAGAACCATCTTCTTTTCTCAGTGCCATAATCTGTTTTTTTTCCCTTACTGAGATGTCCCTTTGCTATCTTTAGGTTTTGGTTGTTTTCAATTGCTTTCCTTACTAGTTCACAGTTGAATTTCCTTACGTCTTCAGTGATACTTTTTCGTACTGTCTTGCATAGCTCTATATATTCCACTTTGGAAGTCACATCTTCTTTAGTTGTCCTCATCACTTTTCTTTTTTGCATCAACATTTTACTTTTTCCTGATAATTTGTTCACATGCAATTTGTTCTTAGACCCAGCTAATTTTGTTGCTGTTTCCATAAGAGCTTTGGTTACTTTTCTGTTAACTTCAGAAATATCCACTTCTTCCGATGTTAGGCCTTCTAAAGCAGAGAACCTGTTCTTCAGTTCCAATTTGAAGGTATTACGGGGTTTTTTAAGGTTGGTTATGTCAATACATTTTGTTTGTCTTATGAGCTTGCTACGTTCGAGTTTGGTGTTGAGGTGCATCTTGCATCTCACCAATCTATGGTCACTGCCAGTGTTGAACTTGTTTAGCACACTGCAGTCATCTATGACGAATTTTTTGTTACACATAATAAAATCAATTTCACTTGTCCCATTTGGATGTTTCCATGTCCATTTCCTGTGTGGCTTTTTCTTGAAAAAGGAGTTCAAGATGAAAAACCCTTCTGCCTCTGCAAACTCTACGAGAGTATTTCCACGCTGGTTTCTGTTGCCCTGACCGAATTTACCTACTGAAGTTTCATTCTGTTGCCGTTGCCCTATTTTTGCATTGAAATCTCCCATAATTATCTTCAAGTGCTGCTTACCTTTATTATTTAGATCACGAATTTCTTCATAAAATTCTTCAATTTCTTCTTCAGCATGACTTGTGGTGGGTGCATAAGTTTGAATAATCTGAGCCTGGTATCTTCTCGATAGTTGGATAACGAGTCGTGCAGCTCTGTCAGAGGAACTTTCAACTTCTACAACTTTATTTTTCAGTTTCTTGTTTATTATAAATCCAACACCACTAGTTCTGCCAGTATCTGTCCCACGATAGTAGAAGAGATGTCCACTTTTCAGTTGAATGAGATCTTCTCCTTTTCTCCTTACCTCACTTAGCCCGGCGATGTCCCACTTGATCCTTTGTAGTTCCTCTTCCAATTCAAGAAGCCTTGAATCAGAAGATACGTCCGTTATATGTAGCCAAGGTCAGCATCAGATGGCAGCCTAGTCCGGTCCTCCGGGGATTCTTAGCACCCTCTGCCTTCATGTCGCACTAGCCGCTGCCTTGGCCAGGTACATTCCAGCTGCCGGTGACTGAGGGCCAAGATTTAAGTTGTGGAGTCATTTTGGAGGGGTTTGGCCATAACTCACCTCGCTGGCGAAGCGGGTTGGTGAGTGTGGGATAGCATTTCCTCTAATCGCGATGGTATAGTTATACCGCTATTGGCGGTCGTCAGAGCCCCTTTAGTGGGAACAGGATGTACCACGAGAAGGCGGGGTTGACATTTGTCAAGGAGAGTCTGTGATGTTACGCATCACCTGACCTTACATCCCATTTGCTATATATGCTCGTATATATGTATGAATATTTAACGACTTTATCTAGACATATAGAAGTAATTACTATATTTACAGTACAGGGGCATATTTAGAGGGGGCCTTGCCCCCGGAAGTGTTTCATTTTTTTTTGTTTTTGGTTAAAATGCGACTTACATTAGAAAAAAAAATGCCTTAGTTTAATAAAAATGCATCAACTTGCATGATAAAAAAAAATACTTTAATTCTGTTTCTATTTTACATTAAATCTGATTTTGTTCTGGAGGATTTCAAAAACTTCCATATTTCGTTGCCCCCCCCCCTCCCTCCTACGAAGAAAGAATTCTCTATACGCCTCTGATATAGTAATTACTTCTTCAAACATTACAAGAACAAGCCTTCTTCAGCCAAACGGAAGGAGAGGGGGAGGAGAGCGGTGTGGGTGTTGATTAGGCAGGTTTGAGATTTTTTTCTATTAAAATGCATTTAACACTCCTGATTCTAAATCGCGATTTCCTCACTATGTAGTATGATTGGTCTACTTATTATGTTTTGAAGAATGGCATGCGTTTAAATACATTTTTAGCAAAATAAACTATCCTAATATATAATTTGCTAGAGTCCTCCTCCGTGCGACTTTTTAAGTCGTCATAGCAACAACCGAAAACAAATGTTTGTGACGTCACGCTTAACTTTTCGTGTAAGTGACGTCATCACCTACACGCGCACAGGTCAAGGGGAAAATCACTTTGTTTTGTTGTCATAGCAACAAAGAACACAGCTGCTGGAATGACGTCACTAATCCAAATCATTCTCACATGACGTCAGAGATGCGTTACGTCACACGGTCAACTCTTTAGAGATATGAAAACTTTACATCAGAAATTTTGGTTCACTACCTGAACCGGTGTTTAGCCATCTCTGTATGTGGCAACGTTAAGGTGGTTCCACCTAAAATCTCTGCCTTATGTTTCCAATGGTAAAAATTCTTTACATATTTTCTTCGCAATTAATGTATTCCCAAAGATGAAAATTTGCGCATCGATAAAACTAACTATAAAACTAGCTATACAAAACTAACTATACTTGCTTAAACATAACCGTAATTATATTAAAAATAAATCCTTTTTCTTTGAGTAATGTTCAGATCTGTTAACAGATGGCGCCACCTGTACATCGGTGACGTCAGTAGACAAACAAATGTTGGATTGCTTAATTATGGTTACGTTTTAGCAAGTATTAAATATTCCGTGCTATAATTTAAAGTTAGTTTTATCTATGTGCAAATTTTCATCCTTGGGAATACGTTAATTGCGAAGAAAATATGTAAAGAAGTTTTACCATTGGAAACATAAGGCAGAGATTTTAGGTGGAACCACCTTAAGAGTACGACGATCTGACGACTTCAAGATATAAATAGTTCACGGAAAAGAACAGAGGAAATTGATACAGGGTTCACAGTCAGTGTATGCGAAAAATGTTGTGAAAACTTTACATCAGAAATTTTGTGTTGACGAAATAGGGACTAAAGGTTTTATACAAAACACATAACAAACAGATAGCCCGTCGTATCAAATTCCATAATCGACTGCTCGGGAAATTTTCAGAAAGCTGTGAGCCAACGTCGCCGTCTATTGACGTGGAACTCAAAAACACAATAAATAAATGTCAATAATTTTTGTATCATAAATTTTATTTCCCCCGTCATTATTGACGGGCTTTCACATAGTAATATAATACTTCGACAAATATTAAAGAAAATATATAATTGGAGAAATATTTGTAGCATCAAAAGAAACAAAACTTTCCTTTTCATGGCCTTTTTAGCAAGTTTGAACCTTTGGCCCTACTAACACGAAAAGAGGTTTAAACTAAGGATTTGGTCGAATGGAGGACAATTGAATTTTTTCATGGAATTGCGATTGCTATTTTGCTAAGCTTTCTACAGAAAAATAAACAACGCACTTCCTAGGGGAAATACCAAGGAGGTTAGAATAAGGTATCTGGAGATGCCCTTCACTGTTAAAAATTTTTGTGGTAGGTTGCACCAAAAAGTGGTACCACACCAGCTGCACCACTTGCTGAGAAAAGATACACAATTGTATAATGCAAACAAAACCCAACAACATGGGGCAACTTTACAATACGTTATAATACAAGATGGTACTACATTATGGTGTAGGGTTTCACGATGTTGTTGGGTTTTGTTTGCACCACACAACGGTGTATCTTTTCTCTGAAAGTGGTGTAGCACCACTTTTTGGTGCAACCTACCACGTAATTTTTAACAGTGCTGTTAATGGAGCAGTACCACTTTGCGTGAAGCCTCTAACCGCCAGATACGGTCGTCAAAGTGTGGAAAAGCTCATGGTTTTCAAGGCTATTGCAATGCATTTTGTGTTGGACGAATCGCCTTCTTTCGACGCAAATGTTTCCAATTTCGCATCGTAACTTGCTACCGATGTGTAAGAAAATGCTGAATTTATAAAATTCTTAATTAATTTGAGGCTCCTTCCCATTTTTATTTTAAACTGAAACAGACGAACGTTAGTGCGAATTCTAAACAAAACATAGCATTAAAATTGAAAATTTCATTCGTATAAGAAGTATAATTTATTTCGGTTTTATATTAACACGGTTTCTGCAACTCAAAACCACACTATTCCAAAATACACACAGTTGAAATTACATAGGTATCATGTAAACAACGTTTAATTCCCACAGTTTGCGGCTTCACGGTTAAGAGACTCGGGGCATCTCCAGAAGTATTATTCTCTTTGGGTAATATATACAGCATCACGTGGTAGCGGATCCAGCTGGGAACGATTGGCGCGATCGCTCCTCCTAAAACAGAGCTTACCTTTTTAAAAGGTCAAGATCGTAAATAATTTTTATTTTTTCAAAATTTTGGTAATAAATGCACAGATTTTCGTAAAAGATTTTATAACAATTATAATTTGCTGTACATTTCGAGAATAAATGTCCTGTCCTATCATACACCGTGGTTCTAGCTTAAAAAAAAAAAGAGAGTTTCAGAAACTGAGCGCTAAAGGGAAAAGAGAATTTGACTGATGATGAAAAGCAATAGGTGTGCTTTGTTTAATGTAGCCTAATATTCCCACAAAGTTTCGAGAGAAAGTCGCTAATGAAACAATGAATGGAGCAGGAATGACTTGACGAAGTGAAAGAAATCGGAGTTTCTTTCAAAGGAAGTGGGAATTTTCTTGCATTGCGAGAGAATAAAAGAATACAGGATGTCCCAAAAAGGTGTAACCAATTTCAAATGAAGATAACTTTGGATACAAAACTAATATCAGCATTCTGTTTGTTGCAGGTGGTAAGAAATATCCTCAATATTTCTAGAAGTGTGCCCAATGATCCTGCGACGAAAGGACAGATTGTGTTAAGTGGTTTATTGAAACCCGATCCGAAACGCAGGTTCAGAGGAATTTCAGAACAAAATATGGAAGCAAACCGCCCACATGTAACAGCATCAGAAAGTGGTACAAGTCATTCAAGGAAACTGGTAGCGTCCTTAGAAAGAAATAGCACTGGACGACCATCGCTGGTTCCAGAAAGGGAGGATGTTGTGAGACTAACATTCACTGGTAGCCCTCGAAAGTCAATCAGACAAGCAGCAGGACAGCTGGCCATCCCCAAGTCGTCAATGCACAGAGTGTTACGTCAGAGATCGGAAATGCACCCGTATAAACTGTATGTAACCCATCACATAACCCCAGATGATCATGTGAAACGTAAACCGTGTGCTGGAGAGATGTTGGAGAACATCGCAAGTGCTGAATCTTTCTTGAGACAACTCTGTTTCTCGAATGAACGTACTTTCCATGTTTCTGGAAAGGTTAATTAACAGAATGTGAGAACTTGGGGAATGAACACCTGCACTGCACAATGGAACATGAATATGCCAGCACAAAAGTGAATGTTTCGTGTCCCATAATGGTCGACCGTGTTATTGGACCCTTTCTCTTTCAGGAAGCGACCGTGAGAGCTGATAATTACCTGGACATGATTGAGAAGTTTGTGTATCCCCAGTTGGATGAACTTGCAACTCGGGTCATTGTACAACAAGATGGGGCACCACCTCATCGGGCTTTGATTATGAGGAGGTCTCTGGATACCAAATTTCCCAATCGATTAATTGGGCGCGGTGGTCCCACTGCATGGACCCCACGGACCACGTTCGCCGGACTTAACACCCTGTGACTTTTATTATGGGGATTCACCAAGGGTGAGGTTTACAGCACCCCGTTGCAGACATTACTGACCTAACGAGGAGGATTAACACGCAATGCAGAAAGTTAATACGGACATTCTCGAACGACCATGATTGGAACTGGAATACCGTTTGAACATTGTTCGGGTGACAAATGGTGCCTATGTCGAATAAAACTTCATGGTCTGTTCTGTCAATTGACGCATGTTGTGTATTGAGATCCTTTATATTAAAACTATTATGATTATTTGAAATTGGTTACACATTTATGGGACACCCTGTATTTTGAAGAGAAATTACCGGTCATATTGCTTAGGAATGATTCAAATATTCAAGCTGGAAATTTCTCTATTAAATTAAGCCGTCCGAATAGAAGGGCTCACATTTATTTCGAAAGTTTCTATCCAGACTTGATATTTAAAAAGTACGGAGTTCGTTTCTTCGCAAAGCAGGCAATTGAAAGGGAGGAAAATGATGCTGAATTTTCAGTTGTTTTTCCTACTTTGTGACTTAAAAATTAAGCACAATTGTTTTGATGGAATTTTTTTTTTTAAAAGCCAGGATGGGCCAGCTCTGCCAGTTTTGTGTGTGACCTTTTCACAAAGTCTCTATATCAGTCCTTTTCAGACAAGCTTCTGGATCCGCCTCTGGCTACACGACGAAAAATACGATATTCATTATTACTTGGCAATGTCTAGATTATATTTTAAAGTTGAAAATGGCACGTCTGTAACTGCGTGGGCGGCAGGGTGGGCAAGAAAAATTTCAAGTTCGCACTCCCGTGAAATTTCAGGTTTCGATCCCCTTAGTGACGTTCCTGTGCAGAAGCGTAACTAAGCACTTCTGCGCCCGGGGCAAACAACAAAATATTGCGCCCACAAATGTCTTTCTGTTTTATTTACGTTTTCCAACCGTAGGTTGAAGAAGCGTATATGCTCCAGCTTTGTCCGTCTGTATTTCTGCCCGCACGATAACTCGCGTAAAAATGGTTCGATTTCGATGAAATTTTAGTATGTGGTAGGGGACAACCAGGGGAGAACCCTGTTGAAAATGGACAAAATGGGGTAAAAGGTCAGGACATAGGAGCGGGATCCATTCCATTGTCCTTATGCGTCATAACTTACGTAAAACTGCTTCGATTGCGACTAAACTTTATTATGTTGTTCCGGGGGTATACTGAACCAATTCTGTTTAATACCATCGAAATGGAGTCAAAGGTCAGGGCACAGGAGTGATATTCATTCCACAGCCATTATCCTCATAACTTGAGTAATGATTTCTGGTCTGGACTGTACACCTGATGTGAGTCTCGCAGAGCAATTATCATTCGCATTGCGTTTTGTTGACACCAAAGATGAAGTCAAAGTGCGAGAGTGTTTTATTGCTTACAAACCAGTGACTCCTCGGGCGAAAGACTTACTGGCCTTTTTCTTGATGAAATTGTGCAACAGTTTGATTTGGACATGAACGATTGTCGAGGCCAAGGCTACAATAATGGCGCAAATATGGTAGAATAAACAAAGGCATAAAAAGAAGAAATCTGGACCAATATTCTCGAGCATTTTGTAATCCGTGTGGTTGTCATAGCTTAAATTTGGTCATAGCAGATGCCGCTAAAACCTAAGTTAAATCGGTTTCGTTGTTTGGGGTCCTCCAAAGGCTGTTTGTTTTATTCTCTGGATCACCGAAGCGATGGGTCATAATATCCAAGCACGTAGATGGACTGTCACTGAAAAAAGTTTGCGAAACCCGTTGGGAGAGTAATGTTTCTAGCATTGCTGCAATTCGGTATCACTACTCTTCTGTTCGTGATGCCCTTCTGGAAATCCACGAAGAAACGAAAGACTCAGTCGCAGCATCAGAGGCCTGGTCACTAATTCAGCACATGGAGCAGTTTGAATTCTTACTTACGATGGTGGCTTGGTATGACATATTGTTTCAAGTTAATATTGTGAGTAAGGCTATGCAGTCTGAAACTATGGATCTACCAAATGCATCACAATTGCTAAAGAATTGCTCGGAATTTGTGAAACAGTTCAGGAGGAGTTACTCACTTGCTTTAATAACAGCCACGGAAATAGCTGTGCAGGCTGCAATAAAGCCAGTTTTTAAAGCAGTCCGATCCCGAAGAAAGATGAGGTTATTCGAGTACGAGGCAAGAGATGAGACACCAACAGATCCTGAAGAATTGTTTAAAACCAGCGACTTTTATCCTATGATCGACACAATTGAAAATGCACTGGTCACTCGATTTGAACAACTATCAAAATTTAATGACACGTGGTAATTTTTATACAACATCAAAACAATTCCTGAAAATTCCAAATTGGAAAAAGTGTGTGCGGATTTACAAATAAGTTTGACGGATCGTGAAAAATGTGACATGTCTGGTTCTGAATTAGTTGAGGAACTTTTAAGCCCTAACCCATTATTAAAAATATCCGATTCAGCAAAACCGTTAAAAGTTCAACTTAATAAACAAAATAGTTGGCAGGATATTTTCCCGAATGTGTGGACTGATCTCCGGGTCCTCCTAACTATACCTGTCACTGTGGCTAAAGGTGAACGTAGTTTCGCCGCTCCGGTGGCGCAGTGGTCTAAGCGATGGCCTCTGATTCGAATCCCGGTGAGGCATGGATGTTGTGTTTGTCTTACGGCACTGGCTCTCTTCCTTCCCTGTGACGGGCGACTGCTTATAGCCCATTGAGTTGCTCACGGTGGTCGTTAAACCTCCAATAAAAAGAAAAAGAGAACGTAGTTTCAGTAAATTAAAACTTATCTGCGCTCCACTATGTGTCAGGAAAGGCTATCGGAGCTAGCAATTTTGTCCATCGAAAATGACATTGCCCAGGTAATAAATTATTCTGATTTAATTAATAAATTTGCCGGTGTTAAGGCGAGAAAGGTGCCCATGTAATAATCGTAAATAATGTTCTTTTTTTTTTAACAAAACACTTACCTACCAAAAAAAATTTTTTTTTCCTAAGCAAAATATTAGTCATCCTAATAGTCATTGCGGGGGACGCGATCCGGAGATCTCGCACCACCTAGAAAAATTGCTAAGGCCGCCGCTGTATGTTGTGACGTTTCGTATAAATCGGAAAGGCATTGACACTGTCACACGGCAGTTGCATGCTTTGTGTGTGCAATCGTGAGGCATTTCAAAAAGCAGGCCTTAGTTCTTTAAAATAATAAATTTTGCATGATATGATTAACTTTGAGATAAGTATTTTATGTAGTAATTTGTATCGGTAACCAGGACAATTATTTTAGTTATAACGTACACATTTCTTTTTTACGCAATAAAGTGAAATAATTTTGATTTTACGAAAAATATTTATAGTTTCCAAAGCATTTGATTTATTAAAACACTCGCAATGCCTAGTTAATATGAAAGTTAAAATTTTAAGTTATTGAAAGCTAATGGAGTTTTGCAAAAGGGCCTCAAAAACATTTTTTGCTGGGAGGCTTCGAGTTTTCCCGGTACGCCACTGCAACAGACGTTCTTATAGCACAACAGGGATTTCTCTGGAATTGCAATTGTTTCTCTTGAGGTTGGATTGACTTTTTGCATAATAAGCGGTATTTTCATTGTTTAGTTTTCCGTACTGCCTAAATTCGTTCTCGTAAGGTAAACGGCCACTCAAGTCATAAAGTTCTCACGTTGTTCGGCCGTCGGGCCCAAACAGTGAAACTTCTAGTTTCACTCTCGTAAAATTAGTTTTTAGTTCTTCCTTAGTTATTACTCATCGTTGTAGTCCGCGTGGCCTAACGGATAAGGCGTCTGACTTCGAATCAGAAGATTGCAGGTTCGAGTCCTGTCGCGGACGGTTTGGTCGCTGATTAATTTTATCAATCACATTTTTACCCCAAGATAACGTAAGTTGGCAATTTTTGAAATTTTTGTGTATTTAGCAAACATCAGCATCAGAGACAGGATTTACGTATTTAAAATTACACTCAGACTTACTTTAAGTTCTACAACATGGGACCTTCTGCCAAGAGACGTTTTTATAACACAACTGAGAATTCGCTAACATCTTAATTGTTTCTCAAAACGAATGAGTTTATTATTATTTTTACTGTTGTTCTGAAAACGAATAAGTCCATTTTTTATTGCTGTTCTCAAAACAAATGAGTTTATTATTTTTATTGCTGTTCTCAGAAGAAATGAGTTTATTATTTTTATTGCTGTTCTGTAAACGAATGATTTTATTTTGTTATTGTTAGTCTAAAAACGAATGAGTATATGTTTTTTATTGTTGTGAAAACGAACGAGTTTCTGTTTTTTTATTGTTCTGAAAACGAGTGTTTATTTTATATTGTTGTTCTGAAAACGAATGAGTTTTTTTTATTGTTCTGAAAACGAATGAGTATTTTTTATTGTTCTTAAAACGAATGAGTATTTTTTATTGTTGTTCCCTAATGAGTTTTTTTATTGTTATTCTGAAGACGAATGAGATTTTTTATTGTTAATGTATAATTTATGACTACTAAGCTTGTGGTGTTCTAAAAACGGATGAATATTTTTTTATTGTTGTTCTGGAAACGAATGCACTGTTTTTATTATTCTTGTTTTGTAAACGAATGAGTTTAATTTTTTATTGTTCTAAAAACGAATTAATTAATTTTTTTATTGTTATTCTGATAACGAATGACTGTTTTTTATTTCCTGGAAACCAGAATCTTTATTATTTCCTGAATATGGCTGTTAATAGCCTTTACCAATTTTATGAAACTACTGATTTATGGGCAGAAAAAAAATGAATGGAAAATTTACAGGCTTATTTTTATGTAGGGCACTACCTTTTACGTGTTGCAGTTCGCCACCGACAAACATCGTAGAATCTCTATGGTGGTGAAAAATATTCCTGCGTGTTTAGTTTACTCCATTCCTTCCTCTTCCTCTTTCTGTCTCATGATCTTTTTCCATTGATATCTTATCCACAACAATGATATTGTCGCATATTCTTTCTCACGATGGGTCCGCAATGATCCCCTTTTGTGCAGTATTGTTTTTGCATAGTGACGTTCACAAACAGTTTTGTGCAAAACAGTTTCATTGGATGTTACAACAGTCTAGCTTATTTTTTAGATCCACCTGTATTAGCCTGTATGTTTCATTGAATCTTGTGTCGAATACCCATATCTTAAATTCATACAGCGGAATACTGCAGGTTTTATAATTCGAAGCCGCCTCGGTTGCCAGGTGGTCTGAGGCTCTAGCTTCTGACCAGTTTGTCTCAGGTAGATCTAACTGCAATTTGCGGAAGCGGGTGAGATACAGGAAATCAGCCGAAGGGATAGAGCTTAAGTTTAATAAAAGTCCGGGAGATGGACTTGCATGAAAAGTAGTGTGTGTTTGGCTCAACAAAATATTTTCTACGCTAGTTTTTTCTTTTCTTTTTTTAGATTCAACAAAAATTTTATGTTTTCGACATAATTTGATTTTCTTCTGTTATATAAGCGGAATGATATTTTTATATTTGGATATCTATACATTAGTTGGCATAAGGGCTACCGGCGGAGTCCCGACGCGGTTCAGCCACTACCATCGTAAGCTAGCGACGGTAGCGGCGCAGCCCGCGCCTGTGTACTGTATATGTGTATAATGCTTTTAAAAATTATATATATCATTTGACCTTTTTTCAAGAAGTCTTGGAAACAATTGACTGTTTATATATATATATATATATATATATATAAGTACAGCACGTACACATTATATATATATATAATACTCGGTGCCGGGAAGGGCGCTATTTCAGAGGACTTGCGGCCCCTTTTAACAGCCATAGCAATCATTCCTATGCATACATGAATGAAATATCGGTTGAATAAAGGAAATTTTTACATCAATGATGATAATGCGTTATATACTACACTTGTTTGCGCATCCTTCAAAATATAATCAGCTAAAAGGTGTTCTTCGCGGAAACAAAAATACAGAGGCCTGTGTTATTTTTTTAATAACAGAATAAAAAGAAAACACTTTAATTATGTGCAACATTGTGATATTATGTTAAGTGTATTTTTTATATATCTAAGAGTAAATAATTTAAGTAATTTTACCCTTTTCGCGCCACAAATTTTAATTGTAACTTTTTTATTTGCTGACTTATTTTCTGTATTTTCGTATAAATTAGAAAAGGTCATTAGACACTGTCACCCTGCCGTTACATGTTTTTGTGTGTGTGATCGTGAGTCATTTCAAAGAAGCTAGTTTTAGTTCTCTAAAAGAATAAAACTTGCATGTATGTTTAACTTTGGCGAGTTTTAGTTCTCTAAAAGAATAAAACATGCATGTATGTTTAACTTTGGCGTAAGTGTTTTGTCATACTTTGTATTAGTGTAAAACTAGGGCAATCATTTGAATTACAATTTTGGTTTTACGAAAAATACCTACAGGTTCCAAAGAATTTGAATTAGCCTATTAATACGCCCGTAAAACCTAGTTATTAATATGGAATTTAAAATTTAAAATTTTCAGTAATTGAGAGCAAATAGATTTTCGCAAAAGAGCCTCAAAATTATTTTTTCGCAGGGGGGGGGGGGTCTCAGGTACGCCACTGCTTGTGTTGAATACCATACTGTCTCATTCAGATTCGATTGAAATTTTTCTGCAATGATTTGTGTGTGTGTTTTTCCTGATCTTTTTAACAACGCAAATTGAGCGAAAACGGGAGAGCAGTTAAGAAACCTGTTTGAAAAGTTTGTGTTATGTTAATTGCAACAAGATAGAAATTTGCTTTTTATTTAAATCTCAGAATCCAATTTTAAGATGAGATAACACAAAATGTTTTGATACATTTATATTTTTTATACTTAGTGTTAACATATTATTTTTCATGAATTCATTCAAAATTCGAAAAAAAGTTTAAACGCAGATGCTGTGTTTATTTCAATTACCAAACTGGCTCGTTTGTCTAGGGTATGATTCTCGCTTTGGGAGCCCGTATTTTTTTATTTTTTTAAACTCTGAACATGGAGTATAATAAAGGCTGTGAGCTTCATGCTGCCTCAAAAAAATAAAAATAAAAAAATAAATAAAAAGGAAAAAATATATTTTAAAGACGAAAATTATTTTCATTCCGATGCAGAGATTATAGAGCTTTCAAAATGCATCTAGTGTGAATGAATAAATGAATGCAGTGAAACTTCCACAACTCGAATTTCCAAAGGAAAGGTCGAATTAAGATTATTCTAATCACAGAATAAAGTAAATATCTCTGTATATTTCAAAAATGGGAAATTTTTCTAAACCGATAATTCTCTGTAGTTTCCCGATAATCTGGTAATTTTTTTTATACACCCAAAGTGCTACACGCATCACTAAACCCCTAATCTGTCCTAAAATACCCCTTATTTTAAAATTTCCTGTTTCAGTAAATGCACATCTAGAACTTAAAAATTTGCAACTGTCTTGAAACGGAATTACATTGTATTCGTAAATTACCAATGGACAAACCTTCAGCATTTGTTGCAAGAATCTGTTAAGTTGATTTGACTTTCGATTTGCTTTTAATACGAAAGAATGTAAATGTGCAATAGCTTGAAAAATGCTATGATCGACGTTTTCTCTATCACCTTGATTTGATTAAATATAAGTTCATTACCAATGTTAACGAAATAGTCGAAAGTAACATCTTTGGAAACAAGTGATAGATCGCTTTTGAAAAAAAAAAAAAATCGTCATATTTACATGTGTCTTTATGATCGTCTGCTATGGAATGGCTGAAACGAACTTTTTGGAAACAGTGCGCAATAGTTTGAGTCTTCACGCCTTCCCATGCTTCATGAACTTTCTCTAATTAGCATTTGAGAAGGCTCATTTCCGGTAACTTTTTCTCATCAATCAAAGAAATTAACTTTGCTACCATGCGCTCTCTGTAAAACTGTTTTAGGTATTTTATCACTCTAAAACGTACCCAACTGTTCTATTACTTCAAAAAAACGTACCCAACTGTTCTTTTACTTCAAAAAAACGTACCCAACTGTTCTATTACTTCAAAAAAATGTACCCAACTGTTCTATTACTTCAAAAAAACGTACCCAACTGTTTTGTCCAATATTCGCTCTAAGGCAGTGGCGCCCATATGATCTGAGTAGTACTTGGGGTGGGGGTGGTAAGAAAAATCACAACCTCCTTCAAGGCTGTCAAACGTTTTAGTAAATGTACAAGGTACTAAAATACAACAAAAATAATTGATACAGTCAATCATTAATATCTTATTGTTTTTGAAAATGCCTTAAAAAAAGGTTTCGTCTATTTTAGTGTTTTAAATTCATCAAAAATTTGGTTATAGCAACGGCGGCGGGGGAGGGGTCAAACCCCCATCCTAGCTTATGGGCGCCTTTTTTCTAAGGTAAGGTAGAGTCAACTTGAAATAGCTATGACATTAGCTTGTTCCAAAGAGCTTGGGAGTTTTTGTGGAAATTTGAGTCGTAGAGTGAAAATTGTACTACAGAACATTTAATGCTACTTCGATTTGTATAATTCGACTGATGGAGTTCGAGCTACAGAAGTTTTACACTATTTAAAGTTTTTCCTAATCATAAGGCATAGAATTGATCAACATACGATTCGTTAGTCTTGAATTTCTGGCTTAAAAAAATAGTTTTTGGAAAATAAAAATGGTGATTATATTAAGAATTGACAAAAAAAAAAAAAAAAAAAAAAAAAATTAAAAGAAGAAGAAAGAGTTCATGGGAAGCACAAATGGTTGACATTTGTTGTCACTGCCGTTGTTGCCACCGGGGTCTACGTTCCAATTCTCATCTTGACTGTTATAGAGAACTTACATTCTTGTTTCATTTCCTACGACACGGGATAAAATTGTCACATTTTCATGTGAAACTTTTAAACTGCGTTTTTATAGAGAATGAAAGAATATTATCCCATGGCTCATTGGATTAGCTAGGCCTATGATTCTGTTTCAATTGTTAAAAATGTAAATTCGTTTATAGTTATAACTCTTACTGAGGTGGGGTGATGTGGTTCGTTGGTCTCAAATCCCGGACGAGCCCTGCGTCTTTTTTGGAAATTTTTATTTCCGTTTCTTTGGCAGTAGTAATGACTATTGAAGAGTATTCGATCTGTGTTTTAATTTCTTCGAAATTCATTTTGGTTTATGACATTTACAATCAAACTTCTGTGTTACGAGAATACTTTCCCTAATGCGGACACAATGTACCGATAAGCACGTGGCTTGTTGATTCTGTCAGCCATGGTGTGGTGATAGCACAGATGTTCCCAAACTTTTAATCCCGTCCATCAGGATGTGACATCGGGGACGTCGCTGAGTATTATTTTGCTGGAAAAAGTTCGATAGCAACTTCATTTACGAAACATCGAAAGAAGACATTTTTATTGCTTTTTTAAGGTGACCAGACGTCCTCATTTTCTGAGGACAGTCCTCAAGTTCAGTGCTTCGTCCTGAATTTCGTTAAAACTGACAGAAGCCATCAAATGTCCTCACTTTCGTATTTTTGTCTTCAATTTTTGAAATTTCCCCAAAAAAATTGAAATAGAAAAAAAATGTGCTAAAAAAATTCATAAAACTCAATTGAATCTAACAAATGCAACCAAATTTAGCATCAATTATTTATTTAATTTTAATAAAATGGACTCATAAAGATATGGAACTATTTTCTGAAGCTGAAGAATTTTTCCTTGAATTAAATTAGAAATCAGGCAATATTAATGGGAAACATGCCGAAGCATCAAACAAAGTCATCTCGATGATCGGGGTAACATTTCGTTTTTATTTTAACTGGAATTAAATAAAATATTTATTGGATGGGGGGTAATTCTCACCTTTTTCAGCATTCACTTCCTTGCAATTACATAAGTAATTCATGCCAAATTTGGTTACTTTGGTAGATTCCACTGAGTGTTCTACAACTTTTGTTCAGTACAATTTGTCATTAAACAGTTTCTTCAAGTGAAGTTATTTGACTTGTAATAAATACTCCTTCTCACAGAGATAACATACATGTATTCCATGATTTCTGTCCGCTCAGTGTATAGTAATTTTCTGGCTTCAGATATTTGTTTCTTGTACAGAATCACAATAAAATTTCAGTACAAAATCGAAATGTAGCTTTGTTGCATGTGCTGCCACCTATGAGTAACATTAAAAATATATCAGAAGTAATATTCTGCATTATAGTATTTTATTCCTATTTTATATTTATTTCACGTGAAAATCATTAATCAGATTCATCGTATGTTTTTCCATGAAACTGGAAAATTATAGGACAGTTCATGACATTCTTCACTAATCTTCGCTTTACCATAATGTGTTAGACGTTGTCCTGTCCTCAATCATTTCCTTATCTCGAAACGAAATTGTCCTCAGTTCTGCATTGAAATTGAGGACAAAATGTCCTCAATTTGATTTTTATTAGGTCACGTTGTCCTCAGTTTCTTTCTCAGAAATCTGGTCACCTTGGAATTCATGCAATCCCCATATCCACCCAATACGCGGGGGGGGGTCAGGTATAAGAGCTCTGGTATAGCTCTGATAGCTTTAGGCTTCACTTTCGGTGTTGGAATCTCCTACTTTGTCCAGAAAGCAGCAGAGCAATTATTACAGTACTGACCAAAGGAGGATCCAGGGCAACGTGGAGGGGAGCGTTTGATCCATAAAGAAAACATGAAAGCTAAATTAAATAAACACAAATATATGTAAGTAAACACACAAACACACACCATGTACTTAAATACTGTATATATATATATACTGTATTTAAGTGTGTGTGTATACATATATATTTAGTATATATACACGTGTGTGTATAAATACATATATATATGTATGTATTGTATATCATCATCATCATCATTGTCAACCATTATCAATCCACTGCTGGACGAAGGTCTCCCCAAGTTTCCTCCACAACGGTCTGTCTTGTTCCAGTCTCCTCCATGTCACTCCCGCATACTTTCGAATTTTATCCACCCATCTCCCATGGGGTCTTCTTCTGGGTCTTTTCCTGTCCCTTGGAATCCAATCTAAAATTTCGGCTGTCCATCGATGATCTGTCCTTCTGGCAGTATGTCCAGCCCATTGCCATTTCAGGTATTTAACTCTGATCATGATGTCTTCCACTCTTGTCATTTTTCGGATCCACGAGTTCCTCTTCTTATCTCTCCTGGTTACACCAAGCATGCACCTCTCCATGCTGCTTTGAGTTGTCTGCAGCATTTGTATGTCTCTTTTAGTTAAGGTCCACGTCTCTGCACCATACGTAAGCACTGGAAGGATGCATTGATCAAACACTTTTCTTTTAAGACATAATGGCATATTGTTCTTGAAAATTATGCTGTTTCTTCCAAAAGCTCTCCAGGCAAGTTTTGTACGCCGATTAATTTCTTCATCAATGTGACTCTCACTTGATATCTGCTGTCCAAGATAAACGTACGTGCCTGTTATCTCCAGCTTTTCTCCATCAATCGACAAATCTTCATTTCTTGTAAAAGCATTGAACATCACTTTTGTCTTCTGAAAGTTCATATTTAATCCCACTTCTTTGCTCTTGTCAGCAAGTTCCTGGATCATACTCTGCAGCTCTGATGGGGTAGTTGCAAAAATGACTACGTCATCAGCAAAACGAAGGTCGGTTAGATAATCTCCATTAATCTTTATCCCCTTTGTTTTCCCAGTTCAGTGATTGAAAGACATTTTCCAATGTGGCATTAAAGAGCTTCGGAGATATGGTGTCACCTTGTCTCACTCCTTTTCCAATTTTTATGTGTGTTGTATTTTCAAACAGCCGAATCTTTGCACTTGCATTTTCATAGATGTTATTAATAATATTAATGTATGCAACTTTAATACCGCAGGATTTCAGAGCCATTGTAACTGCTGATGGTTTCACCGAATCAAAGGCTTTTTCATAATCGATAAAAGCCATGCACAATGGAAGTTCATATTCCCTCGCTCTTTCAATTAGTTCTCTCAGTACGTGGATATGATCTATTGTGCTGTAGCCACTCCTGAATCCAGCTTGTTCTCTGGGTTCAGCCATGTCCAGTGTTACCTTCAAGCGGTGTGAAAGAACTTTAGTGAAGATTTTATAAACCACTGATAGGAGGCTGATAGGTCTGTAGTTCCTGAGATCCTTAATCTCACCTTTTTTATGCAGCAAGGATCTTGTAGCGTTGTTCCAATCCTCAGGAATCTTCCCTTCATTAAGGCATCGAGTGAAAATTTGGGCGAGTACTGTTTCGATTTCTCCACTTGCTTCTTGTATGATGTGTACAGTAATTCCATCTTCTCCTGGAGCTTTTCTCCGCTTCATGTTCTTGATTGCATGTGCAACTTCTGCTGGGAGGACTGGAGGAACTCTGGTACTGGTACCTTTCATGATGTCTGGAGTACATGTATAATCCCTTTCATATAATTTGGAGTAGAAATCTTTCACTCTTGTCAAAATTTCGCCTCTATTTCTTGTTACAGAACCATCTTCTTTTCTCAGTGCCATAATCTGTTTTCTTCCCTTACTGAGATGTCCCTTTGCTATCTTTAGGCTTTGGTTGTTTTCAATTGCTTTCCTCACTAGTTCACAGTTGAATTTCCTTACGTCTTCAGTGATACTTTTTCGTACTGTCTTGCATAGCTCTATATATTCCACTTTGGAAGTCACATCTTCTTTAGTTGTCCTCATCTCTCTTCTTTTTTGCATCAACGCTTTGGTTTTTCCTGATAATTTGCTCACATGCAACTTGTTCTTAGACCCACCTAATTTTGTTGCTGTTTCCATAAGAGCTTTGGTTACTTTTCTGTTAACTTCAGAAATATCCACTTCTTCCGATGTTAGGCCTTCTAAAGCAGAGAATCTGTTCTTCAGTTCCAACTTGAAGGTATTATGGTGTTTTTTAAGGTTGGTTATGTCAATAGATTTTCTTTGTCTTATGAGCTTGCCACGTTCAAGAGTAGTGTTGAGGTGCATCTTACATCTCACTAATCTATGGTCACTACCTGTGTTGAACTTGTTTAGCACACTGCAGTCTTCTATGACGAATTTTTTGTTACACATAATAAAATCAATTTCACTTGTCGTCCCATTTGGATGTCTCCATGTCCATTTCCTGTGTGGCTTTTTCTTGAAAAAGGAGTTCAAGATGAAAAACCCTTCTGCCTCTGCAAACTCAACGAGAGTATTTCCATGCTGGTTTCTGTTGCCGTGACCGAATTTACCTACTGAAGTTTCATTCTGTTGCCGTTGCTCTATTTTTGCATTGAAATCTCCCATAATTATCTTCAAGTGCTGATTACCTTTATTATTTAGATGACAAATTTCCTCATAAAATTCTTCAATTTCTTCTTCCGGATGACTTGTGGTGGGTGCATAAGTTTGAATAATCTGAGCCTGGTATCTTTTCGAGAGTTGGATAACGAGTCGTGCAGCTCTGTCAGAGGAACTTTCAACTTCTACAACTTTATCCTTCAGTTTCTTGTTTATTATAAATCCAACACCACTAGTTCTGCCAGTATCAGTCCCACGATAGTAGAAGAGATGTCCACTTTTCAGTTCAATGAGATCTTCTCCTTTTCTCCTTACCTCACTTAGCCCGACGATGTCCCACTTGATCCTTTGTAGTTCCTCTTCCAATTCAAGAAGCCTTGAATCAGAAGATAGGGAGCGTCCATTATACGTAGGCAAGGTCAGCATCAGATGGCAGCCTAGTCCGGTCCTCCGGGGATTCTTAGCACCCTCTGCCTTCATGTCGCACTAGCCGCTGCCTTGGCCAGGTACATTCCAGCTGCCGGTGACTGAGGGCCAAGATTTAAGTTGTGGAGTCATTTTGGAGGGGTTTGGCCATAACTCACCTCGCTGGCCAAGCGGGTTGGTGAGTGTGGGATAGCATTTCCTCTAATCGCGATGGTATAGTTATACCGCTATTGGCGGTCGTCAGAGCCCCTTTAGTAGGAACAGGATGCACCACGAGAAGGCGGGGTTGACATATGCCAAGGAGAGTCTGTGATGTTACGCATCACCTGACCTTACATCCCGTATTGTATGTACACGTATATAATATAGTATATAGTTTTGCAAATATATAGGACACCATTCTGTCAGTTTTCTTTTTTAAATATTTTGGTAATAAACTTCTGTTTCAGTTGATTTTTCTCAGGGAAATCAAACATTGTACCTACATACTTTTGTGAAGAACATTTTCGGTCTGTTTATTTTTAAGGAACGGGGAGGGGGGGGGGATCTCCCAATCGCCAAATGTTGACATGTTGGATCCGCCACTGGTATTGACCTTCCTCATTGAATTCCTATTCACCCTCCTTATTCGGGAGCCGGCGAATTCATCGAAAACGAATTCGTCGAATGCAAATTCACTGAAAACGAATTCGTCGAATGTAAATTCATCGAAAACAAATTCATCGGCGGCCAATTTACCGAAAGACGACTTCTTCGAAAAAATGGAACGACTTCATCGAAATGGAGTATAGGACAAGTGGACATACACTCTTTCTAGGGGCCGTATAGAAATTCCGGTTTCTTGGCCATTTCACCTACATAACGGAAATATATTGTTGTGAAAATCTGGCATGCACAACAAATATTATTGCCACTTATAAAATGATAATTGGATTGGAAACTCCATCGACAGGAATTATTTTTATACCAAAAGAAATGTGCTTTGTCGAACTTTATTATGGATTCAAGTGAAAACTGCACTTTTATTTGAGGAAATGGATTGTCATGACTTTTAGATTTTTTTAATTTATGGTGTTCAGTGAAACAAACGAATTATACGTAGCATGACTCATGCTACAGTTCCGTTGGAGGATATTATATTGGGGGATATTCATTCGTAGGATACTTTTATTTTATTTTATTCGGAAATGAGAAACTGCAGAGACTTTTGTCAGTGCTAAATATTTGCTTTGGCAACATGCACCCTACTTCACTCCGTCTAAGAACAGTCAGATCATAAAGAGTTTGATGTCGCACTTTTACTATAGTGGCTAGAAGAGACTGTACTTCTATATAGCCACTATACCTTTTCTGAGGTACACAACTAATTATAAGACTCTAGGGCCGGGCAGTGTTTCTTTCAGGAATTTTTGACCGGGGGGGGCAAATGGAACCTTAGAGGGGGCAAGTTTTCCATTTGCTATATATGCTCGTATATATGTATGTATATTTAACGACTTTATCTGCACGTATAGAAGTAATTACTATATTTACAGTAAAGCGGCATATTTAGAGGGGGCCAGGGCATCACCCCCTAATAGCTTTACAGGCCCGCGCACCGAACACCGGAAGCTGCGTGACGTAGGGGAGAGTGGTCTGGTCATCCGTGGTGGGTGGTCGAGCATGCATGAGCTTGCTCACTCTGTGTAAGCGTGACTGTCGATGTGCGTGGTTGTTGTTGTCAAATTGTCAACTAAGTTTATTTTCATAAAGGAATATTAAATGTCTTCAAATTCCCTACTAATGGGGAGGTTCTCGGAAAATGGATTACAGCAATAAAGCGTGAAAATTTTCAAGTGACCAAGAACTCTAAGGTAAGTGGAAACCTTTTGTTAACCTTATTTAAACTACTCGTAAAATAAAAATTTTGAACTAAATTTAAATTTGGCTAATTTTATATCTAATGCATCTTGCAGCGGGAAGTCAAAGCACTGAAAAGATTTTTGAAAAATGAAATTTATGTTTGTAATGGAAAGAATAGATTACCTGTGTTGTTATAGTAACCCATAACATGTTTTTGCCAATGTATCAAATTAATTCAAAGTAAAATATGTATATTTAGGAAGGGATTTTAAACTTTATTATGGACACAGAATAATAAGGGTTGCATGTTTTTGATCCCAAGAGTAATATGTTGATACATTCGTACTTAGTTATTTAAGTGTTTAGGCAGTGTCAGATAAACTTTTTTGGGGTCCCTATTTCTGGGCACAAGTGCTTGTAAAATACCTATATCCTATACGAAATATATGTATGTCATGTACACATCTACCATGCCTATGTCCTTTATATAAATGCTAAGGCCTTGTTGCCATGTAAAATACATCTTTTGTGTTTGCAGACATGGAGAGTTACACTGAATTATCATTTTTAATATTTATTACTAAAGGAACACAAACACTGAATCAAGTATAGACAGCAAAAATTAGATATGAATGCCCAAAAACAGAAGTTCACACATAGTTCAGGAGTAAGTTTGCCTTTAAAATGTCTGTTTAAAGATTTTGAAGGATTTTTTCTACAAACCAACAATTGAAGAACTCTCGTGTGAGCAGTGTGTATGCTCTATCTGTGGTAGGATGGGAATTTATCAGAACCATTCAATTTCTTAAAAATTAGGTGAAATATATCAGTACTACCTGGGCAAGAAATTATTTACTTGCCCAAGTAGTAAGAGCTGGATGCGCAGGAAAATTTATCTTTTAAGATAACAAACCAGAACCCTAATTTTTTTTTAAGTTAAAAATATGAACTGTTTTAACATGTTTGCACTTCCATTTTAAGGGTCTGTATTACAAATGTTCAATGCACAAACGTGTGTATATCAATTTTTAATGATGCTGATGCTAAAATTGGTATGAAATGGTACGATAATGAAACTGGTGTTTCGGAAATTTAGTGATTCTGCCATGTTCCTTTTGTTCAAGTTTTCTCCCTTTGTCACTAAACATGAGAGGTCAGTTACATCAGAGGCATGCATACTGTTGTTGATTATAAACAAAATTTGGAGCAAAACTAGGTTTCCGATTTTTGGGCGTAGAGCATAACATAGTTAAAGATGTGATATTGCTCTTTCCTTGGTACTTCGTAACAATAATACAACTTCCATTAATTAACAATGACATGAAACACGACATGCGATGACTGTCTTTTTTTCTTGTGTAGTAGGAAATTTTATTACAAACTTTTTTATTTTAAAATTTAGTTACCATGCACAGGCAATTAGATGTTTTATTTACCTGCCCAGACGAATGATTTACATGCTCTGGGCATCTCGGGCATGGTATTTTTAAGCCTTGGATATTGTTATTTTTAAGAGAAAAAAAGTACCTGGATCGACATGAATCCACATATTGTGGAAACTATGTTCTAAACAAACAAGATTTTTAAAATACAAGTAGAAATATATACTCGCTTTTTTTTTTTTGAAAACATTTGTTTAAAATAAGAGATCAACTTTTTATTCATTTATCTAGACTTATCTGTTTCCAGACTTCCTGCACTGTGTCTTCACAAGCTACAGCTATAATAACTGGAACTAATATATCTCATATTATCCGATAACTACTGGAAAGTGTGCTTCCAAACGTGAGGGTGAGTGTCAATTTCTGTATGGGGAAAAACTTTTTCAATCCTTCATAGAATTTATTTTGAAACCAAAGTCATAAGAAAAGGAAAAAACAATCTTTTTCAATAGCTTTAGTAATGACAAAACATTTGTGCTATATTTTATACCATTGCTTTTTATAGTTTCTGAGAAAATGGTACATCAAGTTAGTCAATTTATAATGAAACCTGTACATCTTTTAAAATACATCCTATAGTACCAAAACAATCGCTTTGATTTATTCAGTACAATAACTGCAAGTGCATTTGTCAGGTTCTCAAAAGATATAATAATTATCTGTAAAAATACTTTAAGAAATTATTGGAACAAATTTCAGATTTTCTTAGAAATGTGTCTTTGAAATTCTTCAAGGAACAGCTAACGGACACATAATCAAATTGTGTTTGTGATTCACAAAGAACTACATAGCCATAATTATTTGTACATTGGCAGTTTTCCTGAATACTTCTTGAAAATCAAATTTCAGGAAATTCCTGCCAATAAGTTACTTGTATTTTTCCGGATAAAAAGAAATGCCTATATTGTGGATCCAAATAGTTTTGCTTAATGCTACTAATATACTTAATACCGATGTGTTGAACTTTGACAAGGTAACTTTTTTGAAATAGTGCTCTGGAAGACAAAAATTATAAACTTTATATTTGCTTATCAAAATGAAGTTGTCCAAACACGTAACTAGATGGTACTAAAATTAGGAAAACTTGTTATGCCATTATTGTACGTTTAATAATGTAGCAATTGCATAATTTCCTTGAAATCTTGATTTATTTGATGCAATCAGTGGATCAAGCAGCAATTCACTGTATGTATGTTAAAACGTGTTTTATTGAGCCTTTGGTAATAATTGAAAAACACAGAAAAAAATTCAGTTTTTCTTGACCATTTTTTATATATTAGTGATCACGGATTGCATATAAATTGCTAGTTACTGTCTGATGTGAAAATACATTTTCACTAAAGGAATTATTTCATTACTAAAATTTTCATATTCATAAGTTTGCAATGAATGAAAAAGCCGGTGGCACAGTGGTCTAAGCGATGGCCTCTGATCATTCGTCCGAACGGGGTCCGGGTTCGAATCTCGTGAGGCATGGATGTTGTTTGTTTTACGGCACTGGTTCTCTCCCTTCCCTGGAACCAGTGACCCTAAATTAGGGACGGGCGACTGCTTATAGCCCATTGAGTTGCTCACAGTGGTCGTTAAACCTCCAATCAAAAAAAAAATGAATGAAAAATCTGATTCCTTAATTTAGTCAATCGACATCTTTTTAAACGACGGCGATACTTCGTAATGGACCCTCAAACTAATCTTTCAAGTACAAGAACAATTTGTTCACAAATACAGGAATCGTTCGGCTTACTATAAAGACACTATAACTTCAAGTGAAACTACGACAACAGTTTATAATTTCGATTATAGGAATGGTTTATCACTTCCAGTGAAATGACAGTGATGCTTTCATTAAGTTGACGAATCTGTCTTGCTTACCCTTTCAAGTCGAAATTATTGCTACGCTTAATTTTACGCTGTAATTTCTTTTTCTTCTGTATTTTAAAAGATGATTAAACAAACTTGTTAACTCTGCAGTTATTTAAATGCAGTGAAACTCTAATAGAACGCACGACCTGGTTAGTTGATGTACGTAAAGACGCGTTCGTTCGCACATCGCCGTAATGCTCCTCTCCGCGACTACAGACTACTCTAGTGACGTCACAAATCGGTGCGCGGGCCTGTTAAGCTATTAGGGGGTGATGGCAAGGGGGCCTTGCCCCCGGAAGTGTTTCATTTTTTTTGTTTTGGGTTAAAATGAGACTTACATTAGAAAAAAAATGCCTTAGTTTAATAAAAATGCATCAACTTACATGATAAAAAAATACTTTAATTCTTTTTCTATTTTACATTAAATTTGATTTTGTTCTGGAAGATTTCAAAAACTTCCATATTTCGTCGCCTCCCCCCCTACGAAGAAATAATTCTGTATACGCCTCTGATGTAGTATTTACTTCTTCAAACATTACAAGAACAAACTTTCTTCAGCCAAACGGGGGGATAGGGGGTGGGGGTGGGTGTTCATTAGGCAAGCATAAAAGTTTTATCTATTGAAGTGCATTCAACACACCAGTGGCGGCCCGACAGATGAGGCAAGTGAGGCGCCGCCTCACCTGAAATTCCGCAAAATGAGAAGTGAAAAAAAAACAAAAAAAAAACTTCGGTCAGTAACAAAGATATAAGAACTTTGCAGGATAAATGCAACACTGAAATTCACATTGTGATTCATGAATTAGGTTAAAGAAAGGCTTTCAAGAAGAGGAATGAATAATTATTTTTGCAAAGCAGCTGCATGTTTTAAGCGCTTAGAGGCGACCGGCTGAATCGTCTCGATGAGAAGCCGGTTTTGGGAACTGGAGATCAGAGAAGAGCCCTACAGAGTGAACCCCCCACCCCCACGGTCCGAGGTCTACCCAAGGAGGTGCCGGACTTCCAGTAAGAGAACGGAAATTTCTGAGGCGTCCGTCCATTTCGCTTAAACTGGAATCGCATCTCTGCTGTTATTGAAGAACACAAGGATTGTGTATCCAATGGGCGCGGGAAAATGAGCAGATGACCTTGGTAAAAAGTGGTTTTACAGGCGATGACGCCGTTCGCCTCTATACGCTTTGGAGTAGGATGGTTTCTACGTAGCTTTAACTATTCGTCAGAGTGTATTTGAGTCTAACTTTTTGTAGTGTGTTTTCAATCCTCTCTTCTGCGGGTGTTGGCTAGTTCATAGTAATGTTGAGTTTTTCTTATTTTTTATTTTGTTATTGTTACTAAACAGCATATTTTGATTTTGGTTGGAAAATATGAATGGCCCAACAAACGACGTGATTTGTGTTCTGGAAGAAATTCCTTTTAAACACTGGAAAGATTATGATAAAAGGGATGTTCTCATATCTGGAAGACCGACACCTATAATAAGTTCAATATCTGAAGATAAGAAGTGCGGCAAATCGTTTTTTAGGTCTTTCAATAAATCATGGTACGAGATTTTCCCCTGGCTTTCTGGTAGCTATTACAAGCAAACTCTCTTTTGCTGGCCATGTTTACTTTTGAGCAATAAGAAAAATGTGTGGAATACAACGGGTTATTTTGATCTGAAAAACTTTTCTCGTAGTGCAAAATTGCACGAAAGCTCTAAAGAGCATATAACTAATCACGTAGGTCTGAAACGAATGGAAAAAAATATAAACACTATTTCTGATATGCTCAAAGAAAATGCTGCTCTTCATAAAGTCAAGTTTAATGAAAAGGTCAGACTAAATAGGCTTTTTATGGAACATATAATCGATTTAGTTGTCGTTCTAAGCAAGCAAGAACTGCCTTTTCGAGGACATGATGAATCTATTTCCTCATTAAATAAAGGTAATTTCAAGGAGATGTTCCATTTGTTACTTCGTAGGAGCACCCCAGAATTAAAAGCTCATTTTGAAGAAATACGAAGCTTATTTTCTGGACAATCTAAAACGATACAGAATGATTTAATGGAGTGTATTCATGAATATATAAACGAATGTGTTAAAAGCGAAATTAATGAGTCGGAATTTTTTTCAGTGCAAGTTGATGATACAACTGATATTACTCATAAATCACAGTGTTCAATAATTGTCAGATACATATTGGACTCAAATTGTGAAGTAGTTGAGCGCTTCCTTGGTTTTTATGATATCAGCACTGACAGGACTGCTGTGGCACTGTATGATCTGCTAGCATCGGTTTTGGAGGAGTTTGATTTTAAATCAAATTTAGTAGGCCAGTGTTATGATGGTGCAAGCGTTATGGCTGGAGAGTTGAGCGGTCTGCAGAAAAGAGTCAAGCTAGAAGCCCCGCAAGCTTTGTTTACCCACTGTTTCGCCCACCGCCTTAACCTTGTCCTACAACAGGGGGCAAAAGTATTGTAAAATGTCGCATATATTTCGCAACTGTATCCAGCATGCCCTCATTTTTTCATAAATCTGCCAAGAGAACCCACGTAGCAGATTCAGTTGTTGGGAAACGGATCCCTCAAATAGTGGAAACACGTTGGGCATCACGTTCGCAAATTTTGCGTTTAATTGTGAGCGAATGGGGCAAACTAAAGAATGTATTTGAAAACATAATGAATCCCCCGGAATCAACGGCAGAATCAATCAACGGAGCCATAGGGTATTTGAAAAATTTCACTGATTTTGAATTTGCTTTTTTATCACTGATTTTTGATGACATTTTTGGAATTACGGATGTACTGTTTGATGTTTTACAAAAAAAGACTTTAGATATCAGTTATTGCCAAAGACAAATTAAACAATGTTGCAAACGAATAAATAAGAAAAGGAATGTAACCACTTACTTGAAACATTTCAGTGAAGCAATTAGTTTGAGTGGAGGTCCTAAATGTCGCCAAAAGAAACATTTGACTGAAGAAGAAGTAGAAAACTATTACAAAATTTTGTTTTACGAAATCGTTGACAGCATAATAGTCCAAATAAATACCAGATTTGAAGATATGGGAAAGCTCGAGTTTCTGCAGCTAGTTGACAGCTCAAAATACCATAGTTATTCAGAGTCATTTCCATCCAGTGCTCTTAACACTCTCAAAAAAATTTATCCAAACATTTTTACAGACACACAACGACTAAAAAACGAATTAAATTTTTTATATAATGATCACAACTTTAGGGAACTCAGTGTTCAGAAAACCTTGAAAACAATGAAAGAAAACGAGCTGAAAGATGTGTTACCAGAAGCCTACAAATTATTTTCTCTTGTATTGACACTGGCATCAACAAGTTCTTCTGCTGAAAGGAGTTTTTCTTGTTTGAAGAGAATAAGGACTTACCTCCGTAATACAACGGCACAAGATCGTTTGTCTTCACTCGCCAAAATTTCAATCGAGAAAGAATTGCTGAACCATCTAATGTCCACTCAACCATTTTATGATCTGATCATAGACAAATTTGCAGCCAAAAAGGATCGCAGAATTGAACTTATTTATAAAACATAAACTGAAAGCATTCTGTTCGAGACCAAAGCAAATTAATATCGTATTCCTCTGTTTTTAATTCCAGGTTTAAATTACCTAATACTTTTTTTATATAAAAATGTGCTTCCTTAGCTTGACTTCTCCTGTACATAGTTATCACGAGCCTAGACTTCAGTTTGTGACCCGTGCTAAATGCACCTTCACCAATATGCCAATCGAACTGTGACTTTTATTCAAGCTCAAGAAGCATTTCGTGAGAAAAAATTTCTCTTCTGATGATTTACTTTGAATTTTTTAAGAAGTGGATCTCCGACTGGCGTTGGGATGTGAGTGACGCATCGACTAGCTAAAGAAACCGCGCAAATTGCGTATTTTCGCTCAAGTGTATTACATAAAAGAATACAGGTGAAATATTTCTTTCTTTGTTGTAAAATTATCGAATAATTGTTTTCATAAAAATATTGTTGCAAAAGTAGCGTATATTACACACACACATATATATATATACATGTCATCATCATCATCATCATTGTCAACCATTATCAATCCACTGCTGGACGAAGGTCTCCCCAAGTTTCCTCCACAACGGTCTGTCTTGTGCCAGTCTCCTCCATGTCACCCCTGCATACTTTCGAATTTCATCCACCCATCTCCCATGTGGTCTTCTTCTGGGTCTTTTCCTGTCCCTTGGAATCCAATCTAAAATTTCGGCTGTCCATCGATGATCCGTCCTTCTGGCAGTTTGTCCAGCCCATTGCCATTTCAGGGATTTAACTCTGATCATGATGTCTTCCACTCTTGTCATTTTTCGGATCCACGAGTTCCTCTTCTTATCTCTCCTGGTTACACCAAGTATGCAGCTCTCCATGCTGCTTTGAGTTGTCTGCAGCCTTTGTATGTCTCTTTTAGTTAAGGTCCACGTCTCTGCACCATACGTAAGCACTGGAAGGATGCATTGATCAAACACTTTTCTTTTAAGACATAATGGCATATTGTTCTTGAAAATTATGCTGTTTCTTCCAAAAGCTCTCCAGGCAAGTTTTGTACGCCGATTAATTTCTTCATCAATGTGACCCTCACTTGATATCTGCTGTCCAAGATAAACGTACGTGTCTGTTATCTCCAGCTTTTCTCCATCAATCGATAAATCTTCATTTCTTGTAAAAGCATTGAACATCACTTTTGTCTTCTGAGAGTTCATTTTTAATCCCACTTCTTTACTCTTGTCAGCAAGTTCCTGGATCATACTCTGCAGCTCTGATGGGGTAGTTGCAAAAATGACTACGTCATCAGCAAAACGAAGGTGGGTTAGATAATCTCCATTAATCTTTATCCCCTTGTTTTCCCAGCTCAGCGACTGAAAAACACCCTCCAATGTGGCATTAAAGAGCTTCGGAGATATGGTGTCACCTTGTCTCACTCACTTTACAATTTTTACGTGTGTTGTATTTTCAAACAGCCTAATCTTTGCACTTGCATTTTCATAGATGTTATTAATAATATTAATGTATGCATCTTCAATACCGCAGGTTTTCAGAGCCATTGTAACTGCTGATGGTTTCACCGAATCAAAGGCTTTTTCATAATCGATAAAAGCCATGCACAATGGAAGTTCATATTCCCTCGCTCTTTCAATTAGTTCTCTCAGCACGTGGATATGATCTATTGTGCTGTAGCCACTCCTGAATCCAGCTTGTTCTCTCGGTTGAGCCATGTCCAGTGTTACCTTCAAGCGGTGTGAAAGAACTTTAGTGAAGATTTTATAAACTACTGATAGGAGGCTGATAGGTCTGTAGTTTCCGAGATCCTCAATGTCACCTTTCTTATGTAGCAGGATCATTGTAGCGGTGTTCCAATCCTCAGGAATCTTTCCTTCATTAAGGCATCGAGTGAAAATTTGGGCGAGTACTGTTTCAATTTCTCCACTTGCTTCTTGTATGATGTCTACAGTAATTCCATCTTCTCCTGGAGCTTTTCCCCGCTTCATGTTCTTGATTGCATGTGCAACTTCTGCTGGAAGGACTGGAGGAACTCTGGTACTGGTATCTTTCATGATGTCTGGAGTGCATGTATCATCTCTTTCATATAATTTGGAGTAGAAATCTTTCACTCTGGTCAAAATTTCGCCTCTATTTCTTGTTACAGAACCATCTTCTTTTCTCAGTGCCATAATCTGTTTTCTTCCCTTACTGAGATGTCCCTTTGCTATCTTTAGGCTTTGGTTGTTTTCAATTGCTTTCCTCACTAGTTCACAGTTGAATTTTCTTACGTCTTCAGTGATACTTTTTCTTACTGTCTTGCATAGCTCTATATATTCCACTTTGGAAGTCACATCTTCTTTAGTTGTCCTCATCTCTCTTCTTTTTTGCATCAACATTTTCGTTTTTCCTGATAATTTATTTACATGCAACTTGTTCTTAGACCCAGCTAATTTTGTTGCTGTTTCCATAAGAGCTTTGGTTACTTTTCTGTTAACTTCAGAGATGTCCACTTCTTCCGATGTTAGGCCTTCTAAAGCAGAGAACCTGTTCTTCAGTTCCAACTTGAAGGTATTATGGTGTTTTTTAAGGTTGGTTATGTCAATAGATTTTGTTTGTCTTATGAGCTTGCCACGTTCAAGTTTAGTGTTGAGGTGCATCTTACATCTCACCAATCTATGGTCACTACCTGTGTTGAACTTGTTTAGCACACTGCAGTCTTCTATGACGAATTTTTTGTTACACATAATAAAATCAATTTCACTTGTCGTCAAATTTGGATGTCTCCATGTCCATTTCCTGTGTGGCTTTTTCTTGAAGAAGGAGTTCAAGATGAAAAACCCTTCTGCCTCTGCAAACTCAACGAGAGTATTTCCATGCTGGTTTCTGTTGCCGTGACCGAATTTACCTACTGAAGTTTCATTCTGTTGCCGTTGCCCTATTTTTGCATTGAAATCTTCCATAATTATTTTCAAGTGCTGCTTACCTTTATTATTTAGATGACAAATTTCCTCATAAAATTCTTCAATTTCTTCTTCAGGATGACTTGTGGTGGGTGCATAAGTTTGAATAATCTGAGCCTGGTATCTTTTCGAGAGTTGGATAACGAGTCGTGCAGCTCTGTCAGAGGAACTTTCAACTTCTACAACTTTATCCTTCAGTTTCTTGTTTATTATAAATCCAACACCACTAGTTCTGCCAGTATGTGTCCCACGATAGTAGAAGAGATGTCCACTTTTCAGTTGAATGAGATCTTCTCCTTTTCTCCTTACCTCACTTAGCCCGGCGATGTCCCACTTGATCCTTTGTAGTTCCTCTTCCAATTCAAGAAGCCTTGAATCAGAAGATAGGGAGCGTCCATTGCACGTAGCCAAGGTCAGCATCAGATGGCAGCCTAGTCCGGTCCTCCGGGGATTCTTAGCACCCTCTGCCTTCATGTCGCACTGGCCGCTGCCTTGGCCAGGTACATTCCAGCTGCCGGAGACTGAGGGCCAAGATTTAAGTTGTGGAATCATTTTGGAGGGGTTTGGCCATAACTCACCACTCTGGCCAAGCGGGTGAGTTATACCACTATATACATGTATATAGTGGTATATGTACATTTTCCCCCTAAAATTTTTTGGATTTTTTCGTGAAGAAAGACTCCCCACGCCGTGTTTCATATATTTCTATAATTTTATTCCATTACTGTTGAGTAATATTTGTATATAAGGACTAAATGGCATGGGCTGAAGCCCTAAGGGATGGGGTTTACAGCTGTTTATAACAAGGCGCCTCACCGGGACCAATGGCTTAACGAGACTTCCGATTCTCAGCGGATTTTAATGATTCATCTGACTCGAACCTAGGACTTCAAAGATATCCGATGGGTGATACTGCCTTTGACATGAAACTTTTTGAGGGGGGGGGTTCTGCACTTCTGCTGTATAACTGTGTATAAGTACATGTAACAATTTGGGGGGGGGGGGGCGCTTCGACAAATATTTTTCTATTGGTACGTACGCACATCTTGAACATTAATACAAAACGAAGCTAATTTAATAAAATGAAGAAAATGCAAAAAATTATAGTTGTTTTAATAAAAATTTAATAAAGCTGCAACTTCTTTGGCCGCTTTGCTTTACTTTCTCTTCTATTATCAAGAAATTACATTGCTTTCCGAGTTATGTAAAAATCAATGAATTTAAATAGGGACATTATCTATAAAACGTACTTAGAAAAAGCTAACTGTCTCGCCTACTAAGGAGGGTGCAAACCACGACCCCCCCCCCCGGGCTACGCCACTGATATATATATATATATATATATATATATATATATATATATATATATATATATATATATTCGTATAACGTTATACGAATTTATATATTTTTCAATAACATATATTTTACTGGTTTACATTTACATCAAGACCGTTCGCCTCACCAGCATTTTACACCACGAGCCGCCACTGCAACACACTCCTGATTCTAAATCGCGATTACCTCACTATGTAGAATGATTATTTCTACTTACTATGTTTTGAAGAATGACATGCGTTTTAATACAGTTTTAGCAATATAAACTATAATATAATACTTCGACAAATATTAAAGGAAATATATAATTGGAGAAATATTTGTAGCATCAAAAGAAACAAAACTTTCCTTTTCATGGCCTTTTTAGCAAGTTTGAACCTTTGGCCATACTAACATGAAAAAGAGGTTTAAACTAAGGATTTGGTCGAATGGAGGACAACTGAATTTTTTCATGGAATTGCGATTGCTGATTTGCTAACCTTTCTACAGAAAAATAAACAACGCTCTTCCTAGGGGAAATACCAAGGAGGTTAGAATAAGGTATCTGGAGATGCCCTTGTTAATGGAGCAGTACCACTTTGCGTGAAGCCTCTAACCCAAGGAGGTTATATTACTAAAGACACCACTCCTATCCACGCAGCATTGGCCGCCATAAGTCACCGTCCGTGCTGCAAATGACGTCATGAGCAGGCCCGAAGCAGCCGCAGAAAGGAAGCTGCTTTGAAACCAATGGAACAAAAGCTTCTAAAGGTATAAACAGGTAAAATGAGTAATTCAATAATCCTTATCAATGATACACAAGCTTACTGTTTTATCAACGGTATAATTTAGTTCGTTTTTGCCTGCTTGTGACGTCACACCACAGATTAGCTGTGACCTATGGCGGCAGAGCCGGTAGTGTCTCCAGTAATATAACCTCCTCGCTCTAACCGCGATAGACGGTCGTCAAAGTGTGGGAAAGCTCATGGTTTTCAAGGCTACTGCAATGCATTTTGTGTTGGACGAATCGCCTTCTTTCGTCGCAAATGTTTCCAATTTCGCATCGTAACTTGCTACCGATGTGTAAGAAAATGCTGAATTTATAAAATTCTTAATTAATTTGAGGCTCTTTCCCATTTTTATTTTAAACTGAAACAGACGAACGTTAGTGCGAATTCTAAACAAAACATTGCGTTAAAATTGAAAATTCATTCGTATAAGAAGTATAATTCATTCCGGTTTTATATTAACACGGTTTCTGCAACTCAAAACCACACTATTCCAAAATACACACAGTTGAAATTACATAGGTATCATGTAAACAACGTTTAATTCCCACAGTTTGCGGCTTCACGGTTAAGAGACTCGGGGCATCTCCAGAAGTATTATTCTAACCTTGGGTAATATATACAGCATCACGTTTTAGCGGATCCAGCTGGGAACGATTGGCGCGATCGCTCCTGCTAAAGCAGAGCTTACCTTTTTAAATAGTCAAAATCATAAATAATTTTTATTTTTTCAAAATTTTGGTAATAAATGCACAGATTTTCGTGAAAGATTTTATAACAATTATAATTTGTTGTGCATTTCGAGAATAAATGTCCTGTTCTATCATACAACGTGGTTCTAGCTTAAAAAAAAAAGAGTTTCAGAAACTGAACGCGGAAGGGAAAAGGGAATTTGACTGATGATGAAAAGCAATAGGTGTGCTTTGTTTAATGTTGCCTAATATTCCCACTAAGTTTCAAGAGAAAATCGCTAATGAGACAATGAATGGAGCAGGAATATTTTGAGGAAGTGAAAGAAATCGGAGTTTCTTTCAAAAGAAGTAGGAATTTTCTTGCATTGCGAAAGAATAAGAGAATACAGGGTGTCCCAAAAAGGTGTAACCAATTTCAAATGAAGATAACTTTGGACACAAAACTAATATCAGCAGTCTGTTTGTTGCAAGTGGTAAGGAATACCCTCAAGCTTTCTAGAAGTGTGCCCAATGATCTTGCGACGAACGGACAGATTGTGGAGTGGTTTATTGAAACCCCATCCGAAGCGCAGGTTCAACGGAATTTCAGAATAAAAGATGGGAGCAAACCGCCCACACGTAACAGCATGAGAAAGTGGTACAAGTCATTCAAGGAAACTGGTAGCGTCCTTACAAAGAAATGCCCTGGACGACCATCGCTGGTTCCAGAAAGCGAGGAGGTTGTGAGACTAACATTCACTCAGGGCCGGCTGGACCATAGAGGCAACCGGGGCGGTCGCCCCGGGCCTCGCGCCTTTAAGGGGCCCCGCAGTTTAAGAAAAAAAAATCGTCAGAAATTTTTTACAATTTTTATTTTTTGTGTGTAAGTTTTCGGGAACAAGGCCCTTAAAAAGGTGTTTCTTTTTTTTTAAAGTTTTTTTGTTTGTTTTTTTCCAATCGCCCGGTTTTCGAATAGGTTATCGCCCTTCGCAGTACAAATACGGAGATCTGTAGATTCCAAGTGATTATTGTAAAGACCTTGATATTTTCTGAATTCATGAAAGCGCAAATTTAATTTCATCATTTTGTGGCCCTAGCTTTTATATAGTTAACAATTTGCGTGCAAACCAGATACTTAAATTTAAATAAAATAAAAAAGAAGAATATCAAAGTTTGTTTCGGGCTACACATGGAGGCCATTTACTCAGTGACTTTAAAAACATTACTAGAAATTAAAAAAATCATATATGAGCGCGTATAAAAGTTAAAAAGGTCACTAATTTATCAGTTACTCCATTTCTCATTAAAAATCAATCACTAAAACGTGTATCAGGAAAAACAACTATTTATACGAATTTATTATTTATTATTTCTACACTAAAATATTCGCAATCCAAAAATTTTTGCTACGCACGTCATTTGGGCTACTTTTGTTATTTTGTGAAGCAGTTTTTATACAATAAGTGAAATACAACCTCAACCCTATCTCCTCGGAAAGAAAATCGTAGATTTTAACAAGTTTATACTCTCTCTCTCTCTCTCTCTCTCTGAACTTTCAATGCGTATTCTTGTCTTTTTCTTGAGCTTAAAGCAAATGCCTCTTTGAGATAATCATTTTGTCTTTACGATAGTTTTCGTTTTGAAGTAATACAGAGGTGAAGCACATGTCAAAAAGAAAAAGTTACAGAGATAAATTTCGTCAATGTACCTCAATCGGTAAAGCATTCAGCTCCGGAGCAGAGGGATGCGAATTTGTCGCCGTCACACGCAGATTTGTGGGTTTTACATCCTGTGTATTCTTTACGGACATTTTCACGTAACGACTTTATTAAAATATGAGACTTATTTCCTAGTGCAAGCAATGAAATTTGGCTTCGGGTTCTTACAAGGGAATTTCGCCCTGGGCCCCGCAAAAGATCCATCCGGCTCTGCATTCGCTGGTAGCCCTCGAAAGTCAATCAGACAAGCAGCAGGACAGCTGGCCATACCCAAGTCGTCAATGCACAGAGTGTTACGTCAGAGATCGGAAATGCACACGTATAAACTTTATGTAACCCATCACATAACCCCAGATGATCATGTGAAACGTAAACCGTGTGCTGAAGAGATGTTGGAGAACATTGCAAGTGCTGAATCTTTCTTAAGACAACTCTGTTTCTCGAATGAGCGCACTTTCTATGTTTCTGGAAAGGTTAACGAACAGAATGTAAGAATTTAGGGAACTGAACACCCGAACTGCACAATGGAACATGAACATGCTAGCCCAAAAGTGAATGTCTCGTGTGCCATAATGGTCGACCGTGTTATTGGACCTTTTTTTCTTTCAGGAAGCGACCGTGAGAGCTGGTAATTACCTGGACATGATTGAGTAGTTTGTGTATCCCCAGTTGGATGAACTTATAACTCGGGTCATTGTTCAACAAGACGGGGCACCACCTTCATTGGGCTTTGATTATGAGGAGGTCTCTGGATACCAAATTTCCCAATTGATGGATTGGGCGTGGTGGTCCCATTGCATGGACCCCACTTCGCCGGACAACACCCTGTGACTTTTTTTATGGAGATTCATCAAGGGTGAGGTTTACAGTACCCCCGTTGCAGACATTACTGACCTAACGAGGAGGATTAACACGCCCAGCTGAAAGTTAATACGGACATACTCGAACGAACATGATTGGAACTGGAATACCGTTTAGACATAGTTCGGGTGACAAATGGCGCCCATGTCGAATATGTCTAAAACTTCATGGTCTGTTCTGTCAATTGACACAGGTTGTGTATTGAGATCATTTATATTAAAACTGTTATGATTATTTGAAATTGGTTACACATTTATGGTACACCCTGTATTTTGAAGAGAAATTACCGGTCATATTGCTTAGGAATGATTCAAATATTCAAGCTGGCAATTTCTCTATGAAATTAAGCCGTCCGAATAGAAGGGCTCACATTTATTTCTGAAGTTTCCATATAGACTTGATATTTAAAAAGTACGGAGTTGTTTCCTCGCAAAGCAAGCAACTGAAAGGGAGGAAAACTATGCTGAATTTTAAATTGTTTTTCCTACTTTATGACTTAAAAATTTAGCACAATTGTTTTGATGGAATTTTTTTTTAAAGCCAGGATGGGCCAGCTTTGCGAGTTTTGTTACCCTCGTGGGGGTACCATGCCTTTTTAACAACTGTGACTATGAGCTCACTGACCGATATTAATAAATTATCTTCTCCTCTCTCCTGTCAATTATGACATGTTAAAGAGCATGCACAAGATTATTTTAATTTTTATTAAAATATATCCGATAAAGCCTGAGCCGCCCCCGGTGGCGCAGTGGTATCTGATCATTTATCCGAAAGGGGTGCGGGTTCGAATCCCGGTGAGGCATGGATGTTGTGTTGACTGTTGTCTTACGGCACTGGCTCTCTCCCTTCCCTGAAACCAGTGACCCCAAATTAGGTACCAATCCAAAAAAAAAAAAAAAAAAAAAGCCTGACGAGATAGATGCTTACAGCACTGTTCTTCTCTAGAAGAAACTCTTGATCTACTATCAGTTGCTGAACGATAATTCATCAACCAAGATCTTACATATTTTTTTGGATTAAATCGTTCAATGGGCGGTCCATTTGAATTTATGAACATCAGGTTTGATACATTGGAGATTAACAAAGATGCTCTGAGACCGGTTATAATGTTGTTCATTAAACTGAATCCTCGTTCGCATTCAACTGTCAAACAAGGCACAGTTGAAATCCTTCTTAAGAGGGGTTTTAAGTTTTCTGGTACAACTTGGACGTTTTCAGTATATTCTCTGTCTCTGAGAGAGTATAACTTGGACGTTTTCAGTATATTCTCTCATTAATGGCATTTCATCAACATTAAAAAGTCTACATATTCGGCTTGTTTCTAGTTCTCCATAGCCCACGTCGTCTGTTTTAATATTTATTCGCTCTAATGAAGAAATATCTTTAAGAAGTTGTACATTTTCACTGTTTGAATCTGAACACAGTCTTGATTTCATCATGTCAACCGTGCTTTGAATAAGCTGGTTTGGTTAATAGGTACAATTTTGTTGTTAGGAATCAATGATTTCTCTTTCGCTGCTAATGGTAAATGGGTTTTTTCCCCAGAATTTTCTCCGAAGCTCTCTTTAATTCTTATGGTTCTTTTTATTAGACGTTCAGCTCTTGGCAGCGATGTTATTAGAAATTGAAGTTCTATTGATAATATGGACATTGAAGGTATACGCTATTCTGTCAAAAAAAAAAAGCAGAGGGTATACGGCGTATACCGCCGTATACCATTCACTACAGCCCTGCTACCTTGCGACTTCTCGTTCCAGATGTCATCTATGGCACTCGCCATCTCTCCGGCTTAGGTTTCACTGGGAAATGGGTCCCTTCGATTATCTCGGGTCTGCCTTGACGAGGGCCGTAGAATATGGAATCAACATCTTGGCCTCAGCGTACAAATTCCCGTCGATCAACGTTGAAGAGAAAACGACTATTCCATCCGGTTGTTAAAGTCTTTCCACTTCTCTCTTAATCGTCTCCCTTCCATGGAGGGCCCCTTCGTAGTTGGGCACACGAGTTACGAGGGCCGTGGGGTGAAGACTAATAAGCTGCCTGGCCACAACGTAATACCTCCTCGGACTCTCGAACTTCCTGGTTCGGCCCTGAAGATTTACACTATATGATGGTTGGGAAAAGACTGCTCTAGGCTTGGATATCTTCTTGGAAGGGGGCCCGTTTAGCTAAAAGAAGGGCCACACACGTGCTGGCTTGTTGCGCAACCGTCGATGGGCAAACTCAGGCCGTCGCACATCTTCCTATTATAGAGCTACCCCTCCGTCGGAGGGCTGAACTCGTTACCCGTTCGAGATCGCAAATGTGAATGCTTTTCAATTATTGCCGGTCTGTCCCGATTTCTCCTTGGTGACTCGCAACTCCTCCCCTCGAAAAGGTAATAAAGTTAAATCATGTTGCTCACTGGTCCGCTCTGAAGAAATAATTTAATTTTATTTGCTGCTTACATAATCTCAAACTTCTGATTTGGTCAAGGCGACCGTAATCTAAGGTGACCAGAATTTTGAGAACAACATTGAGGACAAAGTGACAGTTGTCCTCAATTTCAATGCAAAATTGAGGACAAATGCGAAATTGAGAACATTACTGAGGACAACGTCTGACACATTATGGTAAAGTCGAAGATTAGCAAAGAATGTTATGAACTGTACCATAATTGTCCAGTTTCATGGTAAAACGTAAGATGAACCTGAAGGATAATTTTCATGTGAAATAAGTATAAAATAGCAATAAAGTACTATCATGCAGATTATTGCTTCTGATAAATTTCAAATGTTACTCATAGGGACAACACATGAAAACAAAGGTACATTTTGATTTTGTACTGAAATTTTATTGTGATTCTGAACAAGAAAAAATATATGAAGCCAGAAAATTACCATGCACGAGAAGGAATATTCCAAGTCCAGTAATTTTGCATGAAGAAACAGTTTAATGAACAAAGTACTTAACAAAATGTCTAGAACTTTCAATGAAATCTACCAAATGCAACCAAATTTGGCATCAATTACTTATTTAATTGCAAGAAAGTGGATGCTGAAGAAAATGAGATTAATTCCCCATCCTAAAAATATTTCCGTCAAATTCAGTTAAAACAGAGAAGAAATAACACCACGATTATCGAGATGACCGAGTCCGATGCTTCGGCAGGTCCCCCATTAATATCGCATAATTATTAAATTCAAGGAAAAATTCATCCGCTTAACAAAATAATTCCATACCTTTGAGTCCATTTTCTTGAAATTAAATAAGTAATTGATGTTAAATTTAGATGCATTTGGTTGATTCAATTGAGTTCTACAACTTATGTATAGTACAGTTTACATATTTCAATTTTTTTGGGAAATTTCAAATATTGAGAACAAAAAAATGAGAAATTGAGGACATTTGATGTCCTCAATCAGTTTTTGCGGAATTGAGGACAAAGTATGAAAATTGAGGACTGTCCCCAGAAAATGAGGACGTCTGGTCACCTTACCGTAATTCCAAACCTCTGATTTAGTCAGGACCGTTACGCAGTTATTCAAGGCCTCTGACCAATTGCGTAACGACCAATTGCTATCCGCGTTTCCCCGAATTTTAAGTGTTTTATTAGCAATAAATTCGTGAAATTTACAACGCTGTCAATCCTGTCGTTTTTATTGTAGGGATTCGTCTTTCATTGTGTCCTAAATCTTTACTTCGGGTCAACTCCTATACCGTTGGCTTCGTTGATTGCTGCGTTCAAAAGGAAGCGAAACAATGTTGTCTAACATTACGCTTGAGGTCATAAATCGTTTTATTGACAGAGAAAAGGTACATGGAAAATTACACAGCAAAAACATGGTGAACAAGAAAGTTACAAATCGGGAATGAAAGAAAAAAATAGTAACTGGGGCAAATAAGCAAAAAAAGTTCAAAAAACAGTGCACCATAGCGGGTGATAAAGTCAAGAAAGAGTCACATAGCTAAAAAAGTCAAATCACGGTGGTGGGGGAGAACAGCCGGGGAACTTTTCAAATCGACAACAGTGATGATCAATAACCACTAGCCAGGGTCCAAGAGCCGAACACGTAGTAATGACAGTGCTAAAAGCACTTTGTAGAGCACGAAGGTCAGCGCTAACAGCAGTATAGTCCATAGGATCATAATAAGAGTTAAAGCGATCTGAAGCAGCATTTGGGTGGCGTGCGAAAAACAAGTCCAAACTACAATACGTGGGATCAGAATTTATAAGCACGACAACTTGGTCAAGGGGGAGGTCGGGAAGAGGCAGTAGAGCAGCACGCTTGAGATCAAGAACATAATCCGGATTAACTGCAAAATGACACAGAAAATCAGCAGAAGCCAGGGAATCACTGGAAGCAAGGTGTTTCTTTCGAGTTTTCTTGCGAGAGGAGCTGTGCCGCTTCTTAGGGAATACATTCTGAGAGCAAATCTGGGGTCCCAAATCGAATCCACCGTGAGTGCAAATCTGATGTTCCTGTTTCATTGCAGTCTGTGACTGCAATGATACAGGAACCCCAGATAAGACAGAAGATGGTAATGTGGGGATAAGTACAGATGATGAAATGGCACAGTCAGGAGATCTACCTGAAGGTGAAGGAATTCTTGCCACTAAAACTAGAGGTAAAGGCACGGGCTTAGGCGAGACGAGTATTTCCTGAAAGGCACTGGAGCTCGAAGAAACAAGCTCTGGGTCACCAGGAGGCAGAGAAGCACTTGCCACTATGACAGGTGACACAGATGATTCAAGAGGCTGGATTGAGAAGTCAGCATCATCACTGGAGAAGGAAGATGCAAGCCCTGGGATATCAGAGGGCTCCACATGAGAAACGTCAAGGGAGTGGAAGAGCGGAGTAGTAACTGAAGAGAACAGGCCAGATGACAGGTGGTGGTGTGCATGGTGGTGAGAGCAAAGCAATGGATCTCGGCACTGAGGAAGGCGACACAGCAGAAGGTCCAGCAGCTGGAAGCACAGGCATGGCATCAACAGCAGAAGGAGCAGGAGTCGCGCAGACATCTATGGGAGAAGTAGGCGGCGCAGGAGATCCAGGCGGAGTCGGAGCAAATGATGGTGTTGGCTCCGAAGGGGACGCAGGCACATCTGGAGTCTCTGTAGCAGATGGAATAGTGGCAGAAAGTACGAGAACAAACGGGCACTGAGCTTGATGGTGTCCAAAATTAAGACAGGCATAACAATGAAACGGGGTGACAACATTAATGGTGTATGAGTGGTGGCCAAGCTTGATCAGTAATTTGGTGGGAAAAGATGATATTGCAGCATCATAGGAAAAATCAATAGCGCCTGAAGGCGACAACCAGAGAGAGGACTGCCAAAGGGATCACATACATTTGTGGGAATTGTACGCACGGAACCAACGGTGCGACCACAAAAGGAGAGAAAATTCTTCAATAGAGAGTCAGGTATTTCAGCAGGAACAGGAAACAAGAAAGATTACACCGAATTTTCGAGTGTAATAAGCACGTCTTTTGAATCCGTTCTGACGCAAATTACATTTATCAAAGCTATTCAAAGTCAATGGAACCGGTATGGAAAACAATAGTATTGGACGGAAGAAAGAAGTTTTTCAATCGGGTTTTTAATCCCTCAGATATTGCTGCAAACGGAATCGTGAGCTTACGCCCTCTGGTTGCAGACTTGAGCGTTAAGAAAAACATGAATTTATATGAGAAACATTTCGCAACGGAAACGCTCTCCATCACCGAAAGAATTTTTCAAATCGGACTCTTAGAAAAAGATATATCGACAAAAATAAGATGTGACTTTACGTCCCCTAGTGGGAAAACCATGTGTTATTTTAAGAAGAAAGTATTCTCAAAAGGTTGTTCCATATGAGCGGTATCGGTACAAGAAAAAAATTAGTCGAGTTTTCAGGAGCCCAGATTTTGCTGCAAATACATCAGAAGCAGAAATTAACACTTATGCCCCCTGGTGGCCAAACCATTCTTTACCAAAAATTACAAATTATGTGAAAAATATTTTCCATCAGGTCTTGTATGCGATACAGGAAGAATTTTTCAAATCGGAGTTTTAGAAGCAGAAATAACGCAGAATACGCAATTTACCTTTGTGCCACCTAGCGGAAAATGTATGATTTACTTCAAAATTTTGAATTTACAGGAAAAACATTTCGCATCAGAAACGCTTTCCAACAAAGAAGGAATTTTTCAAATCGGACTCCTAGAAGTAGAGATAATACATGTACGACCCTTGGCGTAGAAACCATGCATTATTTCAAGAATAAAATGTTTCTAAAAGGTTTGTCGACATGAGTAGTATCGGTCTACAAACGACGTTTTTTTCAATCGAGAATTAAGAAGCTCATATTTTGCTGCAAATACATCAGAACCGGAAATTAAGATTTACGCCGCCTGGTGACCAAACCATTTTTTTATAAAAATTATAATTATATGCAAACGATTTCCCATCAGGAGCTGTATCCGGTGCAGATCGGGAAGAGAAAACGTCATTCGCCAAAGCGGTGGGGCCGATGAAACAACTACTCGTGGAGGGGCGTAAATTCCGTCAGATTGTGTGATCTGTTCGTTTTTTATTTTTTTCACTTAATTTTTACTTTGGGGAATTTTGGAAAATACTTATTTACATACAAAATTTTCGAAAATATGTATAGTTTTTATGTGAAAATATTTACTTACCTAAAAATCCGTCCTGCACTAATCATAGCCATGCGAGCATATTTATAATTGGGTCTGTGATGTGGTACTTATGTAGGACCAAATATACTATCAATAGAGTGGTGTCCGGTTATTGATAGTAGGGCAGTGGCCAGTATGTGGCCACTGCCCTGCCATTATCAATCCACTGTTGGATGAAGGTCTTCCGAGCCAGTCTCCTCCATACCAGTCCCACATGCTTTCGAATTTCTTTCTCCCATCTCGTGTATGTATAAATATGCATTGTCCATCATTCATTATCAGCTCACCGCTGGGTGAAGGTCTCCCAAAGTTTTTTCCACCACAGTCTGTCTTGAGCCAGTCTCCTCCATGTCACTGTGACATGCTTTCAAATTACATCCACTCGTCTCCCACATGTTCTTCTTCTGGGTCTTTTTCTGTCTCTTGGTATCTAGTCTAATATTGTATTTCAGTTGTCCATTGGTGGTCCGTTCTTCTAGCAATTTGTCCAGCCCATTGCCATTTCAGGGATTTTACTTTGTGTGATCATAATGTCTTCCACTCTTGTCATTTTTCTGATCCGCAAGTTCCTCTTCTTACCTTTCCTGGTTACACCAAGTATGCACCCTCCACACTTCTTTCAGACAGCCTGTGTATGTCTATTTTAGTTAAGTTCCAGACATAAGAACTGGAAAGATGCCTTGATTAAATACTTTTCTTGGTAAATTTCTCCTGAAAATTGTACTATTTCTTCAAAATGCTCTCCAACCAAATTTTATATGCCGATTAATTTCTTCATCAGTGTGGCCCTCGCTTGATATCTGTTGCCCAAAGTAAATTTAAGCATCAGTTACCTCTAGATTTTCCCCATCCATCAGAAAATCTTCATTACATTCTTGTAAAACCATTGTACATAAACAGGTATATATTTATTAATTTATTTATGAAGCTTATTTTATGATTTCAGATAATCTTAAGCATATCAAAATCTTTGAAGCTGATGTTACTGACAATACTTCCTTAGAGCAAATGTGTGAAAACGCCAAACTTGTCATCAACTGTGTGGGGCCGGTAAGTAAAATTTCCCTATTTACTGTGTCTGAACGTTTAATTTAGATCTTTGCTTTTATCTCTCTTTAGTAAATCTTTGTGTATCTCACAGAAATGAAATCCGTTACTTTTGTTCCATTGTGACCATGGGCAGCAGAACCCAATAATTTCATGAGGGGTCCAACTTCTCTGAGAGTTATGGTGGTTCAACCTAAAATTTCTACCTTATGTTTCCAATGGTAAAATGTCTGTACATATTTTCTTCGCAGTTAGTATATTCCCAAGGATGAAAATTTGCACATCGATAAAGCTAACTCTAAGTTTTAGCATGGGATACTTAATACTTGCTAAGACATAACCATAAGTACACTGCTGGCCACCCAAAATGCAACAACAAGAAGGACACGAGATAGCAAAGCCAGATTTACTGGACACATAACAACAGATACAAAGATGAAACGATTGAGCTAACAGGCCCGTGCGACTTGCGGAACACGCAGGCATCAATAGTTAGTGTGACCCCCATGGCTGGCAATAACGGCTGCTACACACCGCGGCATCGAACGAAAGAGGCTTTGGATGTGGGCTTGGGGTATGTCGGTCCAGGCTGCTTCCACACGTTGCCACAGTTCATCAGGCGTAGCCGCGGGTGGTGCTTGCCGGTCCACTCGGTTGCCGATCAGCTACCAGACGTGTTCGATGGGCGACATATCGGGAGAACAGGCGAGCCACGGCAGCAGTGACAACTGGTGGGCCGTGAAGAATTGTTGCACGATGCGGGCGTGCGTTGTAATGTTGAAACGTGGCCGCTGGCAGGTCCTGCAGGTAAGGGAGGACTACAGGCTCCAAAACGTCGGAGATGTAGCTGTGGCTGTTGAGTGTACCGGCGATGCGTACCAGAGGGGTGCGGGTGTTATATCCAATTGCGCCCCAAACCATAACGCCAGGCGACGGACTGGTATGGCGATGCATAATGCAGGTGTCATACAGTCTCTCGCCGCCACACGCGGATCCGACCATCGTGGTGTTGCAGGCAGAAGCGGGATTCGTTGGAGAAGACAATGTTGTGCCATTCTGCAGTTTAGGTGCGGCGTTCAACGGCCCACTGCCTCCGCACTCCCCGGTGGTGTAACGTCAATTGTAATCGGAGCAATGGGCGCAGTGCGACAAGTCCCAGCTCCTGCAGACGACATTAAACGGTACGTGCTGACACAGGTTGTTGCGCAACACACCCTAATTCCTGCGCTAACGTTCGTGATGCCGCACAACATGCCGGTCCTCTCGTTTGGTGGTGTGCCGCGGCTGCGGCAATCGCTCAAGTCGGTCCGTCCGTCCCTCCTGCACCCACCGAATCCATACTCGCCTCACTGTGGCTGGAAGTCGTCCCACAGGGGCGCCGATGTCTCGGCGGTATGATAAACCGCTGTCGCGATAAGCCACTATTCGTCCTCAGTCGAACTCCGAAACGTGCTGGAATGACTGCCGTATTCTGCGACTAGTCATCAGAAAGCTTCCCACGCACAGGTCCGGCAGCACAACACACTTCCACTACTTACACCCCGCCTTCTGTGCACCCTTCTTATAGTGCTTCTTGGTGGCGTGCCGGGCGCACATGATTTGCATATGCCCTGCAATGCTAATCGTTTGCATGTCCTCTCGCGGGCGACGCATGCTGCGAAATTCAGGCCAATCGGATGCTTCCTTCTTGCTGTTGCATTTTGGGTGGCCAGCAGTGTATATTAAAAATCAATCATTTTTTTTTCAGTAATGTTCAGACCTGTTAATAGATGGTGCGACCTGTACTTTGATGATGTCAGTAGACAAACAAATGTTGGATTGCTTGCTTATGGTTATGTTTTAGCAATCATTAAATATCCCATGCTAAAACTTAGTTAGCTTTATCGATGGGCAAATTTTCATCCTTGGGATTATACTAATTGCGAAGAAAATATGTACAGAAGTTTTACCATTGGAAACATAAGACAGAGATTTTAGGTGGAACCACCTTAAAGCAATTAAAAGAAATGAAAAACAATATTAGCATTTATAAATATATATATATATATATATATATTAATTCACTGCTGGGTGAAGGTCTCCCCAAGTCTTCCACAATTTTCTGTCATGAGCATATCTCTTCCAAATCACTCCCGCATTCTTTTGAATTTCATCCATCCATCTTCCAGGATGTCTTCTTTTGGGTCTTCTCCTGCCTCTTGGTATCCAATCTAATATTTCAATTGTTCAATGGTGGTCAGTTCTTCTAGCAATATATCCAGCCAATTGCCAATTGAGAATTCCTTAACGATCTTTTTCAAAGTGAAAAATACAATGTTGGGAGAAGTTTTCAACTTATTTGTGCAAAATCAGTTTGCAAAGTTGTACTTGAAGCATTTTCCAGAAAATTGCAAATCATGGTTACAGTCTCCAGGAAATCTTTTAAAAAACAAAACAAAAAAGAAATGTTAAATCATATGTGAACCACAAATTTTTAAGACGTTTCGTAGGAAGACCCCCAGTGAGGGGGGACCATGAAATTGTAAAGGGGTCGGGACCCCTGTGTCCCCTATCTTTTGCCACCCATGATTGTGATTATACGAAGAACTGCATATACAATACCAAATAATTTCAGTATACCCATAGATTTAGCATGGCGCTCTAGCTGACTGTTGCTATTCCTCTCAGAACTTTGTGGATTGTGCTTACAGTTTGCCTAAAGGTTGAGAAATATGCCTTGCACAACTGTTTCACACATTTGACATCCTGTCTTTCTGTAACGCTGTGACTATATCCTCCACAGTCTGCTAGTGGCAGTGCCGGCTGGACAATATGGTCAACCAGAATGGTGGCCTAGGGCCTGTGTCTTCATGGGGCCTCACAGTCTAGAAAACAAAATCATTTTTGCTAGAATTCTCCATATTCAATGCTTTTTTTTTTTTTTTTTTTTTAAGTTTTGGGGCGTGAGATCCTTACAAATATACTTCTATAATCTTTTTTTTAGTTTACAATCCTGACCCCCACTTTTAAATTAGGTTACCTCCTTTTGCTGTACAGACACTGAGATTTAGAGATTTAAAATTATTATTAACTTTTAAACCTTAAACTTTTCCACATTTATGAAATAGCAAATTAGATTTCATCACATTTGTGACTCCTTACTACAGTATATGCTCAACAATGTGTGTAAACCAGATACGTAAATAAAAAACCAACCAACAAGTTAGTAAATTCATGCAATGCATTGATTATGATACGCTTTCCAACATACCAGAAATAGCACGTAAACAAACCCTCCTCCCTGCCCTGACTATTGATTCGTTCAGTATACCTCCAGAACAATATAATAAAGTTTTGTCACAATAAAAGCATTTTTACTCAAGTTATGAGGTTAATTACTTTTGAATAAATATCGTTCCTCTGCCCTGACCTTTGACCCCATTTTGATGATATTAAACAGAATTGGTTCAGTATACCTCCAAAAAACATATTAAAGTTTTGCCGCAATAGAAGCATTTTATTCAAGTTATGTGGATAATGGCTATGGAATAAATCTGACTTCTGTGCCCTGACCTTCGACCCCATTTCAATGATATTCAACGGAACTGGTTCAGTATACCTTCGCAACAACATGATAAAGTTTTGTAGCAATCGAAGCATTGTTACGTAAGTTATGACATATAAGGGCGATGGAATGGATCCAGCTCGTATGTCCTGACCTTTGATCCCATTTCGCCCATTTTCAATAGGGGTTGTCCCCAGGTTGTCCCCTACCACATACAAAAATTTCATCAAAATCGAACCATTTTTACTTCTGTTATCATGTGGAGAGACACATGGACAAATATGGAGCATATACCCTTCTTCAACCTACGGTTGGAAAGCGTAAAAATCAAAGATGTTTTTGGCCTATATATGAAGGCCAACTGGTCAGTGACATTAAAAACAGGCTGGAATTAAAAAAAAAAAGCAGTTTTCATACATGAGCATGTATAAAAGGTAAAAAAAAAAGACTAATTTGTCAGTTATTCCACCTTGCATCAAAAAGCAAGCACTAAAACATGTACCAGGAAATATAGTATATAAATAAATTTATTTACGAGGAATCCTTATTATTCAGTACACAAAAATATTTGCTATGGAAAAATATTCACTTCACACATCAGTTAAAGTTACCGTTTTATCGTTTTGTGAAAAAGTTTTTACAAAACTCGCTATGCAACCTAAACCTCCTTCTCCCGGAAAGAAAAACATAAATTTTAGCACTTTCTCTCTCTCTCTCTCTGAATTTTCAATGCGTATTATGGTTTTTTTCTTAAGCTCACTGCAATTTGAGATAATAATTTTTCTTGCCGCCCGGGTGGCGCAGTGGTCTAAGGCGCGGGCCTCTGATCATTCGTCCGTGAGGGGTCCGGGTTTGAATCCCGGTGAGACATGGATGTTGTGTTTGTCTTACGGCACTGGCTCTCTCCTTCCCTGGAACTAGTGACCCTAAATTAGGGACGGGCGACTGCTTATAACCCATTGAGTTGCTCACGGTGGTCGTTAAAACTCCAAAAAAAAAAAAAAAAAAAAAAAATTCTTTGTGATAGTTTCCATGTGCTTTCATTTTTCACATAATGATTTTATTAAACTATGAGCTTTATTTTCTAGGGCCCACAATGAAATTTAGCTCTGTGTCCTGCTATGAAATTTGACCTCGGGCCCCGCAAAAGTTTCATCTAGCCCTGGCTGATGGACTGGCTTCTGCCTCTACCAGGTTTGATGTCCAAAAAATCTGTCTCATCACTTTTGTGATCATTTTGCATAAACCATTTGTAGTCATTGGCTCAGTTTTTTAGCCCTTTAATGTTTTGAACTTGCATGGTGCCATTAAGGTACAGTTGTTATGCTAGCAAGACAACTTTATGAGAAGTGCACGATTTTTTGGTGACAGTGCCATTGCACTTTAAAATGTTGACTACATGTCTGCAGTGAAATGATGCTTTCTCCAGGTGCCTGCTCTTATAGCAGCTTCTTTCTAAGCATGCCACATTGTGGGCACTTGTAATTTGCATATTTGGACTGTGACAGCATGCATAACTTCAGCTCCTCATTGTTACATGTGATTACAGTGCCACATATCCCCCTGGAGGTGAGTTTTGGAACTAAATTTTGTTTTCCCACCAAACAAAATTCCATTGCATCAGCAGTCCTCATACTCAGTTTGCAGTTATTCTAAACCATAGTAACTTCCTTGGAAACACGAACTTAAATTAGAAACGCATGGTACGTGCTTATCTATCTGTGTGTGTGTGCAATATACGCTCCTTTGATAACATGTCATGTACCCCAGCGATAATCCAGATCCTGCAAGTATTGTTGCATGCACTTACAGCATGGCTTCTGAAATCTGGGTTTTTAACTCAGCGATGCTTTTCATTATTGGAAGCTCGTAGATGGTATCCTTAACATAGACCCACACAGTGAAATCCACAGATGGTGACCTTGAAAGCCATGGAATAGGATCCCAGACACCAATCCATTTTCCAGGGTAGTGGCTGTTGAGAAATTTGATGACATCTTTCAACAAATGTGGTGATGCACCATCTTGTTGGAACAGCATATCAGGTCTCCATGTTAACATCCCATTGTGGAATGAGGAACTTTTCCAACATGTCCAGATCCACAATCCCACTGATGGCTGATTCTGTAAAGAAAAAGTGGCCTGTGCACTGTTTCATGGTTAATCGCTAGAAACACCATAACCTTTACACTTGCATGTTCGTGTGTCAGCACTTCCCGAGGATTTTTTTTGTCAGAAATGTAAACATTGTGTTTGTTCATTTTCCCACTCAGAAAACTGCTTCATTGGAGAAAATGATTCTGTGTTGACAGTAACGCAGCTAGTAATGTTGGGGCCCTTGTGCAGAACCATGCAGTGGGCCCCACTGTTCCGTAGAAATACTGTATAGTTATGTCAGATGTGCCACAACATATTGCCATGAATTTCATTTTACATATGGCATTTTCTTACATACTATACTGGTAGCTCATCATGCAATCAGAAGTATAGGGCACAGAATATAAGGTTGTCTACTCACACCAATATTCAGATCAATGCTAAAAGAAGGATCCCCACTTTTGTTTTCTCAACACTGAACCAGTGGCAGTGACTCCATCTGAGCACATGAGCATGTGAACCCCCAATCAAAAATGAAAATTCAGTAGCCAAATGCTACAAAATTCTTATACTAACATCCAGGGGCATTTATAGAAAAAAATTTTTCTGGGAAGTGGCAGACTGAAGATGGAAGTTTTTGAAATCCATCAGGACAAAACAAAAGTTAATAAAAAATAGAAGAAAAAATAAAGGCATTATTTTCTATTGTGAGTTGATGCATTTTTATTAAATTAAAACATTTTTTCTAATTTAAGGCGCATTTTAACAAAGAAATGAAACACTTTAAGGGGGGCAATTAAGGTTCCCCTCTAAATACGCCCCTGCTAACACCCTAAGATGAAAAGAAATACTTATTATTTACTTGTATGCGGAAGAGAAAGACTAATGCGAAACAATTTGCTCAGCGAGTTATCATGCACAGCCATGACCCTCGATATCGGGGAGGGGGGTATGCAGTCCCCCGTTTTATAACTGGGCAAGCTGGGCAAATGCCCAGGGTGCTAAATTTTAGGGGATGGAAGAGGGGTTTTTTTTAAGGCGGGATTTTGAAATTATTGTTTAATGATATTTTTTCAATTTTAGGATTCCTTGAGTGAGGAAATAACTCTACATACGGGCAGTTATAAGAACAGGAAAAAAAACGAATTATAAAAACAAGCTAGTTCAAAAATAAATCCAAATACAGTACATGCGAAGGAAGCAATGGAGAGACTGTTGGTCAAAAAAATAAATATACATTGACATATTTAAATGAACCACACACACACACACACACCCAATGCCACACCTCCCTCACTGAGTGTGCAGTCAGCATATTCCACTCTTATAATTGTGTTTGTTTTATTATAATTCAGTGACGTATACCTCCATATATATATATATTGCAATACCTCTATGCAATGCAGGGCACCGAGCAAGAATTTTATTTTCTTACTTGCATATGCTTGGCGCCAAAAACATGCATGTGCAGTCAGGATATTCAACTCCTGGGTTGAGGAGCTAGTCTTATTTGCCTAGACTGTGCTGTATATTTCAACGTTCCACTGGATAGGACCTAAACCTAAAGAAATTATCATAATTATCATATTCCACTTGTTCCAATGTTCCATTCCTTCTGTTTCCTTGTATTTGTGAGTTTTTATTAATGCTGTATGTGTAACGCAGCTTTCGTGTGTTTTTGGTTAGATAAGTTCACCTGCTGGAGTTTTTAAACATGAGTAAGAAAGTAAGTGGTGCTGAGTTTAGAAAGCATACTGCCAAACGACAAAATGATGAACTTAAACTACTGAAAAAAGTGCCAAGAATAGGCACGTTTTTTACATACACCCTTGCTGTCTCATCCACTTTTATTGGACATCTAGACTTCTCCTCTCATCCAGACCCAGGACAAAGAGACTGCAAAATGTGATGAAACAGCTCCTTTCAACACAGGAAAGGAATCGCAATTCCTCAATAAAACTGACAATAAAGAGACTGACTCAGACCTAAATAAACATGAGCTTTCTAACCTACAAACCAACAAGGTAGGCCTACTTTCTTATACATTTTCATTAGATCCTGCAATTTGGGATGTGAATGTAACTTATGTAACTGAAAATATCTTAAAGAATCCTCCAAAACAAAACTTGAAGTCAGAGTTTTCAGGCTATGAGCATATTTATAATGATGCCAAACATACTCTATCTGCAAAGATATTCAAAGGTACACTGTCTATTGGAGAAATTTTTAGAAGAGACTAGCTGCTGTTCTCTCAGTCAACTGGAAAGGGTTTTTGTGTTCTTTGTTGCCTGGTGTTCCAACCAGTGAACAACAAAACACATTTTACAACAGGATTCAATGATTGGAAACACAGTAATGAATTAAACAACATGAGCAGTCAGCTGATTACAGAAGTAACATGCTTACGTTCATAACTAAGCAAAAAAAGATCATGAAAGTGAAAGTTGATAGCATGCTAACAACACAGTATGAAGAAGAGGTTAAATACTGGCTAGATGCCATATCAAAAATCGTGTCTGTTGTCAGATTTCTTTCAGTTCGGGGTTTATCTATCAGATTTCTTTCAGTTCGGAGTTTACCTATCAGATTTCTTTCAGTTCATTGTATATCTTATTTTTCGGGGATCCTATCTGCTCATCATCCCCTGTATGACTGTTCTCACATTGATCAGGTGGCTTTAGTCTTGCTTTATGTCTCCCTAGTTGAGGCAGTTCCTGAAGAACATCTGTTCAAGCTTCTCCCTGGAAATTCACACTAATCTAGCTCTTTAGAAGAGGCTGTGATGAATTGTCTTTAAAAATTGGACTTAGACATTAAGTTTTGTCAGGGACAAAGCTATGACAGTGTGTCTAACATGTTGGGTCCCTATTCAGCTCCAAGCTACAATTAAAAACCACAATTCGCTAGCTGAATATGTGCCCTGTGCTGTCCACTCACTGAATCTTGTGGGATCTGCTGCTGCTGAATGTTGTACTGAGGCCGTAATGCTTTCCAGATTTGTTCAGGAGCTCTGTAATTTTTTCTCTGCATCAACCCACAGGTGGGGTATTTTAAAACAGTATTTTGAAAAAAAACCCCACAATACCCCCGTGGTAAAATCTCTATCAGAAATTCTGTGGTCTGCCAGAACAGATAGCACAAAAGCTTTAGCACAAGACTTTAAGGAAATTCAAAATGCTTTACAGGACTTGTCTGAAGATTCTTCCATGAAACCATCAACTTGGTTGGAAGGTTAAGGTCTTGATCTCAAGCTTCATAATTTTGCAACTGCTTTCCTTCCTGTCTCCTGAGGTGAAATTTTACAGAGGGTCAGTAAGTGTAGCAACAATTCACAAGAACAAACTCCCAATCTTGTAGCAGCCACAAAGCAACTTCAAACATTAGAGGGGTTTTTGAATGAAAAAAGTAATGAATTCAAAAGCTATGAAGAATCTGCTTTGATTATTTGTGGATGTGAAACACCCAAGTATACAGAGAGTAGGAAATGCAAGGTGTTCGCAGATGAAGAGCAAGAAGGTATTGAGGACATTCTAGATAAAAGAACAAAATTCAGAACTGGTATATTTCTCAAAACCATTGATTCATTAATAGCTAACTTGGCAAGGAGGAAAGACTGTGAGGTACTGACAAACTGCTTCAAAGTGTTGTCTCCTCTAGTATCACATAAGGCAGCAAACAAAGATATTATGGAAGCTGCACTGAAATTAGCACAGTGCTATCCAGGAAACATTAACAGTGTTTTTGGAACGAGTTCTCTAATTTCAAGATATAGGTTGAGCTAGAAACATTGACAATGCTACCAGAACTGTACTGTTACATAAGACATAACAACCTCCAAAATACTTTCCCTGACCTGAGCCAGTCTCCTTTATGTCACTCTGGCATACATTCGAATTTCATCCACCTAATCTCCCACATTGTCTTCTTCTGCCTCTTTTTCTGTCCCTTGGTATCCAGTCTAATATTTCAGTTGTTTGTCGGTGGTCTATTCTTCTAGCAATATGTCCATCCCATTGCCATTTCAGGGATTTTACTTTGATCATGATGCCTTCCACTCTTGTCATTTTTCTGATCCAGGGGTTCCTTTTCTTAACTTTCCTGGTTACAACAAGCATGCATCTCTCCCTGCTTCTTTTAGTAACCTGAAGCTTCTATAATTAAACTCCATGCCTTTGCTCCATATGTAAGAATTAGAAAGGTGCATTGATTAAACAGTTTTCTTTTAAGACATATTGTATACTAGTTTTTAGCCTTTCGCTTCGATCATGCTGTTTGTTAGTGTAGGTTTTGTTTAGCTAGAGAACGGAACTCAATGTTAAACTTTGTCAGCGACTCATCATGATTTTCAAGCAGATAAACCCTAGCAAAAAAATCAAGTTGTGCTGAAACATATTTGATTTTGTGTTTACTAACTGCAAGTAGTTTTCTCTTGGATGGGTGAAATGTTTGACTGTAAATACAGCATACAACTGCAAGAGTTACAGTGCCTGACTGTTCCATTACAGTTTTTTTCTGTAAATAATATGATATAAAACTACAATTATTACTGTCTAATAAATAACCTTGTTAACCGTTTAAAACCATAAAATTAACGGTCAGTTTTTTTTACAGTATTGCAACAATTAAGCCTTGCACAAACAAATTCCTTTATGCTGTATCATGTATATGGTTTTCTTTATACAGTAGTTTTTCGATTTATGCGATTGTTTTTGTCACAAAAGAAATTCTGTAAAAGTAAAGTGTTGTTTCGTTAATTTAATATTTTTGGTTTGTTTTGCAGTATGAAAAATATGGAGAGCAGGTGGTAACAGCATGCCTAAAATACAAAACTCATATCATCGACATGACAATAGAACTTATGGTAAGTATTTCAGATTTTTGTGCAAATGCTAAATATGATGCCCTTCCAGAAACAAAACTAGACTGACCATTTCAGAGTTTTACGAGCTTTACGCATACACAGAAAATACTTAGTTTTATAATTCCAGAAACATCTAGGAGAAAAACTGTCAGTAAACTAGTGGATGGATCATGCAGGAATGACTTGAAGGAGGGAAAGTATACAGATAGGTCCTTTTGAACTTCAACACTTTAGTTTTATATTTACATAACATCTAGAAGAAAAACTGTCAGTAAACTAGTGGACAAATCACACAGGAATTACTTGAAGGGAAAATATGCAGATAGAAGGTTCTTTTGAACTTCAACACTTTAGTTTTATATTTCCATAACATCTAGGAGAAAAACTGTCAGTAAACTAGTGGATGGATCATGCAGGAATGACTTGAAGAAGGGAAAATATGCAGATAGAAGGTCCTTTTGAACTTCAACACTTTACCTGCAATCTGCTCACTTACGGCACTATGGGGCAAAGGAAATAGCTCAACATAAACTTCATACGGATCATTTCCTTTGAAATGATTATTGCAATCGCCCTAATGAAATTTTTTTATGTGAAGCAAATACGAAAAAATACAAATTCTTTTATATGGAAAATGTGCATTGAGTTAGCTTTGCATTATTAGGAACACCTACCTAATAAAACATTGGTTCACTTTTCTGTGCAATCACAGCTCATAGACCCATAGGAACAGATTCCACAAGGTGTCGAACATCCTCCATGCATAACTTGACCTATATCTGCTGCAGCAGCTTTTTCAGTTCATGCTTATTCCATAGAGGAGGATTAGCAGTTCTCACATTCCATTCTAGCCCAAATGTTCAGTTGAGTTACAGTCAGTAGAGTTGGTAGCAAAGGCAATGTGGCGAATTTTTTATCAACCACTCAGTAGTTGTGCGAGCCTGATGGCAGAATGCATTGTCCTGTGGAAAGATGGCGCTGTGGTCTGGGTAAACTTACTGCAGATATGGATGGAGATGGTTGGCTAACAGGTCCCCGTAGCGTCCACCACTCAGTGTTTGTGGAATGATAACCAACGGATGTGGGGCTTGCCAGCAAAAAGCTCCCCAGACCAGAACACCACCTCCACTGGCCCGTTGAACCCCAACTGTGCTACCAGGAGATCATGCTGCATGCTGTTTATGCCATATGCAAACACGGTCATCAGCATGGTGCAGGAGGAAACAGGATTTGTCACTCCAGACGACCTTCTTCCATCTGTTGAGTGTCTATTGCTGATGTTCCTTGGCCCATTCAAGGCATTGTTTGCCGTGACTGGGCTTCATCATGGGTACTGTTGTTGTTCTTCAGCTGTGAAACCCCCAAGTGAAGCAAGGTATGGCTCATGGTGCATGTGAAAATTGGTCGAACTGCGCTGCTGCTGTACTGGTGGGTGAGCTGGGTGACTGTTGCACATCGTTGCTGAGATGCCAGTCGTGACACCTGATGCTCACTTCTAGGATCAATCGCGAGTGGCTGACCAATGTGAGCCCTTCTGTTGGAAGTCTGTGCATGGTTAATCCAGTCCTAGTACACTCTTGATACAGTAGTACAGGAGCAGCCAATAAGTGTGGCTGCTTCCAAAATACTTACACCTGCTCTCTGGGCCCCAATTATCTGGCCATGGTTGAATTGGCTTATGTCACCATGTTTTCCCATTACTGGCAAATGTACTGATTACATACTGAGTATAGGTGTGCACAATTCATTGTAGCCGCACATTACATTGATATCATGTGGCACTTTGTTATCACTTTGAATAAGTAAAATGGAGGGTGTTCCTAATGCAAAGCTAACTCAGTGTATAGAACAGTGGCGTACCCAGAAATTAATTTTGGGGGTGCATATCATCGCTGGAATATCAAAACCATGAATGCAAAATTTTGTAATTTGAATAATCACTATTTAAGAACTAAATTTGATCAAATAATCACTTTTGCAATTACATCAGACTGTTCAAGTGTTATACATAATATTTACATCAAGTTGCATCTGTATTATGCATCAGTGAATAAAGTTTTATATGATGTCAAGTCAACAATCTATATTTATGATATTTTTTCTCTTGGTGATCGCAGAATTTTTCGTTAGATTTCCTCCAGTTGCTGAAAGGCTTGTTCACCAATTGTCCCAAAGCTTGACTTTTTAATTGACCGGCATATCCCTTAGAAAACATTACACATTATTTACAGTATACTCCATCTGCAGTTTTGGAATAAGCAAGCCATGAGTATTCAAATAATGTGTATTTAAATTTCCTATTTACGTGTTCATTACCAAACGAAGAGCTTGGAAACACGTACATTGCTGTGGGAGACCAAGTATTTTAAAGAAAATCAATTTTTTCCTCGTCATGCAACTTATGATTTACAAAATTTGATGTATCATGTTTTTTACCTTGGAGTGTGGTTTTAATATTGACTGGAGTGATTGTAGAGGTATCTGAATACGATTCAAAAGCAATTGTGGAACTTTTCATCTGTGTTTCAGCTCGTTGTCGGTTCTTCTCATTCTCGAGTGGTCTCTCAATATCACTTAATGTACAACACTTTTTTGTTTGAACTTGCTTTTTAGATTACGATTCGTGACAATTGTTATTGTTAAAATGATTTCATACGGGCTGTTGTTTCCTCTTATTCATTTTTAAACATTCGTGAAATACAAATACTTGGTTTCTTGCTGTAAATTGCATTAAAATTTTCACCAAATCTTTTAATCTTAATGCACTAAGAATATGGTTTATGTTATAATCTGGACTGATCCAGGTTTCCTGACTATGTCACACTGACTGGATTGCTCGATCATCAGAAAACTAACAATAATTAAGAATAAATAAAAAAGATTGACATTAAAGCATAAAATCTTCACCAATGCTTAAAGCTAGAGTAGTCGAATGAAAAGATGAGACAACGATTGTGCTTGCATCGAGAAAACCATAAAGTAAGGATGGAGAAAACAGTGCCTAATATTTAAAACCATTCAAAAAACAAACGGCAGACCACAAGTCTAAGATGGAAATAGCCAATAGCACTTTCCTTTTCTGAGAATAGCGACAGCTTCTCCTCAATACCACGTGGGACAGATTCCTGCTATGGTATGTACTCCAGATAAAAGGCTTACCACCTCCTTCCCCACCAGCATTCATTAGCCTGACCACTACAACACCAGTTCACTCTCTTAATGGATTCTTTTATGCAAAGGAAATATGAATACCACCAGCATAGCACAGTTGGTTTAGTCGCTGCGCACTGTGTAAGAGGCGGACGTTTCTGACGGGTGTTCGAACCCTGATCCTGCTGGCCATCTAGCCTGAAGGGGCAATTTTCCAGCAGACTCTCTGTGTTTGGGGGCGTGAATGCATAGATGGTTTCCTCTGAAGTCAGTCCTGGACACACTTTGTCCTTGGACCCCCTTCCCCTAGGAGGCCTGGGTTTACCAGATGAGTATTGATGCACTGACAGTAAAACACTGAAAGACGAATAAAATCTGGTGCCCCATGGTATTAGACACCTACGGGATTATTACCTTATACCCATGGTTGTTGATGATGGTGAAAAGAATAACAAAAAAAATATTTTTTTTAAGAACGATGTCTTTTTTTTAATGCAAAGCCACTTTCTTCTTGTTCCTAACTTTGTGTGATGTTTTGCTTTTCTTTCTGGCCTATTCCTGTGTTCCTTATACATGCATATTTCAACAATGAATTTGCACAGATTGATATCAGAGCCTACAACTGATTCAGATGCATGTATGAATGAATTACCACTCACATCTCTATGTCAAAACATTTGGCTGACCGAATTTTGGAATTCTGATTTTGCCACTGTACGTGCATAGTCCAGCATTTAGATCTGTTTGATTAATTAATACAAATCAAAGCATGAAAAGAATGGAAAAAAATTATCATTCTGAAATTAAAAAAAAAATGAGAACATCTCATTTTCATTTCTTGTTAGACTGCAAATTTATCTTCATGTATTGATTTGATCTTTATTTTATGTGTTTAATGCATTGTATGAAAAAAAAAAAAAGCTTCAACCATAAGATTTCTCTTGGTCCTGTGTTTTTATTACCTTCCTTTAGAAGTGTAGCTACTTTATTTGTCCCCTTAATGCTGTGAGTGAGCAGACTGTATGCAGACAATGCAGAGTGATACATGCTAAGTTGGAAACCACTTGAAGATACAGAAGCCCACCTTTTATACTTGTGCATATTTATAAATAACGCTTGAACTGATGCACACATTTCTTATAGTGAACTATTCAAATAGCAGTAAAAATAAACAAAGATGGACTGACCTCTTCTGAACTTTACAACTCGTGCGACCAGAGAAAATCTTGAAGTAATATTCCTGTAAACCTCTGAGAGAAAAGTGTCAAGTACAGGAATGATTTGAAGAAGTGGAATTAATGCTGATAGAAGTTCTTTAAAACAGACACACACTCAGAGGCAGTGCTTGAAATGGAAATTTTGAAGTGCTGGTATGATTATATTTAGCTAAAAATCATCCAGAAAAAATACCTTCACCAGAAAATCTCCAAAACTGAAAAAGTAGAAAAAAAAATCCCTAGAAGAAAAACTCCATTGTTTGAAAATGTAATTGACAGTTGCATGGAATACTATTGCACCATAAGTCAGAAACGATGATGGTCAATTTCAGTTGGTTGATTTCTGTATCCAGTGGGCACTACTTATGCAACACCGAGGACTGGGGTTAGAATTGCTTATAATGAGGAGTCTCTACCCTGGGACCAACTGATTAACAAAACTTCTGAACCTCAGCTAATCATTAGTGATTTAGCTGGATTTGAACCCAGAACTTTAAGGTCCCAAGCCAAGAAGACAGCCCCCTCCCAATAGGGACTCTTATGAAGTAGAAAGTTGGGCAGTTAGAATCTCTGCAATCAGAATGAATATTCAGTCTTAAATTAATAGCAATCTCCCCTACCTAAAAAAAAAAAAAAAAAAAGTCCGAAGTGTGGAAAAAGTTTATATTCATTGCTGCAAAACTAAAATTTTTGTATAATCTGTTATTCCCTTCTCAATTCTTCATTCCATGAAGAAGCGCTTCAAATTGAATATATTAAATTAATGATATAATAAAAACTATAGACATCTTTAGTGTGATGATCTGGGGCTTGGGCAAGATGTGATCATACATCATGGGTAGCTTCATTTCCATCCTCTGAAGGATTGAACTCATGTGCAGAGACACAGATTATAGATGTAAACGCATACACAGTATGCGGATAGTTTCCAAATCATTAGCAGATTTTGCAGATAGGTTTTGTTTGTAGATTAAAAAAATAAAAATGACATTTACAGCAATTAAAGCACTTAAGGCTTTACTCAGATTAATATATTTAATTCTATCTTAACGTGAGAATGTACAACTATTTTTCACATCTTCCGATAGGGAGTTCTTTTGTTTTTACAGACGTTTCTGGCCCCTTGATTTTATCAAGGCCTCTTCTCAATATATAGAAACTGTAACGAAAGTTTCGTTTACACAGAAAGACTTAAAATTTTATTGCCAGTTATTAAATTAAAATCTTTTTCTTATGTATTTTATAAGTCTAATATTTTTGAATTAAGTTGTTGAAAATGCTATTTATAATTTTTGAAGGTTCATTAAGGTGGATCCACCTACACAACTAATGCGTTCCCAAGAATGAAAATTTGAACATCGATAAAAATAACTTCATATTATAGCCTAGTATACTTAATATGTTCTAAAACTTAACCATAATTATATTAAAAATCAAATACTTTTCCTTTGGTGGTGTTGAGATCAGAAAATAGATGGTGTGACCTGTACATTGATGACGTCAGTAGACAAAAAAACGGTGGATTGCTTAATTATGGTTGAATTTTAGAACATATTAAGTATACTAGGCTATAATATGAAGTTATTTTTATCGATGTTCAAATTTTCATTCTTGGGAACGCATTAATTGTGAAGAAAATGGCTACAGAAGTTTGCCCATTGAAAATACAAGGCAAAGATTTTAGGTCGATCCACCTTAATGAAACTACTTTGCTAGATGTAAAAACTTTTTTTAATTAGTCTCTTGTTTTTATCAGGTTCATAGTCCAATATTTTAAAGTTTTGGACTTAAAGTCCATTTTACACACATTTTTGCTCATTCAGTCGTAATGTACTTTTGTCCTCTCTGGAATCTGTAATGTTCTAATAATTAATTATTTATTGCTATATTAACTTTTCTTTAAATTATCTTTTTCTATTGTTATCATGATTCGCGGGTTTGCTGCAAGTTTTCTGTTTCAATGGTTGTGTACACAGATACATTTTATTTTTATACAACTCTGCTCACGTGTACACCACTCCTCTACCCTTTACAGTTCCCATGCAACTATTTCTCAAGAGCACAATGCGCATAAGGTTTCTATGTTTATGAATGACAGTTCGTTAAGTCAGAGTAGTGGTGGCCCTAGCCCTTGCAGGGCCCTGGGCGATGACTTTTCATGGGGCCCTTCGCAATTGTAATAACCCAAAACCATCGCAATAACCCCTTTTATATACATAATAAAATTACATGTTGCTTACTCTGACTGTAAACCAGTCACTCGCATTTCTTTTTCCCACACAAACAATCATCAATAATTGTCATATTGATTTATATGAAATAAGCACGATGTAATACAATACATTGTGTATTAATATGATTAGGAATTCAAAATATTACGTGTTCCAAAATGACCTGTTACTAAATAAACAAGGTAGTTGTATAATTATAAGTCTATTACTTAAAAAAGAATTCTGTGACTTTTCTTGTGGCTGAAGTCTTCAATCAAATCACTATAGTCAATCAAATCACTATAGTTCAGAGTAGATGCCACATCATTTTCTATGTACAGAAGAGTGAGAGCTGACAGCCAGTCTTGGGTCATGGTGTTCCTTAGATAAGTCTTGATGAGCTTCAGCTTAGAAAAGCTCCTCTCGGCAGATGCAACAGTAATGGGAATGGTGGCTATTATTCTGAGTGCAATGTTAATGTTCGGGTAGATTTCACACAAGCTGTTTTTGACTATGTACTTAAGAGCTGAAACTACCTCATTGCCTCCCTCACCCTCGAAGACTCGTACGGACATTTTCAGCTCCTCATATAGTTCCAGTGCTTCTATACATGATTCTTTCCTACGCTTAAAGATACTTGTAAGTCTTCACAGTTTTTCATTAGGTTTTCGTTACTCATTGTTAATAAGTCCTTAATTTGGTACGTGAAGCCAAACATTCTTTCGTGGGATTTGAGAGCTTAAAATCTCGGTGGACAGCTCATTCGCACGGCATCTACAACCACATTAAAGTAGTTAATTTTGAAGTGGTCTTGCTGTGGAATCTCAGGAGCCTCATCCTCTGCTTTATAGGAGAACATTTTCTTTTTCTGTCTCTTTCTGATGGCCTTGAACGTGATTTCAATGCCTACTTCTTCCGCAACTTCCCTTGCTGTCACCAGTATTGACAAAAAACCACTTTCACGATAGTCTTCAAGCCACTTTGTGAAAATTTTGGGGTTCTTAACTGCCACATCTAAGTGCATATTTTGACTTTGCCATATTTTGCTGATACAATGTATCTTGACAAGAATATCATACCAAATTATTAGGGAGGTTACAAATTCATAAGTGGTTATTTCCTTTCCCAATGACTGGCACTCACTGATTAGCCCACAGTCTGTGGTTTTTTCACACAGACTCACCAAAGCATCACAAATGTTGTTCAGCTGATATCTTACAGCTTTCACAGATTCAACTCTGCACTCCCACCTGATTTCTGGGAGAGGTTTCAGCAAAATGTTCACATGTGTCTTGAGAATGCCCCACCTCTTGCTGGAGCATAAGAAAATGGTGTAGTCTCTGCAAGAGGCCGAAAAACGACTGGGCTGAGTTCAAAATGAAGCGGCGTCACCCAACAAGAGGTTCCAGCCGTGGCTTTCACAAGGTACATAGAAAGCTAGGGGGTTCATGTTGAGAAGTCTTCTTCGGAAACTTCTTTTCCCCTGCGCATGTTGGCACCATTATTGTAACCTTGCCCTCTACAGTTTTCTAGTGACAAGCCTAGTTGTTCCAGTTCAGTGACGATGTAATCAGCCAACCCTTCACCAGAACTTTTCTCTACCGCTAAAAACCCCACAAAATGTTCCCCAATTTCAGCAGTGTCCTTGTTTGCGGTTTGCAGTATTATTGCATCCTTAACCTTTTAAACAGCCAAAGAACCTGAAATGAATAGTGTCCAAAATTTTCTGCACTCCTCAAACAGAAATTTTCATATAGCACCCAAAAGATATGGCAAAACAATTGCTTTCCCTCTCTGATCTCAGAAGTACCAACCACAAAAATTTCACAGGTGATGATCACTCCATTCTAGACCTCTATTATCTGCTCCATGACCCAAGGCAGGATGGGGAATGGAATGTTCCTCTGACATGGACATTATGCCACTAGACAGAAACAAGTGACTCAAAACATCTTTTCTCTCCTTTCTTAGGTTCTACACCATTGTTATTGCTCTTTTACCAAGTATTGTGCCAGAAAGGAGTAGTGTCAATCATCCCTTTTAACACCTACTTTGAATAACCTAAGGGGGAAAGCAATGCTTTTTGATGCACAGGTTCACTCGTTCTAGATATGTTCAGCCCACTTCTTAGCGAATACATTCGTACAAGCTGTTTTTATCCTGTTTTTCTGACCCCGAGTTAATTTGTTCCAGCCGGTTAAAGAGTTAAGGCATTTAAATTAGGGGCGGGGCAACCCTTGCGTCACCGTTAAATAAGTGGTGGCTCATGTAGTAAAATGTTAGTGAGGTGAAGACCCAGCCCATAACATATGTGTTATGAAAAATAACTAAAAAATAACTAAAACCAAATTTTGTAGAGAAGCGATTTGATGTATAGATATACTTATATATATATCATCATCATCATCATCATCATCATCATTGTCAACCATTATCAATCCACTGCTGGACGAAGGTCTCCCCAAGTTTCCTCCACAACGGTCTGTCTTGTGCCAGTCTCCTCCATGTCACCCCTGCATACTTTCGAATTTCATCCACCCATCTCCCATGTGGTCTTCTTCTGGGTCTTTTCCTGTCCCTTGGAATCCAATCTAAAATTTCGGCTGTCCATCGATGATCTGTCCTTCTGGCAGTATGTCCAGCCCATTGCCATTTCAGGGATTTAACTCTGATCATGATGTCTTCCACTCTTGTCATTTTTCGGATCCACGAGTTCCTCTTCTTATCTCTCCTGGTTACACCAAGCATGCACCTCTCCATGCTACTTTGAGTTGTCTGCAGCCTTTGTATGTCTCTTTTAGTTAAGGTCCACGTCTCTGCACCATACGTAAGCACTGGAAGGATGCATTGATCAAACACTTTTCTTTTAAGACATAATGGCATATTGCTCTTGAAAATTATGCTGTTTCTTCCAAAAGCTCTCCAGGCAAGTTTTGTACGCCGATTAATTTCTTCATCAATGTGACCCTCACTTGATATCTGCTGTCCAAGATAAACGTACGTGTCTGTTATCTCCAGCTTTTCTCCATCAATCGATAAATCTTCATTTCTTGTAAAAGCATTGAACATCACTTTTGTCTTCTGAAAGTTCATTTTTAATCCCACTTCTTTACTCTTGTCAGCAAGTTCCTGGATCATACTCTGCAGCTCTGATGGGCTAGTTGCAAAAATGACTACGTCATCAGCAAAACGAAGGTGGGTTAGATAATCTCCATTAATCTTTATCCCCTTGTTTTCCCAGTTCAGTGACTGAAAGACACCCTCCAATGTGGCATTAAAGAGCTTCGGAGATATGGTGTCACCTTGTCTCACTCCTTTTCCAATTTTTATGTGTGTTGTATTTTCAAACAGCCGAATCTTTGCACTTGCATTTTCATAGATGTTATTAATAATATTAATGTATGCATCTTCAATACCGCAGGATTTCAGAGCCATTGTAACTGCTGATGGTTTCACCGAATCAAAGGCTTTTTCATAATCGATAAAAGCCATGCACAATGGAAGTTCATATTCCCTCGCTCTTTCAATTAGTTCTCTCAGCACATGGATATGATCTATTGTGCTGTAGCCACTCCTGAATCCAGCTTGTCCTCTCGGTTGAGCCATGTCCAGTGTTACCTTCAAGCGGTGTGAAAGAACTTTAGTGAAGATTTTATAAACTACTGATAGGAGGCTGATAGGTCTGTAGTTTAGGAGATCCTCAATGACACCTTTCTTATGCAGCAGGATCATTGTAGCGGTGTTCCAATCCTCAGGAATCTTTCCTTCATTAAGGCATCGAGTGAAAATTTGGGCGAGTACTGTTTCGATTTCTCCACTTGCTTCTTGTATGATGTCTACAGTAATTCCATCTTCTCCTGGAGCTTTTCCCAGCTTCATGTTCTTGATTGCATGTGCAACTTCTGCTGGAAGGACTGGAGGAACTCTGGTACTGGTATCTTTCATGATGTCTGGAGTGCATGTATCATCCCTTTCATATAATTTGGAGTAGAAATCTTACACTCTTGTCAAAATTTCGCCTCTATTTCTTGTTACAGAACCATCTTCTTTTCTCAGTGCCATAATCTGTTTTCTTCCCTTACTGAGATGTCCCTTTGCTATCTTTAGGCTTTGGTTGTTTTCAATTGCTTTCCTCACTAGTTCACAGTTGAATTTTCTTACGTCTTCAGTGATACTTTTTCGTACTGTCTTGCATAGCTCTATATATTCCACTTTGGAAGTCACATCTTCTTTAGTTGTCCTCATCTCTCTTCTTTTTTGCATCAACATTTTCGTTTTTCCTGATAATTTATTTACATGCAACTTGTTCTTAGACCCAGCTAATTTTGTTGCTGTTTCCATAAGAGCTTTGGTTACTTTTCTGTTAACTTCAGAGATGTCCACTTCTTCCGATGTTAGGCCTTCTAAAGCAGAGAACCTGTTCTTCAGTTCCAACTTGAAGGTATTATGGTGTTTTTTAAGGTTGGTTATGTCAATAGATTTTGTTTGTCTTATGAGCTTGCCATGTTCAAGTTTAGTGTTGAGGTGCATCTTACATCTTACCAATCTATGGTCACTACCTGTGTTGAACTTGTTTAGCACACTGCAGTCTTCTATGACGAATTTTTTGTTACACATAATAAAATCAATTTCACTTGTCGTCCCATTTGGATGTCTCCATGTCCATTTCCTGTGTGGCTTTTTCTTGAAGAAGGAGTTCAAGATGAAAAACCCTTCTGCCTCTGCAAACTCAACGAGAGTATTTCCACGCTGGTTTCTGTTGCCGTGACCGAATTTACCTACTGAAGTTTCATTCTGTTGCCGTTGCCCTATTTTTGCATTGAAATCTCCCATAATTATTTTCAAGTGCTGCTTACCTTTATTATTTAGATGACAAATTTCCTCATAAAATTCTTCAATTTCTTCTTCAGGATGACTTGTGGTGGGTGCATAAGTTTGAATAATCTGAGCCTGGTATCTTTTCGAGAGTTGGATAACAAGCCGTGCAGCTCTGTCAGAGGAACTTTCAACTTCTACAACTTTATCCTTCAGTTTCTTGTTTATTATAAATCCAACACCACTAGTTCTGCTAGTATCTGTCCCACGATAGTAGAAGAGATGCCCACTTTTCTGTTCAATGAGATCTTCTCCTTTTCTCCTTACCTCACTTAGCCCCACGATGTCCCACTTGATCCTTTGTAGTTCCTCTTCCAATTCAAGAAGCCTTGAATCAGAAGATAGGGAGCGTCCATTGTACGTTGCCAAGGTCAGCATCAGATGGCAGCCTAGTCCGGTCCTCCGGGGATTCTTAGCACCCTCTGCCTTCATGTCGCACTGGCCGCTGCCTTGGCCAGGTACATTCCAGCTGCCGGAGACTGAGGGCCAAGATTTAAGTTGTGGAGTCATTTTGGAGGGGTTTGGCCATAACTCACCACGCTGGCCAAGCAGGTTGGTGAGTGTGGGATAGAATTTCCTCTAATCCCGATGGTATAGTTATACCGCTATTGGCGGTCGTCAGAGCCCCTTTAGTAGGAACAGGATGCACCACGAGAAGGCGGGGTTGACATTTGTCAAGGAGAGGCTGTGATGTTACGCATCACCTGACCTTACATCCCTTATATATATATATATATATATATTATTCGATTATAATTCAACAAAATCATAGGAAGACATCAATCATGGTTCAGGGAATAAAGGTAGACTTAAAACATTGGAAACAGTTTCGGAAGGAAAAATGTATATTTTATGAAAAAAAAAAGAAAAAAAGAAGAAGAATGGTTAACCCGTTTTACTTTATATCATCCTTCCTGAGCACAAACGCACATTTTGCGCTTAATTTCTTTACCTAGCAATAGTTAATGAGTGGTTATTGCATCACGCACAACACTAATCAAACGTTCACTCCTCTAAAAATTCAAAGGAAATAATTTTAATAGAACTGCTTTTCTCGAAAAATGTTTCTTAGTGCAGAATAAAAGCAACATGTCTGTTTGTGAAGGTGCATTCTTCATGTAGATCACATTTAAGTCCTGCGGGCCACAAATTAAGGCCCTGACCCATGGGTATGGTGTCTAGGAGAAATCAAGCTGGAAGCATGTTTCTATGTACAATATCTTGTCAAAACAGGTCATATAACTTAAACATGGCAGAAATCAGAACAGGTGACTGCCTGTAAAATTTGCTTCCCCCCAACAGAATGCATTCAATTTACTTTTTATTAATCAGTTCAATTCTAAAAATAATTATTTTTATTATTCCTAATAAATCAAAATTTATGACTAATAATACTAAGAAAGAAAAACTCAGCACATTTCTCACCTAACCAAAAACTACAGAAGAAACATATTCCAAAAAGTCAACATTCAAATATAGAATACAGTGCACACTTTGACGAAAAAGCTATGTAGATAATACACTTTAAAAACAGATGTCCTCTCACTGACTGAGGTGAACTGTATTGCTACTGGTTTTTCCCCATCTCCGTGCTGTCTCCTATCTGTTGTAACAGAAACAAATCAGATGATCGCCTCTGTTGGTGCTCAGCATATGCTCGTTTCAACCTCTTTGCAAAAATAGTATTTAAACTTTATAAATTTAAGGCTCATAAATTCAAGATTCATTCTCTGGTTGAAACCTTTTTTAACAAAATTTAGGAATCACAAAGATAATTTCAGAGTTTCATTTAGCATGCACAATTAAAGACATATTGTATCTTACATATGAAAAAACTTTCATCACGGGCAAAAAATTTCTGGTGAGGCGGCCCCTCACTTGCCTCATCTGGCGAGCCACCCATGCATTAAATCCCGAAACAAAATGAAAAGAATTAAAACAATATAAGTATATGTATTGAAGAGCTTTATTGCCACACCTAGAAGATGTTTGAATTTTTAATGAATTTAAGTTGATTTTGTATTTGATCAGAGCTTCATTAAATTTAATATGCTCTGTAATTTTTTTCAGTTCATAAATCGCATGATGCTAAAATACCATGAGGAAGCAAAAGCACAAGGAATTTATGTTGTTAGTGCTTGTGGCATTGGTTATTTATTCTGGGAAATGATGGTTCCTGCAATGCAGCAAGCATTTGAAGGTAGGCATTTCCTCATCTGTTTATCATTATTATATTTTATTTTCTCATCTATAGCAATGGCATCTGTAGCATGGTCCACTTGTGGGTATGGACATGAAGTCAAGTAAAGACATAGCCAATCATGGTATAAAAATTGTTGTATGATATGACATGTATTGAGAATTACTGCCTCTTGGATTTTGGGCCTTAGGTGTTGTAGACCTAAAGTATCAAGCTGAGTTAGGCAATTCTGCAAAATTATACCAGTTGCAGAGATAATTAGTGGGTGCATTTGAATTGTTAGTTTCTATATCTGCTTAATCTCTGTAGCCGGTTCCACATACTTGTTGATCTTTTTTGTATAGATATTCTGAATATTACAGTCCAACAGTACCGATATGTCAATAATGACTGCTTCCTTCTACCTTTTGTCATATAGCATTATGTCTGGATGACTGAAAGAAATAGTTACATCCGTTTTAAACTCACAGTCCCAGTATAATTTGTATTGTTTATTATCTAGTTGCTCAGTGGGTTGATATTTATTGAATGATACTTCTGACACTGATAGTTCTGTATCGTGTGATACTTGTTAATGTATCATTTTAGCAAAATTTATTATGTCACTGCATGTAATCAACATTTGCTAGCATGGGGCATCTTCTGCAGATGTGTTCACTGATCTTCCTGCACATACCACATTTTCTACATTTCTCATTTTGCAGGTCCTGCTTCAAAATGTATTTTCTATAATTTTTGGTTGCAACCACTTTTTGTCTTGAACAGTCATCATAAATCCAATAGTTTCTTCATATAATTTTTCTCACTTCAGCCACTGGTTTAAGGTTTTCTTGTCAACTTCTGGCCTGTCTTAACTAGTTTGGATGAATTTCATGAAGTTACTTTTGCTTCCATTTTGAATCTGGTCTTCCACAGATCACTCCTCTATTTTAGCATAGTAGAATGCTCTCTTTATCTGCATCACATATGACATCAAACACATTATTTTTTTTGCTTTTGGAGTGAAAATATTTCTATAGTGAACAAATTTGTGCATCATGAATGCGTTTTGTATCGAGAATATCTAATCATTCTTCCTCTTGTGGGAGCATGATGTGCTCTATGGCTGCCTTTGGATGTCTCTTTCAGTGTTTGCTCATACTTCATCTTATAGTTCTGTTAATTTCCTCAAGATATGTTTTTGACCATTTCATGATACCAAAAGAATGTCAAACCAGGACCACAAAGGCATTAACTACTTTCACCTTTTTAACTGTGTTCAGGTATGGCTTCAGGATCATTTTAAGTCAATGCTATAATTCATCTTTTAAATTATTCTTAATTTCACTGCATTTGATGCCATGTACCTATAAAAATCCCAGGTACTTGCATCCACTTTCTGCATTAAAATCTTCAATTATTGCATCTTTGTCTATAGAGAAACCTTAAGATTTATTTATTTTTTGACTGGGGGTTTAATGACCACTCGGAGCAACTCGACGGGCTATAAGCAGTCGCCTATCCCTAATTTAGGGCCACTTTCTCCGGGGACAGGAGAGAGCTAGTGCCATAAGACAAAAACAGCATCCATGCCTCACTGGGGTCCAAATGCATACTCATCTTAGATGAATGGTCAGAAGCCAGCGCTTAGCTGCACCACCGGGGCAGCCCTCCAGATTTAACCCAAACTCCTTTTCCCATATGCACCACCTTTTGTCCAAGCCAAAGAAGTCCATATGAATTGATCTACTAAATGTGGCAGTAATCTGTAGAAGCTTATTCAGTTGTATTTTAGAATTTCTGTGTAACTTGATATCATCCATGTATAATAAATGATTTTATTATTATTATACCTTTATTTGAAATATACGAAACACAGCCTATGACAAACAAAAGTAAACAACAAAATTATCATTGACACTGGTGTTGTTGAGCTGATACAAGTTTTCACCGGAGACCTAGGATCCAAGTTTTTCATTTCTTTTGTTCCAGTAGCACTGCAGCAGCTTGCCCTGGTTCCTCAGCAGGATTTATTATTATTATTATTATTGTTGTTATTATTTTCATCTGACATCTCACTTGGATCAGCTACATTTCCCCGTATTAAACGAATTACCTGTTACCAGCATCAGGTAAGAAGCATGACAATGAATTCTTGGGTGTGGTGAGTCAAAATTTAAAGCCTGCAATAATGGAAGCAATTCAAGGTACACCTTTTACCTAAATTGTGTTGTCACTAGATCCAAAAAATTGCAGAACAACACAACAGCACAAACTGATTCTCCCATAGAAATATTCCAAACTCTGTGGCTCACCTACATTTACCTTAAAAAAAAAACAATGATTTATCAGTACGGGTTGTAGATTGGTCAAAATCAAATGGTGGCTCATGGATTTAAATAATGGGTAGACTTGAAAAAATGTGCCAGTTCAAGGAGGAGATACCAATATGATTATGCAGTAGGTGACCAAATAAATATAAAAAATAATTGGGTGGGGAAATTGTAACTTGGCCTGTGCACATTTCAAACTTTAGAATGATATTTATTGTGATTTAGTTAAAAGTCAGGTATTCAAGAGACTCATGATTTTTTTTTTTTTTTTTGTCAAAACCAAATTTTTTTGTAGAAAAATAATTATCTGTACAACACGCTGTTTTGAGTGTGGTTTCATGCCACATTCAATCATGAATGGATTTTTAAAATTCTTTCACCATTAAATTGTTAAAATTTGTGCATGACTGAGTTCATTTTACAATGCATATTTTGCAGTTCTCTTTCATCCAGGATCTGACATAATTTTTTTCACGATAGAATTTATAAGAGTTTTCTCTCTGCACACGCATGTTTTTATAGTGAACCACACAAGACCAAAATCCCTGCCTGGTGTGGTCATTCCAAGCTGCCCCTGTAAATCGCAGTAAAGACCTAGAACAAAATGGACTGATAGTGTGAAATTTGCCATTATACACAGTTCAACAATTAAGTAATGAAACTGAATTTTTATAAAAACTGGAAAAGCAGGAAAATTTACGTGAATGTATCTTATTTGTCCTGCATTAATACAAGAAGGGCCACAGCCAGCCAGTGAAAGGAAGGACTTGCAGAGGTCATCTTTTGGTATGGAGTGAAGAGCTGATATCACAGTTCTTTGTATGTCTTCAGTGTCTTAAATTTTTTTCCCCTTTTAAAAGCAACTTTAATTTAGGGAATAGAAAGTAGTCACACAGTGACAAATCTGGAGAACAGGGAGGATGGTTGAGTACACACACTTGTTTTCATGCCAGAAATTGCTGTACACTGACTGCTATGTGTGCAGGTGCTTTATCACGAAGGAAAGAACTGTTGCCCGTTTTTGTACTTGGGACTGACACAGTGTAAATAATCACCTGTGCAATCCTCTTCCACAATCATTCCAAAATGGATGTGCAAGCATTGCAAGTGACAGTTGCACCTTTAGGAATGGACTCGTGATGCAGAATTCCCTTGCTGTATTAAAGGCCTGACACGACAATCCGCTTCGACAATCATTCCAAAATGGATGTGTAAGCATTGCCAGTGACAGTTGTACCTTCAGGAATGAACTCGTGATGCAGAATTCCCTTGCTGTAGTAAAGGCCTGACATGAACAATCCTCTTCCACAACCATTCCAAAATGGATGTGTAAGCATTTCCAGTGTCAGTTGTACCTCCAGGAATGAACTCGTGATGCAGAATTCCCTTGTTGTAGTAAAGGCCTGACATGAACAATCCTCTTCCACAACCATTCCAAACTGGATGTGTAAGCATTGCCAGTGACAGTTGTACCTTCAGGAATGAACTCATGGTGCAGAATTTCCATGCTGTTGTAAAAGCACACAAGCATTTTCTTGATTTTGGACTTCTGTAACCTGATCTTCTTTCCTTGGCTTTTTGTCGGCGACTTGCTCTGAGCACTCTGATGCTTCATTTTAGGATCAAAACAAAAACACCATGTCACGTCACATGGCATAATGCTTGGTAGAAAATTCTGCATTGTCTCTGCGGTCTCCAGGATGTCTTTTGTATACTCCACTAGTGTAAGTCTGTAGTCATTTGGCAAAGCATTCTGAATAAAACGGGTATAAACCCCCCCCCAAATCTTGCACTAAAATTTGACAAACTGTCTCCTTGTTAACACAGAGCTCACATTTCAGCATCCTCAAGGTCACACAAACATCACTTTCTATCCTTTCACGAACTTTCTCAATGAGTTCAGATGTGCACACTGAAATCGGACATCCAGGCCTTTCATCATTTTCCAGATCTTCTCGCCCATCCTTGAAATGTGAAAACCATCGGAATATTTGTGCACAGGATATGCAATTAGCTCCATGCACATCACGCAACAATCCAACCGTCTCAGATGCAGTTTTACCGATTTTCAAACAGTACCAGATATTTGCTCTCTGCTCCATGACAAAGCAGTGACAATGTTCTACCACTGAATGATGCCATGCACAGTGTAAACAATCGCCTGTGCAATTCTCACACAAACGCTGTTGCCACCTTATAGCTGATTAATGACTTATAAAAAAACCATGCCTTCATAGTGAGAAGGATTGGCAGTGAAACACGTAACCAGGGCCGGCCCTAGGCGTGGGCGACATGGGCGCAAGCCCACGTTAACGGTCATATGGAGGGCAGCTGGCCAGTAGGCTGCCCTTATTTTACTTTAGATTTTTCATATAAATATGTTTATTATGTTTATATGATAATGATCTGAAATATACTGTTTCATAAAATACATATTACTTGCCCTTTTTTCTTTGTGAATTTATCGTGTTTGTTTCATCCGTACATTATTACATAAAAGTGAATTCCTAATTGCAATATTTTATAGCAGTTCTCATTCTCTGCCGTTCTTCTAAGCCAGTATATTTAGCCTTTCTATTTTTGAAGTCTGTATCTTTGTGTTTCTTTCTGGACCTGAGAGAACTGTGACAAACATGAGATAAAGGCAGATAGCAATGAGAGCACATGTCCGCATAGCTCAGTTGGGAGAGCCACTTACTCCAGAGTGAGGGGGACCCGGATTAATGCACGGCATGGGCAAAACTGTGTTTTCACATTGACGCCCGAACTTCAACGATGACCTGGCCGATAGGTTTCTCGCAAAGGTGTGACGTTTTTCCACACCGAGAGACATCGAAAATGAGAATCCCTTCTTCAGTGCTTCGAAAAAATAAATGTGTATGATGTTACGTTCCACAGACCAAATTGTCTGGGATTTCTCAAATGCACGTTCTTCAGCGGATGACTGTCTACAGCAACACATGCTCCCGGCTGACCCGTGGGCCATGTCCCCGGCTCTCTTTCGGGGAAGGGGAGATGTGACGTGCCTGCCTCTCAAGAAGCACATGAGATAATGGCAGATAACAATGAGAGCACATGTTCGCATAGCTCAGTTGGGAGAGCGACTTACTCCGAAGTGAAAGGACCCAGGTTCGATGCCTGATGTGGACAAAGATGATGGAGAAATTTATTTCGTCATACAACATTACTCGTCTTGAGGCTACAGTCATGAAAATGACTCCAAAGTATATACGAGTGTCACCCACTTCTTGACCAATCCCTTGTTTTGCAAAGCAAGAGGCCAGGAGCAGGAGGGAAACAACTCTAGGCGCTCTCCCCGTTACCCTACCACTATAGCACAGTATCATTTTCAAAGTGACCGCATCCGCAATTTAAACTAATTACACCATAAAAGGGAGGATGGTATGACCACTCTGATGGGAATATTTGTTTTCAGAGTAAATATTTGTCTTTCTAGGACCGAGTAGAAAATCAGCATGTTTGGTTGGTACAACATGTGATTTAGCAATTTTCATTTTACCCATATGAGGTGAAGAGACTGAACGCAGGAAAAATATCTAATTATTTAGAGGAAAAAAAGAAAATTGGGATTTCAGTGGGGAAGGAAATACGTTTTTTTTTTTTTTTTTTTTCATTTTCGAAGGATTTCGAATTACTTGTTTTAACCTAATTGCTAATGAAATCCAGATTGCTGATATAATAAAAAGAGAAACTAAATAAAAATGCCTACACTACAAAATTCAGGTAACTCCTCAATCCCTGTTTTTCTTTAGATACGTTCATACATACAGTACTGTCTTAATGGGTTGGTCATGAGCCGCACATTAATCAAGGGACTCCAACTTAATGTTTTAATCAAAAGGAAAAAAGAAATTTCCTGAGAACTTTAAAGTGTAAAATCAGTATTTGGGCATTTTCCATGCAAGTCAGTTAGCCCCCTCCCCCCCACTGTATGAAGGAAACTGAAACATGAAACACACCCCGTCGTCATTTCTGATATACATTCCACAGTCTGTTTTCAATATTTCATTTTTCAGTTGCCTGTTCTGAAAGTTTTTGGAAGTATTTTTTCCTGATGTGTATTCTTACAGGATTCTCCCTCTAAATACACTATCTACCAACAAGTAATTGGACACCTGTGATAGCAAAGGAAAAGGAAGTTTATTCACCTTCAATAGTTGGTGGAGCCTCCATGAGCGGCGATTACAGCTGCAACCCTCCGGGGCATACTCTCAACGAGGTGTTGTGCGATGGCTAGCGGTATTTTCTTCCACTCTGCTTGGAGAAGACAGGTCAGTTCCTTCACCGATTTCGGACGGTGGGGCACCCCTTAAGTCGACGCTCCAACTCGTCCCAGAGGTGCTCGATGGGGTTAAGGTCCGGGCTCTGCCAGGCCAGTCCACTCGATTAACCCCATTGTCACCATACCAAGCCAGGGTGGACCTCGCAACATGACAGGTGGCATTGTCATCCTGAAAGTAACATGGGTCCACCCCGTGAAACTGCCACAATGTAGGAAGCGCATGGTCATCCAAAATGGTGCAGTAGGTCTCGGCGTTGAGTCTACCAGGAATTGCAACCAAGGGTCTCGTGCCATACCAGGAGAAACACCCCCATAGCATAATTCCACCGCCGCCGAACTTCACAGTTGGCACAATACATTCCGGCAGGAGGCGTTCTTCAGGCAGACGCCAAACCCAGACCCTGCCATCCGAATGGTAGAGAGTGAACCTTGATTCATCGCTCCAGAGAACCTGTTTCCACTGTTCAACGGTCCACTGTCGACGTTCTTTGCACCACGTTAGCAGAGCAGCGCTGTTGGACTTGGTGATCAAAGGCTTGTGGGCGGCAGCACGTCCATGATAACCGAGCAGATGGGCTTCCTTACAGATGGTATTCATCAAAAGAACACTCCCGGATGCCTGTTGGAATTCCTCACTGATGTGGCTCATCGATTTGGTGTGGTTCTTCCAAATTTCTCTGGCCAGCACCCGTCGGTCTCTAACTCCCAGTTTTGTGGGTCTGCCGGGTCGGGGCACATTCCGACAATCACCTCTCATCTTCCACTTGCCAATCACGTAGGCCACTGTCAATTTTGGGTACTTCAACTCGCTGGATATGTCACGTATGGATCGGCCATTTCTGTGATACCCAACGATTACACCTTTCTCGAAATCAGAGAGCTCCGAACTGCGTGGCATCTTGCATGCGACTGGTTGCGTTGTTGTTTCCCACACGATATTTAACGGCGGCTGCCGTGACGTGTATCAGGACCGCAGATATCGTCGGTTGCAGGTGTGTTCAACTACTTGTTGGTAGATAGTGTATAAACTGGCAATTTGTGCAGGTTTTCATTGAATTTTTGGAAGATAATTCCATAAATGCTATCACTATGTGGACTGCGTGCCTCAAGAAAAGTGTGTAGGGAAGTGGGGGATATGTGTGTTACAAAACACCTTAATTTCATTTAAAGGCGGCCAGACATCCACCCTGCCCACACATGAGCAATATCACGGGCCGGCCCTGCACGTAACACACAAAGAAATACTTGTTTACTGCCTGAACCTTCCACCACTTATCAGTTTTTTGGCACTTTGCCCTTTAGCCTGTCCTTCACTCATAAAGTTTGCTCTATTTTCAAATCTTTTGGCTACAGGATTGCAGTTAAACCAACTCCACATCTTCTTAATCTCATTTTTAAAGGCAGAGATCCAATAAACTCCTATTTTTCAACATATTCCCCATTGATGTTAAGGCATTTGTTATATCGTGGCACAAGTATCTGGATACCCTCCATATAGAAGTCTGTTACTTGAGTTTTGAGCTACCACTCAACCATCATCTTCAGGTCATTGTCTTCATCGAACCACTGACTGTCAAGAAATCGTTTCAAGTGGAGAAACAAATGATAGTCATCATCATCATCATTGTCAACCATTATCAATCCACTGCTGGACGAAGGTCTCCCCAAGTTTCCTCCACAACGGTCTGTCTTGTGCCAAATCTGGGCTGTAGGGAGGGTGGCTCCCACCCAAATTTGTGACCAGTTTTTGCATCACATTCGTGGCATGAGTACTTGCTTTGTCATGGAGAAGAACAACTCTCTTTCTCAGCATGCCATGCTGTCTGTTTTGAATTGCATGACACAACTTTCTCAGTTGTCTCGCAATACACAGCATGTTTACTGTCGTGCCTTTAGGCAAGAATTCCACCAACAAAATTCCTTTACTGTTCCAAAAGACAATGAACATGACCTCCTTCATTGGCATCATCTGTTTGAATTTCTGATCATAGGTGAGCCCATGTGTTTCCATTGCAGGGACTGCTGTTTCAATTCAGGTGTGATGTAAGAGGCCTAAGTCTCATCTGTCACTGTGTGGCTTTAAAAATCATCACTTTCCTCTGCGTACCACCCCGAAAATTCCAAAGCAGATCCCATGCACTTCATTTTGTGCACTTCTGTCAACATCTTTGGCTCCCGTCATGCCCACACTTCGTGGTATACTGAAGCTTTTCTGTGATGATTTCATGCAGTAATGATTTTGAAACCAGGGAAATGTTCTGAAAGATCAAATATTGTGAAGCATTGGTTCTCTCTACTGTTTTCATTCACTCTCTCCACCTGTAGTGGAAATGGAAATTATTCACTGCCTGAACCCAAAGTATAAGTGAATGCCATAAATATTTAATATGCACAAACCCATTTGCAGTAGATCATCATCATCAGCATCATTGTCAACCATTATCAATCCACTGCTGGACGAAGGTCTCCCCAAGTTTCCTCCACAACGGTATGTCTTGTGCCAGTCTCCTCCATGTCACTCCTGCATACTTTCGAATTTCATCCACCCATCTTCCATGTGGTCTTCTTCTGGGTCTTTTCCTGTCCCTTGGAATCCAATCTAAAATTTCGGCTGTCCATCAATGGTCTGTCCTTCTGGCAGTATGTCCAGCCCATTGCCATTTCAGGGATTTAACTCTGATCATGATGTCTTCCACTCTTGTCATTTTTCTGATCCATGAGTTCCTCTTCTTATCTCTCCTGGTTACACCAAGCATGTACCTCTCCATGCTGCTTTGAGTTGTCTGCAGCCTTTGTATGTCTCTTTTAGTTAAAGTCCACGTCTCTGCACCATACGTAAGCACTGGAAGGATGCATTGATCAAACACTTTTCTTTTAAGACATAATGGCATATTGCTCTTGAAAATTATGCTGTTTCTTCCAAAAGCTCTCCAGGCAAGTTTTGTACGCAGATTAATTTCATCAATGTGACCCTCACTTGATATCTGCTGTCCAAGATAAACATACATGTCTGTTATCTCCAGCTTTTCTCCATCAATCGATAAATCTTCATTTCTTGTAAAAGCATTGAACATCACTTTTGTCTTCTGAAATTTCATTTTTAATCCCACTTCTTTACTCTTGTCAGCAAGTTCCTGGATCATACTCTGCAGCTCTGATGGGGTAGTTGCAAAAATGACTACGTCATCAGCAAAATGAAGGTGGGTTAGATAATCTCCATTAATCTTTATCCTTTTGTTTTCCCAGTTCAGTGATTGAAAGACATTTTCCAATGTGGCATTAAAGAGCTTTGGAGAAAAGGTGTCACCTTGTCTCACTCCCTTTCCAATTTTTATGTGTGTTGTATTTTCAAACAGCCGAATCTTTGCACTTGCATTTTCATAGATGTTATTAATAATATTAATGTACGCATCTTCAATACCGCAGGATTTCAGAGCCATTGTAACTGCTGATGGTTTCACTGAATCAAAGGCTTTTTCATAATTGATAAAAGCCATGCACAATGGAAGTTCATATTCCCTCGCTCTTTCAGTTAGTTCTCTCAGTATGTGGATATGATCTATTGTGCTGTAGCCACTCCTGAATCCAGCTTGTTCTCTCAGTTGAGCCATGTCCAGTGTCACCTTCAAGCGTTGTTTCTTTTAGTGAAGATTTTATAAACCACTGATAGGAGGCTGATAGGTCAGTAGTTCCTGAGATCCTCAATGTCACCTTTTTTATGTAGCAGGATCATTGTAGCATTGTTCCAATCCTCAGGAATCTTCCCTTCATTAAGGCATCGAGTGAAAATTTGGGCGAGTACTGTTTCGATTTCTCCACTTGCTTCTTGCATGATGTCTACAGTAATTCCATCTTCTCCTGGAGCTTTTCCCCGCTTCATGTTCTTGACTGCATGTGCAACTTCTGCTGGGAGGACTGGAAGAACTCTGGTACTGGTACCTTTCATGATGTCTGGAGTACATGTATTATCTCTTTCATATAATTTGGAGTAGAAATCTTTCACTCTTGTCAAAATTTCGCCTCTATTTCTTGTTACAGAACCATCTTCTTTTCTCAGTGCCATAATCTGTTTTCTTCCCTTACTGAGATGTCCCTTTGCTATCTTTAGGCTTTGGTTGTTTTCAATTGCTTTCCTTACTAGTTCACAGTTGAATTTCCTTACGTCTTCAGTGATACTTTTTCGTACTGTCTTGCATAGCTCTATATATTCTACTTTGGAAGTCACATCTTCTTTAGTTGTCCTCATCTCTCTTCTTTTTTGCATCAACATTTTGGTTTTTCCTGATAATTTGTTCACATGCAACTTGTTCTTAGACCCAGCTAATTTTGTTGTTGTTTCCATAAGAGCTTTGGTTACTTTTCTGTTGACTTCAGAAATATCCACTTCCGATGTTAGGCCTTCTAAAGCAGAGAATCGTAGTAGATATAAAACAATATAAGGCAATTTCATTATTAAACTTTAAAATGAAATGCTCACTTTTAGCTGAAGTCACAACTGTTTTCTTTGTTCTGAGATGAACAATTCATACTAGGTGGCATCATTAATTGAAATGTATAATGCATTCTAAAATGTTTTATTCAATTAAATGCTCCCTCTCCTTTTGGTGACAGAACGTGGGGTTTTGCTCCCAGAATGGAGTTCCACTGTGTTCCGGCCCATTTCCACCACTGCTCTCCACCAAATTTTCTATGACCAAAGAAGGCCTACCACTACACAATTTTTCATGAACGTTCTGTCATCCTCCATTAAACATTTGAACCCACTTCTACACCTTTCCTGCACTCATTGCGTTTTGTCTGTAAATTTCACAAATGTGTTGATAAATCTCACTTGATCTGACATTTCTTGCATCCAGAAACCTTATCACAGACCAGACTTCACAGTCGATGGGCAGTTCTATTAACTTAAACATTATTAATGCACAGAACAAACCTTGATCATAAGCACAGACTCACAAAATGGCGTCAGGGCATGGCTAATGGATGAGGCAACACAACTGCGCATGCACGAATCTGAGGCGAATACTTGTGTGGGAGTGATGCGTGAATGATACTTACTTTCAGGATGGCCCTTGTATTTTCATGAAAGAATTTATGAGGTGTTTTCTTATAGGTACCTGTGTTATTATAGTGGACCACAAGACTAAACTTCATGGCCTGGTTTTGTTATCCTATCACCCTCCCCCCGGCCCCCTTGGGCACACAGGACATAGAATTATGAGTATGGAACTACCTCAGTCCAGAGCAATGTCTAAGATGAGATAAAGATACTATGTGAGCAATGAGACATGAAGAAGAATTTAAAAAGTAGGGTATCTCAAAGAAGATCTGAGTGGAGTAGGAACATCATCAACAGCAACCTCTTAACCATGGAGAGTAGGCATACTGAGAAAAAATATCAATGATAAGGGTTTTGTCCATTACTTGTCTCCTTTTATGCCAACCCAGCAATCACCCACTTTTATAAATTCATTATCCATAAAATTTTCCAGTTTCTAACAAATGAATATTAATTTACTAGAATCTACAGTCTCACCAATTCCCAAAACTTCTGTATTTTAAAAATCTGTAATAAAGCCTCTAAACCTGTGTCACAAAACAAGCTTTATCTGCATAGCTTTTGGAATAGCAAATCAGAGTAGTGTCATCAGCACCCAGGGCGCACCTACAGCAAGGGGAATCAAATGGCTCCAGACCTGCCTCTCCCTCCTCTTAAGACAATAATGATGTCCCTAAGGTTTGTAGGTGTGTGTTATGAAGCATTTATGAAATGAGAAAAAAATATCTGAATTTTGGATTTTGGACTCTAGATCAAGTTCATTTGATTATTGCACTTCTTTACGATCATGACAAAAAACACCATCTGAAATGGTTCTCTAGATGTTAATCAAAACACACGGATAGACAGACAAACATATGAACGAATAGATAAAGTGAGAGTTATATTAGGCCTCTAAAGGCTATCCGGAAATTTCATGTCAATGTGACAGCGCTCATGACCTCAAGGCTGCACATTTAGGTGGAAAATCCATTCCTGAGTTTATTTATTTATTTAATCATTTCTTTCTTTATTTATTTATTCATTTTTATTAATTCGGGTAATTTTTGAGGAAAGGGTACGTTTTATTTACTTTTTATTTTATTTTGCCATTAGCCCCACTTTCGGGTGATTCTTCTTCTTTTTTTTTTTCCCTCCCCCTCTCCCACGGGCAGTTGAGAAGCGCCAGTGTGATCCCACAAGGCGTCGCATAGTGTAAGGAGATAACACTGGCGACAACCATTGGCGAGCAGACTTTGTAGTGTATGTTTTATGGGGCAATAGAAGTGTCCTCCTTGTCTAGCATCCACAATGCATGTTGGGTAGACAGCAGGCGTTTTGGAACTGAAACTAACAGTTTTATTGGGTTAGGATTTATGGCCCGGTGGTTATATCATGCGGCTAACGTAACTTGAAGAGCTGTTCTCAGAATTTTTGCGGGAGTGGGTAGAAATTTTGACCCCCTAACAAATGGATGAACCAAATGTTAATTCTATGACCAGTTGGATTTAATGTGGGTCTTCTTGGGGGTTGTCAAACATTTTCCAAGGGAAGAGAACTGGGTGACTTTTACTTTTTTCACGGCCTGCATCACTTTCACTTTTTTATTCCTTGGGACTTGTCACTTGGTTTATTTTGCCGTGAATGTTGGTGACTTTCCTTCATGACTGTCACCTAGGAGCTGATATGTAAAGCTTTGCTTTGCCTGCATTTCGTTTTATTCGTGTGTGGCTCAAATCTTGGTCATCGCCATGATTTCTCAGAGACTGGCTACCTATAGTCACTGCAAAATATCATGCCAAGACTGAAGCTACCGTAAACTGCATACAATTTTCCAAGCTGCGGATGGAGGATCTCAACCGAGGTTCATAAGGAAAGGGACCCTGCTAAGGACGATGAGGGCCCACAACAATTATGACGGACCGGATCACCCAGCGCAGGCCAGTAAATACCCTTGGTGGAAGAACAGCGATAGTAGTTCAGAGTTGAAGAAATATTTTTCTCATAATACGTGGTAAATACGTCATGATAATTAATACGCTTGAACGTAAATCGGGAGATGCGGATTCGATTCCCGCTCCACGGAGCCAAAATTTTCAAGTTTTCTGATGTAATTTAATTCATGTGAAAAATAGTAATTACAGTCAATTCGGCAATGTCCGATTGCTGTGTTAATTATCATGACGTATTTACCACGTATTATGAGAAAAATATTTCTTCAACTCTGAATACTTAAACAACTGGAGATTTTCTTAACAACACTAGATGGCAGCAGAATCTGCATGAATCTGAATGCGGTCCGATGCTCTTAACACACAGAAACTTGTGAATTCGCCGTCGTGGGTGGTGCAACGGTTAGCGCGCTCGAACGTAAATCGGGAGATGCAGGTTCGATTCCCGCTCCACGACGGCGAAACTTTCAAGTTTTCTGATGTAATTTAATTCACGTGTGAAACAGTAATTACAGTCAATTCGGCGATGTCCGATTGCTGTGTTAATTATCATAGCGATTGTAGTGTTTTACGGACGATAAGTGATGACAAGAAAACTGGATTTTCATGTGGTTCCATTTCTCCCGTGTGGTATGGGAGTAGCAGCGCGACCTCTAGAAACATTGGGAATTTAAGGTAGGAAATCCATCCTATTCTTTCTTTTGGTGTCCCCTCATAATATGTGTTTATTGATCAGCATAATCTAAGGTCTTCCGCTAGAATTAATAATGTTTTGTTTTATATGCGAGTAGTCAATGAGCACAAGTTCCTGTCAGAAAATTGGTATCATTTTTCTAGTATCGTGTGTTATTTAAGCGTAGTGTTTATGAATATACATGATTAAAAGGTGACTGCAAGTTTAACACCTACTTAGAACAACTTACATACTTGAAGTAATGAGCACAGGGTCCTAAACTATTGTGTGTGTGTATCTTTGTTATTATGCCGAAACATAACTAATAAATTGTTTTCTATGTTAATTTGCCTACGTACTATCATGAGTGTATCTTTAGTTGCAAATTGTGTGCTTAACCCTGGATTTTTGGGGATAATATATATTTTACGGCAGGGACTCAGAAATTCTTTCACTTATGCTTTTTTAAAATTCTAGACGATTACAAAAACATTGCGGCACACAGCAGACCCTTTGACTCCCAAAGGAAAATATGCTGTGTGAATCACAATGCACCGTCAGTGGATCCTGAAGCTGCATCAGCCCTAAATCAGGGAATCGCAGAATCACAATCCACTCAACACCCCCTTGGTTCCCAATATTACACCGGGTGAACCCAAATCGGAACCCGTCTGATAATATCAAACTACTCCTGAGATATTCATCTAAAATGTAAGACAGACGTACAAAGTGTAAACATGATGTGATAGTTGGTCTTGGTTCTTAAAAGCCATCCCAAAAACTTAAAATCTATCTTAAATGGTTATGCAAAACCAAATTATTTATCAAAAACAAGCATATGTATGGACAAACTAGCAGACATATGAAAAAGTGCTAACGTGGTGCCTGGTGTGACATTTGCTACCTGACCTTTAAAGTCATCCTGGAAATTTTAAATTTCTATCTCAAATGGTCTTGCCACCCCAGATCCACTGTGATCTAAGCATTGAGATAGGACTAGGTTCGAATCCTAGTGAAGTATGCATGTTGTGTTTGTCTTACGGCATTGGCTTTCACCCATTCTTGGAACTAGTGATCCTAAATATGGGATGGCTGACTACTTATAGCCCACTGAGTTGCTCATGTTTGTCATTAACCCCCCTCTGAAAAAAAAAATGGCCTCAAATCAGAGCCAGATTTAGACATTCTGAAGCCCTAAGCACAATTTGAAATAGAGGCCCATTTTATTAGCATTATGAAATTGGCTGGAATGCATGTCTGAGTGTAATAAAATAAACATCTTAGTAGTATGGTCGCAATTTTAAACTACTTTATTTCGTGCTTTCATTTTGGAAAACAAGGCGATTATGTTATCATAACTGAGAGAATTTGTTGAATCTGATTCTACAAACATCATAGATAGATGAGACAACTTTCCTTGCCCTAATAAATTTCTTAAGCAATTTTTTTACCCTTTTCAAAACTGAAAAGGACCTTTTGCCACTGGCATTCTTTCCTGGTATTGTCAAAAAATTTTTCAATATTGTTTTGACATTTGGAAATGTTAATTGTAGTCCATTGTTAAAGCATTGATGCATATCTGTGGGATTCCTGAAACCTTCTTCCTTAATAAATTTTAAAAACTGAGAAATTTCTTCCTGAAACTGGTTTATATCAATGTCCTCTTTGTATGTCTTCATCAGTTTTAAAGCAGATACCTGCATTTCGTCATTTGTCATCTAAATGTTGAAAATGAACAAAAGACATTGCTAATAAGTCTTCATAGATGTCTACTGTACACTGAATGTCAAAGGTTAACGTGTTACATATAATGTAAATGGTTTCTGTGATGAAATGTTCTCTGCCTCGTAGAACAACTTCGTTTTCTTTAGTCTCATCAAAAAACATTTTCCTTTTTTCTTCGGTTGACATTTTCCATCTTTAAATTTATGGTTGTCTATCCAAGTTTTAGAGTCGGCTTCTTTGGATTGAAAATTGTTTCTCAAACTTATGATGAATGCTTTTAATGATTTTAGCAAATTCACAGCTTTCAAAAGATTCATTTTAGGATCCTGCAAATATTTGCTCATTGCATTTAATCTTTGCAACACTGTATTCCACAATATGTTTCACAGAACTATTTCATACTCCTGGAATTGTTTTAGTAGCCCTTTTGCACCTAATCAACATTCTGGTTTTTCCTTTTCGTATGATTCAATTTCTGTCAACAGATTTTGTATGTTCACAAAACTGTTCTTTGTTGCCAATGTAGCATCAGTTCTAGCTGACCACCTTGTGTCACTTTACTTTTTCAATGATAAGGAGTCAGATGTCTAACAAGCATCTAGAGTCGTATTGACTTTGAAAAGAAGATATACAAGGTGTTCACAAAGTAGAAGTATCTCACTGCATTTGGGCTGGCATTGGCTGCCAAACATTCAATTAAGTTCAGTGAATGACTTGCACAAGGAATGTAAAATGCAGTGGGACTATGGCTTTTTATTCTGCTCTGTAGCCCTGTATATTTTCCTGACAAATTTGCTGCATTGACGTACGCTTGTTCCCTACACTTTTTCGTATCAAAAGATGAATTGTCTAATTGCTTTAGTACAATTTCTTCCAAGTATACAGCCTTATGCTTGTTGATTGCAACAAATCCAAGAAATCCTTATTTGATTTCTTCATTTTTCATGGCATTCCTTGATATAACAACAAGCTAATCCACATGCAATATGTCCAGTGTCAAATCTATTACAATTGGAAAGTATGTGGAATCTTTCACTTCTTCAGCAATTTGATGGCTCAATTTGTCTCCCAGTAAGTGAATGAACTCATCATAGGTATGATGTGACAAATAGTTAGTTCTTCCTTGCCCACAGTTTCCGTGTATTTGTAAATAATGCCTCAAAAAGCCATCAAATTCACTCAAATATTCGAAGCACAGGTTAAGAAGTTTCTTTTTCTTTCAGACTGAATATTATTGCTGCTTCCCCTAAATGCCAATTCTAATTTACTTAATAATTTCACCATTGCAATGATACTTTTTAAAACTTCTTTCCAATAGTTTTGTTCTGCACATATTTGCTTTGTCAATTTAGTATCAGTGAGTCCTATTATTGAACATCTCTTTTCATATGAACCCATGGCTTCAACATGGTCTCAGCTATGCTCATTTCACATTTCAGAAATGTTTCTTCAGTCATTACATCCCATTTTGATTTTATTACATGCTATAGCTTTTGTGAATTTGCAAACAAAGCAATATACTGATTTGTTTGTGTCCAAGAAAAATTAACCACTCCTGTTTCTCTTTTGTTCCATTACTTTTGATGCAATAGTAGTGAGATTCATTAAAGCTTCTACAATATTCCTGGTCGTGATCTTTATACACTACTTTCAAACATTCAGTATTACCGACATTTTGCGGTTTATTAATTAAATAATACTCAATCATTTTGTTATTCAAACCTATATCATTTGGCCATAATGAAATATCATTTGTGTATGTGCCCATGCATGCAATATGAGATTTGATGCTTAGATTAGTACTTCAATTTCCATTTCCCTTGGATTTGCATGTGCAGTCGAGGCACAAATTGTTTCTACATTTTCTCTTTGGTAATCTAATTTGTTTTCTTCCTCACTTTCCACAAGTGGTCCCTCATGCACTTGTGATAAGTCCACCTCCATTGCTGTTTACTCAGTTTCTTTCTCTTCCTGATGTGGATGCATAGGTCATCACAAAAACGACTCTATAGAATGTGCTTGGGCTTGATGAGCTTTTACTTCTAATTGTTTACATTTATGTTTTGAATACCGCATTAAAATTTTTTTCATCATTTTGGTTACAAAATACATATTAATGTCACCAAGTGAAGACTCAACACAAACTATGTATGTAACAAACACACACTGGGATGATGGGATCGCATAGTCAAGTTGATTAAAGAAGACTTTAATGGAGTGGGAAAGGAAGGCAGTTGATGAATTGACATGGTGGCCAATCAAAGTGGCAGATTTTCTCTCATACTAGCCATGCACTATAGAATGTTCTAATCTGGAAGAAATCTTTCCTTCACGAGCTGGGAGCCCACCACCGAAATTCTGAGAAGGGGATTCGTGAAGCACACATTTGATCTTTAGCTTGAGGCCCCCAGTTAGCAAACCAGTTAGTGCTTATTGTGCCTAATGGGAAATCCAGTCATGCCTCAATGCATGCTGCATCAAATTCTCACTGAAATTCCTGATCAAGAAGGTCTGTTGAATAATCTTACAGTTCACAGTCAGTATCTATATAAATTCAAGGGCAATGCATCAATGTGTGTGCGTGTGCCCAGAAAGACAGTAAATGAAAAACCAAACACTAACTAAAAGTTCCTAACATATCAAAATAAACTACAAAAATTAAGTACAGTACACCCAAGGAAAACAGACAAGTTAAAATTAAGCAAGGTTGCCTTCACCAGGAGTACATTAATCTCGAGAAATGGCTTTCCTGGTGACAGTGAAAGACTGTAGCATGCCAATGTCGATTCACAAATACTCCTAAAGACACAGAAATGTAATGACATTCAACTCAAGAGTGGGATTAAGAAACACAAATCATGTTGTAATCAAACTCTGAACAATTTTCGGCTATCAGCTTCAAACATGCTTGTTGAACAGAAGCAATGAAATGTACAACCTGGTTAAAAGATAAACACATCCTGTTAGATGCCCAATAAAAAAAATGAATGCAACTGAAAAATGGTTGCTGTTAGGCAAATGGAAGAGCATGAACGAAAAAGAACTAAAACTGTAACCTAACCATGCCAAAAAGGTGTGTGCAAACACTAGATGCAAGCAAGACTGTAGATATATGGTCTTCAGCTATAAGGGTCCCACTAAGCAGCCCTTTTTATTTCATCATTTAGTAAACCTTGTAGGATCCAAAATGTTGATGTATAATTTATTACGCTTGGAAGTAGATTTAAAATCAACAAGTTATTTTTTTAGAATTTAAAACTAGCAGTTAATTTTGATTTTGATTCTACTTCCAAGCTTAATCAATTATATGTCAACATATTTTTTGAATGAAGGCTTAAAAACCACCGTGAGCAACTCAATGGGTTATAAGCAGTCACTCATCCCTAATTTAGGGCCACTGGTTCCAGGAAAGGGATAGAGCCAGTGCTGTAAGACAAACACATAACATCCATGCATCACCAGGATTCGAACCCAGACCCTTTTTGGACGAATGGTTGTAATGCCAGCACTTAAACCACTGCACCACCAGGGTGGCCATCAACATTTTGAACCAACCTTCAGACCCTACAAGGTTAACTAAACGAGGTAATATTAGGCACTACTTGGTGAGTCCCTTGTAGCTGAAGACCACAGTGGTGCTCTCAGTGCAGGTGGGTGGCCCAGGGGCTCCTGCCTTCCCCATGAGGTATCACTCTGCCTTTTGTTCTTCGTTATTAGTTGCTTATTTTTAAATATATTTGTATATGTTTTAATTACATATTTTATTAATAACTGGAAATGCATATTTAATATGATGGAGTTATTTTTGTGGTTTCCCAATACTTCTGGAGATGTTTTCTTCCACAGTATTTTTATTTGCATCTTCAATACTTTGGCCACTCCCAAATCCTAGGTGTACCACTGGAAGACCATACACCCTCAGTCTTGCACGTAGTGTATACTCATACCTTTTTAGCTGGGTTAGACTACAGTTTTAATTCTTTTTCGTTCATGCTATTCCGCTTTCTTAACCTCAACCATTTTCCGGTTGAATACATTTTTCTTATCAGATATCTAACAGATAGTGTTCATCTTTCAATTAAGTTGCAAGTTTCTTCACTTCCGTTCAACAAACAAGCGCTGATTGTTGATAAGGTTTCATTTGTTCTGTGTTTGATTGCACGTGGTTTGTATTTTTTGTAATCCCATTCCTGAATTAATGTCATTATATTTTTTGTGGCTTTGGGAGCATTTGTGGATTGACATAAGTATATTACAAAGCCATTCCTCAAAGTTGATGCTTTCCCAATGAAAGCAACCTTCCTTTCTTGCACTTTTTTAACTTTTCTGTCTTCTTAGGTGTTTTGTTCACTCATTTAGTTTGTTTTGAAATGTTAGAAACTTTCAGTTAATGTTTTGGTTTTTCATTTATTTTTCAATCTTTCAGGAGATTATATTGAGCCATTGGGTTTGCAGATGTAGTGCAACTAATCGATTGTCAACCATTATCAATCCACTGCTGGATGATCTCCCGAAGTTTCTTCCACAGCTGTCTGTCTTGAGCCAGTCTTCTCTGTGTCTCTCCAGCATACTTTCAAACTTCATCCACCCATCTCCCACGAGGTCTTCTTCTGGCTCTTTTTCTGTTCCTTGGTATTCAGTCTAATATTTCAGTTGTTTGTCTGTGGCTCATTCTTCTAACAATATAGTTTGGTTAATGTCAGCCCTTTGCCATTTCATGGATTTTACTTTGATCATGTTTTCCACTCTTGTCATTTTCCTGATCCACGAGTTCCTCTTTTTATCTTTCCTGGTTACACCAAGCATGCATCTAGACATGGCATAAAAAGTCATCCTTACAAACTTTGTTTCATCTTTGACATGCACTGTAATATGCACACTTGCTTTTGATGTTACTTCCTATTGATGTTTATGAAAAATAAATTGATTAATGCACTGGAATTCCTATGTTCGTCACTGTTTTCAGTAATCTGCTAAATTTTCACAACTAATCTTGTTTATGAAACATAAAAGAAATGGAGCATTGAATTCTCTGCATTTCTCAATAACGAAAGATCGGTTCAGTGTTTGAACTTGTCGATTCATCTTTCGCTCTTTAAACCTGCTTATTCACCTGGCATTTTCTCTTCACTATGTTTTGAAATACAGTTTTTAGGTATTTTTGAGACTGTTATGAACTTCTTTTAACGATGATTCTGTTAAATATGGTCATTTAAAGTTTTTAATATTTAACTTAAGTGCGATCTGCACTCGTTTTAAGATTATGTTAAGCTTTTTCATTGATGATACAATTCATAAAATTCTTGACCTGTAGTTCAAATTTTATTGAAAGTACTACTTCAGAAGTCACACCCTTCTTTGGGTATGTGTGTAGCTTTTGCTTGAAATTATATAGTTTTCTGCTACGTAATATTTGTATAATTTTCTGAAAAAGAAATATGTCTAAATATTAATTTTAATGGTCTTACAGGTGAAGTCCACTCAGTAGATATCCACATTGAACCTGTTTTGAAAGTAAGTTCTGATCAGTGCCATGCATGCATTCATATAACTTGATTTATATCGAAACTTGTGCACAAATGATATTACTGTTTAATATCTTATGAAGAAAATGTGATCTTATCATTGTGATGTGTCTTCTGTGTTTCCATATTTTTCATTTTATGTAGTCCTTTGACCTTTTGCCAGCCATTTGCACCTCTCATGTCATGTTTGTGTTTTTTTCTATGTACATGTTTTGTTTTGTTGTCTCTTTCGTTTGGTTTTCAGTTTTAAACCATAAGGCTTGGTGCTCCTTGTCCCCTTTAGGTCCTTGTGCCACAAATACCTAAAAACTAAGCAACCAATCGAAGATAACGATCGTAGACAGTGGAATAGCATAGACCCTGCCCACAGCAAGGCTGGAGCAAGCTTTTCTTATCTGGGAGAGTGAGACTCGAAATAACCCCTTTTCGAGTTTAAGTGTTCTTCACTTCCATTCAAAGTGCATGCAGTTTTCACTTTCTCATACCTCCGTTATAGGCAAGGGCATATTTAGAGGGGGGGGCAAAGGTGCCTTGCCCCCCGAAATCTGTTTCATTTTTTATGTTATCTGTGAAAATAAGGTTAAATAATCAAACTGTGCTTTCCAATATAATTTTTATATATGTATGTTAAATCAAAATTTGTGTTATGAGAAAAGTTTCTGAATCATGAATATTTACTGCTGGAAAAATCCAACTGCTATGTACAGATTCAGTGAAAGATCATTGCCCGAAGAAGACAGAGGTCAGAGAAAGAAGGGTGGCTCATATCTGTGGTCAGGAAGACAGCTGTAGGTTTTTGCGGCGCCAACTCCTAATTGACCAGACCAGGGATGGTGTAACATGTCACCACTCCTCTCTGCCTGGTACCGGTCGTTGCTAGGACACGTGCAGTGACACTCGACACCTCACTTCACTTCCCAGCCACCTGTTTTGATACTTTATTGATTACGAGCTGTGCGTTGACCATGTGGGTGCATTCTTTCATTTTCAAACGGAGTGAGAAAGTGAAACTTCTGTTTTGTCTGTATCCTTGTAATTCAAAATCAGTATTTATTTGCCCTTTCCCGCAGCTGCTTAAAACAGTTTGTTAAAGTTATTTCAAAAATGAAACGATTTCATCAACAACGTCTGCTGACTTTCTGTAACAAACAAAGAGCTGTGGAAACTGAAACACTAGCTGAACCTCTGATATTGAAGTTCCAAACTAATGCGTTGAAAGCGGGAGTAATCCAGAAAACTATGAGCTTCAACCAATACGCATGACGAATGACGGAGATGCAGATGGTAATGAAAAGTCTGAAAGCATTTCAGATTCGAACGACATAGGATTGTATGCAGGTAACAGTGAGCTTGTTAATTCTTTGAGCGACGAGAAAAAGTTGATTTGTTACATAGCATATGGAAACCTACTGTGAAATATAGATTCCCTAAAAAAATCAGTTCCAGTCGCAATAAAAATCATATGAGAACATTCCAAATTAAATGGCTAGAAGAGTATAAGTGGCTGTCATATTCACGTCTGAAAGAAGGTTCATTTTGTAAATATTGTGTTTTATTTTACGAAAAAGATGTTGCTGGTAAAGGCAAACATCAGACTTTGGGTAGCCTCGTTACAAAGCCTAGTACCAATTTAAAAGATGCGAGGGAAATATTAAAAAAACATGAAAAGAATAAATATTACAAAGACGCTGTATTGGCAGCTAAAATATTGCATTAATAATTCATAAAAAACAGGATAGTGTAATTTTACAAATGAATAAACAGAAAAAGCAAGAGATTACTGACAACAGGAAAATCTTGATTCCGTTTGTGCAAACAATTAGATTATGTGGAAGGCAGCAGATACCTCTTAGGAGAAAAGTTGATTCTGGAAGAATTTCGCTTGAGGAACCAGCGAATAATGATGGCAATTTTCGCACTTTATTAAGATTACGTGCAAATTCTGGAGATGCCATTTTAAAAGAAAACTTAGAAACTAGTGGAGGTAATAGCATGTATACAAGTTCAGTAATACAGAATGAAATAATAAACATCTTTGGGGAACTTATTCAACAGAAAATTGTAGCAAAGGTAAAGCATTCAAAATTTTTTTTAGTATTGGCAGATGAAACAACTGATATTAGTCAAATAGAAGAGTTTTCACTGAGCGTCAGGTATTTTGATGAAGAAGAACTGAAATTAAGAGAAGATATTCTGGCTTTTATACCAGTGAAAAATTTAACAGGCTGTTCCCTTGCAACAACAATAATGGAAAATTTAGTGAAATTGGGTTTTGATTTGAACGATATGAGAGGGCAGGGGTATGATGGGGCTGCAGCAATGTGATTACAGTTTCGTGGAGTGCAGGCCTGTAATAGAAAAAAATATCCCAAAGCAATATATACTCATTGCATGTCCCATTCCTTGAACTTATGTTTGTCGGATGCTAGCAAAATACCTAGCATAAGGAACTGTATGGGAGTTATATCAGAAACATGTTTGTTTTTCCACGCTTCTGCTAAATGTACCAGTGTTTTGAAAGAAAGTATCCAGCGACTGCTACCTAATTGCAAGAAAGTTAAGATGAAAACTCTATGTGAAACTCGATGGATCCAAAGGCATGATGCCATTCTTATGTTTAAAGAAGGTTTGCATGCTATTATATCATCCTTAGAAGCGATTGAGCAAGAAGAGTCAGCAGAATCATCTGTCAAAGCACACATGTTGCTCAACTCTATATGTGAGTTTTCATTTCTAGTGGCAATTTTTGTCCTTAGTAAAATATTGTCCATCACATACAACCTATCTGAAAACTTCCAAAACAAGCAAATCGACTTAGTCGATGCATTAGAAAAAATATCAGAAGTTACAACACTGCTAAACAGCATGAGAACTGAAGCAGAAAAATCCTTCAGCTTAATTAATGATGCTGTAAAAACATTAGCTGTAAGCCTCAAAGTAGCAGAAGAAGTTCTACGTAGATGCAGTATACAAAAAAATAGATGCAATGTCCCATATTCAACACCAGAAGAATATTTCCGCAGAAGTATATTTATACCCTTTGTGGATGATATAATTGAATCATGAAATGAAAGGTTTTAATCACAAAAAGAAACACTAACTTCATTGCAAAACATTCTATCAGTTTTTGCTGTGAAGAATGATTATTCCCAAATATTATCTGCTGTGAAAATGTATGAATCTGATTTAGGATATTCTGATGTAACAAAAAGTGAGTATCAATTATGGTGTTAAAAATGGGAAAGGGAAAAAGCAGACGTGTGCCCCAAAAAGGCAGTTAAAAGTTTGGCATCATGCAATAAGAACTTATTTCCCAACATTTATATTTTGCTTCACATCTTGGCAGTTCTTCCTGTAACCACAGCATCAGAGGAAAGAAGCTTTTCCAGTCTTCGTCGATTGAAATCTTATTTGAGAAACAGTACATCAGAGTCAAGACTGAATTGGCTAGCTTTATTATATATTCATAGAGACATTCAAGTTGAAGATAAAGAAGCCATTGACAAATTCGGAAATATACCTAGAAGAATAAATCTCAGTTTTTAAGAATTAGGTGAGTCCAATCAATTTCATTATTTCTCAAGGAGAAATTTGTTTTGTCACTCTTTTTTTTTAATATGTACTCATCAGCTTAATTTAGGTATATATGTATGTTATATACCTAAAAAAACTAAAAAGAAATACCTTTTTTTTTATTATTAACATGTTTTTCTTTCTTTTTTTATTAACTTCCATTTTATCCTAGTGGATTTCAGAAACTTCCAATTTTTCGGCCCCCCCCCCGAAAAAAAATTCTGCCTACGCCCCTGGTTATAGGAATATATTATGATCGTTCAAAAATCCCACTTCTAGTTTTTGACATAATATGTGAAAAGTAGCTAAATACCCAAGAGCCGCCAACAGCTGTAAATATCAAATAAAAAGTAAAAGTTATGTGAACGCCAACAATACAGCATGCCGCCGAAATGCAGAATGAAAAACAGATCAGCACAAAAGGAATGAGTATTAGATATTGAACATAATAATAGGATGATTCTTTTTGGGGTATGGCTTGGAAAAATTATGTTCAAGGTTAAAACTATCTGTGACAGCACAAATGACTAATTAGCTCTTCATCCATACAGCGTGTTCGGAAAGGTAACAAAGTTTAGGCATGCCCCCATATTGTTTTATATGTCTCCATCTGCTGTTTCGAACAATTCTTTCCATGCATATGTGGGGTTCATACCTCACAGTGTACATTGTTCTGTAGTATGGTTAGCTGCACGGAACACTATATGCAGCTAACTCAAGTCTAAAAAAGAAAATACCGAAACGTATAACTTTCTTTTTCAGTTACAATTTTCAGTAAATTCACACTTTGTTTATTTCTAACTTTTGTGCCCCTCAGAACATGAATTTACGCTCCTAACATGACCATTCTGGAAGGACAACCACCCTCCTGGTAGTTACAACCATGGTCCACAGCCCCCATGGTTTTGGGGAGACAGCTACAGACACGTACCTCTAGATCCCTGTAACTATATTTCTTGGAACTTATAAACAAATGCTTTCAATTATCATTGCATAACAATTTATTCTGGAGAAAAATTGTGTTTACTTAAAACAGGCTCTAATGGATGTGTTTTTTTTTTTTTTTTTTTTTTTTGTATTTTCATTGCACACTACAAGGCTGGTCGGGATTTAATTGCTTCTTTTGAAATCACAGCCAGAGGAGGATGTTATCCCTATACCTGCTCTTAATTATACTCAGAGTAAACTTAACCTGACAATGAAGTGCACACTGGAAGAGCCTTTCACTGAAAAGAACTCATGGTTTTTTTAGTACTTCTTCCCTCCAATGGGCTGCAAAGTGTAGGGCATCCAACAAACCCTGAGGGTGTGCTACTGTGACAGAAGTATGAACAAAAGAAAACATCTCACTGGTCCTTCTATCAGCAATTTTCCTCTCAGTAGGAAAACAACAAAGCTTAGTGTCCTCAAAACCTCAAAATAGTATAACTACACATGTGTATACTAATAATCCGGAATTTCTTGGGATAGAATATCCTATGTCAAGAAATTCTATTCTACACCAAGAAATTTTGGATTATTAGTATAGTTATACTATTTTGAGTATAATTGGTGTACAGTTCCTACTTATAGAATCCTTAAAATCACTTGTCTTTCCATTTTCCCTCCCATCCTTGGTAAATATCCTCAAGGTCAGGTGATGCGTAACATCACAGCCTCTCCTTGACAAATGTCAACCCCGCCTTCTCGTGGTGCATCCTGTTCCCACTAAAGGGGCTCTGACGACCGCCAATAGCGGTATAACTATACCATCGGGATCAGAGGAAATGCTATCCCACACTCACCAACCCGCTTGGCCAGCGTGGTGAGTTATGGCCAAACACCTCCAAAATGACTCTACAACTTAAATCTTGGCCCTCAGTCTCCGGCAGCTGGAATGTACCTGGCCAAGGCAGCGGCCAGTGCGACATGAAGGCAGAGGGTGCTAAGAATCCCGGAGGACCGGACTAGGCTGCCATTTGATGCTGACCTTGGCTACCTATAACGGACGCTCCTATCTTCTGATTCAAGGCTTCTTGAATTGGAAGAGGAACTACAAAAGATCAAGTGGGACATCGTCGGGCTAAGTGAGGTAAGGAGAAAAGGAGAAGATCTCATTGAACTGAAAAGTGGACATCTCTTCTATTATCGTGGGACAGATACTGGCAGAACTAGTGGTGTTGGATTTATAATAAACAAGAAACTGAAGGATAAAGTGGTAGAAGTTGAAAGTTCCTCTGACAGAGCTGCACGACTCGTTGTATCCAACTATCGAGAAGATACCAGGCTCAGATTATTCAAACTTATGCACCCACCACAAGTCATCCTGAAGAAGAAATTGAAGAATTTTATGAGGAAATTCGTCATCTAAATAATAAAGGTAAGCAGCACTTGAAGATAATTATGGGAGATTTCAATGCAAAAATAGGGCAACGGCAACAGAATGAAACTTCAGTAGGTAAATTCGGTCACGGCAACAGAAACCAGCGTGAAAATACTCTCGTTGAGTTTGCAGAGGCAGAAGGATTTTTCATCTTGAACTCCTTTTTCAAGAAAAAGCCACACAGGAAATGGACATGGAGACATCCAATTGGGACGACAAGTGAAATTGATTTTATTATGTGTAACAAAAAATTCGTCATCGAAGACTGCAGTGTGCTGAACAAGTTCAACACAGGTAGTGACCATAGATTGGTGAGATGTAAGATGCACCTCAACACTAAACTGGAACGTGGCAAGCTCATAAGACAAACAAAATGTATTGACATAACCAACCTTAAAAAACACCATAATACTTTCAAGTTGGAACTGAAGAACAGATTCTCTGCTTTAGAAGGCCTAACATCGGAAGAAGTGGATATTTCGGAAGTTAACAGAAAAGTAACCAAAGCTCTAATGGAAACAGCAACAAAATTAGCTGGGTCTAAGAACAAGTTGCATGTGAACAAATTATCAGGAAAAACCAAAATGTTGATGCAAAAAGAAGAGAGATGAGGACAACTAAAGTAGATGTGACTTCCAAAGTGGAATATATAGAGCTATGCAAGACAACACGAAAAAGTATCACTGAAGACGTAAGGAAATTCAACTGTGAGCTAGTGAGGAAAGCAATTGAAAACAACCAAAGCCTTAAGATAGCAAAGGGACATCTCAGTAAGGGAAGAAAACAGATTATGGCTCTGAGAAAAGAAGATGGTTCTATAACAAGAAATAGAGGTGAAATTTTGACAAGAGTGAAAAGATTTCTACTCCAAATTATATGAAAGGGATGATACATGTACTCCAGACATCATGAAAGGTACCAGAGTTCTTCCAGTCCTCCCAGCAGAAGTTGCTCATGCAATCAAGAACATGAAGCGAGGAAAGCTCCAGGAGAAGATGGAATTACTATAGACATCATACAAGAAGCAAGTGGAGAAATTGAAACAGTACTCGCCCAAATTTTCACTCGATGCCTTAATGAAGGGAAGATTCCTGAGGATTGGAACAATGCTACAATGATCCTGCTACATAAAAAAGGTGACATTGAGGATCTCAGGAACTACAGACCTATCAGCCTCCTATCAGTGGTTTATAAAATCTTCACTAAAGTTCTTTCACACCGCTTGAAGGTAACACTGGACATGGCTCAACCGAGAGAACAAGCTGGATTCAGGAGTGGCTACAGCACAATAGATCATATCCACGTACTGAGAGAACTGATTGAAAGAGCGAGGGAATATGAACTTCCACTGTGCATGGCTTTTATCGATTATGAAAAAGCCTTTGATTCGGTGAAACCATCAGCAGTTGCAATGGCTCTGAAATCCTGTGGTATTGAAGATGCATACATTAATATTATTAATAACATCTATGAAAATGCAAGTGCAAAGATTCGGCTGTTTGAAAATACAACACACATAAAAATTGGAAAGGGAGTGAGACAAGGTGACACCATATCTCCGAAGCTCTTTAATGCCACATTGGAAAATGTCTTTCAATCACTGAACTGGGAAAACAAAGGGATAAAGATTAATGGAGATTATCTAACCCACCTTCGTTTTGCTGATGACGTAGTCATTTTGCAACTACCCCATCAGAGCTGCAGAGTATGATCCAGGAACTTGCTGACAAGAGTAAAGAAGTGGGATTAAAAATGAACTTTCAGAAGACAAAAGTGATGTTCAATGCTTTTACAAGAAATGAAGATTTATCGATTGATGGAGAAAAACTGGAGATAACAGATACGCATGTTTATCTTGGACAGCAGATATCAAGTGAGGTCACATTGATGAAGAAATTAATCGGCGTACAAAACTTGCCTGGAGAGCTTTTGGAAGAAACAGCATAATTTTCAAGAGCAATATGCCATTATGTCTTAAAAGAAAAGTGTTTGATCAATGCATCCTTCCAGTGCTTACGTATGGTGCAGAGACGTGGACCTTAACTAAAAGAGACATACAAAAGCTGCAGACAACTCAAAGAAGCATGGAGAGGTGCATGCTTGGTATAACCAGGAGAGATAAGAAGAGGAACTCGTGGATCCGAAAAATGACGAGAGTGGAAGACATCATGATCAGAGTTAAATCCCTGAAATGGCAATGGGCTGGACATACTGCCAGAAGGACAGACCATAGATGGACAGCCGAAATTTTAGATTGGATTCCAAGGGACAGGAAAAGACCCAGAAAAAGACCACATGGGAGATGGGTGGATGAAATTCGTAAATATGCGGGAGTGACATGGAGGAGACTGGCACAAGACAGACCGTTGTGGAGGAAACTTGGGGAGACCTTCGTCCAGCAGTGGATTGATAATGGTTGACAATGATGATGATGATGATAGTCTTCCTAACACACATGGCCAACTGACAGAAATAGCAAATGACGTCGCCAAAACACGAACATCCAAAGTTTTTAGAAATGTGACCAAAACTAAGATTTTCACTTTTAAATGTACGTATGCACAGCAGTTAGAACAACTATGTATTTTAAGTCCCAGCTCAAGCTCGAATACAAGCTTTCATACTGGAACCATTTTATGCAGCAGAACACCAGATTCATGTATCTTGGACTGGCGTCTGGGGCGGAGTTGTGGACAATGCTGCAACAGACTTGGCTAGCATTACCTCTGGAAACCCACCAGTATCTAGTGGAGTCAATCCCTTGGCATCTACAGGCTATTATTTGTGCTAGAGGAGGACCAACACGCTATTGTTAGTTAGATATCTCTAACGTTTTGTCCATTGAGTGTATAATATATACTAGCCACATTCCGTCAAAAATTATGGGCATAAAGCAGGATGAAGTCAAAAAAATAATTCAGTCAACTGCTTAAAATTACATTTTTGGTACATGTGTGGTGTTCATGTTCAGGACCGTAGCAAGCTTTTTGTATCTAAGAGGGCAAGACTTGAAATTATGCCCCTTCAAGTTCAAAATTATGCCACTTCGAGTTCCACTCAAATATTTAATACGTGGTTTTTACTTTCTCACACACCGACATTATAGGGAAGTATTATGATCATTCGAAAATTGCATTTCAGGTTTTTGACATAATTTTATTCAAAATGTCATGTCAAAGTAAATACCCAAGAACCACTGGTTGTAAGTACCAAGTAGCGCATAAACGTTATGTGAAAGCTGACAACACAACTCTCCAACAGAAATGCAGAACGAAAACAAACCAGCGCAGAACAAATTAGTATCGAATAGCGAATGCAACAATAAGAAGAAGTTTTAGGGGTAGGGTTTGGAAAAATTCTGTTCAAGGTTAAATGCTCAGAGAACTATCTGCAACAGAGCACAGATGATTAATTAGCTCTTCATCCCAACAACATGTCCAGAATCGTCATGGAGGTTAGACATATCATCATCATCATCATTGTCAACCATTATCAATCCATTGCTGGACGAAGGTCTCCCCAAGTTTCCTCCACAACGGTCTGTCTTGTGCCAGTCTCCCCCATGTCACTGCCGCATACTTTCGAATTTCATCCACCCATCTCCCATGTGGTCTTCTTCTGGGTCTTTTCCTGTCCCTTGGAATCCAATCTAAAATTTCGGCTGTCCATCGATGGTCTGTACTTCTGGCAGTATGCCCAGCCCATTGCCATTTCAGGGATTTAACTCTGATCATGATGTCTTCCACTCCTGTCATTTTTCGGATCCACGAGTTCCTCTTCTTATCTCTCCTGGTTACACCAAGCATACACCTCTCCATGCTTCTTTGAATTGTCTACAGCCTTTGTATGTCTCTTTTAGTTAAGGTCCACGTCTCTGCACCATACGTAAGCACTGGAAGGATGCATTGATCAAACACTTTTCTTTTAAGACATAATGGCATATTGCTCTTGAAAATTATGCTGTTTCTTCCAAAAGCTCTCCAGGCAAGTTTTGTATGCCGATTAATTTCTTCATCAATGTGACCCTCACTTGATATCTGCTGTCCAAGATAAACGTATGTGTCTGTTATCTCCAGCTTTTCTCCATCAATCGATAAATCTTCATTTCTTGTAAAAGCATTGAATATCTTTTTTGTTTTCTGAAAATTCATTTTTAATTCCACTTCTTTACTCTTGTCAGCAAGTTCCTGGATCATACTCTGCAGCTCTGATGGGGTAGTTGCAAAAATGACTACGTCATTAGCAAAACGAAGGTGAATTAGATAATCTCCATTAATCTTTATCCCTTTGTTTTCCCAGTTCAGTGATTGAAAGACATGTTCCAATGTGGCATTAAAGAGCTTCGGAGATATGGTGTCACCTTGTCTCACTCCCTTTCCAATTTTTATGTGTGTTGTATTTTCAAACAGCCGAATCTTTTCAATTGCATTTTCATAGATGTTATTAATAATATTAATGTACGCATGTTCAATACCGCAGGATTTCAGAGCCATTGTAACTGCTGATGATTTCACCGAATCAAAGGCTTTTTCATAATCGATAAAAGCCATGCACAATGGAATTTCATATTCCCTCGCTCTTTCAATTAGTTCTCTCAGTACGTGGATATGATCTATTGTGCTGTAGCCACTCCTGAATCCAGCTTGTTCCCTCGGTTGAGCCATGTCCAGTGTTACTTTCAAGCGGTGTGAAAGAACTTTAGTGAAGATTTTATAAACCCCTGATAGGAGGCTGATAGGTCTGTAGTTCCTGAGATCCTCAATCTCACCTTTTTTATGTAGCAGGATCATTGTAGCATTGTTCCAATCCTCAGGAATCTTCCCTTCATTAAGGCATCGAGTGAAAATTTGGGCGAGTACTGTTTCGATTTCTCCACTTGCTTCTTGTATGATGTCTACAGTAATTCCATCTTCTTCTGGAGCTTTTCCCCGCTTCATGTTCTTGATTGCATGTGCAACTTCTGCTGGAAGGACTGGAAGAACTCTGGTACTGGTACCTTTCATGATGTCTGGAGTACATGTATCATCTCTTTCATATAATTTGGAGTAGAAATCTTTCACTCTTGTCAAAATTTCTGCCTCTATTTCTTGTTACAGAACCATCTTCTTTTCTCAGTGCCATAATCTGTTTTCTTCCTTTACTGAGATGTCCCTTCATATTGTTTTTTATGTCTCCACTCACCGTTTTGGAAAATTCGCTTCATGAATATGAGATGTTCAGACCTCACAGTATCTGTTACTCTGTATCCTGGTTAACTGCATGGGATACTGTAAGAGAATCTGTATGAGATATGAGATGTTCAGACCTCACAGTATCTGTTACTTTGTATCCTGGTTAACTGCATGGAATACTGTAAGAGAATCTGTATGAGATATGAGATGTTCAGACCTCACAGTATATGTTACTCTGTATCCTGGTTAACTGCATGGAATACTGTAAGAGAATCTGTATGAGATATGAGATGTTCAGACCTCACAGTATATGTTACTCTGTATCCTGGTTAACTGCATGGAATACTGTAAGAGAATCTGTATGAGATATGAGATGTTCAGACCTCACAGTATATGTTACTCTGTATCCTGGTTAACTGCATGGAATACTGTAAGAGAATCTGTATGAGATATGAGATGTTCAGACCTCACAGTATATGTTACTCTGTATCCTGGTTAACTGCATGGAATACTGTAAGAGAATCTGTATGAGATATGAGATGTTCAGACCTCACAGTATATGTTACTCTGTATCCTGGTTAACTGCATGGAATACTGTATGAGACCAACCAAAGTCCTTAAAAATATAATACTGAAGGATGTAACTTTCTTTTTTAGTTACAATTTATTTCTATTTTATACATCCCCGAGAGCATGAATGTATGCCCTTGGAATGACGATTCTGGGAGGGCATCCCAGTAGCTACGGCCCTGTTCATGTTGTAGAATACATATCATCACAATTGGTGAGAATTAAGAGAAAAGTATTTGTGATGTCCCTTATGTATGTCATGCTTAGTCCTTTATTATGTGTTTGAATATGTATGTCATGCTTAGCTTTTCGTGTTTTCGGGGAGATATTCAGTGAATGGAAATTGCTTCTTAGATTAAATTATGCCAACTTGTGACATACTAACTGCATGATGCAAGTTAGCTAATAGGTTTTGTGTTATTATTATCAGTGTGTATGATTAAATTAAATGAATCTCATTGTTTAGTATTGTTGTTATTGTTGTGTGGGGGTTTAATGAAAACATGAGCAACTTGATGGGCTATAAGCAGTCGCCTGTCCCTAATTTAAAGCCACTGGCTCCAGGAAAAGGAGAGGGCCAGTGCCGTAACAGAAACATAACATCCATGTCTCAGTGTGATCCGAACCTGGATCCATTATGGACGAATGATCATAAGACAGCACTTTGACCACTGTATCACTGACTTAGTAATGAATCTTAGTTAATGTATTTGGAATGAATTAATATACATATAAATAAATACAAGAAAATGTGGGCTAGAATGTTCAATTTTAGCATGCTAAAAATATATCCATAACAAATTAATACACAGATAAATAAACACATACAAGAAAACACGGGTTAGCCTTGTGTCAAATAACTTTCAAATATTCATTCCTCAGTGAGAGAGTGAGTTGTAATTCCAAAATAACATTATTAAAAACATGTGTGGGACTTAATTCAGTTTACTGGGTTGAAAAGAAAGTAATGTCTGATGACGAGGTACTTGAAGTTAAACCCCTGACCACAGCGCACATTGACCACATCAGCAGGTAGGTGGCTCAAGTCAGTGGCAGTTAACTGGCAGAAGGCAAAGTGTATAAATGCTATTGCATGCTGTACAAATTTAGTCATGGTAGCACCCCCGCAAGTGCTGTAAGGAACATTACCAATGTGTACTCCAATGCCTTATCACATTGTTGGTGCTGTCATTGGTTCAAACAGTTTCGAGAGGGGAATTTCAACCTGTTGGACTGTCCCAAAGCTGAAAGACCCGCAATAGTGGATATGGACAAGCTGAAGACCTTAGTGAAGACTGACCCAAGCGTGTGACCACACAGGAGTTGGCTGAACAGCTGGGCCTTACCCACACAATAATTATCATGCATGTGTTTCAACTGGGAAAGGTGCAGAAGATGGGGCCGCCCCGATGGCGCAGTGGTCTAAGCAATGGTCTCTGATAATTTGTCCGAAAGGGGTCAGGGTTCGAATCCCGGTGAGGCATGGATGTTGTGTTTGTCTTATGGCACTGGCTCTCTCCCTTCCCTAGAACAAGTGACCCTAAATTAGGGATGGGAGACTGCTTATAGCCCATTCAGTTACTCACGATGGTCATTAAACCTCCAATCAAAAAAAAAAAAAAAAAGATAAAAAAGATGGGAGTTTGGTACCCCATAAACTCACAGTTGAGCAGAAAGCAAATTGCATGAGTGTATGCATTTCCCTACTTGCATGTGACCAAGCTGAACTGTTCTTGGACTGCATTGTGACAAGTGATGAAAAATGGGTCCTGTATGGCAATGTCAGCACCTGGAAACAGCAGTTGGATCCAAAACAGAAGTCCATGCCAACCCCTCAAAGCTGGAAGGTTCTGCCGTCAGTTTGGTATGATATATGGGGTGTAGTGTTTTTAGAGCTACTGCAGGACAGCACCACTATCACTGCTGATGTGTACTGCTATCAGCTCAATGATCTGCATGCATCGCTTACGTCAAAACGACCAGCATGTCTGAATCGCAATGGTATCCTCATACAGCAGGATGGAGTAAGACCTCACGCAGCACACGGTAACCTGTCACAAGATCAGGGACCAGGGCTGGGCACTGCTGCCACGCCCAGCTTATTCCCTGGGCATTGCCACAAGTGACTACCACCTTTTTTGGTCATTGCAGCATTTTCTAGACATACAGCACTTAACTAACTGGGATAATGTCGAATGTGCACTTACTTATGCTTGTATCCAAGCCAACAGAATTCTACAGGGATGGTATCCAACAGTGGCCCAGATGATTGGGAGCATGTCATAACAAATGATGACAACTACATTTCGGACTGATTTGTTCATGCTTATACAGTAATTTGCACTTTTCTGTTGCCTTGCATTTGCAGAAACATCTCTTTCCAACCTAATATTCATTGACTCCCACCCTACCCTGTGCAGCTACAAAAGAAGTAAAGGGAAATGCGTATTTTAAATATTTATAAATCTACAGATTTGTTCTTCAAAGGTTGTTTATGAATGCCAAAATAGAATGCATATTCATGTTGAAACATTTTCCTGTTTCTAAGGAGACTTACAAGAATTGTGCAAGTAAACAGACGGGCCACAAGCCAGCCAATCACTGTGGAATTCAACACTGGTGTGCCGAGGGTCATCTCCAAACGGTCATCTCCGAACACACCACATGTTGGACCATGTCGTGAATGGGCTAACACAGCCGACAACCATGTCGTGAATGGGCTAACACAGCCGACAACCATGTCGTGAATGGGCTAACACAGCCGACAACCATGTCGTGAATGGGCTAACACAGCCGACAACCATGTCGTGAATGGGCTAACACAGCCGACAACCATGTCGCCAGTCTCCCTCTGGTGTATCAGCTCTTTTGGCCCACAGGATTACCTGGAAGTTTTTTGTGTGTTGCACTATTCACGAAAAACCCTTGCTGCAGTGGTTCATGAAAAGACCAGAAGGACCCCCTTTTGGGAGATGCCTGAATTGGTACCT